>JADMNL010000023.1:391130000-392533500 GCA_016271365.2 Neoceratodus forsteri
CGTAAGCCAAGGAAAGGCAAGCCACTCCCCAGAGGCAGCATTCCAGGGGTAGGGGCAGGCCTTTTCATAGGCCTTTCTACCAAGCCCAGGCCTCCTCTTCCGCCTTTGCCCAGAGGGGGTTCTTCAGAGGGAGAGGCAGATGGGGTACAAGCAGGCCTGCTACCGCCCCTCAGCCTAAAGCCCCTGCCAAACAGGCACCCTGATGGGTTTGCCAGGGCTGATTCTCCACCACCTGTAGAGGGCAGGCTGGCTTACTTTGTCCAGGACTGGGAGTCTTTAACATCAGACAAATGGGTCCTGGAAGTAGTAAGCCAGGGACTGGTTCTCAGCTTCAAAAAATTTCCCAAGATGAGAACCAGATCCTTTCCACCTGCAAATCCTTCAGAGGCACTTGCCCTAGAGGCAGAGGTCTCTTTCCTCTTGGCTCTGAGAGCCATAGAAAGGGTTCCATCCCTACACAAGGGAAAAGGATTGTACTCCAGGTACTTCCTAACTCCCAAAAAGACAGGAGAATGGCGGCCCATCCTGGATCTCAGATACTTAAACAAGCACCTTTTAAAGCCAAAGTTCAAAATGGTGACTCTGGGAATAATTCTACCCTCTCTAAGGCCAGGAGACTGGCTAGTTTCCCTGGACCTCAAGGATGCCTATTTCCACATTCTCATCAGAAGCTCCCACCGAAAGTATCTCAGGTTCGAGTTGCCCTCAGGCCACTATCAAGTCAAAGCAATGCCCCTTGGCCTAACTTCAGCTCCAAGGGTGTTCACAAAATGCCTGGCAGTAGTGGTTGCTTTCCTAAGGAGAAAGAAGATCTCCATCTTTCCATACCTGGACGACTGGCTAATAGTAGGTCAGCCTCCAGACCAAGTCAAGTCACACCTTCAGCAACTGCTCACTTCTCTAGGATTCCTTCTGAATCTTTCAAAGTCAGTTCTAGAACCAGTGCAGCTGCTCACCTTCATAGGGGCAGAGCTGGATACAATAAAGGCAAGAGCCTTCCTTCCTAAGGACAGGGCAAGGACCCTTGTTACACTGGCCTCCATTCACCCTCCAGGTGTCTCGACCAGCAAGGCATTTTCTGCAGCTCATGGACCACATGGCTGCCTCTACAGCAGTGGTCCAAGGAGCAAGATTTCAGATGAGGGACATTCAGTTCCACTTAAGAGCCTTCTGGTCCCAGAGAAAGGATTCTCTGACCAAACTAATCCCAGTGACTCGAACCCTGATCCAGGCTTTGCAGTGGTGGCAGGATCAGGACAACCTAAGGCAAGGAGTTCCCTTTGTCACTCAATCTCATTCTCTAATGCTTACCACAGATGCCTCCCTCTTGGGCTGGGGAGCCCACTTGGGGGATCTGACCACCCAAGGGTTGTGGTCACCTCAAGAATCTCGGCTTCACATCAGTCTCTTAGAACTCAGAGCAGTGTTTCTAGCACTTCAAGCTTTTTCCAAGTCTTTTCAGAACAAAGTAGTTCAGATGAGGACAGACAATACCACCACAATGTGGTACATCAGCAAGCAAGGGGGCACTCGGTCTATGGCCTTGTGCACAGAGGCAATGAAGTTGTGGTCTCTGGCCTATTCCCTGAATACCTCTCTGATAACAGTGCACCTTCCAGGGAAGGACAGTGTCCTGGCAGATGCTCTCAGCAGGATATCTCAGGGCCATCACGAATGGTCCCTAGATCCCCAGATTTTGAAGATCTTCTCCAGATGGGGCACCCCACAGATAGATCTTTTTGCAGCCCCAGACAATCACCAACTTCCTCTTTTTTGCTGCAGGCCCCCAGTGTTGGGCTCAGTCCCCCTGGTCCCCCTGGATGCCCTAGTTCTCAATTGGGAAGGGAAGTTCCTGTATGCTTCCCCCCCCCTTCCCTCTCCTGTTCAAGGTACTAGTCAAAATCAGGTCTCAACCCTGCAAAGTGATTCTGATTGCTCCAGACTGGGCCAGACAGCCCTGGTATCCTCTCTTGCTGTCCTTAGCAGTCCACCTTCCCCTGTCTCTTCCCCAGGAATTACAACCTGTTAACATGTTCTCAGGGGAGGGTCTGGTATCCGAATCTCAAATCTCTCACTCTCAAGGCCTGGCTCTTGAAGAGTTTGCTGATTTGCATCTCTCTCAAGGTGTTCTGGATATTTTAAAGGCTTCTCGAAAGCCTTCCACCAGAAAGTCTTACAACTCAAAATGGAAAAAATTTACTATTTGGTGCTCTGGGAAGCATATTTCTCCAGAGTCTGCTGGATTGCCTACAGTCCTTGACTATATGGTTCATCTCAATAGCTTGGGACTCAGACCAGCTACACTTAGAGTGCATCTGGCAGCTGTCTCTGCCTTCTTGTCAGCAGGCAAGCACTCTTCCCTTTCAGCTCATCCTGTCTTCTGTAAATTCTTCAAGGGATTGCTGCATACCAATCCTCCCTTCAGGGCCCCTGCCCCTGCTTGGGACCTTAATGTTTGCATTGCTCAGCTTATGCAACCCCCCCTTTTGAGCCTTTGTCCTCAGCAGAGCTTAAGTACTTGACTTGGAAAACTGTGTTCTTGGTAGCCATTACTTCTGCCAGACCCATAATTGAGTTACAGGCCCTGTCAGTGGAGCCTGATTTTTATCTCTTTCCATAGAGATAAGGTGGTCCTCAGGACTAATAGGAAGTTTTTGCCTAAGGTGGTTTCAGATTTCCACCTTAACCAGTCTGTCTCTTCCTGTTTTCTTCACTGAACATTCCTCCTCTGGGGAGAGGAGGCTGCACAGCTTGGATGTGAAAAGGGCCCTTAGCTACTACATAGAGTGCACCAAGGATCACAGGTTTGACTCCCCTCCAACTGTTCCTCACTTATGGTGAGGTTGGTAAGGGAAAACCTGCCACTAAGAGATCTATTGCCAGGTGGATTGTCTCTTGTATACAATTTTGCTATGAAAAATTAGGTAGGATCCCACCCTCAGGCCTGAGGGCTCACTCTACCAGAGGTACAGCTGCTTCCCTGGCTGCTGCCAGAGATATTCCTATCTTAGAGATTTGTCAAGCAGCCACCTGGAAAACAGTACATACTTTCACCAAGCATTACTCTCTGGATATCCAGGCTAGGAGTGATGCTCAGTTTGGCACAGCAGTGCTTCAGACCCTATTCCCGAAGTAGGTTCTGTCCCTCCTCCATGGAGGTACTGCTTGGTAGTCTGCAATAGTCAGAATACAGCAAGACTTCATGTTGTTTGAAAAAAAAAAAAAAAAATTATTCACCTTAATAATGTTGTTTCTTCTAATGGAGTATTGCTGTATTCTGACCTCCCCCGTCTCCCCTCTCAGAACCTGGGTTTTGGGATGTGGGTGGGCAGCAACAGTGTTGGCACCCTAGAGGTGCCCACTTTTTTCTCACCCTCTTAATTTGGGTGTGCGTGTTGTGTTTTTTTTTTTGGGTTTCCTAACTTGAGTCTTTGCCTTGGAACCAAAAAAATCTTTTCATTATATTTAGTAGCCAATTGGCTAGTGTAAGTTTACAGTTTCCACACAGGACACCCAGTGAGTATAGCTCGTAAAGATCTGGCGGTTTGGGTTTAAACAACAACAGCCAGAGTCTCCACCGAGCTCAGCGTTCCATGCCTTGCATGGAAAGTTAACTCTTTTCTCTCCGAGGCAGTTCAAAGGTTGGATATCACTGCAATAGTCAGAATACAGCAAGACTCCATTAGAAGAAACAACATTATTAAGGTGAGTAATTTTTTTCTTGCTTATGTCTCAGGAACTGTACGACATAGAAAAAAAATTTAAATTTCATATGATTTATGATTTTCCTGGCTAGTTTTGCACTTAGCCCCATAGTGGGGGGCTAAGCATTTTTCCGACACAGTCCGTATCTTGAAGTGTTTCCAAGATACGGGCCCCGAAAGCCGCGGCGGATGCCACGGTATTAGTCTATGGGGAAAAAGCATCAAATTCGGAGCACCATAACTTTGCATCCCTGCAATATTTTGTCACCAAACCACCAAAAAGCACATCTGTGGGATGTTGGCTTTCTTCTCTCCAAATTTCAGCCCAAAAGACCAAACCAGTGTTTTGCAACAGGGTGACAAAGAATTCCTGTTAGTTTGGCCATAGTGTCACAAAATACGACACTTTCGCAAAAAAAATCCCGACAGTGTCGCATGTTCAACACTACTTTTCCCAAAAATTTCAAAAACATATTTCTGAGGTGTTTAACACCCCCAAAAAAGACATGGCTAGCATCCTCAGGGCTTGACTAGGTAAACACAAAAATAATTGTGTCCCTAGAGGGTCCCACATTTAAATGCCAAGCATTTCTGTGACCAGTAACTGAAAAAAAAATGGCTGACTCACGACACTACAGGGGTTATTTGTGACACTAAGAACTGCATTTGCGACACACTCAAATATTTTGTTAACTTTTCCCATTGCTTATAGTGGGAAACTTGTTTTTTGTATTACTTTTGAACCATTCAATATTTTTTCACGAAATCTTCAAAAGACACATCGGGACTCTAGCCGGACGTTCCTCGAAGTTTTCGTGACTGGTCATAAATCAGGCGAATTGTGGTAGGCAAAAGAATGGAAAAGCGTAAATGCGCTATGGAGTGTCACTTAACTCCACAACGTATTTCTGACCGGTACAAAACTTGGCAGATCTCAAGATCTATGGTACCGCTCTGTGTCTGCCCAATTTCAGGCAAATCTGTTTTACGGTGGCAAAGTTATTAAGGTTCAGACTTTCACACTTTAACCTTAAATGGGGTACTCAACCCTAACTATAATAATACAAATATATTTATACCATATGTGTTTTAAGATAAATGTAAGGATAAAAAGTAATATTTAAATCAGCCAGTGAAGATATCAATTATATCTCCATGTTCCTATACGTCATACGATGGAAAGTGTTTCACTTTCCATTGCACGTCTGTGTCTCCAAGACCTGCACAAACCCCACCCCACTGCACCACCACACATATGCGCCTGTATATGGTTGATCCTGCCCTTATCTTTACTATAAGCAAATAATTTGAAAAATGTATCTGGTTGATCCTGCCACTCTTGGGTCCCGTAATCATAACTTAACTTTCACTTTCCTCCACACTCTAAATGCTCTCCCAGCCCTTCAGAGTAAAGTAGTCTGTACGATAATACTCAGGAAAACCTTCTGGTTTAGTCAGAAGCAGCTGCGACTGGTGAGATTAGAGCGGTGCCAGTTTCAGTTTAACAGAAGAGAAGCGCCGAGTTTAGTGTGTGCTATAGTAACATACACTCGCGCTTCCTTCTGTTGTTCTGAAGCTGCCGACTAGCTCGCTCTCCTCTCACCACAGTCGGCAGCTTCTTCTGAATAAAACCACTTAAACTTAATGAAATGAGAAGGGTCTCCAAACTTTTGTCTAACAGACTACTTTACTGTGAAGCACTGGGAGAGCATTTACAGTCTGTGTTGTTACTGCTTGGTCACGCTACGTTTCAACAGGAAAGTGAAAGTCAGGCTATGATTACAGGACCTGAGAGTGGCATGATCAACCAGATGGCTTTTTAAAATCATTACTTACAATGAAAATAAGGGCAGGATCAACCACATAACTTACTTTAAATAACTTTAAACTGCGAGTATGAACCAAATACACACACACACACACACATATTTTCCAAATCACATGTAATCTGTTTAGTTGGTGGGTGTATTGGGGATTGTGTTTTTTTTTGGGGGGTGGGGGTTGCAGGTGACTCAAAACACATGTTGTATAAAAAGAACATGACATGGCCTGACTGAAGATGCACTCCTGAGATATCATGTCATTGGCCTCTTGTGAAGATAAATATATCATCTTCGATCAGGCCATGTCTCATCCCCTATTTATGCAGTGGGGGTGGGGATAAAAATTGGCAAATGACAGTATTTTTGGCTGGTCAGACCTTCAATGAGAATATCGCATTTATTCTTACTGTAGGTTATTTATCCTCACTGTAGGTAATAACCAGGCAGTATCTGCACTTCTAACATACATACTAAAATGCCAGCAGAACAGGCCTATCGGTCTTTCGTGTCTGCTCATTCAAACAACATGAAGTCTTGCTATATTATGACATATGCAGTTTGACCCAGCCTTCGAACTGCTCCGGAGGTGAAAGAGTTAACTTTCCATGCCAGGCATGGAATCTTGAGCGCGAGCTCGGTTGAGAACTCTGTCTGTTGTTCTTCAAACACAAACTGTCAGATTCTTTACTCCGCCTCACTGAACAGTCGCTCCGGAGATTTCTCCTGCTGCTCGGTTCATTTTCTCGGTTAAAAAGTGTAATTTCTCGGTTTTTTAAACCGCATTTTGTCTATATTTAACAGCAACCGGTCGGTTCAAGCTCTGTCTGTGGTATCGTAAGTAATAGATAGGTTTTACATTATTTCTGTGTGGAACTTGTAAACGATATTATCGGTTCGGTTTGAACCGATCAGGTTGTTGTTAAACTTTATTAAATTGCATTTAGAGTGCGGTTCCCGGTTCTTATCGGTTCTAAAAAAAAACGGATTTCATTATGGTTTTTTCCACGACCCGTGACATGGTTGGGAACCAATAAGGGTGTCTTGCTTGGCGGATTGCCGTAAACGGGCAAGTTTTGGTAAGGCTGGCACTATGTCTGAGAAACCCAAAAGAAAAACCGGGCCCACTGGGTTTCAGCACTGTAGTGTCTGTGGGGAAGCCTTTGTCAAGGCTGACCCACACACCACATGTGTTTATTGTCTAGGGTTTGACCACATCAATGCAGACTGCCAGATTTGCAAGAATTTCCCTGCAGCTACCCTGGATAAGAGAGTTGGTAGGCTCAGGGAACGAGAGGCCAAAAAAAGTCCACTGACCCGGATGGCCAGCCCGGTTCGGTGCCAACCGAACCGGAGGGAGTGCCCTCTGACTAGGGCGAGACTTCCTCTGGCAAATGGAGGGCTGACTCGGAGGAGTCAGTCCCAGCAAAAAGGACTAGAAAATCAGCAGGTGTGGAGCCAAAATTTCCTTCTCCAACCGCTGCAGAGATAGCCAAAGCGATCAAAATTGTCCTGTCGCTTTCCCCGGTTCCGACTGAACCGGCACCATCAGGCAAGTGGTCGGTGCCACCGGTTCAAGAATATGATATAGAGGAATTTTATGAACCGGAGGAGGGGGAGGAAGATTATGAAGAGAGTGAATGTGATTTTGAAAGTCTGGATGTGCCCATTGAACCGGACATCTCCCCAGACAGACCTTCAGGAGTGTCTCCCCCTAGGCTTTTCTGAGTCCCTTTCTCATTTTATGTTTTATAAGAAAGTGGCTGAAACCCTCCAGCTTCCTTTGGAAGAAGCTGTGGATGAACAGGGAGGAGCCTGACTATGTAGAAATGATGGATATCCCAGAGTCTATTCCTTTACATAAATCTTTTAGGAAACAGACAATAAAAATTTTAAAAGTTCCTCACACTATACCTCCTGTGGATAAAAAAATGGACAGGAGGTACACATTGTCAGGCCCTGATACGGAGTTCCTTTCACTACAATGCAGCAATGTTGGGGTAGTGCAGGCTGCAGCCTGTGATAAAGCAAATATTCCCTTGGCTTCACACACCCCTGACAAGGACTCCAGGAGGATTGATGCCATGGCAAAGAAATAGTACATGGCAGCATCCTTGGGACTCAGACAGGCAAATTATATGGCCTATGTGGCAAGATGCCAGAAATCCAGATGGGATACTGTTATGGCCCTGGCGAAACAGGTCCCTGGCCAGCTTTGCCAAGGAGCTGGAGCAGGTGGCTACTGATGGTATTGAGGCATCCAAGGTGCAATTCCATGCTGCAGTGGACTATAATGATGTATCTTCAAGAGTCATGGCTACATCTGTGGCTTTTCGCAGAATGGCTTGGCTCAGGTGTACTAGCCTGTCACAGGGTACCCAGGCTAAGGCCATGGATTTTCCTGTTGTGGGTAACTCTCTGTTTGGGGAGCAGACAGAGAATTACATGAAGAAAATGGATGAGTATAGGACCACTTATAGGAGTGCACAGGCCAAGGAAAGGCAGGCCACTCCTCAGAGGCAGCTTTCCAGGGGCAGGGGCAGGCCTTTTCACAGGCCTTTTTACCAAGCCCAGGCCTCCTCTTCAGCCTATGCCCAGAGGGGGGTTCTTCAGAGGGAGAGGCAGACTGGGTACGAGCAGGCCTGCTCCCACCCCTCAGCCTAAAGCCCCTGCCAAACAGGCACCCTGATGGGAGGGCCAGGGCCGATTCTCCATTACCTGTAGGGGGCAGGCTGGCTTACTCCGTCCAGGACTGGGAGTCTTCAACTTGTCAGACAAGTGGGTCCTGAAGTAGTAAGCCAGGGACTGATTCTCAGCTTCAAAAATTTCCAAAGATGAGAACCAGATCCTTTCCACCTGCAAATCCATCAGAGGCTCTCGCTCTGGAAACAGAAATCTCTACCCTCCTGGCTCTCAGAGCTGTAGAAAGGGTACCTCCCCTACACCAGGGCAAAGGACTGTACTCCAGGTACTCCCTTACCCCAAAAAAGACAGGAGAATGGCGGCCCATCCTGGATCTCAGATACCTAAACAAGCACCTTTTAAAACCAAAATTCAAAATGGTGACTCTGGGAATTATTTTACCCTCTCTAAGGCCAGGGACTGGCTAGCTCCCTGGACCTCAAGGATGCCTACTTCCATGTTCTCATCAGAAGCTCCCACCAAAGTACCTCAGATTGTGAACTGCCCTCAGGCCATTACCAGTTCAGAGCAATGCCCTTCGGCCTCACCTCTGCCCCAAGGGTATTCACAAAATGCCTGGCAGTAGCAGTTGCTCATTTAAGAAGGCAAAAGATTGCCATCTTTCCTTACCTAGACGACTGGCTCATAGTGGGCCAGTCTCCAGACCAAGTCAGATTACACCTTCAGGTTACCCAGCAGCTGCTTACATCTCTAGGTTTCCTTCTCAGTCTCCCAAAGTCAGTTTTAGAGCCTGTTCAGCTACTCACCTTCATAGGCGCAGAACTGGACACAAAGCAGGCCAGAGCTTTCCTCCCTCTAGAAAGAGCAAAGACCTTGGTGGCTCTGGCCTCTTCCTTCACTCTGCAGGTCTCTCGACCAGCAAGACATTTTCTGCAGCTCCTAGGGCACATGGCTGCCTCCACAGCAGTAGTGCAGGGAGCAAGATTTCAGATGAGAGACATTCAGTTCCATTTGAGAGCCTTCTGGTCTCAAAGTAGAGATCCTCTAACCAAATTGATCCCAGTAACTCGAACCCTGATCCAGGCCCTACAGTGGTGGCAGGATCAGAGCAATCTGAGACAAGGGGTTCCTTTCATCCCTCAATCTCACTCCTTGACCCTTACTACAGATGCGTCCCTCTTGGGGTGGGGAGCTCACATGGGCAGCCTCACCACCCAGGGATTGTGGTCCCCTCAGGAGTCTCTGCTCCACATCAATCTGTTGGAACTCAGAGCAGTTTTTCTAGCACTTCAGTTTTTTTCTGCATCTGTTCAGAACAAAGTGGTACAGATCAGAACAGACACCACCACTACAATGTGGTACATCAACAAGCAAGGGGGCACTTGGTCTTCGGCCTTGTGCACCGAGGCAATGAAGTTGTGGTCTCTGGCTTATTCCCTGAACACCTCCCTCATGGCAGTTCACCTCCCAGGCAAGGACAATGTCTTGGCAGATGCTCTCAGCAGGATTTCCCAGGGCCATCACGAATGGGCTCTGGATCCCCTAGTACTGGAGGTAGTATTTGCCAGGTGGGGCACCCCTCAGATAGATCTTTTTGCAGCCCCAGACAATCACCAACTTCTGCAATTTTGCTGCAGGCCCCAAGTGTTGGGCTTAGTCCCTCTGGATGCCTTCCTTCTCAACTGGGAAGGGAAGTTTCTCTATGCCTTCCCCCCCCTTCCCTCTCTTGTTCAAAGTGCTAGTCAAAATCAGATCTCAACCTTGCAAGATGATTCTGATTGCTCCAGATTGGGCCAGACAGCCCTGGTATCCACTCCTTATGTCCTTAGCAGTCCACCTTCCCCTGTGTCTTCCCAGGAATCACAATCTGTTAACCTGTGCCCAGGGGAGAGTTTGGTACCCGAATCTCAAATCCCTCAACCTTAAGGCCTGGCTCTTGAAGAGTTAGTTTGCTGACCTACACCTTTCTCAAGGTGTACTCGATATCTTGAAAGCTTCTAGGAAGCCTTCCACCAGGGCTACTTAATTCTAAATGGGAAAGGTTTTCCATATGGTGCTCTGGAAAGCATATTTCCCCAGAATCTGCTGATTTGCCCACAGTCCTGGATTATATGGTCCACTTAAATACTTTGGGGCTGAGGCCAGCTACCCTGAAAGTGCACTTGGCAGCTGTCTCTGCTTTTATATCAGCAGGAAAGCCCTCTTCTCTTTCTGCTCACCCTGTATTCTCCAAGTTTTTCAAGGGATTGCTTCACACCAACCCTCCATTCAGGGACCCTGCTCCCGCCTGGGATCTTAATGTTTGCATTGCTCAGCTTATGCAACCCCCCTTTGAGCCTTTGTCTTCAGCAGAGCTTAAGTACTTGACTTGGAAAACTGTGTTTCTGGTAGCCATCACTTCTGCCAGACGCATAAGTGAGTTACAAGCTTTGTCAAGTGGAGTCTGATTTTATCTCCTTTCACAGAGATAAGGTGGTCCTCAGGACTAACAGGAAGTTCTTGCCTAAGGTGGTTTCAGATTTCCACCTTAATCAATCTATATCTCTTCCAGTTTACTTCATGTCAAGCAGCTACCTGGAAAACAGTTCACACTTTCACCAAGCATTACTCTCTGGACATCCACGCTAGGAGTGATGCTCGGTTTGGCACAGCTGTGCTTCAGAGCCTATTTCCTAAGTAGGTTCTGTCCCTCCTCCATGGATGTACTGCTGTGTAGTCTGCATATGTCATAATATAGCAAGACTTCATGTTGTTTGAAGAAAAAAATTACTCACCTTAGTAATGTTGTTTCTTCTAATGGAGTCTTGCTATATTATGACCTCCCCCCCCGCCTGCCCCTCTCAGACCCTCTGCCTTTGGGATGTGGGTGGGCAGTGCAGTGTTGGCACTTAGTAGATGCCCACCTTGGTTTTTTTTCAGGGTGTTTGGGTGTTGTGTTTTTATTTTTTGGATCCCCTGACTTGAGTCTTTGTTTTGGGACCAAAAAATGGTTAATATTTTAGTAGCCAGTTGGCTAGTGTAGGTTTACAGCTTCCACACAGAATCTTAGTGAGTTTTGCTCGTAAAGATCTGACAGTTTGAGTTTGAAGAACAACAGACAGAATTCTTAACCGAGCTTGCGCTCAAGATTCCATGCCTGGCATGGAAAGTTAACTCTTTCACCTCCGGAGCCGTTCGAAAGCTGGGTCAAACTGCATATGTCATAATATAGCAAGACTCCATTAGAAGAAACAACATTACTAAGGTGAGTAAGGTTTTCTTTGGTCAACCCCCACAGGTGCTGCCTTCACCACAACTGCTCACAAGGCTTTTGATTGGTGGGAGCTGGTAGCACAATCAGTGTCCCAGTTTCACCTGCTCATTTCCATGCCAGCTCCCACTCTGCAGTTTCATTTCTCTTGCAGCACACACACCACTTTCACTTTCTCCTCGAATCTGTTTTCACCAACAGATACAGCCCTTGAGGGAACTCATTCACAAAAAACTGAAACACTTCTCCAACCCCCTCCCCCAGCAGCATGCCACATCAGAGATTTACAATATTTTTTGTTTTAAATCCAGGCTGCACATTTTAACTAGTGTACTTCACCATCAACTCCCCAGTCCTCAGCAACAGATGTTCTCTGGATGCTTCTCCAAACACAATAGCATAACACAGTACAAATAACAAAAGAAGTTTGTATTTTTTTAAATCCCTGCACATTCTTCATAAGGCACTCAACCATAACCTGCACCATACTGGCACTGACACCACACAGCACTATGAACTGGATGGACTGTACCTGCGGGCCTGCTCCATCCAAGTACCTCTTCAGTGTGAAACCGGCATTCACACGTCTTGTTTTTATACCCTCGGTGACTCTCACCCTGCCCAAAACGCTGCAGCCAAAACCTCCCTCCCTTCTCGCCCACAACTTCTACTCCCTGTCTATCACCAGCTCACAGTGATTCCCACAACTGGCAACATCCTCCTCTGCTCGTCAGCATGGCTGGCAATGTCCTTCTTTGCACTATCATGGGATGGACGACAACCAAATCAGGATCAATTAGATAACTAACATTTCAAACAAAACTAAAAGTACTAAGCCGAAACTTCTCTCCCTCGCTAAACAGAAGCTACCGCTGCCGTCATAACAGAGCTACACAGCCCACCCACAGAACCCCATCGGCCAATACAATGAGGTGCTAAAAAAAAACCAGCCATGTAGACACTCTAGCTACCAAGCTAGTGTCCCTACCTACCTAGTAGTGCAGCGCCATAAAACAGCGTAGAGATGAAGAATTAAAATTAAATATAAAAAAAAAATACATTAAAACACAAAAACACCATTGCATAAATCAAATATGCAATGGCTCTACCGGAAATATCACTGTTTCCCCCCTCGTGAGGTCATAAGGTCAAACTGCACTGAGAGGGGGGATATCAGTGATATTTCCAGTAGACCCATTGCCATATCATTCATACACACACACACACACACACTTTCTCTCTCACATACAAACACACACGTATGCAATAGGCGTGGACTCAGAAGCCATTGAAGAAATCCATTCATTTTCATAAATTGAATACATTTTTCAATCCTAGATTTGTTCAGCATATGTTGAATAAATGCCACCTGTCGATCAAAGCTTTTTTGTTCACTTTTTTGACAAGTAAATGCAAATAACTTTAAAATGAAACATAGCATGGTACTGTGAGCATGAAATTTGTCTAGCACACAAACATCAACAGTGAGTGCATATATATATATATATATATATATATATATATATATATATATAGTGTGTGTGTATATTTGTTTTTTATAATTATCAAAAAAACAGCAGAACATTTTATTTTATTTTACTTTTTCGACAAACAAATGTGAAGAACTTTAAAACAAAAAAATGACAGCATGGTGCTGTGAGCATAAAATTTGTTCAGCACAAAGATAGCTACCAAATGAGTGGTTTCATTTATATATATATATATATATATGTTTTTTATAATTGGCAAAAAACACCAGGAAATTAAATTCGTGTGCATTTTTCTATAAACAGATGCAGATATATCTAAAAAAATGAGTTTTCATTTATAGATTTCAGATTTTTTTTTTTTATTAGAAAATGGTAAGAATGGATTCTCCATTTTGATTGTCCGAAAGCAGCTCCAACCTGGGCATTTATTTTTCAATAGATGCCCAGGTAAAAACAACCATTACTCCAACTGCCATTTCACCAGGTACTCTTCTATACTGGTGCCCATCCTGCTTTCTTATTGGCTGAAAGCAGCAGTTGAAATTTCAAATCCCCTCCATGTTTTTCTCTCGCTTAGCGAGAGCTACTACCCCCCACCAGGGCTCCTTACTTCAGTGCCAGCAAAAAAAAGTCCACACTCCAGATAGTTTGCGGTCAGGAAGAGTGATAAAATAGTAATTTCACAAAGCCGTGTTCTTTTACAATGACACCACTGTCCCGACCGCGCTTCTGCAATACCACTGTGAACCAAAACTAAAAGGAAGCCGTCAGTTCTTTTTGCTTTATACTATGAAGCACATTTAAAAAAAAAAAATGGCACAAAGCGACTTCCTCATACCACAATGTCCCCACAATTAGTAAATCTCCTGCTTTAAATCAAAACTAAAGAAATAATTTACCTTGGGGCTTAGGCTTACGCACGGTCGATCCCATGGTTATGCAAGGTCAGTCGCACGCTTAACAGATGCATCTTCAGACAGCTACAAAAAAAAAGTCATGCAGAAAGGAGACAGATGCCAGCGATTGCTGAGATGAGATCTTTATAACACATTTGTTGCTGAACTGGCAGATGTGTGTGTGTGTGTGTGTGTGTGTGTGTGTGTCGGGGAGCAATAGATTACAGTAGCTCTGTGGGGAGGAGCAAAAACACCTGGAACAGCTTTTAAACATTGGGACTATTTATTAAATAAATACAATTTTTTGTACTACTATGCATTTTTAAACTTATTTCCTCTCTTATTTTACTACTTAATTAAAATTTACTAAGATGCCCATTTTCTAAGCGCATTAATGCCCTCCAGGGTGGGCATTATTGAGAAATATCGGACCTTCTAGGGGCTATAAGGCCCTCTGCCTGTGGTGTCGGGCCTCATTACGCCTCGGGCGGTCCGGTATTGATCAATACTGCCTACCCTGTTGGGTATTATTGCTTACATAATGAGAAAAAAATGGCAGAAAATTCCATTTCGATTCACTTTGACAAATGTCCCCCAAAAAATGCAAAACAAAAGATTGTGCAACTTTTCATTCTGTGCTGGCCATGATACAAAGTTAGTCCATAGCAACCGCTAGCAACCACTGTGCTAAGTGGAGTTACACTGGGAAAATTACAAAAAGTCTATGTAAGTTTACATTAAAAATTAAATAAACAGGCACAGGGGAAGGATTCTGGAAGCAAAATCCAGTGCAGCGAGAATATCCGGAACTGGGAAGGGAGAAGCCAGAGAAGGCGAGGGGGGCTGCAAGGTTAGCTCCCAGGGTGGGGGCTGACCAAACGAGCAGACACGAAAGACCGTTAGGCCTATTCTGCTGACATTTTAGTATGTTAGTAAAACTCCCTACATTATCCTAAAGGATCCCCATTGCATAAATGGAATATGTAACGGGACCTTGTGGAATACGATTTAATTTTCACTTGAGCTGTTTGACCTTGGGCACATCACTTGTGGCTTATGCCACTCGTGAGGTTACCCAATGTCAAACAGCTCTTGTGAAAACAAGTCATGTATTCCACAGGTCCCTGCTATGTATCATAAACATATAAATTTACGTGTGTGTGTGTGTGTACACTAATACACATACTAGATATACTGTGGATGTAATAATGCACATGGTAACATTTTAATTTAAGGTTAGAAGGAACTCTAGGTCAGTCAGATCCACCAGCTCCCTGCTTCAGAAGCTGGGACCAACGAGTACAGTATGCTGAGAATGTGTGGATTTCCCACCTCACAACCCAAGGCATCCTGTGTTTCCCTTTATAAGCAGACATTTGTCCAGGCTTACCTTGAAGTCCTGTACTCTCTTCATGAACACTGTCTCCTCTGGTAGATTGTTCCATAGGTTCACAATCCTCTGGGAGAAGTGCCTCCTAATTTTAACTCTTAATTTACCATCTTAGAGTTTCAGGGTGTGTCCCTATGTCCTGCTGGTGTACACAAGATCGAACATGTTCATCCGTTCAGCCATGCAGATAGCCTTCAGTATGTGGAAGACTGAGATAATGCCCCCTCAGTCACCTTTCCTGCAGATATTCTAGGCTGGCGCTACTTATTTTGCAGCGCTTGACAAGAAATGGCACACTGAGCTGTGACATCTCTTTCCAGGTGTGTACTTGGAGTGGGACGTGGACCTTCTTAATTGAAAGTGGAATGATGGACAGGACAGTTGGGGAAAATTCCCTACAATAAGTGCCATGAGCGCTATAAAGTAAATTGTTAAGATTGTACTATCTATTTGGGCTTCACAGCCCATTATCTTATGGCAACGCTAGCCTGTTTCATGTAAAAGTTTGAAATTTTGACCATGTCCTGTTTGGGAGGGGAAATAAAAGCCACCACTCAACTACTGTTTTTTATTTTTCTCCAAGGTTGTCTAGACATATATAATTATGCACATAAAAACATTCCCATAGAAGTGTATTTGTGTGCTTCCATGCTCTCCCTGCTTAGAAGTCATTGTCTGAGCGTGGGGGCTGGGCCAACAGACAGGAAGCGGAAGGGATCCGCTGGCTGTGGGTTCGGCTCCAGTTATAGTCCCTTCCCTTCCGAACGGGACATGGTCAGAAATTCTATTTTTTGCCTGAAACTGGCTAGTGCTGCCATAAGGTAATGGGCTGTGAAGCCCAAATAGATATAATCTGAGCAATGAAGCCAAGCCATACATAGATCTTAGAAGATTTATTTAAAGTGCTAGTTGCACCAAAAATAGATAAAACATGTTATTCATTTTTTAAAAGAAGTCAGTTGTTACTTTTTTTATTTCTGAAGTATTTTTCTTTTTCCTTACTGCTGAAGTATTTTTCTTTTTCCATTTACTCATTTGGAGGCTTTTCTAGTTGGTAGTGTTGGATATGATTTAAAAAGCAGTATTTTAAATGGTTCTTTTCCTCTTCAGACCTCATCAGCATTATGATGCCACAGTCTGTGAAATCACAAGTGGCCGATCTTGCAGCAGGTGATTGGCTCTTCTCGGTCAATTGTGATGTCACAATGCTGATGATGCATGAGAAGGAATAGAACTAGCTGTGTTGGCCTCCAGGTTGTAGTACTGTTCCACACATTATATCAAGTTTTGTCAGGTAGAAAAATCTTCTAATTAGAAAAATGAAAAGGGGGGGGGGGAGAAATACTTCTGATATAAGAAGTAATATTTCACTAATTTTGAAACATAATATTAATTTCAGGCAGTAGGGACCTCGATTTAATGTTTTCCCCCCATAGGATGGAACCTCAGCTATGCAGTACCCTTGTACTGCACTTTAGTGTCAGTTTTGATTAGTATAGGAGTCAAGTTCCATGTGTCAGTAGAATCCGTGACCTTCCAGTCTTCAGCCACAGAGGCAAGCATAAAAGGAGTGCTCTTTGAAACTGTGGGCACCGAACAATAAATAAGACAAAATGACCACATTAAATAACAAAACTATAAACATTTAAGATCAGGAATGCAGGCCAAAACTTGAATTGAAAAATCAGTTTTTAGGAATTTCAGTGAAGGAGCACCTCTCACTTCCCATGGAAGGGCGTGCCAGAGAATCGGGACACTGCTACACTGACGGCCCCATCACCCAAGGATTTTAACTGGGATCTAGCAACAGATAGGTCAGCCTCCACTGACTGGAGGGCGCGACCAGGAGTGTATGGCACTAGGAGGTCTTGCATGTAGCCCGAACCCAGACCATGCAGGTCCTTGTATGTCAACGAGCACATATTGAAGCTAATGTGCCACCAAACAGGCAGCCGGTGGAGAGCACAGAGAACTGTCGTGATATGCTCAAACGGGGGTCACAGCTGCCAGCTGTGCTGCTGCATTCTGATCTAGCTGCAGGTGACACGGTCTCGTGGATGATCCAAGGTACAGAGCGTTAGAGTAGTCCAACCTAGATGTGACTGTGTGCACCAGTGTTGCCAGATCAGTTGGATCAAGATAGGGCTTGATTGGGGTGAAGTTACGGAGGTGATAAAAGCCACTGTAGACAACCGCTGACATCAGAAACTCCAGAGTCTGCTTCACCCTATCTGCAGCATGAAGGGCCATGCCATCCAACATAGAAATGACTGTGCTGCCACTTGTTGCCGCTGAACCTGACTAACTCGGTTCCACCAGTAACACTTCTGTCATTGATGGATTAAGCCTAAGAAAGCTAGCTGCCTTCTAGTCTTGGATTTCTGTAAGGCACTTGCTCACTTCCAGGACAACTATTCTATCATCAGGGGCACAAAAAACATACAACTGGGGGTCATCAGCACAGCAGTGAAACGGCAAGCTCTGCATTCTACTGGACATATAGGACTCAAACCAGTGCAGCACTGTTTCTGAGAGTCCCACATATTACCTAGGGCAATCCAACAGCACTCCATGATCCACCATGTCAAATTCTGATGTGAGGTCAAGCAGGACAAGAATGAACCAGAACGGCGTCCACTATCTCTTGCTAGGAGGAGATCATGGTGCACCCTGACTAAGGTAGTTTCCATACTATGGCAAGGCCGGAAACCAGATTGGAAATGCTCATAGAGGGCATACATCTCCAGGTGGTGGTCTAGTTGTACCACCACTACCTTCTTCATCAACTTCCAGGGAAAGGAAGGTTCAAGACAGGTCTGTAGTTGGAGAGATCATCAGGGTCCAGAGAGGCCTTCAGGAGAAATCTTGCTGCAGCCTTTTTAAGGGGCGTATGGAAAGACATCCTCCCGAAGAGAACACCTAATGCCCAGTCCAGTCATGGTGGAGACAGAGTCCCAGCATTGCAACAGAAGTCTGATCGGCCCAGAGTCCAACGCACAGAAGGTGGGACATAAACCAGAAACCACCTAGGAGATATCTGCAGAGACCGTCTCAAACCCAGCGCACAACGACGGAGTGCCTACGTTATGTGAAGATTGGACAAGGTCAGACGATAATGGACTTCTTGGGAGAAATCCCAGTTTGGATGGTGGACACCTTCTCTAGGAAGAACTGGTTGAACTCCTCACACTTTTCAGGAGAAAAAGCTTTACAGAACTGCAGACAGACTGGGTTTATAAATCTGTCCAGAGTGTTGGACGAGCTGAGCTGGCAGATTATTTCCAGCAGCAATCACCCGTGACAGGAACGCTGACTTTTTCGTGGTGATTGCCCATTGATACTCGATGTAGTGAGTCCTCTGTGCTAATTTGTCCTCTTCCTAGCAGGACCTCCATCAACAGCTCTCCAACCTCTGTCCCTTAGTCTTCAGTCTCCTCAGGTCTGCATCATACCAGGGCGACCTGAGGTGGGAGGTTAAGGGGCCTACATGGAACGGTGTTAGAGAGTCAACAGCAGACAAGAGGACTAAATTATAACCCTTCATGGATGCCTTGGTTCTCATTGTGCAAGCCAATTTCATACTTGAGATGTCCAGTACCGCCAGGATGCTCTGAGACTCCAGATTTTTAAAAGGGTGGTATCCAACCATCTCCACAGGGGAGGTTAAATGGGGAAACCCCACAAAGGAACTGGACAACATGATGATCCGACCAAATGACTGGATCAACCCCGACATCGCCAGTGTCAAGACCCATTGAGAAAACCAGTTCCAAGGCATGGCCATGCTGGTGGATACCGGAGGCAAACACCTGTACAAAAGTCAGGGATGACATGACCTGGAGGAACTGCATTCCAGAAAGAGATGTTTCATCATCAACTCAGGCATTAAAGTCTCCCAATACCAGGTCGACCATGAAAGTCTCTAGCTCCTGCAGGAACATATTCAAACAATCTGGTCTCCCCCAAGGGGTATGCTGTCGGCCCACTGCGGATCTAAAGCAGGTGACTACCCTCCCCGTAAGCTACCAGGGTAATGCACCACAGAAAACCTGGAGGAATGGGCGACGAAGCCCCAGGACCAGAGTCATCCCCAGCCAGGTCTCCATGATCCATACATACCAGGTCTGCAGAGGTATCAGCAGTGAATGCTCTGTTACGGCAGTTTTATTCCTTAGAGACCTAGTGTTACAAAAACTGCAGTAAGTATATGGAATATTGAATCAGGCTCAAAATGGGGGGCATCTTACAAGCCAGGAGAAAAAGGAGCATTCTAAAGTAAAATATGAAAGCACTGATAACATTTTTGCCATGACAAGAACTAGCTTTAATGGGCACAAATTGCAGAGTAAAAGTGGAGAGGATTTCTACATCAGTGGCTCACTTGTACCACAGCATATTGAATACACAAGCAGTTTCACGTTCATGAAGCTACACTAGTTACCTACATGCTGAGTAAAGTTTTTTTTTTTTGATCTTATCGAGTTGTATATGTGTTTGCTGTTTTAATTTTTTTTTTTTTCAAATACCATGAGTCCCCATTACACTGTCATTTCTGAGTTACTAGATTATGTACTGACTACTCGTCGTCGACACCCATTCTGATATAATGTACTTGCATCCCAGGTTACTTTCTCTGTTCAAAGTTAACTCAGCCCACTGCAGATACCTCATTAAGTTCAGTTTGTTTTTATTAGTGTTGGAGACGCTGAGAAGATGATATATTAAATATCTTAACAGGATATTAAATTGCTGGTGTATAGCATAGCAAAACGGGGTATTGCTAACCATTTCCAGAAATGAGGAGCAGTAGACTGCTAACCTTTTTTTGACTAAGTCCATGGCATAATAGACAAAATGAATAAAAACATACGGTTGTTTAATTTTGCTAATTTTTCTATGCTAAGTGCTATGCATTTTTACAGTTGATTAGCACTCTCACGCAAAGAACTGCTAATCAGTCTTTTCAGCTTATTTAATACACTGCTTAATAATGACTTCATACGTTGTCTTTTTTTATTCCCCAAAAACCTCATTGAAAAGGGTAAACATTTTCAAAAAGCAGGATGTTTTCTCAGTCTGCCTCTGTGTCACCTAAAAATAATAAAGCTCTGAGGGGGTTCTCAGCTATGGTGGAAAACCTGCATCTGAATGGTCCCTCTCCTTATGTTCAGCAGCAAATAATGTTGAAGGTGACAAAACAAATAATCTGCACAGCCATCAGATAGGCTTGGTAATGAAGGTTCAGATATCAGAGTGTCCGAAAGGGGGAACCCTGAATCCAGGGATGACAGAAACAGAAATAAAAGAGCCTCAGAGGACACACTGGAAATGTGTGTGCCAGAAAGAAATTTAAAGAGCCACTGACACCTCGACAAGAACTTTGGAAAACATAATATTTGGATACAAAGCGGCTTATATTTTTTCTTAGCTCTGTGTTCTTGTTGGAGCTGCTGTGGGGAGACGGGGCAGGCAATCCTGGCGCCGCATCGGTGGCGGGAAGGAAAGAGACCACATTGGTGATTGGAGGAGGACCGGGGGGTCATTAGGAACCGCATCAGCGGAGAAGGGAGGGATCGGAGGGCCACCGCTGCTCAGGAGGAAGGAGTGGTGGGTCTGATCGGCGCTGAGTGCACGAACTTTGATTGTGCAACTGGGCTAGAAAGGCCATTAGCCCAGCCGCAAGGAGCTCCTGTGTTCTTGTTGGAGCTGCTGTGGGGAGACTGGGCAGGCAATCCTGGGGCCGCATCGGCGGCGGGAAGGAAAGAGACCACATTGGTGGTCGGAGGAGGACTGGGGGGCCATTAGGAGCCACATCAGCAGAGAAGGGAGCAATCAAAGGACCGCCACTATTCAGGAGCAAGGAGTGGTGGTGCCAATCAGCGCTGATCGCGCAAACTTTGATTGTGTGACTGGGCTACAAAGGCCATTAGCCCAGTCGCAAGGAGCTGCTGTGTTCTTTTTCTTTGTCCCACACGACCCACCCCGGCCCTGACCTCTCTTAAATGGCCAGTGGGGGTGGAGCCTTGGAGGGGAGAAGGCTGTGAGTGGGTGTCCTGGACTGCTGCTGCTGACTGGGTCCTGGACTACTGCTGTTTGGGAAGAGGGAGCTGTACGCTGTGCCTGCGTGGGCAACATTGATCATCTGCAAAGAGCAAGCTGTAAGAGGGTGACTTGGACTAGGGCTAATTGAATGAAAGGGGAACTGTATGCTGTGCCTGCTTGGGCACCATTGACTACCTGCTATATACAGCTGCGGGATATGATAAATGTGAGCTGATAACTGGGATGAATTGTTTATTGCTACTGATCTTTGTGAGATGGGCACAAACGGAGCTGGTTCTGGTTGCGGCAGATTACAGGAAAGGGGGACTGTAAGCTGTGCCTGCTTGGGCACCATTGACTACCTGCGCATATACGGCTGCGGGATTTGAAAATTGTGAACTGTGATGATTGCTGAATTGCTTATTGCTATCTGATCTTGAGGTGGGCAAAAATTAAATTGGTGCTGCAAACGATTGGTACTGCTTACGCCAAAATGAGGGTGGATTAGGGGCTGGCCGGAGCAGGCCTCTTCGGCAGTGTGATTGGGTGTATGGAGCAGCAATAATCTTAAATTGGGCATGGAGGTTTGGAGGTGTCCAGTGTGTTTTCAGCTGACAGGACTGTGGGGGGGAGTCGAGGGATAGAAGAGAACTGGAAGGCATGGGGGGTGGAAATGGTCTCGTGGAGATGAGACAAGGCCACTACTGCATTCCCAGGGGGCAGGTGAGCATGGGCCCTATGGAAATTCTGGAGGGTGAGGGTGCAATACAAGCAGCGGATGGAAAACACCTCACGGGAGGAGGCCAAGCAGGGGAGCAAAGGAGGAGGGGGTAGGAGAGAAAACATGCCGGGGCAGGCATCACACTTAGCAATAGATATGTCATGCTGTACCCAGGAGAGGAGGTGGATGAGGCTGGCGGGGGGTGGGGGGCAGGCAGACAGAGAGGTTTAGTCAGCAAGCCGGGGAGATGGGAGCCGGAGAGGAAGTGGACCGGGGAGGGCAGGCGGTGAGGGTGTGACTAGGGTAGGAAGGGAGGTTTGGGAGAAATATGCTGGATGAGATGGGGGAGACAAGACTGGGGGGTTGGAGGCAGGGAGGAAGCAGTGGAAGGATGGAAGGGCGGGGACCTGTGATTCTGACCCAAAAGGAGTCGGGGGCCAGTAGTGCCTCCCAGGAGGTTGGGGGGGTGAGGAGTAATTGGGAGCTGCAAGCAGAAGGAAAAGCATGGTAGGACATGTACAGACAAGCGATCCCCAGACTGAAGGGGGTGGGAGGAGTAAGCTGGGGGGTCAGTGAAAGAAGGAAGAGCCTGGAAAGGATCAAAAGGGCCAGTAAGTTTGGGGGTGAATGTGATCCTATGGGAGGAACTCCATGACCAGGGGCATCCAGTGGGAGGGGGTAGGGGAGGGAAAAGCAGCCTGGTCAGGGTTAAGTGTATCCTGGGCCTGTCCGTTCACAAGGCCAAATTCCAGTTATATTCATTAGCATTGGAATGCGGTGGATCCCCAGATTTCCTAGTACATCTGGGCACAAACGATTTGAAAGGGAACAGTGATCTGGAAATCCAGGCGTGGTTTCCTTCTCGGAAATTCTGCCAGTACCTAGGGCATCCGGGGAGACCAAGCACAAACTCAAAGGTGTGAACCAGTGGCTCAGGGACTGGTGCAGGTCAGAAGGGTATGGACTTGGGGGGACACATGGGATGATAAGGGGTTATATGCTAGGGACAGGATACATCTTAACCTAGAGGGAAGGAGATCTTAAAACTGAAACTCACTGAATTCATAAACGAGAAGTGGGGTTTAAACTTGTAAAGGGGGGAAGGATTAGTGAAGGAATGGGGGACTGCCCGAGGTCCCAGGTCTAGGGCGGCAAATGAGGGTAGGTGACTGCGATGTACACAAAGCAAGAGCTGTGCAGGAAAGGGCAAATGGGGAGTGCGCAGGGCCGAGTCAGTTGGGTAGAGGAGGAGGGATGGGGTAGAGGGCGGTCCTGATCAATGCCAGGAGCATGGGCGACAAAATGCCTGAGCTCTAGGCCATTCTGGCAGAGGGATCAGCAGATGTGACAGCGATTACGGAAGCATGGGCCACCCAGAAGAATGACTGGGACCTAAACTTGGAGGGCTACACAATTTTCAGGAGGTATAGAGAAGAGGGTAGAGGAGGGGGTGTAGCACTGATAGTCAGGAATGGCATAATGGCTAGTGAAATGGAGGAGGCAGATGGGGGAGTAGAAGCGATTTTGGGTAACCCTGCAGTCCAGGGGAGGCAAAAGACTAAAAGTAGGGGTGGTGTACAGACCCCCCACAATAGAGGAGGACCTGGAGGGAAAATTGGTTGAGAACATCAAGGGGCAGTGTGACCGTGGAAAGGGTAGGGTGGTGGTCATGGGTGACCTAAATATGCCAGGGGCAGACTGGGACACTATGACATTAGTGGTGGCCAGTGAGCAGAGACTGATGGATGTGTTTCAGGATGCCTTTCTGCTCCAGCAGGGGGTGGATACTGGACGTTGTCCTTGCAGACAGCGACCAGATAAGGGGTCTGGAGGTGTGTAGCCCGCTGGCAGGAGGAGACCATACCACGGTCTGGTTTCTGCTGTGTCGGGTGGGGGGGACAGCCGCTCAAGTACAGTAGTAGTGGACTTCAGGGGGCAGACTTCGTGGGCATGGGCTGGATTCTGAGGGGGAGCTTGAACAAGATTAGGCCAGACATGGATGTTGGTTGCTTGTGGGAGACGATTAAAAAAAGGGTGCAGGAGGCTACTAGCTCATGTACAAGGGTAAGGCGTAAAAATGGTAGGGCCAACAAGCAGTGCTGGTGGATCAGGGAGGTGCAAGAGGTGGTGAGGGATAAAAAAGCTGCCTACGCACATTTTAAGCTTTCCGGGGGGAAGGGGCCGTGAGTGAGGTGAGTACGAGTTGACATCTAGAAGGGTCACGAGTGGTGAGGGGAGCCAAGGCGAGGATGGAGCAAAACCTGGCTAGGGATATCCAGAGGGGTGAGAAGGGATTTTATAGATACATAGGGGAAAAGAGGAAAGGGAGAGCACAGATCTCCAGGATTAGGGCTGGGGAGGGATGGGCTCAGGAGGTGGGGGGAGCAGGCAGAGGTACTAAACAAGTACTTTGCCTCGGTATTTATGGAAGGAGTCATGGGATTCATTCAGCCGGGGGCAGCTGAGAGGAGAGGACAGATGGAGATGAGGACCAGAAGAGGCTGGGGCACTCGGTGGGTCAGGCCTAGAATTGATGGGTGCTTTGTTTGGGGGGTTAGGGAGAAATCACAGAGGACAGCATGAGGGAGGCTCTATGGGCGCTGAAAACTGACAAGGCACCAGGACCAGATGGGCTGCATTTGAGAGTTCTGAAGGAACTGGCGGATGAACTAGTGGCTCCACTAACGGCGCTTTTCAGTGCCTCTTTGCAGACTGGGTGGGTGGCTCATGTGGTGCCTATCCACAAAGGGGGATCTAGGGAGGAGATGGGAAATTACAGGCCTGTCAGCCTGACGTCGGTGGTGGGCAAACTAATGGAGGGCTTCATCAAGGGGAAGCTCGGGAGGCAGCTGGAAAGGCTGGGGCACATGGATGACAAAAAGTATGATTTTGTCTCAGGGAGATCATGCCAGACCAACCTCATAGATTTTTGTGACAGGGACCCTGGACCGACAAAGATTGGTGGACGTCCTGTATCTGGCTTTCAGTAAGGCGTTTGACTTGGTACCCCGCATCGGGTTGTTGACAAAGTTGGGGAGGATGGGAGTGGGAAAACAGTTGCTTAGATAGGTAGAGAACTGGCTTAGAGATAGAACACAGAGGGTAGTGGTTTGTGGGATAGTCTCCTCGGAAGATCTTCAGTGGGGTTCCCCAAGGTTCGGTACTGGGGGTCACTCCTGTTCAATGCTTATGTGTCTGATATTGGGGGGGGGTAGGAGTAGGATGAGCCTCTTTGCAGATGACTCAAAACTGGGAACACTGGCTGACGGGGAGAAAGCGAGACACAGTCCAGAGGGATCTGGATACCCTGGAGGGTTGGTCAAGGACGTGGGGACTGATGTTTAATCTGGGGAAGTGCAGAGTGTTGCATCTGGGGGTCAGAAACCCAGGTCATGTATACACCCTGGGAGGGGTCTCACTGCAAGGCACATCGCGTGAAAGGGACCTGAGGGTGGTGGTAGACACCGGAATGAACAACACTGAAAACTGCAGAAGATCGGTGGCAAAGGCAAGCAGGATTCTGGGCTGCATAGCCAAGGGAATAACGTCTGGGGGGTGATCCTGTCTCTGTATAATGCCTTGGTCAGGCAACATCTTGAGTATTGCGTGCAGTTCTGGAGACCTCACCTTAGGAAGGACATAGCATTGTTGGAGAGGGTTCAGAGGAGGGCAATCAGGATGATCTAGATCATGAGTGAAAGGACCTATGAGGAAAGGCTGGAAGTCCTTGGGCTGTACTCACTGGAGGAGAGGAGATACAGAGGTGATATGATTGAGGTATTCAGATATATGAAAGGGATTAACGGGCAGAGCCAAAGAAATGTTTAGGCTAAGGAAAAGGGGCACAACCAGGAAGCATGAGTGAAAGTTGGAGGGGGAACCTACGGTTGAGAACGAAGAAGGCATTACTTCACTGTGGGGGTGGTGGAGCCACGGAATGCATTGCCTGGTAGTCTAGTCAAGCAGGGCACAGTGGGGGGCTTTAAGAGGGGGTGGAACAGATGCATGGGTGTACTGAAGCCGAAGTTGACCCTCTCGGGGGTCGGGGGTGAGGAGGAGCTAGTGCCCAATAGGGGCTAGCTACCAAGCAGATACAAAAGACCGTTAGGCCTATTCTGCTGGCTTTTAGTATGTTATGTATTTCTTATCCCTATTGTTGATTACTGAGGTCAGATGCATGAAAACAGAAGTTTGTTCCTTGAGAGTTCATCAACTCCTGTTGCTTCTTCCCAGCCTGATATCATTATACTCTTATTGTGACATCGGTTATTTCCATGGCAACAGGCTGATGCCATAACGGGGCATTATAATTAAAAGTGGGGAATAAACTATATTAGAAAATGGGCTAGATACTAGCTTTAATTTCATTGGCTGAAAGCCTTCACACGGGGGTACATTAAGTATCTCTAGACGCCCGCTTCGGAAGATGTGCCAATTCGAGGTGCTCCATTACCATAAAATATCTTTGGGCACCCCGAGTTGGCATCTGTCGAACCGCCATTTTTTTTCCCTCGCTAAGCGACACAGAAATATTGTACCACCATCCCCACCTGCCGTGGAACTGTATACGTTCAAAAGTAATCAAACAAAACTGTCACTTAACTCCTCTGTCCGTTGCTGTACCCTATAAAGTCTTTTTGTCGCTCTAACTCCTACGGCTTTCACCCTCGGTCGCGCATTTTATGACTCTGCACTTCCTGGTTATGCGATGCAGGGTCACGCAAGGTTACGTGACAGCCTTGACCCTGCATCGCATAACCAGGAAGTGCAGAGTCAGAAAATGTGCGACTGAGGGTGAAAGCCGTAGGAGTTAGAGCGATCAAAGACTTTGGGGACAGAGGAGGAAGTAAGAGTTTCATTACTTTTCAACCTCTACACTACGATGGCAGCTGGGGACGGTGGTGCAATATATCTGTGTCGCCCGGAAGTGGGAGACAAGTAGAAGGGAATGGCTGGGGGTGCAACAGCAGATGGAACAGCACAAAATTACAGGGACTATTTAATCAAAACTATATATTTTTGTAATCTTTGTCTTTATTTACAAACAAATTTCTTCTTTTTTCTTAGCACTTAATAAAAATTTACAACGATGCCCATTTTCTAAACGTAATAATGCCCTCCAGGGTGGGCGGTTTGGGCAATACCGGACCGAGCCAAGGGCTATAAGGCCCTCGGCCGGGCCTCATTACGCCCCTGGCCGGTCCGGTATTGCCCAATACCGACCACCCTGTCGAGCATTATTGCTTAACTAACGTACTAAAATGCCAGCAGAATAGGCCTAACTGTCTTTCACGTCTGCTCGTTTGGTCAGCCCCCACCCTGGGAGCTGACCTTGCTGCCCCCCTCGCCTTCTCCCTTCCCAGTTTCGGATAGTCTCACTGCATTGGATTTTGCTTCCAGAACCCTTCCCCTGTACCTGTTCCACCCCCTCTTGAACCCCTCCACCATCTCTGCCTCCACCAGCCCCCTGGGCAGCGCATTCCATAGCTCCACCTCCTCCTCCTTTCTCCTCTGAATCTTTCCCTTTCCAGCTTCCACCCATGCCCTCTAGTGGCCCCCTCCTCCGTCCTTCGAAGCACCCTGACTGTTCCTCCCCTATTTACCCCCTTCTTGTACCTGAAGACCTCTATCATGTCCACCTGGTCCCTTTTCTCTCTCTTCCAATGTGTACATATTTAGCTCTTCGAGCCTCTCCTCATAGGTCCTGTCCCCTAAGCCCCAAATCATTTTGGTTGCCCTCCTCTGGACCCTCTCCAGAAGTTTAATGTCCCTCTTTAAGTGTGGCCTCCAAAACTGCACGCAGTACTAGATGTGCGGCCTCACCAAGCAGTTATACAGAAGGAGTATCACTTCCCTCCTTCTGGAGGTGATCCCCCTAGCAATGCATCCCAGCATCCTGTTGGCCTTGGCTGCTGCCCTCCTACAAGTCTCCGAGTTGTTCATCTTGACATCCACCACCACCCCCAGGTCCCTCTCAGCCATCGAGACTTGTAGCATTCGCACCCCCCCCCCCCAGGGTGTACACCTGACCTGGGTTTCTGGTCCCCAGGTGCAGTACCTTGCATTTCCCTGCACTGAACCTCAGCTTCCACTTTCTAGACCATCTTTCCAAAGCCTCCAGGTCCCCCTGTAGGGCCACCCTCCCCTCCTCCCCATCCACCACCACCCCCAGTTTTGAGTCCTCCGCAAAGAGACTCATCTCACTCCTGATACCTGTCCTTATGTCAGAGACGTAGGCGTTGAACAGGAGGGGCCCAAGGACTGATCCCTGTTGGACCCCATTAATGACCCTCTTTGGGGATGAGACTATCCCTCCAACTAATTGCCTATCCATCTGATCCTCTGGTTCCCCACCCCCATTTCTCCCAGCTTATCCAACAGGCGCACGTAAGGAACAGAGTCAAACGCCTTGCTGAAGTCTAGAAAGAGGTTGTCCACTGGTCTACCCAGGTCCAAGGCACTTGTCACCCAGTCATAGAACTCCACAAGGTTTGTCTAACACGATTTCCCCGGGACGAATCCATGCTGTCTATCGTCCAGGCACCCTGATTTTTCCAGGCGCCCCCCCCGCCTCTCCTTGACAGTGCCCTCCATCACCTTGCCCCCCACCGATGACAGGCCTGTAGATCCCTGCCACCTCCCTTGATCAACCCCCCCACTTGTGGATAGGCACTGTATGTGCCACCTTCCAGTCCTGGGGCACCCACCCTGTTCTCAGAGAGATAGTGAAAGCTCCGCCCAGGGTTTGAGGACATCCATAAGTTCCTCCAGCACTCTGGGATGTAATTTATCCGGCCCCGGTGCTTTCTCCGTCTTATGGGACCTGAGGGCTTCCCTCACTCTCTCTCTCTGCTGTGATTTCCACTTCCGCTACCTCTTCTCCCTGCTTAGCCTTCCCCTCTCCTGCCAGTGATGCCTCCCCTCTCCCCAGACCAGCCGATCAGTAAGGTCCCCCCAGTATCACTGTTTCCTCCCATGTATGATGCAGCATCCCCATTTTCCTTGGTGAAAACTGAGGTGAAGTACTCATTTAGTACCTCAGCCTGCTCCCCCGGGTCTTGTGCCCATCTTTCCCTGTTTTAATCCTGCTGATCTGCCCCTTCACCCTTTGTTTTTCCCCAGTGTATTTAAAGAACCCCTTGTTCCCTCTCCTAATTTTCCTGGCCAGGTTCTGCTCCTTCCTTGCCTTAGCCGCCCTCACCACCCTAGTGGCCCTTCTAGCCATCAGCCTGCATTCCCCTCGATCTCTTTCTCTCCTTGAGCACTTGAATTGCCTATAGGCTGCCTTCTTTCCCCTCACCACCTCCTGGACCTTCCTGGTCCACCAGCAGGGTTTTCTGGCCCTACCGCATTTTCGTCTTACTCTTGCACAGGTGCTGGTAGCATCCTGCACCCCTCTCCTGATGATTTCCCACCTACTATCAGTGTCCATGTCCGACCCAATCCCATCCAAATGCTCCGTAAGGATCCTTCCCATTTCCTTAAAATCCGCCCCCCTGAAGTCAGTTACCTCCATCTTTGTGCAGCCTTCTTCCCCTCCTAACTATATAGGCAAATGAACTCTTAATGGATAAAGACCTTGATTTTTATGGGAATATCTTCAGTAATACATAATGGAGAGGAGAAATCTCTAGAAGATGTATAAAATGCCAGCTGAATTGTGTTTAAATATTGTGTTTTCCGAAAGTTTTCAGCTGCTCTTTAAAGAGTGTCATTGTCGTGCCTCCTGAACTGAAGAAAGGAGTAGGCAGATCTCAAAGATAAAATGATCTCATCAGAGGACATGTATCAAAAATGATAAAAAATTGACATTTTTTCTTGGCGATCCAGGCCTTGGGAAATTTTAATTAGATATCTGCAACCCCCACCCCCGCCTCAGGCTTCTGCCTGTCTACCTGCAGAGGAGAAAGACTGTTATGTACAGATGGAGAAAGGTGACCCCAAGAAATTAGAAGGTGCATCTGAGCAAGACTTCGAACCTCCTCCAAGGCATAATGAAGACTGCTCACTCTTTTCCTCATTTGTCAGACAAATTGTCGATACCTGAGTGAAAAGTAAGGAAGTGTAAAAAAAAAAAAAAAATTTTGCTTCGTGCCCCGTCCCAGAAGCTCTGGGTGCTGTACAGGTAGGTAGGAATAAAACAAACATCGATACATAAGCATAAAAACAAATGATAAAAGCAGTTTAACCTAAATAAATCCAAATTTAAAATAAAGCAGCACTTTACTAGTTCAAAGCTATGAATAGGCTAGAAACGCTTTTTTAAAAAGATGCACCTTCAGACCCTGCTTAAAAACATCCACCTTCAGCATCCCCTCACTACAGACAGGATGATTTAAGAGGATGCTGATTTTTTTATTTATTTATTTATTTTTTTATGGACGTGCATATAAAGCTGATCAATTGTCTATAGTCAGACTGTGGTTTTAATCTGTACTCTGCTATGTAGTGTTACTCAATATTAACAATTTAGAAAATGGGCAAAGACCATTCTCTCTTCTGATTGGCCAAGACACTTATTTAGGTGGGCATCTATCAGACAATAGATGCCCACCAAATAAAAAGTGCCAGCCCAAACCTGCCCCATGTCCAGCAGAGAATCATTGTGCCCAGACTGCTTCCTCATTGGCTGAAGTACTGGGCATACATTTTCAAATTGCTGCCATTTTTTCATCAGTTACCGAGTGATGTGTCCCCAGTCTGTCAAGAGACCAGTTCCTGCACTCAGAAAACGGTCACACTACCAAAGAAAAAATAGCAACATTAAAACTAAAGGTTTTTCCCCACTTTTATTATGTTAGTAACCTGGACCCGACTCTCTGGCCCTGCCATTACTCCCGACCTCCGATCGCCTGCCTGCTTTCTCAATTGCAGCTAGCCGGCAGCATGACTCCATCTCTGGGACGCATTTGACAAAACTCCCACTGCTGTTCTACCCTACAACAATATTTCCTCCTGATTGTGACCAACTTTGGAAGATCCGAAAGTCTGTCCTTCAGCAGCTAGAAACCCTCCCACTCTTGATCAGTGCTGCTGAATTAATGCTGCCGTTGCCACATGTACAGTACACCCTGCTCTACCAAGTGCAGCTAGCCAGCAGCGGATTCCATCTCCGCACGCATTTTACGAAAGTCCTGCTCTATGTTACCCGATTGCACCGGAAAGCCGACCAGTACTACAGAACACCAGAGAATCCTAAAATAAATTAAAAAAAAATACTGAGTTCACAGTTGTGGCAAACCGCTTTCTTTGATTTTTTCGCTACTTCACCTTACTAATCTCATGCCATTTTACTTTCTGTCCTGCCATCACGGGGGTGTTACTGGTTTGGGAAAGACAAGCACAACTACAACAGAAATTAACTAAGGGCGGCGGGGTGGGGAACAGTTCAACAAGTGAGAGAATGCAAACTATTAACTGAAAACCATGACTCCTGCTGACGAGATACAATTGGAATCACCCTTGTTCAATTAAAATTACTGTGTCAGTCTTCAAGGCAAAAAATGTTAGCCCACTGGCCTGCTCTACACTTACTGTTTTTACATGGCAGGGATCATGCAAAGTTAAAAAAGGGACAGGAAGCTCAGAAATATTTCTGTTAATGCATTGGGGGATACAAGAGAGGCTCTATGGGGAGGAGAACAACAGGAGATGGAACAACTCAGGGACTACTTTACAAGAAAAAGACTTTAATTTCATGCTTACTCCTTTTATATTTTTATTTTTAAATCCCATATAAAAATGCCACAGGTAGCCCATTTTCTAAGCGCAATAATACCCTCCAGGGTGGGCAGTATTGGGCAATACCGGACCTTCCAGGGGCTATAAGGCCCTCCACCTGCGGTGTCGGGCCTCATTACGCCCCTGGGCGGTCCGGTATTGCCCAATACCGCCCACCCTGTCGGATATTATTGCTTACATAGTGTATAGTGGACTGTTCTGTATAGAATTACATCCCCTTCAAAATGCTCTTCTACCACAGTTCCAAGGTCATGGAATGCTGTTCTTCCCTACTGTGGTACAACAGCATTCTAGAACCTCTAGAGACTGCATGAGTCAGTTTCATTTTGAAAGCAAAAGAACTCACAAAACACACATTTCACACAGTACTATGCACTATAAAAAATACAGCATGAACAGTTCTTTGCAGAACCAGTGTGTTTTGCCACCTCGGGGTTCTGATTCTTATGGACCTCTCGAGCTTCGCTCTCGAGGTCAGAGGGAACCAGTAACCACTCTGTGGCAGAACACACTGGTTCTGCATAGTTGCCTATCATTCTCTGTTTCTTATCACCAGCATAAAATGACTTTACATATTCAAGGTAATATTTCTTCACCTTATATATTGGCTTACATGACAAATTTATCACCATTTGTGAAACATGTTAGACTAAGGTAACCATGTAAAACACTTAAACTGAAAAACTTTATATCATGAAATCCCATACTCACTGCTGTGTTTAAATGCATCTGTATTTCACAATGACCAACATGCACGTAAATATAACTAGTTGCCCCCAAATTCCGTAAGCGTATTATGATTCTGTATTCTGTCTTACTGTATCGCTCCCTGCTCCTCCCTCGGACATTGAGATCATGCTTATTCGGCTTAAGGTTATGCTTTGGTCTATACTGGATCAGTTCTACTGGGGGAGATGGCAGATTGGGGGGGGGGGTTCTCCCATCAGTAACTGCACAGTGTGTTGGTCCAACCAGCTGACTGGGTCCATCCTGGCATCCCAGATGTTGAGTCCCAGAGAGAAGACTAGGTCCAGTCTATGGCTAGAATAGGTCGCTGCTAGTTAAATTTCCAACCATGTATCAGCCCTTACTTTTCCTACCTGTCTATCTCCCCTCGCAGAGCTTATTTATAGCAGTATACGGCAAAATAAATTATTTTACAGATTGAAGCAAAACAAGGACGTTTTGAATTTTTGATGCACATATTGCTATTTAAAAAGCAAACAGAAGAAAACCCAAAATGGCTTGAAATCTAGTTTTATTTTTAATTGTTTTGTGCAGTTGCCAGTTATGATTTCTTTTTTATAAAATGGGTAGGGAAATCCCTGCACTCTGGTTGGCCAGGAACCAGGCATGGTGAAAGTGCTACCAGTTGGTAACATTTTTTATGTGGAAAGTTTATTTTTATTTTTAAAAAGTTCCTCACAAATCCATGTTACAAGCACAATAAACCACTTCAGGGCATTGGTTGTACTGTGAAAACTGCACTTCCAGGTACTGAAGGCACTTGGCCTGTGGTTCATGCCTTACTATGCTCCAAGTTGTACAGTTGTCACAGTACTGCCAACACCCTGTCATGTTTTATTGCATTCACTTGTGACTGGAGCCTGTCTTTAGGGTGGCTAAATGATTATTTGAAAGAGCCTGGGGCACTTCTGTGAAAACGTAAAAAATTATAAAATTTATACACGGTTCCATTTATATTTCACTTATATATGCGCGTATAAGTTGGCTCCACTTTGCCTTATCAGTTGTTGCAGAATTACAGACATTGTTTTGCTGCCCAAACTGGATGGAAAAAAGGCACTTTTGTGAGCAGTACCAGACATGGAATCTCTCTGTGTGGCCAGAATTGGACAAAAAAATCAGGTTACCCAGTTGCAAAAATAGTTTCATTGTAAACCTCATGCATGGGTTGAACTTGCAGAGAAGTGGAGCCTCGTTTCTTGTGGACCTATTTTTAACATGAAAAACTAGACTTATACGTGAGCATATACAGTAGTGCTTTCTGTATTTTTTTTCCCTGATTCTTTATTACTTTGAACAGCTGCCTGAAAATAGGATCCTTGTCCCTCAGACTTTATCTGCTGCTACTGTCGTTCTGCATGTAATATCATAATCCTGTGTTTATGAATCACAGTTGGTAGCTGTGGAAATTAAGATGTCACAAGAGGGAGCAACACAACCACCAAAATGGTCAACAGTGCGGGGAGGCAGAAGCTGTGGTGAGAGAGTGGAGGCATTTAAAGGGGAACCATCATAAACTGTGCCCAGTATAGTTTGAAAGCCTATGCAGAGCTCTTTTAAATATTGGGTTCTTCTGTAGCTGGTAGCTGTCCAGAGGTATCGATGACTAATCTGCCCCATATTGATACTACATTGCCACCATTTTTAGAACCATGTGTCACTGATGATCAGGCTGTGGCTAGCCACATTGTAGAAGAGCACAGCTGATCATCAGTGACATCACAGCCCAGGTATTAAATTTATTTATTTATTTAATTATTAGCTTTTGGTAACCGGGTAAGTGCGCTAGGCAACAGTCCTGCCTATTTTCAGGCACTACCCGGGAGAGCACAGGACATTGGTTACAATATACAGAAGTGCACAGACATAATACAGATGTACATAGAACAAACCGGGTATACATTGGAAAGCAAAGTAATTAGTTACATAAGGGTACATATTAGGCATAGAACATAATAAGGATGTAAAATAAAACAATTAGGGTAACCATAAGACAGCAGAGGACATTAATAACATCAAGGTTCATAGGTAAAATAGCTGGTATAGCATAACAAAACACTATGCAAAATGGGGTATTGCCAGCCATTTCCAGAAATGAGTAGCAGTAGACTGCTAGCCATTTTTTGACCAAGTCCATGGCATAATAGACAAAATTAATAAAAACCATATATATTTTTAACATTTTGCTAACCATTCTGTGCTAAGTGCTCTGCATTTTTACAGCTGATTAACTGCTCTTTGCATGAAAGGGATAATCAGTTTTTTCAGTTTATTTAATACCCTGACAGAGTTCTAAAAATGGTGGCAGTGTTGTACCAGTATGGGGCAGACTTATTCATCAGTATCTCTGGACTGCTTCCAGGTACAGCTAGACCAATATCACTTTTAAAAAAGCTTTTTATGGCCGGCCCAATGGTGGAAAGATTGGGCGGCTGGATGGCGCCACACCAGTGACCGGGTTAGGAACGACCTCGGATCAGGTGCGGGAGGGGTGGAGCAGGATCGAGGCATGCCGGTGGGCAGCTCCCGCCTGGTGAGGGTGGATTGCGCCCCCAGAGTTCAGCTCCCATCGGGTGACGGTCCGTGGTGTATAGGTGGAGAGGGGCGGCAAAAAGTTATGGGGCTGTGGAAGGCTGAGCTGGCACCACGGGTATGCGTTTCTCCACATGCTCACACAGCCCGAGTCGGGGCAAGGGAAAAGCCTGTAAAATACCGGTGTCCCCATTGCCAGGTTGGCGGGAAGAGGCGACTGGGACCAAACAGCTCAATTAAAAATAAAAAAAAAAAAAAGCTTTTTCATGTGTGTTTGAACTATAACAGCTGCTCTTCATAGGTATTCCTCTTCAAGATGTTAAACGTGGAGAAAAGGAGGTGGAAAGGGGATGACATGTCAGCCTTTCGCATACTACAGATTATTGACAAGCTCTGTCTGTCTGTGATGTTTCATTTGGTGTTTGGTAGCTGAATGCTTGGACATGCTCTGACGTTCAGAGGTAATGTTAGGAGGCAGTTTTTCTCAGGTAGGATAATGAACCTGTGGAACAGCTTACCAGTGGAGACAGTTGGCATGAAGGCACTACAGATCTTCAGGGTAAGCCTGGAAAATTTTCTGCTTACCAAGGGTACCCTGGGTAGTAGGGTGGGTGAGAGATCTCTATAAATTAGTAGATGTTTGCATGGCATATTTGTTGATCCCTGCTTATGAAAAAGGGGGGGGGGGGCACATGATGGACTTAGAGTCCTTTCTGACTTTAAATTACTATATTAATCAGGGCTTGCATTAGCACTGCTAAAAAGGTTGTCAGTTTGTAACTCGGGTTTATTGAGATACTTGACCTTCCGCTCAAATGTTGGAGGTCAGCCCAGAAAATCGAGAGGGTCAGAAATTTGATGGAATGTCTTTCTGCTACATTACATTGTGGCATTGTATGACTGGGTGATGAGTACCTTGGACCTGGGTAGACCGGTGGACATCCTCTTTCTTGACTTCAGCAAGGCATTTGACTCTGTTCTTCATGGGGGCCTGTTGGATAAGCTGGGAGAAATGGGAGTGGGGAACCAGTTGATCAGATGGATAGGCAGTTGGCTGCAGGACCAGACCCAGAGGGTTGTGGTTGGTGGGTTAGTCTTATCCCCAAGGAGGGTCATTAGTGGGGTTCCTCAGGGATCAGTCATTGGGCCCCTCCTGTTCAATGCCTACATCTCAGACGTAAGGAAGGGTATCAGGAGTGAGATGAGTCTCTTTGCGGATGACTCAAAACTGGGGGCGGTGGTGGATGGGGAGGAGGGGAGGGTGGCCCTACAGGGGGACCTGGAGGCTCTGGAAAGGTGATCTAGAAAGTGGAAGCTGAGGTTCGATGCAGGGATATGCAAGGTACTGCACCTGGGAGCCAGAAACCAGGGCCAAATGTACACCGGGGGGTGGATGCCACAAGTCTCTATGGCTGAGAGGGACCTGGGGGTGGTAGTGGATGTCAAGATGAACAACTCAGATACTTGTAGGACGGCAGCGGCCAAGGCTAACAGGATGTTGGGATGCATCGCTAGGGGGATCACCTCGAGAAGGAGGGAAGTATTACTCCCTCTGTATAACTACTTGGTGAGGTCACACCTAGGGTGCTGCGTACAGTTTTGGAGGCCACACTTAAAGAGGGACTTTGAACTCCTGGAGAGGGTCCAGAGGAGGGCAGCCAAAATGATCTGGGGCTTGGGGGACAGGACCTATGGGGAGAGGTTCGAATAGCTAAATATGTACACATTGGAAGAGAGGAGGGACCGGGGAGACATGATGGAGGTCTTCAGGTGCATGAAGGGGGTAAATTGGGGAGGAGCAGCTGGGGTGCTCTGAAGAAGGGGGGGCAACTAGAGGGCATAGGTGGAAGCTGGAGGGAGGAGATTCAGGGGAGAAAGGAGGAGATGCTACTTCACTGAGAAGGTGGTGGAGCCATGGAATGCGCTGCCCAGGGGGCTGGTGGAGGCAGAGACAGTGGAGGGGTTCAAGAGGGGGTGGGACAGGTACAGGGGAAGGGTTCTGGAAGCAAAGGCCAGTGCAGCGAGAATATTCAGGACTGGGAAGGGAGAAGCCAGAGAGGGTGAGGGGGGCAGCAAGGTCAGCTCCCAGGGTGGGGGCTGACCAAACGAGCAGACATGAAAGACTGTTAGGCCTATTCTGCTGGCATTTTAGTATATTCGTATTACCCAGCCCTTTTTTTTGGTAAACAAACAGCTTTAAACTTTTAAGTATACGTTTATTTTTGTGCTTCAAAATCCTATTTGGGGATTTCAGCAGACGGTTACTGCAAGACCAGCAAAGATTTTGTGCATTGCTATGGGGGTTAGAACTGAGGTGGAAAAATGGTGGACTTCAGAGTGAAGGTAGTGCCACAATAGGGCCCCGTTACCTTGTTGAGATTATGTTCCAAAATGGGAGGTGGGAATGGCTGCCTCTCCTCCAGCCTGCTGTGTGGAGTAGTAGGTCACAGAGGATTCTGGAGCAGGGCTGGGTAGTTGCCAGCCAGCCTGAAGGGGGATGCCTTTTTAAGGAACACAAGTAAAGGCTAGAGAAAAAAAGGGCAACTTACAAGACAGGAGGAAAGGAATGACAGGGAATCTGGTTCCATAGAGTACCTTTTATACAGACTATCCCAAAGTGCTTTACAATCCAGGAAAGAGAGGGGGGAGAATTTTGCTGCCAGTGTTCAGTGCATTGGGAGAGTTAGAGTACAGAGAGAGGTTGAATTCAGGGAGGTCATGTGACCTGCTCAGCGTCAAACAATGAGTGAGTGGCATTTGTGCACTGTTGAACTGTATTTTCAGGTTTACAGCGCTATGGTTGATCTAAAATGGAATATAAAGGAATCTGTTCAAGGTTTTCATAGTAGCATCCACTACTGCTTTAAGAAAATAATTTGTGGTGTACTTTCCCATTTGTAACCTAACATACTAAAAAGCCAGCAGAATAGGCCTAATGGTCTGTCATGTCTGCTCGGTAGTCAGCCATCTAGTGGGTGCTCGCTTTCCCGCCCCCCCCCCAGCCCCCGAGAGGGTCTTCTTTGAATTTAGTTTCCATTTGTACTTGCCCCACCCCTTCTTGAAGCCCTCCACTGTGCTCTCCTTCACCACCAGCCTCCCAGGCAGTGCATTCCATGGTTTCACCACCCTCTCAGTGAAATAATGCCTCTTACATTTCCCACTATAATTGCCCCCCTCCAGCTTCCACTCATGCCCCCTAGTTGCGCCCCCCCACTTTAGCCTAAACAGCTCCTTGTTTCCGCTCTCCGTTATTCCTTTTACATACTTGAAGACTCCTGTCATATCTCCCTGTCTCTCTTCTTCTCCTCCAGTGTGTACAGCCCAAGCTCTTCCAGTCTCTCCTCATAAGGCCTCCCCTCCATGCCCTGAATCATCCTGGTCGCTCTCCTCAGGAGACTCTACAGCAGTGCTATGTCCTTCTTCAGATGAGGTCTCCAGAACTGTGCACAGTACTCGAGTTGCAGCCTGACCAAGGCATTATATAGAGGGAGGATCACCTCCCTCCTCCTGGACGTAATTCCCCAAGCTGTGCAGCCCAGTATCCTGTTTGCTTTGGTTGCGGTTCTTCTACAATTTTCAGTTATTCACTTTGACGTCTGCCACCACCACCACCCCTAATCCTGCTCACCCAATGTGGCTTGCAGTGTGACCCCACCCTCCCCGTGTAAACATAGCCCTGATTTTTGACCCCCAAATGAAGTACCTTACATTTCCTGGCATTAAATTTCAATCCCCACCTCCTTGACCACCCCTCCAGGGTATCCAGATCCCCATGGACACTCTCTCTCGCTTCTTCCCAGTCCACCAGTGCTCCCAGTTTGGCATCATCTGCAAAGAGACTTAGCCTATTCCTAACCCCCCCTCTCTATATCCGAGACATAGGCATTGAACTGGAGTGGCCCCAATACTGAACCTTGGGGGTCCCCACTGATTACCTTCCTGGGGAGGAGACTATCCCACCAACCATTACCATCTGTATTCACCCCAAAGGCCAGTTTTCAACCCACTTGAGCTCCTGTCCTCCTAACCCTGTCTCCCCCAGCTTTGCTATCAGTCCATTATGGGGTACTGAATCAAATGCCTTGCTAAAATCTAGGTATAGGATGTCCACCGGCCTATGTCTGTCCAAGGTCCTCGTCACTCAATCATAAAACTCTACGAGGTTGGACTGACACGATCTCCCCGGAATGAAGCCATACTGTTTATCATCCTGGTGCCCTAACCGTTCCAGCTGCCTCCCAAGCCTCTCCTTGATAAAGCCCTCCATTACTTTGCCTACCACAGACGTTAGACTGACAGGTCTCTAATTCCCCCGCTCCTCCCTAGACCTCCCTTTATGGATAGGCACTACATAAGCTACCCTCTTGTCTTGGGGCACCCTTCCTGTCTGCAGAGAGGTGTTAGAGTGCAGCCAGTGGAGCTGCCAGTTCCTTCGTAACCCTCAGATGTAGCCCATCCAGCCCCGGCGCCTTATCAGTTTTTTAGCTTCCGAAGGGCCTCCCTCACCCTATCCACCAATTTCTCCCCCTAATGCAACCTCTCCATCCTTTTTGAGTCTGGCCCTGCCTGTACCCTAGCCTCTCTCCATCCTCTGGTCTCAGACTGACCTCTCGCATTTGCTGGCTCCTCTTCCCTCCCATCAATCTGTAAGGACCCCCTGTCCCCACCTGCAAAGATTGAGGCAAAGTACTCGTTTAGCACCGCTGCCTGACTCCCCCCGCTTCCTGAGCCCATCCACCCACAATTTTAATCCTGTTGATTTGTGTGTTCTCTTCTCTTTTATGTATCTATAGAATCTCTCTCTCCCCCCGCCAAATGATATCCCTAGTCAGGTTTTGCTCCATCTCTGCCTGGGCTCCCTTCACCACTCTGGTGACCCTCCTGGCCAATAGTTCATACTGTCCTCACTCCTTGTCCCCCCTTGAGCGTCTAAAATGTGCATAGGCAGCCTTTTTATCCCTCACCGCCTCCTGCACCTCCCTGGTCCACCAACATGGCTTGCTGGTTCTACCATGCTTTCACTTTAATTTTGTACAGGACCTAGTAGCCTCTTGCACTCCGTTTTTAATGGTCTCCCACAAGCTTCCAGCATCCATGTTCTGCCTAATCTTGTCCAACCTCTGCTGTACAATCCTACCCATACCCACGAAGTCTGCTCCCCTGAAGTCTACCACTACTGTATTAGTGCGGTTCCCCCCAAGATACAGCAGAAACCAGACTGTGGCATGGTCACCACCTGCCAGTGGACAGCACACCTCCTGGCCCATTATCTGGTCACTGTCCTCTAGGACAACATCCAATATCCACCCCTCTCTAGTAGGGTCCCCCACCTGTTGGACCAGGAGGGCATCCTGAAAGACATCCATCAGTCGCTGTTCCCTGGTTACAGAGGATGTCATGGTGTCCCAGTTCACCCCTAGCATATTAAGGTCACCCATGACCACCACCCTGTCTTTACCAAGGTCACAATGACCCTTGATGTTCTCAACCAGTTTATCCTCCAGAGCCTCCTGTATTGCGGTGGGGCCTGTATACCACCCCTATTTTCAATTTTTTCCCTCCTCTCGTTTGCAGGGATACCCAACTCACCTCCACTCCGCTACCCACTATGTCATTTCTGACTATCAACGCAATCCCTCCCCCTCTTCCCACTCACCTATCTTTCCTGAATATCTTGTAACCCTCCTAATTTAGATTCCAGCCATTTCTGTGGGTGGCCCATGTCTCTGTAATTGCCGCCACATCCACTGTTCCCTCAGCCAGTATAGCCTAGAGCTTGGGCATTTTATTGCTCATGCTGGTGATGGAGGGCATTGTCAAGGAGAGGCTGGGGGGGACCTGGATAAGTCAGGGTGCCTGGACGATGGACAGCATGGATTCATCCCAGGGAAATCGTGTCGGACAAACCTGGTGGAGTTCTATGACTGGGTGACAAGTGCCTTGGACCTGGGTAGACCAGTGGATGTCCTCTTTCTAGACTTCAGCAAGGCATTTGACTCTGTTCCTCACGTGGGCCTGTTGGATAAGCTAGGAGAAATGGGGGTGGGAAACCAGATGATCAGATGGATAGGCAATTGGCTCCAGGACCGGACCCAGAGGGTTGTAGTTGGTGGGATAGTCTCATCCCAAGGAGGGTCATTAGTGGGGTCCCACAGGGATCAGTCCTTGGCCCCTTCTGTTCAACGCACTATCTGACATAAGGACAGGAATCAGGAGGAGATGAGTCTCTTTGCAGATGACTCAAACTGGGGGGCAGTGGTGGATGGGGAGGAGGGGAGGGTGGCCCTGCAGGGGACCTGGAGGCTCTGGAAGATGGTCTAGAGTGAAGCTGAGGTTCAATGCAGTGGAATGCAAGGTGACTCCACCTGGGGCCAGAAACCCAGGCCAAGTGTACCCTGGGAGTACTACAAGTCTCAATGGCTGAGAGGGACCTGGGGGTGGTGGTGGATGTCAAGATGAACAACTCTGAGACTTGTAGGAGGGCAACAGCCAAGGCCAACAGGATGCTGGGATGCAGCACTAGGGGGATCACCTCCAGAAGGAGGGAAGTGATACTCCCTCTGTATAACTGCTTGGTGAGGCCGCACCTGGAGTACTGCGTGCAGTTTTGGAGGCCACACTTAAAGAGGGACATTAACCTCCTGGAGAGGGTCCAGAGGAGGGCAACCAAAATGATTTGGGGCTTGGGGACAGGACCTATGAGGAGAGGCTCAAGAGCTAAATGTACACATTGGAAGAGAGAAGGGACCGGGGACATGATAGAGGTCTTCAGGTACATGAAGAGGGTAAATAGGGAGGAAACAGTCAGGGTGCTTCAAGGAAGGAGGAAGGCCACTAGAGGGCATGGGTGGAAGCTGGAGGGGGAAGATTCAGGCTAGAAAGGAGGAGGTGCTACTTCACTGAGAGGGTGGTGGAGCCATGGAACGACCACCTAGGGGCTGGTGGAGGCAGAGACAGTGGAGGGGTTCAAGAGGGGGTGGGACAGGTACAGGGGAAGGGTTCAGGAAGCAAAATCCAATGCAGCAAGAATATCCGGAACTGGGAAGGGAGAAGCCAGAGAAGGCGAGGGGGACAGCAAGGTCAGCACCCAGGGTGGGGGCTGACCAAACGAGCAGACACGAAAGACCGTTAGGCCTATTCTGCTGGCATTTTAGTATGTTAGTATGCTCTTGGCATTGATCAGGACTGACCTCCACCCCGACCTCTTTCCCCCCTCTCCAGTCCCCCCCAGCCCTGCACAGTCCCTTTTCTGCCCAGTTTTCCTAGGATTTGCAACGCAGTCCCCAGCACTCTCCCTGTGCCCTAGACCTGAACCCTCAAACAGACCCCTTGGGGCCTTTCTTTTATTTGACCCTCCCCTTTACAAGTTTAACCCCACCTCTCGCCTAAAAATCCATAAAGTTTTAGTTTTAAGATCTCCCTCCCTCCAGGTTGAGATGTAACCTACCCTGGCATATAGCCCTTATTCTCCCAAGTATCTCTTCCCCAAATCATCCACCAGTTCATACCCTCTGCCTTGCACCAGTCCCTGAGCCACTGGTTCAGCTCTCTAAATTTTAGCTTGTTCTCCCAGGTTGCCCTTGGTACCGGCAGAATCTCAGAGAAGGAAATTTTACTTCCTGTAGAGTGACACTCTTGCCAGTTCCCAAAATCTAGCCTGTATTTCTAGCTCACTGTTCCCTTCCAAGTCATTTGTCCCCAGATGTACTAGGAAATCTGGGGATCTCCCGCATTCCAGTGCTATCGAGTATAGGTGGAATTTGGCCTTGTGTACGGATAGTCCTGGTATACATTTATCCTTGACAGGACTGCTTTTATTCTCCCCTGCCTCCTCCCAGTGGATACCCCTGGTCATGGAGTCCCCCAGCAGTATCACCTTCACCCCACCCCACCCCCACTTTGTTAGCCCGTTTTTTTTTTTTTTCCTTCCAGACTCCTCATTCTGTCATTGAAGCCCTGCTTGCTCCTTCTGCTCCCGTCAGCCTGGGGTTCTTTGTTAGCCCATTTAGTTCCTTCCAGGCTCCTCCTTCTGTCGACGACCCTCTGCTTGCTCCTCCCTTCCCCATCAACCTGGGGGCCACCCTCATGTGCGAGCCCTACCATACTCCTTCTACCTGTGACTGCCAGTTTGCTCCTCGCCGTCACAGTCTCCCGGGTGGCCAGAGTTTGCTCCCCCACTTCCACCCCTCGTCTCCCTTCTTGAGCCATAATCCTCCGATCCCTCACCTGAGCAACCTCCCACTGCTTCCCCTCCCCTCTTTGGACATGTACCTCCCACCCCATCTGCTGTATTTCTCCCTATCCTACTCTCCACCTCTTCCAGTGATTCCTGTCCCGAAGCTGACCTGTCTAAAGAACTCTCTACCACACCCCCCCCCCTTTTGATTGACTTCCCCAGTCTGGACACCGGCCCGTCCCCAATCCTTCCATCCTGTCCTTTCTCAGTGACCCCCATCTGCCATATTTCCCTCTAACCTAGGCTCATGTCCCTCCCTCCTCCGTCCTTTCCTTTGGTTCTGGCTCCCATCTCTGTCTCCCAACCCCCTCAGCTTACTGACCAAACCCTCTCTGTCTGCTTGTTTTCTCCCCCTTCCCACCATCCTGCTCCACTTCATCTCCCTGATGTAGAGTGAATCGGTTTGCAAGTGTGATGCTTGCCCCAGTTTTGCTCTCTCCGATCCCCCTCCCTCCCTACGGAGTGCATCCCATATGTTGCTTGTTCCACCCCCCTCCACACCTCCAGAGTGACCATGTGGTCCACCTGTCTCCTGGGTTATGCCCTTTTGGCCTTGTCCACGTCTGATCACACATGGTCCATACCCCACCTTACCTCCCCATCCCTTCCCCTTCCAGCTGCATACTGGTCCCCCTGACCACCTCCCTAAGACCCTCCAGTTGAAAACACACTGGGCACCCTCCGAACCTCCACACCCAGTTTAATATTATGGCTGCCCCATACACCCAGTCACCCTACCGAAGATGCCCAATGTGGCTGTTCCCAAGTCCACCCTCATTTTGGGTGTGAGCAATATGGCCCCCTACCAGCAATAATACATTCAGTCTTACGCAGCCCCCCACCAGCAATTATTACACACACACACACACAATACCCAGCAATAGACAGATCTCATCAGTGTGCCCCCTTTTTTACACCAGCAAAGCCCAGCACATTACCCAGCAATACCCACCAGCAATTATTACACTCACAATACCCACATCAGTGTGCCCTCTTATTACCCAGCAAAGCCCAACAGTAGTCAGTTCACAATTTGCCCTCGTTCCCCGCAGTATCCAGCTATCAAGCCTCAGCAGTCCCCTAAATAGTAATCCCAATGACCCCAAGATTTATGTACGACCTCCATTAGTAACCACCATGCCCAAGCCAGCGCAGTATGTGAATCTTATGCCGCGCCCCCCCAAGCCCGCAACAAATCCGAGCTTCTTATTGCTCTATCTCAGCCAGTCGCACAATGCTCTCCCCCAAGGGTCCGCCCCCTCAGACCATTTAATAGAGGTCGGGGCCAGGTTGGGTGGTGTGGGGCACAATTACAGCTCCTTGTCGGGTAGTGAGGTGGCTGGGCCAGTTTTATGTAGCCCAGCCGCAATTTGAAGTTGGCGCCCTCACTCCTGATTGGTCCTCCACAAGCTCAGCTGCTCTCCCTCCTGCCCTGGCCCGCTGCCGACTGCAGCCGCTGGGAAATCCGTTCCAGTGCCTCCGGTGCTCACTTCAGCTGCCGATGCAATTCCGATGCCTCCCGCATCAAATGCGGCTACCGATGCAGCCCTGGCTCCTCCTGCCTTGTGTGCAGCCCCCAGTGAAATTCTCCACCGCCGATTCGACCAGCAACCTACGCTCCTCCAAGCAACCACAGCTCCTTGTCCAAATAAAACCTTGTTTACTGTTTCTGAATTCACATGGACTGAGAGATTAGCAGATGAAAAGAAGTTTGGGAGAAGGATAGTTGCAGTGCTACAGTCATTGTTTGGGTAACGTGGGAGGTGTGGCTGTATTTTTCTGGAATATAATCCTACAAACACCTGCATTATCAAAGAGGTGTAATCATGGATCTAAATTCCAAGGTTGGAAATGAGGAGAGAAAAAAAGCTGCAGTCACAGATTCCTTGCAGCTCTGATAGACTAACGGAGGCCCTGCCCACTCTTCTAACTTTCAGTTTCACAGTCCTAGCACATGACAGAAATTATCTGTCGCATCTGCTTGCGTGTTGGCACATGTTATTACTGGCACCGCAGGTTCAGGGGAGACGCTATCCATTGGTTAATTAGCCATCTAGCACTGAAAGTCTATAGTGGCTGTTCGAGACCAACACCTACCTGGCTGAAGAGTTGGGTGAAAACCCTCTGAATAGCTGATATTTGCTCACTTAAGACTGGGATTGGTTAAAAACCTTGTGTTCCAACTTACGAAGTTTCTTCTTGAGTGATTTTTAGAGGTTAACCTTAGTAGACTGCTAATCTGGTGAAAGAATTCTTCAGACTCCAGTGTATTACTTTCAGCACATAATGTTTTTCCCTTTACTAACATTTCTTAACAATTTACCCAGGCAAGTCCAGCTGAGGTGCAGCAGTTTGTTTTCAGGAGAGCCCTCCTCCTACCTAGTTGTACTGCTGGGAAGACTGAAGCACAGAGAGGTCACATGACATGCCCAGGGTCCCACAGTGAACTAGTGGCGTTTGTGGGATTCGAACCGGAGATACTGTAGCTCACACTGCCTTGCTCTATCCTGTGGACCATGCTGCTTTCACTTGCCACTGCCTTATTTGTGGTCATAGCAACGGTATGGTTAAAGTTTGACTTGCCAGTTGTCATGACCATCAGTTGTGTAACTTCTTCAGTGCTTACCAGTATGTGTGTGAAGATGATGACGCCACCGGTAACCCTCAAGGTATGAGAGGCTAGGAAATGTTGCACATGCAATCTGTGTGAAGTGACATTTTGGAGTGGGATGCATTTTCTAGTTTTGAACCACTGTTAGTGCAAAGTGAAAGAGCCCTGCCTCTGTAGACTCTGTTTTATACAGGCAAATGGGAAATTAATGAAATTTTAAGTAACTCATTTTGCCTGTCGAAGGAGTTGAGCTTTCATGCCCCAGACCTGATAACTCTGGCACTATTGAATTTGTGTGCAAGTCCAGAAAGCATGAATGTTATAAGAAACGGTTGATCTAAATGTTACAACAAGGGTGTTTTGTTAGATAGAAGTACTGTGTTTAGAATGCTACAGTGTGTTTTAAAGCTGGTTGGATGTGTTTGATAGTGTTACAAATCTGGTGAGTATTTTTTACAGTGTTAAAATTTGGTTAAATCTGTTTTATAATGTGTTGTAAATCTGGTTTACTATGTTTGCAACAATGCTATAAATCTGGTTGAATATGTTTGTGTGTTTATAAATTTGAGTGTTTTACAGTGCTAATACATTGTTTCACAGTGCTGCTAATCTTGTGTTTCACAGTCGTATAAATCTGATTGAATATGTTTTTACAGTTTTTATAATAACTGGCGACCACCTATAATGACTGGGTATGTGCGCCTGATAAAATGCTGTAATAACCCGCTGAATTCCGTAATAACTGTATAGCGGATTATTATGGCATGTTCCTCCTCGCGCGCTCACTTCACTAAAGCGCAAATAAAAGCATAGTGGTTCGAGATCGCTTTTTCACTTTGTCCCCACAAAAAAAGCGGTACTCTACCATGATGACCGTTCTGCCTTCGGCTAAACAGTCTCCCCAAACCTTGCATCAGTTATTATAAAAAGTAATGCCTGTGCAAGGTTTGTTTTATGGGGATTTATCACACACCCTGGGTGTGTGGAAAAATCCTCATCATACACATCTGCACGGGCATTATTCTCTATTTAAATCTGGTTGAATATGTTTTAGTTTTATCTGAACGAGTGTGTTTTACTGTTACAATTCCGTTTGTGTATGATTTACTGCATGTTATAAAACTGGTTGGCTGTTTGTATCAGTCTATTTTTGTGCGTTAACTTCTGCAGATACCTAGACATCTTTCCGTCCCCCAGCCATGGAAAACACGGACAGTACTGACAAAGGAGGAAGTGATCAATGTGATGCCCAGCGCCGTAGTCAGCGAGATCGTCTGAATCGAGAAGAAGCATACTACCAATTTGTAAATAACCTGAGTGAAGAGGAATATCGACTAATGAGGGATAATGATCTGCTTGGTACTCCAGGTGGGAAACTCAGATTTGTTTGCCCTAAATTAGATGAAGGCTTCTTATACGTGTATGTTACTGGCCTGCCCACAGGCATTGGAATTCGTCCTTTTTTTTTAATTGATCTCTTTATGCTCCCTTAATTTGCAACGCCCACCTCCTTCAGGCTTTCTCTGGAAGATGAAGGGCACACAAGAGGGCAGTAAATATGTTCTGGTTCCCCCAATCTCTGCAAAGCAGGGCACATTTTTACTTAGTCTCTTTTTCTGTTCCCAAATTCACTGCAAAGTCAAGAGTAGGGCACACAACTAGCAGGGCACACTACTTCTTGGTTACTGAGATCTCAAAGCAGGCAAGGCTGCTTACTTAGTCTTTATCTGTTCCCAGATGTTTACTGCAAAGACCAGGGCACACAACATAGTAGCAGGGCACCTTAAGTTCTGGTTCCCCCATAATCTCTGCAAAGCAGGGCACAGTCTTTATTCTGTTCCCAAATGTTCACTGCAGTTACGTTCACTGTTTGTTCCCAAATTCACTGCAAGCAGGGCACAAACTTAAAGTTCAAGGCAGGGCACCATTTCATGCCCTTGTTCTCCCACCATCCACAGTCCTGCTCTAGGCCTTGCCCGTTAGTTGCCATTATGCCACCCCCCAAATCTGTGCCCTGAAGTCCGTGTGCCCATCTTCCCACCTCCAGGTTCCCTGACTAGAAGAAAATGTTTACTTGTTTTTTGCTGCTCCCCGATTCTGCTGCACTCCTGCTCTCCTTTATGGTCGCAGAATCTGCCCGTCCAACCGTGACTCGCCCCGTGATGCAGCCGCCTGCTCTCTGCGCAGTCCAAGTCGCTCTTGTGCCCTCTCACGGTCTCAGCCAGGCCTTCTCTTTTCGGCAGCTCCTCGGTGCGGCCACCACTCCTCACAGCTTTGGCTCGTCTCCGACCACCTGCAAAACAAAAAGACACAATTCAAGTTAACCGGACAATGGCGCAACGACAATAAAAACTAAATAAATAAAGCAAATTGAAATAAAATAAGAAAACTCACATTTGGACTTCTGCTCAACCTCCCGACACATGCTTCTTCTTCTAGGGTGCACTGCAAAGGACTCTGTCATGTTTCTCAGCGTGGAGACCAGGTTTTGGGGGAGAGGGCAGGAACATCATTGGACCAGTCGGGGAATAGCTCGGGGTTCATGGGGCGGGGCGTGGAGGAAGGCAAGAAATGGATACCAGGACAAAAAAAATAGTGAGAGTGCTCAGTAAGGCACTCTTACAGAACCCAGGACCAATTGGCAATGATAGCAATGACTTCTAGTCATTGCCAGATTTGACTCACTTTTTTCCAATCTTGGGTAGCAAGTTGTGATGTAAACCCGCTTATTTTATGCATTGAAGACCCCCTCTGTCTCTGGACTCACCGTGTACATCCAGATGTACCACCGTCTGTTGCATGAGAGATTTCGAGACTTTGGATCTGGCTTTTTCTCACAGAGGTGCTGGTGGGGTGGAGGTGCTCCCTGCTACATCTGCAGAGGAAACGGCTGTAAAGTTGTTCAGGCCATTGGTCAGAGCGAGCGGATCCAGGCCACTACAGGATTTGGTTGGTATGGGAGGAGTCCTGGGAGCCAGAATCGGGTATGCCAGTGACATTTTCTAGTGTTCACCCACCTTCCCATGCTCACACAGTGGCACCCAGGAGGGGTACATGCTTGGCTGCATGTGGTCACTTAAGATATCACCACACAACTACCAGGGGCTGCTCATAGAGTAATGTTGGACAGCCCACCCTCCTAGTAGAAGAGCATCCAAGAAAAACTAACTCTCCCTGTCTGCTTCTCCTTCTGACCTCCATGGCTTTGAGCAAGAACCTGGGCTGCCAGCATGCTAGACCGGTCCCCCATGCCAGTCTTTTTTTATTCTTTCTCCCCCATCCTTTGTTTCTCCTCTTTCACCCAAGTAGTCCTCTTCTGATGGTGACCCCCCAGCCCTGTCACCCACCATCTGGGGCCTAACTCTTTATACTTACCATCATGGGTGAAGGGGGGTCACAGGTGGTGGTGCAGAATTTGTGGGGTCACTCTCCTTATCCTGGTGCTTGGCCTTGTTTCTGCCAGTTTTTTCCCCCGACCCTGTTCAGTGGCGTGTGCATGTGGCATAAAGATGTTGTACATACTCCTGTGCCCAGCCCTCCAAGAGGCAGCTGCTGTTGCTGCACTGTCTAGCCTCTGCTAAGTATCAGGCAAACAGGGACACAAGTGGTACCTCCCTCCCTCCCTGAAGGAGGACAGCCATCTATGGATGCTTGATCCAGCTTCCTCCCAGACAGCCCCCGAGCGACCCTAGTCAGTTCCCAGACCTGGGTCGCTAGTGTGGATGGGGTGCCTCAGTCTGCCACACTGCTGGGCTGGCCACCGCTAGTCTTTTTGAGAGAATGACTGTGACCTAATTTAACCTTCTCCCAGAAAAGTTGAAAAGCCTGAATAATATTGGGGGGGGGGTTGTTGCCATAGACCACATTTTTCTTGCTGTTCAAACTTGCCCACAGGATCAATAATCAATATTTTATTACCACAGCACACTGTGATTCTATGATATCGGTAGTTGCCAAATGCCTTCAGTCACCCAAGAACTCTGATAGTTCAACATATTTGCATGCCCTGGAGTACAGTGTCACACTTCTAAATGTTTTGAAACCCAAAAGCTATTCATAAGAAAATATATTTTAAGTGACCTGTGTATTTGGGCTGTAGTAATTACATGGCCATGTGACTGGATTCCACCAGAGTACATGATTTCTCATACCTACTTTACCTACAGTCAAAAATTATCTAAAATATCCCCTGCTGTGGGTTGATGCAGTGCAGGAGCAAGGAAAAAAAAAAGTTAACCTGGGAAGCTTGCCTTGATGATGTTTGGGTGAGGGTGGGGTATGTGTGTGTTGCGTTGTAATAACCACGTGCCTTCAGTGAGTTGTGAGGCTTTCAACCACTTGGGATGTTGGTTGTCGGTTAGTGCCTGTCTGCAGCTTATTGCCATTTTCCTGCAGTTTTTGGCTCAGTTCTCTGTGTTACATCTGAGGCTGTTGCCTTCTTTGCTGTCAACATCTGCGATAGAGGAGATTTATTGGACCAGCGCTACACAAGTAGTATAAATCTTTCGTGAATACAGCGCGTACTTGTGCTTATTGTTAATGTTGGTTCTGTCAGGTAGGGGCTTGCCCATGCCTTTGTTTTTTTTTTTTTTTTTTACGGAGGGTGTTGGGGAGAAGCCCACACAGGAGGACACAGATTAACAGGATTAAGATTGTGGGGGGATGGGCTCAGGAAGCAGGGGAACAGGCAGAGGTGCTAAACGAGTACTTAGCCTCAATCTTTGCAGAGGGTGACCGTGGATCCCTACAACCTGATTGGAGGGAAGAGGAGCCAGCAAAAGTGAAAGGTCAGTCTGAGACTAGAGGATGGAAGAGGCTAGGGTACTGGCTGATCCAGACCCAGAAGGAGTAAGAAGGCTGCATGAGGGAGAGGATTGTGGGGGAGAAATCACAGTGGATAGGGTGAGGGAGGCTAAAAACTGATAAGACGCTGTGGCCGGACGGGCTGCATCCGAGGGTTATGAAGGAACTGGCGGAGGAGTTGGCAGCTATACTGGCTGCACTCTAACACCTCACTGCAGACAGGATGGGTGCCACAAGACTGGAGGGTGGCTTATGTAGTGCCTATTCATAAAGGGGGGATCTAGGGAGGACATGGGGAATTAAATGGTCTCTCAGTCTAACGTCTGTGGTAGGCAAAGTAATGGAGGGCTTCATCAAGGAGAGGTTTGGGAGGCATTTGGAAAGGTTAAGGCACCAGGATGATGAACGGTATGGCTTCATCCTGGGGAGATCATGTCAGTCCAACCTCGTAGAGTTTTATGACTGGGTGAGGGGGGCCTTGGATAGACATAAGCCACGCTGGACGTCCAATACCTAGATTTCAGCAAGGCGTTTGATTCAGTGCCCCATAATGGACTGATAGCAAAGATGGCGGAGATGGGGGTGGGAAGACAGGAGGTCAGGTGGGTCGAAAATTGGCTTTCAGGGCAGTTACGGATGGTAATGATTGGTGGGATACTCTCTTCTCCCTTGAAGGTAATCAGTGGGGTTCCCCAAGGTTCAGTATTGGGGCCACTCTTGTTCAATAGCTATGTCTCGGATATAGGGAGGGGGTTAGGAGTAGGCTGTCTCTCTTTGCGGATGATTCAAAACTGGGAGCACTGGTGGATTGGGAGGAAGCAAGGGAGACCATTCCAGGGGGATCTGGATACCCTGGAGGGGTGGTCAGGGAGGTGAGCACTGTAATTTAATGCTGGGAAATGTAAGGTACTTCATTTGTGGATCAAAAACCAGGCCATGTTTGCAGGCACTGCAAGCCACAATGGGAGAGAGGGATCTAGGGGTGGTGGTAGACATCGAAATGAATTACTCCGAAAATTGTAGAAGAACTGCAGCCAAAGCAAACAGGATACTGGGCTGCATAGCCTGCGGAATTGCGTCCAGGAGGAGGGAGGTGATCCTCCCTCTATATAATGCCTTGGTCAGGCCGCAACTCGAGTACTGTGTACAGTTCTGGAGACCTCATCTGAAGAAGGACATAGCGCTACTGTAGAGAGTCCCGAGGAGAGCGACCAGGATGATTCAGGGCATGGAGGGGAGGCCTTATGAGGAGAGACTGGAAGAGCTTGGGCTGTACACACTGGAAGACATGATAGAGGTCTTCAAGTATGTAAAATGAATAACCGAGAGCGGAACCAAGGAGCTGTTTTAGGCTAAAGAAAAGGGGAACAACCAGAGGGCATGAGTGGAAGCTGGAGAGGGGAAATTACAGGGGGGAGTATAGGAAGCATTATTTCACCGAGAGGGTGGTGGAGCCATGGAATGTGCTGCCCAGGAGGCTGGTGGAGGAGGGCGGAGTGGATGGCTTCAAGAAGGGGTGGGACAGGTACAAGGGGAAACTGAAACCAAAGAAGACCCTCTCGAGGGCGGGAAGGCGAGCACCCACTAGGTTGCTGGCTATCGAGCAGACAAGACAGACCATTAGGCCTATTCTGCTGGCTTTTAGTATGTTAACTCAAACTACTAAAAATAATCTTATAATAAGACTGACTTGAGAAAGTAGCGTAACTCGACCTCATGCTAATAGCATAGGTCTGTCGCTGGTCTGATAATCTCCACCATCTCAACATCCTTGTCTTCTACGTCAGCCACTCCACTTGCCATTATGACACCTCAGTCGGTTGCTAGCTCTGTGCTTGGGTCCTTATGCTGCCCCATGTCTTTCTTTTTTACTTGTAGGTCGTCACCTGACTCTGCCTCGACGCTTCTCCTACAGTTTTGGCTACTGTTCTGTTTACCTCAGCGGCTGTTTTTTCATATTCATTTTTCTCCTTTCCAGGGCGTACCATAGGCAGCTAGTTCCACCCTGCCTTGCCACCTATGTCTGTCCACTGCTCCCCCAGTACTGCTGTGCCCCATTTTCCCCCCACCCAGGACTCACAATCATGATCAGGGCTTCCAGCGATCGGCGATGGAGCAGGATGCCGGTTGGCAAGCAGGGCTTCACGAAGCCTACGGTTGCCCTTTTTCCCATTTTCATCCTCCCACTGCCGTGAGCATGCACATGGAGGCACACACGCACCATGTAGCCAGGTTCTTGCCTGCCTAACTCCAGTGCTGTCATCTGACCTCCACCAGGAGGCAGCCAATAAATGGAACAACATTCCCTTCCTTCCTGGGAGAGGAGGGCTGTCCAGATGATTGATTCTCTCCTGACCCCAGGTCACCGTCATGTTGCGAGATGTGGTGTCCAGTGCCTCAATCCTCCACCACCGGGCTGGCAGTGGCTATTGCTCTCCACTTGGTCTCTGTCAGTTTCATTCTCTTACTCGATTCCTTATAGTGCCCTGTACCTCTTTGCTCACAGGTCATCATCTGCCTTTGTAGCTAGTCCTACATTTTTTAAGGCTCTGGCCATTTTTAAACCATGCCTGAAGAAGCATTTATTTTTGCTGTGTTTTGGATCCTGACATTGATGTATAATTTTGTGTTAGTTTAATTGAAAAATGTATACATGATATTATTTGTCAGGCACTCAGAGCATTGGGGGATGGGCGCCATATAAATAAAATTGCCTTGCCTCAGCCTGTGTTACTCCAAACACTGCTGATGACTTTGCACATGCAGTGTTTCATGACACTTGTTTGGACACCAGGTTGCCTGGGGTTTATTGACTGTGATGAAAGGCAAGAATGAAAAATGTTGCGCTTACTCCGAACACCAGTCACCCACCAGAGCATAACACTCAAATAGGACAGCCATGTTTGAATTGCACAATCTTATCTGTATCAATCTTCACCATTCATCACTGGTGGGTTCAAGCTGGAGGACGCGCAGGACCCTGCAGGGGAGAATTTTTTTCTCAATGGGGAGGAGCCAGGATGGTGCCGTCCTCAGGCCAACACATTGCATGGTGTTCGAGGGTTGGCCAGTAACCAACGCCGCCAACTCCTCCACCTCAGTTCTGGTTCTCCTGCCATCGAGTGTGCATCTACCTCGTGTGAGCTGACCAAAATTGACTATGCCATCATGGCCTACCTTTCTCGTGATGCCTCAGAGTTCTGCCACTGCCGTTTTTACTCAGTGCTGTCTTCGACTATGGATTACCAGTAAGATATTCCCCCCCCCCCGGTGTCGAGTCTTTATCTGTGTGTTAACTTGTTCGGTCGTGCCAGGGTTGGGGGACAAAAAGAAAGAAAGACAAGTAGCCATATAGAGCGGGCTGGCCTCCTATGCGTTGGTGTCTCTGTGGACGGCAGATGACGGTGACGCACTCACATGATCGATGCTTAACCTGCTTGGGTCCAAACCATGACATTGACCACTGTGTTTTAGAGTACCACGCGTTTAAGATTGGCTGTGCTCCGCCTATCTTCTTGGGGGGGGGGGGCAGCGTCGTGCGTGGGACTTCAGGTGCAGGTCTCTTGACCCTTCCTCCAGGTCCCCTTCCGGTACTGTACGTACTGCAGAGGAGGGGGGCCTCGGCCATTTCAAGCCTCGCCGGGGCGGAGGGACTGTCTAGCTGGGGGAACCATTTTGGCTGTCACCTTCTTGGAGGTGCAGACTCCCCCGGTGTCGCAGCCTGTGCCTGTTATGCCCGGTCCAGTGGTTTCCTCTGCACTGCTTGTGGGCATCGCTGCTGATCCTGGAGCTGTTCACTGCTCCAGTGAGCAGGGTGGTGCCACACGGTCGTTGCCAGGTCTCCCTGCAGCGCCGCTTGGGGTGCCGAGGGAGAGGGGGCTTCAGGGGTGTCCTCTCTGGTTATCTCCCTGATCTCCTCTTTGAAGGAGGATGATCAGGACATAGACCCAGATCGGCTACCCGACTCTCTGGGGTCCCGAGGCTCTCCTTCACCCAGCACTATGGTGCTCCCCCAATCTTCTGTTTCTTAGGGGGCTTATCACCATCTGTGCAGGCCCCTGTGCCGACCCCAATGCCAGGAGCCCCTCCAGAGCCACCCGTGGTACCAAGGGGGTACCTCGTATTGAGAGTGGTTCTGCCCCTGTAGAAATTGAGTTCTCTGGTGCTGGGACTGGGGCCGGCACTGTTTTTGGCACCGCCGTTTTCTGGTGCTGGAAAGGGAGCTACCGCGTCCGCCGCTTCCCTGGTGGGTGCAGCGGATGTTGGGGCTCCCTTTAGATTGGCGAGGAAGCGGCCCCTCTTGGAGTCTGGGGGATGGTAAGGTGCAGTGGCCTTCCCCTGGAGCCCTATGGGGCTCGGTGAGGAGTTGCAGAGTTGAGCCTGGCTTCTTTCCTTCGTTTTCTTTGGGATGGGACCTCTGTAAGTCTGTAGATGGGGCTAAGGGTCGCCCCTTCTGGTCCTACGTGACCCTGGTCGCCCCCACACAAGGGACCCCCAGGCTCAGTCCCGACCATTTCAGTCTGGTTGAACGGCCGGTGACTGAGACAACCAGTGGATCCTTCCCTAGGGTTGGATTGTCTGCTGTGTCTGGCTGCACTAGCAGAGGGTGTTCTAGCCCTGTGAGAGTGCTCCCCCCCCCCCCCCCGCCTTCTCCTTCTCCCTCTTTCCTAGGCCATGTGGGTCCTTCGGGACCCTTGACCTGGGAGCAGTCCGGGGCCCTGGCTGCTGACTTCCCCAGATATGTTAGGGCTGTGGATGAACAGGTCTTCCACCTGTCCTCCCAGGAGCAGCCAGACTCCGAATCCTTGGACTTGTCGGCCTCCTCATCTTCCTCCCCTGAGGAAGAGGATCTGTCTGTCCACCTTTCTTCTGTCGCTAATCAGAATTCCTATCAGTGTTTCCTGTCAAGGTTGGTTGATGAACTCCATGTTTCCCGTGTGGCAAGATGCAGTCCTGAGTGGATGATGCACGTGTTCAGTGTAGACCACATGGTGATGCCTGCCTGGCCGGTTCCTTTCCAGGAAGAAGCATACCATATCTGGCAGCGTCTCTCAGCCCCTTCTCCAGCCATGAGGGACTGCCATCGCAGGTAATGCGCACCCCAGGGGTCTCCAGGAGCTTTGCCTCATCCTCCTTCTGGATTGTCTCCTGGACACCCTTACTGGGCTTAGCAGCCCGAGGCACGACTGACCTTCATAGGCTGACTCAGCAGAGTTTGGCCACTGGGGGAGGAGAATCTTTTCAGCGCGCCTTATGCTGTGTGTTGCATCACATCAGGCCCATCATGCTGCCTACAAGAGGCACTTATGGTCAATGCTTGGCCAATTTCTAGCATCAGTGCCTGATTTGGAGGCTACCAGGCAAGCCATCGCCCTCTCTATGCATGGAGCTTGTGAAGCACCAAGCAAGGGCATCATACGACGCCAGTGAGGTGGTGGACAGCGATCTGCATCCGGCAGATGGTGTGGCTTCACCTTCCCTGGTTGACACCCCTGGCCCGGCATAGGGTGCTTGCCTCCTCTTTCCAGGGGACCCACCTTTTCTCCTGCAGGGTGAAGCAGCTTAAGGGGCAACTTCTTCTCCCAGGCAAAGGGAGACCTGGCCTCACCCTGACCAGTCACAGGCCTCACCTGGCCAGTGAGGCCCCCCCCCCACCCCCATTGTATCACTCCCTGGGAACTGAGGAAACCGTTTTCCCTCAGGGAGGTATCAGGTTCCCTCCGAGGGGCTTGGTAATCACCCACCAGTGAGGAATGTTGAAGATTGATATAGATATGAAAATTACGTACCTACCATAATTATTGATCTTTCTGTATATCTTCACCATTCATCACTGCTTCCTGCCCACCTTCTCCTGTTGGACCTCAGCCTCTGGGCAGTGCCTCCTCCCTGCTTGCCTTCCCCTAGTTGAGGCCAATTGTGGGCCTAGTCTTGCTGACACCTCTGGGTCCTCTGATCCTTCAGGTAAGTGACAAGAGACCCACCTTTGAGGGAGGGCAAGCAGGGGCGTTTGCTGTCTTATGATGAGGGGCTCCCGGGGCCCACTTCTCGCAGTCCTGTTGGGGACCCCACCTATCCTCCGGATGTTCTGGAACTTTCTTCTTAGGGGCCAGGATAGCCCAGCTCTGGTCTTGCTTTTACTGCTGGATCCTTATCTCGATTGATGGGAAAGTGGAAGGGCACCCTGGGACTTCTTGTCTCCCTATTTTCCTGGAGCAGTGACTCCTGTCTTTGTTTTCCTTGGCAGGTTCTCTCCCCCCCCCCCTTTTTTTTTTTTAAAAGGGGGTGTGTATGAGGGGAAACTTCCACTCAGACATCCTCTTACCCTCTCCTGCCATCTGGCTCAGAGTGTGTGATGTCTATTAACAAGTTAAGACCCTTCCTGTTGAAGGAGTCTTAGAGGGGGATCCTGCCCTTGGGGGGGTCCTGTCCCTATCCCTGTGCAAATTAGGGACTGGAATTGGAGACCTTTGACATCCCTTTCGTCTCCTCTGGACCGGGGGTGCATCTTCAAAGCCCGTCCCTGGGCTTGTACTCTGCTTTACTGAACCGGTGTCCAGCTGGTTCCCTTCCTCTTGCCTTCAGATCCAGCCTGAAGGTTCTGTGCAACTTGCTCCTTCACTCTATGGAATAAAAAAAAAAATAGAGGTTGGGGGAGAAGATTAGGGCAGCAGTGCCCCTTCTGGTCCCCAGGGAGTCCTTTGACCTCTGCTGGGGTGAAGGGTATTGTGTGTTCTGACCACTGGTGCTGGCTCTGCTCCACATTTTTGCTATGGGCCACCGCAGTCTTGGCACTTGTTGCCTTCTCTGAACTTCCTATACACCAGGCAGCTGCCACTGGGCTCTCCAGCTGTTCGCTCGCTGGACTTTCTGGTTAATGTTCCAGGGTCTCTGTGCCTCTGACCTACATCCATATCATTCCTGGTCCAGGACTTTTCAGGCATTTTCCTTGGTCTGGTGTTTTCTAGACTCAAGATTGTGTTCAAACAACATGAAGTCTTGCTGTATTCTGACAATCTGCAGTTAGCGCCAGCCTTTAAACTGCGCTGGAGAGTATAGGGTTAATTTTCTATGCAGTGCATAGAACGTTGAGCTCTAGCTCGGTTGAGGTCTCTGTCTGCAGCACTTTGAAACCCAGCTGTCAGATTCTTTACTCCGCCTCACTGAACAGTCGCTCCGGAGATTTCTCCTTCTGCTCGGTTCAGAGTCAGTTAAAGTTGTCTGTTCATTTCAAATTTAAATCCAAAATTAATTCTGCATTGTTGGTTCAGGCTCTGTCTGCAGTATCGTGAGTACTTAGATAGTTTTCTGTTTACTTTGTGGAAATTGTAAGACTTGTTCGATCTTAGTTTGAGTTCTTGTGCTTTTCTTTAGTGTATGGTTACTGCTCATTATCGGTTTAAAAATAACTGTGTTTTGAAAATTTTTTTCCAATACCGGTGACACGGTTAGGAACTGATAGGGGAGTCTTGCCTGGTGGTTGCCAAAAAAAGGGTAAGTTTGGTTAGGTTGGCCATGTCTGAGAAACCCAAGAAAAAAAACGGGCCCACTGGGTTTCAACACTACAGTGAGTGTGGGGAGGTCTTTGGTGAGGCCGATCCCCACACCACCTGTGTTTGTCTGGGGTTTGAACACCTCGGTACAGACTACCAAATTTGTAAAAACTTGCCTAAGTCTACCCTGGAGAAAAGATTAGGTAGACTTGGGGAAAAGGAGGCAGAGAAGTCCGCTGACCCAGATGGCCAACCCGGTTTGGTTCTGACCGAACCAGGAGGAGTTCCCTCTGACCAGAGCGATACTACTTCGGGCAAGAGGAGAGCCAATCCTGAGAAATCAGTTCCTATGAAAAGGAAACGTAAAGACAAGTCAGCCAATCCAGATCCAGAGGTTCATGTTCTGACCGCTGATGAGATTGCCCGAGCGATTCGGATTGTTGAATCGCTTCGCCTGGTTCTGTCCGGTCCGGCTCTGTTAGCTAGGGTCTCGGTTTGGTCGGTTCCACTGGTTCAGGATTATGCCCCTGAAGATTTTTATGAACCGGAATTTGAGGAGGAGGGGGGTTATGAACAAGATGATGACTATGATGGAGCAGAAAGTCTTAAAGGACACCCAGGCTAAGGCCATGGATTTCCCCGTGGAAGGTAATTCTCTGTTTAGGGAGCAGACCGAGAATTACATGAAGAAGATGGAGGAATATAGGACCACTTATAGGAGTGCACAGGCCAAGGAGAGGCAGGCAACTCTTCAAAGGCAGCAATCTAGGGGCAGGGGTAGGCCTTTTCATAGGCCTTTTTGGCAAGCACAGGCCTCTTCTCCCTTTTCACAGAGGGTGTTCTTCAGAGGGAGAAGCAGAAGGGAAATGAGCAGGGCTGCATCCACTCCTCAGCCTAAGGCCCCTGCCAAGCAGACACTCTGATGGGCCTGCCCGGGTCGAGACTCCTATCCTTGTAGGGGGCAGGCTGGCTTACTTCATCCAGGACTGGGTGTCTGTTATTTCAGACAAGTGGGTCCTGAAAGTAGCAAGCCAGGGACTGGTTCCCAACTTCTAAAAATTTCCGAAGATGAGAGCCAGATCTTTTCCACCAGCATGTGTCTCCGAAACCCTTGCCCTAGAGGCAGAGGTTTCATCTCTTCTGGCCTTAGAAGCCATAGAGAGACTTCCTACCCTACACTGGGGCAAAGGTCTGTACTCCAGGTACTTCCTTACCCTAAAAAAGACTGGAGTGGCGACCCATTCTAGATCTAAGATACCTGAACAAACATCTTTTAAAACCAAGGTTCAAGATGGTGACTCTGGGAATAATTCTTCCCTCTCTAAGGCCAGGGGACTGGCTAGCCTCCCTGGACCTCAAAGGTGCCTACTTTCACATCCCCATCAGGTGCTCCCACAGAAAGTACCTCAGGCCATTACCAGTTCAAAGTAATGCCCTTTGGCCTAACCTCAGCTCCAAGAGTTTTCACAAAGTGCCTGGCAGTAGTAGTGGCCTTTTTAAGAAGGCAAAAGATTTCCATTTTTCCATATCTGGACAACTGGCTTATAGTGGGTCAGTCTCCAGGCCAAGTCAAGTCAGACCTGCAAGTGACCCAGCAAGTGCTCACTCCCCTGGGATTTCTTGTCAACCTCCCCAAGTCAGATCTCGAACCAGTGCAGCTTCTTACCTTTATAGGGACAGAGCTAGATACTGTCAAAGGAAGATCCTTTCTTCCCCAGGAAAGGGCAAGAGTTCTTATGGAACTGGCTTCTTCCTTCAGGTGTCCCAACCAGCAAGGCACTTCCTTCAGCTCTTGAGCCACATGGCAGCTTCTACAGCAGTGGTCCAAGGGGCAAGATTCCAGATGAGGGACATTCAGTTCCATCTGAGGGCCTTTAGGTCCCAAAGGAAGGATCCTCTTACCAAACTGATTCCAGTGACTCGGACACTGATCCAAGTTCTTCAGTGGTGGCAGAATCAGGACAATTTAAGGCAAGGGGTCCCATTTGTCACTCTGACTCATTCGGTGGTCCTTACTACGGATGCTTCCCTTTTGGGGTGGGGAGCTCATCTGGGGGCTGTCACAGCCCAGGGACTGTGGTCCCCCTCAGGAGTCCCTTCTTCATAGCAATCTCCTGGAACTCAGGGCAGTTTTTCTGGCCCTACATGCTTTCTCTATCTGTGTAGAACAAGGTGGTTCAGGTCAGAACGGACAACACCACCACCATGTAGTACATCAACAAGCAGGGAGGCACTCTGTCTACGGCCTTGTGCACAGAAGCCATGAAATTGTGGCCCCTGGCTTATTCCCTGCAGACCTCTCTGGTAGCAGTCCACCTTCCAGGGAAGGACAGTGTGCTAACAGATGCACTGAGCAGGATCTCCCAGGGCCATCACGAATGGTCCCTGGATCCCCTGGTGTTGAAAGTGATTTTTTTCAAGGTGGGGCACTCCAGAGATGGATCTCTTTGCAGCCCCAGACAATCACCAACTTCCTCTGTTTTGTTGCAGACCCCCAGTCTTGGGTTCAGTCCCTCTGGATGCTCTGATTTTGAACTGGAAAGGGAAATTTCTGTACGCCTTCCCTCCCTTTCCTCTACTGTTCAAGGTTCTAGTCAAGGTAAGGTCACAACCTTGCAAAGTGATTCTGATTGCTCCAGACTGGGCCAGACAGCCTTGGTACCCCCTGTTGCTGTCTCTAGCGGTCCATCTTCCCCTGTCTCTTCCCAGGAATTACAACCTGGTAACCTCCTCTCAGGGGAGGATTTGGTACCCCAGTCTTCGGTCTCTCAGTCTCAAGGCATGGCTCTTGAGGAGTTAGAGTATGCAGATTTGCACCTGTCCCAGGGGTTCTGGATATTCTCAAAGCCTCTCGAAAGCCTGTCACCAGAAAGTCTCATGAATCCAAATGGAAAAGATTCAGCATTTGGTGTTCCAAGAAGCATATCTCTCCAGACACTGCTGAATTGCCTACAGTTCTGGATTATATGGTCCATCTTAATGGCCTAGGCCTCAGACCAGCTAATCTCAAGGTACACTTGTCAGCTGTTTCTGCTTTTCTGTCAGTGGAGAAGCCTTCCTCACTGTCTTATCCTGTGTTCTGTAAATTTTTCAAGGGATTGCTTCATACCAATCCTCCCTTTAGGGACCCTGCCCCTGCCTGGGACTTAAATGTTTGCATTGCTCAACTTATGCAACCTCCTTTTGAGCCTATGTCCTCAGCAGAACTCGAGTACTTGACTTGGAAAACTGTGTTTTTGGTAGCCATGACCTCTGTCAGATGTATCCATGAATTGCAAGCCCTATCAGTGGAACCTGATTTTATCTCCTTTCATAGACATAAAATGGTCCTTAGAACCAATAGGAGGTTCTTGCCAAAAGTGGTTTGACTTCCACTTGAATCAGTCTCTCTCCCTGTCTTCTTCCTCAGGAAAGAGGAGGCTACACAGTTTAGATGTTAAAAGAGCCCTTAGCTACTACACAGAGCGTACCAAGGGTCACAGATTTGATTCCCTCCAGTTGTTCCTCACTTATGGGGAAGTGGGAAAGGGCAAACCTGCCACCAAGAGAACTATTGCCAGATGGATTGTGTCTTTTATATACAATTCTATGAGAAACTGGAAAAATTTCACCCTCAGGCCTGAGGGCTCACGCTGCAAGAGGTACAGCTGCTTCCCTGGCTGCTGCCAGGGATATCCCTCTGTTAGAAATGTGTCAAGCAGGCGGCCGCTGGGCGCGTTGGTGAGATTTCGCTTGCGGCGCGGCGGCCGGGTTGAGGAATGGACCCGGATCGTCGGAAGGCGGCCGGGGGATAGAGCGTCCCATGGACTGCTCTCCTTCTCCGGGGAGGGTGGGGGCAGTGATCAGTGCACTGAGGACTCCTGGCGGAGGCCGGGGAGCTCAAGCATCCGACACGTACAGTTCTGGGAGGCGGGGCGGACGCTGGCATCATTGCACGTCCCCGCCTCCGTAATGGAAAAATGGAGGAAAAAGTGAGGCGGACAAGGACCACCGTGCATATGAAGCCCTCCCCGGAGGACCTCACTGTACCACCGTCGCTGCGGGTCCCCGACCAGACACTAGTCCCGTGGCCACCAAGAAGGTGGCAGCGGCCCCGCCCCCCGGGGGTAAGCCAGGGGTGACTGAGGGACCTCGGCAGCTATAGACGGTGGTAGAGGTCTCTGGGGGCCGTGACCAGGGCTAAAGAGGAAGACTGGGTCCTGCCAGGAGGGGAAAAAAAAAAAAAAAAAAAAATAAATAAATAAATAATAATGAAATGTGTCACGCAGCCGCCTGGAAAACAGTCCATACCTTTACCAGGCATTACTCTCTGGATATCCAGGCTAGGAGTGATGCTCTGTTTGGCACAGCTGTACTTCAGAGCCGATTCCCAAAGTAGGTTCTCTCCCTTCTCCATGGAGGTACTGCTTGGTAGTCTGCAGATTGTCAGAATACAGCAAGACTTCATGTTTGAAGAACAAATTACTCACCTTAGTAATTGTGTTTCTTCTAGTGGAGTCTTGCTGTATTCTGACCTGCCTCCCCTCTCAGAAACTGGTGTTTGGGAAGTGGGTGGGCAGGCGCAGGGTTGCACCCCAGGGGTGCTTCTTGCACACCCTCCTTTTTATCAGGGTGGTTTTGTATTATTATCTTTATTTTAGATAGGTTTTGGGTTTCCTGACTTGAGTCTTCCTTTGGGAATCTAAAACTTTCTGTTGCCAGTTGGCTAGTTAAAAATTTTACAATTTCTACATAGTATAGTTAGTGAGTGTTTGCTTGTAAGAATCTGACGGTTGGGTTTCAGAGTGCTGCAGACCGAGACCTCAGCCGAGCTCAGCATTCTATGCACTGCATAGAAAATTAACCCTATACTCTCCGGGGCAGTTTAAAGGCTGGAGCTAACTGCAGATTGTCAGAATACAGCAAGACTCCATTAAAAGAATCACAGTTACTAAGGTAAGTAATTTTTTCTTCCTCTCCTCTCCTTGCTGGGGTCCTTTGTCCTCTGCTCCTGGAGGATTTACTGCTGCTCCGAGCGGCTCTGGCCACCTTGATTCAGGTGGCCCCTTCTGGTCTGTTTTGGTTGCCCTGGCTGGAACCCTTCCATTCCAGTGTCACTTCTGGCTCATGCTGCCTTGGCTGTGTCCTGCTTGGCGAGTTCTTCCACTGTCTCTGATGATCTTCGAGGATATCTCTTTCAGGCCACACCTATGGAACTATAACTGGCAGGTACTGGGACCACACAAACTTTTTGCAAGCAGTCCACTAGGGTGTGGTCATGACGACATCTTACGTTGGGATTTACCATATAAACTTGGGCGGCCCCTTCCCTCCTGAGTTCCTTTCCGGCCGTCGACCATACTCATTGAACCCTACACGGAAACGTTGCCATTATTGTCGACCATTTCTAACTTTTCTCGCCTTAATTAACTATCGCTTTTTATGAAGCGATTTTCAATTACTTGTATGTCAACTAAATAGCCATCAAAACTGTTTTGATACTGTGAGTGTGGTGAAAAAATATATGCAGGTGACTCGCACGATGTCTGTGTATCGGTATGCTGCCTCGGCTAGGCCCATAATGTGAAGGCCTGCCAGATCTGCAGAAAATTCTACACTGCTGCCTGACAACACTGAGAGAGAGCTTTAGAGATGCACCTTCTGAAGCAGCAGGTAGCCAGAATGGAGGAAGAGCTCTACCGTGTCACCAGCCCATTCCTCTGGCTCTCACTCATCCAAGTCCCTGGAGAAGTCTTCGGGGCAGCACAGACATAAACAGCGGGAGAGGGAGCACAGCAAGGACAAGACCTCCTTGGTTCACTCACGGTCGCCCCTTCACTCCAGTGTGACCACTTCTTCACCTTTGATCGCTCCAGTGGCCATGCTGTCGGACGCCCAGACCATCAACCCTCCAAACTCCAGGCAGGCTATGAGCGCCACCAGGCCTATTATGGCTGATGAGGTGCTGTTGACGTAGGGGACTGCGCCTCCCATGTGGACACCATCCAGTGTTCCGTCAACCACACTGACGCCGTTGTCTTTCATGGACATCCTTAAATGCCTGCTACCACCACCACCACCTCCTCCTCCTCCTGTACCAGGAGGTACGTTGAGGGGGCCTGCATGACAAACCCCAGTGTTAACACCTGCTAAATCGATGCGCCAGCTTCCATTTTAGGCATTGATGGTTTCACCTGCTCCCGTCCTTATTATGCAGGATAAGGAAAGGAATTATGTGGACTCCTATGAAAGGACTAGTTCCACTGTATCCACAGGGAGTGAGGACTCTGAAGTATATACACTCAAGTCCGTTCCCCAAGATTCCTCTTTTTTTTCAGCATGATGCAGGAACTACAGACTGCCATGGGATTTGATTTGGAGAAACAGGACATTACTAATAAAAACCTGATGGAACTGTTACAGTTGCCTGATCCCCCACCCATCATTATCCCTCCCCTCCTGTCTCCATGGGAGGATGCCACTTTTGCTGCCTGGCATAGGCCCAACATGATACCCACTAAATCTGTGAAGGCAGACAACATGTATCCGGTTCCCTCAAACAAACCAGTGTTCCCCATTCATTGTTTTAGGGTGGTGGGCCACCACCCTATATTTTTTTACCACCACCCTAGATTTTTTTGCCACCACCCTATATTTTTATCCATTTTTTTATAAAATCCTCCAAAATTGTATTTTATTGACATCCTTTGTTTCAATACTACCCATTTAATACCAGCACACTATATGTTACTTAAAAGCTACTTATGCACATGTACAGTACATATAGGAGGTCCCGAAAAATAACGCACCATTTGACCCGATCACCATTGCCACCGCCCTATATTTTCAGAGAGTGGGGAACCCTGCAAACCCTTTTTCTCAGGCCAGCCTGACCGATTTTGTGGTCATAAATGCTGCCCATGACTGACCTAAGGCACCAAAATAACCTTAGTACTGTCCATCCTGATAAGTAGTCCAGGAGGCTTGATGTCCTGGGCAAAAGAACCTTTACCTCTGAGAATTGCAAACTACCAGGCCCATATGGTTAAATACCAGAACAGTCTCTGGAGGAAGGCCAAAGCAGCTGCCCAGGCCCTCCCAGAAGATACACCTAAGCAGGAGATGTTGAGAGCTCTAGCAGCAGGTGCAAACGTAGGCAAACATTTCCAACATTCTACATATGCTGTATTGGATGCTTCTGCCAGGGCAGCAGCATCTGCAGTAGGTATTCTTGGCTTAGGGTGGCTGGCTTTGTAAATGGATGTTCAACAGTCCATTCTCGGTGCCTCATTCAAAAAATATAATTTGTTTGGTGCAGATGCATTCCCTCGATCATAGTCTGCCAAGGAGTAGACAAAGGATGCCCTTTCATCCGGCCAGTAACAGGCAGCATTATACTGCCAGACAACAGGGTAAGGATAGAGCAGCTACAGCCTTGCCTACCCCAGGAGCCACCCCAGGTGCCCACTCAGAAGCCCGTAGAGGTGGCACTGCAGCAGCAACCACAGCAACCAGCTCTGCCTCCAGGGGTGATTATCGGGGGTCGCCTCTCCCTCCACCTGGACCAGTGGAGGATGGTAACATCATAGCATAAGGTCTGTTTCTGGAACTTCTGAAATTACCTCCAAACCATCCATCAGTGCCTTCTCCCTACCCTCCAGAACACATTCCATTGCTTCTGGAGGAAATCCAGACCGTGCTTCAGAAAAGGAGTGTAGAACCTTTTCCCTGGGAACAATGGAAAACGGGGTTCTATTCTCGGTACTTCCTAGTCACAAAGTGGACAGGTGATCTGAGGCTCTTTCTAGATTTGAGACCTGAACTTTTTTCTTCAAATACAAAAAGTTCAGCATGGTAACTCTGCAAGGCCTACTCCCACTGCTGCAATTAGGTTTCTTGATTTGTTCTCTGGATATGCAGGATGCCTACCTGCATGTCAAGGTTTACCCCAAAAACAGGAAATGTTTGTTTCAGGAGAGAACACTACCAATTCATGGTTGGCCTTGCCAGCTTATCCACTTGCGCCGCGGGTCTTTACCAGTTGTTTAACAGTGGTGGCAGCAGCCCTCCATAGGGAAAGACTGTACGTCTTCCCCTGCCTAGACGACTGGCTTCTTAGAGCTCACTCCAAGGAGCAGCTTTTTCACATACTAGTATGAACCAGACACCTGTTCAGTGCTCTAGGGATTACTGTCAATGTGCCAAAGTCAATCTTGACCTTTTGCCAGCATCTACAGTACATAGGGGCAGTCCTGGATACAGGCCATGGTGTGGCCTTCCTGCCCCATGATGGGGCCAAGCGTCTTGACTGCACAGGTTCAGATGGTCTATAACAACCGGTATATTACAGCCAGAATATTCCTGAGACTCCTAGGCCTGATGGCAGTGGCCACTGTCACAGTGCCACTCTCCAGATTACTTACAAGAATCCTGCAGTGAACACTGAGTCCAGTGGGACCAGCGTACAGATGACCAGGAACAGAAGGTTCTAGTAGCTTCCCCTGTCCAAAAGGTACTTCATTGGTGGATGGAACCCAGTCATTTACTGAAAGGGGTTCCCTTCCTGATTCCCCTCCTGTCATCAGATTCTCACTGTAGATGCCTCAGGGTGGGCTGGGGGCCCCATCAGACACAGGGTACGTGGACCAAAGTGGATAGCACCCTCCACATAAACATCCTAAAAATGAGAGCAGTTCTGTACGGCCTACAGGCCTTCCAGATTTCTCTATCCCCAGGTCCTGTGTTAATAAAAATGGATGACACAAAATGTGATGCACTACATCAGCAAATTGGGAGGGGGGGGACTCCATTCCTACCCCTTGTGCAGGGAGGCAGTGAGAGTCTGGTACTGGGCTCTGGAACACAGTCTAGAACTGTCAGCAGTACATGTTCCAGGGGCCCAAAACATCCTAGCAGACAGACAAAGCAGGTCACAGTCCAGGATGCATGAGTGGGAACTGCTGACTTCTTTCACAGAAGACCTGTTCGACAGGTAGGTCATCCAGAGTTGGACCTTTTGCATCCCCACACAATGTAAAACTGCCACTTTTCTTGCTCATTCCAGGACATGGAGTTGTCTGGCAAGACTGGTTGTCCCTCTCTTGGAAGGGGAGGTTCCTGTGTGCTTTTCCTCCCTTCCCTCCAATTCAGTGTGTGCTAATCAAGCTTCTTATGAAGGGAGCAACTCCTTGCCCCTATGTGGCCTCGCCAGATTTGGTACCTCTTAATGCAACAATTGGCAGTGGAGCCTCCAGTACCTCTGCCATTATACCAGGGCCTCCTGACGCAGAATCAGGGAACTCTCATCCATGCAGACCTCAAGTCATTCCATTTTCATGCATGGCTCCTGAAGACATGGCCATTGCTCAGTTTGGGGTGTCACAAAAAGTGGTTGATGTCTTGGTGGCTACCAGAGAACCTTCCATTCCACCAGGGCCACTTATTCCATGAAGTGGAACTGGTTTGCTTTACTTTGTGGGCCGCTTCTCACTAGTTGAATCCTTTTACCTGTGCCATAAACCAGGTTCTGGAGTATTTCATTGTCCTTGTCAGATGCAGGCCTCCAGTACTCTTCTATCAAAGTACTCTTGGCTGCCATTTCAGCTTTTCATGTGCCTGTTGTCATACAGTTACTCATCTGGAGATGGCCCATATGTTTTTGAGGGGCATTCTGCACTTGAAGCCCCTTATCTGCAATCCAGTCCCGGCTTGGGACCTGAATTTTGTGTTAGAAAAGCTTACTTTGGCTCCTTTAGAGCCGGCCTCGACTTGTGACCCACACTTCCGTTCTTGGAAAGTGTTATATGTAGGTATTACTTTTGCTCGAAGGATTTCATAGCTTCAGGCTTTAATGAGGGAGCCTCATTATTTGATTTTACACAAAGACAGGGTGTCTTTACATACCAATCCTGAGTTTCTTCCTAAGGAGGTGTCTGAGTCTACTTTAAATCAAACCATCCGCCTGCCAGTTTATTTTCCTGAGCATGCCAATCCAGGGGAAGCATTGCACCATACTTGAGATGTACATAGAATACTCTGGTACTATTTACACACCCCACGAAGGACTACAGGAAATCCTCACAGCTTTTTGTTTTCTTTGCCCCTGAGAAAGAGGGCGTACCTGTTTCTAAACAGTGCCTGTCCAAATGGTTGGCCAGCTGTATTACTTTTGGTTATAGGATGTATGGTAAGGAACTTCCTGGTTCTTTGAAACATAGACTTTGACGTCAGATAAGGACCGCTTGGCCCACCTAGTCTGCTCATCGTTCTTAATCATTTCACCAGTGACATGGCCACTTCTGTAGCCTGTTTCAAAAATGTGTCGGCTGCAGAAATCTGTATAGCTGCCACCTGGAGTATGTCCACACCTTCACTGGACAGTGCCTATCGAAAAAGGGCAGGTTTTGGCCTAGCTCTGCTTCAAGGCCTCCTTTCTTAGGCCTGTAGGCTTCAGCCATCCAGATGGTTTGTCAGTACTGCTTTGTACTTGTTCCATAGGTGTGGCCTGATGAGAGATCCTCAAAGAAGATAGAACAGTTACGTAATTACCATAACGGTAGATCTTCGAGAGAATCTCTCATCAGGGGAGTAAAGGAGTATTTTACTACCATTTTTCCGTGATTTACTCCCATGGTCTGATTTTTAGGAATTTGTTTCCCACCCTGCACACTTACAGCATGTTGGTACATACATATGTACAAAATTAGTAGCTATCAACAATGGATCCTCACACTAACAGAGTGAAACCAGTAGAGGTGCTTACAGAAAACAGCATCAGTTGCAGTTGTGTACGGTATAGGAATAGTGCGTCAGGAGTTGCTTACTGGCTGGCTAGAAAGGCAATTATAGCATGGCAGAATGTTAAAAATAGGGTTACAGCACTACATAGCAGGGGTGAAGTATCTCTGAACTCCAGGGCAATATTAGACAGAGTCATTGACTGCAGGTATCCAGTGGGCTTGAGACTTGGTATAACGGTGAGAAGTCCAAGGTGGGGTCAGTGGATGGTATTAGATGAAAATACTACCAGGTGGAAGACACTAGCAGTAAATACTTCACAGTCCTAAAAATTGTACCCCTGTCTGTAACTGCTGGTTTTTTTTTTTTTTTTCTCCAAGATGATATACATACTGTTTCCAGCCTGACTTGGTAGGCAGAACCATAAGCTCTCTCCTTGTTCCCTAGAGGGAAGTCCTCCGAGAATGATCTCTGGCGGGGAACTTAGATGGGAAGGGGCTGCCCATGTTTTATATGGGAGTGCTGACGTAGGACATCATCATGGGTGGCCACTAGTGGACTGCTTGCAAAAAGTTTCCATGTGGTCCTAGTGCCTGGCGGCTATAGTTCCATAGGTGTGGCATAATGAGAGATTCTCTCGGAAGATTTACTGTTATGGTAAGAACGTAACTGTTCTTTTTCTAATTATTTATTTTCTTTTACTTTTCCCTGCTGTTGGCCTCCTAAATGTTGTAGATGATCAGAAGTTATTTCACAGTCTTTTAAAATGTATCTTCCTGTCCCCTGCTAACCACACAGTTGCTGTTTGTGACATCTTAGTCTGTTGTCTTTGTGAGCACTATGATTTCATAAATAAAGGCACTGTGAGGTTAAGGGGAGAGGCAAATGTGTTCTGTACAGACCTTTTAGGACTACCAAGATGTGCTATAAATCTTGGAAAGGAACACTAAAAATGAAAAAAAAAAAAAAATTCTCTAGTAAATTGTAACAGCTGAAACATTTATGAAAGCAGATGCTGAAGTGCAGAGTTGCTCTTTAAGTAGTGCATTTCTTGCGTAATAAACAGCAAATAAAAACAAACTCTGATCAGAGCCAATATGGCTGTGGACAGCTTTTAGGAGCGGCAAGAGCGGTGAAAAGAATACAAGGTGCTCTCGTTGCACTGGAGTCAGCCATAATACTGCAGCAGTTACAGTACTGCGCATGTGTGATACTCGCACATGTGCAGTTCCGGAGTCATCCTTATGCAACATGGCAGTGCTGACATAACTACGTGTAATGACCAAGTCCCCTCAGGTTGCTAGAACCCTGTTAGTATTAGTTTTAGGCAGGTAGGAAAAGGCAGCTGGTGGGGAGCTCATTAGGGGCTTTCTACATAATGACATCATTGTTTATTCAGCTAGCCAATGAGAACGATGATTGTCATTTAGAACTCTCACAGCAGCATAACCATTTTAGAGCTGGCTGCTCTCTGGGAGATTAGAATGTTCAGTAGGTTCAAGTGTGGCAGAGTGGCACGAGGTCTGCCATTGGGACTCTGTCAAAGGGAGCCCTTGTATTTCTCACCCTAGTTCTGTAAAATTTTCAAGTTTGCCTGCAGGACTCTTTAGTTGCACTCCAGATGGAGTGCGAGGGAAGGCAGTTTTTGTGGATCCAAGGGGCAATCCCCTGAAGTTCACAGCTGCCTTAAGGAAGAACAGTGAGTAGAATCTTGACAACTACCAGAGAAAGAAAGGTGCCTTTTGTTCTTTCCATGACTGAGAGGAAGGAACTAATCTGTGAGTACAGAATTTGAGACTGTTCTCTGAGGGAGTTGTCTTGACGTCTGTGTGCCCTAGATAGGGCTAAATCACACCGGCCAGGAGCCCTTTCACCACAGCTGTGCTGAATTTAAAGTTTAAGTTGGGAGTCTTTAGCAATTCATTGGGGATTGGAGACTCATTTGGTGTAGCCCTGAAGGAATGGCAGAGGCTGTTTGGAGCAAAGGGTGAGAGGAACGCCATCTGGAGTTTCAAGCAGGGCTAAGTAGTTTGTGGAGGGGCACCACAGTTCCCTGGGCAAAGACCATGCAAACTGTGTGGCAGATCCCACAGATATATGCTTTGGAAGAGATAGAGATGTTGTTGTGCAAAACAATACTGCCTAGCAAAGTGTCCTGCAAAAGAGTGTGTCTGTATTGCAATGACAAACCTGTAGGGGAGCCACCCTTGCTTTAAGTAACATCTATAAAAGCCATACTGCAAAATCCCAGTTACTGCTTTGGGTATTCCGCTTGTTGCTTCTAGTGTGAACGTTATTGGGGCCCCTCAGCCGTTAAGTCTAGTATATGCCTAGCATCCTCTCACCGGACCTGGTTTTAAATAAAAAGGCTCATTTTAGTATGTACCACCCGTCCTGTAGATAATGAGCCTGGCGTAGACAATGAGCCTGATATACACTCCAGTGCTAGGGGTGGTACCATGATTGCAGTTCTACCAAAAGAAAATATGCCATGTAGTTGGCAGTAGTTCTTTTAAGGGGGGTGCCAGCTAGCCAAAGGTGGCGTGGGGATTACATATGTATGCGCGATACTCGTGCATACACACTTTGTCGGCACCACCGTGTTACACATGGCGGCCGTCACTTCTGCAGTTGCAGAAAAGAAAAGTAGTGCACCAGGAAGTGGGTATGTGTATGTGGCCCGCAGAAGGGTCAGGGCTGCATAAACAGAAACGCTGGAAACTGTGCTGAAGCACTGTGGCAGAACATCAGACAGCGGTCCAGTTACTTGGTTCCACAGTGCTATTATACAAATGTGATGATGGCATAACATCTGTGGAGCTTGGCCCACACAGCTGTAAAAATTGGACTCAGGAGGAGACTATTAACAAACTAGAAATCTGGTCTGGGATTTGCTCATCATCACAGTCACTTTCTCATTCTTTTCTAAGCAGTAATTTCAGGAAAATGTGCTTTAACCATATTGATCTCAGTGCTGGTAGACTACTTCAGGTTTTCCCCTGATTGTATTAGGTGAGGGTAGTAGTAGTCTTGAAGTGGTAGCTGCCGGTGGTGGCATACTCTGAAAAAAGTGGTCCCTATGCTTGTCTGCACATTTTTAGAAATGACCCCTTTCCTTGTTTTTGCTGTAAAAAAAAAAAAAAAAAAAAACGGACCCCTTTAACACAAAAACAAGGAGTACATTATGGCCCTCCACCCCACCCCTTTTCGCTTTAAGTGAGGAACATGATTACGGGTTTGTATCAGATGTACAGTGGCAGCCATAGATGCATAATATTGTTGTTCTTAATGTCAGTATCACTCCACTCATTTTGTACTCTGCTCCTGGATTTCTGTGCCCCAAGTGCATTATTTTACATTTTTGTGTTCAGCACAAAAAGGCTTTTCAAAGGAGGGTAGTCACTAATCTAAATTATTTTTTTTTTTTTGTATTATTTAGTTATTTTACCAGGAGTAGCACACTAAGCTGAACGCTTTCTTACAGGTGCAACCAGGGAGCACGGGAAAGATAAGTGACTTGCTCAGGGTCACACAGTATGCAAGTGGAAGCTTTGGGATTCAGACTCAGATCTGGTCTGCTGGATGTCACCAGATATGCAGCTCAGAGCCTTAAACCACTGTGCTATACTGCCTCTAATATAGTTTTTTTTTAAATTGCCATCAGAAATGTGAATTTTGTAAAAACAAAACTGGAAATACAGGTAATAAGATGATCATATTTTGCAAAATATAAGAAATTCAGATTAGTGACTACCCTCATTTGAAAGGTCTTTTTGCCCTGAACAACTTTCAGACTGGTTAGTTTTGTGCACCTGGAATACTTTTTAAAGATATTTAGATTGTTTGGAATGTGTACACATTTGCTAAGAATTCTGCACAATGCCTTATTAAGATTCTCAACGAAAAGCGGTTTGGAGTTCTATCTCTAATGTTCTAAACACACAGTGGGTCTAAATGAGTTAAAGGGGACAGGAATTGATTACTTATGTGCAAGTGTTTGAAATGTCTATATTTTCAAATTATATTCTTACCTCTAAATTATCCCCATTTAATTGTGCCTGAATAAAAGCTGAAGCTGTCAGTTGTGTGTTTTGTTTTTGTTTTAGATTTATGGAACTGTTATTTAATACAACAGCATGTTAGGTACATATGGAGACATGTTGATATGTGGGCATATTAGGATAACAGTATCTCAGTTACAAGGGTTTTGAATATACACATACTCTAGTCAAATGTTAAATTGCAGATACAGTATGCGCCAAATATAACGTACATGCTTGTAGCAGACAGCTTCTTGTAGTGGACAAATCTCGTTGCTAAAAGCCATTTGTTGGGGAGCTGTAATACATTTATCGGATTGGGCAGACCTGTAACTCCGCATTTAGTGGCTGACAGGTTGCTAATTAACAACTCCCTTGACACCTCACAAAGGGGCAAATGTGCATAATTGTGCTGGATGACTTCCCTTCCGAGCTAGAGACTTGCTTAATCACCGTTCTTGACACCTCAGACAAGTGTGAATCTCACACCTCCACTCAACCCCTGTTAGCAGAGCAACCTCCACACCACCATACAGAGACTCCAAAGTAAAACACTTACAAGCTGGTGCGGCAGGCCTCCCAAAGATCCTCTACCCAGTGAAACCGGCACTGACTCTTTCAGGTAATGAGAGAGAGACAGACAGACAGAAAGCTGCTTCTCTGTCAAACCTGCTGCTGCAACTTGCAGCATTTGTCTAACTCACACAACCAGTGATCCCAGTTTACAAAGGTAGTTCTGCTCCGTAGATCTGAGCTCCCAGTGTTTTAGTGTACAGAGACAGATGCAGCTTGCGGCTGTACTCCTCTGCAACTTGCGGCTGTAAAACTCTGTCTGCGACTGGGCACAGGAGCAGGAGCCGAAAATACTGTCTGCCGGCTGTAAAACTATCTCTGAGACCAGGAACAGGAGTGGGAGCTGAAAATACTGTCTGCCTGCTCATACACCCAGTGTACAGAGAGAGATGCAGCTTGTGGCTGTACTCCTCTGTCTGCTTGCACTCTAGTCCCACTCCATAGATCTGAGCTCTGACAATGTACCGGATGCCGCTTGTAACGAAAGTATAGTACTGTGTCAGACTAGTCCGTTACAAGTGGCGCATACTGTATATATCATGTTTAAGACAGTATAAGTTTGACTATTCACGAGTAATATGGACTTACTGTACACAAAATTTAAGAAAAATGTATCGGAACAGAACACTGTAACATTTGATTGACACTGCTGTGTGAAACAGATGGTGAATGCTTAATTTACACTAGGGCAGGTTGTCTTCTAACCTATTTTTTTACTTAACACAGAGATATTTTCATCGGTGTAAGATGTTTAATATTATTTACTATGTATTGCTGAAAGAGCTACTGATGCCAGAAAGAAAACTTTGAAAAATATAAGTAGGTAGAATTCTGCTTGTATTCCATATATATTATAGATTTCTCCTCCCCATTATTTATTACTGAGGAAAAGTGCATGAATACTTGATTTTTATTGCTTACAGTTACTTTAAAGTTAATCTGCCTCTATAGCTTACTCTCTACTTCAAGTTTTAATGCTCTGTTGTGACATCACAGTCTGTTGCCGTGAGAGTAACTGTGATGTCACAAGCAGTGCATTATGACCTCAGGTAGGGAGACGGCAACAGAAATAGATGAACTTTTCAGGAGCAAAAATCGTATTTTCATGTAATTGACCTTGGTAATAAATTATGGTGAGAAGGAATAAAGAACTAATGTGAAATACAAACTGAACTTTATCTAAATATTATGTTTTGTTAAAGTTCTCCTGAAGTTGTCGGCTGCTCTTATTTTTCCTTGTGGTTTTTAATCATTGCCATTTACTAATGCTAGCACAGACACACACACCCACACAGGGTTTTAAAATGAAGCCTCATTTGCTTTATAGCTTTTCTCAGGGAATGAACTTTCAAGTCCGTGTCATTTGACCTTCGGATAGCTTTCTTTTGATGGAACTTCTGCTTTCTTTATAAGAGTATGTTTGTTTTTTTTAATGCAGTTTTAACCAATGGGGTCATGAACTTTTCTTTCTTTTTTTTTTTTTTTTTTTTTTGTGTGTGTGATCTGGGTTTTGGGAAAGTATGTTCTTCTAAAACAACTGCCAGTATTTTCTGATGAAGGATTCTGTTACACTCCAAGATGCACATGTTCTTTTGTAACAACTCTGTTGGTCCAATAAAAGGTATCAAATCATCTGTTTCTGTAGATCTTGTGTTACAAGGACCAATACAGCAACAAGTTTTTCTGTGGTTTCACGGTTTCAGAAATGTTACAGTGCCCACGGTTCGAAAACCATGATGTGACATAGTCAAAACTCCAAATTCTTGGTTCCATGAAAGGAACAACACATAATGTTGTCCATACAAAGAAAACAATACAAAACACAACTGACAGCTTCATCTTTTATTCATGCACAGTTCAATGGTGCTCCTTTAGCGGTATAAATGTAATTTATGAAAACAGACACATTTCAAACAGCTGCACATAAGTAATGAATTCCTCTCCACTTTAAATTAGGCATGATGAGATTGTGATCTGGTTTAGAATTTCACTTGAGTGGCGTTATTTGCAGAACCGAGGTGTTTTAGAAGTACAATAGGAGTTATGCTAAACAAATGTAAATATCTCTAAGTTTACAAGTTACAGATAAAAAACCACTATGAAAATTGTTCAGGACAGAAAGACCTTTCACGTGAACATATTATTCATTAAGCTGCACTAATTATATTTTTTAAACTATGGCCATCTGATTACCTAAATTTTCATTTTTCATAGGAGATATGCCAAACACATATAAATATCTTTATGTGTATGTGATATATACCATCAGTATGAAAGTTGTTCAGGACAAAATACCTTTCTATTGAGCCTATACATTAAGCTGCATTAATTCTGTTTTTTAAACTATGGCCATCTGATTACCTGGATTTTAATTTTTCTTCACAATTTTCACCTTTCGGATGGCTATATTTAAAAAAAAAAAAAAAAACTACTGCTAATGAATTCAGATTAGTGACTACACTCATTTGAAAGTTCATTTTGTCCTGAACAACTTTCATGTTGGTTGTATATTGGTAACTTGTATATTTTCTGAGATATTTTCATTTGTTTGGCATGACTCCTACTGTGTTCACCAGAGACCCCCCAAAAAAAAATGAGGTTGTCTGCAAGACCATATTTTACAAAATATAAAGAATTCAGATTAGTGACTACCCTCATGTGAAAGGTCTTTTTGCCCTGAATGACTTTCACACTACAGGGCTTGAATTTAATGGTATTCTGGTATATTTTGGGTACCAAATTGTATGCTGGAATACCAAAATTCAAGCCCTGGTATCCTACTTGAAGTACCATTTTTTTTCTCGTTAGGAGCATGCAGTACCAACTCCTGACTATGCGGTGGCCCTGTTCTTATGTTAAAATACATAATCTATGCCCCCCTCATTCTCAAATTCCCCCTGGCTAGGTTCTATGAGTCTGGGTCCCTCAAGATCCTACAAAACTGTATCCTGTCTAAGCTCTGACCTGGGACCTTCTTATGCTCCCAGCTGATGTAACCTGCAAACTACGCTTAAGCCAGGATTGTATGACCGTGTATTATTTCATTATTATTGAATGTGTATTATTATTATTTCATTCTTATTGAATGTATATCTTTATTTTCGATGTTTTCTTTGTACTTTTTACTTTTGCTTGACGTGGAGCCTTTGCAAGAGAGTCTATGACTCGAAGGATTGTAATTCCGATTCTATTCAATAAATAAATAGAAAACAGCGCTCCTGGCTCTGTGAATGCAGCTACGTGAGTTGCATTAGTGCAGCGTTCAAACCAGGATGTTTTTTAGGTGACCGATAGATTCCATTTGGTTAACAACAAGAGAACTCCCCTCTCACCCTAGCTAGTTGGCTGGCACGTTTCTTATTTCGGCGGCAGTTTCTCCTCTAGGAATAATGTTGGAGAGCAGTAAATCAAGAGGAGATGGCACAGTGCAGCAAGACCCAAAGGACGTGGTTGGAGCGGCCCAGTTTTGTAAGGGGACAAAAAGCAGGTACAATATATAGATTTTTTTTTTTAACTGGTTTTGCTCCGCATTGGTGAGCTAGACACAGAAGTTACAAGGCTGTCAGCCCTACAATCCTGACTCTCACACGGTCACTTGCCTCTCAGCCCTAAGTCCCAACTCTCACACGGTCACTTACCCCTCAGCACTTGCCATCTTGCTACTGTATTTGGCTGTTAAATGTATGCCAGCAGCTATAAATGAAAATGTAGAGTCAAGTTGGTGGAAACGTGTGTGGAGCTAGCCTTTGTGAGCCTGTAACAGGACAGTAGCTGCATCTGACAGAGAGGTCTGTCAGTGGAGGTTAGGCAAAATAGCATTGAAAATGTTATGCTGAGTTAGTGGGAATGTGTGTGATTAAAGCTAGTGTTTGTGTCCCTTTAACAGGAGGTAGCTGCAGTTGAGAGAGAGATCCATCGGGGAGGTTGGGCAAAGAATGGCGAATGTTTTGATTTCTACAGCACGTTTAAGTGATTTTAGGCCAACATGGTCCAGAAAAATAAAAGGCCAGAAGAACACTGCAGGAAGGAAATGGCGCAGCGAGTCTCGTGACTGAGGGGGGAATTTGCCTGTGCCTGGCATGATGGACCCATCTGCTTCAGTCAGCAGCAGTACTTGGAAGTGGCAAGGATTGTCCCGCTCATTCTGGCTCTGTCCACTGTGCTTGATGGCTCTCTCATGGCTGCCATAGATAGTTTGCAGTCTGCCTCATTCATTGTTGTCCTCTGACGCCATGACTTGCTGGATGTTTCAGGAACCCTGCCCGTGGATCCCGAGAATTTTTGTTCTGTCCTCCTGTTTGCAGTTGGTTGTCCATGGTACTGCTGATGTTGCTGGGGACGCTGGGCATCCTTGTCAGCACCAGGTTGGCACTTCAGCAGCTGAGGAGCGAATTGGGGGTGGGGGATATTTTGCTATTTGTCTGAAGGGTCAGATTGGGAGGGGGGGGGTTTGCAACTAGTATTTGATATCTGCTGGTCAGTAGGCCATGGTTGCCTCTTGAGTTACACGTGGTGGGAAGGATTTATCCAGAGGACAGCTGGTCCTGACTCATCATGATAGACAGAATGCCTGGCCCACCTCCAGTAAAGATTGTGTGTATGAATTACGGGTGCAGTGATCCATTTTATAAAGCAGTAAGACTCTGCCGAAATGATCAGTACCTCCAACTTAAAAGGAACTCGATTGGCGCAGTGCTGGTGGCACCCTGGCCTGTGACCCAGTCAGTCCCCCCCCCCTCCCCCAATAATGAAATAACTCTGTCAAAATAAAAAAGACTGAGAATATAAAAATGAAAAAAGACTAAGCCATACAACTCTCTTCTTTGGTCAGATGTGTTTATGTTTGGTATTTTCATAAAAAGATTCTGTGCTTCAAATATTCTAGCTTTAAATATATAACACGCTATAGGAATTGGGTGGAATATTAAAATTCTGAATATGGTATTCCGCAAAAAATACCCCTTTTTTTCCCCCCTTAAATTCTACCCCTACACTGTTTTTTTTTTTTTTAAATGTCTTTTGTGCACCTTGAATAGTTTTAAAGATACTCAGATTTGTTTGGAAGGTGTGCACATTTTCTCTGAGAAAAGCAGCTTGGAGTTCTGTGTCCATCATTCTAAAAAGAAGGGAGTATTTTCTTAACTGCCATACGGATTTGCAGTGTTATGGAAGGATACACTGAAAACTATTAAAAAATGTGTTCCACGGAAACCCCATTTCAAGCTAAAGCGATATGGCTGTAGGCTCCGCCCACAGTCATAATGAGCACTACCTTCTCATGGAAAACAGTTGCCTTGACATACTTGACTTGGGCACGTGTGTGTGTGTGTGTGTGTGTGTGTGTGCGCACGCTACCCAGCCGGGTGGTAACTGAGCAACCAGCAGTGAAAGACATGGGGTATGGACTACCATCCTGATGGGAGGGGGAGGGGGAGAGGGGGGTGGTCACAGAAACAGATCAAATGAAGGCAGTGTGTGTGGTGCAGGACAGGCAGACTAGTTAGACTAAGGCAAAGGGGACGTATGGACACAGTTCTGGCAGGACCTGGAGTAAGGAAGTAAGAATTCAACCAAAACCAGGGCAGACTAGATGGACCACTGGTTCCTTTCCTTCCGACAACTACTGTGTAACTATATAGAAGGCGGGGGCAATGCACATGGTACAGTGTGGGTGGTGACATGCTGGCAGGTACATTACAAGTGTAGGTGGCACATCTGATTGAGCGTGGCAGATTGTCAGAGCTGGGAGTAGTGCAGGGGGGTATGTTGCTGGTGGCTGGTTCTGTACTGGAAGGTAAATCACAGGCAAGTGCACGGCTGCTAGTACAGTACTGGCAGGCAGGTTTCAGAAGGAGGATCTGTGGGTGATAAAGTATGGGCAGATATATTACAGGTGGGGGAAACGCAGATGGTACAGACAATACTGGCAAGGCATGTGCATTGCACGTGGGACACTGGGGTTGTGTAGCACAGTGCATGCAGGTTTGGCTCTGGCAGTGGCCACTGGTCAGTGGCTGTGACTAATTACCTGTTGCACTACAACAAATCGGACTGCACCACCACAAAAGCCAGTTGTCTACAGACAACTCTAGTTTATTATCTTTTTTTTTCTACTTTTCAGTTTGCTATTTGGAAGGCTATGTAGTTTACTGGTAAGAGAACAACACTACGAGCGAGGGAGTCCCATATTCTAATTCCACCACTACCACCAACGTTGCGTGAGCTTGAAAAAGTAATTTTACCTTCCAGCTCTTTAGTTTTCCCAAGTGAAAACCCAGGAACACTGGATCTAGAAAAAGGACCCCACTGAAAATGAAATTCTGCATCTCAGCCGGTGAACCTCTCATGCACCACAGGCGGGATCCTTCCAACCAGCATCCTTGCAGGTCCATTCCCTTTCTAGTTGGGAGGCCCCCGGCAGGATCAGATCGGCAACTGATAAAGAGTATTGATCAAGAAGCACTCCTCCCAGGCAGAAAGGGCCACTGAACAGATATGCCAGGCCTTGGGATGCAGGCAGGCTGGAGGCCTGGAAAGGATACCCTGTTGAAGTAAAAGAGTGCGCATAGGGAGACATTGAGAGCGCACACTCTTAGTGGAGCGCTTTAAGTGGAGCAGTGGTGCCGCTGGAAAAGTTGGCCACTTAGCAAAAACAGGAACAACAATCGGTGTGCACAAGCTGATTTATGCTTGCAAAAAATATTTCTTTTACACAAAACAGACTGACTGTCCGTTGCCCCAGTGCTTCGAGGTGCGCTGCTGAAGAGGCGGCATGTCTTGAAGCACCTGGTCAGCGGGCAGCCACACAGTCTGTTGTGTGTAAAGTAAATGTTTTTTGCAAGCATAAATCTGCTTGTGTGTACTGATTTTTGTTCCTCTTTTTACTAGGAGGTGTTGAAAGCTCTGAAGGAGTGGGCTGCCAGAGGGCATGTGAGGATATAGATATGTGACCAAAAATAAATTGTATTGATGCGGCGCTAGAAATAATTTGTTTGTGGATAGCTGTCCACGGGGCAGGTGCAATGTTTATTTTGCTTGTTCTACATTATTTGTACCTCTTCAGTTGATTTTTTTTCCCTAATTTTACTGTCATGTTTCTGAATCAGAGCTAATAACTAGTGTGCCCTGAAAAAGGCTTCATAACTGATAATGCCCCTTGTATGGTGCCCCAAAAAGGGCTACTCAGTATTATGCCCTGGCTGGTACAGGACCCTGGAAAGGGCTTTACAAATGTACCCTCAGTTCGCTGTCCTGAAAAGAGCTTTTAATTTACATCCCCTCCTGCTCTGTAGAAGCCCTGAAAACTCCCATCTGCCCTTGCAAGCTGATCAGTTACTTCTGTTCCTGTGTATAGCCCTGACACTATAAGTCCCCCTACTAACCCTTGGAACTAGACTCCCCATCTTCTGTTTGGGGACCTTCTTGTCCTGATGAGGTTTTAACTGATTGATTGCTGCAGCCATTTAAAGTTCCCCTCCAAGTCTCTACACATTGAGTCTCCCGCCTCTTTCTGCCTTGACTGCCTGCCCTGAAAAAGACTTTCAGATATGGTTTTCTAGCCCATAGAATGGCTTTTAATTAGTTTTACGCAGTTCCCTCTCAGTAAGTAGACAGCCAGAACAGAATTTTTAATTTGTTACCCCCCCCCCCCCGAAAAAGAACTCAGATGCAGCACACAGAGACGTGAGGTACAGTATGCAGTAAAGAAAGCAAGGGAAAGGACTGGTAGTTTCACATGCACGATAACAAGGAACACAGTAGCAGTCTAGTCCTACCTCTGCTCTGTTTTCTTATCCACTACTTGACAAAACTGACTGCAGCACAGAGGAATCCATCATGGGACACTAGCAGACATTCCATAACATGTGAAGCCATGATGTTGGGACTTCCATTAGTCCATCATTACAGGTGGCAGCATCTGGGTCCCTGTGCTTGCTAATTCTTTTCAGTTGGGGGCCTGTCCCAGGGACAGACAAATGTCCCTGGAGAAAACTGGCTGTCTGGGACAGGCAGACAGGTTATTTCAACCCCTGTTGATGTGACCAAACAAAATGGAAATTCTGATCTTTTGTTTTTATAGGTGAAAGTACTGAGGAAGAATTGCTGAGACGTCTTCAGCAAATAAAAGAAGGCCCTCCTCAACAGAATGGTGATGAGAACAGACCAGGTAAGAGACTAGCCCAAACTCTAAAATATTTTATTTGAATTTTGTTGGCCGGGTAAACCCACTGAGACCAATGGTCCCTTTTTCAGGGGGCGATCCAGTGTTGGTTACATAAATTAAAGTACATGGCATTGATCATCATACAGTACAGTAGACCATTATACAGTACAGAAGTCATTGTTCTACACATAGGCAAATATATTCGAGGAGTCGCTACAGAATAACTGTTTCATCTACATTTAGGTCAGCTTACTTGTGGAGACACTAGAGGAAAAAAAAGTAAGTGTGGGGCAAGCCATTAGTTACCATAGTACAATAATGGGAGACTAACTGCATAATTACCCTTGTAGGAAGTGATGTCTGGTTGGAGGCAAGAGCTTATAATCTTTACGGCAGTATCAGTGTCGGCCTGAAGGGGGGGAGGTCGCCAGAGTATCCTGGTTCAGGGAGGTTGATGTACTGTCCCAGGTATTTAGGAATGTAGCCCTTTTGGTGGGTGCAGTATGTTTAATTTTAATAGCTGGCCCTTTGTTCTGTTGAGTGTGTAAGGGATAACACATGACCAGGTGTGCAGTTGTAAGAAAATGTATGCGTGCCTCTGCACCTTGTATGGTTAACCACCTAAAAAGTGCCAGTATTCCCTCTGACCACAAATCCTGAAGTGTGATCTCCTTCGAGGTGATCTCTCATCAGGCCACAGGTATGGAACTATAGCTGTCAGGCACTAGGACCACATGGAAACCTTTTGCACGCAGTCCACTAGGGGCTACCCACAACAATGTCTTGACGTTGATGTCCCTGTATAAGTATGGGTGGCCTCATCCCTCCTCAGTTCTTTTCCCGCTGTCTATCAAGACTCGTCAGACCTGCAGAAATGCTGTTCTCAGCAGTCTTCTACTACCAGAGTTTTCCAGATCTACGGAGCGGACTCCCCCCGCCACTGCTGGCGATTTAGGCCCCAACCGCCCTCCACTACTTTACTGATGCCAGGGTTGGAGCTTTGAGATGACGCTTGGCTAGGACGTGCCTCTGACTGGTTGTCTTGCTCAGGGGCCTTCTCTTGCTGGCAGACATGGTGACTTCGTGGGAGCTGCAGATTCTTCACGCCAACGCTTACCCATTCCTGGGTACTTCGCTGCAGGCCCTCTGCTTTTCTCAGGCCCTGTCCTTCGGGAGTTCGCTAGTGGAGGGCAACAGCATCCCCCACCACCACTACCTATGGGATACCCAGGCAGGCGGTTCCGGGGCTGGTCTCCATGATATCTGCGGCTGGCAAATTTGAGTCGGTGACACCTTAACCTCTCCCATCTTGCCTGTCTCCTTTTGCTCTAACAGACTGGGTACAGACAGCTTTTACTAGGCCAGTTGTGGCTGGCCCAGGCTTGTTTGAGAGTGGCGCCCTGTGCTTCCCTTGTCAACGCCCCACCCACTGCACTGCAGTGGCCAGTGATGGTCCTTTCTTCAGCTAGCCAGTGCTGGCCCAGACTCGATGGTGGCGCCCTGTGCCTCCCCGGTTGATGCTCCCCTCCCCATCACGTGGTGATGGCTGGAGCATTTGTTCTGATGATGGCGCATCTTGCCTTCTCCATCAGCAGTCCTCTCGAGCCCGTCAACTACACGGACATCGATACTGAGCAGCTCACTTGCCTTGCTCAGACCAGGCTTTGGTTGTGCAGAACCTCGTCGACGCTCTTTCTTACCGTCTATGTAGGGTACCTGTACTTGGCAGTAGCATTTCTGCCTCCCTGTCAGCCCTTCACGCCGGCTCATCGACAGTACAACCATCCATGCCAAGTGGCTAACTGCCCTCTGTCTGTCCTCATAGGATCAGGTGCCGTTTCTGCACAGCCTTGTCATTGCCTCCTATTACTTTCCACCGTCAACTAACCAGCCACAACCCTTCAGTGGAGAGCTCTATTTTTGTTTTGTGGCTCCCACTGACTCTGTAAGGTCTGTGGTTCCTGAAAGGCCCCTATTGCTTCTCCACCTGGGACACAGCCAGTGCAGTTGGCCTGGCTTCTGCAGGGGTACACCAGCCTATTTTTTTCTGGACTGCCCCTTAGTTTGACTGGCTTTCCCCTGTCTTCATTTGACAGAGGGCAATCCTACACCTCTTCTGGCATTGGGGCTTGCTGCACCTTGAGCCCACCCAGTTTTTGGTGGCTGTACAAGTGGACTATATAGGTGTTATGGCATCAGAATCTTGCCCTCGTCTTCCTTGGCTTTGGGGCTTGCTGAATTCCAAGCCCATCTTATGCCTTTCAGCAGTCCTTTGAGGAGCGCAGCATGGGCACCACTTCACACTCCTGCCCAGCCGGGCATTTCTGTAGCATGTGTGGGATTCAACCTGGCCACGGGGTGGTATCCGTTTATTCTCCCTGGCCTAAGTGGTGTAGAGCACCAGTATGCTATCCTGGCTGCACCCTGCCAAGAGACACCAGGTATGTGTCTTTTTCTCAGGGCAGTGTTTGCCTTTTCTCTATTGCCCCACCCTGGGATACGGGTAGGGTAGTACAAGTCTTCCCTAGCCCTACCACCGTTCTGGGTTTTTCTCTCTCTGTCTGTCTCTCTCTCTCTCTCTCTCAATTCCCCAAGGGCGCCCTGCAGTGGCACCTGCAGCACCAGGCTCCACCTCTATTCACCTATACCCCCAGCCCCTCTTCCTAGCAGGGTTGCAGGCATCCCCTTTTCCATCTTGACTAGGGAGAGTACCAATTGGAAATATTCTTGGGCATGAGAGGTACGATGCATCTGGTCATACTCTGGAGTTTTTAAGATTGCTTCCAGAGTTTTCGCCAGGTCTCCCATCACCCTCCAGCCCAACTCTCAATAATTCGGGCAGAGGGATCTACTTTGCTGTGGTAGACAGTTAAGTCTCTGGTGTCTTCACCCCAGTGTTGCATCCCACTATCATCGATAGGGGCCTGGATGTATTCTTGAGGTCAGCGTGCTACCAGCAAGCACGTTGTTAGTGTCATTAAACTGGCCTGAAACGTGGAGGTTCTGTGTGCAGGGCCATCTTACCATTTCAAGGGCTGCTCCTTGGCTCACCTCCTATGCTTTGCACCACTCTCAGGAACTATTCTAGTTTCCTGTTTCTGGATACACCACTACCAGTTTAGGGTATTGTCCTTTGGCTAGCCTCCTATGCCAAGGGTATTTACCTATATTTAACAGTGGTGGAGGCAGCTGTTTGCCGTTGTGCCTATGTGTTCCTCCATACCTGGAAAGCCGGCTTCTCAATAGCCCCTGTAGGACGCAGCTATTCACTGCCCTAGCGCACACCAGGCATCTGTGCAGCGCTCCAGGGATCATGATCCTGGCATCGGGCCAGTTCTGACCTCTCTTCCTTGGCTGCAGTATATAGGGGACCGTCTTGGATTCAGCCCAAGGCCCAGCCCCTCCCTGTTACAGCACAAGACAGGGCACCCGATACCCCATACTTGGGAAATCTGCAATACCAGGTATATCTGCTTATTGAATTTTGTTGACCAGGTAAGCCCACTGAGACTAGAAGTCTCTTTTTTCAGGGGTGACCCGGGGGAGGTGATACAGATGGTAACCAACTAAAACTGAACCAGATTAAGTTGTTGGTGGTATTTTTAGTGAATGGGGGAAATTTGGCCAAGACACCGGGGAAATTCCCCTACTCCTTTTGAGAAGTGCCATGGGATTTTTAATGTCCACCTGAACAACCACCAGAATGGGCAGACGGGACCTCGGTTTAACATCTCATCTGAAAGACGGCACCTCAGTATTGCAGCATCCCCTTCATGATGCACTGCAGTGTCTGTATTGGGATTTATCCCAAGTACCTGGTGTGGGGCTAGAACCCACAACCTTTCGATCTTCTGGCCTCAGAGGTGAGTGTACAATCTGCTGAGCCGCTGACACTGCAGTGTCAGTGGCCACATGTCACAACCAGGACATTCCTGAGGCTCCTTGACTTTGTGGCACTGGCCATTACTGCTCTGCTACTGACCAGGCTACGCATGAGAATTCCACAGTGGACGCTGAGAGCCCAGTGGGACCCACGGATGGCCGATCTAGAACAGGTTCTAGTGCCCTCTCCTGTCCGGGAAGTGCTTCAGTGGTGCAGGGATCTCAACTGATCACTGAAGGGACTACCCTTCCTAACCCCCTCTCCCCAGCAAATCCCCACCATGCGGTCACAATAACAATGGTGGGACCCCCTAATTCTAAAGGTACTGGAATGGGGGCTGCCCTGTACCGCCTACAGGCCTCCCAGGCTCCATGTAGCTGGGTTGTCTCTTCATACAGACAGACAAACTCCGTGTGATGTACTACCTCAACAAACAGGGACAGACTTTTTTTTTTTCCATATCCCCTGTGCCGAGAGGCAGTGAGGCTTGGTACGTGGTCTCTGAACCACGGTTGGGAACTATCCGCAGTTCCTGTGCCAGGTGTCCCAACCATCTTAGCAGATGGGCTAAGCTGGTTGCAACCCAGAACGCATGACTGGAAGCTGCTAACCCCAGTGACAGAAGCCCTGTCATACTCTCTGCCCCGATATGGCCTCTTTACATTTGATTTCCCTTGCTGCAATGGCTGGCAGTGGGCCTCCAGTACCCTTACCGTTATGCCAGGGTCTGTTGTTCCAGGAACAGAGAACTCTGGTCCATCCAGATCTCAAGTCTATCTGCCTCCATACATGGCTAAAGACATAGCCATTGCTCAGTTTGGAGTGCCTCAAAGGTAGCCGATGCCTTACTGACTACCAGACAAGCCATTCGCCAGGGCCACTTCCATAAAATGTGGACGTGGTTGCTTTATGGGCCATTTTCTACAAGTTGGTCCTGTTTACTTGTCCCGTAAGATGGGTTCCCCAGTTTTTTTGCGGCCTTGTCTGGTGCCAGCCTACCATACCCCTCTATTACAATGCACTTAGCGGCCTTTTCAGCACTTCACGTACCTATTGCTGGTCATATGGTTACCCAGCTGAAGGTGGATCGTATGTGTTTGAGGAACATTCTGTATTTGAAGCCTTCAGTCTGCAATCCTGACCCAAATTCGGATTGGCATTTTGTTAGAGCAGATCTTCCCTTGTCAATCTTCACCATTCATTACTGCTTGAGTTAGTGCCGGAGGTGCGCACCCGCCACAGGAGTTTTTTTTTTTTTTTGAGTCGGTTCGACGTGCCGGCCGAGTACGGTACTTACTGCGCCATGCGCGAGGGGCGGCCGTTAGGTGCCGCGACCCACTCTCTGTCTCAGTTCTGTTTCTCCGGCCGCCGAGGCTGCACCTGCAGCGGTAGTTGAAGATTTTCATGGCCACCAAGACTCCTCGTATTCTCAAGTTATATTCGCTGACGCAGTCTCCGGTAAGACCGCTTTCTTTATTTCTGTCGACGCGCCGAGTGCTTTATTGCTGTTTTGTCTCTTATTTAGTTTGCATCATGTCAGATTTGGGGCAAAACGTGAACATGGCGGCGTCCCCGCGCGCCGGTGCTCCTGTGGCCGGCATTTCTCTGTCACGGATCGGCATGATGTTTGTCTCCGTTGCCTGGGACCCAACCACGATATGGATGTGTGCGACGCCTGTTTCTCCATGGACTGCCGTGGTCCTCGGAGTCCGCTCATCACTCGGGACGGCGCCGCTCCAGGGATTCTCAGGTAGTCTCTAGGCCCTTCCTCCGGTCCCTCTCGGCCTATACGGTCTGTAGAGGAGGAGGCTCTCATCTCTCTCTCAAGAGGAAGCTTTTGCGTGTCGGAGGAACGCCAAGGTCCCTCCGGGGCCGCAGAAGGAGACACCGCCTCGGCAGTCACTCTCTCGAGATGCAGGCTTCCCAGTGTCGAGGCTCACGCCTGCTGGGCCCGGAACCAGTGGACTCGACGCGCCTTCCGCGCTTATTTCGGATTGCAGCGCCGTGATCGAGATGGCGTGAGCTGCCTTTCGCCGCAGTCTGCTTGCTCTTCTGGCGGCGCCGGGTTGGGTTCAGGCGCTGAGGGCGGCACTGCGGGCCTAGCCGGGCGCCGTGGGGAGCCGGACCGGCTTAGCGGGTGCGGTGGGCCGAGGTCGCCTGGCACGGGCGCTGCTTCACCAGGAACCCCGGGTGCTAGTATTGTGGTCCAGCTGATCTCTTCCTCTTCAGAGGCTGATGACTCAGATGTGGACCCGCCCTGGCAACCTGATTCTTCGGAGTCGGGTCCCCTGCACGAGGTGCTAGGCAGCCCAGCTGGCCTTCCGCTGTCCCGAGGGCCCCGGCTAGGTGGCTCGGGTCCTGGGGCTGGAGGACAAGGGAGGGAGGGCTCTTCCTCCTGGGGGGCCTGTGGCAGCTACCGACCCTGGTGCTGCTGCAGCCCCTCGGGTGGGAGATCGCTGGGGTCGAGGGAGGAGGCCGAGGGTCGAGGGCAGGGTGCAGGTGTCTCTGTCTCTGTTGGCCACCTCAGGGGGTGGCTAGAGCCAGTGCTGGGCCCCGCCTTTCCCTCTTGGACCCGGGTCCCCTCCTCCGGGTAGTTGTCATGGCTGCCCTTCTGGATCCATGCAGTCCCAGGTCGTCACAGGAGGATCCCTTCTGGCTCTTCCAGGCTTTGCATCCCCAGGGTTCCGCTTTGCACCTGGTCTGTTGTCCGATCCGCCAGCTAGGCCTGCCTCGGATTTCAGAGCCCTAGCAAGGGACAGTTGCTTTCATAGGTGCCCATCTCCCATTCCTCTGCAGCCACCCCCGCCTTCCAGGTCATGTCGGTGCTACGGGCCCGCTATCCTGGGAGCAGTTCAGAGGTTCTGCGGCGGCCTTCCTCATATGTCAGGTGTATGAATGAGTGGGTCTTTCGCCTATCCCCACTGCCACAAGAATCCTCTGGACACTCGAGCTTCCATCGCCCTCGCCTCCCTCCTCTGAGGGAGAGGAACCCTCTGCTCATCTTCCTCCATGCTGATTTCACTGAATATCAGCAATTCCTTTCGAGGATGGTGAGGATCTTCAATCTCCCTACGGCTACAAAGACAATACCGAACAGGAGACGCGCGAATTCCTTGGGCTAATCTAGTGCCCAGCACCTGGTGGTACCTTCCTGGCTTCATTCTTCCAGGAGGCGCTCATCCGCTCTTGGCAGTCGCCAGCTGCCCTTTCTGCAGCCCCAGCAGACTGCCGACGAGGTATTGTGCCCTTCAGAACTCCTGGGTACTCTCCCCAACCCACCGGTTTGGTATACCTAGAGACTCCTCCGGCTGCCAAGGGCACTTCACCATCCACCAGACTCTGATTCCCTACAGTTCGACTGGTGGGGGCGAAGAGTGTTCTCTTCCTCTCGTGCAATGTCTTGCATTGCATCTCATCAGGCTCATCATGCTGCCTACAGTAGGCATTTGTGGTCGATGCTCTCTCAGATCTTAGAATCAGTGCCTGATACGGAGCAAACCAGACAAGCTATTGCCCTCTCTGCTATAGGCCTGGAGCTGGCAAGACACCAAGCAAGGGCATCTTACGATGCCAGTGAGGTGGCTGCCAGGCTTGCAGGGACAGCGATCTGCATTAGACTGACAGCATGGCTTCGTCTGTCAAGGTTGTCACCCCTGGCCCGGCGTAAGGTGATTCGCTCTGCTTTCCGGGGGACCCGTCTCTCTTCCTCGAGAGCTAGGAGACTACTGCAGGGGCTTCCTCCGTCTCCCCATCCTCGGGGGAGGGGGGGCACCTCCTAGCTCTTCTCCCCCGTAGGCTTCTCTCTAGATTAGCCCAGGGTCTTCCCCTTCTCTTTCTCACCAGCAGGAGGCTGGGGGGTCTTGTTCCTCAGGGTTTCTACTCCCCTTTTTAAATGGGGAGGGCTTGGATTAACCAGTAGTAATGAATGGTGAAGATTGACAAGGAAGATATAAAATTAAGTACTACCAGAATTTTGATCTTCTTGTATCTTCACCATTCATTACTGATACCCACCCACCTTCCCTCAGTGACCTCCTACTGTATGCCTCCCTCCTGCCTCATTCCTCTTCCTTCCTTGGCCTTTATGCCAAAAAAAAAACTTTCTGTTTTCCATTCTTAGTGAATGGTTCCTTTTTTCCTCAAGGTAAAGAGGAACGAGCAGTGTCTGTACTTTTCTCTTATTCTGAGGGAACTCTTTCTGACTGCCCTTAGGGTGCGACTTCTAAATACCTTGATCAGGTTATGCAGTTTCACAGCTTACGAGACCGTGCCCTGACTCGGCCTCAACAAAAATTTAGAATCCCCCTGGCAGGTATTATCTTTGAGCTCATTTGAGCTGCTGCTTTGCACTTGTCAGCCTTGAGCATCTGCTTAGCCTTGCCTTAGGGAGTCTGAGTTCCCACTCTATCCTTCATACAAAGCTGCCTTCGGAAAGGCATAATCTTTCCCATACACTGCTGTGTTAGCACTTAACAGGGTGCTAAGTGACTTAGTCCCCTTCCTGCGGGGCGCTTCCCGAACAGGTTCTGCCCGGCAGTCCATGAGCCCTCAGCTAGGATATAGGGACTTGGCATGTTGAGAGTTCAGAGAATCTGCCCTCATTCGGATCTGTTCAGGTGGTTCGGTTGAACCTCCCCTCAGTCCTAGCAACTGGGATTCTTGCTCCCTTGTTAGTTTTGAGCTTATAAGCCTCTCAACCAATGCTCGATGGGCACTTTTCTCCCTCTCAGTATGCCTCCTTTTCTTCTTCTCCTCCTCCTCCTCTCTTTCCCTCTCCCTCCCCTAGAGCCGCCCCGGAAAGGAGGCCCTGCGGTCCCTTAGGGTAAGAATGCTCTCTCCTCTGCCTATCCTCTACCAGCTTATACCTTTTTCAGTTTATATCCTTTCCTTTTTCTGTCCCTCGGCCTCTTGCCTCGCCTTTTTCTTACCCTTTATTTCGCCTCTCCGGCTACCAGAACTGAGATAGAGAAGAGTCTGCGGCACCTAAGCCGCCCCTCACTGATGCGGTATGCGCTCTAGGCGCTTAGAGCCGAGTCAAATGGGAGCCGACCCAAAAACCTGTGGGTGCGCTCGTACTAATCCAAGCAGTAATGAATGGTAAAGATACAAGAGAAGATCAAGAATTACGGTAGGTACGTAATTTTCATTTTCCTTTGCTCTTTTGAGGCAGCCAAGACATGTAAGCTACGCTTTGTCATGGAAAGCGTCATTTTCCATTGGGCTTTCAGCACGGCAGGCCCTCATGTGAGTGCCTCCTTATTTGCCTTTCCACAAAGCCAGGGTGCCTTTGTGTCCCGGTCCGAAGTTCTTGCTAAAGGGCGGTGTCTGGGTTTACCCTAAATTAAACTATCCACCTGCCATTTCATTTCCTGTGCATGCCTCTCTGTGGGAAGCATTGCTCCACACCTTTTGGGGTCCATGGCATGTTTGGACATTATATCTGCCGTACGAAGGACTGCAGGAAGTCCTCATGGCTTTTGGTTTCCTTCGCCCTAGGAAAGAAGGCGTTCCTGTCTCCAACACAGTGTTTGTTCAAACGACTGTTTTATCCTTTCTTATGGGAAGTATGGTCAGGCATTTCCTGGAGTTGACTGTGGCCACTCCACCTGCTGTTTTCAGGGCTGTGTCTTCTGCAGACATCTGTGCAGCTGTCACCTGGAAGACAGCCCACACCTTCATTAACCATTACTGTTTGAACATTGCCTCAGTGATAAAGATAGGCTTTGGCTGAGTTGTGCTTCACAGCCATTTTCTTAGGCCTGTAGGCTCCAGCCCCACAGACTGTTTTGTGGTCAGTACTGCTTGGTACTCATTCCATTGGTGTGTCCTGATGAAAGAGATATCATCGAAGAAGATAGGACAGTTATGTACTTACTGTAACAGTAGATCTTCAAGAGAATCTCTTTCAGACCGTACCGTCCCACCTTCTGTCCCCCTTGGACATAGTGCCTTCTGTAACTCTTGCTATTTTGTCTGGCCCTTTCTACAGGACAGTCTACGGGTGTTTCCAGCTGTGCTTAATATCTGGAACCATTTGATCTTATTTCGAGAGGAAGCTCTTGCAGCTGGTAATACATATAGGACTAGCACCGGCTAGTGACAGGACCCCACGGTAAACTTCTCCAGCAATAGCTAGCGGGGATCGCCTTCCCCGACGTCAGACCCACCCCCAGTGTCCCACATGGTATATACGGGGAGGCGGTCCCCAGCATGCTCCAGTTCTTTCCCGCCGTCGACGCACGAACGATAGCTCCACGGCTCTGTTTTTTGCCAGTTTGAGTGCTATTTTGACTTTTTTGACTCCAGTCATCTTTCACCATTTTTCTTTCCTGCAAGCTTCTGCATGTCGACTACCCCATCCAGTCACACGAATAAGTGCACCTGTGGTAGATAAATTCCTTCCAAATATGGACATGTGGCCTGCATTTTGTGCCTGGTCCCGGATCACGACACACTGTCCTGCCCCCACTGTCAGGCTTTCAATAGTCTGGCCCACATCCACTGATAAAAGTCCCTTCAGGCTTTTCTGGCCCAGCAGCAACTCGCAGCTATACGGAGGGACTCTTCCGCTGAAGGGGATTCTCTCTGATGTTCCCACAAATCTTCGGGAGAAACACCACACTCCAAAGCCTGAGGACAAACACAGAGAGCAGGACAGAGATAGGGAGAGGTCCTCCTTCAGATCGAGATCTTCTGGATCCCACACTGCCTCCAGATCGGGGTTGTCAAGCCATGACTCCCACCTTGCTGTGGTGAAGGCCCCAGGCTCCTCCGGGGGCCCTGCAACTAAGGAGAAATCTTCAGGGCACTCTGCTACCCTTCAACCCCTGAAGATCAAGTCTCCTACAGCCTCGTTGGGCTGCTCGTCCAGCCCAGGTAAGTCTCACTCTGTCCCCCGGTCAGCCCCTGCATGCTGCGCTGGCCCCGGGAGAAGGCAAAATCTTCGGGCCCGTCGGCGGGGAGGTCTTTCTTCCTCCCGCCAAAGCATGTCCACAAGTCCTCTGTCAAGTGCCATACTCCGTCAGCAGATAAGCGTCTGGTCCCACTGGCAAACAAGCGTCCTTTGGACAAACCCACCAAGCCTGCGTCAGAGTCCCACCGATGCAAGCCTGCCGACAGCCCTCCCAAGGCACTTTTGCCGCCTCCTCCAGCCAAGTGCTCGTCGCCACTGGCGTTCTCTCCATGATCCGAAGCTAGGGTGGAAGATGTACTTCGCCAGATGATCAGATGCTGGTCCGTGGTGCCTCTTTGGGTCCCGATGATGGCTCTGACACCGGCGCCTCCCCCAGTCCAACCACCAGTGCCAGGCAGGACTGACGGTACCGACAATGGAGCTCTAGAACCGCCGCCGGTCCCGGTGCCCAATTCTCCTAAGCTCAACCTCAGTCAGGTCAAGGACTTATTCTCACATCGGCGGGGAACTATTAGGCCGGATATCCTTCTGGTCACACCTACACCGGTCACCCTGGCTGATCCTGACCCGGTACCGATCCCTACGGAGGAGATTCTGCCCATTGAATATGTACCTCCTCAACCCCACTTGGATGAGGATGAGGATAAGGGGAAACCTCCATCTCCAGAGAGACCTCAGAAACAGACGGAAAAGAGAAGGGGGTGCTGGTCCCGCTCCCGGAGCTCTAGTACTTCTAGTCCCTCCAACCGGTGCAGACACAAGCGTAGGAGAGACAGATTTCCATCAATCTCCTCCACTGGCTCTTACCACACATTGGACTCCTCTGTGGCTTCCTATGAAGACCCTCAGTCGGGTGAACCTGAAGACCTGCCAAATTCACCTCCAGATAACTCGTCATTCATGGAGGTTATGAGATGTATACAAGCCAACATGGGATGGGATATGGAGGACTTGGACCCTGAATGCTTGAGGCTTGCCAAGTACCTCAGGCAAAAAGACCCCAAGCCTGTCGTCATCCCTTCCATGGCGGATACTTTTGAGGATATCACACAGGGCACCTGGCGATGCCCCCACTCATCCATAGCCATCCCGAAGAAAGCAGTGTGGCTGTACCAGGCACCCAAGGAACTCACCTTTTTGACTGTGAAACCTACCGCTTGCTGTGTAGTTTCATCAGCAGCTCATAATCGTTTGCAGTGGCCCAAACATCTGAGTACCCAGTCTCTGGACAGGGAGTCCAAGCAGCTGGATTTCATGGGCAGGAAGGTGTACACATCTGCCACCTGCAGCATCAAGAGTTTAAACTTCCTGACACACATGGTTCAGTTCCAGAACTCCCTCTGGGAACAAGGTCTGGACATATTACAAGGAGTGCCCGACTGCCCTCAAAAGGCAGAACTTGTAAAACTCCTCCAAACGAGGTCAGACGGCACGCATGTGTTATGGGCTGCCTGCAACTCTGCGGACACCTCATCTAGGGCAGAAGCTACGGGCATTTGTCTCTGGCGCCATTCCTGGCTCCGGGTTCGTGCCGGATGTTCAGTTCAGCATCCTAGATGGCGCCCTTTAAGGATTCCGTTCTCTTCCGTGAAGAAACAGAGCGAATTATCAGCAGATTACAGAACTCTGGGAAGGCCGTCTGTACCGTGCAGTCTGTGTATCGCCCGAAGCAGAGACAGTTTGAGGTCTCGCTTTCGTGGCAGAGGGGGATAGCAGCCTCAGCAATCTCGCTTTTGGCAACCCCACGGTCAGCGAGGTGGCTTTGGTTGACATGGTTGCCCCAGGGAATCCTCGTTCGCCACCTCTTGACAGGCTGTCTGCCCAAGCTGCTTTCCCTTCCCTTCAACAGCATAACTTCCAGCCAAACCCACGTCTCTGTGACATTAATTTGGGAGAGAAGGTGGGAGGTCACTTCTCTATCCAGAAGCCTGGAGACAACTGACCTCTGGCCAGTGGGTTCACAAGCTTATAGAACACGGGCACTCTTTAGAGTTCGTGTGCACCCCCCCCGGACCGACCCCCATCCTGTCACTCGGCGGGTCACGCAGTCTTCATCCAGCAGGAGATTCAGACACTGCTGTCCAAAAACGCCATAGAGCCCTTTCTTCCGCAGGAGAGAGGCACCAGGTTCTATTACGTTTCTTCCTGGTCCCAAAGAAGTCGTGAGACCTGAGACCCATTCTCGACCTCAGCGACCTGAACTTGTCAGTTACATGCAAACGTTTCAGGATGGTCACATTACACAACCTGATTCCTATGTTGCGTCAAGGAGACCAGCTTGCATCCCTGGATATACAGGACACCCATCTCTACATTCTTATAGCCACGGGTCATTGAAAATCTTTTCGGTTCGCATTCCAGGGAGAACACTTCCAGTTCAGGGCCCTGCCCTTTGGCCTCTCTTCAGCACTAAGGGTGTTCACGAAGTGCCTGGTGGTGGTCACTGCAGCACTTCGCAGGATGGGTCACTACGTGTTCCCATACCTGGACAACTGCCTACTCCTAGCGCACTGCAGCGCCCAGCTCCAGGCCACCATCAAGGACACCTGCAGCCTGTTCCAGAGCCTGTGGATTACCATCAGTCCAGCCAAGTCGTTGCTCAGCCCTGCACAAGCCCTTACATTCATCGGGGCACTCCTAAATACTGTTCAGGGTCGGGCCTTCCTACCTCTAGACCGGGCACAGCGCATTTGGGTGCTAGCCAGGCAGATTTTTTCTGTCTCCACTGTCCCAGCCAGATTACTTCTATGGCTGTCGGGTCACATGGCGGCGGCCATTGTCACCATCCCCTTCGCAAGGTTCCGGATGAGGACCATCCAGTGGAATCTTCGAGTGCAGTGGGACCACCTGTACTTGCCTGTCTCTATCATAGAGCCAGTCCGCAAGGAACTCCTCTGGTGGGCAACGTCCCCTGTTTTGCAGGAGGGGATTCCCATCCAGAAGGAAGCTCCTGGACAGGTCCTGACCACGGACGCTTCAAATTCGGGATGGGGGGGCGCGCACCTAGGAGCACACAAGACACAGGGGTCTTGGTCTCAGATCAAGGAGTCTCTCCAGATCAATGTGCTGGAGATGAGAGCTGTTCTCTATGCTCTCCAAGCCCTGGAAACTTCAGTCATGCCCGGTCACCTTCTGGTCCAGACGGACAACACATTGGTGGTCTTCTACCTCAACAAACAGGAAGGCACGCACTCTTACCCCCTGTGCAGGGAGGCCACGAGTGTGTGGGAGTGGGCCATTGCTCACCAGTCGACCATCACAGCACTGCACGTTCCAGGCACTCAAAACACACTCGCAGTCACCCTCAGCAGGACAAAGTCACGAGTACACGAGTGGTTGCTTCTGCAGTCCGTGGCAGACGATCTTTTTGCCAGATGGGGGACACCAGGTTTGGACCTCTTAATGTCCTTCACCAACACAAAACTGCCCAGTTTTTGCTCGCTAGATCCATAGCCTGGTGTTTTGTGGCAAGATGCATTGTCCCTCTCCTGGAAGGGGAGATTCCTTTACGTCTTTCCTCTGTTTCCGCTCATTCAGAGAGTCCTTCTCAAAGCACAAGCAGAGGAAACTGCCATGATCCTCATAGCACTGCTGTGGCCTCGCCAGATTTGGTTTCCTTTACTGCAGCAACTGGCAGTGGCATCACCAGTTTCTCTTCCTCTCACAACTCATTTACTCTCAGGAAAATGGGGCTCTTGTTCACCTGAACCTGTGATCCCTTCACCTTCATGCTTGGCTCCTCAAGACTTAGCTAAACTTTGATTTGGGGTATCTGACAAGATAGCCGAAATCCTGGTGGAGGCAAGGAAGCCCTCCATGAGAGCCACATATGCAATGAAGTGGAATCGGTTCTGCCTCTGGGCTGCAGCGAGCCGCATAGATCCTCTGGCTTGTCCGGTTAACACTTTTCTGGAATACCTATAATTCCTGTTGAACTCAGGGCTGAGTTACTCCTCCATTAAAGTACACCTAAGCACTCTTTCTGCCTACCATGCTCCTGTCCAGGGCAGAACAGTGACTCAGTTGGAGGTTACCAGGGCCTTTCTCAGAGGCATCATTCACATAAAACCCCCTATTAAGGACCCTGTCGTCGTCTCTCCCCGAGACCTTACATTTGTCCTGGGAAGCTCACCCTCCGTCTTTTAGACCTGCCATGGATTGTGAGCTGCGTTTCTTTCTTGGAAAACTTTATTTTTAGTCGCCGTTACTTCCACTCGAAGGATTTCCGAGCTGTAGGCCCTGATGTGCAAGGAGCCTTATTTGATTTTTCTCAAAGACAGGGTAGCTTTGCGTACCAATCCTAAGTTTCTCCCCAAAGTTGTCAGAAATGGCACTGAACCAGGATGTTCAACTTCCAGTTTATTACCTTGAGTACTTCAGTCGGGGGAGAGGCGCTTCTCCACACACTAGACGTTCATCGTATGTTGCATTTTTACTTGGCCAGGACCAAAGGGACCAGGTTGTCTGATCAGTTGTTTCCTTGACCCCACGTTCCTTGGGTAGCCCTGTTTCCAAGCAGACCCTCTCCAGGTGGCTGGTTCACTGTATCACGTTCTGCTACCAAAAGCACAACAAACCCCTATCTGGTCCGATTAGGGGTCATTCTGCCAGAGCAGTGGCAGCCTCCATCGCAGCCCTCAAGAGGGTCTCAACTTCAGATATCTGTGCGGCAGCCACATGGCATTCGGTCCACACTTTCATCAAGCACTACAGTCTTGATATTGCTTCTAGACGTAGAGCGGGCTTTGGCCTGGCAGTTCTGCAGGGCCTGCTGTCCTGAGGATTTACCCCTCTTCCTTCCTATGTTCCTCTTCCACCTCCCCTAGCAGTTGTCTTCAGTTTATACTGCTTGGGACTCAGTCCTATATGTGTTACCTGCTGCAAGAGCTTCCTCTCGAATTGAGATAGTACAGTTACGTAAGAACTTACTGTAACGGTATATCTTCGAGAGGAAGCCTGCAGCAAGTATACTCTCCTCCTTCCCCTGGGGAACTTGCTCTGCATTGTCGAGCGCATCTTTTGCTGCTGCTGGATCAGAATTCGCCTTTTGCTGTTTGTTCCTGTTGATATTGCAGGAATTCCTTTTGCCGGTGCTTCCGGCAGTACAAGAACTGGAGCATGCTGGGGACCGCCTCCCTTTATATACCACGTGGGATGTTGGGGGTAGCGGTCCCCGCTAGCTACTGCTGGAAAGGTTTGTCGTGGGGTCCTGTTGCCAGCCAGTGCCAACCCTTTGTGTTACATGCTGCAGGAGCTTCTCTTGAAGATCTACTGTTACGGTAAGTTCTTGCATAACTGTACTTTCTGTCCTGGTTTCCTAGAGAGAGGCCATTTGAGCAGGTTCCTCTCAGGCTAGTAGGGCCATACCAGTGCTGCCCTTTCTTCTTAAGGGCTTCTCTGTTTTCTGCCTCAGCTGTTTGGCAGAACCATAGTCTCTCCCTTGGTTCCCTATAGGGAGATCCTTCGAGCATGATCTCTGGCAGGGAACAGAGGAGAGACGAGGCAGCCCACGCTTATATAGGGACATTGACATAAGATGTCATGTGTGATCCCTAGTGGACTGCTTGCAAAAAGTTTCCATTTGGTCCTAGCGCTTGACTGCTAAAGTTCCATAGGTGTGGTCTGATGAAAGAGATTCTCTTGAAGATCTGCTGTTAAGGTAAGTACGTAACTGTTTTTTCTTCTGCTTATTAAATGGGCATGAACAGTTTTAAAGTAAAAGTTTTGCTGTTTGGGGTTGATGTACGGTAGTAAGAAAATAATGCACTATAATGGTACTGTATATCTCTTGACCTTTAAAGAGAACAGGAAATGATTTCTAATTAGCAGCTGTTTATAATGTTCCTACTTTTAGAAATATTCATACCCCTAAATTATCCATATCTAGCTGTACCTGAATAAAAAGTTGCGAGAAAAACTTTTGCATGGTTTTGTTTTTATGGGCAGTATTCTGTTACAGTTCTCATAGAACTAGTGACCTGAATTTAGTAGACCTGCAATGACATGCAGCTCGCTTCCTCGCTTCATTATACTTTTTGTCACGGGCGGGCGGGAGTCTGGGGCTGCTTTCAGTTAATTTAATATCTCATATTGCCAGAATTTTTCGTTAATAGTGAAGTTTTCTAGTTAGTTCCTGATTGAGCGTGGCAATTGAAAGTTTTCGCAGTTTTAGCCAGTTTACAGATTATAGTTCCTTTCATGGAGCAGCAGGGAAGGGGGTTTAAAATGTTTATTGTATTATTTCTGCAGGTCTTAATGTACCATTCTACAGCAACACCGGAATGGGCTGTTGCTGTAGATATTAATTAAAGCATCAAGACCCCCACAAAGGTAATACAATAAGCATTTTTAAGACCCCCTCCCCTGCTGCTCCATAGAGGGCTATGGTGTTTGCAACATCACAAAACTGGGAAGACTACCCAGTTACACTTGTGTTCGCTCAGTCGGAAACCGGCTGAAACTTCCATATTCGCCGAAGAGTTCTGGCAACATGAGGATTAATTAGAAAATATTACCGAAAGCAGCCCCAGATTCCCGCCACCGCTGACAAAGGTATGTGGGACTGGAGCTGACTGCAGTAATAATTTTGCAGGTCATCTTTAACTGTGTCATGGTTTGAGCTCAGAACAGTGAGCATGGTTCTGATAGGACAGTAGCTCGTGCTGAACATTCTGTGAACAAATCATGACATAGTAAAAACTCCAAAGTACTGGTTCCATGAAGATAACAGAATGTTGTCCATAAAAAGGAAACTACTGAAAACAGTTTTTCACATCCGGGCTTATTCAGTTGCATTAAATATGGATCATTTGGAAGTGTGAATTTCTTTTCCGTAAATAGGAGTATTACTAACTGCTGCCAAGTAGCGCACATTTCCTGTTCCCTTTAAAGTTATTGTGGTAGCTTACTTTATAAATCAGGATACAACACTTTAAAACTGGACAGAGTTGCCTGTTTAATGGGAAAGAAGTTCAGACACTTTCTAATTGGCTGTAATCCACGTGGGCCTTGCACCTTGCCACTGCGTAAGGCAGGAGATGTTTTATTGTAGTACAAAAAAAAAATAAAATTGAGTGACCATGGTTCACAACAGTAAGGTAGTGTGGAGGGTGGGCTACCTTTAGACAGTCACACTCTTATGTACTCGATTTACAGGGAACATAGTGTATTATTACCTAATAGCTACCCACTGTCCTCCCTGCACATGTTAACTTCTGCAATCACTAACCCACCCCTCATTGTCTAAGACCCAAATTTAGGCTTTTTGGAAAACAATAATTTTTTTAATTACCTCGATTGTCTAATACTAGCTTAAGTACGGTTCCCTAATGTAGACAACCTCCCACTCTGCTGTGCAGCGAGTCTCGTAGCATGTAGATTGGTTCCACTGCTCACTTGTATCCAGATCTGCTCTGCCAGTGGATTACAAGGTTTTAAGTAACGAATATTTGGTTATAAATGCATCTCAGCAGTGAACAGTAACGCAAAGTAAATGCTGCATTTCCAGTTATCTTTAAAGGGCAGCTGATGCCTGTAGAATTTTGAAAAAATTGTATTTAGACAAGATTCAGTTTATATTTGCGTTAGTTCTATATTTCTCCTCTGCTTGATGTATTATTGAGGTAATTTGCATAAAAACAGAATATTTGCTCCTTAAGAGTGCGTCTGATCCTGTTGCTTATGCCCCACCTTTGGTCATTAATACTCTGCTCATGATGCCATTCATTCTGTTGGCAATAGATTATGATGTCATAACTGAGGATTATGACTTTCAAGTGGGGAATGAGCTGCTGGGACTGCTGAACACTAAGGGATAAAACTCCTGAGTTCATGCAGCTTTTCCTCAGAAATAAATAGGGAGGAAAAAATCTGTACAGTAGAAGATTTAAAATAATACAAGCATGAGTTATGTCTGAATATTAGGGTTTTCAAAGTTCTTAAACCAGCCCTCATTTAAATATTATCCATTCTTTTTCTGTTCTTAATTGCTGAAAAGATCTGTATTTAAACAAGATAGGTTTTGCTCACAACACATCAGTGCTTACTGCTAGAGCATGTACTGACATCGGAATCCGTTGTGGAGATGATTGTGACTGACTCCTGCTTGCAGTTGTACACGAACGACTAACTGTTGTGTATTACTTGCACTGTTTTCAGTGTGTGAACAGTGTTATCCAGTAATTATACAATGGCAAGAAAGAATGCTGGCCCCTGATTGGCCTGACCAGGACTGGACCCGGGATGTTATCACAGCATAACATCCCGATTCTAGTCCAGTATAGACATGACTGCAGCAAGTCTGCCAGTATCACTACACGCTACAGTAACATCCGCTCAGCAGTCAGACTCACTGTCCGTGTCCCACTCACTTGCTGAAGCCATACACAGGGAAACTTGTCAAACTCGCTCCCAACCTGGCCCCCCATATAGTGTTACCCCAAGCAAGAAAAAAAGTTGAAATAGAAAAAGCAATCATCTTAGATGGCACTTAAATTTTGCGGTTGGCTCTAGTGCGAGTCCTTTGAATTTGCCACGCTCCATCCAGGTAGAGCGAGCAGTCAGTTCCTCAAATGGCCACATTACAAATTGAAATAAATCCCTTCAATAGCACAGAAACCTAACAGATTTAAAAAAGAGCATCTTCAATCAAGGCACACTTACTGATAAACAAGGAACCCCGGAAGTGAGCACTGTAGGAACCTCTCCCTCTCACGACTCTTAAAGTAGTAAAAAAATCTTCATCCAGTACAGACAGCTAGCACATCTACCAAAGAAACGCAGGGAAGGGTTGGGGTGGGGGGAGTACATCACAAAGCACAGGTCAAACAATAGAGCAGCACTATTTTTTCTAATATGTGTACCTACTCAGTGAAAACATGACCAAAAAAAATTTTAAACATATTTTGTATGCATCTTTTTATTTCATTTTAGGAGGGAGTCATTGTATAATAGGAATAATGCCCTCCAGGGTCGGTGTTATGCTGGGATAACATCCCTTTTTTGGTGTTGGACACCCTTGGCCTGCGGCCTTGGGTCCAACCACCCAAGGTGGGATGTTATCCCAACATAACACCCACCTTGTTGGGCATTATTCCTTTATTATTACACAGTAATGAGAAGGGAATGCAGAAAAATGCATTGAAGGAAACTTGATTTTTGTTTAATGAGCCGGAATTCACCAGTACATAAACACAAAATTACACATACTCCCCTAGTGTATGCAAATCACCATAATGGATTTTAAGATGGCCATGCTTTACACAGGACTACTGTAAGGTGGCCAAAAGCCTCAAAAACAGTCTGCAAAAAATGGCTGAAAACCTTGAACCAGACGTGTTTCATCCATCTTTAAGACTCATCAGTTTGATCCCAGGACAGGATGTCCATCAGCCAGAGTTGACTGTTTTGGGGCTAATTATGGCACAAAAAAACTGCCTACATTGACTGGATAACATCTTGTCCTACGCTGGGACATCTGCTGTATCACGCCAAGTCCGGGTTGCTGTTTTAGCCTTCAAAGGTTTTGTGAGGCTGTTTGACAATTTGCAACCTGCATAAAGTATAGCCAGCCGAAATTCCTTCATAGCTATTTGCAGACATGACCAATTCTAACATGTTTTCATAAACATAATATTTAGACGTGGTTCAGCTTTTTTCATTTTAGTTCTGTATTTCTTCATATTTTAAGTGCTGGGGTCATTTGAATGAAAACGGGATAGTAGTTCCTTATCTCTACTCCTGTTTCCTATGTATATTTCTTTTACGAAAAATTGTGTCCTACCCAAAACTAGGTGTATCTTCTGTTCCAAACATATACTGCTGTCAATGCTACCTGCTGATACTTTGTATACACTGTATTATTGTATCTCACTTTATTTGTATTTTTACTGTTTTCTTGTGTGTTGCATCCCATGTATATTGTCCCTTGTTCCTTGTTAACAAACCCAGGTCCACCTCAAAAATGAGCTTGCTCAATGGTGATCGCCTGGTTAAATAAAGACTTCGATTGATTGATTCCCATACTATGTTTGAGACATCAGTTATTCCCTTGGTAACAGTTTTTGATATCACATCAAGTGTATGATTTCAAATGTTATATAAGCTGCAGGGGCAGATGAACTGAATGGGAATGGGATTTTCAGTCAAATTACCTCTCTAATCAATAGTGGAAAGGAGAAATCCATGGAAGGTATAATATAAGACATACAAACTAAGTTGTATCAAAGTATTGTTTTTCGAAGTTTTCCCTAAGGCATCAACAGCTCTTTACAAACTTTGTCTTAGTGCCGATTTGTGTGTTCCTTTTTTTTTCCCCGCTTATGATTTCCACCCCTTAAAGGAGTAGTACAGTCAGAATTTACAAAAACATCTTTTGTAGCGAGTTTGGTGTGTGTAGTCCTAGTGTGTCCTTCCCTTTGTCTGCTGTTAGGAGTGTTTTTCTAAATTAGCCTGCTAGTTTAATGATAGTTTTATGGCCCTGGGATCTCCAGTTTTGCAAGGTTTATTGCTCTTCTTGTTCCTACAGTGTCTCCTGTGCCATGTGGCAGTGATGTATCCGGGACCGTGGATTCAGCAAGCACTGGTATGGAGTCAATTTGCAACAGAAGAGTTGTGATATTAAGTAACTTTCCTTACCTAATGAGCACTAATGCCTATATTTACAGTTTAACAAATACTTGAGGGCCAGGTTTGCTTTTTATGCTGTGTGTTTGATGAAATTAAAAGAAGCAAAACATTTACTCCTACTGACTAGACCTGAGACACACACTCTCTCTCTCGCTGTCTTTCTTTCTGTCTCTCTCTCTCCTTCTCCCCGGCCCCCAACAAGTTCTGAATTAAAGCTATTTAGTGGAGGCTACAACAGCATGTTTCTGTCTCTAGTACTTGATGAATCAGTGGTCCCAGATGCATCACTGTCACATGGAACAACAGGCATTGTAGGAAAACGAGCAGTGAACCATGCTAAGATGGAGATCCCCAGGGGACCATAAAACAACCATATAAACAGCAGGCTAATTTAGAAAAAACTCTTAATAACAAACAAAGGGAAGGGTACGCCAGGACTACACACACAGATCAAAACCCTCTGCAACACGTTTTTGCAAATTTGGCTGTACTACTACTACTACATTACCATACAGTACTCTATTCACTTCAGAGCTCTCGAGGCACTACCCTACCGCCAGACCCATCTACCTCCAGGGACCATTTTCCATTAAGCTCGCCCTTCCCTTGGCGAGTACAAAGTGGAAAGGATTTCACCTCGAGACTTCACTGCGTTGTCAGGAGGTGCACCGTGGTGATGAGGCTGGGCCCAGGTATGCTATTGTCTATCGTGGTCAGTTCTCTGGCCATTTTCCTCAGTTTCACCTGACTCCCACAGGACGTTGCGGTAAGAACCTCAATGAGCATGCACATACAGTGGGTGGTTGTGACATCCTGTCCATCCCACTGTCCTTCCAACCACACTCTTGTGGTCACTCGTGGCAATATTGCGGCAGAGGACAGAATTCTCACTCCCCGGAGAAGGAGAGCGATCTCTGGGAGACTCTGTGCTTCTCGTCCTGAGAGACCCCTGATGACTCGTGTTCATTCATGAATCTGAATCGCCGGCATTGTAAGTGGTAGCCTTACCATTGCACGGATGGGCCAGCAGTGCCAATAAGCTTTTAGCATGAACAGTGCTTTTACGTTGACATTCTTGCCATTTAAATTACTTTCCGCATATAGTGTCACAAACCTACATTATTCAAATTCAGACATCGAAGTTGGCACAGAGCTCCTGTCTGGAAATAATGCCAGCACATAGACATACATCGTAACAGTAAGGGACTCCCCAGCCTTAGCCAGGGCAGAAGTGGGGGTTTCAGCACCTATTTTAGGGAACTAGTCAACAGAAATGGCATATGTGCTACTAAAGAAATTGCACCCTCCATCCGAGTTATTCCTCCCACCCCACTCCCAGTATACCACACTGTTTTGACACTAAGTGTGTCTTGATCACATAGGAAAAATGTGGAAGGTCTGTGAGTTTAAATGATTCCTTTTTTTTTTTTTTTTGTACTTCTTGTTTATGCCTCCTCCTCTTACCACGTGTATTCCCTCCTCAGGGACACCCAAGGCAACCCCGGCGGTATCATGTGGGACTACCCCAGCCTCTGATATCTTCTCTCTCCCCCTCCAGGGATGGGGGGACACCCACCTTATCCCCCCACTCACTGTCCAACGTGTTGGGTGGCCTGTTCGCGTCCGCCGAGGTGCCGTGGCCCATCTCCTGGAGCACTCATGGGGTGTTTTTCCTTGTTCTGGTTCCACCCCTAGACAGCGGCGCACTGGGAGATCCAAGGAGCTGATGGCACGCAGAGGCGTCCCACCATTCCGGACTTCAGCTGACAGCTACCCCTCCCTGTGGATTCTACTTTCCTGACTTGCACTGCCACCTGTGGTCATCCAGGTGGCGGTATAGCAATGGTATATGCAGCCCACCCTTCCCAGAGAAGAACAACCTGTCGAGCGCTCAGTCCTTCTCCCCCTGGCTGGCCCTCCAGCGAACCGGGCTTACTACCAAACCCAGGTTGTTGGTGTTGCAAGCCGTTAAATGATTCGTCTTTAAAAGTGCAGCAACTTTATAGTTCAGATTATTTAAATTAATTGCTTTATACCAGCTATTTTTATACACCACTGTGCCCACGATCACCCCATTTCTTAAATCCCCAATGCCATCCTCAATACCCACCAGACTCGCTCCCCCCCACCACCTTCACTGCATGCATGGAGATCATCCCAGAGCTGCAACCACAACTGCTTGAGAGCAGTTCTTAACTTTTATTAGTTCCTCCCAGTACGCAATACATGTGTAATACTTAGCCATTAGAAGTATCCAGTAAATGTTTCGTAGAGTCGGAATGAGCCATTTAATAGTAATCACTTTTTACTTCGCTTGGAGGGGGCCAGGTAACTATGGGTGGAGGACAGAGTTCACATTTTGTAGCAAGAATTATTTGAAGAAATCCTCAGGTTGATTATCCTAGTCCCTCACCCCCACTGTGATGACGACAAAAAATTACAGTGACCTCAGAGAGGAAGTACTAATGAAATCTCAGTCTTGCTCAACTTTGTGAATGGAAAGGGAAAGGGGGACTTGTTTAACCAGGAAAGGCACACTAAGCCAGAGTTTGTTTCCAGGTGTGACCTGGAAGCACAAGGAAATTAACTGACTTGCTCAGGGTCAAACGGTATACAAGTGGGAACTGATGGGATTCAAATGCAGGTCTCCAGGTTTGCAGCTCAGTGCTCTTAGAGCTACTGGCATCTCTGCTAGGGCAACTCATGGCAAGGAGTTACCCATACCCGAGGACTTACATCGCATGAAGTTTAAAGTTTTTACTGCAGGCATTTAAACAAAAATGAAGTTACATTAACCACAATCTCACATCGGCATTCAAGAAAGCCGCTCAGCTCCATCCCCAAAATCAGTGATGTTGACGCTAAGTATGGAAGGGGGCTGCATGGCTTCTAATGGCTATAGATAGTCTGGAGCAGCGACACTGTGTAGATTGACATAGTTTACTTTGTAGGCATTTACACATGTTAAAGAGCAGCTGACACATTTCAGGAAACTTTGGAAAACATAATATTTAGACAAAAACATCTTGTATGTCATATAGCGTGTCTAGATTTCTCCTCTCCATTATTTATTACAGAAGAAATTCCCACAATCTCAAGATCTTTATCCCTTAAAATCCATCTGCCTATGTAACTGATTCCCTACTTAAAATTATAATGCTTTGTTGTGACATCACAGTCTGCTGCTATGGGGATAACTGATGTCACAAGCAGAGTATTATGACATCAGGTTGGGAAGAAGCAACTGGAGCTGATGTACCTTCAAGGAACAACTATCCTGTTATGCATGTGACCCCTGTAGTAAATAATGGGAGATAAGAAATACAGAGCTATTGAGAAATATAAGCTGCTTTGTGTCCAAATATTGTTTTTCAGAGTTCTTCACAAGGCGTCAGTGGCTCTTTAAGGGGGGGGGGTCTATTAATGTAATACTACCCCCCCTTAACCATGTGTAGGTGCCTACAAAATAAACTGTGTGAATCTGCAGAGTGCCGCTGCTTCTGACTGCTGTCCATAGCCATTAGAAGCCATGCAGCCCCCTTCCCTAGTTTGTGTGATAACACTGATTTTAGGGGTGGGGCTACGTTAGGAACTGAACGTCTTTCTCAAACGTGGAAGTGAGATTGTGGGGTAATGTAACGTAATTTTCTTTTAAATGCCTGCATTAAAAAACTCAGTTATGTGCAAATTAGGTCCTCAGGCCGGCAACTCCTTGCCAAGAGTTGCCAGACCCAAGGGCATATCGGTTTCAGCTGCTCTTTAACCACTATGCTATATTGCCTTTTAACCTTTATTTAAAAATGAAATTGTCTATTTAAAACTTAGAGTTTTGGTGCAACTAAATTATTGTAGTGCAAAAGGACAAAGAATACTAGAGCTGCATGACACCATTTGGTTTTATATAGTGACTTTGATGCGCACTGTATCCCAAGGTGTGTTACACAGAAGTTCCACGCTGGTAGCACAGTGAGTGAAGATTAGAATATCCTGTGACCAGTCCGGCCCATCAGGGACCTAATGGCTTGACTGCCCAACCCAACACATCAGGGAATAAAACAAATCTGTCCCCCCCTTCCTCAGCATCCTGAGTGATCCAGTGCCCAATCTGACCCATCGGGGAATTAAAAAAAAAAATGTATTTTGTCGTCCTTCCCACCTCCAACTACCTGATTGGTCCGATACTCAACCCAGCCCATTGGTGAATACAAAAATGTCCCTCTCTCCCAAACTAACTGATGGGTCCTGTATGCAATGTGTCCCTTTCCCTCCAGCAACCTGACTGATTCAGTGCCCAGTGTGGCCCATCAAGGGGGAATCTGTTCCCCTTCTCCAAACTGCCCAACAGGTTCAGTACCCAATTTGTCCCATCAAGAAATTTAAAAAACAAAAGAAAAAACTGTCCCCTCCCACAGCAGGCTGACAGATGCAGTGATCAACCTGGACATAGGGAATAAAAAAGGAAAATCTGTTCATCTCTCTCCCAAAAAAAAAAAACTATCTTACCAGTCCAGTGCCCAACCTTGCCTTTTTTTGGGGGGGGAATCATCCCCCTTCTTCTAACTAACTGATGGATCCTCCGTCTAAACCAGCCCATGTACTAAGCCAAACGGAGGTAAGGAGGAGCAGCAGCAAAGTGGTGAGCAGAAGGTGAAATAGGTGGAGTCGTAAAACACGGCTCTCCCCATGCCCATACACTCTGGTCACAGTGAGGGGGCTTAGATACCGCACTAGAGGCTTGGGCCTGTTGCCAGACTGCTACTGCAACCAGCTTGTTCAGGCATCTCTTCCTCCCCCGGCCTGCAGTGCACTAGCATGGTAGACTGAGCTGAAGGAGGCCGATTTGGTGGTGGACACTTACAAGGCTCTAACCCCAAGTGCCAGTGGTCACTGCCCCCATATCCAGCTCTCCCTCTCTCGCTCTTCTTGATGCTAAGAATCTGCTCTGCACTCTTCCCAGCACACACGTAGGGAATCACACTGCTGTGCATGCTACAGCCCAGCATGCTTCATAGCAGAACGTCCTCTGCCCAACCTGGCTCATCAGGGAATTAAAAAACAATTGTATATAAATAATCTGGCCCCTTTCCACAAATTACCCAGCAGGTCCAGTGCCAATGCAACCTGTCAGAGAATGAAAAAATCTATCCCTCCTCCACTCAACTACCTGATGAGTCCAGGGCCAAACCAGGCCATTAGGGAATAAAAAGAAAATGAGTCTGCTTCCCCTCAGCAACTGGATGAACCCCAAGCCCAACCCGGCCTGTCAGGAAAAACTTGGAAAACTATTTAAAAAAAAAAAAAAAAGTTAATATGGAGGCAGGCTAAGTTAGTTCAATGCGTAGGGGATGAAACTAATTGTTTGGTGGACTTGAACCACTGTGTACAGCATAGGAAGCATTACTGAAAAGCAATGCCACTGTTTCAAAGTCCTCCCTGTGGACACTATACAACAATCTCTAAAACTGGGTTGCTGGGGGTCAACCAGGAGTGGGGGGTGTCTCAAAAGTGGATGGAGTAGCCACCAGGCAGCTCTCCTCCCACGGATTGGGGAAGTGGGCCTCCCTGGCTCTTGGCTACCACTGAGTGGAGGCTCGGTGGTAGCGTCGGGCACTGGAGGGGCCAGTGCTCAACTGGGTGGGTGAATCTGGTTGTGCTCAGCGCGACATGCGTGCACGACCATGTTGGCTGAGGTCCCCTGGAAAAAAGCAAGGGAGGAAATCGGTGGAAAATCCTGGAGGCAGGGTGAAGACTGACACCCCCCCTGGCAGGTTCCACACCAGTGGCCTGGCAAGAGACACAAATCCTGTGGCAAAGGGCACTGACATAAAGTAAGTCCCAGTGGAGCCGGGGGCAGTTGGAAGGGGGTAACTGGGGGGGTAGGAGGATAAAATATGAAAGGACAAAAAGATCTGTAAAACTCACAGATGTGGTCCTCTTATAACTACAGTTATAAAATTGAGACTGGTGAGACAGTAAGGCCTGCAACAAAAACAAAAATAACATAAAAAAAAATGCATGACCAGCCTTGTTGGCACCAGCCAATTCCTGTTTGTGTTTCTTTGCGGTTGCGCAAGAAACACCTTAGTACAGTACATGTACCACATTTGAGAGGTGTGTCAGGGAAGAGTCCGGTGCAGAGGACTATACAGTGGGCATGACCCTGACACACCAATGACCACTGAAGCAGAGCGTGACTGCCGTTGGAATTTCACAGCGAGGAGCTGGATCGCGCTTGACAGAAATGATCCACACCAGTAAGAGTGTGCTTCATTCCTCTCATTTGGATAGCCAGCATTGCAAGTCTGCAGACCCTCCCGCTCCCCCCCACTGCTGCAGTCTGCCCCGCACACACCTTCTGTTCCCCATCAGCCTCGCATCTTTCATTCCCCACAGCTGCCTCCCACTGCTGCTGTCCTCCGGCTCCCGCCGCAGCCCTGGGCATCTAATCAAACCCTCCCACTGCTGCAGTCTGTCCAGCACCCTCCGTTCCCCCACTGTCCCAGCATCTTTCATTAAGCCCTCCCGCTGCCTCCCACTACTGCTGTCCTCCCAACTTCCATCCAAGCCCCGGGCATCTAATCAAACCCTCCTCCCTCCCACTGTGTGCTGTCTGCCCTGCACCCTCCGTTCCCATGCCGGCATTGGGGTGCCCAGTCCCTGTGTCTGCATCATGTACCCCCCTCAAAGTTATGTGGCACACTTGGAGCCCACCCCAGTGTGCCCAATGTGTGTTTTTTTTTTTGTTTGTTTTGTTTTTTTGTACCTTTAAATAAAGAAAACTGTCCCCTTCTTTTTATTTGTATTTTTTTAAACCTGTAAAAAAGAAAACGGTCCCTCGTCTTCTCCCCATTCCCCTTCTTACCCATGCATACCGTCATAGGTCGGAACAGTCATCTTCTGAGGACCGCGACATGTCTGCACTCTTCAAAGTCGACCGGAAAACTGAAGAATCAAATGTAAGTGCCATATAATGGCAGTCAATGGGGTTTTCAACTTGGGTTGATATCACAACCATTTTTAGGAATTTTGGCCCCTAATTTTCAACATGGGGTTCTTGGGACCCCACCTCTTGAACACTGTCACTGTCATTTCTTTATTCTGTCCCGAAAGGTGATTTCGCAGTTGCTTGGGATAAGTGAATGAAATGACAGTGGCACGCTGCATGAGGTGGGGTCCCAAAAGGCCATGTTGAAAACTTGGTGAAACAACTCCAAAAAGTGGCAGTTACACCCGGTCATTCACAGTTTTCTACACACATGTAATTTTGGTCATTTTCAATATTTTCACTCCAAATTTTCAGTATAGCCTTTTTATCACACCATCTCATGACCAGTACAACTGTCATTTTTCACATCCTGCCCATAATGTGTTTTTGCACCTGTGGTGTGGAATACCATTTTCCCACAGATTTGAAACATTTCTTCACCTACAAGGTTTTACGAGGTGGGGTGATAAGAAGACTGTTCAATATTTAGGGTCAGAATATGAAAAAATGACATTATGGACACTTGTTGCAATTTCGGTACGCATGCTAGTAACTGTGGAAATCTTAAATAGTTGCACCCCGCATATTTTTTTTTAAATTTGTACTCCTGCTCCACGGCCCTCTCTATCTGGAGGGAGCCCCAACCCCCCCGACATCCACCAGCCGCCAACCAGCTACCCCCAGGGCGTTACACACACACACACACACACACACACCGATCCAGTACAGTGGTCGGCGCTGTGACTATTCGGGACAGAACCTGCAAGCTTCCTCCATAATCTGCTATGAGCTTTTGTCCTGCTGGTTTCTCCCCTGCAGGAGCGGAGTGTACAAGGACGCTGGCGACAGTGCCATGCATGCCCCCGTGTGCACACCCCATCTGGTGTCTGCCCCGCCTCTGACCGTGTCTGCAGTTGTTGGCATGCCAGCCCCAGCCACCACTAGGGGCCAGGCATGCACCGACAACTAGTCGTTCCTCTCCCTGGAAAAGCAGAGCTGTCCCTGGGACGTTCGATCTTTCTCCTCCTTTGCCGACCCCCAGCAGCCTGCGCTTGCTCCCAAACACTGGTCGCCAGCATGGCGCAAGGTGTGGTGTCCAGTGCCTCAACCCTTCACGCCACCGGGCCAGCGATACACCCCACATTTTCGACATAGCCTTCTTATTACCTGAGCTTCTGTATTCAGTTGCTGTCCAAAATATGACAGCTTGTCAAAACATAGTTCAGGCAGGCTTTTCCTCCCACCAGAAGTTCAACTAACACAATACACACCTGCCACATAAACCATGCAAGGAAATCTTTGGCATTGACAAATGCTTGTTAAAAATTTCACTGATCATTCCCAGGTTCTCCAGTGCATTGTTCTTGCAAATTATCCGTATCGTTTGCATTAACAAAAGCTGTCATCAGGATTTTCTGACATCATGGTGGCTAATCATATGGTAGGGTTCATTATGACAACAGACTGTGATGCCATGAACAGCAGTTTGGAGGTAAGGTGTGTTTGAAACAAGCAGTGAAACAAGAAGTTGTAAAAAAAAGGGAGGCTATATAAAAATCTGTCAGTAGCTCAGTAGGTAGCATGCTCGCCTCCGAAACGAAGATCGGAAAACTGGGGGTTCTTGCCCTACACCATCAGGTACCCATAACTGACAGTGCAGTACAAGGGAGGTGCTGCACCGTTGAGGTGCCGTCCTTCAGATAAGACGTTAAACCAAGCTGTCTTCTGCCCATCCCCAGTCTCAGTCCAAGTGGAAGTAAACGTTCCCATGGCACTTGTAAAGAGGAGATGGGGAGTTTTCCCCAGTATCGTGACCAACGTTCTCCATGAGCACGTGAAAACAAGCCGTCATTGCTCAGAGTACCTTTCCTGGTCAAAAATGACAAATGAAAAGACTGATAAAGAACAGTGCTAAAAAACTAGAAAGCATGGAAGTCCAATGCAGTTGCTATTAACAGTGGTTTTAAACATTATGGTAGACCCGCAAATATTAATTTAATTTTTTCAGTTTTATGTTTCCCTTTAAATTTGTTTAAAAACTACCCACTCTTCAAATGTCTTATTAAACAGCACTGAAGCCTGATAAACTTTATAAAACATAATATTAAAGTATAGCATACAGTTTCCACCTTTCAGTATCGATATTCCTCTAGTTTGTTAATATTAAAGATAATTTTTATAAAAATTGGCCCATTGCACTGCAGAGTTAGTCTACTCTTTCTCTTTCTTCATTTACCATTTGAAGCCATAATCCTCTTGTTCTGACATCACAACTTTCTACCAAGGAAATGACCATCACTAGTAGAGGATAGTGATTTCAGGTGGACAACAGGAAGTCATAAATAACAGCAGATGTAAGAGGCAACAGTCCTGTTTACATGCAGATATCTTTAGTAAGAAAGAACAAAGGACTGAGATTCATATATGAACTATGAACTAAATTGTGACGAAATTTTAGGTTTTCAGTTGTTTCTTTGGGGCTGTCAACTGTTCTTTAAATGTTTGCCATTTTACATCAGCCATTCTAACAGAGAAGGGGGTGACACAGCTGAGACTTATAAATGCCTCCATGGTATTAATCGTGTAGACAGAAGAGACTTGTTTACACTGTGTGGGAACACCAACATGTGAGGGAACTTGGTAAAAAGGGGGTGGGGAGGTGGGTTTAAGAAGGACCTCAGGGAAAGGGCAGTGGAAGGGTGGAATAGGCTGCCACTGGAGGGGGTTGTGGGGCTGGTGAAAACAGCAAAAGAGGAGGGAGGACTAGGAGAATGATGAGCCACTTAGGCCCTCAGAAACGTAACATTGTGAAGGGTTAGGCCAGTTCAGTAGGTCGCAGGGTGTTTTGTTCTGCCAACCAAGTCTGTTTTTATGTTTAAAACTGTGATGTCATAGTAATAGTATCTAATCCATGCTTATGTGATGTCCTGGAGAAAGTTGGTATTTTCAAAGGATTCTCTTTGCACTGTGCTTGTCTTGCATCTCCTGACCTTCCAACTGTCCCATCTTTTTTCTTCACTGAAAAACTTCCTCAAAGACTTTGCCAAGTATTTTGGCTAAAACTTGGAAATCTTGGTTTATTTTGTAGTTTTTGCATTTACCACACATTTTTGTATACTGTATATCTTCAATTAGAAGCCACCTTTGAATATAAGCCACATGCCATAGTGAACATTTTAATAAAAGCCGACCTCAAATATAAGCCTCTGCCTCTAATCATGTTACATAAAGCAGTTCAGATTGGACTTCTAGTGTACTGATGAAGTTTCTTACCATCTGCTGTTTAGCTGCATCATCTCTGTGATTTTAATCTCTTTAAAGAGCAGCTGACGCTTTCAAGACAACTTTAATAAAACATATTTAGACCCAGTTCAGCTTATATTTCACATTAGTTTTGTATTTCCCCTCACCATTACTTATTACTGAGGTCATCTGCATGAAAACAAGATCTTTGCTCCTGAAGATTTAATCCATTCATGTTGCTGTCTCCCTACCTGAGGTCATAATGCATTGCTTGTGACATCACACTTAACTCCCATGGTGACAGATTGTGGTGTCACAACAGAGCATTATGATTTCAAGTAGAGTAAGCTATGGAGGCAGATGAACTCTGAGATAAATATAATGTATTCATGCAAATTTAATTAGTAAGAAATAATGGGGAGGAGAAATCTGTAAAATGTATACTGAATGCAAGCTGAAGTCCACCTAAATATGTTTTCCAAAGTTTTTCCTCGAGGCGTCAGCAGCTCTTTATTATCATTAATGCATTTCATATGCTCTTAATGTTTAGGTTTATTTAGAAATGTAGACTTTGATGGCAGATAAGGACCACTTGGCCCACATAGTCTGCCCAGTTCTCTACCTGCTGGATAAGCTGTAGATCCTAGTTAACCAACAACCTATTTCTTCCTGTCCCCCACAAGAATGGCCTTATGTCTGTCCCATGCATTTGTCAATTCCCCCACTGTTTTTGACCCCACAACCTCCTCAGGAAGGCCGTTTTACGTGTCCGCCACCCTCTCTCTGAAAAAATACTTCCTCGCATTACCCCTGGGCCATCCCCCCCTCTATCTTCAAATTGTGTCCCCTTCTTCTTACACATCTTTTTCTGAAAGATGCTACCATCTTGGACTTTGTTGATTCCCTTGAGGTACTTAACAGTTTCTATCATGTCGCCCCCTTCCTCTTTTCCTCAAGGGTGTACATATTAAGCTCCTTTAGTCTCTTCTCGTTTGGCTTCTGTTCAAACAACATGAAGTCTTGCTATATTATGACATATGCAGTTTGTCCCAGCCTTAGAACTGCTCCGGAGGTGAAAGAGCTAACTTCCATGCCAGGCATGGAATCTTGAACGCGAGCTCGGTTGAAAAAAACTCTGTCTGTTGATCTTCAAACTGAAACCGTCAGATTCTTTACTCCGCCTCACTGAACAGTCGCTCCGGAGATTCCTCCTACTGCTCGGTTCATTTGTCGATTAAAAAAGTGTTATTTCTCGTTTTTTTTTTTAAACCGCATTTGTATGTTTTAACCGCAACCGGTCGGTTCAAGCTCTGTCTGTGGTATCGTAAGTAATAGGTTTTACATTTTCTCTGTGTGGAACTTGGAAACGTTGTTATCGGTTCGGTTTGAACCGATCAGGTTGTTGTTACAACTTATTAAATTACATTTAGAGTGCAGTTCTCGGTTCTTATCGGTTCTAAAAAAAACAGATTTCATTACGTTTTTTTCTACGACCCGTGACACGGTTGGGAACCGATAAGGGTGTCTTTGCTGGAGTGTATTTGTTGAAAAGGGCAAGTTTTTGGTTAGGCTGGCATTATGTCTGAGAAACCCAAAAGAAAAACCAGGCCCACTGGGTTTCAGCACTGTAGTGTCTGTGGGGAAGCCTTTGCCAAGGCTGACCCACACACCACATGTGTTTATTGTCTGGGGTTTGACCACCTCAATGCAGACTGCCAGATTTGCAAGAATTTCCCTGCAGCTACCCTGGACAAGAGAGTTGGTAGGCTCGGGGAACGAGAGGCCAAAAAGTCCGCTGACCCGGATGGCCAGCCCGGTTCGGTGCCAACCAAACCGGAGGGAGTGCCCTCTGACCAGGGCGAACTTCGGGCAAACGAAGAGCTGACCCAGAGGAGCCAGTTCCAGCAAAGAGGACTAGAAAATCAGCAGGTGTGGAGCCAAAATTTCCTTCTCCAACCGCTGCAGAGATAGCCAAAGCGATCCAAATTGTCCAGTCGCTTTCCCCGGTTCCGTCCGAACCGGCACCATCAGGTAAACGGTCGGTTCGGTCGGTTCCACCGGTTCAAGAATATGATATAGAAGAATTTTATGAACCGGAGGAGGGGGAGGAGGATTATGAAGAGAGTGAATGTGATTTTGAAAGTCTGGATGTGCCCATTGAACCGGACATCTCCCCAGACAGACCTTCAGGAGTGTCTCCCCCTAGGCTTTCTGAGTCCCCTTCTCATTTTCTGTTTTATAAAAAAGTTGCTGAAACCCTCCAGCTCTCTTTGGAAGAAGCTATGGATGAACAGGAGGAGCCTGACTATGTGGAAATGATGGATATCCCAGAGTCCAGGAGATGGTCTATTCCTTTACATAAATCTTTTAGGAAGCAGACAATAAAAATTTTAAAAGCTCCTGATTCTTTACCTCCTGTGGATAAAAAGATGGACAGGAGGTACACATTGTCAGGCTCTGATACGGAGTTCCTTTCACAACAATGCAGCCATGTTGGAGTAGTGCAGGCTGCAGCCTGTGATAAGGCAAATATTCCCTTGGCTTCACACCCCCCTGACAAGGACTCCAGGAGGATTGATGCCATGGCAAAGAAACAATACATGGCAGCATCCTTGGGACTCAGACAGGCAAACTATATGGCCTATGTTGCCAGATACCAGGAATCCAGATGGGATACTGTTATGGCTTTAGCGAAACAGGTCCCTGGCCAGCTTGCCAAGGAGCTGGAGCAGGTGGCTGCTGATTGTATTGAGGCATCCAAGGTGCAATTCCATGCTGCAGTGGACTCTAATGATGTATCTTCAAGAGTCATGGCTACCTCTGTGGCTTTTCGTAGAATGGCTTGGCTCAGGTGTACTAGCCTGTCACAGGATACCCAGGCTAAGGCCATGGATTTTCCTGTTGTGGGTAATTCTTTGTTTGGGGAGCAGACAGAGAATTAAATGAAGAAAATGGATGAGTATAGGACCACTTATAGGAGTGCACAGGCCAAGGAGAGGCAAGCCACTCCTCAGAGGCAGCTTTCCAGGGGCAGGCCTTTTCACAGGCCTTTTTACCAAGTCCAGGCCTCCTCTTCAGCTTATGCCCAGAGGGTTTTTTCAGAGGGAGAGGCAGACGGGCACGAGCAGGCCTGCTCCCACCCTCAGCCTAAAGCCCCTGCCAAACAGGCACCCTGATGGGATGCCCAGGGCCGATTCTCCATTACCTGTAGGGGGCAGGCTGGCTTACTTCGTCCAGGACTGGGAGTCTTTAACATCAGACAAGTGGGTCCTGGAAGTAGTAAGCCAGGGACTGGTTCTCAGCTTCAAAAAATTTCCAAAGATGAGAACCAGATCCTTTCCACCTGCAAATCCATCAGAGGCTCTTGCTTTGGAAACAGAAGTCTCAACCCTCCTGGCTCTCAGAGCTGTAGAAAGGGTTCCTCTCCTACACCAGGGCAAAGGACTGTACTCCAGGTACTTCCTTACCCCAAAAAAGACAGGAGAATGGCGGCCCATCCTGGATCTAAGATACCTAAACAAGCACCTTTTAAAACCAAAATTCAAAATGGTGACTCTGGGAATTATTTTACCCTCCCTAAGGCCAGGGGACTGGCTAGCGTCCCTGGACCTCAAGGATGCCTACTTCCATGTTCTCATCAGAAGCTCCCACCGAAAGTACCTCAGATTCGAACTGCCCTCAGGCCATTACCAGTTCAGAGCAATGCCCTTCGGCCTCGCCTCTGCCCCAAGGGTATTCACCAAATGCCTTGCAGTAGCAGTTGCTCACTTAAGAAGGCAAAAGATTGCCATCTTTCCTTACCTGGACGACTGGCTCATAGTGGGTCAGTCTCCAGACCAAGTCAAATCACACCTTCAGGTTACCAAGCAACTGCTTGCATCTCTGGGTTTTCTTCTCAATCTTCCAAAGTCAGTTCTAGAGCCTGTTCAGCTACTCACCTTCATAGGCGCAGAACTGGACACAAAGCAGGCCAGAGCTTTCCTTTCTCTAGAAAGAGTAAAGACCCTGGTGGCTCTGGCCTCCTCCTTCACTCTGCAGGTCTCTCGAGCAGCACTTTACAGCTCCTTGGCCACATGGCTGCTTCCACAGCTGTAGTGCAAGGAGCAAGATTTCAGATGAGGGACATCCAGTTCCATTTGAGAGCCTTCTGGTCTCAAAGAGAGATCCTCTAACCAAATTGATCCCAGTAAATCGAACCTGATCCAGGCCTTGCAGTGGTGGCAGGATCAGAGCAATCTGAGACAGGGGTTCCTTTCATCCCTCAATCTCACTCCTTGACCCTTACTACAGATCGTCCCTCTTGGGATGGGGAGCTCACATGGGCGACCTCACCACCCAGGGATTGTGGTCCCTCAGGAATCTCTGCTCCACATCAATCTGTTGGAACTCAGAGCTGTTTTGTAGCGCTTCAGGTTTTTCTGCATCTGTTCAGAACAAAGTGGTACAGGTCAGAACAGACAACACCACTACAATGTGGTACATCAACAACAAGGGGCACTCGGTCTTCGGCCTTGTGCACCGAGGCAATGAAGTTGTGGTCTCTGGCTTATTCCCTGAACACCTCCTCATGGCAGTTCACCTCCCAGGCAAGGACAATGTCCTGGCAGATGCTCTCAGTAGGATTTCCAGGACCATCACTAATGGTCACTGGATCCCTAGTACTGGGGTTAGTATTTGCCAGGTGGGGCACCCTCAGATAGATCTTTTGCAGCCCCAGACAATCACCAACTTCCGCTTTTTGTTGCAGGCCCCAGTGTTGGGCTCAGTCCTCTGGATGCCTTCCTTCTCGATTGGGAGGGGAAGTTCCTCTATGCCTTTTCCCCCCTTTCCTCTCTTGTTCAAGGTGCTAGTCAAAATCAGATCTTAACCTTGCAAGATGATTCTGATTGCTCCAGATTGGGCCAGACAGCCCTGGTATCCACTCCTTCTGTCCTTAGCAGTCCACCTTCCCCTGTGTCTCCCCAGGAATCACAATCTGTTATCCTGCGCCCAGGGGAGAGTTTGGTATCCGAATCTCAAATCCCTCAACCTCAAGGCCTGGCTCTTGAGGAGTTAGAGTTTGCTGACCTACACCTTTCTCAAGGTGTACTCACTATCTTGAAAGCTTCTAGGAAGCCTTCCACCAGGGCTACTTATAATTCTAAATGGAAAAGCTTTTCCATATGGTGCTCTGGAAAGCATATTTCCCCAGAATCTGCTGATTTGCCCACAGTCCTGGACTATATGGTCCATCTAAATACTTTGGGGCTGAGGCCAGCTACCCTGAAAGTGCATGTGGCAGCTGTCTCTGCTTTTATTTCAGCAGGAAAGCCCTCTTCTCTTTCTGCTCACCCTGTATTCTCCAAGTTTTTCAAGGGATTGCTTCACACCAACCCTCCATTCAGGGACCCTACTCCTGCCTGGGATCTTAATGTTTGCATTGCTCAGCTAATGCAACCCCCCTTTGAGCCTTTGTCTTCAGCAGAGCTTAAGTACTTGACTTGGAAAACTGTGTTTCTAGTAGCCATCACTTCTGCCAGGCGCATAAGTGAATTACAAGCTTTGTCAGTGGAGCCTGATTTTATCTCCTTTCACAGAGATAAGGTAGTCCTCAGGACTAACAGGAAGTTCTTGCCTAAGGTGGTTTCAGATTTCCACCTTAATCTATATCTCTTCCAGTGTACTTCACTGACCATTCCTCCTCTGGCTAGGAGGCTGCATCAGTTTAGATGTAAAGAGAGCCCTTAGTTACTACATAGAGCGCACTAAGGGTCACAGGTTTGACTCCTCCAACTATTCCTCACTTATGGTGAGGTTGGTAAAGGAAACCTGCCACTAAAAGATCCATTGCCAGGTGGATTGTCTCTTGTATCCAATTTTGCTATCAAAAACTGGGTAAGGTTCCCCTTCAGGCCTGAGGGCTCACTCTACCAGAGGTACAGCTGGTCCCTAGCTGCAGCCAGGGACATCCCTATCTTGGAGATATGTCAAGCAGCTACCTGGAAAACAGTACACTTGCACCAAGCATTACCCCTGGACATCCAGGCTAGGAGTGATGCTCGTTTGGTACAGCTGTGCTTCAGAGCCTATTTCCTAAGTAGGTTCTGTCCCTCCTCCATGGAGGTACTGCTGTGTAGTCTGCATATGTCATAATATAGCAAGACTTCATGTTGTTTGAAGAAAAAATTACTCACCTTAGTAATGTTGTTTCTTCTAATGGAGTCTTGCTATATTATGACCTCCCCCCTGCCTGCCCCTCTCAGAACCTCTGCTCTTGGGATGTGGGTGGGCAGTGCAGTGTTGGCACTTAATGATGCCCACCTTATGTTTTTCACCCCTCTTTTTTTGGGGTGTTTGGGTGTTGTATTTATTTTATTTTTTGGATCCCCTGACTTGATGCCTTGGTTTTGGGACCAGAAAAATGTGTTAATATATGTTAGTAGCCAGTTGGCTAGTGTAGGTTTACAGCTTCCACACAGAACCTTAGTGAGTTTTGCTCGTAAAGATCTGACGGTTTCAGTTTGAAGATCAACAGACAGTTTTTTTCAACCGAGCTCGTGCTCAAGATTCCATGCCTGGCATGGAAGTTAGCTCTTTCACCTCCGGAGCAGTTCTAAGACTGGGACAAACTGCATATGTCATAATATAGCAAGACTCCATTAGAAGAAACAACATTACTAAGGTGAGTAATTTTTTCTTGCAGACCCTGCACCATTTTAGTTGCCCTCATCTGAGCTGTCTCCATCCTGTTTATGTCCTTGCGGAGATGGGGTCTCACCAGCTGTCTGTACAGAGGGATAACAGCTTCCTGTTTTCTACTGGTGATGCCTCTCCTTATACATCCCAGTGTTCCCCCAGCCATCCCTACTGCCTTCTCACATTGCTTGCTAACATTTAGGTCATCTGATATGATTACCCTCAGGTCCCTTTCCATTTTTGTTGTTACTACCTCCCCGCCTTTGTGTACTCTTTCCTGGGTTTTGTTTCCCAGGTGCATTACTTGCACCTCCTTGCATTGACCATTCCTCCAACCTTGCCAAGTCCCTTCTCATCCTTTCTACCCCCTGTATCAACCCTGTTGCAGATCTTCGTGTTATCTGGAAAGAAGCCTACTTTTCCTTCCAGGCACTCTGCAATGTCACCTATAAAGACATTACAAAGGGCCAAATCCAGTACTGAACCCTGCGGTACTCCACTAGTTACCCCCCTTTTCTTCAAAGTGGACTCCGTTTACTATTACCTTCTGTGTCCTGTTGTCCAGCCAGTGTTTTACCCAGGCTACCACCCTGGGCCCACTCCCAGGCTGGCTGATTTGTTAATCTTTTGTGCAGGACTGCGTCAGATGCCTTGCTAAAGTCTAGGTAGGCCATGTCCGCAGCCCCTCCCTGGTCTACTACTTTGGTCACCCAGTCAAAGAAATTGATTAGATTCATCTGACATGACCTCCACACTGTGAATCCATGCTGCCTTGGGTCCTGTGCCCCACTGGCCTCTAGGTACTCAACAGTTCTTTCCTTCAGAAGTAATTCCATCATTTTCCCTACCACTGAGTTCAAACTGACAGGTCTGTAATTTCCTGCCTCTGTCTTGCTCCCACTTTTGTGAAGGGGAAGCACGTCCACCCTCCTTCAGTCCTCCGGTACCACACATCTTCCTATGATTTGTTAAAAAGGATAGTCAGTGATATCACTAGTTCTCCCATCAGGCCCCATTGCTTTGTCCGCTTTCAGTGTTAGGAGTTCTTTCAGAACCCTTTCTTCTGTGAAAGGACTGGGATCAACCCCCCACCCCAATCCAGAGTGCTTCTATTGATTGGATTAGGTACCCCTCCTCTTTTGTGAATACTGAGCAGAAGTATTCATTCAGTATCCCTGCTTTTTCACTGTCCCTCTCTGCCCACCCACCGTCCCCTTTATTCAGCCTCACTATCCCTCCCTTTATCTCCCGAGTTGGCTGTCTTTTCCTCGGTTTGGGCCTTTGCTATTCTGACTGCCTTCCCCACTTCCTTCTGCTTTATCTGGCACAGTTCTTTGTCCTGCTCCTTCTGTGTTTCCTTATACTTCTTCAGTGCTGCCTTTTTCTCCCTAACCTTCCCCGCCACCTCTTTTGAGAACCATAATGTGTTTTTCTTTCGTTTTGATTTATTTGCTTCACACAAAGGCTTGTTGCCTCAGTGATGGCAGTTTTGATGTTTCCCCAACCCTCCTTCTTGCCTGTTTGCTAGTGCTTTTCTGAGGCACACTCCCATTTTGACAGTCAGCCCTCCTGAAGTCTAGTACCCTCACTTTTGTATGGCTTGACTGTGCAGCTGAGTTTATTGTGAACCACACTGTTTGGTGGTTACTTGTGTCTATATGGCTGTCCACTTCTAGATCGAAGATCCCCTCTCCGTCCCCATTTGAGAGTACCAGGTGTAAGATTGCTCTCTTCCGAGTGGGTTCCAACACTAGCTGTCTGAGGCATGCCCCCTGTAGAGCATCGAGAATGGCCCTGCTCTTGGATGTGGCTGTAACAAAGGTGCTCCAGTTAACTTCTGGCATATTCAGGTCCCCCATAAAGAATATCTCCCCTTTTTCTGAAATCCTAAGGATACCTTCTATCATTTCCTTGTCCATTTCCTCACCCTGAAATGTGGGTCTGTATACAACCCCTATGCGGATTGTGGTGCCATTTCCAGTCTCCAGGGTGACCCACGATGCCTCCTGTCCTTACTGTTTGCCCTTTTGTTCTGTTGCTTTGATCCCCTCCTTCACATAGAGATCTACTACTACTATTCCTCTTCTACCCTCCTTGTCTCTCCAGTAGATTGTGTACCCTGGTATGTTGACATCCCAGTCATGGTTCTCTGTGTGCCATGTTTCTGTGAGTGCCACGATATCCAGGCATCTCTCTTCCATCAAGGCTACCAGTTCAGGGAGCTTGTTGCCTAGACTGCGGGCATTGGTACTCATTACCCTTCATTTTTTGATGGCCTTACTCCTTTTTGCCCCATCCCTGTCCTTACTGCCTTTTTCTCCATTTGCACCTGCCCTTTTCCCTATCGACATCTCTACCTTGGTGTTTACCACACTAACTACCCTGATTTTTTTTTGGGGCTAGGATTTCCTCTGTTTTCAGCGCACGCCCCCTCCCCCACACCCACCTCGGCTACTTTAAATGCTTGCCAATGAAGCATTTAAACCTATCACCTAGGATCCTGGTTCCCCTCCTGGACAGATGCAGACAATCGTGCCCATATAGGCCTGCATCCCTTCAGGTGGACCCCCAGTCCCTAATGAAGCCAAAATCCTGAGCTCTGCACCAGTTTTTCAACCATTGATTGAATCCCATGGTGTGGAGCACCCTAACCTCTCCTATGCCATAGACAGGCAGCACCTCCAAGAAGGTTACCGTGTGTGCTACTTGTCTAAGGCCCCTCCCCAACTCCACAAACTCCTCTTCCACTGTTCTGATCCCTTTCCCAGCCAGGCCATTTGTCCCTAAGTGGACAGTAACATCCAGCTCCCTCCCACGTGCAGCTGCTCCCACGATCTTAGCATCAGTAACTTTTTTGCAATTAACTGGCTGGCTAGGTGCAACTGCCCCGGAGGTGTACCTTTAAGAGAGATTTAAATGAGTCTAGGGTCAAGCCAATCAAAAGACAGGAGGGGGTGTGAGCTGAGTGAGAGCTGTTGAATGCTTCAGAATTTTTTCTTCGCTGGACTGAACTTTCCTTTTTGACAGCCTCCTAGTGCTTATCTGGGTAAAGTTTTCCTCATAAATTATTTCCTTTGGTGTGCCGTGTGAAAGTTTTACTTTTTAATTAGCGCTGCTCAAATTTAAAATTTTTTGCGAATTGGTGCTATTTTGACTTTATTTTTACCGCGACTATTTAGTTTAAAGCCTAATTTTATCGCGGGTGCTTATTTTCGATGGTTTCCTTCATTTTTGGGGCAAATTCTTGTGGGAACCATTGAATTTGGGACAGTTGCCTTGTTTTTTTTTTTTTTTAACCTCAGACCTTGCAGGGTTTTCCGCAAGGCACCTGCAGTAGATTTCGGATTTAAACAGTGCGGGGGGGGGGGGTTCTCTCTAAATTACCAATTACAAGGAAAACTGTTTTGTTATATTACTGGACCTTGGTATCATCTGTGTCAGGACTGTCTGTAAGGGTCCAACAGCCACCTGTGCGCAGTTGAGTATTACTGAGTTTCTATTAAGATTGGCACTGGTGTAGATACCAGTTTAGCAACTAAAAAAAAAGGCACTAGTAATAGAGTTTAACTGGGGCAGGACTGGCCGGTGGTATTTTCACAGAAACCTGCAACGGTTCGTAGGTCCAGAACTGGTTTGCTTTGCTTAAATCGGCAAACATAGCAGACAAACCTTTGATTATTATGGCTGAGGATAAATCAAAGGTTTCTGACAAGGGGTCATTCAAAAGTACTAATACCAAAAGTAGAGGTGCTGAGGAACCCTCCAGATCCCAGCCAAAAAATAAAGCTTCCAAAGATGAAGTTCCTCACAATTTGAAAAATAAGAGTGATGAAAAAAGGAAGCTTGATCAAGCCTCTGATGAAGTGGCTAAAAAGAAACTCTGTCAAGACAGATATGCTCCCGTTGCTCCTGGGAAAGCCAATAGCGAGACAACAGGCAACTTAAAGCATACAGAAAAAACAAAACACTTACAAACTGCACGTTTTCTTCCGTCAGTGCAAGATATGGAAAAAGCATGGCAACTGTTTCAGACCTTTCAAAAGATGGGTCCTTCATTTGCTGGGGCTGGCAAGCAGTCTTCCACAGTTCTCTCTTCTGTAGACTGTGAGGGTGACGCAGATGATGATCAATTTTATGATGCCCCTGACCTGGATTTTGAGGGCCTTGAGCCCCAGGAGTCCCCAGACCCTCACCTTGGGGATCCCCCGGGTGACCACAAGGATCCTTACTCTGTTTACATTTATACAAAACATGCTGGATACCCTGGACCTCCCTGTGCAGGAACCCAACCAGGATATCTATGAAGACGAAGATTATAGGAAGATGAAGGGTCTTTCATCCTCAAAGACCCTGGTTGTCCCTATCTATAATGCATTTAGAAAAAATACCATGAAGGTGCTTCAACAGCCCACTTGAGTATCAGGGGTTGATAAGCGGCTTGAGAGAAAATATAAATTGTCTAAAAATGGTACCAAGTTCTTGTCTGTACACCCTAGCCACGAAAGTAGTATAGTGCAGCAGGTAGCTTGTGAGAAAGCTGCAGTCTCCTTGTTGCCCTCTCCCCCTGACAAGGATTCCAAGAAAACTGACTTTATAGCAAACAAATGTATGCCGCAACTTCCCTGTTTCTCAGGCTTTCTTCTTACATGGCATTCACAGCCAAATATCAGAAAGCCCTTTGGAAATCTGTCCAGGTTATCACCCGCAGCGGATCAGATTCTGTGGTGCAGGAGCTGGTGGCTATGTCAAAAACTGCCCTGGAAGCTACTATGTACCAATTCCACATGGCAGATGACAACAGTGATGCAGCCTCTAGGGCGATGGCCCATGCCATCTCTCTGAGACGCTTCGCCTGGCTTAGAAGAGCCAGTCTGACCACAGACACTCAGAACAAGACCATGGATTTTCCCTGTGATCAAAATATGATGTTTAGTTACAGAACCATTGACTACATGTAAAAGGTCGATGAGTACAAGGCCTCCTAGCAGAGCCACTCACCCAAGACTAAACCCGCCACCCCCTCAGAGATCCCGTCCCAGGGACAGTAGGGGCAGAAGTTTTGTTCCCAGGCCTTACAATCCCTATCCCCAATCTGACTAACCAGTACAAGGGGGGTCTTTCAGAGGCAGGGGCGGAAGGGGCCAAAGAAGAGCCACCTCTATCCAGCCATCTGTCTCTCAGTCTGAGTCCTGATGTGTGTGTGTGTGTGTGTGTGTCCAGGTCGCCTCTCCGTTTCTGGATGAAGGCAGACTCTCTCACTATCTTCAGCACTGGTCCCTCATCACGTCGGACAAGTGGGTGCTGGAGATAGTGGAGAAGGGTCTGTCATTACAGTTTAGGCAGCTGCCAGACCTCAAGCGTAGCCAGGTGTCAAGACCTCTGTCCCCAAAACACAAACTGCTGTTGGAAATTGAGGTACAAAACCTTCTGGGTCCCCACCCACGAGAAGGGCAAGGGCCACTACTCCAGGTATTTTCTGACACACAAGAAAACTGGGGAGTGGCGACCTATCTTAGATCTCAGATATTTAAACAAACATCTGAAAAAATCCAAATTCAGAATTGTCACTCTGTCACTGGTCATACAGTCCTTACAGCAGGGAGACTGGCTGGCCTCTCTCGACTTAAAGGATGCCTACTTCCACATACCCATAAGGAGCTCTCACAGGAAGTTTCTCAGGTTCAAACTTCCTTCAGGTTACTATCAGTTCACCGCAGTGCCCTTCGGTCTGTCCTCAGTCTTTGGGTGTCTCCCAGTGGTAGCAGCACATCTCGGGAGACTGGGTGTCGCTCTCTACCCCTATCTGGACGACTGGCTCATAGTAGCAAAGTCTCCTTGCCAGATCAAGGAATCTCTTTCCCTCACAGAACGCACTCTGGAGTCTCTGGGTTTCCTGGTAAATCTAAAGAAATCTTACCCAGATCCCACCCAGCTGCTCACCTTCAGGACACTCAGAAGGAATATGCTTTCCTCCCGCAGGAAAGAATTCAGCATTTCCTTTTAATGGCAGATTCTTGCACACAGGGACAGCCAAGACCAGCCAGACATTTCCTCAAACTTCTGGGACATATGGCCTTTATGACTGCAGTAGTCCCGGGATCAGGTACAGGATGAGACTCCTGCAAGCATACCTCAGAGCTCGCTGGTCTCAGAGTAGCAACACATTTTCAAAGCTGATAACTGTGTCGGAGCAGTTCCACCAAAACTTGCTGTTGTGGAAGAACCCTGCAAATTTGCAGGCAGGGGTTCCCTTTCAAGCTCCTCTTCCCACAAAGGTGATCACTACAGATGCCTCCCTTTTTGGCTGGGAAGCTCATTTAGACAGTGCCTCAGTAAGCGGCAGCTGGACTCCCAAAGAGTCACAGTTGCCCTTAAATCTTTTGGAACTTGGAGCAGTCTTACTAGCTCTCAATGCTTTCGCTCCCAACATAGAATGGCAGGCGGTTCAAATTCGAACGGACAACACCACTGCAGTATTCTACATAAACAAGCAGGGGTGGTACCAGATCAGGAATACTCTGTTTGGAAGCTGTGGTCTCTAGCATTCTCCCTGGGAGTCGGCCTCTCAGCTAGTCACCTCCCAAGCAAACTCAGTATTCTGGCGGATGCTCTAAGCTGCATCAGTCAAGGTCAAAGTGAATGGACACTGAATAAGCAAGTACTAGCCACAGTGTTGAGGCGGTGGAGCACACCAGACGTGGATCTGTTTGCCTCTCCTCTCAATTTTCAGCTTCCTCAGTACTGTTGCAGGCCCTGGGTTCCGGGAACACTTCCTCTGGATGTCCTGATCCTGGACTGGTCAGGGAGGTTCCTGTATGCATTTCCTCCATTCCCCTGATATTAAGGGTTTTGCTGAAACTTGGACAGCAGCCTGCATCAATGATCCTAGTGGCTCCGGACTGGCCCAGGCAAGCCTGGTACCCTCTCTTTCTCTCAATGTCCTGCAGCAGGCCTATTTGCCTGCCTCCAACTCACTCCCTGCTGACCCTTCCTCAGACGGGAGTGCAGTACCCAGACATGCTCTCTTCACCTCAAGGCCTGGTTCTTGAGGAGTTAAGAGTTTCCATTCTCACAGTACTCTGAATAGGTCCTTAAGATACTGAGGATGGCTAAAAAAAAAACGGACACTAAGAAGACTTTTGCAGCCAAATGGAAAAGGTTTTTCCCTCTGGTGCATGAGGAAAAAGGTCAAATCCCTATCAGCTTTAGACCCTCAGCTGCTAGACTACCTGGTTCACCTACAGGCGTCAGGCTTGAAACCATCTTCACTCAAGCTACACCTGGCGGCAATTTCAACCTACCTTTCGGTGGTAAAGAAGAAATCATTTTTTTCCCACAGTGTTTTTGAACAGCTTTTCAAAGGCCTCTAATACCTCCAGCCTCCAACCAGGGAGCCCGTTCCTTCTTGGAGCCTGAACCTTTGCATCGATGGGCTCATGAATCCACCTTTCGAGCCTATGTCCACAGCCCACATCAAATTTGTGACTTGCAAGACCATCTTCTTGGCAGCCATTACGTCTGCCAGGAAGATTTCAGAGCTACAGGCCCTGTGCACTGAGCCAAATTACATCATCCCTTACAACAATAAAGTTGAGCTCAGGACAAATATGAAATTTCTGCTAAAGGTGGTTTCAGAGTTTCACTTGAACCAGTCCATTACTCTGCCTGTCTTCTTTTACCGAGCCATCCACTCCTGGCGAGCAAAAGTTCCACAGCTTGGATGTCAAAAGAGCCATCTTTCACTACCTAGAGCATACTAGACAGTCCAGAGGCTCTTCCACTCAGTTGTTCCTCACCTGCGGGGATGTAGGCAGAGAAACACCAGCTATCAAGAGAACTATTTCTCGTTGGTTGGTCTCTTGTATTAGATTCTGCTATGAGAAAGCTGGTCAGCAACCTCCAGTGGGGCCCATTCCACCAGGTGCACTGCAGCCTCGCTTGCAGCAGCAAGGGACATTCCCCTTCTGGATGTCTACAAAGCAGCTACCTGGAAATCTGTGCACACCTTTGTGAAACACTACAGTTTGGATGTGCAGACCAGATCTGATGCCAAATTTGGCAGGGTGGTTCTGCAGAGCCTCTTTCCTAAGTAGGTTCTCTGCCCGCCTCCCACTTGGTACTGCTGGGTAGTCTGCAAAAAAGTTACTGATGCTAAAGGACTCCTGGGGTAAGAAGAGAAAATTACTCTCCGCATTAATCTTCTTTCTTCCAAGGGTTCCTTTAGCATCAGTAAGCTCCCACCCTTTCTCCCTGGTTCACCTGTCGGAGAAGGGCTCTTATGTCACCTTTTACCAAATTTGGAGTTTTTTATTGATTAGTTTTTAGCTTGTGTTGCTGCTGTTTCTATTTCCACTCTTGTGAACAACATTTGCATGTTTTTTTGAATCCTGTTGATTCTTTTTTGGGGCATTTGCCCTTGTTTTTCCTTGAAAAAATTCTGAAGCATTCAACAGCTCTCACTCGGCTCACACCCCCTCCTGTTTTTTGATTGGCTTGGTCCTACGCTTATTTAAATATCTCTTAAAGGCACACCTCCGGGGCAGTTGCATCTAGCCAGCCAGCTAAGTGCAAAAAGGTTACTGATGCTAAAGGACTCCTTGGAAGAAAGATTACTGCGGTGAGTAAATTTTTCTTCTAGGATCGTGGATTTTTTGTTCATCTACACTTATTGGCATGTCCCCTTTCTCTTTAAGGATCCACCGGAAGTCTTCAAGCTGGCTCCTCCCACCCACCCGGGTGGTATATGCCTCAGCTCCGCCCCATGACACCAGATCTTCCTTTCCACTGGAAGATTCGGGTTGCCTCCCTCGTGCTCACGGATTTTATAGGCCCTGGCTTTCGAAACTTCGGATTTACCGAAATTAAAACTCGTTCGAGTTAGCAATCGCGCTTTTGCGTTTTCTATCATGGAAGAAAAATCTCCCCCTGGATTTCACCGATGCCCTTGCAGCCGGAAGATGTCACACACCGATCCCCATCTTACATGCCTCTACTACCTAGGTGTTGGCCATGACACCTCGTCCTGCAGCCTTTGCTTGGCCTTCCACCTCAACGTTCTGGATGACCACCTGGCACGCTTAAAGTTGGGGAGACCAGAGAAAAGGAACCCTCCGGTGAAGTCCAAGGAGGCTAGGTGGGCGGTTTCCACGGCCGCAGGCTCTGCCGAACAATTGGAACGCATGACTGCGTTCGAGAAAGAAGCGTCTCTTGCCGCCAACACTCTGGGCTTCTTCATTCCTCTTGACCTAGGCTCTACTTTTTCGGACTCCTTCCAGGAGTTGTGCCAGTCTCTTCCCACCTGGGCAGAGACGCCTGCAGCCTCGCACTCCTACCAATCCCGTAAGTGGGAGAAGGAACCGGGTAAACTTTCGACTCTGCAAAGGCGCTCTTGGGACCAAGGAGAGGTCCCAGTCCCAAGAACATGCGGTCTGTACTTCGGTCGAGATTGCTTCTTCGGCCGCTGGCTTTTTGGACCTTCCGTCGGGCCAGATGACCAAAGATGCGGTCTATGAGGCCGAGATTGTCATCGGCCCCATTGACCCACTGTCGCCGAATCTGGCCGATGACTATTTGGAAAGGACTCCGGTCCTTGTCTTCCCCAGTGAGACCCAGCCCACTGGTGTTCTCGTCGAGGACCCAGTTCCGGACCCCTTGAAGTCACCGGTCCTGTTGGTGTCTCCGGAGCGACTGAGTTGGCCCGCCCGATCTCGGTCGCGGTCTAGAACCTCCTCAACTAACAGGCCCAGGAAAAGCCTTAAGCACTCTAAGAAGAGGCGACACCATTGGTCGTCCTTGTCCTCCTCGGATGAGGAGAGGCTCCGGCGGAAGCTCCAGCGCTACGAGGACCTCATGTGGCAACAGCTGATCTTGTCCGGGCACAAGCCGACTCCAGCTCCTTCTCCAGCCATTACTTGGCTTTCGCCTCCTAGGCCGAAGCTGACCCCTGTGGATCCGAAATCTTCGGATCCCCTACTCGTGGGGCTGGCAAATCCACCTATTCAGCCTAAACCGGCGCCTCCACCCATCATGGTGGAACCGCCGCCTAAACAGCCCGTGGGAGGGGCTCCTTCGAAAGAAGACAGATCGTACACCGGGCTTCCCTGGCGTTTATCGGTCATGGTCACCCCTGACCGCCCTCAGTGTGTCGAGGGTGATTTGGGCGGCAGGCCGCTGTATCCTGGCTCCTCTGATTTGGATCTCACCAGGCTTCACTCTCATCCTGGGGATGACGAGTCGTCCGTTGGCCTAGGGGTGGAGGAAGGTCCTTTCTCTTTCCAAGGAATCCTTCACCTCATCTGAGTCCACAGGGATGCCCCTGGAACCCATCCAGAAAAAGGCAGAGTACCCTCTTATGGACATCCTTAAGAGGGTATACCCCGATGGAGACCTTTCCTGTGGCCGAGGCCATTGTTGGTCCAGCACTCTGAACTCCGGCAGCGTCCTGCTTCTTGTCCAGCACAGTCTGCCCGCAAGTACACGGTTCCCATAGGGTCCCTTGCGGGGTTCACAGAGCACCCTTCAGCCAAGAGCCTGGTGACCGCCTCTGTGTTCAGGCATACTGCAGTTCTGCCGACACTGACCAGCCTCTCGACAAAGAGTCCAAGCTCTTGGACCACTCGGCGAAGAAGGTCTATGCGGCTTCCTCCTTGGGCCTTCGTTAGGCAAGTTCGTCTGTCATCATGGCACACTTTCATGCCTTCCTCGGTTCGTTAGACAAAGTCCTCCCACATCTCCCCACAGACATGCAGACCATGGTCAAGCAGGTCCAAGACCAGGGCCGAGCTGTTGCCAGACAGCAGCTCGAGACGGCTCTGGACATTGGGGACTCCTCTGCCCGCTCAATGGCTGTCGCAGTTGCATCTAGCTGCAGGGCTTGGCTGAGGCGCTCCTTCTTCCCGGCGGATACTCAGCATAAATTAGCTGACATGCCCTTCCTTGGGACTGACTTGTTTGGCCCAGGAGTGGCCGATCACCTTCAATGCATAGAGCAGTCCACTGCAACCTTGGACGCCACTTCTGCCAAGGGTTCTTCAGGCAAGAATCAGCAGAAGAAGACAACCTTTTTGCCACTCTTCCCCTGCGGCTCAGCAGTCCTCCTACCAAGGGGGATGGCAGCATCAACAGCAGGCCCAAGCTTGGACGCCCTCTACCCAACCCTGGACCCCAACAGGCCCATAAAGGAGGCCGAAGCTCAGTTCCTGGAGCCTTCTCCTTCTCCTCAAAGCCTGCTTAATGACGAGGTGGGGGCTGTGAACCCCTTCTCCCATCACAATAGCTCTGGGTCCCCCATGGGGTGCTGGCTTCGCCACTTCCTTTCCGCCTGGTCCACTGTCACTTCAGACAAGTAGGTTCTCGAAGTGGTCAGTCAAGGACTGCCTCTAGAGTTCGAGCAGTACCCCGCCCAGCCGAGCCCGCGCCCTTCGGGAGGAACGGATATCCGCTGACACTCAGTCGGCTCCTCGAGACGACGTTGCTCAGCTCCTCCTCAGGGAGGCAATAACTCCCGTGGCAGATCCTCCAGCAGACCCAGGTTTTGTCTCCAGGTACTTCCTGGTGCCCAAGCGGACGGAGGGGCTGGCACCCCATTCTAGATCTCCATGACCAGAATCAATATCTTTGGTCTCGCACCTTTCAGATGGTCACTCTGTCCCAGATCATTCCATCCTTGGGGCGAAATGTGGTTTTGTTCACTGGATCTGCGGGACGCGTTCTTTCATTTCCCAATCCGTCTGTCCCATCAGCGGTTCCTCTGCTTCAGGGTCGAGGGGACCCTTTACAAGTTCCGAGCCATGCCGTTCAGCCTGTCATCGGCCCCACGGGTCTTCAGCAAATGCATTGCATTGGTGGCGGCCCATCTACAGCGCCGGGGAGGTTGAATTTACCCCTACCTCGATGACTGGCTTCTAGCAGGTCACTCCCTACAGGAGATGGAGAGATCCAGGGATCTGGCCCTCCAGAACTGCTCCCAACTGGGCCTCCTAATCAACAAGGCCAAGTCGGAATACTCATGCCTTCTCATGTGATGGCTTTCATCGGGGCAGAGCTTGACTCTTGTCAAGCCAGAACTCGGCTTCTAGTGGACAGGGCGGAGATTCTTTCCTCCTTTGCCCAGTCATTTCTGGTTGGGCAGTTGCGCCCTGCCCGGGACTTATGCGTCTTCTGGGTTACATGGTGGCATGCACTTCGGTGGTCCGTTGTGTGCGGTGGCACATGCGTCCCCTTCAGTGGGAGCTGGCCGCCCAGTGGACTTAGCGCCATGGTCAATTCGACCAGCTGGTCACTGTAACCCAGAAGATGTGGGATTCTCTCCAATGGCGGACTGCCCCAGACCGGTTGCAGGAAGGGATCCCGTTTGTCCGCCCCGAGCAGATGGTCGTTCTCACAACCGATGCCTCACTCATGGGCTGGGCTGCCCACATGGGGGACAGAAGGGCCCACGGGCGCTGGACCCCCGAGTAGTCCTAATGCCACATCAACCTGTTGGAGCTCAGAGTAGTCAGACTGGCACTGTCTGCTTTCGCTCCTCAGCTCCGGAGTCAAGTGGTTCAAGTCCAGACAGACAATACCACGACCATGTACTACCTCAACAAACAGGACGGCACGCACTCCCATCTGCTGTGCAAGGAGGCGCTCCGCATCTGGACCCTTGTGGGACAGTTTGGAGGTGGATCTCCTAGCCAGCCATGTGGCAGGAGCCTAGAACCATCTGGCGGATGCTGTCAGCCGTCTAGGCCAGACATCCCACGAGTGGTCTCTTCATCCACAGGTAGCTTACAGCCTGTTCTCCCATTGGGGCAAATCGATGGTGGACCTGTTTGCCTCCAGGGAAAACACCATGCTGAGACTGTTTCATGCCCGTCCCACTCAGCTGGGTTCACTGCAGGGGGATGCCTTCTCGAGGCTGTGGACCCCAGACCTCCTGCACGCCATCCCTCGATCCCCAAGGTGCTCCTCAAGGTGAGGAGGGACAAGGCGAAGGTGATCCTGGTAGCCCTAGACTGGCCGCACCAGTTCTGGTATCCAGATCTCATCAGCCTCTGCTGCAGGCCCCTGGAGCGGCTTTGTGCACGCCCGGACCTGATATCACTCAATCAGGGGAAGGTATACCATCCGGACCTTCAATCCCTGCACCTCACAGCCTGGTACCTGAGTGGCTAGAGTTCCAGGCTTTGTGTCTTTCCGAAGATGTCTACACTGTGGTGGAGGCATCTAAAAAGGAATCGACCAGGAAGTGTTATGCCTTCAGATGGAAGCGGTTTTCTGTTTGGTGTCAGGACAAGGGCCTGGACCCTCTGTCCTGTCCCATGGCTAACATTCTTGACTACCTTTGGTCTCTCTCCAAAGGGGGTCTATGGTCATCGACCCTTAGGGTGCACCTGGCAGCCATCTCTGCTTACCGGGCGCCAGCCCGATCAGCTGGCGTTGGCGTAGGGAGAGGTGGTTGGGCGCTTTTAAAGGCCTGGATCACATATCCCCTTCGGTGCGTGAATCTCCACCTCCGTGGGATTTACTGCTGGTACAGGCAAAGCTCATGGGCAAGCCATTCGAACCCATGAACAAGTGTAAGTTGTCACACTTGTGGAAGACTGCCTTCCTGGTGGCTATCACATCAGCCAGAAGGACAGGGGAGCTCTTGTCTTCCACAGGGACAAAGTTGTCCTGCGCCCCCACCCGAAATTCCTTTCAAAGGTGGTTTCAGAGTTTCACCTTAATCAGGTGTTGACTCTGCCGGTATACTACCCTAATTCCACCTCAGAGGCTGAATACAGGCTCCATACTTTGAACCTGAGATGTGCTCGCTCCTATTATGAGGAGAGGACAGTGGAAACTCTGGGAGAGGTTCGCCAGCTGTTTGTCACCTACACTGAATCCGCTTCTGGCAGACCTGCAGCGAAACGGACTATTGCCAAGATGGATCACATCATGCATAGGTCTGTACCATGAGTTGGCGGGCAAGGAGCCTCCCAGAGGGATAAGATCTCATTCTACCCGCCATACTGCTGCATCGGTGGCTGCTTCCGGGGACATCCCTATCCAGGAAATCTGTCGGGCTGCTACCTGGAAGTCAGCAAACACCTTCACCACCCACTACCACATCGACCTTGAGTCACACCGGGATGCTGGTTTTGGGGCCTCATTTCTCCAGTCTCTGTTCCCCTCAGGTGTGCGCCTTTGCCCCTAGGAGTTCAAGCACAAGTGGGATGAACAACATATCCACGATCCTAGAACAACAGGTTACTCACCCGTAACAGTAGTTCTAGGAGTGGTATATGTTGTTCATCCGCACGGACCCACCTGACCTCCCTGGCTGCAGATGCACAACACCTGGCTTCCAGCAGGCTAAGATCTGGCGTCATGGGACGGAGCCGAGGTATATACCACCCGGGTGGGTGGGAGGAGCCAGCTTGAAGACTGCCAGTGGATCCTTAAAGGGAAAGGGGACATGCTAATAAGTGTGGATGAACAACCTATACCACTCTTAGAGCTACTGTTACAGGTGAGTAACCTGTTCTTCCTGCTCCCAAACAGGAAGTTCCTGTTGTTAATCAAATCCTGTGCCTATAAAAGTAGACTTGGCTAAGGATGGGGGGTGGAGGGCAAGGTAGTCCTAGTGTTCTAACAGCACCTCCTTCCTCTTTCTGTTCTCTGCCACAAGCTATCTAGGGCAGTTTTTAAATCCAAAACACCTGGCTTTCTTCTGCCTAAGCCACTCCCCCTAATTCAGTTTCCTTGTACACCTAGGTAACTGCACAGATAACAAGTCGCACTCTTTTTTTTTTTAACCCTAAATTGAAGGTCCTAGTAGTAGAGTTCTAGTTCTTTAGTCCAAGTAGAGTTCTAACACCACCTCCTTCCTCTTGCTGTTTCTCTGTGATGTAGACCTAATATAATATATTTGGTCAGTAGTTGCCCTCTAATACCAGCAGTAGGAAACTGACACTGGTCACATGGGGGGGGGGGGTTGAGCATCCATAAGATTCTCTCCGGGAAGGGGGTTGCTGTGGCTCTCTGCCTATCTGCCATTTGGACTTGTCTAATTGGCAGAACAGGCAAGCTACACGTAGAGGGAAGGGATCCCACATTCAGGGCATCGGGGTCATCTCCACGGAGGTGGAGCTCGCACCTCACGCTCGTTGCACATACATGTGTCCGAGGCAAAAACTACCCCAGCTACAAGATGACAGTTGACCCTTTGCAGGACCCACACTGGCGACTAGACACCCCTCACAGTCCTGTGGCAGAGGACGACCAAGGAAAGTAAGTCCTGGAGAAGCCAGGTGACAAGGCTGGAGGGTAGGTCTGAGTGGGGCAGCCGGAACAGATTAGGAGGACAAAAACCAATATTTTGGGGGATATTTAGTGTTGGTTAGATGGGTGGTCACTGGTCCGTTAGCACAGCGGCAAGGCATACGCTTGTGACGCCGACACTCTGTGTTCGGGAATAGACCTGTGAAGTCGGGGGGGGGTATTGTGTCCGGGGACTGCTCTCCTCCAGGGGGAGGGTGGGAGCATGTCTGGCATGTGACTGGCCCCTGGCGGAAGCCGGGGGGGGGGAGATGCAGCAAGTCAGCATTGAACTAGTGTTGAGGTGTGCCAGATGCTTCAGCATTGCGGCGTCATTGCACGCCATGCCTCCCATTGAGATTAAAGTAAAAAATGGTGACTGCCTCTGACACTCCGCTCCTCTGGCCCCATTCGCCTGCCATGTTGCCCTTCCAAAGACCTAGTACCGTCATCCGTTGTGTCTGCCCATGGTATCATATGAAAATAATGTATCATGTGACATTATGCAGGCTTGAACTAGATACAGTTAGTGTGAATATACGTCACATCCCTTAAGGAAACCTTGTTACACAGGTGAGTGACTTCTTGATGCCTAAGACCCTATTATGTCATCAGTTTTTATAATCTGTGCAATGTTTTCTTTTACAGCAGGTGCCGAATCATCAGAAGATGCTTCCAATGGAGATTCCATCATCGACTGGCTCAACTCTGTCAGACAGACTGGAAATACTACAAGAAGTGGACAGCGGGGTAATCAGTCCTGGAGAGCAGTGAGCAGAACTAACCCAAACAGTGGTGACTTCAGATTCAGTTTGGAAATTAATGTTAATCGCAATAATGGGCCTCAAAATGCAGAAACCGAAAATGAGCAACTGATGGATATTTCCAGTGGTGAGGACTTTGAAAACAATAGCCAAAGTGACTCAGAGTCTCAGAGATCAGAGTCCCCTTCTGTGAGGCGGCCGAGCAGGTGGACAGAGGGACCAGAAGAAAGGTCTGCTTCTGAGGAAGTAACAAATGAAGAAACAACTCCTCGTAGAGGTCAGAGGAGAGCAAGAAGCAGAAGCCCAGAGCAGCGGAGAACTCGAGCACGAACTGATAGAAGTCAGTCACCCTTAAATCCCTCAAGTGAAACTCCTCCAGCACCACCTGTTATTGAGCCCCCTGTAAGTGCTGAGCATCCTCCAGTTGAAGAAGTTGAGGGAAGCTCAAGAACTAGACAACATGTTCCGGTTAGGCAGAGTACAGTTGCAAATGAGGTACAGGAAGAAAATGTTACTGTTTCTCCGGCACCCGAAACCAGTGAACCAACTCAAAGTGAGAATCCTGCAGAAACAAATGGCAGCAGTGAGTCTACAACTCCGGGACAGAGACCTCCAACTATAGTGCTTGACCTACAGGTGAGGAGAGTTCGCCCTGGAGAACACCGGCAAAGAGACAGCATAGCCAGCAGAACACGATCCCGGTCCCAGGCACCCAATAACACAGTCACTTATGAAAGCGAGCGTGGTGGATTTAGGCGCACTTTCTCACGATCTGAGCGGGCAGGGGTGAGAACATATGTAAGCACTATTCGCATTCCCATTCGTAGAATTTTGAACACAGGACTGAGTGAAACAACATCGGTAGCAATCCAAACTATGCTGAGGCAGATAATGACTGGCTTTGGTGAGTTAAGCTATTTTATGTACAGCGATGGTGATTCGGACTCTGGCGTGCGAAGCCAAAATCCAAATGTAGAAGCTGCCGGGCCACAGAATGATGGTGATAGCCCAGCCAGTGAAGATGCTGAGGTCAGTGCGGCAGAGGAACAGGAGAGTGGCAGTGATGCAAGTCCTACACCTGGCAGTAGAAGGGAAGGTCGGACCAGGGTTCCAGTGAGCTTAGAGAAAGTGGGACTCTGCCTTTTCTTAGTCTAGCACAGTTCTTTCTTTTAAATGAGGAGGATGATGACCAACCCAGAGGACTTACCAAAGAGCAGATTGACAACCTCTCCACCAGGAATTTCGGAGAAAATGATGGTTTGAAAACGTGTAGTGTCTGCATTACAGAGTATGCAGAGGGGAACAAGCTTCCGAAGCTGCCCTGCTCACATGAGTATCACGTCCACTGCATTGACCGTTGGCTGTCTGAAAACTCAACTTGCCCCATTTGCCGTCGAGCAGTCTTGGCCTCCAGTAACCGAGAAAGTGTGGTGTAAATGGCAGCAAGATTTGAACATTCAGCTCACAAACTGGTGCTTAAGTGGTGGGGAGCAGAGTCCTGTTCTCTTTTCATATTATGAATAATTCACAACTTAAGCCTTGTGGCTTTTAGTATGGATTCCTTATGAAAGCATTTTCTTTTTTGTAAAATATTTGTAACAGATTTGAATTGAAGAATAGAATCCAATTATGTATGATACAGAAATGTTGTGTCTTTACAGGGGGTCTCTTTGCCCATGACTGTGGTACAAAGGTCGGCTGTTCGTTTATTCTCAGCTCTTATCTTGATGTGGAAAAGTTAGAAATGCCTACGCTTACTAAAACCTCCCCAAACCTTGTTTTAAAAATATAAAGCTTTTTGTAGAAGCTCAGTACTTTTGCAGTTCACTGTTGTACTAATTCATTATGAAGTTAAAAAATTTACCATGCTTAGAAATGAAAGTAGTTCTGCTTTCATGCAAGTGAGACATCTGATGTAACACATAGACATAAACTGTTTGAGAACAGAGCAGGTAGAGGAGTTAATTTATGTGAGAGAAGCTGCTGGTGTGAAAATTCTGAGAGTTATAAAGGGAACATACTCCCTGTTATTTACATTTTTATTTTAAGTTTGGACATGTGTGAAGCCTGTTTAATAACCTCAGTGTATTGTTTTCTGTGTTTGTATTGAAATAGTACTATATTTTTCATTTATTTAGGGTCCCTTTTTAATGTAGCCTTTTTCCACTCTGTATTCATTGTTTAAATACTTACCAGTTACGGAACCTATAACATTAGTTGATTGTAAGCACTGTATTTAAAGCTTCATTGTGTGTTTCAGCTCAAATGATGTCTCCAAGTTCCAGATATCATAAATAGTTTAAATTAATATTGGGAAAGAGGCATCATTAACATTGGACTCCAAAATGGCAAACTAATAGGACTGTGTAAAAAAAAAAAAAAAAAACTATACATTGGAGTTATTAAACGGACTTATTACATGACTCAATTAGCAATTATATGACAAATAGTATTTGTACTAAAACTGACATGCCTGTACATTAAAATTTGTTAAAAAAAAATCTGTTACAAATGTCGGCATGTGTTCAAGTTCATACATAATAATTAGTATGATTCTTGCCCCGAACAGTATTTTCTTTGCATGGTAAATGACATGCAGCTAAGACTGTTATGTGTATTATTAATTTAAGTCTATATTTACGAATTTCTTACCCTATGAGGGGTTGGCACCCATTTTTGTAACCAGTTATATTTTAATAGTTGAAAATGTTGTACTTAACATGTGTGGCTCATGTCTTCAGGCGAGCCCTTGTGAGCTCATATAAACATCCCCTTTATCACTACTGTTGTAAATATGTGCCTGTTAGGAAATGAGAGTGCTGTGATAATGGCAGTGTTGCTGCATAAAGTTTGTTGGTGCTGCTTAAAATCATCCACTGAAGAAAAGTTGTACTGTGCTGAGGGGCTTCTTTTTTCAGTAGCACTTCTGATATGGATTATCAGAACTGAACTACGTGAGCTTTGCGGATGGTAAGTGGAACTCTTCTTGATGATCAAACCCTTGCTAAACTCAAAGGATGCTGTCACTACCCCCTCACCCCCACCCAAAAAAAACGCCAAACAAGTAAATTATGGCCCTTTAAACCTACAATGTATATGTGTGTGTGTGGGGGGGTAGTGTCTTAAACACAGAACAAACTGTATTTAAGATCTCTCAGTAAAGTCAAACTTTGAAAAATGAAACTGAACATTACCGGCATTGTTTAAGTCTCTAAAATGTGCATGGTGCAAGTGAACAGGGTGCTTGGTGTGTCCTCTTTTGTTTATTTTTAAAATTGACCCCAAGAGATCTTAAACACAGACTATAAAATGGGTAAGAGAGACCAAGACATGTGATTAGTCAGATGTGATCTCATGATTGTGTGTTCCAGCACAACAGCACAGGTCAGAAATACAACATTTTTTGAACCTCATTAGTTTTTAATATAAAAATCAGAGGAACCATTTTTATCATCTCAATAAAGAACTCTAGGGTGTGGGTAATTGTGGGACAAGGGCATTTCTTGGGTGTCTAAGGCACTCTGTGTTGCCGTGTGCCTCCCTTCCCGAGGCATGCCCTTATCCCACAGTAACACGCACCTTGTCCCTTCTTGCTTAACCCTTGCTGTGCCGTGGACTATCAGTCTAGAATTCCAGTGTGTTCTAATTCCATCTGCAGCCCAAGAGTTTAATAAAATACAGGTTTACATTCTACATGTAAAGCAGCAGTAGTTTGTCAGAAAAAAACTTTTTTTTTATTTTCAAGTAATACATTTATGGTAAAATCATCAGTATAAATAATTTCAAACCCCAGGAATCCCTCACTACGTTCAACTACAACTGCATCGTTCCCCTGGAATGAGCTGCCCCAAGCTTAGAATATTATGCTAATTATGGAATTTGAAATAAAATTCAAACTTTGTTGTGTGGTCATGCTCACCCTCACATTCTAACAGCATATGTATTTCTCCACCTGAAGAAGCAGTTGCCCCAAAGTTGTCTCTTCAACTTGAGACTGGTTTTCAGTTTATTATTTTGTAAAACTTTTCCGTAATTACTGTTCAGTTATTTATCAGTCACTCTGTTTAGGATATTATTTTTTAGGTTTTCTCCAGTTCCTGGGATCTGGAGAAGGCTATTTCTCGGCACCATTCCCGCTGTTAAGAGAACTGCTTTTAAACCGTGAAACAAACAAGAAAGAAGATCGCACTCTCCAGAATACAAGCAGGGTGTCGTTCAGTGGTGGCTAGCCCCATGTAGTCAGCAGATAAAACAAGGAACAGAACTGCACTCCGAGCCAGCAAATGGATGCAAGAAACAGCACTTTCATTAAGCAAAATGCCAAATTCATATGCAGGAGGGCAACTCCAGTCCCATCACCTTGGCACATTGATCACTTTGATCTTTGTCAGGAGGCTGTGCTCTTTAAACCTCTTTAATTTTTCTCTAAACCACTTTACATATTTTTACTGTGTATTTTTCTCCGTTCCTCTTATTTGGGAACCAAGCAGTTATGTTGCAGTTTAGCCTGACAGAAACATCTGTGCTATTTTTATTTACGGTTTCATTTTTTAGGGGACCCAAACCACATTTCAAGTACTTTAACCCCTTGTTTTACAGTGCCTTCAGAAAGTATTCACCCCCCTTGGATCTTGTCAGATTTTGTTGTTACTACCAGAATTTTTAATGCATTGAAATTATTTTTCCCCCCTTGATTCACACAGCATACTCAACAATTTAAAGGGGCAAAACTATTTTTATTGTGTAACAAATATTTACGAAACATTTAAAAACTGAAATATCTTATTTGCTTAAGTATTCACCCCCCTGAGTCAATACTTTGTAGAAGCGCCTTTGGCAGCAGTTACAGCTTTGAGCCTTCTTGGGTATGTCTGTATCAGCTTTGCACATCTGGATTTGGGGATTTTCACCCATTCTTCCTTGCAGATTTGCTGAGCTCTGTCAAGTTGGATGGGGAGAATCGGTGAACTGCAGTCTGTCTTTCCACAGATTCTCAATGGGATTCAAGTCTAAGCTTTGGCCTGGCCAGTCAAGGACATTCACCTTCTTGTTCTGAAGCCACTCCAGTGTTGCTTTGGCTGTATGCTTGGGGTCATTGTCCTGTTGGAACGTAAATCTTCGCCCCAGTCCAAGGTCTGTTGCAGACTGATGCAGGGTCTCCTCAAGGATGTGCCTGTATTTGGCTCCATTCATTGTTCCCTCTATCCTGACAAGTGCCCCAGTCCCTGCCGCTGAAAAGCATCCCCATAACATGATGCTGCCACCACCATGCTTCATGGTAGGGATGATGTTACACGGGTGATGAGCTGTGTTCGGTTTACACCAGGCATAGCGCTTTGCATTCAGGCCAAAGAGTTCAATTTTTGTTTCATCAGACCAGAGAATCTTTTGCCACATGGTCTGAGTCTGCCACGTGCCTTCTTGCAAACTCCAGGCATGCTATTATGTGTCCTTTTCTCGGGAGTGGCTTCTGTCTAGCCACTGTCCCATTGAGGCTACATCTGTGAAGTGCTACAGAGATTGTTGTCCTCTGGACAGGTTCTCCCATCTCAGCCATGGAACTCTGTAGTTCTGTCAGGGTGGTCATTGGGTTCTTGGTCACTTCTCTGAGGTCCTTCTTGCCCAGTTGCTCAGTTTGGGAGGACGGCCTGCTCTAGGAAGAGTCTGGGTGGTTCCGTAATCTTTCCATTTCCTAATGATGGGCTTGACTGTGCTCCTGGGAACTTTCAACACCCTAGAAATGTTTTTATACCCCTCCCCAGATCTATGCCTCCTCACAATTCTATCACGGAGTTCTACTGACAGCTCCTTGGTCTTCATGGTAGAGTTTCTGCTCTGACATGCACTGTCAACAGTGGGACCTTATATAGACAGGTGTATTTCCTCTGAAATCATGTCAACCATTTGAACTGACCACAGGTGGACTCCATTCAAGTTTTAGAGTGATCTCACAAGGAAATTGGATGCACCTGAGCTCAATTTGGAGTGTCATAGCAAAGGGGGTGAATACTTATCAAATCAAGACATTTCAGGTTTTTATTTTAAATTACATGTACAAAAAATTCCAGAAGTTTCATTCCACTTTGAGATTATAGGGTAATTTGTGTAGATACGTGACAAAAAATCCCATATAAATGTATTTTAATTTGAGTTTGCAACATCACAAAATGTGACAAAATCCAAGGGGGTGGTGAATACTTTATGAAGGCACTGTACATACACAGGGTTTTTTCTCAAATGTATTTTTCATTAATGCTTCATCTTCCCTGGTTTGTCACTGTTTGGCTTGACTGACTCAGGAAGTAGACGAGACGTGCTAGAGATGGTATGGATGTCCGGGTGTCTGGAAAGAAGAACCCTGAAACCAGTAAGACTAAAAGAGCCACTGAGCAGGCATAGGACTCTGTGCCAGTGAAGTAAAAGGAAAACATGTCACTGCCTCTCCTGCTTTAAGAAGCAAAGGAGATGCCAACTGACAAAAAAGAAAAGATAAAGCTGCAATGATGGATCAGAAATCAGGGTGTCTGAACGGAGAAACCCTGAAACCAGGAAAAAATAAGAGTGGAGGCATCAGAGACTGTGCATGCCCTAAAAAAAAAAAAAAAAAAAGAGCTGTCCATCCTCCTGAAGAAGGAAAGGAGTCACCAGTGAATAAAAATAAGTGCCCTCAATGGAGGACATGACAAAGGCATGGCCATACGTCCAAGCATTCCAGTCTGTGGGGAATTTCATGAGTATGCCTGCCCACCTCCTCAGATTTTGGTTCCAACCCCAGTACTTGCAAAGGAGGAGGTGGAAATGTTTTATGAAGAAGAGAAGGAGGGGAGAACCCATAGAACCAGATGGTTTTCCTGAGCATAAATTTGTCTCGCCTCCAGTACCTTCAGAACACTTGCTTCTCATTATACCCTGGTGAGACGTGTAGTCGGTTCCCTCAGCATTTTCATCAGGAAACTGATGAGGAGGAGGAGGTTGAATTCGTGGATACGGTGGGCTGATCCCCCACTAAGGGGTTGATGCTTCCATTCTCTAAATTCCTTAGAAAAGCCACTTTTAAATGGTGTCCACAACCACCTCAGCTGCTGGCATGGTAAAGAAAACTGAAAAAATGACTGGATAAGTAAACAGCAGTTGGCAAACAAGGTTCTGTACATGTATTCCCACCCTGATCATGAGGAAATGGTTCAGACTGCCACCTGCAGCAAGGTCAAAGTGCCCTTTTCCTCCCAGCATCCTGAAAGATTCCAGGAAATTGGATTCCAGGGAGAACAAAACAAGTGTATACTTTGGCTTTCTTGCTCCTAAGGCAGGCAGCTTATCTGGCCTATATAGCACAGTACCCTTATTGAACTCTGTTCTGGCACTGAGCGCAAAGGCTACGGGAGACTATGCACAAGAATATAGCTGGCACAGCATGATCAGCTATAGATGCTACAAAATACCAGTGACATAGGGCAGTGGATACTGATGAAACTGCCTCCAGGTTTGTGGCCCATCTATTGTCTCAAAGAAGGTTTGTTTGGCTTAGAACTACAGATCTGTCCCAGAACTGTCAGACAAAGCTATGCATTTTTCTTCTGAGGTAAATTCACTGGTACAAGACAGAGACTTGCGTGGAAAAGGATGATTACAAAACCACCTACAGAATGGTAAGGAATACTACCCTTGTACTTATGCCCCCCTAGGAATACCCTCCACAGAAAGCCTGTTATATGGACAGAGATAGAAGAAGTCTGTGTGCTGCTGCAACACCAGCACCCAAACCCCAGGCGAAGCAGAACGCCTGGCAAGTCTGTCCAAATTGCCCACACATTGCCAGTGGAAGGAAGACTAGTGCACTACTCCCATCCTAGGGGCAGTGAGCCAGGGTTTGTCTCTGGAATTCAGAAGATTTCCAAAACGACAGGCTCTGAAAGTTTTTCAACTTCGCACCCCAGCAGAAAACATCTTGCTGGAGTTGGGGGGGTCAGAAATAGCTGCAAACATATGCAGTGGGGAGAAAAAGTACTGTCTGCACAGCAGGGCGCAAGGGACATTGCTCCAGATACTTCCTAACCCTAAATAAATAAAACTGCCTGAGGAAAAAACATCAGGGTAAGGGACTGCCTCTACCAGGTCACAGCCCCGCTTTTCGGCCGCAGTACACCTACCAGGGAAAGACAGTGTATTAGCAGACTTCTTGCATAGGATCAGCCATGGAAGTGAAGAATGGACCCTAAACCAGCAAGTGCTGGCATCAGTGTTCAGAAGGTGGGTACATCAGAAATAGATCTGTTTGCCCTTTAGAAGAACAGTCAGTTCCGTCTTTTTTTGTTGCAGACCCTGAGTAGTGGGTTCAGTCCAAGAGGACACTGTAGTCCTTGGCTGGTTAGGGAAGCTTCTTTATGCCTTCTCTCCCTTCCCCTATTTACTGAGAGTACCGTTGAAACTGAGACGGAAGTCGGCAACAGTGATTCTAATTGTTCCAGGCTTGGGCCAGACAAACATGGTTCTCCATGACACAGTCCCTCTCCAGCAGGCAGTCTGTCAACCTGCCCATGACACACAACCGGTTGACAATGTCCCAGGGCAGGATGTCATTTCCAGATCTGAGACCTCGACACCTCAGGGCATGGTTCTTGAGAGGTTAGAGTTCTGTGGGCTTCTAAGAAAGTACTGAAGTACTTAAGGTTTCCAGGAAACCAGCAACAAGGAAAACTTATGCTCCAAAATGGGGAAATATTTTTTCCTTACGGTGCTCTCTTAAATTAATTGGCCCCCCTCTGGGCAGCTCTGTCCACAGTCCTGGACTACCTAGTCCACCTCCTGTCCTTGGGCCTAAGGCATTGGACTCCAATGGTGCATTTGACAGCAGTGTCAGCTGGTACATCAGCTGGCAGACAGATCAGGGGCCTACAAACCTATTTTCAAATGGTTCTTTAAAGGCCTTAAACATTGGTACCCTCCTGTAGGGATCCTGTCTTCTCCCCCCTAATGGGACCTGAATCTGTGTATTACCCAGCTGATGGAGGCTTCCTTAGTCTGTGGCAGCTGCTGCTTTAAAGCATGACACCTGAAAACCAGTTTTACTTGTAGCACTGACGTCTGCTAGAGGGGTGAGTGAGCTGCAAGCCCTCTGCACAGATCCTGTTATCATTTTTCACAGGGACAAGGTAGTCCTAAAAGCTAACAAATTCCTCCTTAAAGTGGTGTCTGAATTTCATCTGAATCAGTCTGTTACACTTCCAGTTTTCTTTACAGCAAAATCCAGCTTAGAGCAGCTCCACAGTCTGGATGTTAAGAGACCTCTGAGGTACTACTCGGACCATACCAAGAATGTAAGGTCTACTGATACCCAGTTATTCATCACCTGTAGTGAAGTGGGGACAAGTAAGCCAGCATCCAAGAGAACCATTTCTCTGATAGTTTCCTAGATACAGTTCTGGTATGGCAAAGCTGGTGACGACCTTGGGGTTCACTGCACAAGGGGTACCTCTGTGGTAGCATCAAGAGGTGTTTCCCTGCAGTGAATCTCTAAGCAGCTGCCTAGAAAATAGTACACATTATAACTGTCTGGACATATATTCCAGAAGGGGTGCCAGTTTTGGCACTGCTGTGTTGCAGAACCTTTTCTCTACTATGTTCTGCACCCAGCCTCCCAAGGTACTGCTATGGACTCTGCAGTTGGTCATAAGTGAAGGATTTCTAGGATTTGAAGAAAACATTATTCACCATAGTAATGTTTCTTCCAAGTGATCCCTTACAGTGCTTAACAATCCCAGTCCCTTCCTCCACTTCCAGAACATGAGAAAAAGTTTGCACAAGAATCAGTTTTTTATGTCTGGCACCACTTGTTACAGTGCCTATAGAAACGCTAGTAAGTGATTTGAACATTTTAAATTCATGAAATTTTGAATGTGTTTTTGTTATATTTTCTAGTAGCCATTCTGCTAGTTTAGTGGTCACTGCAAATAAATCTGCCGTTGGATTGTGAGGGGAAGCATAACCACATAGCAGAGTTTGATTTTCATTCCAGATTCCATAATTAGATTACAATTCTTAGATCCAGGGCAGCTCATTCCAGGGGAATTATTCAGTGGTAGTTAAGCATAGTGGTGATCTTTTCGAAGAAACATTACTATGGTAATTTTTTCTTTCTTTTCACTATATGTGATTCCTGAACTGATATACGTGGTTTTGAAGTTTTTAAAAGTTCTGCTGTCATGCCGCGTGCTATGTTACATTAAAAAAAAAAATGTTTGGCATGGTATTGTTTACCTCAGAAACATGTGCTAGCACCATTCTGCTGACACCCACAGTGTGAATCTAGAACCTGTAGTCAAAAAGTAACCTCAAGAGACGTGATTTCAGAAAAATTGCACGTGATGGACGTATTTATTGATTTGTCATTCTTCCAAAAAGTCTTTATAAAAGCTTTTATAAAAAAAATATATCAATGAATTAAAATATAGGGATGATGAGTCTAATGATGTCAAAAATATATTATTGTGCAAAAATGCTCTTTGATATTTTTTGGCAACTGACAAATAACTGCTGGTATACGGCACGATTCTCTAGTTTAAAAGGACCAGAATTAGCCTGTTAGGTTTTGACTTTGTACCTTTAAGTTGCTTGGTTAACACTACTTTTAAAGTGAATGGCAGCTGCATTTTCTTTCTCTTTCAGTTACACCCACCAGTGCAGAACAGGCATTTTTGGGCAAATGCTTGGTGCTGCAGCTGCGGGCAGCCCTTCAGACTTGACTGGTAGTAATTCCTTTGTCAACTGCCTCATCACATTGTTCTTGCCTCTTCTCTTTACAAACAACAAAAAGGTAGTTAGCTGCATTTGATTTGAGAAGGGCAAGGGTTGCTACTGTAGAAACAACTGAAGGACATCCCATTTAATTTTAGTTCAGTCTGTCCTGGAACTTCCAAGAAGGGCAATGCCTTCCTAATAATCAGAAATTTGTTGGCAGCTGCTAAAAAGATTGATAACATGATGGTTTAAATGGGGCATTCTGAACAAAGTAGGGTTGCCCCTGATTATATGATGCCATAGATTTACAAAGAAAGGCCGACAATGTAGTTTTTAGTTAATGGTATTACAGCATGTATTAGTTCTGCTGTTATTTATCTAATCCACACATTTACATATTTAAGAGCATTTTGCCTTATATGATGGCATCAGTAACTAAAGGATCTCCCTGCACTGTACTTTTTTCTTTCAACAAAGGATGAATGAGTAGGGTTCAAGATATTTGAATGATAGCCTGCTGTCTCTTGTAATTGAGGCTGGTTTTTAATTACCCACGGACCTTTTAACTGTATTTACCCATTCTAGGGACATGGATATGTTGTTCATCCACACTCATTGGCAGTATCCTTGCCGCTTTAAATCTTGCCGGAAGGTCTTCAAGCTTGCTCCTCCCACCCACCCGGGTGGTATAACTCTCGGCTCCGACCCCATGCGCCAGATCTTCCTTACGCTTGGAAGCTCAGGTTCCCTCATAACGCTCTGCGTTTGCGACTAGTTCCTATTTCTCCGTTTGCGGATTTAAAAATAAAATTTGCAAAGACTTCAGTCTTGATCCCTCATGACTCGCGATGGACAATCGACTCCAGTTTCGGAGATGCCCATGCGGGCAGAAGATGTCTCGGACGGATCCACACTCCACGTGTGTCTACTGCTTAGGCCTTGAGCACGACCCGCAGGCTTGCGACCTGTGCTCATCTTTCTCGGCCTACGTCCTCGAAGACCGTGCTGCCCGATTGCAACTGGGCCGTCCGAGAGCGTTCCCTCGGTGAAGTCAAGGAGGCGGTCGGTCATGTGTCCGCGGCGGGTCAGGGGATCAGCTCGGAGCGGATGGTCGCCTCAAGAGGAGGCAAGCGGCCAGATCTTCCTCGGCGGCATTTATCCCGCTCTCTCTGGGTTCTTCCTACACGGCTTCTTTTAGGAGCTTTGTCTGTCCCTCTCCACTAAAGGAGAAGGCTTGCGTCTGCTGGACCTTATTCTCGGTCCAAAAGAGGACAAGGGTAAGTCCCTCATTCGCGCTCTTGGGAGGCGGGAAAGGTCCCTCTCCCGGGCCGTCGTCCGTCGGCTTCGATCGACCGCTCGGCCTGCCACTGGCCTCATGGTGTCCCTCCAGGTCAGTTGACCGAGACTCCACTGATGAAGTCGAGATTTTTCTCGACCCATTGACAGGCTGTCGCCTTTAGCAGCCGAGATTCCTCTCCGGTTCCCGGGAGGAGTTGAGGATCCCGTGGCTCGTCTGTGCCTCCGGTTCCGAGCCTCGGATGGACCTTCGAGCCGAAGGAGTGCGGTTCGGCCGACACCTCCCGCACCGACCCGAGTCGGGACTCGGTCTCGGTCTCGGACCTCTTCGCGGTCCAGCCGTTCCCACCGTCATAAGCGGTCTCGGTCTCGGCAGCTTGAGTGGCGGCGTTGCCGCCGTCCTCGCCCTCCTCCTCGGATGAGGAGGCTTCGCGAATTACGTCGACGGTCACGAGGACCTTATGTTGCAACAGCTCCTCCTGGCCGGGAATAAGCCGACTCCGGCGCCTTCCCCGGCCATTAAGTGGCTGTCACCGGAGCGGCCGACACAACCCCTCGACTTGTCCGAGGAGCCTATACCCAGGCCGGTTGTTCGGCCAAAACCAGCTGCTCCACCGATTCCGGTGGAACCTCCGCCTCCACAGCCACCAATTGGGGCTCCGACCAAGGATTCTCGGTCGGCTAAGGGTTTACCCCATCGGCTGTCAGTTACCCTCACTCCCGACCGACCTCGGCAGGTGAAGGGTGTCTCAGGCCAGAGGCAGCTCTTCGAGGACTCTTCCGAGTCCGAAGATGATTCCTCCTTCTTCTCCAAGCGACTGGACTTGGAGTCTTCAGGAGGTCAGTCAATGGACGATAGCCCGTCGTCCTTCCTAGGACTGCTTCGGCTCATCTCGGAGTCTACCGGGATGGAGCTCGAACCCGTTTCCAAACGGGCCAGGTATCCCCTCACGGAGATTCTGGACCGAGGATTCTCCACGGAGGCCTTTCCGGTGGCCGAGGCCATAGTGGGTCCGGCACTGGAACTTTGGCAGCGCCCTGCTTCCTGCCCTGCGCCTGGCCCAGGATGGCCAGGAAGTATGCGGTCCCTACGGTTCCTTGTCCGGTTTTGAACACCCTCTGCTGAGGGGTTGGTTACCGAGCCAGCTTCTCGTGCCACGGCAACGCCAGGGATGTGGACAAACCTCCTGACAAGGAGTCCAAGAAATTGGACTATGTCGGGCGAAAAGTCTACGCTGGCCCTCTCGCCTTCGTCAGGCCAGTTCGGCCGTCCTCATGGCACATTTTTCTCATGCCCTGTTGGGCTCCCTGGATGAGGTCATCCTCATCTTCCGCCCGATCTGCAGACTACAGTTAAGCAGGTGCGGACCAGGGCAGTGGCCAAACAGCAGCTCCAGACTGCTTTGGATATAGGGACTCATGTGCCAGATCGGTGGCGGCCGCGGTGGCTATGGTCGGCGGCTTGGCTGAGGATATCCACCTTTACTTGGATACCCAGCACAAGTTGGCGGATGTTCCCTTTGGGGACTGACCTCTTGACCCTGGGGTGGAAGGTCACCTGCAGAGGATCGAGAAGTCCAATGCCACCTTGGACTCGGTCTCTTCCGCTCAGAAGGACAAAGGCCGCAAACCACAGCCTAAGCCCTTTGCGTCCTTCTGTGCCCCGCGCGCCTGCCCAGCAACGTCAGGGCCAGCAGGCTCGGCCTTGGCATCCCAAACCCAAGCCGCCGGCTTCCTCTAACAGGAGGCAGGGAGGAAGGGCCCAGGAGGTCCCTCGGCGGTCCCTCCTCCAAGCCTGCCCAGTGCCGGGCTGAGGGTGTCGCCCCATCCCCGTCACCTACCCTGGTCCCCCGGGGACGGCCTGCACTTCCGCTCCACTTGGTCCGCTGTTACCACGGACAGGTGGGTCTTGGAGGTGGTGGGAAGAGGCCTGCCTCTGAATTGAGCAGGCACCACCCTTCAGGAGCCGCCGCCTCGGGGGCTTCGGGATCCCCAGCCTCACTGGCGGCCGCCGAGCCGACATCGCCTCCTCCTCCAGAAGGAGGTGGTAAGAGAGGTGGTGGACCCTCCTTCAGACCCAGGGTTTGTGTCCAGGTACTTCCTGGTTCGAAGCGGACGGGGTTGCCCATTCTCGACCTACACGACTAAACAAGTTCCTAAGGTCTCGAACCTTCAGGATGGTCACTCTGGCTCAGATAATACCATCCTTGGAGCGCGGGGTGGTTCTGCTCTCTGGACTTGCAGGGGCCGTTTTTCCACGTCCCTATCCGTCGTCTCACCAGAGATTCCTTCGCTTCGCGGAAGGATCTCTCTCGAGTTCAAGCCATGCCCTTGGCTTGTCTCCAGCTCCCAGGGTCTTCACCAAATGCATGGCAGTGGTGACAGCATTCGCTGCCGAGGGTCCGGGTGTACCCTTACCTGGACGACTGGCTGATAGCAGCTCCCTCCAGGAAGGAGGCGGAGTGGTCCAGAGATCTGGCCCTCCAGGTCTGCTCTCAACTGGGCCTCCTTATCAACGAGGCCAGAGTCAACTCGAGCGAGCAGGTGATTCTATTCATCGGGCGCAGCTCGATCTCTTCGAGCCAGAGCGGCCCCGGCGGACAGGGCCGAGGTTCTTTCCTCCTTGCCCGATCATTTCTGGTTGGGCAATTGCGCCCTGCCGGGACTTCCCTCGCCTCCTGGGTCTCATGGCGGCCTGTACCAGCGTGGTCCGTTGGGCCCGCTGGAACATCGTCCCCTTCAGTGGGGACTGGCCAGCCAGTGGTCTAGCAGCTCGATCCCTGGACCAGCTTGTGTCGGTGACACAGGGATGTGGAGCGCTCTCCAGTGGTGGACGTTCCCAGATCATTTGCAGGAGGGCATCCGTTCGTCCGCCTCGAGCCGACGGTCTCTCTGTCGACCGATGCCTCTCTGATGGGTTGGGGTGCCCATCTGGGGAACACCGGGCTCATGGCCTCTGGTCCCCAGGAGTCCCGATGCCACATCAACCTGCTGGAGCTCCGGCGGTCCGCCTAGCTCTCACGCCTTTGCTCCGTTCCTCCGGGGTCAAGTGGTCCGAGTCCAGGCGGACAATGCCACGACCATGTACTATCTAAACCGCCAGAGCGGGGCACGCTCCATGCTTCTATGCAAGGAAGCTCCGCATTTGGTCACTCGTGGCGCAGCCTGAGGCGGATCTCCTAGCCATTCACGTGGCAGGAGCCTCCAACACCCTGGCCGATGCCTGAGCCGGATGGGGCTGCATCCCACAGTGGTCTCTCCTGCGGAGGTAGTACAGCATCTGTTCTCCCTTTGGGGCACACCTCAGGTGGACCTGTTTGCCTCCATGGAGACGCAGGCTGAGTCTGTTCATGCCGCCCCCTCAGCAGGGCTCGCTGCAGGGGGATGCCTTCTCGAGGCAATGGACCCCGGGCCTCTTTTACGCCTTTCCCCCATTTCCCTTGATCCACAAGGTGCTTCTCAAGGCGAGGAGGGACAAGGCGCAGGTGATTCTGATAGCCCCAGACTGGCCTCGCCAGTTCTGGTACCCAGATCTCCTCAGTCTCAGCTCCAGGACTCCGCGGCAGCTTCCAGCTCGCCCGGACCTGCTCTCAGTCAATCAGGGGAAGGTGTTCCATCCGGACCTTCAATCCCTGCACCTGACGGCCTGGTTCCTGGCGGCTAGAGTTCCAGGCCTTGGGTCTTTCCGGCGAGGTCCTCAATGTAGTTGAGGCGTCCCGTGGGAGTCGACAGAAAATGCTATGCCTTCAAATGAAAAGGTTTTCCATTTGGTGTCAGGACAAGGGCTTGGACCCTTCCTCCTGTTCCTTGGCAAGCATCTTGGACTATTTATGGTCCCTTTCTAGTCAAGGGCTTAGGTCGGTGACCCTAAGGGTGCACCTGGCAGCCATCTCTGCTTACCGGCAGCGGGCCGGGAAGCAGTCGATGGCCGAGGAGAAGGTGGTCTGGCGCTTTTCAAAGGCCTTGATCACATTTCCTCCAGTCTGGGAACCCACCTCCGTGGATCTACTGCTGGTACTGGCAAAGCTCATGGGCAAGCCATTAGAACCTATGCACAGGTGTGCTCTCTCTCACCTGTCGTGGAAGACCGCCTTCTTGGTGGCTATCACGTCAGCCAGAAGGATGGGAGCTCCAGGCGCTTCCATCGAGTCTCCTTACCTGGTCTTCCCACAGGGACAAGGTTGTCCTGCTTCCACCGAAATTCCTTCCGAAGGTGGTGTCGGAGTTTCACCTTAACCAGGTGTTGACTCTGCGGTGTTCTACCCCAATCACCTCGGAGGCCGAATATAGGCTCCATACTCTGGACCCTAGAGAGGCGCGCTTATTATAAGGGCGCATGGCTGAAAGTCGGGGAGAGGTTCGCCAGCTGTTTGTCACACCACGCTGAAGCCGCATCTGGCAGACCTGCAGCCAGCGGACGATAAGCAGGTGGGTAACCTCCTGCATAGATCTCTGCTATAAGTTGGCGGGCATGGAGCCTCCCAGAGGATAAGAGCTCATTCTACCCGCCATACTGCTGCAACGGTGGCTGCTTCCAGGGACGTCCCTATCCAGGAAATCTGCAGGGCTGCTACCTGGAAGTCAGCAAACACCTTCATTACCCACTACCACATCGACCTTGAGTCACGCGGGATGCTGGTTTTGGGGCCTCGGTTCTCCAGTCTCTTTCCCAAGTAAGTATATGGGGTGTGCGCCTTGCCTCCTCCTCCGGAGAACTGCTAGAGTCTGCTAATGAGTGTGGATGAACAACATATCCATGTCCCTAGAAATACAGGTTACTCACCTGTAACAGGAGTTCAGGAATGGTATATGTTGTTCATCCTACGACTCTGAAACTCGGCTTCGGCAGCACAACCCTGAGCTTCAGCCCGGGCCAGATCTGGCGTCATGGGCGGGCAGGAGTTATACCACCGGTGGGTGGGAGGAGCAAGCTTGAAGACCTTCCGGCAAGATTTAAAGCGGCAAGGATACTGCCAATGAGTGTGGATGAACAACATATACCATTCCTAGAACTCCTGTTACAGGTGAGTAACCTGTATTTGTGTCTCATCACTAATTAGTATTGATTTTCTCACAGTCTACTAAATCAGTCAGAAAGTCATATAGAAAAAAAGTATCAGAAAAGTGTTTGTAATAAAGAGCCATCATTTCGCACAATAGTTGCAAAAAGTTCTAAGTACTGTAGGCATACTGTTCAGTGACCTCCCATGCTTTTTGATTTTCTTTTTGCACTATGTAAAGATAGCAGAGGAACTGTGTATCCAGTATGAATGTTAGTTCACTGGTTACTACATTTTTGTACAGAGTAAATATAGGTCTTAACAGCGTGTACAGTATTTTGGGGATGCACAGGCAAAATTAAAATTTACACTTTTAGAAAATGCGGTAGATTTGAGCTCATACAAGGAGATGCAGACCAAGTAACAGCGAAATGTGTACTTTTGTTAAATAAGGCTTTATTTGGTATCTTAACCAAACAGACCCACCGTTAACATTTTTGTTGTGAAATCGTTGGTCCATGCTTCCAAACTAAGCTGTCCTTTTCTCCCCAGTATGGTAGGACTGTCTGGACTTGGTATCAGACTCGCACCATGAAGTTCTTTCTGTAACTGTGCTTTGACTTCAGTTTTCAGCAGCTATTTTTTTCAGAATAGTGGTTCGGATGTGAGAATTACAACTCCGCCCCCCCCCCCACAAAGTCTAGTGGATAGTGCCCATGTTGAACCCATCCACCAGACTGGTGGGTTTAGTTGCAGTGTAGACAGAGTAAAAACCTATTGGAATAGTAGAGTGAGAAACTTAGTTCTGTCAGAGGGCAGGTAGAAGTCTATTTTGTGTGTCTGCTCCTATGGACAGGCAGCAGTTGTATGGGCTCTTTGTCCTTTTCAGGGACAGATGGAAAAGTGTGAGAATGTAAGACACGCCACTTTAGCCATTTACTCTGCCCTTTAGCTTTGCTTGTACTAGTACCCATGTTGTAACTACTCCCCTTGAGCCTTACCTCATTGTGCCTCACCCAGTCACCAATTTTCAGTTTAAAAAAGTATATATATTTCAACCCCCACTCCATGAGCAGTGCAAATGTATCCTCAGTCAGTACTGTAGTAAAAACCAAACTGAATTTTGGCACATGCGTTCACATTGCGAATTTGTCTACGTGAGAGAATCCTTTTTTCGCCCTATTTCTTCAAGGCAAAATGTGATTTTATTTTAAACTAAAGGCTCTCCTAAGACAAACTTTGTTTTAAAGATCTGTTTTAGATACAAATGCACTACAAAAAAGCTCTAGGACTGGATTTTTCATGCAACTGCTGAGTGAGTGTACCTTGGGATTTTCTGTTCAGGACTCAAAATCAGTTATATTGGCTTTGTAGATTAGTACCTACAAAATACATGTTTGAAACAAATCTTGACTGCTTAATTGTCTCTATTTTTTTGGAAGGGGTTGATTTGCTATGTAAGATGTCCTCCAAGTTGGTAAGTTTGAATTCCTGTAAATAAACTGCATGAAAAGTACATCTGCACAACAGCGTTACTGTCTGTGGAATTTGGTGGGCCTTCTGTGACTTTGTCAAAAGATGCTGGCAGATCAGCTTTGACTGATAGGGACAGGGTGCAGAATATTAATTGTGCTACTGTCTTTTTTTTTTTTGTTCAGTTTTACATAGCATCTTTTGTACTGTGTATTACAGCACTTTGCAGAGGGTAAAAGATGGTTACAAGAGAAAAGGCACAGGTTGGAGATCTTGCAGAGATGCATCACTCAAATAGGAAATGGGTGTCCATGTCTGGGCTGCAAGTAAAACAAAAGGGCAATATTTAATACACGCTGAACTGAGAAAAAGTTTGAGTCGACGTTATGACCACAGGAATTATCTGTGAAGAAATTGCAAGATCTTCATTGGGAGTATCTCAGTCATCAGGTCACACTGTAGGAACTTTACCATCGTTGAAGCAGGATCCACACACAAGACTTTTCCAGCAGTACAGCTGGGGCTGCCCACGCTGACATAGTCAACCTTATAAAGGTGTAAGCGGCCCCGCTTCCTCCTCGGTTCTTGCCAGCTGTCAACTCCTCTCGCATGGGTCTGCGCAGAAGTTCCATTGCAGTTTGCACCTTTTTTTTTTTTTTTGCCTATGCTTGTTTCTTTAGTGTGGAATCTCTTTTTAATAAAGAGATTCTTTTACCTCGTTTATGTGGAGAGTCACTCCTTCCACTTCTCTCTTCCATCACTGTGGGAAGATTATTTCTTCAGATGACCACGATCTCCGCATCTGCTGCCTTGGTCCTGACCACGACATTCCTGCCTCTGAGATCTGCCAAACATTCAACCAAACAACCCAAAGACATTGGAAATAGGCTCTGAAGAAATCCCTTATAGAACAGCAAGTAGCCAGTTCTGCACAGGAGTCCTCTGAGATCCCTCCTAACCAGTCATGGGTGGGTTCGTCAAGCTCGAAGGCTCAAGACAAGTCCCTGGGGGGGGTCATAAGAAAGGCCACAACCGGGACCGTTCCCCCAGAGGCGCTCCCATTCCCTGTCATCTTCCTCCTCTTCCGAGGGCACTCCAGCTGCTGCCGCAGTCACTCCCTTTGCTATCAGGCCCATAATGACTGCACCTCCTCCCTCTTGACAGGGAGGCCAGACGTCAACCCTCTGGTCATTGGCTACCTGGTCGTCAACTCTGGCCCTGCCATTGAGGCCTGATGCCTCTCCAGGCCATCAGGCTTTTGAGACTTCATGGATGATTCTTTGCACCCTGACCCGACAGTCCCTCTGCCATCAATCTCAGTGCTGTTTTAACTCATCTGATGATGGCTCTTGTGCACCAGCTCGGTGCTCATAGACCAGTATCCCTGGTGCTGTCGACACCTGTTTGTCCTTTTCTAGCTGTTCCCTTTTGGGGGCTGTCGGTCCCTCGTTCATTGGACCCTGAGTTAGAGCCTGTCAATATAGAGGAGTACCACCTGATCTTATCCTTCCTGAGGAAGAGGAGGAAGCTTTTTCCTTGGATAGATCTACAGTATCTTCGGTGAGCTTGGACTCTGAAACATACTCCTAGGTCCCCTCCTGAAGACCCCATCTTCTTTAACATTATGAAGTAGCTGTCGGCTGAAACACCAAGGAACGGGATGCCACCAGAAAGGACCTGGTGGACTTTTTAGATATCCCATAATTTCTACCATGGGTCTTTACTCCTATTTTGCCAGCTCTGAGGAATGCCACCACTACAGCATGGCACCGCCCTGACATGATCCTTGCAATGCCTAGGAGGGCAGACAAACTGTATCTTGCTCCCCATGACTTGCCCTATTATGCTGCCCAGCCTGAGACTAATTTCATGGTCATCAAAGCAGTGCATGATAGGTCCAAGTTGCCCAAACACCTTGGCTCCCTCCTCCTTGACACGGAATCTAGGAGGACCGACCTCTGAAGTAAGAGGTTTACACCTCTTCTACTCCGGAACTCTGGATTGCAAATTACTTGCCCACATGGTTAAGTACAAGAATATCATATGGAAAAATGCAGGGCAGCTGCCGGCTGCTCAGGCCCTCCTAGAGAGTTCCCAGAAACAGGAGGTTCTCAAGTCCCTCCAGTATGCTGAGGATATTAGCAAACACCTTCTCCAGACCTTGTATATGTCTGATGCTGTTACCAGGGCAGCTGCCATGGGCATTTGCCTAGTATGCATGCCTGGTTGAGGGTATCTGGTTTTGCAGCAGATGACCAGCAAAAGGTACTGAATGCCCCATTCAGTAGCTTGAAATTTTTTTTGGGCCCGATGTCCAAGACACAATGACTTGCAGACAGGGGTGCCTATGCTTCATTTACACTGTGATTGTAGAAAAAAAAACTAACTATGACCTATAATTCACATAGCCATACTTTTATGAAGAGTCTAGTTACTGTGCCCCAATGAGCCCAGTATTACTGCTGAGGTAATAAATATTCATATTAGCATGCTTTAATGAAGGTCCATGATTGTTATTGAATACTATTCAAATCCATTATACAAAAACATATGGGTATAAATGTAAAGAGCTCTTTAAAGCGTTCCCCCAAATAACTTAAGTGATGCATTTAAGAGCGGCCAGTCTGAGGCCCTGTACACATCAGGCTAGTTAATGTTTTAAGATGCTTAAAATGTTTTAACTAGCGCAAACACGGTGCCCATCCATATTTAAGCACGGTTTCAAAGCGTGTTAGGAAACCGTGCTTAAACCCTGCTGGAAGCTAGTCTCAAGTCCATTTCTAAACACGGTTTGATGAGGGAAAGCATGTTACCCTGTAGCGTGGATGGGCGTCTGCATATTGCTCCTCTAGAAAGCATGTTAACAGTCGTGGAGAACCAGTTTTTAAAAACATTACTGGAGGCAAATGCAGACAGAAGACAACCGTGTAACAACCAAGTTTAAACTCTGTGAAAAATAATGTGGACGGGCTGCTGTGGTGAGTTTGAAAACGTTTTTATAAAATGGTGAAAATCTTCATCTCTGATGTGTACAGGGTCTTAGAATGTGATAAAGTCACCTACTGTGTTTTGCCCTCGGGAGTATAGATCGATCTAAAAGGCCAGATATTAGTGTCAAGAAGGAGAAAGAGAGAGAGTTTAATAATGTCAGCAGGCATGCATGGACCTGGTGCCAAAATGGCAGTTCTAAGGGTCATTCCCCCAAAAATGTGAAAATATGAGCCTGTCATAGCCCCACCAACACAGTGCAGTGTATGTTGCAGCAAAGTGCTGTGTAATGACAGGAGTTCTTAAAAATCTTGTCTGCACCCTCCAGTGAAATTCGCCCCAAGAAGGTGAGGCTACAATTCTTCAGCCTCCTGCTAGACATTTTTCCACTCTGGAATTGCAGTGTCAGTCTTCCAGTCCTGAATCCATTTGAGTGTTTTATTGTCTGCATAGGCAACATTTTTGGTATTGAGTGGTTGGTGAAGTTGTGATAGGGGTTTCATTTTAATGTTTAGCCGAACCCATCCATAAAATAAATCTAAGTCCAGCATAGTCCTTTGTAACTGCACTAGATGTGGTTGTTGCAGTGTAAAATGCCTGACCTGCAAAAAATGAAACTGGTTCTCTCTGCGGAGGCCATATTTATGTTGGAGTTGCGAAAGTGACATGCAAACTCACCGGTCCAGAAGATGGGTAAATCTGGTGAGGCCACGGCTCTCCCAGAAATCAAAGCCTTGGTCCTGACTTGGGTAAAAACTGTTCATGGTGTCTTATCAGGGTCAAAGGGCCAAGGGAGTTGGGTACCCCCAGCTGATGTCAGAGCTGCCCAAGGGTGTTTAACATGTGTCTAGTCCAGCGGTTAACACCCTGGATCATCTGTGGGAATATGTGGGCAAGGTCCATAACCACACAGGTTTGCCTGTTCCAGTGTGATTGAGTACCACCCCAAATCGATCCTGTGTTTGAGCCAAGTATACAGCCAGGGACCCTGCGCTACCAAGTAGTAATTCTTTAGATCTGGGAAGGCCAGATCCCTCTCTTATCTAGACATACACAACAAATTATGGAAAAGTCTGGGTCTTTTTTACCCTGCCAAATAAATCTAGAGAGGAGTTTATGTAAGTCTGTACAAAATAAGGAAGGGATTGACAAGGGCAAGGTTTGGAAAAGAAACCAACTTAGGGAGGATGTTCATTTTTTATGGTATGCACTCTTTGTAACAGGGAAAGAAGGAGCACTTACCACTTGGCAATGTCTTGTTTTATAGAATGTAACAATTTGGCGTAATTATCTGAAAATAATTTTGTGGTGTCTGCAGAAACCAGGATTCCCAAGTACCGAAAGGTACTTCTGGGAGCCCAGGCAAAGGGAAAGATGGATTTGAAATCTGGAGGTGGTGTTGCACTTAATATCGTTGCCTCTGATTTGGTGGCATTTATTTTATAGCCTGCAAGGGTATGAAACTGGTGTAAAGCATCTAACAGTGGTGGAAGTGAGGACTCCGAGTTTCCCAGAAATAGCAAAGTATCATCGGCGTACAGAGCTAGCTTATGCTCTTGGGCTCCCACCATCACTCCCCTTGTTGCCTGATGCTCCTGAATGTGTGTGGCTAAGGGTTCCAGGGAGAGGGCGAAAAGTAGAGGGGTCATAGGGCATCCCTGCTGCTTGCTTCTTTTGAAGGGAAAGTGTGCCAAGGGTGCATCTGTTTACCCTTACTGAAGCTTCTGGAGTTGAATAAAGGGTTGCTATTGCCTTGATGAAGTTGCTACCTAGATTTAAATTTGGATAGTACTTTTTCTAGGAATAGCCAGTCTACTCTGTTAAATGCTTTCTCAGCATCGACAGAAATTGCCAGTTGGAAACTACCACTACCCTTCGGTGCTGATATTATATTTAGAAACCTGATATCCTATAAAAGACGGCCCCTTATAAATCCATTTTGATTATGGTGGATGAGCTTTTGAATCACTCTTTGTAACCTATTGGCTAATAGACCAGTGAAGAGTCTCAGATCTGTGTTAAATGGGGTGGTTGGAGCCATGCTCCAAGGGGTCTTTACCTGCTTTAGGCAAAATAGAGATCCTGGCTAAATTCCACGATGGGGGTACCAATTGGCCATCTCACAGAATATGGTTGAAGACTTACTAACATACTAAAAGCCAGCAGAATAGGCCTAATGGTCTTTTATGTCTGCTCGTTAGCCAGCCCCTATTGGGCGCTAGCTCCTTCCCCCCCCCCCCGAAAGGGTCAACTTCGCTTCAGCATACCCATGCATCTGTCCCACTCCCTTGTGAAGCCCTCTACTGTGCCCTGTTCTACTAGATTCCCAGGCAGTGCATTCCATGGCTCCACCACCCTTTCAGTGAAGTAATGCCTTCTGTGTTCTCCCTGGTAGGTTCCCCCTCCAACTTCCACTCGTGCCCCCTTTCCTTAGTCTGAACATTTCTTTGGCTCTGCCCTTGTTGATCGCCTTCACATAATTTGAATACCTCAATCATGTCACCCCTGTCTCTCCTCTCCTCCAGCGGGTACAGCCCAAGGACCTCCAGCCTTTACCCATAGGTCCTTTCGCTCATGCCCCGGATCATCCTGGTTGCCCTCCTCTGAACCCTCTCCAACAAAGCTATGTCCTTCCTAAGGTGAGGTCTCCAGAACTGCATGCAGTACTCAAGGTGCGGCCTGCCAAGGCTATTATACAGAGGAAGGATCACCTCCCTCTTCCCGGATGTTATTCCCCAGGCTGTGCAGCCCATAATGCTGTTTGCCTTTGCTGCAGTTTTCAGTGTTGTTCATTCTGATGTCGACCACCACCCCCAGGTCCCTTTCACTCTTTGTGGTTTGCAGTGAGACCCCTCCCAGGGTGTATACATGACCTGGGTTTCTGACCCCCAGATGCAGCACCCTTCACTTCCCAGGATTAAACCTCAGTCCCCACCTTCTTGACCAACCCACCAGGGTATCTAGATCCCTCTGGACTGTTTCTCTCGCTTCCTCCCTGTCAGCCAGTGCCCCCAGTTTTGAGTCGTCTGCGAAGAGGCTCATCCTACTCCTAACGCCCCTTCCTGTATTGGAGACATAGGCATTGAAGAGGAGTGGCCCCAGTACTGAACCCCACTGAAGACCTTCCTAGGGGAAGAGACTAACTCACCAACTACTACCCTCTGTTCTGTCTGTAAGCCAGTTTTCTACCCATCTATGCAATTGTCTTCCCATCCCTCCCCAACTTTGTCAATAACCCATTGTGGGGTACTGAGTTAAACGCCTTACTGAAATCCAGATATAGGACGTCCACTGGTCTTTGTTGATCTAGGGTCCCCATCACCCAGCCATAAAAATCTGAGGTTGGTCTGTCACGATCTCCCCAGGACAAACCCATACTGTTTGCCATCCATGTGCCCCAGCCTTTCCAGTTGCCTCCCGAGCTTCTCCTTGATGAAGCCCTCCATTAGTTTGCCTACCACCAACGTTAGGCTGACAGGCCTGTAATTTCCCATCTCCTCCCTAGACCCCCCTTTGTTGTTAGGCACCACGTGAGCCAACCTCCAATCCTGAGGCATCCATCCTGTCCGCAGAGAGGCATTGATAAGTGGAGCTGCTAGTTTGTCCATCAGTTCCTTCAGAACTCTCAGATGCAGCCCATCCGGCCCCGGTGCCTTGTCAGTTTCCAGCACCCGTAGGGTCTCTCTCACACTGTCCTGTGTGATTTCTCCCTCCCTATCCCCCCCTCAACAAAGCACCCCTCCCCTTCCAGGCCTAGCTCTCCCGGTGCCCCAGCCTCTTCTGGTCCTGTCCTCTCTCACTCAGCTGTCCCTCCCCTTCCAGCTGAAAGGATCCCTGTCATCTTCCATAAATACTGAGGCAAAGTACTTGTTTAGTACCTCTGCCTGCTCCCCCGCCTCCTGAGCCCATCCCTCCCCAGTCCTAATCCTGGAGATCTGTGCTGTCCCTTTCCTCTTTTCTGCTATGTATCTATAGAATCCATTTTCACCCCTCCGGATATCCCTAATTAGGCTTTGCTCTGTCTTTGCCTTGGTTCCCCTCACCAACTCTTGTGACCCTTTTAGCTGTCAACTCGTACTCGCCTCTCTCCCTGTCTCCCCTGGAGCGCTTAAAATGTGCATAGGCAGCTTTTTTTTTTTTAATCCCTCACCGCCTCTTGCACCTCCCTGGTCCACCAGCATAGCTTGTTGGTCCTACCATTTTTACACCGTACCCTTTTACATGAGCTAGTAGCCTCCTGCACCCCATTTTTAATGGTCTCCCACAAGCTACCAACATCCATGTCTGGCCTAATCTTGTTCAAGCTCCTCCTCAGAATTCTGTCCATGCCTACGAAGTCTGCCCCCCTGAAGTCCACTGCTGCTGTGTTTGAGCAGTTGTCGTCGTCCCCCACCAGACACAGCAGAAACCAGACTGTGGCATGGTCTCCTCCTGCCAGTGGGCTACACACCTCCAGACCCCTTATCTGGTCACTGTCTGCAAGGACAATGTCCAGTATCCTCCCCCCCCAGTAGGTTCCCCCACCTGTTGGACCAGAAAGTCATCCTGAAACACATCCATCAGTCTGCCCCCGGCATATTTAGGTCCCCCATGACCACCACCCTACCCTTTCCACGGTCACAATGCCCCTTGATGTTCTCAACCAATTTTCCCTCTAGGTCCTCATCCATTGCAGGGGGTCTGTACACCACCTCTACTTTGTCTTTTGCCTCCCCTCTGTTGCAGACTTCCTGTAGCATGGGTAATATCTCTGGTTGAAAGCACTTATAGAATTCTGCAGGATAGCCATCCGGGGCCTTTGCAGATTTCAAGTGCTTTATTTGAGTTATAAGTTCCTGTTGACTGATCTGGGCTCCCAAGGCATCTCTCTGTACATCCGTAAAGGAAGGGAAGGCTATGCTTGCTAAATATTTCTGGATATCCTCATGTGAGGAACCTCTTTCTTCATTATAAAGTGATTTACAATATGAGGCAAAGCTATTGGCCATATCAGCTGGAGAAGGAATCATCTCACCCCCTCCATTAGAGCACAATTTCAAAACAGTATGATTTGCCACCTCCTTGCAGAGTTGTGCAGCAAGCAATTTTCCAGCCCTGTTCCCATGTTCATATACCTGTGCTTGGCATACTGTAGGGAACCTTCTATCTTTAGGTTTAATAACTGGTTAAGTGCTCTACGAGCTGTGGTCAACTTCTGCAAGAGCTCATCTGAGAGAGATGTTTTATGGTGACACTAAAATCTCCCTCTCCAGATCCTGCTGTTTACTCATCCTCTCCCTCTTTACCTCCACTGCATAGGCAGTCAGTTTACCCTGTAGATAAGCCTTAAGATTGTCCCAGTATATTGTAGGGTGGGAATCCTCAACAGGGTTACATTGCTGAAATATCTTTATTTCCTCTCTCACCAAGGATTTAAACTGCTCCTGATTTAATAGACTCTCATTCAGTCTCCAGGTGGAGTTATGAGAGTGTGGCCCAAAGGCTGTTTTCACAGTTACGGGAGCATGATCCGAGAGGGCCATGATACCTATTTTTCACTGACTCCACTGCTGAAACCCAATTTGTGGGGTTTAGAAAAAAAGTCCAGCCTCGAATATTTTCTGTGCCTGGGTGGGTAGTATGTATAATCCCTCACCGTGGGGTTCATGTGTCTCCAGACATCAAGCAGGCCGTATTCAAAGAGGACCCTAGTTAATGCTAAGGAGGCACATACCCAACTTCTCTAAGCTTGATGAAATTGTCGTATTAAAATCCCCACTGGTTATAACCAAATCTGTGGCGGCTAGGCCCACCTCTGACAAAACCTTGAGAAGGAAAGGAACCTGATCTTGCTCCCCATTTGGAGTGTACAAGTTATGAATAGTACAAGTTTGTGCCCCCAGTTCCCCCCTTAGAAGGACAAAATGGCCCTCAGGATCCCGGTTAACATCAATTCTACTTAGGGAAAATTCTTTTTAACTAATATAGTGACCCCTCTCTTATATGGTTGCCCTTGACAGTGGGCATCGACCTAACCCAACCATGCCCTTTTCAATTCTGCACGTTTCACAGGAGGTTAAATATGTTTCCTGTAGGAGTGCTACATCGGTTTGTAAATCTCATAAATAGCTTAATTATTGAAGAAATTAAAGCCTTTAACATTGTAAGAAGTAAATCGCACCTGAGTCATGGTATATAAAAAACGTACTTCTTAGGTCTCCAAGAGACTCCTCCTTACCCCACAGTAGTCCTGTCTATAGTGTATGTGCAACAGAATTTTGAACAGTAGTTGAATCAAAAATAACAGATCACATAAATAACATTAACACAGAAATAACTTTTTACAACCATGCGTATTTTTTGTATTTGGAAATCACCTTCAAGGTGGGAAACCTCCCTGTCATCCCTCGAAAAAGGTAGCATGGTAGTAGAGGGGAGTTACGGTTACTTAGCCAAGAGTAACCTAATTCTGACAGTTTACTGCTCCATAGTCAGAACAGGGAAGGCCAAACAGCCAGCGTTATTAGGAGACACCAAACAGGCTCCAGCCATTAGCCAACCCAGGAGTGCCACCCAGTTTGTAAACATAAAGACCCAGATATTCAAAACTGTGCCCAGAATGTGCGCAATGGAATGTGCAGCGCAATACGGTTGCACCATTTGAAACTGATGCCATATTCAACAGATGTGCCACTGAGATGCGCACAGCACACTGAATATAACAAAGATACGCTACTGCGCAACCAGACGTGCTGGAGCATGTAAGTATGCAGCAGCCAGCAGGCTGAGCAAGCACAACGGGCATGGCAGCACGAGTAGAGTGCCATGCCAGCAGTGGCAGACTCAAACTGCAAGGGGACAGTGGCCAGAATGCACAGCAGAGACACGTGGCCATGGGGCAACAGAGTATGCCAGGCGCACAACACTAACACAGGTCGCAAAACACACCAACCCACCCACTCTGAAGGCACTGGCCCATGACAGTGCACCACAACCCTGACAGGCAGCACCGTATGGGACAGTGCTATAGCCATGGTGCAAGGGCACCAGGCATGCACAATGGACTGATGTAAAGGAGACACTGATGCACAGGGGAACAAGGGGCAAATGGCATGCTAACAGGCAGGGACACAGCACACCGGCAAGGGCAGCGCAGGCAGACGGGGACAGAAGGCAGACCGTACACAGGGCATGTGAAGACCCAAAGCCCATGGGCACATGAGACATAGGGACACGGCATACAGGACCCAGTGCCTACAGCAGCATGACCCAAAGGGCACAGCACTGGGACTGAAGGGGACACAACCAAGAGCACAACAATGGCAGCAAAGTGCAGCAGCCCACATGCAGAGGAGACACGCACACAAATATGGAAAAATATAGCTGCATTACTGAATACACAAAAAATGGGTGCCAACGGCACGCAACAAGAATCGGGTAAATGCAGGGAGTGGCAATGCAGGACACAAGGGGAATGGGTCCTGGAGGAAAGAAAAAAAATACCATAGTAATGTTTCTCCTAATGGAGTCTTGCTGTATTCTGACTATATGCAGTTTGCCCCAGCACTTGAACTGCTCCGGAGAGGAAAGAGCTAGCTCTATGCCAAAGCATAGAACATTGAGCTCGAGCTCGGTTTTCAAACCTCTGTCCCTGGTACATTCTAATGTAACTGTCAGATTCTTACAAGCACTATACTAACTAATAGCTATAGAAATTATTTTGAACATAGGCAACAAAAAACTTGGGTCCAGAAAATTCGAGTCAAGAACCTTATGCAGTTGATGATAAACCAGAAATACCCAACCTGGCTAGGAAGGTGCAACACTGTACCTGCCAACCCACATCCCAAAACTAGATTTTGAGAGGGGAGGCAGGTCAGAATAAAGCAAGACTCCATTAGAAGAAACAATATTACTATGGTATTTTTTTCTTCAAACAACATGAAGTCTTGTAGTCTGACTGTATGCAGACTACCGAGCAGTCCCCCCCCCCCGGAGGAGTGGATACAGAACCTACTTTGGGAACAGGCTCTGCAGTACTGCTGTGTCAAACCTGGCATCGCTTCTAGACTGCGTATCCAATGAGTAATGCTTAGTGAATGTGTGAACTTTTCTCCAGGTGGCTGCTTTACAGATTTTTGACAGAGGAATATCCCTAGCAGCTGCCAAGGAGGCAGCCATACCCCTGGTCAAGTGTGCCCTCAGGCCTGTGGGAGACTCTTCCCAGTTTTGTGTAACAAAACTGAATACAAGAAACAATCCACCTGGCAATAGATCTTTTCATGGCAGGTTCACCTTTTCCCACCTCACCATGCAAAGTCAGACTGGTTAAGATGAAAATCCAAAACCACCTTAGGAAGTTTCTGTTTGTTCTAAGGACCACCTTATCCTTGTGAAAGGAAATAGGTTCCACTGATACAGCCTGCAGTTGACTGATCCTCCTGGCAGAAGTAATGGCTATCAGGAAAACGGTCTTCCAAGTCAAGTACTTTAGCTCAGCTGAAGATAAGGGTTCGAAAGGGGCTGCATAAGCTGTGCAATACAGATATTCATGTCCCAAACAGCAGTAGGCTCCCTCAAGGGAGTGTTATGAACCAGACCCTTGAAGAACTTAGTAAATACAGGATGAGAAGCCAGGGAAGGAACCTTCCCTGCTGAGAGAAAAGCACACACAGCTTCTAAATGAACTTTGAATAGCAGGCGTAAGTCCTAAGCTATTCAGATGAACCCAAATAATCTAAGGCTGTAGCAATGCCAGCCATATCTGGTTGAATATTTCTCTGGGAACATCAAATAGTAAATCTTTTCCATTTGGAGTTGTCTTTCTAGTGGAAGGCTTCCTAGAAACTTTGAGAATATCTAGAACACCTTGAGAAAGGTGTAAGCCTACATGTTCTAACTCTTCAAGAGCCAAGCTTTGAGTCTGAGAGACTCTAGATGGGGGTACCAAATCCTTCCCTGAGAGGAGGACAGGAGGTTGTGCCTCCTGGGCAGAAACAGAGGAAGTGTTACTGAAAGAGATGGCAGTAGTGGATACCAAAGGTTGTCTGGCCCAGTCCAGGGCCACCATAATCACTGTGCAGGGCTGAAACCTGATTTTGATCAGTACTCTGAAGATCAGAGGAAAGGCATAAAGGAACCTGCCTGTCCAAATTAAAAGGAGAACATCTAAGGGAACAGATCCCAGGACTGGAGGTCTGCAGCAGAACAGATGAAGTTGGTGATTGTCCGGGGCTGCAAAGAGATCTGTCTCTGGAATGCCCCACCTCGTGATAATGATCTGAAGGACATGCTGATTCAGGGCCCATTTGTGGTGACCCTGTGAAATCCTGCTGAAGGCATCTGCCAGCACATTGTCCTTCCCTGGAAGATGCACTGCTACCAAGGAAGTCTGGAGGGAATAAGCCAATGACCATATCTTCATGGCTTCTGTGCACAAGGCCGTGGGCCGAATGCCCCCTTGTTTGTTTATGTACCACGTGGTGGTGGTGTCTGTTCTGACTTGCACCACTTTCCCCTTAACTGACTCTGAAAAAGCCTGAAGAGCTAGGAACACAGCTCTGAGCTCCAAAAGATTAATATGAAGAAGAGACTCTTATTGAGACCAAGTGGCCTGTGCAGTGAGGTCTCTCAGATGGGCTCCCCAACCCAGGAGGGAAACATCTGTGGTGAGAACAACTGAGGGTGTCTGAAGCAGAAATGGGACATCCTGCCTGAGATTGTCCTTCTCCAGCCACCATTGGAGAGCCTAGACAAGGGTCGGGGACACTGGAACTAGTTTGGTGAGAGGATCCTTCCTCTGAGACCAGCAGAACCCAAGATGGAACTGAATGTCTCTCATCTGGAACCTGGCTCCTTGTACCACTGCAGTTGAAGCTACTTTGTGGTCTAGAAGCTGGAGAAAATGACTGGCTGGACGAGAAACCAAAGGTTTGAAAGAAGAAGCCAGATCTGTAAGGGCCTTTACAATCGAGGGACGTAGAAAGGCTCTTGCCTGAAGGGTGTCCATCTTTACCCTTATAAATGTGAGATGCTGAACAGGTTCCAGAACTGATTTGGCTAGGTTGAGAAGAAATCTGAGAGAACTCAGAAGCCGCTGGGTAACAGCCAGAGCTGACTTGACTTGGTCTGATGATTGGCCTACAAGAGCCAGTCTAGGTAAGGATACATTGAAATGCTCTACCTTCTGAGGAAGGCTACCACAATTGCCAGACATTTTGTGAACACCCTTGGTGCAGATGTCAGGCCGAAGGGCATTGCTCTGAACTGGTAGTGCCCTGAAGGCAACTCGAACCTGAGGTACTTTCTGTGGGAGCACCTGATGGGGATGTGGGAATAGGCATCCTTGAGGTCCAGGGATGCTAGCCAGTCTCCTGGCCTCAGAGAGGGAAGAATGATTCCTAGAGTCACCATTTTGAACTTTGGTTTTATAATCTATCTGTTCAGATATCTTAGGTCTAGGATGGGTCACCACTCCCCTGTCTTTTTTGGGGGTAAGGAAGTGTCTTGAATACAATCCTTTTCCTCTGTGAGGTAGAGGTTCCTGCTTCACAGCCCTTGGGAGCAGCAACTGAGAAACCGCTGCCACTAGAGTAACTGTTTCCATTGGGGAGGCAGGTTTCAAAGACCTTGCTCTGATTTTGGGAAATCTTTTGAAACTGAGAGCAGGTTCCTGGCTTACTACTTCCAGAACCCACTTGTCCGAAGTAACAAGACTTCCAAGCCTGGAAAAAAGAAGCTAACCTGGCCCTCACTGGAACTGAGGAGGTGGCCCGGACTGACACATCAGGGTGTCTGGCAGGGACCCTAGGCTGAGAAGAGGATGCAGCCCTGCTCATCCCCCTTCTGTTTCTCCCTCTAAAAGAAAACCTCTGCTGAAAAGAAGAGGAAGCTTGGGCTTAGTAAAAAGGCATCTGAAAAGGCCTGCCCCTGCCAGCCCAAGACTGCTGCTTTTGAGGAGTGGCCTGCTTCTCCTTGGCCACTGCACTCCTGTAGGTGGTCCTGTATTTGTCCATCTTCTTCAGTATGTCTCTGACTGCTCCCCAAACAGAGAATTATCTGTGACAGGGAAATCCATGGCCTTGGCATCCTGTGAGAGGCTAGTACATCTGAGTCAAGCAAACCTCTGCAAGGAGACAGATGTAGCCATGACTCTTGATGCTGCATCATTGGAGTCCACAACAGCATGGAATTGTACCTTGGATGCCTCTAAGTCATCCACAGCCACCTGCTCCAGCTCCTTGGCTAGCTGGGGAGAGGCACTTTTAGCTAGCTCCAGAACTGTATCCCACCTAGATTTCTGGTATCTAGCAGTATAAGCCGTATAAGAGGCTTGTCTGAGTCCCAAGGAAGATGGCAAGTACTGTTTCAAACAACATAAAGTCTTGCTGTATTCTGACAATTGCAGCGATTCCTAACCTTTGAACTGCCCTGGAGAACTAAGGGTTAACTTTCTATGCAGGGCATGGAACGCTGAGCTTGAGCTCGGTTGAAGTCTCTGTCTGGAGTGTTTTGAACTTGAACCGTCAGATTCTTTACTCCGCCTCATTGAACGGTCGCTCCGGAGATTTCTCCTTCAGCTCGGTTCGAAGTTGGTTAAAGTTTTCAGTTTTTCATTGGTTTAAGCTGAAAAAAAAAAAAAAAGTATCCGCATAGTCGGTTCAGTCTCTGTCTGTGGTGCCGTGAGTACTAGATATGAATTGTTCTATTTTCCTGTGTGGAACTTGTAAAAGTGCGGTCGGTTCGGCTGAACCGACCATTTGATTGTGAATTTTGTTATACTTAGTGTGTGGTTACCGGTTCTTATCGGTGCTAAAAAAAAAAACGTGTTTTTAACTGTTTTTTTCCAATACCCTTAACACGGGTAGGAACCGATAAGGGAGTCTTGCCTGGCGGTTGCTGAAAAAAGGGTAAGTTTGGTTAGGTTGGCCATGTCGGAGAAACCCAAGAAAACAACCGGGCCCACTGGGTTTTAACACTGCAGTGAGTGTGGGGAGGTCTTTGCCAAGGCCGATCCCCACACCACCTGTGTTTATTGGCCGGGGTTTGACCACCTCTATTCAGACTGCCAAATATGTAAAAATTTTCCCAAATCTACCCTTGAGAAGAGATTAGGCAGACTGAGGGAAAAGGAGGCCGAGAAGTCTGCTGACCCGGATGGCCAGCCTGGTTCGGTTTCGACCGAACCAGGAGGAGTGCCCTCTGACCAGGGCTATACTTCTTTGAGCAAAAGGAGAGCCAATTCTGAGGGATCAGTTCTGACAAAAAGAATGCAAAAAGATAAATCGACCAGTTCGGATCCAGAGGTTCATGTTCTGACCGCCGAAGAGATAGCCAGGGTGATTAAGATTGTGGAATCGCTCCGTCCGGTTCTGACTGATCTGGCTCCTCCTGGCAGGAGTTCGGTTCGGTTGGCTCCCTCAGTTCAAGAGTATATCCTTGAAGATTTTTATGAACCGGAGTTTGAAGAGGAAGAGGATTTTGAGGATTATGATGTAAGTGAAGGTCTGGATGTGCCTGTGGAACCGGACATCTCTCCAGACAGACCATCAGGTGTTTCCCCTCCTAGGCTTTCTGAGTCCCCTTCCATTTTATGTTTTACAGAAAAGTGGCTGAAACCTTCCAGCTTCCTATGGAGTAGGCTGTGGAAGATCAAGAAGAACCTGATTATGTAGAGATGATGGATATCCCAGAGTCCAGGAGACTGTCTATTCCCCTCCATAAATCTTTTGGGAAACAGACACAAAAAATCTTAGTCTCCTAACACTATACCTCCTGTGGATAGAAGAATGGACAAGAGGTATACACTTTCAGGCTCAGACACGGAGTTCTTATATCAGCAATGCAGCCATGTTGGGGTAGTGCAGGCTGCTGCCTGTGACAAGGCAAATATTCTCGTGGCTTCATACCCCCCCTGACAAGGAGTCCAGGAAGATTGATGCCATGGCAAAGAAGCAGTACATGGCATCTTCTTTGGGACTCAGGTAGGTGAATTACATGGTCTATACAGCCAGGTACCAGAAGTCCAGGTGGGACACTGTACTGGCACTGGCTAAACGGGCCTCCCCCCCAGCTAGCCAAGCAGCTGGAGGCAGTGGCTGCAGATGGGATTGAGGCATCTAAGGTTCAGTTTCATGCTGCTGTGGACTCTAATGATGTCATCAAGAGTCATGGCTACATCTGTGGCTCTTTGGAGGATGGCTTGGCTCAGATGTGCTAGCCTCTCGCAGGACACCCAGGCTAAGGCTATGGATTGTCCTGTAGTGGGTAATTCTCTGGGGAGCAGAGAGAGAATTACATGAAGAAAATGGATGAGTATAGGACCACTTACAGGAGTGCTCAGGCCAAGGAAAGGCAGGCAACTCCTCAAAGGCAGCAGTCTAGGGGCAGGCCTTTTCAAAGGCCTTTTTACCAAGCACAGGCCTCCTCTTCCTTTTCGCAGAGGGAGAGGCAGAAGGGGGATGAGCAGGCCTGCATCCACCATCAGCCTAAAGCCCCTGCCAAGCAGATACCCTGATGGGTCTGCCCGGGTCAACTCTCCTATTCCAGTAGGGGGCAGGCTGGCTTACTTTGTCCAGGACTGGATGTCTGTTACATCAGACAAGTGGGTCCTGGAAGTAGTAAGCCAGGGACTGGTTCTCAGCTTCAAAAAATTTCCAAAGATGACAGCCAGATCTTTTTCATCTGCAAATCTTTCAGAAACCCTTGCTGTAGAGGCAGAGGTTTCTTCTTTCCTTGCTTTAAGAGCTATCGAGAGAGTACCTACCCTACACTGGGGCAAAGGACTATACTCCAGGTACTTCCTGACCCCCCAAAAAGACAGGGGAGTGGCGACCCATCCTGGACCTAAGATATCTGAACAAACATCTTTTAAAGCCAAAGTTCAAGATGACAACTCTGGGAATAATCCTTCCCTCTCTAAGGCCAGGAAACTGGCTAGCCTCCCTGGACCTCAAAGATGCCTACTTTCACATTCCCATCAGGTGCTCCCACAGAAAGTACCTCAGGTTCGAGTTGCCCTCAGGCCACTATCGGTTCAGAGCAATGCCCTTTGGCCTAACCTCAGCCCCAAGGGTTTTCACAAAGTGCCTGGCAGTAGTAGTCTTTCTAAGATGGCAAAAGATTTCCATATTTCCTTATCTGGACGATTGGCTAATAGTGGGTCAGTCTCCAGACCAAGTCAAGTCTCACCTGCAAGTGACCAAACAAGTGCTCACTTCCCTAGGATTTCTCCTCAACCTTCCCAAGTCAATTCTCGAACCAGTCCAGCTCCTTACCTTTATAGAGACAGAACTGGATACACTCTGAGCAAGAGCCTTTCTTCCTTTAGAAAGGGCAAGGGCTTTTATGAAACTAGCTTCTTCCTTCAGCCTTCGGGTATCTCAACCAGCAAGACATTTCCTCCAGCTCTTGGGCCACATGGCAGTTTCAACAGCAGTGGTCCAAGGGGCAAGATTCCGGATGAGGGATATTCATTTCCACCTGAGAGCTTTCTGGTCTCAGAGAAAGGACTCCCTTACCAAACTGATTCCAGTGACTCTGACCTTGATCCAGGCTCTCCAGTGGTGGCAGGATCAGGACAATTTAAGGCAAGGTGTTCCTTTTGTTGCTCCGCCTTGTTCAGTGGTCCTTACCATGGATGCTTCTCTTCTGGGCTGGGGAGTCCACCTAGGGTCCCTTACTGCCCAGGGCCTGTGGTCCCCCCAAGAATCCCTTCTCCACATCAATCTTCTAGAGCTCAGGGCAGTTTTTCTGGCTCAAAAGCATTCTCACAGTTCAGAACAAGGTGGTTCAAGTCAGAACAGACACCACCACCACCATGTGGTACATCAACAAGCAGGGAGGCACTCAGTCCACGGCCTTGCGCAAAGAAGTCATGAAGTTGTGGTCCCTGGCTTATTCTCTGCAAGCCTCTCTTGTAGCAGTTCACCTTCCAGGCAAGGACAATGTGCTAGCAGATGCACTGAGCAGGATTTCCCGGGGCCATCATGAATGGTCCCTGGACCCTCAGGTGTTGAAAGTGATTTTTTCAAGGTGGGGCACTCCAGAGATAGGTCTCTTTGCAGCCCCAGACAATCACCAACTCCCTCTCTTTTGTTGCAGACCTCCAGCCCTGGGCTCAGTCCCTCTGGACGCCCTGATCCTGAATTGGGAGGGGAAGTTTCTGTATGCCTTTCCTCCCTTCCCACTCCTGTTCAAAGTTTTGGTAAAAGTAAGGTCTCAACCATGCAAGGTGATTCTGATTGCTCCAGATTGTGCCAGACTGCCCTGGTACCCCCTGTTGCTGTCCCTAGCAGTCCATCTTCCCCTGTCTCTTCCCAGGAATTACAACCTGTTAACATCCTCTCAGGGAAGGATTTGGTACCCCAGTCTTCAGTCTCTCAATCTCAAAGCACGGCTCTTGAAGAGTTAGAGTTTGCAGATCTGCATCTTTCCCAAGGGGTTCTGGATATCCTCAAGGCTTCTCAGAAGCCCTCCACCAGAAAGACTTACAACTCCAAATGGAAAAGATTCAGCATTTGGTGTTCTAAGAAGCATATTTCTCCAGACAATGCTGAATTGCCTACGGTTCTGGATTATATGGTCCATCTTAATGACCAAGGCCTCAGACCAGCTATTTTCAAGGTACACTTGTCAGCTGTTTGTGCATTTTTGCCTGTGGGGAAGCCTTCCTCACTATCTTCCCAGCCGGTGTTCTGTACATTTTTTTTAAAGGATTGTTTCACACCAATCCCCCTTTTAGAGACCCTGCCCCTGCCTGGGAGTTGAATATCTTATCTGTGTCAATCTTCACCATTGTTCACATATGGGTACTGGCCGGAGATCAGGACCCCGCGGGCTTTTAAAAAGGATAGTGAACCGACGCCAGCCTGGCCTTCGAGGCCAGCGTGCTGTGTGGCGCTCGAGGGTTGGCCGTTAGGCTGTGTCGACTCCGCCTGCCTACCAGTTCTTCGTCTCCGCCCGTCGAGGTCGCCTCGTGGGAAGCTGTCAGAGAAGAATTTTAGGCCTTTCGTTCGGCGTTTCAGTCCGTCGGTAACTTACTAGTTCTGGGTTCTGCCTCCCTCGGCGTATGGTAAGATCTTTCCTTTTTTATTTGAAGTATTGCGGCGTCGAGTCTGTTTGGTGTTTTTCGTAGGTCATGTCTCGGTCAGGGGCAAGAAGTTTTCTAAAGTGGGTCGGCCCCTATGCATCGGTGCCTGTGCGTGTCAATATTCCGTTACCGACCAGCATGACCGTGTCTCGTGTCTTGGCCGCTTCACGACATGGATTCGTCACGATGCCTGCTTCTCCATGGACGCGCCCGCGTCCTCGAACAGCGCTGAAAGTGGGGCGAGCTCGCCAACTTGGGGTAGGGTTCGCACTCGGGCCAAGCCGCGCTCTCTCGGCCTTTCCTCTGGGTCCCCTCCTGGTTCTATACGGACCGAGGAGGAGGGAGCCTCGGCTACTTGTAGCCTGGCCATTGCCGAGGCTCCTCCCGCGGCGCAGGAGGCCTGTCCCGCTTCCTCCTGGGAGCGGGCGGGAGGCGCCGCCATGGCAATCGCCCCTTCCGGGGTGAAGGCTCCCCTGGTGTTGCTCCCGTGGCTCGGAAGGCCCGAGTCGACGCCGTCCTCGATGCCGTCGGTTGGTGCCGTCAGAGCTTTCAGCACCGTTCACGGCGCCGTGGGCCCTGTCGGCGTCGCTCAGTGCTGTGGGCCCAATGGTGCCGTCGGCGCCGCTTTGTTCCTTGGTGCTGCTCGCGGCGCCGAGGGACCTGGCGGTGTCATCGGCACCGAGGTTGTTGCTGGGGCTGCCGTCGGCGCCGTCTCTGTCCCTGGTACCGCCCCCGGTGCTAGTGGACTTGACGGCGCCGAGGCTGGCCCTGGCTCTGGACCTTCGGCCCAAGCTGCCCTAGCACCTTCTGTGAGCCCCGCCCGTGGGGTTGCGGAGGGCATGGGTGCTGCCTCGGGCACTGCTCTGGCTGCTGGGCCCTCTGGCAAAGTCATTTTCTCTCGCCCTCCTACTGTTTGGCTCAGAGCCTCAGACTCTGCCTCTTCGGGGTCGGGCTCGGAGTCAGACGGGCAGTCACACCCTTCGGGGTTGTCTGCGGAGGAGAGCGATCCAGTGGTCTCGTCGACGAGTCATAGCCAGCCCCCTTCTGAGGAGCGTCAGGTAGTCCCCGAGGTTAGGGTCAGTGGTGCTGACCAGCAGGCAGTGGTGCATGCCACCATTGCTCTGCAACCTGGTCTTGGGAGTTTCTTCGACCCCTTGGTGGTGGTACGCCCTCCAGTAGTGTGTCTTGATCGCCCAACTTTGGGGCCCATCGAGATGCCTACAGGAGGGGAGGGTGCTGTTCGGGGGCAACCCAGAGCTGCCAGCTACCTAGGCTGGCCCTCTAGAGGAGGAGGACTCTCTCAGACTCTGAGGGGTGTGGGGTCGGTGCGTCGACCTTTCTCTGCGGGTCCACCGGGCCCTGGGCGGTCAAGTGCGGATTTCACCCTTCCCTTCGCGTTCCTTGAGGGGTCCCATTCGCTTGAGGCAGGGGACCGTCCTTCTGACTTTTACAGCCCCGTCGCCTCACTGGGGATTCTTCTGAGCAGCTAGGCAGTACCAGCGTGGTTGTACAGCTGTCTGCTGTGGGTCTTCCGGGGCACCCTCCTCAGTGCTCATGGTCCGCTCCCTAGCCCTGGCAGAGGTCAGCCGACTTCTTTTCTCAGCTCTGCCCTATCCTCTTGCGCATTCTCCAGCTCCGGGCATTCTTGGTTCTAGCGGCCCTCTCACCTGGGAGCAGTTCAGAGCGGTGGCTGCTCGGTTCCCTGCCTACATTAGGGCTATGGGCAGTCAGGTTTTTCAACCTCCCCCTGCAGCCACCCTCAGAACGTATGGTGACCTCCAGCTCCTCATCCCCCTCTTCTGGAGGAGAGGAACCCTCTGTCCATATCTCTCTGGCCGCTGATCTCTCAGAGTACCAGCGCTTTCTCATGAGGATGATGGAGGACCTTCACCTTTCACCCCTGTCTGTTAGCAATCCTGAGCATGCGGCGCACGCCTTTCTAGGCGATTTTGGCTTGGCCACCCTTGTAGTGCCACCCTGGCCTGCTGCCTTTCGGGAGGCGTCCTTGCGTTTCTGGCAGAGGCCCTTCTCCGGAGTTCCTGCCCCAGGGACCTCAGCCAGAGGTATTGCGCTCCCCCGGAGTCTCCAGGTTCTATGCCTCACCCACAGTCCGGCTTGACACACCTGGACACCCCTGATGGGCTTTGCGCCCTCCACCGTGACCGGCCCCCAGATCAAGACTCCTCGGATTTTGATTTCTGGGGGAGGAGGACCTTTACTCGGCATGGTTGCTCCTCTCCATTTCTGCTCACCAGGCCCACTATGCAGCCTACAACAGGTTCTTGTGGTCCGCGCTAGGTCAGATCCTAGCTGCTTTGCCTGACTCGGAGCAAACCAGACAAGCCATCGCGCTCTCTGCACGTGGCCTGGAGCTAGCAAGACACCAAGCGAGGGCATCTTATGATGCCAACGAGGTAGCTACCAGGGTCGTAGGGACAGCGATCTGCACTAGGAGATCGGCGTGGCTTCGTCTTTCCCGGTTGTCACCCTTGGCCCGGCGTAGTGTGATTTGCTCCACCCACCAGGGAACCTACCTCTTCTCCCGTAGGGCGAGACAGCGTTTGTCGGGGCAACTTCCTTCCCCCTCAGGGGGGAACCCGTCTTGCTCTCCCCACTCTCGGGCCTCCTTGGGCCCGGAAGGTTCCCTTAGTGTGTCACCCACTGAGGGCTAAGGGACTCTGTCCCTTAGGGTGTAATGAATCAACCCCTTCGGGGGGCTTGGTACTCACCCATATGTGATGAATGGTGAAGATTGACACAGATAAGAAATGAAAATTACGTACCTACCGTAATTATGATCTTTCTGTGTATCTTCACCATTCATCACAACCCCGCCTGCCATCCCCCTGGGGCCTCAGTCTCTGGGCCCCCCTCCCTCTGTGGCCCCCCTCTCTTTTTGGAGCGGGGTAAAGTAGGGACACACAGGGGGGTATTCTCTTTTAAGGAGTACAGCTCTAGTGGTACTCCTTCTCTACTACATGTCTCCACCCCGATGGGGTGGGAGTTGGTGGTTGCCCTCCTCCTCTTTTCTTTCTGGTTTCCATCCAACTGTCAAAAAAAAAAAAAGAAATCCCCTTTTTTCACCAAACATTTTTCCTGAGAGAGTATTAAGTCCCTGTACCCTGTCCTTCTCCAGAATAGCCGACTCTGCTTCTGGGGTATTTGCCAGTTATTCTGTGCCTTGAATTCTGGCAGAGAGCTTTGCTACTCCTTGCAGTTCCTATGTAATCTGGTGATGGACAAGGGTCTCAGATACCTTGTTACCTCTCACTCTCTCCTAAATTTTCTCCCCTCCCTTCCCTCCCTTCTTCCGCTTCCAGAGATTGGGGCCCCTACTCAATCCCCTTAGTCTCTTCTCTTCTTTGCTGTCCTCTCAGTCATTATTTCTCCTTTTAGTTCAGTTTTTCCTTTCCTTTGTCTGTCCCTTGGACTCTCTTGTCCCACCCTCCATCCCTTCCTCTTACCTCTCCGGCGACTTAGAACTGGTAGGCAGGCAGAGTCGTCACAGCCTAACGGCCAACCCTTGAGCGCCACGCAGTACGTCGGCCTCGAGGGCGGTGCCGATGCTGTGTCGGCTCCACCTATCCTTTAAAAAAAAAAAAGCTCCCGCAGGGTCCTGATCTCCGGCCAGTACCCATATGTGATGAATGGTGAAGATACACAGAAAGATCATAATTACGGTAGGTACGTAATTTTCATGTTTGCATTGTTCAGCTTATGCAACCCCCCTTTGAGCCTATGTCTTCAGCACAGCTTATGTACTTGACTTGGAAAACTATGTTCTTGGTAGCCATTACCTCTGGCAGGTGTATCAGTGAATTGCAAGCCCTGTCAGTGGAACCTGATTTTATCTCCTTTAATAGAAATAAAGTGGTCCTTAGAACCAATAGAAGGTTCTTGCCCAAAGTGGTTTCAGACTTCCATTTAAACCAGTTTGTCTCTCCCTGTTTTCTTCACTGATCATTCTTCCTCAGGAGAGAGGAGGCTACACAGTTTAGATGTCAAAAGAGCCCTTAGTTACTACATAGAGCATACCAAGGGTCACAGGTTTGACTCCCTCCAGTTGTTCCTCACTTATGGAGAAGTGGGAAAGGGCAAACCTGCCACCAAAAGATCTGTTGCCAGGTGGATTGTGTGTTGTATACAATTCTGCTATGAAAAACTCCACCCTCAGGTCTGAGGGCTCATTCCACAAGAGGTACAGCTGCTTCCCTGGCTGGGATATCCCTCTTCTAGAAATTTGTCAAGCAGCCACCTGGAAAACAGTCCATACCTTTACCAAGCATTACTCTCTGGATATCCAGGCTAGGAGTGATGCTCTGTTTGGCACAGCAGTACTTCAGAGCCTATTCCCACAGTAGGTTCTGTCCCTCCTCCTTGGAGGTACTGCTTGGTAGTCTGCACTTGTCAGAATAGAGCAAGACTTCATGTTGTTTGAAGAAAAAATTACTCACCTTAGTAATTATATTTCTTCTAATGGAGTCTTGCTGTATTCTGACCTCCCTCTCTGCCTCCCCTCTCAGAACCTGTTTTTGGAAGTGGGTGGGCAGCTGCAGTGTTGCACCCCAGGGGTGTATTTGCTTGCACCCTCCTCCCTTTTTGTTTGGGTGCTTATTATTGTTATTTTTGAATACATTGGGTTTTGGTCTTGGGTTTCCTGACTTGAGTCTTCCTTGGGAATCCAAAACTTTTCAGCCAGTTGACTAGAAGAATTTTTGCAATTTCAACATAGAATTTTTAGTTTAGTTGGTCTCGTAAGAATCTGATGGTTTAAGTTCAAAACACTCCAGACAGAGACTTCAGTCGAGCTCGAGCTCAGCGTTCCATGCCCTGCATGGAAAGTTAACCCTTAGTTCTCTGGGGCAGTTCAAAGGTTGAGAATCCCTGCAATTGTCAGAATACAGCAAGACTCCATTAGAAGAAGTATAATTACTAAGGTGAGTAATTTTTTCTTCTTTGCCATGGCATCCACCTTCCTGGAATCCTTATCTGGGGGTTTGATGCCAAGGGGTTGTTAGCTTTGTCCCAGGCTCCAGTCTGCACTACCCCAGCATGGCTGCGATGGGAATATAGGAATTCCATTCCAAAACCTGACATGTACCTCTTGTCCATTCTTTTATCCACAGGAAGTAGGGAGAAAGGCACCTGCAACAGTTTGAGTCTGTTTTCCCAAAGATTTATGTGGGGGAATAGACAACCTTTTTGACTCTGGGATATCCATCATTTCCATGAAGTCAGGTTCTTCTGCTTCTTCAACAGTCTGCACTGCTGGTAGCTGGAGAGTCTGTGCCACCTTTTTATAAAATAAAAAGTGGGAAGAGGACTCAAAGTCTGGGAGGTGAAACATTGCGCTTGTTTCAGGAGATGTCAGGCTCTACTGGCTCATCTAGGCCTTCGTAATCATCACCTTCATTCTCTGGATCCCCTCTCAATCCAATTCATAATACTCCTCTGGTTCAAATTCTGCAGGAGCTGGAACCGATTGTCTGCCTGGCGGTGTCAATTCGGTCAGAACTGAGCAGAGCGATTGCACTACATTTATTGCTCTCGCAATCTCTTCTGTGGTTGGAATCTGAGAAGGATCCGAACCGGCAGATTTTTTTTTTTCCTTTTTGCCGGAACCGATCCCTCTGAATCAGATTTCTTTTTGCCCGAGGAGGTATCGCCCGTGTTAGCAGGCACCTCCTCTGGATTGAACCGGGCTGGCCACCCGGGTTAGCGGATTTTTCGGCCTGCTTTTCCTTCAGCCTAGCAAGTCTTTTAGCTAGAGTGGCTTTAGGAAAGCTTGCACAAATTTGGTAGTCTGATTTGAGGTGGTCAAACCCCAGACAATGAACACAGATGAGGTGGGGATCTGCTTTAGCAAAAGCATCCCCACACTCAGTACAGTGTTGAATCTCAGTGGGACCGGTTTTCTTTTTGGATTTCTCGGACATGGCCTTACTGCCAAAATTACCCTTTTCAGCTTTCACGGCAGGCAATACAAAAACTTTTCGCTTTCAACCATGTCACCGGTTGTTTTAAAAAAACAAAAAAATGAATAAAATGTCAATTGTTTGAAACTGAAAAGTTACTGGACCACACTTCCATAAAGTATAAACAGCAATTTTTCAGTTCCCAACTGGACTGACTGCAAAGGACTGAAGAAAAAACAATTTCTACCACTATCTACCTAAAATACACTTACTGTACCGTAGACAGATCTGATGACTGAAAACAAAAAAGTAACGGTTGGATAAAACTGATCGAAAGAACTAACTGAACCGAAGTAGTGAGGAGAAATTCTCTGGAGCGTCTTCACAGGTAGGCGGAGTAAAGAATGTGACAGTTACATTAGAATGTACCAGGGACAGAGGTTTGAAAACCAAGCTTGAGCTCAACATTCTATGCTTTGGCATAGAGCTAACTCTTTCCTCTCTGGAGCAGTTCAAGTGCTGGGGCAAACTGCATATAGTCAGAATATAGCAAGACTTCATGTTGTTTGAACACACAGGTGGGTAATGGGGAACAACCAAAGTGGAGGAGGGCAGGGGAGATCCAAGGAACAACAGGGATGGGGGACAGAACTAGTGGCGCTGACACAGAGTCCTCAGCCAGCGCACCTCCTGCACCAGGTCCTGTGTGGCCTCACAATGGTGCCATCCGATGCGGATTAGCACAGTTGTCTGCCCAATGCCCCTCTGCACAAGGTGGTGGAGGTGTAGCATGCCCCCACCACTGAGCCCTGTCCACCGTCTTTGAGCCAATAGCCCAACCTGACCTAGGAGAAGGGACACAGAACAGGCAATAAGTGACGTGCATCAAGGAGGCCAAGCCCCTCCACATGTGTGCACAGGACAACTGATGCGCCCACTGGTGGATGGAACCTACAACGGCACAGTGGACAGCAACAGCTGACCCTGACACGCCCCACAGCCAGACTGCCAGGCCCCCTAGGGGCGACATACACCCACACCTCTGCAGTGTACCCCACAGTGCTGGTGCAAGGCTCCCCCCCTGGCAGGACGGTATACCCCAAGCAGCAGTCACACACCTTGGGGGACACGTGCACAGATCCACCCCACCAGGGACTGCGGCGGGATGCCACCACTCAGAGGCCACGTGCATGGAGCCGCCATGTACTGCATAACACGGCACAGGCGGTGGAGGCAGGAACCTCCCCAAGCAGTGACCACGCATGGCGGCAGTGCCCTTGGCTGGACCACACCACCCATCCCAGTCCCACACACACCCCGTACACCAAGCCGCACACACTCACCTGCCTGTTCAGGCACTGGTGCAGCTGCAGCAGCAACACCACCACCATCACCCTGCTGTTTGGCCCATCCTACGGCCACCCTGGCCCTTCTGTGGTCCTCCAGTCCTGTGTATGGAACAGAGATACAGAAACTGACATGAGTGCCATGCCATGCACAGTCCCCCACCATCAACACAGTGCACACCACTGACACAGCAGGGGCAGGGACACTGACCCGTGTGTGGGGTGTGGCGCCTTGGCCACAGCACTTGCAGTGCCACAGGACACGCAGCTCCCCCCACGGAGCCGCACAAGCAGCGCACATGTCAGCACAGTTATTGGAGAAAGTGAGCATGCATAGTGCAAGGGGACACCTACCTGGCTGTGGAACAACCCCCCATCGTTCCCTGTCCTGTCGCCATTGGAGATGCACTGGATCCCACCTGCGGAGGTCGCCATAACGGTGGCACTGCTTCCTGGTGCATGGCACCCCTTTACGCCTCTCCAGCCCTGACGCCACCCTCTCCCAGACTTGTGACCGTGGCACCTGGAGATGTGCAGCCCCAGTTGGACTGCCACAGGCTCCACCAGGGCCACCAGATTGCACATCTCTACCTCACTCCAATTAGGTGCATGGCGCAAATGGGACCCTGAACGAGGCATAGTCGTTTGCCAGCAGTTTCCATGACCAATGTGGCCTGTAAAGCATGCATGTTGAACTGTATGCGTATGATGCACAGTAGGGGGCTCTGTACCACGGCTGCGCAGCATGGGGATGCACAATAGACATGCACAGCAGAGGTCTATCGCGCAGTACTGCACATGCACAATGCAACATGCCAAGGCAGGAGTACGAGGTCATGGCTGTGACCCACATCCGTGCCCTGCATGGCCCTGTGCAACGCTATGCGCATGCCAATCGTACATTTTCATACAATGCACGGTCGGTGGCATGGCACATCTGGCACAGAAGCGCAATGGGGGCCAGGCAGTGCATTGTGTCCATTTGCATGGCAGGTGCACAGGGCCGCATGCGCAATAGGGGAACATCGCACAGTGCACACAGCTGCGTGATAGGCCACGGGATGTGTTTCCGCACAGGCGCACTGCACATGCACTAGGAATGCAGCAGTCAATTTCTCTGGTGCAGTTGTATTACACAATGCACAATTCTGCAATAGTCAGCCTGCGTATGCAAATAGCCTCATGAGCCAATGCTAGGCGCAGTCGCGCACCTCATTACAATTGCGCTGCTGCCATTTGCATACATTGAGCCATAAAAGTGCCACAATACAGCACAGGTCACTGACTGATATTGCAGCCATCGAGGTAAGGACCATCACACTGTGTGATATAGTTGTGCATGTTGTCAGTGCTGCACTGTTCCAGGTTGGGCTGCCAAGCTGCTAATTGGGCCAATGTCTGACTGTCCACAGGTAGCAACATGACAGAGGGAGCTGAGGAGCAGGGGTCTGCACGGAAACACAGGCCCAACTTCAGTAAGGATGAACAGCAGGCCCTGTTCGAGGCCCACCTCGACAGGGAGCCACTGCTGAGTAGGGCCACTGGGTGGGAGGAGGTGGTAATCTATGTGAATGCCCACAGCAGACATAACAGTGCACAAGAGTGCAAGAAAAAGATGGGGACAGACTGTAGGTGAATCAAAGAGAAGGTGACCACCATCAGGAAGTCTCACAGCAGGAGGGGTGGGGAACCAGACACCCCCCCAGTGCTGATGGCAGGTGAGGAGCTGGTGGTGATGACCATCACCTGTGCCCCCATAGAGGGCGTACCAGGAAGAGGATTCCAGACGGGTGGCAGCTCATCACAGCACTGTGAGTCTGTGGGTGTCGTGGGGGGGAAGGGTGCTGCCCGGCAGAATGCAGGTGTGACAGCAGCAGTGCTGTGTGCCCATGTTATGCAGCTGTGCGTGCTGCACATGGCCAATGTGCATGACATTGGCCACCTGTGTGCAGTGGGATGGCAGCATAGGCACTGTACTGTGGTTGTGGCCCAGGGTGTGCAGCATTGCAGGGTTGCCCCAGAGTGCTGCCCGTGCAGCATGCCAGTGGCACAGCATGGTCCACAGGGGCACAGGCAGCTACGTGGCACACCACTGGTGTGGCCCACGGGGGGGGAACGTGCATGTCAGCCATGTGTTGGTGCAACACCATGTGCTGCATTCACTCACCATGACTGACCTGACGTGCACCTCCTGTGGCATGACCACCCTGCTGTATGGTGCTGCACGGGTATCCCCTGTTGCATGCAGGCATGGTTATTGTGCGCATGTCCCTTTCGCACTGGCCACGGCTTCTGCATGCACATTGCCATCAACACTGATACTGCTCTTCTGTCTTTCAACGTCATCACGCCTCAGGGGTGAGTTGCAGGATGCCACCGACAATGCTGGACCTGACGAGGTAGAGCCATCAATGTCCACAGGCATCGAAGCCACTGACGGGGCAGTGTGGGGTTGCTGGAATTCCTGGGTCTGGGCGACAACCCCGACGGACCTCCTGCTCACAGAGGCCCTTCCCATACTTGTACCGGGGACACAGGAGCATGCGTTGTTGGACAGCAATGATGACACGACACTGAGCCTGGGTGGCACGGGCCTGGACACGCCGCCCAGGGTGCAGGGCCATACACAGGCAACTGTTGCCACCAGTGGTGGTAAGGCACCAGCACAGCTGCCACCTGACTATAGCCGCACAGTGGAATGTGGCGCCACCGCTCTCGTCGGCCATGGAGAGGGTGCTGTCGCCTGTGCCATGGGGATGGCCCTGTAGGCAGATGGGCAACGGCAGTGGGCTGCAGTGGCCACCGTGCAGCACACCACAGGGGACCGCCAGTGGGGCACCTGCACAATCTCCACCACCTGCATGGTCCCCATGCAGTGTCCCTAGATGAGGGAAGTTGCACAGCATGCCGCCACACACCCAGGATGCGCAAGGTGCCATCAGGCTTGACGAGCACATCAGGCTGCTGCGGTCATCCGTGGACATCCAGGCGACGCTTGGGGCTGTGATCCATGCACTGCGGTTAGAGTTGCGTCAGCTGTCCAAGTGTGGGGACATTGGACGTGCCCAGCTAGTTGGTGAGCTCCGGCAGCTGCGGGAGGTCACGACCGTGTTACTGGACCACATTGCAGGTACCATTGCCACCAGATTTGCATCGCTGGCGTCCACTCGGCAGGGCGCATAGGACTCCCCATAGTGCAACATCGACACCACAGACCCGACATCTGGTGACACCGGCACGGCTGATGCCGGTCTCTGACATGCCCATCCCTGACACATCTGGCAGTACTCTCTTTGCCAGGCTTTTCATGCCCGCGAGGACCTATTCATGTTCTCAGGCCTCTACCCCTGTGAGTGTGTTGGTTACACCTCCAGTGGCTGTTGAGCAGCCTGGGGCTGCCACACAGCCCAGGCGTTGCTGTTCACGTGGCTGTAGCAGTCATGGCACCGCACAGTAGGCTGATGGGTGTACTGTCCTATGCTGCTGTTGGCTGGTGTGCACTTGGCTGGGTGCGCCCATGTGCATGGGCTGGCATGTGTGTGTGGCATGTCCTCCATGTGTGCTGCTGGGCAGTGGGCGTGATGAGTACAGCACTGTGCAGGCCTTGCCTGTGTGCCGGTGCATTCACTCTGATCCATGCCACATCCAGCTGCATGTGTGTGTTGCCACATCACCCACTGCTCCTGAATGTGCCACCCACATTCCCCACTATGCCCAGCTGTGTCGCATGATGGTGCTTGTGTGGGTCGTGTTGCAGACAGCTGTGTGTTCTGCATAGGGCCCATGTATGTGTGCGTGCGCATGCCTGTGTGGTCCCTGTGAATGCTGTGTGTGTGCCGGTGGCCCTGCATGCCTCCCTGTGCGAGCGTGCATGCATGGCTGTCATATCTGGTACTCACCTGCAGTTCCTGAAGTGCTTCTGTACAGTCGTGTTCCGGCGCCTCTGTACCCGTACAGCCATCCTGGGGTCCTTCCTCTGCATGGGTGGCTGCACACTCCCATCCGGCCTGTCATCCTCATCGCTGCTGTTGCCCTCATCCACCTGGACAGCTATCCCACGGTTAGTGGCCATATTGTGTGGCATGCAGCAGGCCAGGAATAGGCCACAGGTTTTCGCAAGGCTATACTGTAGGGCACCACCAGACCTGTCTAGACAACAGAATCACATCTTGAGCATGCCAAAGACTTGCTTAATGATGTTGCATGTAGTGATGTGTGCCTCATTATACCTCTCCTCTGCAACATTGGATGGGCGCTGGATGGGGATGAACAGCCAGGGGTCAGGCGCTGTCACCTGTGGGGGTAGAACATGGTTAGCACATGGCAATGCTTGTTTCCCTCCCTCCTGCCGCCTATGGCCACCCTCTTAGCTCCCGCCATGTATGGCCTGGACCTATGCCACCTTCATGGCTGCCCTCTCACCCCGTTCCATGCTATGCTAACCTATCAGGTGACCCGTGAGGATCTCCCCACGCTTGAACCTCTGGCACAGGATGGAGCTGTGCCAGGTGAATGTGTCGTGCACTCCCAGGGTGGGTGGCACAGACATTGGTGTTGTGCCCCGTGGCATTGCACACCACCTAGCAGTTGTCGGATGGGTAGCCCTTTCTAGTCATGTAGGTTGCCCCCCTCTGGGCCAGGTGATGTGCATATGGCCATGTGGGTGCAGGCTATGGCCCCGATCATGCTTGGCATGTGTGCTGCCCTGTGGAAGTCCTGCATGTTTTCTGTACGCTCTGCGTGTGTGCCTGGGAATCGTATGAACTCTGAAGCATGTGGCAGCAGGGCATTGAGGAACTGTGTGAGAAGGCAGGATGTGGCCAACTGGGTTGTACTAGTGGTTGCCCCCACTGGTTTCTGGAAGGTGCCTGTGGCAAGCAGGTACATTGCTGCTGTCACCTTGGTCTCCACTGTCATGGCATGGCTTCTTCTGGTGGGTGCCTGCAACTTCTCATGGCACAGTTCGCAGAGCTGCCTCAGAATTGCCCTGTTCAAACAGTACTGGCCCACAATCTGCGCATCACTATAGTCCTCAAAGGTGAGGTGGGCACGATACTGTCTGTGTTGGGCATACCACCGACGGGCCCATCCTCGGCCACGTTGGTGTTCCTTCCTCTTCCTCCTCACACCCCTCATTACCACCTCCATCAGGAAAGGCCCGGCATCCATTGCTGTCTCTAGCTCTGGCTTGCGCATCTGCTGCATGTGTGTTTGAGCCTCCTTTTATATGCTCAAGTCTGTCTGGCAAATTCTGTGTGTTGCACCTGACTTACGCCATGCTTTTTGGCTGAATATGCTGTTGCACAGCTTATTCATGGGAATGTCCCCTTGTACATACGCTGCATACATTACTGTTGTGCATCTGTGCAATGGATATTGTGCTGCACATTCACGTTGGTTGAATTTGGCTCCAGGGTGCATTTCTGTGGTTGCACATGCTCAACTTAGTTGTGTATTGTGCAACTCCTCTGAATATCTCCACGATAGAGTGCACCTGAGAAAGTCCATAGGGGATGGAGAAGTGCTATTGGTCTGTCTCCACTAGGTTTACCCTTCAAGGTTACCTTCTCTCCCCTTAGGCACTACACTTCAGAAACTAAATGTTAAGCCCGCTTTCATTTCTGAACTGGTAAAAACCATGGCTCTCAGCCTAAGCTATTATATTCTTTAATTTACTGTTTACTACAGGGCTTCCTGGAAATCGTAACCCACCTGTAGCCAGGCTAATATGAGCACCTTCAAGCGTATTTCTTTTATCAGGCCACACCTGTGGAACTTATAGTGGCCGTGCTCAAGGACCACACGGAAACTTTAACAGGCAGTCCAGCACGGGCCTACCACAGCGACGTCTTACATCACCTCTGCATATATAAACACAGGTGGCCCCTTTCCTCCTCAGTTCTCCCACCCCCCACTGTCAGTGCTCATCAGATTACTGTGGAAAGATTGCTGCTTTTGCCGCCGTTTTTCCTTCTGTCGATAGAAATAATTACTTTTGCTATATTTTCGTTAATCTGCATATTTCAAAAGAAACACAGTTGTAGTGCTGCAATTGGATGCAACTCTTTCTCTTCCCCCCCCCCCAACAAACAGGCTGCCAGCATCCACAGGCAGCAGGAATCTTGAGCACAATCCCGGGGCTCAAGTCAGGGGAAGGCCTCCCCAGGTGTGCTGTAGGTTGCCCCTTCATGTCTCAGGGATGACCCTCTCTCCGTATGTCACCTACTTTGGCGGCGATGCCTCCCTTCCATCTCGGCCACTGAACAGCGCACCCTCTACCAGGTATTCAACCTCTACAGCGATGTTGATGGAGCCTTTGCTTCCCCTGTTGACTTCTTCACTCCGACTAATAACGTCACCTCATCGACGGTGGTGCCTCTGTCTTCCCCCTTTTTGCTGCCTTCATGCTAGTTCCTCAGCATCAATGGTGGTGCCTCTGCCTCCTCCATTGACATCTACAGGTATCCAGTATCGACTGTGGTGCCTCTTCCTCCCCCAGTAACATACACTGGGGCTTCTGTCCACCACATGGGTGCTGACATCCAGACGGTACTCTAGTCCTGTACGGATATGCTAGGATGCCTCTTACCCCCATCCCCCTTAACAATGATCCTGTCGACAAGGCATCTAAACCAAAACCCCGCAGCAACACCTATCAGGCCGTCACACCAGCTCTCTTCCCAAGTGTCAACAGCCTTGATGGCTCACTCCTTGCACTCTGTCGACCACATCGATGATGTGCATGAGTACCATCCTGTTGCTGCCATACAGGATGAAGAACAAGGGGAAGACTGTTATGAAGTCCCCCTGGACCACAGTATCCACAGTCAGAGGGGACCCAGTATGTTACACCCAGGTCCCCCAATGTCCTTTCTTTGACATTCATCATGCAGCAGTTAATAGACTGCTAGGGGGCTTGCTTTACAGGGACAGGACATTGCCAAGGTGTCTGGCCCCCCTTCCATTATTTATCCCTTCTACCTTGTCTTACTGGGAGGATGCCACCCTTACTGTTTGCCATAGGCCTAACAGGATTCCTTTTTTAAAATTGAAAATTTATTAATTTTCCAAAAAACAAACAACTTACATCGGATATACACATACAGGATACAAAAGTGTATTTCCCCCCTTCCTGGCTCCAACACGCTCCCCTCCACTTCCATTCCACCCTAGTGCCATTAACTTGTGGAGGTATGCAGAGTGAATGATCTAACCATTGTTAATCGGATTCATGTTTAAGGTTTTACAGAGAATAAAGAGCATGTAGCATTTCCCATTTCTTTTTGTAGGACCCCATTTGATTTGAGAGGCTAGCCATCATTTTCTCAATACGAAGGTTGTGAAGGAGGAGCTCTTGGATCCATTCCAAATAAGAGAGCTGGAAGGAGTCTCGCCAGTGCCGAAACACTACATCTTACTTCAAGAGGGCTCTTGCAGTAGGTAATTACATATAGGACTGATGGCGGCAGGACCCCATGAAAAAATTTATAGCTAGCAGTCCACCTTCCAGTTCTTTCCCGCTGTTAGCTTATGCCAGCGCATTGCGGAAAACTTCCTTGCTCGTCAGGCTCCTTCGTCTTTATTTTACCAATTTTTTTCACTTTTTTCCTAGTAATCGTCAGTCATTCGTCTGTGTATGTCGTCCCCTATGCCCTCCAAGCACAAAAATAAGTGCGACTCGTGCAGCGCCCAACTCACGCACTAGGACGGCCATTCCCTGTGCCTTTTTTGCCTTGGCCCTGACCATCAAGTAAAGAAGTGCCAGCACTGCCTGAGTTTCAACGCGGCCACCCAGAGAAGGTGGCAGCAGCCCCTGGAAGCCTACATCCTCAAAAAGATGTGCTCCATGGAAAAAGAACTCAAAAAAACTTGACGGCGTCACAGCCTGAAGGCAATCGCAAGAGAAAGGACAAAGAAAAGCACAGGGACAAGGGTTCCTCTACCACCGCGACTCCCTCGGGAGTTGCCGTGTTGAAGGTTGCATCCCCCTTGGGGGCCGCTCCTCGCTGGCTGCCACAGAGGCTTCTAAGGCGGCATCAGCCCACCCATCTGGCTCGCGGTCTGGCTAGTCGGGTGCCTCCGGGCTCTTGGAGGCTTCTGCCCTTAGTAAAGCTGCGGCTTCACGGCCTACCGGCGCGGGTGGCTCCGATAAGCCGGACATCGTCAATAAGTTACCTGACCCTTCGGGGGGGCGTGCGACCCCTCTTCTGCCAGACCAGGCCGCCCCTCCATCGCAGCCTGCCTCCGGTGAAGGTTCCGTTAAGTTGGACGCCCACCCGGATCCTGCTGGCAAGACGCACGTCAGTCCACCCAATGTCCGCACAGCGGATGAGCCGACGCCGGACACTCCCACATCTGTCATTCCCGGCTCCCCGCAGCCTTCGCTGCCCTCTGGGGACCCCAAGTCTCCTCAGCCCAACCCTGGGGATTTTTCCCCTCCATCCCCAGGTGACACTGAGGTCCCTGTTCCACCTCCATCAGACCAACCTCCTGCTGATCTGATGTCGGCTCCCCGGACACTGGCCCTGACGCCGGCACCTTGGCTGCCGGCTCTGGCACTCCAGTAATGCCGACTTCCGGGTGATATCCCATTTCGGATGCCGCCCTGCTGCGGGCCTCCATCCTCTGGGCCTTCTGCCCAGTCCGCCCGCAGGGCCATCTGCTCCGGCAGTTCCCCGGCTCCAGGTACCTGACCCGTTGTATCTGGCGCTGTCGTACCTGGGGACCGCCGGTATCCGATGCCGCAGTACCCAATGCCCCGGCCTACCTGGCCGCCACAATACCCGGCGCCGACCTCCCGCCGGTTATGGATACGCCTATGGGTATAACCCATACCCTTATCCCCCTCCTCCTCCACCGCCCCCCCAAGCCACCGGTGGATTTGCAGGAGACTGTAGCCTCCTGGTGGGCTGAGGCCAAGGCTCAGCTCACCAGAGAGGTGGAGAGTCGTCTTTCGACGTCGGTGCCGGTACCGGTTCCCGTTCATCCACGGTGACAAACTTCCTTCCCTCCTCCAGATAGCAGGGCTAAACCCTCTGGGTCCAGAGAGGGGCAGGACACACTTCCCCGAGGGCTTCCCAAAGGGACCGTTCCTCCCCCTAGACGGGAAAGGGAGTCTTCTTCAGTTTCTTCCTCTTTCTCCTCAGACGCCTCCGAAGGCTGCTCCAAGAAAAACGACAAGCCTCGCTCTCCGTCAAAGCCCAGGCCAAGGACTCCTCTGAAGTCTCCTCCAGAGGATCCTTCCTTCACAGAGCTGCTATGTAAAATCCAGGCAGTGCATAAGTGGCAATCCTTGGAGCCAGACCCACAGTGGTTGAAACTCGCTGAGCATCTGGATCTGCCCGTGACAGCTCCCACCTTGGTGCCACCCTGGATCGAGCCTCATGCCCACCTTGTTACCACCATTTGGAAACAACCATCGGCATTAGACCCTCTTCCACGGAAGTCGAACAGGCTATACCAGGCTCCAGAGGGTGTTGACTATTTAGATTCCCACCCTTGAGCTGACTCAATCGTGATTAGCACCGCTCACGGCCGGTCAGCTAATCCAAAACACCTTAGCTCGTTGCCACCTGATAAAGAATCCCACCTTCTGGACCAGTATGGCAAGAAGATTTTCGCTTCTTCCACGCTGGGGATCAGGGCTCTGAACTATGTCGGTCACATGGGGGATTACCAGAAGGCAATTCTTTCTGAGGTGGAAACCAAATTGGATTCCCTGCTGGACTCTCAAGTCAAGCAGGAACTGTCTGCCCTCGTCCGCTCTGCACATTCGGCCAGTCGTCACATGCTTTGTGTGACTTACAATGCAGTGGACACTGCTGGACAGAGCTCAGCTTTCACCATAGACTTACGATGTCATGGTTGACTCCGTGTGTCAGGGTTGGTCCCGGAAGTGCAGTCCGCTATACAGGAAGCGTCCTTCTGGGAGTCGGTGCTCTTCGGGGGTGATGTCAAGGACATCATCTCTGATCTGCAGGAGAATGGGACGGCACTAAAGTCCGTCGACTCTATGTATCATCCCCATCAACCACAGCGTCGTCCCTTTCGAAGACGGAACCAGCCAAAGGCGAAACCTCCGGGAAAGCGGGCCACTAAACGCCGGGCCCCCACAGCTGCCAAGCCCCCTCCACCCAAAAAAGCAGCGGGTGCTTCAGCTGCTGCGCTGCCCCACACCACCTGACTCCTTCCCTCTCCCACAGCCTCCAGGCTTCCTGGAGGAACCGGTAGGAGGGAGGTTTTCCCTCCACCTTCCAGGCTGGGAGAGGATAACATCAGATTCATGGGTGCTCCAGCTAATCACAGAAGGACACTCAATAGAGTTTCTACAGAAACCACCTCGTCACCCTCCCCAAAGATCGTCGTACTCTCGGGAACATCTGGTCCAGGAAGAGATTTCAGCACTGTTGCTGAAACAGGCGATAGAACCTGTCCCCCTTCCCCTACAGGGAACGGGTTACTATTCCCACTTCGTCCTGGTCCCGAAGAGGACAGGAGATGTAAGACCTATCCTAGATCTCAGTTCTCTGAGCCTATTCATGGAATACAAGAGGTTCAGAATGCTCTTACTGCAGAGCCTTCTGCCCCTCCTCCACTCGGGCCAGCGGCTGTGCGCTCTGGATATGCAGGATGCCTACCTGCATATATCCATTCGCCCATCCCACCGCAAATATCTCCATTTTGCTTTCCAGGGGGACAACTACCAGTTCAGCACACTTCCATTTGGCCTCTCCTCGGCTCCCCGAGTATTTACCAAATGCCTTGCGGTGCTGGCAGCCTACCTGCGTACCCGGGGAGTGCAGGTTTTCCCGTACCTGGATGACTGGCTCCTGGTGGCCTCGTCCAGGGAGGAACTTCTGCGCTGCCTCTCCCTTACCCAACAGGTCTTTGCCTACCTAGGTATTACCATCAACCATTCCCAGTCTCATTTGATCCCATCCCAGAGACTCCAGTTTATTGGGGTGATACTGGACATGACCCTGGGCAGGGCCTTCCTGCCACCGGACAGGGCGGCCACTATTCAGACTCAGGTAAGCCTGTTGTCCGGCTGCAGGTGAGTCACTGCAAGGTCGGTTCTTTGCCTTCTCGGGCTCATGGTGGCTGTTATCCCAACAGTTCCTCACGCTCAGCTCCACATGAGGGTTTCTCAGTGGATGCTTTGCTCCCAATGGGATCAATTGGAGGACAACTTGGATCAGCTGGTCCTGGTCTCCTCTCCCATGGTTCAAGACTTGCAGTGGTGGATGGTCAGAGAGAACCTGTTTCGGGGGGTTCTATTCTTCCTTCCTCCCTCCTTCCAGACTCTGACCACAGATGCCTCGGGCAAAGGTTGGTGAGCCAATCTCAGTCCTCATCAGACCCAGGGCTCTTGGTCCAAGCTCGAACAAACACTTCACATCAATGTGCTTGAGCTCCAGGTAGAGCTTTATGCACTCCAAGCCCTCCATCTGCATCTCCTTCCAGGCCACCTAACCGTCCAGATGGACAACGTGTGTGGTATGGTACATCAACAAACAGGGAGGTACTTGGTCCTACCCTCTCTGCAGGGAAGCAATGAGAGTGTGGGATTGGGCAACACAACACGACCTTCACCTTACGGCAACTCATGTTCCGGGAGTCGAAAACGCCTTGGCAGACAAGTTGAGTCGCTCGTCCGCCCTGACCCACAAGTGGGAACTGGATCAAGGAGTCCTAGATGATATCTTCCTATATTGGGGAACACCACAGGTCGACCTGTTCGCTTCCCCTCAAAACGCAAATATTCCAGATTTCTGCTTGCTCGTTCAAAAGCGAGGCATTTTCTGGAGAGACGCTCTGTCTCTAGATTGGAAGGACAGATTCGTCTATGCCTTCCCCCAATTCCTTTTATCCCTTGGGTCTTGCAGAAACTAGGTTCAGATGGAGCATGAATGATTCTGATCACTCCTTTTTGGACCAGGCAAGTTTGGTTCTCTCTTCTGCAACAATTCTCAGAGGAACCTCCGCTCCCTCTTCCTCTGTCACGATGTTTACTGACCCAGGATCGGGGGACCCTGGTCCATCCAGGTCTCAAGTCCCTTCAGCTACATGCATGGCTCCTGCAGAAATAGCCCAAGCCCGCTTTGGAGTTTCTCCCCAGGTGACAGAAGTTCTGGTGGAGGCTAGGAAACCCTCCACTAGGTCTACCTATGCCATGAAGTGGAAAAGGTTCACAATCTGGGCTGCTTTGAAAGACGGTGAGCCTTTCTCCTGCCCCGTGGGACGTCTGCTGGAGTACCTGTGCCATCTCTTTGACCTAGGTCTTAGTCACTCCTCTCTGAAAGTCCACATGGCGGCCATTTCGGCCTGTCACGTTCCCTTTGCAGACAGAATGTTTGTTCAACTGGAAGTCTCGAAGACTTTCCTCAGAGGGGTTCTCCACCTGAGACCTCCTATTTGAGTTCCCGCCCCTCCTTTGGATTTGAATTTTGTTCTTGAGAAACTAACTCTGCCTCCTTTTGAACCGGCAGCCTCTGCAGACTTGAAGTTCCTTTCTTGGAAGACACTTTTTCTCGTGGCCATTACCTCGGCTCAGAGGATTTCCGAGCTCCAGGCCCTGATGTGTAAAATTCCATACTTGATTTTCCACAAGGAACATGTGGCTCTGCGCAACAATCCTAAGTTTCTCCCCAAGGTGGTAGCGGAATCTACATTGAACCAGTCCATAGAGTTACACACTTTCTTTACGCAGTACTCCAATCAAGGGGAGTATTTACTACATACTATGGATGTTCACCAGTTTCTGAGATACTACACTAACAGGACAAAGGATCTCAGAACGACTGATCAACTGTTTGTCTCTTTTGCACCCAAAAGAGATGGCAATGCTGTTTCTAAGCAATGCCTATCCAAATGGTTGGCTCATTACATCACTTTCTGTTATGACAAGTACAACAAGACCATTCTGGGTCAAGTAAAAGGCCACTCCACCAGAGCAGTCACTGCCTCAGTGGCTTGTTTCAAGAATGTGTCGGCGGCAGACATCTGTGCTGCCACCACTTGGACTTCTGTCCATACCTTTACAAAACATTACAGTTTGGATATTGCCTCTTGCCGTAGAGCAGGCTTCAGGTTGGCTGTCCTGCAAGGCCCCCTTTCTTAAGGCCTTCACAGCTAAAGGATCTACTCTGAGTAGCTTTCCTCCTCCTGTGTGCTTCTTCTTGTTCCAGACTGCTTGAGACTCAGTCCTATATGTAATTACCTACTGCAAGAGCCCTCTCGAAGTAAGATAGTACAGTTACGTAAGAACTTAACGTAACAGTAGGTCTTCAAGAGAGGATCTTGCAATAGGTAACACCTTCCTGCCCTCCATCCCCCTAAGCTTTTTCAGCTCCTTTTCCAGTGAGGGAAATATTCGCTTCTCTCTCGTCTGGCCTCCTTTGGCCTTTGGTGGGAAAGAACTGGAAGGTGGGCGTGAGGGACCGCCCCTTTATACCGACGTCTCCTGATGCTGGTCACCTGACGTGGGGGTGGTCCCTTGCCAGGGACTGCTATCTAGAAATTTTTCCGTGGAGTCCTGCTGCCTGCCAGCGTCAGTCCTATATGTAATTACCTACTGCAAGAGCCTCTCTCGAAGATCTACTGTTACGGTAAGTTCTTACGTAACTGTACTTTTCTTAACCGATGGACCTATAATAGATATATGATAGTGTCTGTTCATTAATGGGAAACCTGTAAAGTCCCCTAGCAGACATACCTCACGGGTGAAATAGTCATGTAAACCTAGAAGAGGGTCTATTTTTGATTTGATGAGGTCCCACAAAGAAGAGACTTTGGAACATTCCCAGAACCTATGGATTAAAGTGCTAATACCTGCATTACACCTGTTACAGGCCGGGGCCTCTGTTCTACCCATTTTATACAGTTTGTACGGAGTCATATACATATCATTTAATATCTGTAGATGCATCAGTCTTGGCCTATCCTGCGTAATGACTTTATGGCAATTCTCCCAAATTTTAAACCATCTAGAAATGGATTGAGGATAAAGATTGACCTAATATCTAGAAATTCCATCTGCTTCTGGAAACACCATGGAGTACAAAGTGGCATATATAGAGGAGACAGGATGTGGGGCAAGAGCTAGGTCTCTGCAGGGAGGAACCCAAGAGCCTGTGGTGTCAGATATGGAGTTAGTACTGAAGTAGTTAAGTAGCATGTGTCAGACCTGATAAACCTTAAACGCCCAGTGTTGTGCTAGCCCAAACTTGCGGAGTATCTCAGGTGTATGTAGCCAGCCATTTATCCGAAGTATGGAAGTCTTTGGCAGTGCAGTGTTGCAATTGTGGGAGTCTGTTGGGAGGGACCATCTTCTCACCCAACCCAACTTAAGGTTGGGGTTTTGAAAAATAGGATGTGCTAGGTCTAATGTATTTACATATTTCAAGGTAGCGCAAAGTTGTGTGTGAGAGCAGACCAAATGCCCAATTACTGTACATCGGAGGTCAAGGGATAAGCTTCCTACCTTGTTATATAGCAAGGCTTCAGGTGCTATTCCGGCTGCAGTTATCATCTCGTTTTCTACCTTGAGCCATGTTGGAGTGTAGCCCGGCAGTTCTGGAGTCTTTGCCGGAGCAGCCCACTGGAAGTATTTACTCAATTAACTGGCCCAGTGGTATATACCAAGATGTAGTTTCAACCCTTCCAGAGCCTTTGGGGCTGTTAGTTTGTGGAAGGCCCTTCAGGGATTTCCCTTTCCATAAAAATTTGGTAAAACAGGTATGGGCAGATTTGAACCATGATTTAGGGATCCATTGATTTAAGAGGTTGAAGGGATAAAAGAGATGTGGGAGGACATTCATTTTAATTATGTTTATTCGCCCCCATAAAGTTAGGTGGAGGTTTTGCCACCGTTTTAGATCCTGTTGTATAATTTTGAACTAGGCGTCAAGGTTCAGTTTGTGCATTTGGATTTCACTTTTAGAGAGTTGCAAGCCTAGTTGTTTAAGATTTTTGGGTGTCCAGGTAAGGCCTAGATCCATCACATCCTGTTTAAGTACCTTATTATTAAGGGGAAAACAGAAGTTTTGTCCATATTAAATTTGTAGTTAGAGTACGAGCTATATTCATCAATTATTTGTAATCGGCCCAATAAGGAGGGTTTAATATGTGCAATATGCAGGAGAATATCATCTGAGTATGCTGCAACTTTTACCTCGGAAGATCCGAGTTTAATGCCTTTTATCCTTTGGATATCTGTATAGAAACAATAAGGGGTTCAAAGTACAAATTAAATAATAGGGGGGAGAGAGGGCAACCATGTCTAGTCCCCACCACTAGAGGGAAATTAGGGTAAAGTACTCCATTACAGAAAATGCGGGCAGTGGGACCGCTATATAGCACCTGGATCCAGGAGATCCTAACAGGATTCCTGCCACACTTAGAAGGACAGATTAAACGCCTTGGGCAGCCCTCTTTGTGGTCATAGAAGCTGCCCCATGATGCAGCGTGATATTGAACCCAGAGGCTGGTGGTACAGGGCAAAAGAAAATTTGCCTTAGACATATCTAGGCCTGGGGATTGCAAACCACAGGCCAACATGCCCTCTGGACAGCTTATGCAGTTGATTAAGCTCCCCTAGCAGCAGTGCCTAAGCAGGAGCTATGTAAGGATCTCACAGCTGCAGCAGACATTGGCAAGCTCTCTTACGTAGGGCCTGTGACACCTCAGAAGCTGCAAGGGCAGCTGCCTCTGGCTGATGTCTCAGGAGACATGCCTAGCTCAGGGTGGCTGGCTTTGCTAATGATATGCAAAAGTCCAATCTCAATGCCCCCCCCCGCTTAAACAGGATATAAAGTAGGAAGGGCTAAAGTTAAAGGACATCCTCTTAGTCTGTAAGCCTCGGCGGAGCCTGGAAATCTCTTCCTCCCTTCCTCTGTCATACCTGATTGAAGAGTAGGCAGAGGGTGTCTGTTTGTCCAGCCAGTGCTCACTGTTGTTCCACTACCAGATGACATCCTCTGGTAGAGCAGCAGGCGACCTGCCTACTCCATGAACCACCCAAGTGTCCACCCCGTAAGTCCCTAAGCATGGAAGGGGGAACAGCAGCAGCATTAACTGTTTTCTGACTCACTATTGTTGACTCCAGCACTATAGTTTGCAAGGGTGGTTGTTGAAGGCCACTTTTCTCCCTGCTCCAGGAGAGGGTAGTGACACCAGATGCCTGGGCCTTAGCAATGACAGCACGGGGACATGCTCTGGATATTTTTAAACTATCTCCAGACCATCCACCCAATTTTTCTCATTAACCTCCAGAACATCGCGTAATGTTTCTGTGAGAACTTTCACACTATGTTGCAAACAGGGGTTTCAAACCCCAGGAAATCTTACTGTATTCTGATTTATGCAATATGGTCTTACTGTAGGACTGCCCCGGAGCCAAAATGGTTAATAGAACCTATGCAAATGATGGAATGCTAGGCTCAAGCTTGGTTTTCAAATCACTGTCCCTGGTAAACAGCTTCTAAACCATCAGATTCTTTACACTGCTTGCCTCAGTAAGACGTCTCCAGAGAGCTCTCTTTCATCGCTTGAAGAAACTTTATTTTTCTCGGTTTTATCATTAGTAAAGTTTATTTTATTGGTATTTCTTTCACTGTCCTCGGTTTTCAGGTAGTAATTGTTTAGATTTTATATTATTTAGGGTAAGTAGTCATTTTTCTTCTCGGTTCATTAACTGGGAAGAAACTGATGATCTGCTTATTTTTCTTGGTTGTCTATATTTATATTTAGTTTATCTTTATTTCCTACTCTGTATAGTTGGTTAGTTTAGTTCAGTTTAACCAGGGTAACTCCTGGTTTTCGTGGGTCTTTTCAACCGGGCTAACCAGTGGGCTTGTTTACATTTAAAAAATTCCAGGGCAATTCCTGGTTTCCTTATCATTTTTTTTACAACCGCTAAAAAAATAAATAACATTTAAAATTAATGTGTGGTATTTGGGTTATGTCACAGAAGACTGAAAAAATGAACAGGACCCACAGGTTTCTAGCACTGTACCGAGTGCTAGGAACTTTTTGCTAAAGCAGATCCATACCATATTTGCTTGTTCTGTCTGGGGTCTGAGCACCTGCAGACAGACTGTGAAATCTGTGCCAATTTCCCTCGGTCTACTATTGAAAGACAACAAAAAAGACTAAGGGAGAAAAAGGCTGAAAAGACTGCTAATCCAGCCGGTGAGCAACCAGTTGAATTGGAGGGGCTGCCCTGTGACAGGGGCGATAGCTCTGTTAAGAAAAGAACTGCAGATAAGGCTACTGAACCGGCCATCACAGTTAAAAAGAAAAGCACCAGGAACCGCAACCCAAATCAACCGCGGTTCCTTCTGCTGAGGAGATCGCTAACGCAATTAGGATTATTCAGTCCCTACAGTCTCTGGTTCCAGTTGATTTACAACCGGTTCCTGAAACACCCGGTTCACAGTCCCCCGATTTAATAGCCCAAAGTGGGGAGTCTTTTGAGGACTCTGGTTATGGTGAGGACCCAGATGATGAGGACGAGGACTATGGTGATCCCATAGAACCAGATATCTCTCCTGATCCCCATAGGCCAGATTCCCCTGATAAGGGAAATGAGCATTTTACCTCATTTTGCTTTTATGAAGCAAGTTGCTCAGTCTCTCAATCTCCCATCCCAGGAATCAATAGAGGATAAGGAGGAAGAGGTCTGCAAAGAATTGATGGACATCCCACTATCTAAAAGGTTGCTTCTTCCATTACATAAATCTTTAAGAAAGCAGACCATGAAGGTTCTGCAGACCCCCACTTCTGTCCCTCCTACAAACGTAAAAGGTGGACAGAAAATACTGGGTGTCTAAAACTGGGGCTGATTTCCTATTTGGACACCCCAGCCATGAAGGTGTGGTGCGGGCTGCAGCTTGTGATAAAGCTGGCATCCCTCTGGCCTCCCATCCCGCAGTAAAAGATTCTAGGAGGATAGACTCTATTTCCAAGAAGGTTTATCTTGGATCTTCCCTGGCAATTAGCCAGACATCTTATGTGGTCTATATAGCCAGGTAACACAAAAATATGTGGTCCACGGTGCTGGAGATAGCCAAGGCAGTTCCCACTCCCATGGCTGATGACCTGGAGGAAGCTACTAAAAGGGGCATTGATGCCTCAAAAACATAGTTCAGGATGGCAGTGAATGCTAATGACACTGCATCTAGACAGATGGCTTCAGCTGTGTCTCTAAGGAGGTTTGCATGGCTCAGAACCACTAACCTCACACAAGATGCTCAAAACAAAGCTATGAATTTTCCTTGTGACCTGGTGTCTCTGTTTGGAGAACAAACAGAGGCATATATGAAAACAATGGATGACTATAAAGCTGCTTACAAAAGTGCAGCAGTCAAGGAGAGAGCTGCCAACCCCCAGAAACACCATCCAAGGGGTGGCAGGGGTAGATCTCCTTTCAGGCCCTTTTTTCAGCCTCAAGTTTTTCCCAGTACCAGCCAAGGGGATGCTTCAGGGGCAGAAGGGGCACTGGCCGCACTAGCCCCAGTGTCCAGCCAGTAGCACAGTCAAAGCAGACCCCCTGAGGGGACTGTCCGGGTCACCTTCCCATGCCCAGTAGGGAGCAGGTTGGCCCACTACTTCCAGGAATGGGAAACCATCATCACAGACAAGTGGGTCCTGGAAGTAGTGGGCCAGGGACTTGCCCTCAGCTTCAAGGCTATGCCAAGGCTCAGGTCAAGAGCTTTCAAACCATCTTCCCCATCAGAAACAGCCTTGCTGGAATCTGAGGTTTCAAACCTCCTAATGCTCAAGGCAGTAGAATCAGTACCTCCCTGTCAGCTGGGATAGGGACTGTATTCAAGATTCTTCCTCACAGTGAAAAAAAACGGGAGTGGTGATCCATTCTGGATCTTGGATATTTAAACAAGCATCTGACAAAACCAAAATTCAAGATGGTCACTCTGGCTACAATACCACCTTGTCTAAGACAGGAAGATTGGCTAGCATCCTTGGATCTCAAGGATGCCTTCTTCCATATACCAATCAGAAAGTCACACAGAAAGTATCTCAGGTTCAGGTTACCCATGGGCCATTACCAGTTCAGAGCAATGCCTGTCACGCTCACATCTGCCCCAAGAGTGTTCACAAAGTGCCTGGCAGTGGTTGTGGCTCATCTAAGGTGACAAGGGGTGTCGGTCCTTCCCTACCTGGATGACTGGCTCATAGTAGGCCAGTCACTCCAGCAAGTCAGGGAAGCATTGTCACTAACACAAGACATTCTGTCCTCTCTGGGGTTCCTGGCGAACCACAAAAAGTCTGTTCTGGAACCAGTTCAACTCCTCAGATTCATAGGGGCAGAACCGGACACAAGAAAAAGGATGGCTTGCCTGCCTCAGGACAGGGTGGACAGCCTTATCCAGGTAGCCGAATCTTTCAAACTTCCTGTCTCAAGGCCAGTAAGGCACTTCCTTCAGTTGCTGGGCCACATGGCAGCTTCCACAGCAACTGTGCCAGGGGCCAGGTTTCAGATGAGAGATTCAGTTTCACTTAAGAGAACACTGGTCCCAAAGAAAGGATCCCCTTTCAAAGCTGGTTCCAGTCACAGTCGCTCTTCTTCAAGCCCTGCAGTGGTGGCAGGAAAGAAGCAATCTCAGGCAAGGAGTAACCTTCCTGCAGCAGTCCCCTTCTCTGGTACTTACAACAGATGCATCCCTCCAAGGGTGGGGAGCACATCTGGGAGATCTCACTACTCATGGTACATGGGAAAAGCAAGAATCTATCTGGCACATAAATCTTCGGGAGTGCAGAGCAGTTCTATTGTCTCTTCAGTTTTTCTCCAATCAGGTCAAAGGGAAGGTGGTCCAGGTCAGATCAAACAACACAACCGCAGTGTATTACATAAACAAGCAAGGGGGAACAAGGTCAGCTCCCTTATGCATAGAGGCAATGACAATTTGGGCCTTGGCTTACTCCTTGAGTGTTTCCCTCACAGCTGTTCACCTTCTAGGCAAGGACAATGTTTTGGCAGATGCCCTCAGCAGAATAAATGAGAACCACCATGAGTGGTCATTGAACAAGCAGGTCTTACAGACCATCTTCAGGAGATGGGGCATCCCAGAGGTGGATCTGTTCGCAGCCCCAGACAATCACCAACTCCCACAATATTGTTGCAGGCCCCCTATCAAGGGCACAATTCCTCTGGATGCACTTCTGCTGGAGTGAACAGGGAGGTTCCTGTATGCCTTCCCTCCTTTTCCCCTATCACTGAAAGTAATAAACTCAGGCTCCAACCAGCATCAATGATCCTCCTTGCCCTAGATTGGGCCAGGCAGCCTTGGTACCCCATGCTCCTATCATTGTCTGTAGCCGAACCAATCTGCCTTCCCAGGAGGTACAACCTGCTGTCATCCTTACAGGGCAGGATCATGTATCCCAACCTTCTATCCCTTAGACTCAAGGCATGGCTCTTGACGACTTAGAGTATGCAGGTTTACATCTCTCAGAAGGGGTTATGGACATACTGAGAGTTTCCAGGAAACCTTCTACCAAGAAAACTTATGCCTCTAAATGGAAGAGGTTTTCTTTCTGGTGCCATGGTAAGGGTTTGGACCATGCCCAGGCTAGCCTCTCTATAGTCCTGGACTATATAGCCCATTTGCACTCTACAGGTTTACTATTGCCACACTAAGAGTGCACCTGACAGCTGTTTCAGCTTACTTATCAGCAGGTAAGGCTTCCTCATTGGCCTTGAAGCCAGTGTTTAAAAAGTTTTTTAAGGGATTATTACACTTGCATCCACCACACAGGGAACCTATCCCCATGTGGGATTTGAATATTTGCATTGCTCAGCTTATGCACCCCCCTTCGAGCCCATGTCTACAGCAGATCTCAAATAAGTGACTTGGAAAACAATGTTCCTGGTAGCTATTACCTCTGCCAGAAGGATCAGTAAGCTCCAGGCATTGTCTACAAAGCAAGGTTATATTGCTGTCCATAGGGACAAAATAGTTCTCAGAACTAACAGGAATTTCTTACTCAAGGTGGTATCAGATTTCCACCTTAACCAGTCAGTGACCTTGCCAGTTTTCTTTACTGACCACTCCACTTAAGGTGAGCGTAGATTGTACAGCCTGGATGTAAAAAGGACAGTCAGCTACTGTCTAGACCACTGAAAGGGTCACAGGCAGGATCAGACCCAGCTCTTCCTCACTTATGGAGATGTGGGGAAAGGTAAATCTGCCACCAAATGATTTATTGCTAGATGGATCGTAGCTTGTATTCAGTTCTGTTATGGCAAAGTGGGAAGCAACCACATGCGGGCCTCAGGGCCCACTCTACCAGGGGTACTGCAGCCTCCCTAGCAGTTGCTAGAGATACCCCTCTAGTGGACATCTGCAAAGTTGCAACTTGGAAAACAGTTCACACATTCACCAGATATTATTGTTTGGCTGTCCAGGTCAGAGGTGATGCCAGTTTTGGCACAGCAGTCCTGCAGAGCCTGTTTCCTAAATAGGTTCTCGGCCCACCTCCAAAGGCATTGCTTGGTAATCTGCATAAGTCAGAATACGGTAAGATTTCCTGGGGTTTGAAGAAAAAATTACTTACCTTAGTAATCTTGTTTCTTCTAAGGAAATAGTACTTTATTCTGAGCTCCCTCCCTTCCTCCCCTACTGAAACCTAAGGTCACTGCACTACTGCTGTGGTAGAGTTGGTGCAAACCTGGGGGTATCTAAAGTTCTTGTTTTTTTTGGGCATCTGTGACTTGAGACTTAGTGATGTCACTGGGGACATTTTTTCTAAAGAAAATTAAACCCCATATCGTTGCTCTTCCCCCACTTTTATTTGGGAGTAGAGTTATGGAATTATTATTATTGCTATTAGTTTTATTATTATTATTAAAGTAGTAGGAAACTGCTTAGAGCAGGCTTTGTAAGAATCTGACAGTTTAGAAGCTGTTTACCAGGGACAGTGATTTGAAAACTGAGCTCGAGCCTAGCATTCCATCATTTGCATAGGTTCTATTAACCACTTTGGCTCCAGGGCAGTCCTATGGTGAGACCATACTGCATAAGTCGGAATACAGTAAGATTCCCTTAAAAGAAACACGATTACTAAGGTAATTTTTTCCTTATATACCTTGTTCCCCAGGAACAGACACACATAGGGTTCTGGTTTGTGGCACCTCATAATCCTAAAATGGGCAAGAGGTCTGAAGCCTACTCCAGATCCCAGAGCGTTGACCTTTCTTATCAAGTAAAGAAAATCCAGAATAGTTCCCTTGTGCACCCTGTTCCCACGGCTGCAGGAAGGGGATTGGCTTGCTTCCTGGGATATATAGGAAGTATGCCTTCATATCAAAATTCTTGATCTTACTTCGAGAGGGCTCTTGCAGTAGGTAATTACATATAGGACTGAAGCTGGCAGGCGTTGGGACCCCACGGAAAAATTTCTAGATAGTAGGCTCTGGCGGGGGACCGCCCCACGCCCGCCTTCCAGTTCTTTCCCGCCGTTAGCTCATGAAAGCGCCTCGTGGTTAAGTTCACTGCTTCGTCAGTCAATCGGTATTTTTACCGCTATTTTCTTGAATTTTATTCAAATTCTCATCAGTTTTTTCTTCAGCTGCCGTGTATGTCGTCCCCTACTCCATCCAAGCACAAAAACAAGTGCAATTCCTCCGGCACCCAGCTCCCGCACGAGGACAGACACTCCTAGTGCTTCTTCTGCCTAGGCCTGGATCACCCCATGGAGAAGTGCCAGCACTGCCTGAAATTCAATGCCGCCACCCGCAAGCAGAGGCAGCAGTCCCTGGAGGCCCACATTTTGAAAAAGATGTCCTCCATGGAGAAGGAGCTGAAGAAGCTTAGTTAGGCCTCTACTTCCTCTGAGGGTCACCACAAAAGGAAGGAGAAGCACTGGGACCGGGACTCCTCTTCCATGGCCACCGAGACTTCGGCTGGAGTCTCCATGCTAAAGGTAACATCCCCCCCAGGGGACCGCTCCATGATGGCCGTCTTGGAGGCTTCCAAGGCAGCGTCGGCCCTCCCGTCGGGCTCACGCTCGGGCCCATCGAGAGCCTCTGGGTCAAAGGATGCAGCTGCTCCGAGCAAGACCACCACCGTGCGGCCTTCTGGTTCAAGCGGCTCCAGTAAGCCAGACGTCTGTACTACTGATGCCCGCTCGGACAAGGCCGCTAAGTCGCCCAACCCTTTGGGGCAGTGCAAGGCCTCCAAAACGCCCACCAAGACTGCTTCTCCCTCGCGGCCTTCGTCAGGTGTCAGTTCCGGTAAGTCGGATGCCGGCTCGCTTGACACCCACCTGGACCTCACCGGTAAGGTGGACGTCGGCTCCTCCAACAGATGCACGGTGTTAGAGCCGACACTGGACCCGACGGACCACTCCGCCATCCCCAGCTCGCTGCAGTGCTTGCCACTGCAGTCTGAGGTCCCCGTATCTCCCCTGTTGGACCCCGGGGATTTTAGCCCCTCTTCCCCGGGCGACACCGAGGACACAGGCACGCTCCCGTCAGGTCTCCTTCCCGCAGGGCCGGATGACCTGACGTTGGACTCTTGGACGCCGGCCCCAATGCAGGCCCTTCCAACGCCAGACGACATTCCCTTGCTGGACGCCGGACCCGACGCCTGCTGGGTCTCCTATCCATGGCCTGCCTGTGGGGCCTCTCCCAAGGCTGTCTGTTATGTCAGAGCACCTGGTGCCCGGGTATCTGACCCCATATTATCCGACGCCATCCTACCCGGGACCACAGTATTAGGCACCGCAGTACCTGGTGCCTCAGTACCCAACGCCAGACTTCCTGCCATTGGGTTATGGATACTTGCCGTACGGATATCCACAATATCCATAACCCCCTCCTCCTCCTCCTCCACCACCCCCTCAACTGCCGGTGGACCTGAAGGAGACTCTGGCTTCCTGGTGGGCCGAGGTCAAGGTTCAGCTCACCAGGGAGGTGGAAAGCCACCTTCTGATGCCGGACCCGGTTCCGGACTCCTGTCATTGGAGGCGAGAGACTCCCTACCCACCTCCTGACACCAGAGGTGAGCCCTCCGGTACCAGGGCAGAGGAGGACACTCTGTCCCGAGGGCTGCCCAAGGGGTCCGTTCCTCCCCCGCGCCCGGAGGAGTCTTTCTCATCTTCCTCTTCAGAGACCACGGATGACTCCGATGGGTGCTCCGATCCTAACGATGAGCCACGCACTCCAGACCAGCCCAGGCCTAGGACTCCTCCGAAGTCACCTCCAGAAGATCCTTCCTCTCTGGAGTTGCTGCGAAAGATCCAGGAGGTTCACCAGTGGCAATCTTTGGAGCCAGATTCACAGCGAAAGAAGCTCGCTGCTCATTTGGATCTGCCCAAAACCGCTCCAACTCTGATTCCACCCTGGATTGAGCCTCATGCAGATCTCGTTTCCACTATTTGGAAACAACCGTCGGCATTAGCCCCCCTTCCGAAGAAAGGGGATAGGCTGTACCAGGCTCTGGAGGGTGTGGATTCTCTGAACACACACCCCAAAGCCGACTCAGTCGTGATTAGCGCCCTCACAGCCGTACGGCTAATCCTAAACATCTTAGCTCATCCCCACCTGACAAGGAATCCCGCCTTCTGTACCAGTAGGGGATGGTCTGTGCTTCTTCCACTCTGGGAATAAGGGCCCTTAATTATGTTGCTCATATGGGGGATTACCAGAAAGTGATCCTTAGTGAAGTGGAAGCAAAGCTGGACTCCCTTGCTGAGTCTCAGACTAAGCAAGATGTGGCAGATCTGGTCCGGTCTGTTTGTTCGGCCAGTCAGCACATGCTTCATGCCACGTACAATGCAGTGGACGCTGCTGGTCGGAGCTTGGCTTTCACCATGGGTTTACGGTGTCATGCCTGGCTCAGAGTTTTAGGTTTGGTCCTGGAGGTGCACTCTATCTAGGACGTGCCCTTCAGGGGTTCAGTGCTGTTCGGTGGGGATGTCAAGGACATCACTGATCTGCAAGAGAAGGGTACTGCTCTAAAATCTGTTGACTCTATGTACAGGTCCCCTCAGGGTCAGCAGCGCCCTTTTCACAAACGTTCTCAGCCAAAAGTGAAACCACAGGGCAAGCGGGCCAATAAGCGTCAGGCCCCTCCGGCTGCCAAGCCCCCCCAGCCCCAAAAAAGGCAGGAGCTTCAGCCGCATCGATGACCCACACCTCCTGACTCTTTTCCTCTCCCATAGCCTCTGGACCTTCCAGAGGAACCAGTAGGAGGGAGGTTCTCCTTCCATCTGCTGGGTTGGGAGAGGATCACTTCAGACACTTGGGTGCTCCAGCTGATAGCAGAAGGACACTCAATTGAGTTTCTTCAGAAACCACCCAGAATCCCCCACCAGGTCATCTTACTCCCCAGAATATCATCTTCTGGTTCAGGAAGAAATATCCTCCCTTCTGCTGAAGGCGGTGATAGAACCTGTCCCAACCCTCCTTCGGGGGACAGGTTACTATTTCCATTTCTTCCTGGTTCCGAAGAAATCGGGAGACGTGAGGCCTATCCTAGACCTCAGCTTCCTGAACCTGTTTGGTGAGTACAAACAGTTCAGAATGCTCTCTTTGCAGAGCTTCTGCCCTTACTTCGGCCGGGACAGTGGCTGTGCACTCTGGACATGCAGGATGCCTACCTGCATATCCCTATTCGCCCTTCCCACCACAAATACCTTTATTTTTCATTTCAGGAGGACCACTACCAGTTCAAGGCCCTCCCATTTGGTCTTTCCTCTGTGTCCCGAGTGTTCACCAAATGCCTTTCCATGGTAGCGGCCCACCTGCGTACCCAGGGAGTACAGGTTTTCCTGTACCTGGACGATTGGCTCCTGGCGGCCCCGTCCAGGGAGGAACTTCTGCGCTCCCTTTCCCTTACCCTGTAGGTTTATACCAGCCTGGGTATTACCATCAACCAGGCCAGGTCCCATCTGATCCCATCCCAGAGGCTCCAGTTCATCGGGGTGAGTCTGAACACGACCTCTGGCATGGCATTCCTGCCACTGGACAGGGTGGCCGCCCTCCAGGCTCATGTAAGCCTGTTGTCCAGTCACAGGCGGGTCAGCGCCAGGTCAGTCCTTTGCCTCTTCGGGCTCACGGTGGCTGCTATTCCGACAGTCCCTCGCGCTCAGCTCCACATGAGGATCTCTCAGTGGACGCTTCAGTCTCAGTAGGATGAATTGGTGGATGACCTAGATCAGAAAGTCCTAGTCTCCAACCCTATGGTTCAGAACATGCAGTGGTAGATGGTTCAGGAGAACCTTTGCTGGGGAGTTCCCTTCTGCCTCACTTCCCCCTTCCTAACATTGACAACAGATGCCTCGGGAGAGGGTTGGGGAGCCCATTTGGGGTCTCTCAGGACCCAGGGCTCCTGGTCCAGGCTCGAACAGACTCTTCACATAAATGTGCTCGAGCTCAGGGCTGTGCTGTATGGTCTACAAGCTCTGCATCTGCATCTGTATCTGCTTCCCAGTCATCTGGTGGTCCAGACAGACAACATGTGTGTAGTCTGGTACATCAACAAACAGGGAGGAACTCATTCCTACCCTCTTTGCTGGGAGGCGATGTGGGTTTGGAACTGGGCAGTGCAACACAACCTTCACCTCACGGTGGTGCATGTTCTGGGGGTCGAAAACATGCTGGCAGACCACCTCAGCCGGTCATCTGCACAGGCTCACAAGTGGGAACTGGATCAGGGAGCAGTAGACGATATCTTCCTGCGCTGGGGGACACCTCAGGTAGATCTATTTGCATCTCCTCACAATGTAAAACTTCACACCTTCTGCTCGCTCGCTCCAGGGTGAGGCATTTTTTGGTGAGATGCTCTGTCTCTCTATTGGAAGGGCAGATTCATCTGTGCCTTCCCCCCCGATTCCCTTAATTCCGTGGGTCTTACACAAACTCAGCTCAGAAGGAGCTCACATGATCCTAATTACTCCTGTCTGGCCCAGGCAAGTTTGGTTCTCTCTTCTGCAGCTTCAAAGGAACCTCCTCTTCCTCTATCACAACTTTTGCTGACCCAGGATCAGGAGACCCTGGTGCATCCAGGTTTCAAATCCCTTCAGTTGCATGCATGGCTCTTGCAGACGTAGCTCAAGCCCGATTTGGGGTTTCCCCGCTTGTGGCTGACATTCTGGTGGAGGCCAGAAAGCCCTCCACTAGATCTACCTATGCTATGAAATGGAAACGGTTCTCTATTTGGGCTTCTTCCAAAGACTTCGAGCCTTTCTCTTGCCCTACTGGGAGGCTTCTGGACTACATGCACCATCTCTTTGTTCTGGGTCTCAGTCATTCCTCTCTAAAGGTTCACAGGGCGGCCATTTCCGCTTACCTTGTTCCTTTTGGGGACAGAACGTGCAGTTGGAAGTCTCCAAGACTTTTCTTAGAGGGGTTCTTCACTTGAGACCCCTGTTCACATTCCTGCCCCTCCTTGGGATTGGAATTTCATTCTTGAGAAGCTTACCCTGCCTCCTTTCGAACCGGCAGCCTCAGCAGACCTAAAATTCCTTTCTTGGAAGACTCTCTTCCTCGTCGCCATAACTTCTGCTTGAAGAATTTCTGAGCTTTAGGCCTTGATGTGCAAAATCCCGTATTTGATTTTTCACAAGGAACATGTGGCTCTGCGTACCAACCCTAAGTTTCTCCCTAAGGTGGTAGTGGCATCTACGCTGAATCAATCCATGGAACTGCCTGCTTTCTTTATGGAACACTCTAGTCAAGGGGAGTACCTCTTGCACACTTTGGATGTTCACCGAATTCTGAGATACTTCACCAGCAGGACGAAGGATCTCAGAAAGACTGATCAACTATTTGTCTCTTTTGCTCACAAAAGAGAAGGCAATTCTGTCTCCAAGCAATGCCTATCTAAATGGTTGGCTCATTGTATCACTTTGTTACAACAAGTATCACAAGACCCTGCCGGGTCAAGTCAGGGGCCACTCCACCAGGGGTGTCACTGCCTCTGCGGCTTGTTTTAAGAATGTGTCTGCAGTTGACATTTGCGCAGCCGCAACTTGGACTTCTGTCCATACCTTTACAAAACACTACAGTTTGGACATTGCTTCTCGCCGGAGAGCTGGCTGGCTTAGCTTGTTCTGCAAGGTCTCCTTTCATGAGACCTTCACAGCCAGAGGGTCTACATTTGGGTAGTTTTCCTCCTCCCATGTGCTTCTCCTTGTTCCAGACTGCTTGGGACTCAGTCCTATATGTAATTACCTACTGCAAGAGCCCTCTCGAAGTAAGATAGTACAGTTACATAAGAACTTACTGTAACAGTAGATGTTCAAGAGAGGCTCTTGCAGTAGGTAATACCTTCCCGCCCTCCATCCCCCTTAGCTTTTTCAGCTCCTTTTCCATGGGGGAAATATCCGCTTATTTCTCATCTTGCCTTTTTGGCCCTTGGCAGGAAAGAACTGGAAGGCAGGTGTGGGGGACTGCCCCTTTATAGTGACGTCGGTCACCTGACGTGTGGGCGGTCCCCAGCCAGAGACTGCTAGCTAGAAATTTTTCCGTGGGGTCCTGACGCCTGCCAGCTTCAGTCCTATATGTAATTACCTACTGCAAGAGCCTCTCTCGAAGATCTACTGTTACGGTAAGTTCTTACGTAACTGTACTTTCTCAAGGAGAACACTGTTAGTCCAGGGTACTCCTGTTGGCTTATAATTTCCACCACAGGTCTGCACCAAATGCTTAGCAGTGCTGGTAACAGCCCTCTGCAGGACTGACTTTTAAGTCTTCCCTTACCTGGATGATTGTTCCTATAAGCTCACTCAAGGTGCAGCTTTTACGTATTCTAGCATGGACCAAATATGTGTCCCATATTCTAGGGCTTACAGTCAATATGCCCCAGGTCTGTTTGACCCCTTCCTGTATCTGCAGTATATAGAGGCAGTCTGGAACATTAACCATGACCCAGCCTTCCTACATCTGGAGGGGGCTAACCATTTGATAGCATGGCCTGGATGGTCCATACCAATCGGTATGTCATAGCTAGACTATTCCTAAGGTCTTTAGGCCTTATAATAGTGGCCACTGTCCAGATACCCAGGGCCAGGCTATCTGTATAAGGATTCTTCTGTGACCCTTAAGAGCCAAAGGCACTCAACATATTGACATTCTAGAACAGAGCATTCTCGTGTCCCTTTTTTTCCAACAAGGTGCTCCAGTGGTAAAGGTACTAGCAATCTGGTAAACGGGGGGGGGGTCCTTTTGAACACCCTCTCCGAATTTTAGCTACAGATGTCCTCAGGCCCTCTGTAAATATAGATGGGCAATATCAACAAGTAAGGGGGTATTTCTTCTTCCCCTATGAAGGAGGAGGAGGTCACTAGTGGAGTGCCCCATGGATCAGTCTTGAGCCCAGTCCTGTTAAATATGTTCATCAGTGACATTGTTGTAGGCATTCAGAGCAAGCTTGTCCTATTTGCTGAAGATACTAAGTCCCCAGGGCTTCTTTAGCATCAGTAACTATTGCAGTGAGCTGGCTAGGTAGTACTGCCCTGGAGGTGGAATGTATGGAATTGAGTTTTATGAATTAGCCAATCAGATTGAAGCTTGGGGTTGTGCTGAGCAGAGAGAGGGAAGGAGACTTCAGAATGTTTCTCCACTGGACTGAGCAACACTGCCTCTGAGGTGCTATGTCTCTCGCTCCTGGCAAGAAAAAGTCTTTTCTTGAAAGTGGTAGCTATTTTTCTTGTTTCTTAACATTTTTAGTGTGCTGAGTATTTTCTGTTTTTCATGGTTCCCCTCTGTTCCTGGGAACTGTGTTTTCCTCAGTTCCATGGTTCCTTTTTTTTTTTTTTTTTTTATTTCTATAAGTTTTAGTTATCGTATCTAGTGTTTCTGCAGTTCCTTTTTATTGTTGTTTAATTTTACCGCGGTTCCTTTTTTTAGCGGGAACTGACGGTTTACTATATATTTTACCTCAGAAAAGTCACGGTTCTTTTCTGCGGGGGAACTGACCGTTAACTTTACATTTAAGCTGTTCAGCATTCTAATATGGGTTTTTTTGTAATTTGGCATGTCAGAAGTCTCTAAGAAAAGGACTGCACCCACAGGTTTTGATAATTGTTTAAGTTGTCACAGAATTTTAGCTAAAGCTGATACTCGCGACCTGTGTTTGAAGTGCTTGGGTCCAGACCATTACTGTTCTTTGCTCCAAATTTTGTTCACAAACATTAAGAAACAGAGCTAAAAGACTTAGAGAAAAGGTAGAAGAAGGGTCTTCTTCATCTGGTCCCAAACACAGACCCAAGGCTACTGAGGAGGGGCCTTTAAAGAATAAAAATAACCAAGGTGCTGATGAAGCATCTTTAAAATCTAAGCCTGTTAGAGGTGCTAGAGTGCCTTTGAAAATTAAGAACACAAAGCCTCATACTGATGAAGTGCCTCCTAAAAATAAGGCTTCTAAAGGGGCTGATGAATTTCCTAAATCAAAAAATTTAAAAGGGGCTAATGAAGTGCCTGGTTCTAAGAGGAAGCTTGAACAAGTCCCTGATGAAGCGGCTGCTAAAAAGATTTGTAAAGTGAAAAATACCACTGCACCTCCAAGTGGTGGTAAGGATGAGGCTGTAGTGGGAAAGAAACACAAGAATAAGTCTAAAAATATTGAACCCCAGAAGGGTGTCCCTCAAGATTTTCCAGGGGACCTTCCCTCTGTGGAGGATATGGCAAAAGCCTGGCACCTTTATCAAACCAGTCAGGGCATGAGGTCCCTTTTTTGTTGCTTCTGAGTTTCCAAGGCAAATCCCCTCCATGGCCCCCTCTGTTTCAGGGGCTGATGAGGGGAAGGATAATGATTTCTATGATGCCTCAGATGACATCACGGAGGGTAAGGCCCCAGAACCTGATGTCACCTGACCCCCAATTTTGTGGCATCCCCTGACCAGGAGGACACCTCCTCCCTGTTCTCTTTTTTTTTTTTTTGCAGCACATGGTGGACACTCTTGATCTCCCTTCTCAAGAGTCTAACCAGGAAGAGAAAGACTAGGACTACAGAGACATTAAATGTCTTCCCCCTCCTAAAAAGTTAGTTCTTCCAATCTATAAACCTTTCAGGAAGAACACAAGATTCTTCAGACCCACACATCTGTGCCAGGGGTTGAGAAGAGAGTTGATAAGAAATATCAATTACCTAAATCTGACACAGAATTTCTCTTTGTTCACCCCAGCCATGAGGGAGTGGTGCGACAAGGAGCTAGGGTTCTTCTTTCTTCCCAGCCTCCTGAAAAAGACTAAAAAGCTGGATTTTATGGCCAGAAAGGCATATACCTCAGCCTCTCTTCTTCTCTGCCTTGCCTGATACATGGGTTACACAGCCAAGTATCAGAAGGCTGTGTGGAACTCAGTCCAAGCCATAGTTAAATGGGGCTCTGATTCTGTGGCTAAGGATTTGGTGGAAACTGCTTAGACTGCCTTGGAGGATACAAAGTACCAGTTCCATATGGCAGACAATAGTAATAATGCACCCTCAAGGGTTATGGCCCAGGCCATTTCCCTGAGGCACTTCACTTGGTTCAGAACAACAAATCTTTCTCAGGACACTCAGTCCAAAGCCATGAACTTTCCCTGCCACAGAAATGTACTATTTGTTTCTAGAACTGAGGAATATATGAAAAAGGTTGATGATCATAAAGCAACCTATCAGAGCAACACATCTAAGGCAAAGTCTTCTGCTCCTCAAAAGTCTCAGCACAGGGGTAATAGAGGCAAGGGATACTTCCCTAGACCCTATTACTCCATTCCTCCTCAATTTGCCCTCTCACAGTTCAGGGGTTACTTCAGAGGAAGAGGCAGGAGGAATCAGAAGACCTACCTCTACCCCCTGCTCCTGCCACCCAGCAAAAGCCCTGACTCCTCAGTTCAGGTCACCCCCCCTCTGCCTGTAGAGGGCAGGCTCTCCCACTACCTCCAGGCTTGGACCTTGATCACAACAGACAGGTGGGTCCTTGAGGTAGTGGAAAAGGGCCTGTCCCTTCAGTTCAAAAAGATGCCAGCCCTAGGGGAACCCAGCTTTCCAGACCTCTAACTCCAACAGGGAGGATTATATTGGAACTGGAGGTAAAGCATCTTTTTGAAGCAAAAGTAATAGAGAGAGTGCCTGCCCATCAAAGGGGCAAAGGTCTCTATTCCAGATACTACCTGACTCAAAAGAAAAACAGGGAGTGGCAGCCTGTTTTAGACCTCAGATACCTGAACAGGCACCTTTACAAACCCAAATTCAAGATAGTCCCCCTTAAAATGGTTATTCAGTCTCTGCAGCAGAGAGACTGGCTAGCCTCCCTAGACCTCAAAGATGCATATTTTCACATCCCCATAAGGCAGTCTCACAGGAAGTTTTTATAGTTCATGCTTCCTTCGCGACACTACCAATTTTTAGCTATGCTCTTTGGCCTGACATCTGCACCAAGAGTGTTCACAAAATGCCTGGCGGTGGTGGCAACACATTTAAGAAAGAAGGGGCCATCAGTCTACCCTTACCTGGATGACTGGCTGATAGTGGCAAAAACCTCTCCACAAGTGGAGGAGGCCCTCTCCCTAACAAGAGACACTTTGCACTCCTTGGGATTCATTATAAACCAAAAGAAATCCCACCTGGAACCAGCACAGTTAGACACACTGCACAGTAGGGCTTTTCTTCTTGTGGAAAGGTTTCAAAACTTTCTGTCAGTGGCAATTTTTTTTTCCCCTGGGCAAGGCCAGCCAGACACTTCATGTAGCTCCTGGGACACATGGCATCTATGACAGCTATAGTTCTGGGTGTCTGGTTCAGTATGAGGGACATTCAGCAGCACCTAAGGTCTCACTGGTCCCAAAGCAAAAGTTTTCTGTCCAAACTAGTCCCAAAGTTCCTTCATTTTATGAACTGGTGGAAGGACGTTACCAACCTCTCAGTGGGGATTTCCTTCCAGGTACCTTTCTCTTCAAGAATCATTACCACAGATGCTTCTCTGCTTGGATAGGGAGCTCACATGGACGGTTCTTCTGTAAGTGGCTCTTGGACACCACAGGAGTCACAGGCTCACGACAGCTTTCTGGAACTTGGGGCCATTGTCTGGTTCTCAAAGCATTTGCTTCACAGATAAAGGGACATACAGTTCAAACCACAACAGACAACACCACTGAAATGTTCTGCATAAACAAGCAGGGAGGCACAAGGTCCAGCACCCTATACCTAGAGGCCATGAGGATTTGGGGCTTAGCATACTCCATGGGAGTCACCCTGTCAGCCATACATATTCCAGAAAAGGACAGCACTGGAAGATGCCCTCAGTCACATCAACCAAGGGCACAATGAATAGTGTCTGAACAAACAGGTGTTGGCCACAGTGTTCAGACTGTGGGGCATGTGACGCTTGTACAGCTGGTTCTGATTACTCTATGATTTTTGTAATGTAAAAATGTGTTAGTGAGTGTCTCTCATGGGACATGCTGAGACAGCCTGTGGGATGACCACACCCTCCCCCCCCAAGGTTTCAACTACAAGCTGTTAACCTAAAAGCCAGGAGATAATTACAGGCTAGAAGAGACACAAATTGAGGATCTCCTGTTTATCTGGCTTAATTGGAGCTGCCAGCTGCTAGGATGAAAATCATAAACTTTTATGACGTTAAGAGGAAGAAACCAGGTTATGTCACTTAGGTGCTAAGTCATAAACGCTCCTTTGATGTCTGTGAAGGGCAAAAAGACACACTAGATCAAAGAGTTATGGGGAAGTGAGTTTTTGCTGATGTCACCTATTTAATTTACCTTCTGAACAATAAGACATCCTGTTTTGTATAATTTTTATATTCTGACATGGAAGAGCTAGGTGACCTCATGCAAAGAGGTTGGCAAAGCCAGTTTTAAACAGTATTCTGTTTTCCACTTAGAGACATTCATGTTTGAACTCTGAAGAAAAAACATCTACTTTAGATAGACAAATCTAATTGTCTGGTGGTAGGAATTAATTTGCACTTTTTAAGCCTTGTTCTTTTTAAGTGATTGTATGTTTGTGATATATTGTTCTGTATTTACAGTTTACATATTTTGATCTATTCTAAAGTAAACCACTAGTTTAGGAGACTACTTGGTGTGCCTTTGAAATTCTTTCTTTGACAAGTGAAGCATATACAGTTAAAGCTGACATTGTGCATAAGCTTACTGATTTACCAAATTGGGAAAAGGTAAGAGTTTATTCTGAGGTTTTTCATAGAGTTTTTAAGGGTTCATTTTGTACACCTGGTTAGGTGCCCATAGGCGAAAGATATCTGGCCCCACCCCCCGAAGAGCAGAATTATCTGAGCCTGTACATTGGGTACGCTAGCAAGAGGTTCACAGTTTGAATCCCACCAGAACTTGAGACCACAGATCGATTCGAACCCACAAAACAGGAGGGTTACCCTGTTCTGTTCCTGTTCACAATACTGCGCTTGGAGGTTGGCACTGTGGGAGCAAAGGGCCTGACCTGCTGAGTGGGGTTGTGACAGGCACACCGGAAATACCGGTAGGTCTGTTTACCTCTCACCTGAACCATCAACTTCCCATGTTCTGCAGCTGTCTTCCCGCACTAGAAATTCTTCCAACAGATGCTTTAGCTCTGGATTGGACAAGAAAGTTTTTTTATGCCTTTCCTCTGATTTTCAGAACTTTGTTACAAGCTCAAAAATCAGCCTGCAACAATGATACTTGTGGTGCCAGATTGGCTGAGGCAAGCATGGTATCCTCTACTGATGTTCTTGTCCTGCAGCAAACCTATTCGTCTCCTTCTCAGTCACTCTGTCCTGTCTCTCCCCCACACAGGGGTAACCTATCCAGATCTGAAATCTCTTCCCCTCAAAGTCTGGCTCTTGAGGAGTTAGTTTCCTGACACTCAGTACTCAGAGTTAGTTCTTAAGATCCTGAGGATGTCCAAAAAGCCCAATGCAAAAAAGACCTATGCAGCCAAGTGGAAAAAGTTTTCTCTCTGGTGTAGGAAAAAGCACATTAATCCTCTTACGGCTTTGATTCCTAACATTTTGGATTATTTGGTGCACCTACAGGATTCAGGCTTAAGGACTTCCTCCTTGAAGCTTCACCTGGCTGCTGTTTCAGCTTATCTTTCTTTTTTTTTTATACTTGTTTTTTATTTTCTCTTAGCATCTCAATACATACACATCATTTCTCCATCAGTGTATACCTTTCAGCTTTTCAGTACGTGCAACAAAATAACAATGTTTTACCATATACAATAAGCATTTTTAACTTTAAAAAACTCTAGCCTAAATTCTTTTTACTTAATATCACCCATCTTATTTAAGACTAATTATCTTAAAAGCAAAATGCATTCTATTTTGTCTGCATTATTTTGTAGTTCATTAACATTCCAGCCACCTCTAATCTATAATTTCCTTTCTTTCTTATAGGTACCTTTGAAGGAAAAGGTCAAGAAACATCTCATCATTTCGGCTGAGACCCTTTCTCCTGCAACTTTCCCCTATTCTATTTAATTTATTTATTCTTTTCCTTTCCGTTCTGTTACCCTTCAATAAAAGGAAATCACCTTGTTTAATTGTCTGTATTTCTGATTTTTGTTCAGTTATCAGAACCCTGTTCCTTATTTATTTACTCCTGGTTCCCTACAATTGTGTAGGGGGGGGGCGGATTTCAGGGAGACCCCTGTACACCCTTTTGCCAATCTTCCCATTTCACATATATCATCCACACTCTCCTGACTCTAGATTGACTACAAGCTACTCTCTTTATTTTGGTTTCCTAGTCATGAAATTTTAGGTCTCCTCTCCCCTCTCTCTTTCAGTTAGGGACAACTCCCATCTGTTCCACCTGTTTTCAAACTGTGGTCGGTTTTGTCTAAGCGAGTAAGTGACCCTCTCTATCATTTTTATCCCCTCTACCAACTCTCTCCACTCCTCCACCGTGGGGGCATTCAGAGCAAGCCACCTTCTGGAAATTGCTTTTCCAGCTGCGGCTATCAATATGTTCCACAAATATTGTGCCTCTTTCCCCCTAAGGTTTTCTGGATGCAGCCCTAGTATCATGTGTTCCAGTCCTAAAGGGGATTCTATACTGAACATTTCCCTCATGTGCCCTTGTATTTCCCTCCAGATTTCCCTTAACTCAAGATATTGACAGAAGACATATGTTTGATTAGCTACCAACGATCCACAGTTTCTCCAACAACTAGTGGTGATAGATTTATGCCAACTAGCTATCTGAGTTGGTACCCTAAAAAATCTCGCCCTTAGTTTCCATAAAAATTCCCTCCACCCTGGAGAGGAAGTTGTACGCCATGTATTTTGCCACATTTTTGTCCAATCTTTATCGTTTAACTTAATTTCTAACTCTCGTTCCCATTTTGTTTTTATATATTCTGTTGTGTGTTGAAGATCTTTTATATAATTTTGATATAAAATGGAAATGGCTCTTTCCCCCTACTCGAGTTCCAGATTAACTCGAATATGTTCAATACTGAGGAACCACTCGCTTTCCTGGTCGAGATGTTCATTTCTGTTCCTATATAATCTCTCATCTGATAGTAATAGAGTAACTCTCCCCTTCCATCCAACTTTGGTCTGTGCTTCTTCAAAAGATATTATCCTATCTCCTCTAAGGAGCTGCCACGGGGCCACACATCCCTGCCGTTCCTGTTTTTTATACCAAGGGTTTGTGACTGCCTGATTTCTCTCTACATTTAAGGACCACCAAATATACTTCCAGAGGTAGACTTTGGTTAATCCTCATGTAAGTCCTTGCCTATAGCCTTGAATAGCCATTTCTGTCCCGAGATAAGGTGTATTCGCCCAACCAGCCCCAGGATTCAAAGTCATGCACTGTGCCGATAGAGAAGGAGACAGGTTTACATCTAGATCCAGCTCCTTCCATCTGGCTGAGTAGCTCACATGTTGTAGTAATAATACTATCCTCGCCTGAGTTGCTATCCAATATCCCACCAGTAGGGGGACAGCCAACCCCCCTGCACTTTTGGGGAGGTATAGAGTTTGTTTTTTAATTCTGGGTTTTTTAGTTAACCAAATAAAATTCCCTATGATTTTTTGCCAATCTCCTAATTGTTTAGGTGATACCAGAGTAGGTACACACTAAAATAAAATAAAAAGTGTGGTAAAACATTCATTTTAATTACTTGTATCCTTGTGGTTATGGCCATAGGTAGAAGCTTCCACCTTCATATATTCTCTTGTACCTGTTCCACCAGTGGGGGGTAATTTAATTGAACTAAGTGGGCAGTTGTCGTAGCTAATTTTATGCCCAGATATTACATATATGGGAGCTCCCACTTCATAGAGTAACAGATTTTAAACTCAAAGGTCGGGTGAAAATTAAGCTTCAATACCTCTGTTTTAGTATTAGTAAGAGTATATCCGGAAAGGGTTGAAAACTTTTTCAGGTGTTGAAATAAACTTGGTATAGATGTTTCTGGGCGGGTTAGATAAAGTAAAATATCATCTGCATATAAAGCTAATTTTTGCTGCATTCCCCCCTATTTGCACACCCATAATATCTTGATTATCTCTAAGTCCTTGGGCCAGGGGTTCAAGGTATAGGGCAAATAAAAGAGGGGAAAGGGTACATCCCTGTCTAGTTCCTCTTTCTAATTCAAATGCATTTGAGTGGTGCCCATTTACTCTAACGTATGCTTTGGGGGCATCATATATCTTTTTAATTAGGGCCATAAACTGCTCCAGAAAACCAAACCGCTTCAGTACTGCCTGGAGAAAACTCCACGAGACTTTATCAAAAGCCTTCTCTGCATCTAAGCTAAGAAGGATAGCAGGCTGCTTAGTATGGTTTAGGTGGTCCAAAATATGCGCGGTCCACCTTAGGTTATCCTGGGCTTGTCTACCTGGGATAAACCCTGTTTGATCTGTTTGCACTAGCATCAGTAAAGTTTGCTGTACTCTACGAGCTATAATCACCATAAACAACTTGTAATCCGTATTAAGGAGGGAGATGGGTCGATAAGAGGGGCATAGTTTAGGATCCTTACCATCCTTAGGTATTACCGAGATAACCGTCTGTGACCACAATTCTGGGGGTGACCCTCTGATGCGAGGGTTTCATTAAAAACTTTTAACAGTAGCGGGATGAGCTGTTTCTGAAAATGTTTGTACATCTTGGCTGGGTATCCATCTGTCCCAGGACATTTATTTGTTTTAAGCCTGATTATTTCCTCCCTTAATTCTTCGCTGGACACAGGTTTCATAAACTGACTTCCTCTGGGATTATGGGCAGGGAAATGTCCTTTAAATATTGTTCCATATTTGTCTCCTCTTGAGGTGGGGGGGGCTTATATAAATCCTTGTAATAAGATCTGAAGACCTCCGCAATATCCAGGGTAGTCTGTAGAACACCCTTACTTTGTGGGTGTTCCACTTTAGGTATATGGGCCCTGACTCTCTGAATACATAGCCTGGCTGCAAGAACTCTGGTCGCCCTGGGTCCCCCTTCATAATATCTTTGTTTAATATATAACAGTTTTTGTTCAATATAGTATTCCAGTTCCCTGTTTAACTCTCTTTTTAAGCTTGTTTAAGTTTTGAAAATTCTTTTTGTTATAATTCTCTTTTACTTTTTCTTCTAAACTGTCTATTTCCCTCCTCAGAGATTCTACCTTTCTTTCCCTCTGTTTTTTTTTGTACGCCACTATAGATATTAATTTACCCCTCACTATGGCCTTTATCATGTCCCATAAGAGCGCCGAGGTTATATCTGGGGATGTATTTTCCTCTATAGCTTGTTTGATGGTGTCAATCACCTGTTGCTTAACCTCCTTGTCCTGCAACAAGGATACATTCAGTCTCCAGAACGTTTTTTTCTGAAAACCCCCCATGTCCATTTGGAGAAATATCAGGGCATGGTTGGATATCACAGCACTACCTATCCAACTATCTCTTACTCTGGTCATCAGTTCTTTTGGTAGGAGAAAGTAGTCTAACCTTGAGTAACTCTTGTGAGGGGGTGAGAAAAATGTGTAGTTTCTTTGTTTGGGGTGCCCTGCTCTCCACACATCCACATATCCTATCTCCCCCAAGAATTTAAATAGTTTCTTTGAGACCCCTCTTTCCCTTCTACCACCCACGGCCGTACTATCCATGTTCGGGTCCAACGTTATGTTTAAGTCCTCCCCCCCCCCCCACAATAACTTGCCCTTCCGCCCACTCCTGCAGTTTGAGCAAAATGGTTCTGTAAGTTTGGAAGTTTGCACTAGGTGGTACATATACCTATGCTAACGTTAACATTTTCCCCTGATATCTACCTTTCAGAAACACATATCTCCCCTCTTTGTCAACTTGTTTGTCTATTACTTCAAATATCGTTTTATTTGGTATCAATATTGACACTCCCCTCCATCTCCCCCGCCCATAAGGGGCACTAACCTCATAGTTAAAACCCATCTTCCCCAATTTAGTGTGTTCTAGAGGGGAGAGATGTCTCTTGCAATAAAATGAAATCTGGTCTCTCCTTTCTCAACATTGCCAATACTTTGCTCCTCTTAATCGGGTTCATCAGCCCATTGATGTTAAAGGAGCATATCACAGTTGTTTTATCCATTCTTTTACCCTTTCATATCTTTCAGTACCATATCAGACCCTTTATCTCTGTTCCTTCGTGGCATCTCATACAATATACTATTCCGGTGGCTTTGTCCAAGTACATTTGCTTTAATGTTATTTCTATTTGAATTAGGCTTCTCTAACTTTAAAAGAAACATTAAACACATTTCCAAATTCTACTGGGGTACCTCTTAGCCCGATAACCCCTCTAATCCTTAATAATTGAACAGTGTAACCAACAGAAAACTTACATGAGCAACAACTTTTAACAACCTTCGTTGCTTCCAAGGTAGGGGCTCCCAACAATGTGGGGCCCTTGGTCTGCCCTATGCTAGATTGAAATTCGGGCAGCTACGAGGGGTACCAATCTCTTTTGTCCAGAGATTTCCCTCACGAGAAAGCCTCCAAAAAATGGTGGCTTCAATAAGCAAGCATCACCATACAGTCAGGCAACCCAGATTCAATTGTAGCACAGATAAGGACCAAATCTGTATCCCTCCTTCACCTCCCACCTTGCTTATTTTAGATTTCTATAACCCCCCCCCCGACCTTTCCTATGCTTTTCCATTGTCGCTTTAGACTCATTTCAAAACAAAAAAAAAAAAGAAATTCTGGGGAGGTCCTGCAATAAACCTTTCTTTTGCTTTTACTGAATTGAAATCTTCTTCCTCCCTGGGTAGCATTACTTCATTTATACTAGTCGCCCTTAGCTATCCTGAGATTGCCCCCCCACCATCCCCCAACATCCCCCTGCAACATCAGCCTACCCAACCTCTCCCTCCCTAACTCAATATCTCCCCTGTCTTCATACTTTTTAAAGTAAATGTCCCATACAAATCCATTCAGTTCTGTCTAAAAGCGGTACCCTGCATAGCTCTTATGCTGCACTTATTCAGGGAGTGCGAAAGATTCTGTACTCAGGAAAAAGGAAGAGGGAGTAAAACAAGAGGGGAGGGAAGGAAGGACGGGGGGGACGAGGGAAAAGGGAGAACAAACCGGGGAAGGAAGAACTGAGAACGGGGGGGGGGAGACAAACCAGGAGATATATATCTAGTCCAAATCTGGTCCAAGGTGAGTCCTTTTGTTTGGAGCTTCAATTCTAAGTCCCTTAGTCCGTAACCTCAAAGTTAATTTCCCCTTCACAGTGAGGAAAAAACCCATAGGGAAGCAGATCGAGGCAGCTTTGTTCACCCGCCAAACAGTCTTTGTTCATCTCTCATTCTCTGGAGCTTCGTGGGGTCTCGCTGTGTTCCTTTCTTCACCATACCCCTTATCTTCTCAAGGGTCTCCTGGAGTAACTTTGTTGTGGCTCCTCTTTGCTGCGTTCCCGGTTGAAACCATACCGACAGAAACACTTGCCTCCTGTCTGTTCGTTCCGCGTCATCAGCTGCCAGTGCAATTCCTCTCTGCTTCATTGCCTCCAAAGCCTTATGGGGTGACGCATATATTTGTGTGCCCTCCTGCCAGAAGATTCTTAATTTTGCAGGAAAAGGGGTCTGAAAACAGATCCCCTTCTCTCTCAGCGCACACAGTATCTGGGTGTATTGCTGTCTGGCTTGTTGAATCTCCATTGGATAGTCATGATCCAGCATTATTTCAGATGAAAGGTATGTAAGTTCTTTCTTAGCTCACGCTCTACATAAAATATCTTCTTTTACTTGATAGCTCGCCACAAGAAATATTATGGAGCGTGGGCGTGCTTTCCGGTCTTGGGGCCTTGCGCCAAGCTCTCGATGGGCTGTTTCTATCTTTAGGTCATAATTTGGTGGAAGCTCTAAAATATCCTGTAGTAGGTTTTCAATAAAGGCTGCTCCTGGAGTCTTCTCAGCACCTTCTGTTAGGCCATAAAGTCTTAGGTTATTTCTTCGGGATCTGCTCTCCAGGTCGATGGTCTTGGCCTGCAATGCCATTGATTGCTGTATCAATGCGCCGACCGCATGGCCCAGGCAAGTAGTTACATCCTCTACCTCCGATATTCTTGTTTCAAACAACATGAAGTCTTGCTATATTATGACATATGCAGTGAGTCCCAACCTTCGAACTGCTCCGGAGGTGAAAGAGTTAGCTTTCCATGCCAGGCATGGAACGCTGAGCTCGAGCTCGGTTGAAACTCTGCCTGTTGTTCTTCAAACTCAAACCATCAGATTCTTTACTCCATCTCACTGAACAGTCACTCCTGAGATTTCTCCTTCTGCTCGGTTCATTTTGTCGGTTAAAGTATTATTTTCTCATTTTTTTTACCGAATTTAAACCGCAATCGGTCGGTTCAAGTTCTGTCTGTGGTATTTGTGAGTACTAGATAGGTTTACATTACTTCTCTTCTGTGTGGAACTTGTAAACTGTTTATCGGTTTGCTTTGAACCGATCAGGTTGTTTGAAATATTTTATTCTGTCATTTAGAGTGTGGTTACTGGTTCTTATAGGTTCTAAAAAAAACGGAATTTCTTACGGTTTTTTCCACGACCCGTGACACGGTTGGGAACCGATAAGAGGGTCTTGCCTGGCGGATTGCCATAAACGGGTAAGTTTGGTTAGGACTGGCACTATGTCTGAGAAACCCAAAAGAAAAACCAGGCTCACTGGGTTTCAACACTGCAGTGTGTGTGGGGAAGCCTTTGCCAAGGCTGACCACACACCACCTGTGTTGTGTCTGGGGTTTGACCACCTAATGCAGACTGCCAGATTTGTAAAATTTTCCTGCAGCTACCCTGGAAAAGAGAGTTGGTAGGCTCAGGAAAGGGGCAAAAAGTCAGCTGACCCGGATGGCCAGCCCGGTTTGGTTCCAACCGAACCAGAGGGTACCCTCTGACCAGGGCGAGACTCTTCGGGCAAAGGAAGCCGACTCTGAGGAGTCGGTTCCAGCAAAAGGACTAGGAAATCAGCTGGTGTGGAGCCAAAACTTTCCTCTCAACCACTGAAGAGATAGCCAAGCGATTCAAATTGTCCAGTCGCTTTCCCGGTTCGACCGAACCGGTTGCCTATCAGGTAGGCCGTTAGGGCCAGTTCCACCGGTTCAAGACTATGATTTAAAGGAATATTAGGAACCGGAGGAGGGGAAGAGGAGTATGAGGAGAGTGAATGTGGATTTGAAAGTCTGGATGTGCCCATTGACCGGACATCTCCCCAGACAGACCTTCAAGTGTCTCCTCCTAGGCTTTGAGTCCCTTCTCATTTTATTTTCTATAAAAGTGGCTGAAACCTCCAGCTCCCTATGGAGAAGCTGTGGATGATCAAGAGGAGCCTGACTATGTGGAAATGATGGATATCCCAGAGTCTAGGAGACTGTCTATTCCTTGCATAAATCTTTGGGAAACAGACTTTTAAAATTCTAAAACTCTCACACTATACCTCCTGTGGATAAGAGAATGGACAAGAGGTACACATTGTCAGGCTCTGATACGGAGTTCCTTTCACAACAATGCAGCCATGTTGGGTAGTGCAGGCTGCAGCCTGTGACAAGGCAAATATCCTTGGCCTCACACCCCCGGACAAGGACTCCAGGAAGATTGATGCCATGGCAAAGAAACAGTACATGGCAGCATCCTTGGGACTCAGACAGGCAAATTATGGCTTATGTTGCTAGATATTAGAAATCCAGATGGGATACTGTTATGGCTCTAGCAAAACAGGTCCCTGGCCAGATTGCCAAGGAGCTGGAGCAGGTGGCTGCTGATGGTATTGAGGCATCCAAGGTGCAATTCCATGCTGCAGTGGACTCAAATGATGTGTCATCAAGAGTCATGGCTACATCTGTGGCACTTTGCAGGATGGCTTGGCTCAGATGTACTAGCCTATCACAGGATACCCAGACTAAGGCCATGGATTTTGCTGTTGTGGGTAATTCCCTGTTTGGGAGCAGACAGAGAATTACATGAAGAAAATGGATGAGTATAGGACCACCTATAGGAGTGCACAGGCCAAGGAAAGGCAGGCCACTCCTCAAAGGCAGCTTCCCAGGGGCAGGGGCAGGCCTTTTCATAGGCCTTTTTACCAAACCCAGGCCTCCTCTTCTGCTTTTGCCCAGAGAGGGTTCTTTAGAGGGAGAGGCAGACGGGGTGCAAGCAGGCCTGATTCCACCCCTCAGCCCAAAGCCGCTGCCAAGCAGGCACCCTGATGGGGTTGCCAGGGCCAATTCTCAACTACCTGTAGGGGGCAGGCTGACTTACTTTGTCCAGGACTGGGAGTCTCTGACATCAGACAAGTTGGTCCTGGAAGTAGTAAGCCAGGGACTGGTTCTCAGCTTCAAAAAGTTTCCAAAGATGAGAACCAGATCCTTTCCACCTGCAAATCCACCAGAGGCACTTGCCCTAGAGGCAGAGGTTTCTTCTCTCCTGGCTCTCAGAGCTGTGGAAAGGGTTCCACCCCTACACCAGGGCAAAGGGTTGTACTCCAGGTACTTTCTTACCCCAAAAGACAGGAGAATGGCGGCCCATCCTGGATCTCAGATACTTAAACAAGCACCTTTTAAAACCAAAATTCAAAATGGTGACTCTGGGAATTATTCTACCCTCTCTAAGGCCAGGGACTGGCTAGCGTCCCTGGACCTCAAGGATGCCTACTCCATATTCTCATCAGAGCTCCCACCAGAAAGTACCTCAGGTTCGAGCTGCCCTCAGGCCATTACCAGTTCAGAGCAAACCCTTTGGCCTCACCTCTGCGCCAAGGATATTCACAAATGCTTGCAGTAGTAGTTGCTTTCTAAGAAGGCAAAATTGCCATCTTCCCTTACCTGGACGACTGGCTCATAGTAGGCCAGTTCCCAGACCAAGTCAAGTTACACCTACAGATAACTCAGCAACTGCTCATCTCTCTAGGTTTTCTTCTGAATCTTTCAAAGTCAGTTCTAGAGCCTGTCCAGCTCCTCACCTTCATAAGCGCAGAACTGAACACATAGAAAGCCAGAGCCTTCCTTCCTTTGGACAGGGAAAGGACCCTGGTCTCTCTGGCCTCCTCATTCACCCTGCAGGTGCCTCGACCAGCAAGGCATTTTCTACAGCTCCTGGGGCACATGGCTGCTTCTACAGCAGTAGTGCAGGGAGCAAGATTTCAGATGAGGGACATTCAGTTCCATTTGAGAGCCTTTTGGTCTCAAAGGAAAGACCCTCTAACCAAATTGATCCCAGTGACTCGAACCCTGATCCAGGCCCTACAGTGGTGGCAGGATCAGAGCAATCTCAGACGAGGGGTTTCTTTTGTCACTCAGTCTCACTCCTTAATCCTTACTACAGATGCATCCCTCTTGGGGTGGGGAGCTCACATGGGCGACCTCACTAGCCAGGGGTTGTGGTCCCCTCAGGAATCTCTGCTCCACATCAATCTGTTGGAACTCAGAGCAGTTTTTCTAGCACTTCAAGCTTTTTCCAAATCTGTTCAGAACAAAGTTGTATAGGGTCAGAACAGACAACACCACCACAATGTGGTACATCAACAAGCAAGGGGGCACTCGGTCTACGGCCTTGTGAACTGAAGCAATGAAGTTGTGGTCTCTGGCTTACTTCCTGAACACCTCCCTTACGGCAGTTCACCTCCCAGGCAAGGACAATGTCCTGGCAGATGCTCTCAGCAGGATTTCCGAGGGCCATCACGAATGGTCACTGGACCCCCTGGTCTTGGAGGTGGTATTTGTCAGATGGGGCACCCCGTAGATAGATCTTTTTGCAGCCCCAGACAATCGCCAACTTCCCCTTTTTTGCTGCAGGCCCCCAGTGTTGGGCTCAGTCCCTCTGGATGCCTTAGTTCTCAATTGGGAAGGGAAGTTTCTCTATGCTTTTCCCCCCTTCCCTCTTCTGTTCAAAGTGCTAGTCAAAATCAGATCTCAACCCTGCAAGATGATCCTGATTGCTCCAGATTGGCTCAGACAACCCTGGTATCCACTCCTGCTGTCCTTAGCAGTCCAACTTCCCCTCTGTCTTCTCAGGAATCACAACCTGTTAACCTGTGCTCAGGGGAGGGTTTGGTACCCGAACCTCAAATCTCTCAATCTCAAGGCCTGGCTCTTGAAAAGTTAGAGTTTGCTGATTTACACCTCTCCCAAGGTGTAATGGATATCCTGAAGGCTTCTAGAAAACCTTCTACCAGGGCTACTCATAATTCCAAATGGAAGAGATTTTCCATATGGTGCTCTGGAAAGCATATTTCCCCAGAATCTGCTGATTTACCCACAGTCCTGGATTACATGGTCCATTTAAGTACCTTGGGGCTGAGACCAGCTACCCTAAAAGTGCATCTGGCAGCTGTGTCTGCTTTTATTTCAGCAGGTAAACCCTCTTCTCTTTCAGCTCACCCTGTATTCTCCAAGTTTTTCAAGGGATTGCTTCACACCAACCCTCCATTCAGGGACCCTGCCCCTGCTTGGGACCTTAATGTGTGCATTGCTCAGCTTATGCAACCCCCTTTTGAGCCTTTGTCTTCAGCAGAGCTTAAGTACTTGACTTGGAAAACTGTGTTTCTGGTAGCCATCACTTCTGCCAGACGCATAAGTGAATTATAAGCTTTGTCAGTGGAGCCTGATTTTATCTCCTTTCATAGAGATAAGGTGGTCCTCAGGACTAACAGGAAGTTCTTGCCTAAGGTGGTTTCAGATTTTCACCTTAATCAATCTATGTCTCTTCCTGTGTACTTCACTGACCATTCCTCCTCTGGCAAGAGGAGGCTGCACAGTTTAGATGTCAAAAGAGCCCTTAGCTACTACATAGAGCGTACCAAGGGTCACAGGTTTGACTGCCTCCAACTGTTCCTCACTTATGGCAAGGTTGGTAAAGGGAAACCTGCCACTAAAAGATCCATTGCCAGGTTAATTGTCTCTTGTATCCAATTTTGTTATGAAAAACTGAGTAAGGTTCCTCCCTGAGGCCTGAGGGCTCACTCTACCGGAGGTACAGTTGCTTCCCTGGCTGCTGCCAGGGACATCCCTATTCTAGAGATATGTCAGCAGCTACCTGAAAACAGTTCATACTTTTACCAAGCATTACCCCTGGATATTCAGGCTAGGAGTGATGCTCGGTTTAGCACAGCTGTGCTTCAGAGCCTATTTCCCAAGTAGGTTCTGTCCCTTCTCCATGGAGGTACTGCTTTGTAGTCTGCATATGTCATAATAGCAAGACTTCATGTTGTTTGAAGAAAAATTACTCATCTTAGTAATGTTGTTTTTCTATTGAGTCTTGCTATATTATGACCTCCCCCACCTGCCCCTCTCAGAACCTCTGTTTTTGGGATGTGGGTGGGCAGTGCAGTGTTGGCATAGTAGGTGCCCACCTTGTTGTTTTCACCCCTCATTTTTGGGGTGACTTGGTGTTGTGTTTTTCATTTTTTGGGTCTCCTGACTTGAGTCTTTGTTTTGGGACCAAAAAATGTGTTCTTATGTTTAGTAGCCAGTTGGCTAGTGTAGGTTTACAGCTTCCACACAGGACCTCAGTGAGTTTAGCTCGTAAAGATCTGACGGTTTGAGTTTGAAGAACAACAGACAGAGTTTCAACCGAGCTCGAGCTCAGCGTTCCATGCCTGGCATGGAAAGTTAACTCTTTCACCTCCGGAGCAGTTCGAAGGTTGGGACTCACTGCATATGTCCTAATATAGCAAGACTCCAATAGAAGAAACAACATTACTAAGGTGAGTAATTTTTTCTTCTGCCTCCTCCGTTCTATTATCCAGTTTCGACAGTTGAGCAGATAGCCCTTGTAGATCTTTTTTTGTTTCTAGTCTGGATGAGCGAATCTCCCGTAGTATTGTTTTGTAGCATGATCGGGTCAGTTTATCCTGCTCCCCTTCAGTATCATAATCTGACCCTCATGTACTGCTTGGCGAGCGGCTCCAGCTATGCGGCTTGTGTCCCTCGGTAATCCAGTCTCCATCTGCCGATTTTTTTGCTGTCCCACTCTTCGTTGAACCATGCTTGTCTCTCTTATGAGGATCTCTGGACATATTTTGAGGTTTTTTTTGTTTTATATTGTCTGAGTGGGGTGTTTTAATTCCTAATTTTTGTCAGGCAAGGTAGGGAGTCTTCAGGTTGAGCCGTCTAGCTGTCCATGGTGGAACCGGAAGTCCTCTCAGCTAATCTTTCTGTTGGGAAAACTAAATCTGTTTTTTCACAACCAGTCTTTAAGCAGTTTTTCAGAGCTCTCCTCCATGTCCAGCCTCCAGTTAGGGAACCAGTCCTTCGTTGGAGCTTGATTCTTTGTATTGCCAAGCTTATGGAGCCACCCTTTGAACCCGTAGCTGCAGCTCACCTTAAGTATGTCACTTGGAAAACTGTATTTCTAGTGGCCATTACTTCTGCAAGAAGGATTTCAGAGTTATGGGCTCTCTGCACTGAGCCCAACTACATTATCCCTCACAGAGACAAGACTGAGCTCAGAATGAACAGGAAATTCCTGCCTAAGCTGATCTCAGAGTTTCTCCTGAACCAATCTATTACCTTACTGGTGTTTTTCATCAACAAGTCCACTCCAGGGGAGCAGAAACTCCATAGTCTGGATGTCAAAAGAGCCTTTCCTTACTACCTGGAGCATACCAAGCAGTTTAGGGACTCATCCACACAGTTGTTCCTCACCTGTGGGGAGGTTGGTAGAGGAAGACCAGCCACTAAGAGAACTATTTCTCGCTGGATAGTCTCGTATTCATTTCTGCTATGACAAGGCTGGTAAGCAGCTTCTAGATGGCCTATGGGCTCACTCTACTAGGGGCACTGCTGCCTCTGTAGTAGCTGCTAGGGACACCCCTTCTGGATGTCTGTAGAGCAGCAACTTGAAAGACTGCACACTTTCATTAAGCACTATTGTTTAGATGTACAGTCTAGATCTGATGCCAAGTTTGGCAAGGAAGTGCTGCGGAGCCTCTTTCCTAAGTAGGTTCTCTACCTGCCTCCCAACTGTCCTGCTGTGTAGTCTGCAATAGTTACTGATGCTTAAGGACCCCTGGGGTAAGAAGAAAAAATACCTTAGTAATCTTCTTTCTTCCAAGGTGTTCTTTAGCATCAGTAAGCTCCCACCTTTCCTGCCCAGATAACCTTCAGAAGAGGGCTCTGACTTTTGCCTTGAATATTTCAGTATGCAAAACTTTTGATGACATTTTGAGCAAAGCTTTATGGTTATGATTCTGATTGTTCTGTATTTTTAAATCCTGTTGGTTCTTTCCAGTGAGGCATTTGCCCATTCTACCTTTGAAAAAAATTCTGAAGCCCCTTTCCCTCTCTCTGCTCAGCACAACCCCAAGCATCAATCTGATTGGCTAATTCATAAAACTCATTACCATACATTCCACATCTGAGGCAGTACTACCTAGCCAGCTCACTGCAATAGTTACTGATGCGAAAGGACACCTTGGAAGAAAGAAAATTATTACAGTGAGTAATTTTTTCTTAGGTGTTAGGGTCGATAGCATGGAGACAGTTGGGAACCTTCAGAGGGATCTGTAGAGGCTGGAAAAATGGTTGAAAGTCTGGCAATTGAGATTCAATGCAAAAAGTGTAAGATAATGCATCTAGGCAAGGGAAACTATGGACTGAATATTGGCTACATGGAGTCAAACTCGACTCCTCGCAGGAAGAAAGGTATCTAGGTGTCATTAGTGACACTTTTAAGCAATCCTGCCAGTGCAACAGAGCTTACAGCTAGGCCAGAAAAAATGTTAGGATGTATAGGGAGGAGTTTTGATAGCAGGAATAGGGAAGTGATCCTACCATTCTGTAGGTCCCTGGTAAGGCTTCATCTCAAGTACTGTGTTCAGTTTTGGGGTCCTCATCTTAGGAAAGACAAGGATAGGCTGGAGGTCATGCAGAGGAGGGTGACCAAGATGATTTATGGGCTCCAATTGCTCTCAAACGAGGAGCGCCTTAAAGAACTAAACATTTACATGCTGGAGATTAGGAGGGAGAGAGGTGATATGATTGAGTCACTTAAGTTCCTGAGAGGCATAAATAAAGTACCCTACACTAATATTTTCAATTGGATCCCCACCTCAACTACTAGAGGTCACAAATGGAAGCTGAGGGGAGGAAGGAAACACTATTTTATGGAGCAGGTTGTGGATCCTTGGAATAGGTTTCCTGCCAAGGTAGTGGGAGCAAAATGTGTGTCAGCATTCAAGCTGGGGTGAGATAGATTCATACAGGGGAGGATAGGTTCTGGGGCCCTTAGAGGGTCTCGGAAACACATGGGCAGACTTGATGGGCCCTTGGTCTTCTGCTGTCGTTTTCTGTGTTTGTTAGTTTACTTGTATAGTAAACCAAAGTCTACAGTATGTGCTACCCTTGTCAAAGGTAGATCAGCAATATGTGCCTCCTGAAGTGTAGTTGGCTGTTCCAACTTTCCATGTGCCTATTGAGAGTCATTTGGTTGCCCAGCTGATAGGGACCCATACAATTTAGAGAGGCCTTTTACATTAAAAACCTCCTATTTGTTACCCAGTCCTAGCTTAGGGCCTAAATTGGAGAAATTTACTTTGGCTCCCTTTGAGCCAGCTGTCACTAGAGGTTTCTGCCTCCTTCCCTGAAGAGAGTTCCTTTTTATTGCCATTTCTTCTACTCAAAGAATGTCACAGCCTCAAGCTCACATACAAGCCTTCTTATTTTCCTTTCACAAAGACTGGGTGTCTTTGCATAATAACCCTGAGTTTCTACTAAGGGTATTCTATACACCATATGACTGACTGCAGCTTTTTGTTTATCACCCTTAGAAAACACGGTAGTCTCTGAAGAGTGCCTGCCCAGATGGCTGGTCAACTGTATTACTTTTGGTTACAGGTGAAGCGTGAACAACTTCCTGTTGTTGTTTGTGGTCATTCCCCTAGAGGCATAGCCACCTCTTTCACATGTTTTCAGCATGTATCTGCTGTGGGGATATGTGCAGATACCAACTAAAGTACTTTCCACTCTTTCACTGAACACTACAGTATGGATATTGCATTCCAAAAAAAGGGATGGTTTTGGCCTGGCAGTACTTCTAGGTTTTTTTTCTTTGGCCTGTAGCCTCCAACCACCCAGACTGTTAATGGTCAGTACTGCTTGATACTCATTCCATAGGTGTGGTCTGGTGAAAGAGATATCCTTGAAGAAGATAGAACAGTTGCATACCTACAGTAACAGTAGATCTTTGAATCTGTCGTCAGGCCATGCCATCTCACCCTCCAACCCCTAGGCCTGGTTCCATGAAGAGAAGTCCTGAGGATCTACAGAACTGTAAATGCTGTCTCCTCTATGAAGGTTTATTCAGTGTCTTCATACTGGGTTTTCTGCCTCACTTGTTCAGCAGAGCCATGCATTCTTTCTCCTGGTTCCCTGAGGGGTGGTTCTCCAAACAAGATCTCCAGTGGGGAACAGAGGAGGGAAGGGGCTGTCCGCATTTATATAGCGAGAGATGATGTAGGACATCACTGTGGGTGGCCTCTAGTGGACTGCTTGCAAAAGTTCCATGTGGTCCTAGAGCCTGGTTACTCTAGGTTCCATAAATAGGGCCTGATGAGAGATTCAGAGATCTACTGTTACAGTAAGTATGTGACTGTTCTTTCCTGTTTCAAAGGGAACATTGCCCTTTGACTTATCTGCACCATGGGTCTTCTACCAAATGCTTGGCACTAGTAGCAGTGGCCCTTTGTATGGAAGACTTTTATATATTGCCCTACCTGGACAACTGGCTACTGAAAGCTCACCCCAAGGAGCAATTCCTGCACACCCTACCTCAAACAAGATAACTGTTTGATGCCCTGGGGGGGTCGCTGTCAATGTACCAAAGTCTATCCTGATCCCTTGTCAGTGTCTGCAGTACATGGGGCAGTTCTGGACACAGCCCTAGGCTCAGCCTTCCTGCCAGTGGACAGGGCCAAATGTCTGATTGCACAGGCCCAGATGGTCCATGACAGCCGATATGTCACAGCCAGAACATTCCTTCGGCTTCTGGGTCTAATTGCAGTGGCCATAATCACAGTACCTCTGGTCAAACTACACACGAAAATCCTTCAGTGGATCTTCAGAGTCCAGTGGGACCAACTCATAGATGATCTGGAACAGAGGGTTCTAATAACCTCCTATACACAAGGTGCTCAAGTGGTGAATGGAACCCAGCAACCTGTTAAAGGGTGTTTCTTTCCTGATCCCTTTCCTCACTAGATTTTAACCACAGATGCCTTGGGGATGGGCGGGGGGAACATTTGGGGCCCCATCAGATGCAGGGGTATGGAACAAGATGGAGAGTACCCTGCATATAAATGTTCTAGAAAAGACGGATGTTCTGTACAGGCCATCCAGGCTCACCTGTCCCTGGATCCTCTGTTAGTACAGACGGACAATGTCAATGTGATGCATTACATCAACAAACAAAGGGGAACTCGTTCTTGCCCACCGTGCAAGGAAGCATTGGGAGTATAGTATTGGGCTCTAGAACACAGTCTAGAACTTTCATCAGTACATGTTCTAGGTGCCCAAAATGTCTTGGCAGACTAAGCCGGTCACAGTCCAGAATGCAAGAGTAGGAACTGCTGACCTCAGTGAGGGAAGACCTGTTCAACAGATGGTGTCATCCTGAGTTGGATCTTTCTGTGTCACTATACAATGCAAAACTGCAGCTTTTCTACGTGTTTGTTCCAGGGCTTGGAGTTTTCTGGTGAGACCCGCTGTCCCTCTCTTGGAAGGGGAGGTTCCTGGACACTTTCCCTCTTTTTTCTCTAATTTAGAGGGTGTTACTCAAACTTCAGATGGAGGGGGCAACTCTAATCTTCATTGCTCCCTTATGGCCTCAATGATCTGGTTCCCCTTACTGCAGTGACTGGCAGTGGACCCACCACTACCCCTGGCCTTATGCCAGGGACTTCCATCACAGGAACAGAATAATCCACACTCGAGGTCAGAAAAACAGAGCAATTCAGGCTAGCTTAGCAAAATTAAGTTCTGTTTTGCAGACCACATCATGATGCTCCCAGCACTTCAGCCCCACTAATGGGCCTTCATTATGGGGTGTGGTTTCTTAGGTCTGTAGGTTCCTGCCAGCCAGACTGTTTATGGTCAGTACTACTTGGCATTCATTCCATAGGTGTGGCCTGATGAGAGATATCCTCTAAGAAGACAGAACAATTACGTGCTCACCCTAACAGTAGATCTTCAAGAGAATCTCTTTCATCAGGCCATGCTGTTCCATTCTTCATCCCTCTGTCCGAGCCAGAGACTCTGATGAGGGCTGTCTCCTTCTCCATTATCTTTATTATTCTCCATATCTGCTGCTATCTGCCTTGCCTGTTCGGCAGAGCCCTAGGTTCTCTCCTGGTTCCCTACAGGGAGGTCCTCTGAGCATGATCTCTGGTGGGGAGCAGAATTGAGGAGGGGAAGGGGCCACCCACATTTATATAGGAGAACCAATATCTCACATCGTTGTGGGTGGACTGCTTGCAAAAGTTTCCATGTGGTCCTAGTGCCTGGTGGCTTGAAGCTCCATAGGTATGGCCTGATGAAAGAGATTCTCTAGTTCTGCTGATCTTTGGGAGTATCTCAGTCATCACGTCACACTGAAAGAACTTCACTGTCGGTGAAGCAGGATCCACATGGAAGATTTTCAATAGCACAACAGGGGCCACCCACGCCAACATCACCAACCCTATAAAGGCGTGAGCGGCCCCGCTCCCTCCTCGGTTCTTTCCCTCGGAGACAAAGGGAGAATAGCTGTAGCCATGGGGGACTGAGAAGAGAGAGGTGCCCAGGCCTGTACAAGGGGCTGTATACACCAGATAGTTCCATGAAAGAGTTCCCCAAAAGGGGGGATGGTGGGAAGGAAGACAGACCTGATGACTGAGATCCCCTCAATCTGCTGTTATGGTAAGTTCTTATGCAGCCATTCTAACTTCTTTGGGAATATCTTAGTCATCAGGTCACACTGTAGGAACATGTCGCAAGCAGTTACAAGTGCAGCAAGACAGTCTGGGGGAGGCCATTCCTAAGCTTAAGACAGGAGGCCCTGCAGCACAGCCCTGCCAAATCCTGCATGGGATCTTGAGGCAATGTCCAGGCTGTAGTGCTTGGATGGTACTCCAGGTGGCAGCAAAAGTCAGCTGCTGAGACCCCTCAGAAACAGGCCACAGAGGTAGCCATGCCTCTTGTGGAATGAGCTTTTATCACTCCTGGCAACTCTTTGGAAAATTGCATTGTGTTCTGCTGCAAGTGTGGCAACCATTTAGATAAACATTGTTTAGAAACTTGAATGCCCTCTCTGCCTGGTGCGAAAGAAACAAACAACTGTTTCGACTTTCTACATTCCTAGGTTCAGAGCAGGTAATTCTTCAAAGTTCTGCACACATCCAACATATAGAGCACTGCTTACCCTGGATTGACACGCTCAGGAAAATAAACAGGAAGGTGGATAGGTTGGTTCAGGGTAAACTCAGACACCACCTTAGGGAAAAACTTAGACTTTGTGTGCAGACACACCCTGTCTTTGTGAAAAATCAAATAAGGCTCCTCGCACCAGAGGACCTGAAGCTCAGAAATCCTCTGAGCAGAAGTAATAACAACCAAAAATAACACTTTCCAAGAGGAAGCATAGCTCGCAAGTTGCGGCTGGCTCAAAAGGAGACCAGGTCAAATGTTCCAAAACAAAATTTAAATCCCAAACCGGGACAGGAGAACAGATTGAAGGTTTCAGATGCAGGATACTCCTCAAGAAGGTACGGGAAACATCCAGCTGAGCCATGGTGCGGTCACCCACAGGCTCATGGAAGGCTGAGATAGCCGAAAGGTGTACCTTGAGGGAGAGGGGTTACTGGAGACCTGAGTCCAACAGTGGTATCAGATAGTCCAGAAAAACAAGTTACTCACCTGTAACAGTAGTTCTAGGAGTGGTATATGATGTAATCCACACTTCTGGCAGTGTCCTTTCCCCTTTAAGGCTTGCAGAAAAGTCTTTAAGCTAGTACCTCCCACTCACCCAGATGGTAACTCCCTCAGCACCGCCCATTGACGTCAGATCTTGCCCATTGGAAGCAAGACCAACATACGACTTGCCTGAGGAGGTTGTGTGGGTCAGTGTGGATGTACATTATATACCACTCCTAGAACTACTGTTACAGGTGAGTAACCTGTTTTTCTAGGGATGTGGATATGATGTACTATTCACATTTCTGGCAGACTCCTAGCAGTTCTTCTGGGAGGAGGGAGCAAGGCGCACACCCCCTACTAAGGAAATAGAGACTGGAGTACTGAAGACCCAAAACCAGCATCCCGGTGTGACGCAAGGTCAATGTGGTAATGGGAAATGATGGTGTGTGCTGACTTCCAGGTAGCAGCCCTGCAGATTTCCTGGATAGGGATGTCCCTGGAAGCAGCCACTGAGGCAGTGGTATCATGAGTGGAATGAGCCCTTAGCCCTACAGAAAGCTCCCTACCTGCCAACCTATACCAAAGGTCAATGCAGGATACAATCCACCTGCCAGTCATCTGCTTAGCTGCCAGTCTGCCAGGTGCGGCTTCAGCGTAGGTGACAAATAGTTGGTGAACCTCTCCCCGAACTCCAACCATGCATTTCTTATAGTAGGCGAGCGCTCACTGCAGGTCCAAGGTATGGAGCCTGTGCTTGGCCTCTGAGGTGTGATTGGTGAAATACACCAGGAGATTAATCACCTGGTTAAGGTGGAAATCAGACACAACCTTCGGGAGGAACTTTAAGTTGGAGCAAAGGACAAGTTTGTCCCTGTGGAAGACCAGGTAAGGAGACTCCACCAAGAGCACCTGGAGTTCACTGATCCTTCTGGCTGACATGATAGCCACCAAGAAGGCAGTCTTCCATGACAGGTGAGACATCTCATATCTGTGCATTGCTTTGAATGGTTTTCCCATGAGCTTAGCCAATACCAACAGGTCCCAAAGTGGTGGTGGTTCATGCATCGGAGGGAAAATGTGATCAAGGCCTTTGGAAATGTGCTAGACCACCTTCTAATGTGCCACTGACTGCATACCAGCCCACTCCTGGTAAGCAGAGATGGCAGCCAGGTGCACCTGGAGGGTCATCAACCTGAGGCCTGACTGAGAGAGGGACCAGAGGTAGTCGAGAATGCTAGCCACCAGAAAAGATAAGGGATCAAGCCCCTTGTCCTAGCACCAAATGGAGAACCTCTTTCATTTAAAGGCATAGCATTTTTGGGTCAACTGCTTCCAAGAAGCCTCGGCCACAGTGAGGACCTTTTCAGAGAGACCCAAAGCCTGGAACTCTAGCCACTCAGGAACCAGGGTGTCAGGTGCAGAGACTAAAAAGTCTGGATGGAGTACCTACTCCTGATTGCAAGAGAGCAGGTCCAGGTGTAGAGGGAGATACCTCAGGATCCTGCTGCTGAGGCTGAGATCAGCAGCGTAGCAAAACTGGCTGGGCCAGTGTGGAGCCACCAAGATCATCCGTGCCTTGCCCCGCCTGGCTTTGAGCAACACTTTGTGGATCAAGGGAAACCGAGTAAAGGCATAGAGAAGGCTTGGGGTCCAGGACTTCGAGAAGGCATTCCCCTGCAGAATTCCCTGCTTAGGGGGTCTGGCACAAAATAGCCTCAGCTTTGCGTTCTCCCTGGAGGTGAACAGGTCCATCAGAGGGGGTGCCCCATTGGGAGAACAGGCTACTACCTCTAGATGGAGGGACCACTCCTGAGGTGCCTTGCCCACCTGGCTGAGGGTGTCTGCCAGCTGATTGGAGACACTGGCCGCATGGATGGCCAGGAGATCAGTGTCCAGACTGAGCATGAGGGTCCAGGTGCAGAGAGCTTCCCTGCACTGAGGAAGGGAGTGTGTCCTGCCCTGTTTATTGAGGTAGTACATGGTCAAGGTGTTGCCTGTCTGGACCTGATTGACCTGACCCTTTATGTGTGGAGCAAAGGCTGTCAGCACCAGCTGAACTGCCTGAAGCTCCAGCAGGTTGATATGGCATCGGGACTCCTCGGTGGGGGTGCAGAGCCTATGGATTCTGTGGTCCCCCAGGTGGGCACCCCTGCCCATCAGGATGACCGTCGGCTCTGGGAAGACAAACTGGATCCCTTCCTACAAATGTTCTGGGTGACCCACCACTGGAGGACAACCCACATCAACTGGGTCACAGTGACCAGCTGGTTGAAGTGGTCCTTGCATGGAGACCATTTGTGGGCAAGTTCCCATTTCAGAGAGAGCGCATTCCCCACCGGGCCCAACAGACCATGCTGGTACATGCCATCATGTATCCCAGGAGGCACAGGAAGTCCCAAGCAGGGTGCAACTACCCAACCCAAAATCATCAGGCAAAGGAGTAGAGAGCCTCCACCTGGTCTGCCGGAAGCCAAGCCCTGGCTCTGCAAGAGTTAAGCTCTACACTGATGAAATGAATCACCTGTGAGAGGTATGAGTTCCACCTTGGCCTCATTGACCAGGAGGCCAAGGGACATGCAAGTTTGGAGGGCCAGATCCCTGGACTGCTCCACCTCCTCCCTGGAGGAACCCGCTATGAGCCAGTCATCCAGGTGGGGTATACCTAGACCTCTTGGCATCTCAGGTAGGCTGCCACCACTGCAATGCACTTGGTGAAGACCCTGGGAGCTGAGGAGAGGCCAAAGGGCATAGCCTGGAACTCGTAGAAAATCCCCTTTGCACAGAACCAGAGGAACCGGTGGTGATGCAGATGGATCAGGACGTGGAAGAATGTGTCCTGAAGCTCCATAGAACAGAACCACATGTTCTGCTGCAGAGATGATATGATCGGAGACCGAGTGACCATCCTGAAAGTGCACAGCCAAAAAAATTTGTTCAGGTCATGCAGATCGAAGATGGGGCATCAGTCCCCCATCCATTTTGGCACCAGGAAATACCTGGAGACAAACCCTGGATGTACTGGAGGGTCCATGACAGGAGTCACAACCTCCTTCTGGAGAAGCTGGGCAAAGTTTTCCCAAAAGGCTGACAGAATGTTGGCGGACACCTTGTCCTCTTGTGGGGTACATGCTTGGCAAGGCAGGTAAGCTTTGAATTCCGGAGGCAGACCCTGCTGATTTCCTCGAGGACCCACCTGTCTGTGGTAACAGAGAACCAGGCAGAAAGGAAATGGCGGAGCCGGGACCCTCCATGGGAGGACCCAGTGGACTCAGGACAAGCATGGGGGAGGCACCCCCAATCCCATCACAGGGCAGGCTTGGAGGTGGAGGAGGGACCGGCTGAGGAACCAGTGGGAACTTGACCTTCTGGTTTCATAATAACTGAAGCAACTTACTTCGGCCGGGGATGCCAAGTCCTGTGCCTGCTGCCCAGCTGGGGGTTGCGGCAGCTTGGCCTCAGGAGCAGATAGGAGCTGAAAGGGCTTCTTCTTTTGAGGCTTAGAGTCCTCGGGATCCCTATGGGCAGAGGTCACCGATTCCAGGGTGGCATTGGACTTACTATTACGAGTAAGGTGCCCTTCGACCCTTGGCCTGAACAAGTCAGTGCCCAAGAAGAGGACATCCACCAACTTGTGCTGGGTATCTGCCATGAAGGTTGAGCTCCTCGGCCAAGCCCTGTGACGCATGGCCACCACAGGGCCTACAGACCAAGCACAGGAGTCACCAGTGTCCATAGCCATCTGGAGCTGCTGCTTAGCCACTGCTCAGCCCTGGTCCCGGATCTGCTTGACCATGGTCTGCAAGTCCACAGGGAGATGAGGAAGCACCTCATCAATGGTGCCCAAGAGGGCATGAGCAAAAGGGCTTAAAAGGGACAAACTTGCTTGCTGAGGGAGGAGGCAACATAGACCTTCTGGGCCATATGATCCAATTTCTTGGATTCCTTGTCAGGAGATTTATCCACGTCTCCGACATTGTCCGTAAATGGAAAGACTGAGTCAGCAACCAGACCCTCAGCCAAGGGGTGTTCGGTGAAACCTGACAGGGAACCAGTAGGAACCGTGTACTTGCAGACCATCTGAGTTTGACAGAGCAAAAGGCATGGTGCTGCCAAAGCTCCAGAGGGGGCCAAGAATGGACTTGGTGACCGGAAGGGCTTCCCCAGGGGAGTCACCTCAGTCACCAGGTATTTAGCTCATTTCTGGAAGGGCTCTATCTGAAGACCCATCGACTCCAAGATAACCCGGAGAAGGCCCGTGAACGAGGTAGGACCGTGATTCGTCGACAGGTCCTCGAGCGATTCGGTGTCCAGTAGATGGAACTGTAGGGAGGATCCCTCTGACTCCGAAGATTCATCAAAAAGTGGTCGACTGCCCAATCCCAGCTGACACTACGGGGTCGATCTTGAGTCACGGTGACCGACAGCCACTGAGGAAGCCTGGAAGCAGTACGAGCATCTGTAGGAGGTGGACCCACAGGCGGCTGTTTGGGCGGCGGCTCCACCTAAATAGGTGGAGAGGCCAGAACAGGCTGAGGTGAAGTCCGCCTAGCCAGGGTAGGCTGAGGCCTGGGTGGCAGTAGCCATGGAAGAGCCGGGGGTGGGAGCTGGAAGCTGCTTAACCCCAGTGAACATGAGTTGGCCCCGCATGAGCTCCTTGTAGCGTCAATACATTTTGCACCACAGCCTCTCCTCATCAAAGGAAGAAGAGGAGAAGTAGCAGCAACATCACCTGCCCAAATGCCAAGAGCATGAACTCTGATGTCAATGTGGGCTACTCGACTAGGGGCTTCAGGATCAGGACCGCAACCTCGACCATTGGGGCTGCCATGGGCGGATCTTGAAGGGAGCTGGTGAAAGCCAAGGATCCTTCGGATTCACCAGATTTTAAGGATTAGGGACTGGATCATTAGGCTGGTCAGCCCCCCCACCACCACCACCGGAAGGTAATGGGCAGGACCGGAGTTGTAGAGAGGGCAGTATCGGCCTCATCTGGCGAGAACAGGTTGACCAGTTCAAGCAAAATCCCAACAGGTTGGTCAACGGGCATCTCGACCAACTGGCCCAATGGGGAACCATGGAGCCCGTGGCCAGGACCGAAGGATCAACCATAGTCAAAAGCTCCACAGAAGTGCTGGAATCTGAGGCCCAAAAGCACTCACAATCCCATGATTGATGTCAGACTTCTTTTTAGTCTCTCTCTCTCTTTCTTTCTTTTTTTTTTTTTTTGTTTTTTTAGAGAATTTGGATTTAGTGCCCAGATAGGGGCCCTGTCCTAAAGTGGGAAAGGACTGGCATAAATCCTGAAACGCCCCTGAAAAGGTGGCACCTAAAGGAAGTGGCAGAAAGGCCGAAGCTGAAAGCGGCATGCTCTGCAGCCTGAGCCATCGCTTCTTCAAATGCAGCAAGCTGTTCAGCAGACCCCGCAGCTACGGAGACCACCCAACGGGTGTCTTTCGATTTAATGGGAGGATCCAGTTTATCATTGGGCCCCTTCAGAAGCCGAGTGTGTCAGTCTTCCAGAGTTGTAGGCTGCAAAGTGCGACAAAGGCCACATGCCTGGCGATTGTGTTCATAGCCTAGGCAGTAGACTTATGTGATGTGCGGGTCCATCCGGGACATCTTCTGCCCAAACTGCACATTTTTTGAATCCCAGTGCCAACTCCGAGTCGTCCATCATGGAGAGGTGAAGGAAGTCACCCGAAAACTAATAAAATTGTGAAATTTTGAAAGCAAAGGGCCTACTCCATGTGGAGAGCGGTAAGGAGGGAACCTTCTTCTAGCGAAAAGGAAGATCTGGCATCATGGGGCAGTGCTAAGGGAGTTACCACCTGGGTGGGTGGGAGGAACTAGTGTGAAGAGTCTGGCAAACCTTGAAAGGGGAAAGACACTGCCAGAAGTGTGGATGTACATCATGTACCACTCCTAGAACCTACAATCTGTTCTCTTGTCCCAACTTGGGATTTAAATTTTGTTTTGGAGAAATTGACCCTGTCTCCTGTTGAGTGAGCCGCAACTTGCGAGCTACACTTCCTTTCTTGGACAGCATTATTTTTGGTTGCTATTACTTCTGGTTGGAGGATTTCCAAGGTTCAGGCTTTCTGGTGCGAGAAGCCTTATTTGATTTTTCACAAAGACAAGGTGTCTTTGCACAGAAATCCTTAGTTTCTCCCCAAGATGGTGTCCGGGTTTACCCAGAACCAAACTATCCACCTTCCTGTTTATTTTCCCGAGCGTGCCAATCCAGGGGAAGCACTGCTCCATACGTTGGCTGTGCGCAGAACTTTTAAGTATTACCTGCTCTGAACTACAGAATATAGAAAGTTGAAGCATTTGTTTGTTTCTTTTGCTCCAGCCAGAGATGGTGTTCAGGTTTCTAAACCATGTTTATCTAAATGGTTGGCAAATTGTCTTCTGCTACAACATGTATGGCAAAGAGTTGCCAGGAGCGGTAAAAGCTCATTCCACAAGAAGCATGGCTACCTCTGTGACTTGTTTCCGAGGGGTCTTAGCTGCTGACATTTGCTCAGCTGCCACCTGGAGTACTGTCCATGCTTTTACTAAGCACTACAGTCTGGACATTGCTTCAAGAGCCCATGCAAGATTTGGCAGGGCTGTACTGCAGGACCTCCTTTCTTAAGCTGAAGATTGGGCTCCCCCAGACTGTCTTTCTGCACCCGTAACTGCTTGAGACTCATTCCTATGATGTGACTCAATGACTGAGATACTCCCAAGGAAGATAGAACAGTTACATAAGAACTTATCGCAATAGTAGATCTTCAAGGGGATCTCCATCATCAGGTCGATCTTCCCTTTCACCATCCCACTTTTTGGGGAGCTCTTTACTGGAACTGGTTATCTGGTTTATTCAGCATTTTGTATAGGCCTGGACATCTCTCTCTCTCTCTGTCCTCAGTGCCCCATGGCTAGAGCTATGCTCCCTTTGTCTCCAGGGGAAAGAACTGAGGAGGGAGTGGGGCCACTCACACCTTTATAGGGTTGGTGGTGTCAGCGTGGGTAGCCCCAGTTGCACTGCTGAAAATCTTCCGTGTGGAACCTGCTTTACCGATGGTGAAGTTCCTGTGGTGTGACCCGATGACTGAGATCCCCTTGAAGATCTACTGTTACAGGAAGATCTTCTTCAAGGTATCTCTTGTAGCAGGTCATAACATATGGGAATGTCCAGCCGAAGGTGTCATTTCTTCCACAAGATTTCTCAGCAGTCAACCTGGGACCTCCCCCAATGGCATCACATGATGTATTTCTACATGTATAAAAGGGGGGAAGTCCCAGAAGCTCCTCAATTCTTTTCCAACCATGACCTGCATGCTACACATTCTCCTCCCAGAGTAAAACTTCCAGTTGACGACGAAGAGTTCTAACTGAACTTTAGCGGGATAACGCAGTTCGTTGTGTTTACACACAGATGTCTTCAGATCCTTTATTTCATAAGTGTTCCTGTGGCCAACTTATTGTGACCGAGGACCTCCACGACGCCTGTGTTCAGTGGCTGTGTCTTGAACATGATACCTGCATCTGTGTCCTCTGTAAGCGATTCAACAATGCCCCCCAAACACTGAAGGCTTCAGCAGCTTTGAGAATTTTTGATGGAACAAAAAGTTGCCCTCCTGGAGCAAGAGCAATGCTCAAAGCCCAGGGAGTCTTCCATGTCCTCAGGATCTCACAGATCTACAGGTGTCTCCTCGGTGTCGATGCCGAAGGAACCGTCAAAGAAACATATAAATAAGGCCAAACCTGTTCCTCCTACTTCCTCCTCATTGACAAAGGGTGTTTCCTCCTCCCAGTCACGAGAGCAAGGACTTTTTTTTTGTATATTTTTTTTTGTACCCCACCGACCCAGGCATCTTTCCGAGGTACTCACTCGGCAAGGCCTCTACTCTCTGCCTAAACCCATCGCTACCAGCTTCCTCCCCTGAACACCCAGGCAGGTCTCGCTTCCCCCTCAATCATCCCCTGGGGTGGGTGGGCCCGCCCTCCCGTGGCAACCTGTCTGAAATTAGAGAGGCCTACCTGAATGTCGGGTCAGCCATGGAGTCCCCTGGAGTGATGGGCCGGTGTTGGGATGTGGGCCTGCCCCTTTAGTCCCCATCATCTCCACAGTGCCATAGAGGGATTTTTCTAATATTTCTCCCAGGAGTGCAACGGTGCAATGATGTCAGCACAGTCGGATGCTGCAGACATCCGCTGCACTCCTCCCACTCATCAGCCTGAGTGTGTGTAGTACCTCCGGCTTCCACCGGGGGCCACTACTTCACTGGGCATGCCCTGGATCCCTTCCCAGGGAGAGGAGAGCAGTCCACCAGATGCTCAGTCCTCTCCCTCCCCTGCCGACTGCTGGCACCCAAACTTGTTCCCGAACCCTCATCACTGGCAGAGCGCAAGGTAAGACTACCAGTGCCTCAGCCCTCGGCGCCACTGGGCTGGCCAAGGAGCAAGGACTTTTGAAAACAAAAGTTCTGGAGGCCCTTTCTGAGGCATATGCCAAGTCATCCTCGACTCCGCCAATGAACTCTGATTCTTCCTTCTCCCGTCTTTGGACAGCTCCTCCAGTTCCTCTCTGGTTTCCTCGGAACATACCCAGGGGGACGTGGACATGGCAGACCCTTTTCTCTGTGATTGAGACCTTGCTGACCAAGATGAAGAAATGGAGGACTTCCCTGAAAATTCAGAGTCCTCAACCTCCTCTGTTCAAGGGGAACCGGCTCTGGAGTTGCCTTGTTTTCTTCCAAATGACCCCTGTTTTTCTGACATTTTGGTTCACCTACGAAAGATTTTTGGCTGTCCAGAAATGGAGCAAAATGCCTCCCGTAGAAAGTTAGCCAACTACTTGGGATTCCCAGCCTATCCTTCTTTGGCCATTTCTCCTTTAATGGACGCATTTGAGGATGCTATTTGGGCAGCTTGGCAACAGCCCTTTTCTACCCCCTCAAACCCTAGGAAGGCCGATAGGACATATAAGGCCCCTTTGGAGCACCCATATTTTGCTTCCCCTCCTCAGGCTGACTTTGTAGTCAATAATGCAGCTCAGGTCTGCAAGACCTAAACACTTGAGTGCCCAGCCTCCTGACAAGGAGTCCAAGAAACTGGATATAATGGGGAAGAGGGTCTATTCCTCATCCACTATGACATTAATAATTTTAAATCGCAGGGGTCATCTCTTGAAATACCAAGAAGAGATCCTGAAGGCTGCTTTAAACCAACCTGCTGGAGTTCCTCAGGAGGACCTCTCCACCAGGTTGTCTACAGCTTCTGTAGTATGCCATCACCTGCTAAGAGCCACCTATGATGCAGTAGATTCATCTGCGAGGGTGTCTTCGGCATGCATTTGCCTTCGATGCCATGCGTGGCTCAGAGTTTCTGGCTTTGCACCAGATGTTCAACATTCCATCCTTAATGCACCATTTAAGGGTGACAAACTTTTCGGACCTCTAACACAGGAGATACTGACCTCTCTGCAAAATGCGGGTTGTACCCTGCAGTCAGTCCACACCATGTATCGTACCCAGGCTAAACCTGCCTACCGGAGTGGATACCACCAAGGAGCTGGAAGGCAGCACCCTGCGGCTCATCAACAGGCCAGTGCAAATAAAAAAAAAAGCACAGGGCTTCTCATTACCCCCCTAACCAGGAATCTGTTCTAGAGGGTGAGATACAAGCACTTCTGGTCAAACAGGCTATCGAACCCATCCACCTCCTCAGTGGGGTCTGGGCTTCTATTCCCATTTCTTTCTGGTCCCCAAATGGATGGGAGACTTGTGCCCCATTTTGATTCTATGACTCCTAAATCTCTATATACAGTACAGAAAATTGAGAATGGTATTCCTCCCAAACCTTCTTCCCCTCCTAAACTGAGGAGACTGGCTTTGTTCCCTAGACATGAAGGATGCTTATCTGTATATCCTGATGCATCTGGCCCACAGAAGATTTCTTGGATTTCAATTTCTGGGATTTCACTACCAGTTCAGGGCCCTTCCTTTCTGGTTGTCATCAGCCCCTCGGATCTTCACAAAATGCCTGGCTGTGGTGGCCGCTGTCCTCCGCAGGGAAGGCCTCTATGTCTTTTTCTACCTGGACGACTGGCCTCTGAAAGCTCCATCCAGTCCTCAGCTTGCCACAACCTTGGCCTGCACACTACAGATGTTTTTGCTCTGTGGGGATCACAATCAACGTCCTGAAATCCAAGATGGCTCATTCCCAATGTCTCCAATACATTGGCGCTGTCCTGTATACCTCAGAAGGCAAAGCGTCCTTCCCAGAGATTGCGCAGAAAAAAATTATCTCTTTGGCATCCCAGCTCGGAACGTCTCATCACATCTCGGGAGTATCTTCGCCTCCTTGGTCACATGGCTGCAGCCATCTCCACCATCCCTCATGCGCTTCTTCACATGAGGGTCCTCTAGTGGACTCTTAAGGGTACAATAGTACCAAAGGGACAACGATTTCAAGACACTAGTAATGTTGTCCTCTCTGGCTCTTCAGGACCTCCAGTGGTGGATGTCTCTGGACAATCTGTTGTGCAGAATCCCCTTTCAGACCCCCTTCCCTTGTCTTATTCTGACAACAGATGCCTCCTTATAGGGCTGGGGTGCTCATCTACAAGACGTGTGCTCTCAGGGGTCTTGGACGACAACAGACGCGTGTCTCTACATCAGTATTCTGGAGATGAGGGCAGTTCTGTATGCCCTATAGCTTTCAAGACCCTCCTTTCTCTGGGCTGTTTCAAGATTCAATCTGACAGCTCCACTGTGGTGAATTATCTGAAACAAATGGGGAGGCTTGCATTCATATCCCCTTTGCAGGGAATCAGTGAGAGTGTGGTATTGGGCAATCCAGGAAGGAATTCATCTCCTGGCAGTCCACATCCTAGGTATCCACAATACTCTGGGGGATGCTCTAAGCAGATCTTCTTGCCAAAAACATGAATGGGAACTCCTCCAGTCTTTACTGGATGATGTGTTTCTACGTTAGGGCTGGCCGGAATTGGATTTGTTTGCCTCTCCGCAAAACTGCCCCATTACTGCTCTCTTGAGCCAGGTCCTGGAACTTTATGGCGGGATGCGTTATCTCATTCCTGGACAGGAAGATATCTACGCTTTCCCTCCCTTTCCTCTTGTTCAGAGGGTTCTACTCAAACTAGTCAGGGACTAGGCGTCCATGATCCTCATTGTGCCTCTCTGGCTGAGGCAGGTCTGGTTCCCCTTGCTGTTACAGCTGTCGATGCAGGACCCTCTAACTCTAACAATTTGCCTGGTTCTTCTGTCTCAGGCAGGGGGATTCTGCTCCCTGCATCTCCATGCCTGGCTCCTAAAGACATAGTCCTCTCTAGATTCCAGGTCTCCCCGTAAGTCACAGAGGTTCTGCGAGTGCCCCATAAACCTTCTGTGAGGGCTTCATACACTTGAAGCTCTCGTCAGTATGTGACTGTCTTAACCTCCCCTGATTAGCCTGGTCCTGTGCACAGTATACTTGAGTGTATTCAGTCCATGTATCTTGAAAATGTGTAAATTTTGTATATATCTGTATATATATTGCTGGTGACGCTGTGTCAGTGATGCTGTACCTTAGCATATTGACTATGATTACTGTCGTGACCTGAGATATCTTACTATGTATGTTATGCTTCTCCTGACAAATGTGTATCTGCCCTACTTGCTTCAAATTGTACTCTGTATGTTCTTTGATTTCCTGTACTCTCCCTGGTCATACCTGAAAATAGGCATGTGTTTGTCTAGTGTACTTACCTGGTTAACAAAAGCTAAATAAATATTCTATGAAATGGAAATTATTTTCCATATGGGTTTCTGCTTGTGAATTTGACCCCTACCATTGCCCACCTCAACGCAATTTGGATTATTTATTATCCCTGTCAGAAGGTGGTCTAATATACTCTTCTGTGAAAGTCCACATTTCGGCTATTTCTGCCTTTCTTTTCTCTGTGGACAACAAACCATTGTCCCAGCTTATGGTTATGAGGGCCTTCTTAAATGGAATGCTTCATATTACTCCCCCTATTTGGAACCCAGTCCCATCATAGGATTTGAATTTTGTACTTGAAAAACTGACGTTAAGTCCTTTTGAGCCTGCAGCATCATGTGAGCTGTGTTATTTATCCTGGAAAAATATTTTTTCTAGTTGGCATTATGTCAGGTAGATGTATTTCTGAGTTAATGTGCACTGATGTGCAAAGAATCCTATCTGCAATCCCATAAGGTTAGGGTCTTGTTGTGTGCCAACCCAAAATTTCTTCCTAAGGTGGTATATGAATTTACTTTGAATCAAGCCATACACTTATTAGCATATTTTGAGGAGCATTCAAATGCAGGTGAATCCCTGCTCATACTCTAGATGTACACAGAACATTAAGATATTATCTGTCTTGCACCAAACCAGTGTACAGAGCTGAACAACTTTTTGTGTCTTTTGCCCTTGGGAAAGAGTGCATTCCAGTTTCCAAGCAGTACTTGTCCACTTGGTTGGCCAACTGCATTACTTTTTGCTATAAAAAGTATGATAAAACACTCCCCAAAGTGGTCAAACCCCACTCCACTAGGGGTTTTATTTTCTGCGTCCGATCCTGTCTGGCTTGGGGCCTAAGAAACAGTCCCATAAACCGGAAGTTGTCCCAGTGCATCGGTGCTCCTGCGGCAATCCCTGACCATTATGGACCCCCATGATCTGTGTTTTTCCTGCCTGGGTCCATGCCATGACATGAACACATGCGATGCCTGTTTTTCAGTGGATTACCTCACGTTAGTTATCCCCAACGTTCGGTGGTCAGCATCGCACATGTGATGCCAAGGTCTGGTCCCTAGGCCATTCACCAGGGCCTCTACCAGGTACTACATGTACCAAGGGAGAACAAGCTTCCATTGTCTGGCATCTTGCTGAGACTGGAAGCCTGCACGAGGGGTCTGATGGACAGTTGACCTCCTCTGGGGGGGGGCAACTGTGCACCTCTCGCACTCTGGTGCCCCTTCAGGGGATCGGACAGCCCCGGCGTCGAGGCCCTCACTAGAGGTGGGACCTACATCGGTGATGCCTACTGGTGTTGTCTCAACTCCCAACACTGCTTCTGGTGTCGGCAAGCGGGGCAGCACCATTGGAGTCTCTGGGTCTCTCTCCGACAGTTCTCGGTGCTGGGAGTGGTAGGGTTTCTGGTGTTACTTCTTTGGGGGTCTCCCCAATCTCGTCAGATGAGTCCGATGAGGATCAGGATATTCCCAATTGGCAACCGTGCTCTCCAGAGCTCCAGTCACTCTCCAGGCCCAGTCCAAGGCCTTCTTCACAGCCTCTACCTCTTTCTGATGCCCCGTGCGGTGCCGCCTCCGGATCTCTTGACATCACTCGCAATGTCGTGGATGTTCCCAGCGTTGTGTCAGTGGCCAGTGCTGGGTTGGGGGGCAACTGTTTCTGACACTGGCTACGGTGCCTTATTGCTATTGGTGCTGGGCCAGGTGCTGGGGAGGACCATGGCATTGATCCCACTGCTGGGTTTTTCCATCCCTCCCTTCGGATGACTGTCTTGAGAAGGCCTTTATTGAGGAGCAGGTCCCTTTCTTCTGGACCTGGGTGAGGACGGTATAGTCAATCTTGGCCTGCCCACATGGTGCATAGCGCCTCTGGGCAGAGGTGGAGGGCCTCTCTTCCCCTCCTGGCAGAGAGGGATCTGTGATCGGTGTGGATAGAGGCTGCCCTGGTGGGCCTATACAGATCAGGTCCCTCACCAAGGGGTCTCCCCTCAAGGGCACCACCCAGTCCATTTCTTACAGGTTGAGTGGTCTTCGATGGGTGGGCAGTGAAGCCCCCTCCCACGGAAGGGGTTCCCCTGCATGCTGCTGCAGCCCTGGTAGAAGGCCTTCGGTCTCATGACCACTCCTCTCTTCCTTCTCCTCTGCCTCCTATTTCTCCTTTTCCATTGCTTTCTGGTCCCCTGGCTCCCTTAATATGGAAACAGTACAAGACAATGGCAGCTGCATTCCCTATCTACCTTAGGTCTGTTGATGAGGTTGTTTTTGCCCCTTATTCCTGGGCACCGCCTTCCCTTGCACAAAGCTCCTCTACATCTTCGGCTTCCTCCTCTGAGGAAGAGGACACCATCTTGCATATTTCTTCAGATGCTGATTTTACTATCTGTCAGCGGTTCCTATCGACGATGTTGAAGGAGCTTCATCTTCCCAAATGCATAGGTCACAATCCCATATGTGCAACGCTCTCTTTCCTTGGGGAGTACAGTGCAGAATCCACGACAATCCCTCCATGGCTTCAACCTTTCCTGGAGGAGTCGCATAGTGTCTGGCAGTCCCCCTCTTCCTCATTTATAGCACCACAGGACTGCCAACGCAGATGCAGTGCACCCCCAGGATCTCCAGGAGCTATGCCACATCCCTTCTTGGGCTTGGAGTGGCTGTATACCCCCTCTGGGTGTCATTGCCCTCTGCAAGACCATCCCCCAGAGTCTGGCTGTGGAGTTTGACTGCTGGGGAAGGAGGGTTTTCTCCTTGGCTCATCTCCTCCTTTTAATCTCTGCTTATCATTCTGCCTGTGCGAGGAGCCTTTGGGCTATGGGGCAGATCCTGGTGACCATGCCTGATTGCAAGGCAACTAGACCAGACATCACCATCTCTACAATGGGCCTGGAGTTAGCGAAATACCAGGTGAAGGCATCTTACGATGCCAACGCGGTAGCATCCAGGTTGGTAGGAACATCAGTCTGCATTAAGCGAATGGCATGGCTTTGTCTGTCCCAGTTATCGCCCCTTGGCCTGGTGTAGGGTGATTGCCTTACCTTTCCAGGGAGGGCTGTTTCTTTTCCCGCAGGGCCAGGCGAGAACTTTTGGGGTATCCTGCCTCTCCTGAGCTTTAGGAGCCTTAAGTCTGCCCCTGACCAATCTCGGGACTCAGGCCCATGAAGGCCTTCTCCTCTTGTGTTTTCCCCCACAGGAGGCTGAGGGAACAGTTTTGCCCCCCATGAGGTGCCAAAGCCCCTTTGTGGGGACTTGGTACTCACTCACCAGAAGGTTTCATCTGTGTAAGCAAGTAAGATAAAGTTTATTGTTTGGTCGTAGACCATCACAGTTTAACATTTTTACATTTAAAAGTCAGCATATCTTATACAATAATAAGCTAAGCATACAGCCTTTATAATGAAACACATTGTTATACAAAATATATTAGAAAGAATTTATAAATAAATAATATGTACAAAACTGCATTAAATATAACATAAGCCTGATAATCCTAATGCTTGCCAGGCAGATTAATTACTTGTAAAGTTGTTCAGTGCTTGTTATATTTCATGTTGATTCTGGTTATAGCCTCTAAATAGCTGGCGACATTTCTAATAATTAATTCTTAATTGGTAATAAATAATATATTAATAGTCTGTCATCATTTGTCTGTATAGACTTCACAATTGGTTGTAACCATTTTGTTCTAGGTTTACAATACCAATTACAGTTCAGCATAACATGTTCAAGATCTTCCCTTTCTAAACCCTTACAAGCACAATAGCATGTCTGGGGATCTGAATTATTACTGTATCTGGCACTCAGGACATTGCTTGGAAATAATTCCATATGATATTTGGTAAATAACTTTCTTTGGTCATTGTCTGATAAGACATCAAGATTATATCTATAATGATGTGCCACATCATTTTGTACCAGCCAAAGGGATATGTGTAACCTTCGGATACAGCTCAAGTCATAGGCATTAGCAGCCCTAGACATTTTTTGTATAGCATATTTTTGATATTTCAAACTTATACCAATTGAGAATCTGAAAAATATTTTTTAATCGATCAGATTGCAACACTTTCCATTGGTTCCACTGGTATTTTTCCATTAGGCACATATTGGGGATACGTTTATCGTCAAGGTGTAACAATTTGATCCAGTAGTTGACCTTTCCTGCACAGGCCAATGCCACAATGCTCGTTTTACCTAGTTTGGCTCTAACCAAGGAGTTTGGGACCGAGAATCCAAGCCCCAAACTTGTTTTTGAAAGTTTCATGAGGGGAGTTTCCAAGAGGGCGAGTTTGTTAGAATCCCATATCTCAATATTATAAAGATATTGGGCATTATATTTAGCTATAGCAGCCAATAACAAAGGTTTTATTGTGTTACCACCGTACTTCTTGTTGAACATACTTATAGAACTGGCTGTTTGTTTGAGCTTCATTCTAAGAGTATCTACATGGTTATGCCAGTTTCTGTTTGCTGAAAAGTTAAGTCCAAGATTGTTACATTGCTTACCAGATCTAATTTTTTAGAGCCAATCTGCCAGGTTTTGGAGACATTTGTTGAACCCATGACCATAACTCGCAGATCCTGACAACCATGCCTGATTGCGAGGCAACCAGACCAGCCATCACCATCTCTACAATGGGCCTGGAGCTGGCGAAACACCAGGCGAAGGCATCTTACAGTGCCAACGCGGTAGCATGCAGGTTGGTAGGAACATCAGTCTACAATAGGCAGACGGTATGGCTTTGTCTATCCCAGTTATCACCCTTGGCCTGGCATATGGTGATTGTCTCACCTTTCCAGGGAGGGACGTTTCTTTTCCCGCATGGCCAGGTGAGAACTTCCAGAGTATCCTGCCTCTCCTGAGCTTTAGGAGCCTCAGTCTGCCCCTGACCAATCTCGAGCCTCACCAGGCCCTTGAAGGCCTCCTCCTCTTGTGTTTTCCCCCACAGGAGGCTGAGGGAACAGTTTTGGCCCCATGAGGTTCCAAAGTCCCTTTGTGGGGGCTTGGTACTCACCCACCAGTAATGAATGGTGAAGATTGATCTGTAGAAGATATGAAAATGATCTACTCACCATAATTTTAAATCTTTCAAAATATCTTCATTCATTACTGCTTCCTACCCACCTTCCCCTCATGAGCAGGTCTCTGGACAGTGCCACTTCCCTGTTGGTCTTCCCCCTTCTCAGGGGTCTTTGACACCTCTGGACCAGTCTAACCCTTCTCCTTGAGGTCCTTGGAGTTACTTCCAGTGAGGGAGGCTAACGGTGACTCTTGCCTTTCCAAATGTAGACCCCCAGGGCTCGGATTGCCTATGCCAGGGATCCTGCCATTTGGCAGTTAAGGGTGTATGCTTGCCCTTACGCCTCAGCTTGAACCAGCATCCTTGTCTTGATGTGACATTTTTTCAGCTATACTTTGGGTCAAATGGTTCTCTCTCTGCAGGCCTCAAGTTGCTCCCCCTGGCTCCCGACCCCTGGGGGCCTTCTATCCAGTATCTTCATTTCCAGTGGTGTTTCCTGGGCATTGTCTCACCCTCTTCCTCCTCTCTTGGTGTCACAGAAGCCAGGGTTACTGAGCCAGGCAGAAACATCATGGGCCTGTCTTTCAGGGATACTCTTCTACTCTCTCTCTGTCTCAAGAGTGTAGACATCCTTCTTCCTTCGCCACTTTTCTTAGTGGTGTGAGGGCTTCTTGAGCACACTTTACCTCCCCCCCTCCCCATGGGCTAGGTGCGATGCTAGGCCCTTGGGGATTCTGCCTCAGGGGTGATCTCCTCGCCCCTTCAGAGGGGGAGAGAAGGAGAGCCCTTTTTCTCTGCCCTCTAGTGGAGCTTTCAAAATAAAAAAAATAAAAAAAAAATATATATATATATATATATATATATATATATATATATATAATAACTTGTCAGCAATTTCTCTCAATGTACTGACCAGGTTGATATTTTCCATAACAACCAGCTGGTTGTTATGACATTCATGAGCCATGCCAGTCAAACTATGCTGCTGCCTCATTGGCCAACATTCTGTATGTGGGCAGGGCCAAACACTCTCACAAACTGCTGGAGAAAAATTGCTGGTCTGTTATTATAAAATAAAAAGATGGGAGGGTTTTCATATGAGAATTTAATGCACATCCTCGCTTGGGATGTTTTGATAAACCCCTTGGGCTTCGCCCTCAGGGTTTATGTAGCATCCCACAACTCGGGTATGCATTAAATTATCATATCAAACCCTTCCCCATCCATTATTCTATGTGTATATATATATATATATATATATATATTAGAAAAGGGAGAAGGAAGGTAAAGAAGGGAGAACAGGTGTTCGTCTCTGACAAATTCTGAACTGTGTTGTCAATCCCTAGTCACTCACCTCTCTTAGGGGCTTCTAGAGCAAGCCTGCTTCTGTCATTCCTTACCATGTATGCCAGCTTAAATCCTGCTTTTCTTTCTACTCTCTCTGAGCAGAATAATTTCCTGCAGGAGAAAGTTCCCCATCTACTCTGGCAAGGGGCTGCATTCTCCTTGCTTAGAGCTATGGAACTCAGTTATCGCTCTCTGTTTCTTTCTCTACTCTTTCTTCTCTCTTTGGCCTGCCCAGGGGTGTTTGTCACCCTTGCCCAGAACCAATTTAGGGTCTCTCTTTCCTTCCTCCTCCTCCTCTGGTCAACCTTAATGTTTTTTGTTTAAATCCTTTCCTTTTCTTATCCATTGGGCCCCTTGCTCCACCCTTTCCCTTTCTCTATTCTTCCTCTCCGCTGAGCAGAACTGAGGAGGCAGGGGAGTTGGTGTCCAGTTACAGGCCAATCTGCAAGCACTATGGCCCAGACGTCAGCTCAACTCCTCAAGATTTTTTAAAGCTACACACTTCTGTGGGGTCCAGCACCTCTGGCTTGAATCCACCAGTAATGAATGGTGAAGATATCTTGGAAGATCAAGAATTACAGTGAGTATGTAATTTTTGTTTCTAGTCACATCCCCTGTGTGCAAAGTGCTCCAGTGGTGGATGAATGAGTAGCATTCTAAATCCCTTCCCAGATCCTCACCATAGATGCCTCAGGTCTAAGTTGGGAGGGGAGGGCGGTGGCAGTGGTGGCGGTTCACTTGGGGCTACAGCAAACTCCAGTCACGTGGACCCCAGTGGACAGCACTTTACACATCAGTACTCTGGAAATGCAAACTGTCCTGTACGTACTCTAGGCATTCCAGAACCATTTGTCCCCAGGTCCTCTGCTAATATTGATGGATAATGTCTGTGTAATGCATTACATCTACAAGTAGGGGGGACTCATTCCTATCCACTGTGCAGGGAAGCAATGACAGTTTTGTACTGGGCTCTGGAATATGGTCTAGAACTATCAGCAGTGCATGTTCCAGGTGTCTAAAATGTCTTAGCAGACAAGCTAAGCAGGTCACACTCCATGATGCACAAGTGGGAACTGCTGACCTCAGTGGTCAACCTATTCGAAAGATGGGGTCATCCAGAGCTGGACCTTTTGTGTCCTCACACAGTGCAAAACAGACACTTTTTTGCTCGCTCCAGTGCTTGGTATTTTATGGCAAGATGCATTGTCCCTCTCTTGAAAAGAGAGCTTTCAGTATGCCTTCCCTGTAATTCAGAGAGCATTACTCAAGTTGCAAATGGAGGGGACAACTCTGATACTCATTGCTGCCCTATGGCCTCGACAGATCTGGTTCCCCTTACTGCAATAACTGGTGGTGGAACCCCAGTACTGCTGCCCCTTTGCATGGGTCTACTGTCACAGGAACAGGGAACCCTGGTCCATCCGGACCTGAAATCTCTTCATCTGCACGCATGGTTTCTGAAGACATCCATAGCTCATTTGGGGGTTTCCCAAAAAGTGGCAGATGTTCTGGTGGCAGTTAGAAAGCCTTCCACTAAGACTGTTTACTCAATGAAATGGAAGCAGTTTGCATTATGGGCCACTTGCCACCACTTGGACCCGTTCACCTGACTAGTTAATTAGGTTCTAGAGTATCTGCTGTCTATATTTGCAGTGTCAGTGGCTCAGTAGGTAGCACACTCGCCTCTGAGGCCGGGAGATCAGAGGGCTGTGGGTTCAGTTCCCACATCTGGCACTTGGGTTAATATCCCAGTACTGACACTGTAGTGCAGCATGAGAGGGATGCTGCACTTCTGAGGTGCCGTCTTTCAGATGAGACGTTAAACTGAGGTCCCATCTGCCTGGATTGGTGGTAGTTTAGGTGGATGTTAAAGATCCCATGGCACTTATTGAAAAGAGTAGGGGAATTTCCCCGATGTCCTGGCCAAATTTCCCTCATTCACTAAAAATACCTCCAACAGCTTAATCTGGTTCAAGGTCAGTTGACATTCATCTGTATCCCCCTTCCCCAGGTCGTGCCTGAAAATAGGCAGGATTTGTCTAGTGCACTTACCCGGTCAACAAAAACTAAATAAATCAGATTCAGGCTTGCAGTATTCTTCACTCGAAGTGCAGCTGTCTGCTATATCAGCTTTCCTTGTGGCTATAGAGACAGTGGTTCAGTTTGCATCTAGCTTGCATGTTCCTGAGAGGCAGTCTACATCTAAAGCCCACTATTTGCAATCCAGCCTCAGCTTGGGGCCTGAATTTTATTTTGGAAAAACTCGCTTTGGCTCCTTATAAGCTACATGTAAAGCCCACTGTTTGCAATCCAGTCCCAGCTTAGGACCTGAATTTTATTTTGGAAAAGCTCACTTTGGCTCTTTGTGGCCTACTCTCTCTTTCTCACTCACATGGAAAGTGTTATATTTGGTTGCGATCACTTCTGCTTGAAGGATTTTATAGCTGCAAGCTCTAATGTGTGAGCCTTCTTATTTGATTTTCCACAAAGACAGGGTGTCTTTGCGTAGTAATCCTGTTTCTTCCAAAGGTGATGTCTTTGTTTACTTCCTGACAGTGTATTGTCCAGAGCATACCAATCTAGGAGAAGCATTACTCCATATTATAGATGGGCATAAAATATTCAGGTATTATACATATACTGCACAAAGGCAGAAAGTCCTCACAGCTTTTTGTCTGCCATTGAGAAAAGAGGGCATCCCAGTTTTGAAACAGTGCTTGTCCAAATGGCTAGCAAAGTGTATTACAGTAACCCCTCACTATAACGAATGGTTTGGGAGCCATAACCTGCATTCATTATAGCTCCCCCATTTGTTACAATGAGGGACGCTATAATTCACTAGTTTCAGCCAGCACATCTGTCCCCCCCTCATGTTACAATATTCTCTAGTATGCTTAAAGATAGACTTGTGAGTAAAGTAGTTTAATTAGTTTTCTGTTGTTTTTTTAAATGAGAAACTGCAGCTATGACCTTTAATGTGCTTCGCTAACATGCCGCCCACTTCCTTGCCTCTCCACTCACAAACTGCTGCCACTCATCAGTTTCTTCTGGTTTCGGAGGTCGTGTTTAGCAGTTGAGCTTGTAGCAACTGGGGCTGTGCTAGTTACTGTATGCCCCAGTGCTATTTTTAATTCGATTCTGTTGTTATTTCTGGCCGCTGGAGAGCAGTGAATGAGTGAACGAGTACGGATGTGTTTTGTTTATGGCCAGTGTGGAGTGAGAGAGTGAGCAAGGAACCAGTGAGCAAGAGACTGACAGAGTCAAATCGAGTAAGCAGTAAGAATGGCAGGAGGGTGGGTGAGCAGTGGGGGGAAGAAATGTTTCATTAAAAGTAAAAGGAAAAACAATCTTTTTAGTACAGCACTGTATTAGAAATGTACTTTGTATGCTACAGTGGCATTCGCCCACCTGACTCACAGACCACAGTTGAGCCGCATCGGGAGCCAGATGGGGCATTCGATATACCCGAGATTTCGCTATAGTGGGGTTCGCTCTAGCGAGGGGTTACTGTACTTTTAGTTACAGGAAGTAAGGCAAGGAATTTCCTGGTGTGGATCGTGGTCATTCCACAAGAGGCGTGTCCACTTCTGTACCTTGTATTCGGAATGTATCCACTGCAGAGATCTGTGCAACTGTCACCTAGAGTACTGTCCACACTTTCACTAAGCACTACAGTTTGGACATTGTCTCTTGTAGATGGTGGGGCTTTGGTCTAGCTGTGCTACAAGGCCTGCTGTCATAAGCCTATAGGCTCCAACGCCCCAGACTCTCAACGTTTGGTACTGCTTGGGACTCATTCCAAAGGTATGGCCTGATGAAAGTGATATTTTTGAAGACGATAGAACAGCTACTGTAACCGTAACAGTAGATCTTCGAGAGACTCTCCTCAGGCCATGCTCACCCACCCTCCTTCCCCCTTTCTCCATTTTGTCATTTTCTAGCCCTCTGTCTCACCTGGTTTATAGAGTGCTTGGCTCTCTCATAGTTCCCTAGTGGGAGGTCCTCTGAGCAGATCTCTGGTGGAGAACTGAGGAGTGGAGGGGCTACCCACATTTAAGTATATGCTGATGTCATTGGTGGCCCCTGGCAGACTGCTTGCAAAAGTTTCTGTGTGGTCCTAGTGGCTGGCGGCTATTAGTTCCAAACATGTGGCCTGATGAAAGAGATTTTTGTAAATCTACTGTTACAGTAAGCACATAACTTCTTTTTGCAGATCCTGCTTGGATGTGGTAACAGTCATTTTGGTTAAAAAAAAAAAGTTTAAAAGAACTGCTTATTTACAAATTTTAACTTGGCGGTTAGGAACCACCAATACTTTATGGCTAAATTCAGTTGAGTGGTATGACTGAAAAGCCTAAGAGAAGAAGAGAAAAAAAAAAAAAGACAAGGCCCTCATGATTTCAAAATTATGAATTCTGTCACAAGATCTTGGCGAAGGCAGAGTACCATGCTCTTTTTTTTTGTTCTGTTTGGTCCCCACTGGACACAAATGCCTGTTTTCAGGGGCTACCTGGAAGCACTGGGGAGGTTAAGTGGCTTGCTCAGAGTCACACAGTATGCAAGTGGAGATTGTGGGAATCAAACCCAGGTCTGCTGGATGTACCAAGTTCATTCACAGCTCGTCACTCTTACCTCTAGGCTATACTGCTAGAGTTTACAAAAACTGTGATTTGTGCAAACTTTTGTGCCCTAAAATACAAAAGAGGAAGAACTCTGTCTCAGTCTGCCACCAAGTCACCCAGTAGCTCTCCTAGAAAGAAAATGGAGGGAAGTACCTTGGGTTGTGGAAAGCATGCATCTTCAAGTACTTCTCGTATAACAAAATCTAAGGTGACAGAAAAGCAGCAGTCTGAACAGAGACAGAAAAAGCTGGCAGGTCATCATTCAGCTCAGAAAAAGAGTACAACATGTCTAGTAGGGTGAACTCTAATTCTAAGGATGGCAAAAAGAAAAAAAAGTAGATGCTCTGGTGCCATCAACGCCAGCTAAGAAAAAACTAAAAGAAAAGCATCCAACTGTACCTCCCCGAAACAGACCTGGAGCCATCAGTGAAACAGTGCAATGCCCTCAGCAGAGGACATCACAAAAATGTAGCAGTTTTTCCACATCTTCCAAGCCATGGCAAATCTTGTCACTATTCTCCCCCTTTTGAACCTGAGCTGTACAATCAGAGACAACCCCTGAACACAGCTTTGATTCACCACCCAGAGGCAATGAGGATTTGTTCCCATATCCTGTTTTGTAAGGCATATGGGTGAAACTCTAGATAGCCCCACCCCACTCCTTGAAACTGAGGATGCTATAGAAGAGGCAGAACTTGAGTGTGCTGGGACTGACTTCATACAAAAGGCTCACAGTATGCATTCACAAGTCCCCTCAAAAAAAAAAAAGCCACTAGCAAGATTTTGGAACATCAAAATTCAGCTCCTGGCATTGACAAAACGGTAGAAAAGAAATATCAAACCGAGAAATGGGGTAGAATTTTATTATCCCTACCCTAATCAGGAAGGAGTTGTGCAGACACCTGCATGTAAAAAATCTAAGATATCACTAGATTCAGTATCTCCAGACAAAATGACAGGAAAGTGTACACTACAGCCACCCTGCCTTTAAGGTTGGCTGCTCACATGGCATAGTTGGACTATAGCGTGAGTCCTATGTGAGAAGGTGGGAGGTGAATTTGTCAGTGATGTAACAGAAACTGCAAAAGCCTCACTGAAGCCACCGAATATGAGTTCCACATGGCTGTGGATGCAAATTACATAGTCTCAGGGCACTGTCACATGCAGTAGCTCTAAGTAGGTTTGCCTAGCTCAGAGCAATCATCCTGTCAGAAGAGACAAAAGCTATGGATTTCCAATCCGAGGGACCCTCCCTCTTTGGGGATAAAACAACAGCCTACATGAAAAAGGTTGATAAACAAAAAAATAAAATAACCTGTAAGAATTTGATCCAGAAAGAGAGAGCTTCTACTTCTTTTCTGACTTTATGGATGGGGAGGGAGGGGCAGTGTCTGCTACCAGAGGACATATTCCTATTATGACTGCCTTCCTCAGAAGGGTACCCCAAGAGGCAGTGGAGGTGCAACACAGAAGCAAGCAGCAGTTCCTAAACCATAAAAAAATTCCCGACTCTGTGAAGGTCGCTATACAACCCTTAAAGGGTGGCTCTCAAAGGAAGTGGCAGTGAAGGTTCAAGAGAAAAAGAAAGCATTCAGGAAGTACAAGGAATCGCAGAAGGAGCAGGACAGAGAACTGTATCAGTTAAAGCAAAAGGAGGCTGGGAAGGCAGTCAGAACAGCAAAGGCCCAAACTGAGGAAAAGATAGCCAACTCAGTTAAGAGGGGGGATAAAACCTTTTATAGGTACATCAGAGAGTGAAGGAAGACCAAGGGAGGGATAGTGAGGCTTAACAAAGCGGAGGAGGGTGGGCAGAGGGAGACTGTGAAAAGGCAGAGATACTAAACAAATATTTTTGCTCAGTATTTACGAAGGAAGAGGGGAGATACATAAAACAAACAGTAGTAACACTCTGAATACAGAAGTTGATACCGCCCATTTACAGAAGAAAGGGTTCTGAAAGAACTCTTAAAACTGAAGGTGGACAAAGCAAGGGGGCCTGATGAGTTCATCCCAGAATTCTAAAAGAACTAAGGGTAGAACTAGTGACACCACTGACTACCCTTTTAACAAATCATGGGAGGATGGGGTGGTACCCGAGGACTGGAGGAGGCAGATGTGATTCCTCTTCACAAAAGTGGGAGCAAGGCAGAAGCAGGAAACTATAGACCTGTTAGTTTAACCTCAGTGATGGGAAAATGATGGAATCACTTCTAAAGGAAAGAATTGCCGGTATCTCGAGGCCAGAGGGCCTAGGACCCTAGGCAGCATAGATTCACAGCCGGAAGGTCATGCCAGACGAATCTGAGGATTTCTTTGACTGGGTGACCAAAGTAGTAGAGATCAGGGAGGGCTGTGACATGGCCTACCTAGACTTTAGCAAGGCATTTGACACAGTCCCACACAAAAGATTAATATACAAGTTAGCCAGCCTGGGAGTGGTCCCAAGATGACAGCCTGGGTAAAGAATTGGCTGGAGAATAGGACACAGAGAGTTATAGTAAATGGAGTCCACTCAGAAGAAAGGAGGGTTACTAGTGGGGTACCGAGGTTCAGTATTAGGACGGTCCTCTCAATGTCTTTATAAGCTTACATTGCAGAAGGACTGAAGGAAAGTATGTCTCTTTGCAGATGACACTAAGATCTGCAACAGAGTTGATGCACAGGGTGGGTGGAAAGGATGAGAGGGACTTGGCAAGGTTAGAGGAATGGTCAAATGATGGCAGCTTAGATTCAATGCTAAGAAGTGTAAGTAATGCACCTGGGAAACAAAAACCCAGGGAAGAGTACACAATGGGGGTGAGATACTAACAACAACAAGAATGGAAAGGGACCTGGGGGTAGTCATATCAGATGACCTAAAGATGGGCAAGCAATGTGAGAGGGCAGCAAGGAGGGCTGGGGGATACTGGGATGCATAGGGAGAGGCATCACCAGTAGAAAACAGGAAGTTATTATCCCTCTGTACAGACAGCTGGTGAGACCCCATCTGGAGTACTGTGTGCAGTTCTGGAGACCCAATCTCCGCAAAGACAAGACAGGATGGAAGCTGTCCAGAGGAGGGCAACTAAAATGGTGCAGGGTCTGCACCGGAAGTCATATGAAGAGAGACTTAAGGAGCTTAATATGTATAGCCTCGAGGAAAGGAGGGAGAGGGGGGACATGATAGAAACTTTCAAGTACCTCAAGGGAATCAACAAAGTCCAAGAGGGTAGCATCTTTCAAAAAAAGAGGTGTGCAAGAACAAGAGGGCACAATTTGAAGATGGGGGGCGGCTCAGAGGTAATTTAAGGAAGTATTTCTTCACAGAGAGGGTTGTGGATGCATGGAACGGCCTTCCGGAGGAGGTTGTGGAGTCAAAATCAGTGGGGAATTCAAGCATGCATGGGATAGTCATAAGGCAATTCTGGGGGGTGGGGGTAGGAAGAAGTAGGCTGCTGGTTAACTAGGATCTACAGCTTATCCAGTAGGTAGGGAAATGGGCAGACTGGGTGGGCCAAGTGGTCCTTATCTGCCGTCAAATTCTATGTTTCTATGTTACCAATGGGAGGCCACCTGTCTCATTACTTCCAGGAGTGGAAAGCCATCACCACAGACCAGTGGGTGCTGGAAGTGGTGAGTCAGTGTGTAGCCCTTCAGTTCACATGCTTCCCAAAACAAAAGAGCCAACAGGTTTTTCCTTCACTCCAACCTCAGGAAAAAATCCTGTTGGAGCTGGAGGTAAAGAAATTGCTAAGGATGAAGGCCATAGAAAAGGTCCCTCTCTCACAGTATGGAAGAGGCCTCTCTTCAAGGTACTTTCTCACAAGAAAGAATACATTTTTGGTGTTCTGCTTTTATATATTTTTAGATTGTATTTACCCACAATAGGCCAGCTGGGAGTCAATATCTACTTTTCAGTGGGCTTTCACATTTTGACCCCAAGTTTTCAGCAGTCTTTTTATGACCTGACGTATGATCAAGACAGGTGGAATTTTTAAAATACCATCTGAAGGTGATTTCACAGTGTGACTGCAAAAAGGTTTTGTAGGGGATTTGAAAAATGACACCTGTCATGTTCAGGAGACTGGGTAACACAAGGGATATGTTGAACATTTGGGGCCAAAATATGCAGAAAATAAAGTTATAAGTAAACTTTGGAACAATTCAATGTTTCTTCACAACTTGTTTTTTTCACAGTTTTGACCCCACATTTTCAACATAGTCTTTTCATGACTACTCTTTCTGAACATGACAGTTGTCATTTATAAAATAGAGGCCAAAATGTAATTTTGCGCCACAAATGTGAAAACACATGTTGGCCAGCATTTGAAAAATGGCAGCTGTCACATTCATGAGGTTGTGTGAAAAAAATGGCTATGTTGAAAATTTGGAGTCAGATATACGACCATGCGTTGAAAATGTTTATTCTAACCTCAGTAATACTTAGGTATTCATAACTTCTGCAGTGACCCTTTAAGACCGAACTGCCCAGGGAGAATGAAACACATGCAAATGATGGAACCTTTTTTGGGCATGACAACTTTTCAAATGCTGCCTTGAACTAGCTGCCTTAGTTCTAAACCTCTCAGATTACACTCTCCACCTGTTAAGTCTAGACGCTCGGAGTTCCTCTGCTCAACTTCTGTCTGTGATGTGAAGAAACTTATAAAATCATACAAGTTTCTTTTTTTTATTTCATTTGCTGCCTTTTACTTTTTGTACTTATAGCTAAACCACAGTTTTAGTGTTAAATTTGTATTTTTTATTGGTTCTTCCTGGTTCGGTATAACTAGTGGGGAACCGAATTATTTTAGTTTAGATCAGAGTTTTGTTACTAAAAAACTCTGCTAGTTTAGTTTATTTTTATTTAAAAACGTTGTTTTTAGTAACCGATTTATTGGTTAATGAACCGATAACCTCAGTTCATTTTTTCATGTTCCCGGTTCCTATCGGTTCCTTTATCAGTTCCAGAACCGACCGTAACTACTGAATATTACTTAAAATTTAAAATCATTTAGTGGTTAGAATTTTTTAATCAGTTCCCGACAAAAATGTCTGAAAACCTAAAAAAAAAAAAAACTGGTGAGCCTGGTTTTAAAAGCTGTTCTGATGCCGGCCCGGTGGCGCTGAGGGCTGAGGCGCTGGACGCCGCACCTCGCGCCATGCCAGCGACCTGAGTTCAGAAATGAGCCCAGGCAGTCTGGGGTCAGCAGGGAAGGACTGGGATTGAGTGTCTGTAGACTGCTCTCCCAGTCCTGGGGTGGGTTGGGGAATCTCGCTGCACTGTAGCGGCTCCTGGGGATGCTTGGGGGCACTAGAAGTGCTGGCGATCTGGAGGGAGAACGCGGCGGATGTCGGCATGCTGTGCCCGGATGTCATTGCACGTTCATGTTCCAGGGGACCAATCGGAGGAAAATGGCTTGATGCGACCATGCAGCTTGATGGTCGTGCTCCAAGCCGCCTGGAGGACTTTGGTGGAATCCTGTCGGGGAGGGTCTGGAGCTGTCCTGGCCGCCTGAGGCAGAGGGGGAGCCCTCCAGCAGGATGGCAAGATGGCCGTCCGGGATCCTCCTGGGTGCAGTCTGAGCTACCCAGTTCTTCGGGCTGGCAGAGCCTGCAGCTGGATGCCCCAAGCCGGTAGTGTACCACAGCAGGTGGCAAAAAGCATTACATAAAAAAAAAAAAAAAAAAGCTGTTCTGATTGTGTGGAAGTATTTACCAAGGCAGATAAGCAGTTTGTGTGTTGCCTGTTTTGGTTATGATCACCTAAAAGAAGATTGTGATATTTGTAGAACTTTTCCAGAAAAAACTGTGGAAAAACACCTGGAACGGCTAAAGAAAAAACTTCCTCCACCTAAGGGTCCCTCAGTCTCTGACCAGCTGACACCCTCTTCTGCTGTGGATGAAACCACTGCAGTTTTACATTCAACCCTTGAAAAAGGTGAACAATGACTTGTAAGAGGCTTGTTGAACTGTCTGACTCCCAGGTTCTCTCAAAAAAGACTAAAAAATTGAAGCACACAGAATCCCCTACTGAATAAGAACAAGGGGACTTCTGTGGGTGCTCTGGCACTCCCCTCCCCTCTCCTCAGGAGATAGCACAGCCTTTCAAAGTGGTACAAGCCTTGCAGGGACTTTTTTCTCCTGGCCAGCAGCCATCTGGGCGAACACCAGCTGGACAGGCTGGCCACTCAGCCAAATCCTCATTTTTGAAGAGGAGGATTATGGGGAGTGTCGGGAGGAGGGGGAAACCATTGAACCTGAGGTTTCCCCCGAGCAGGATTTTGGATCTCCTCTCAGAGCTACTGAGGATTATTCACTTTTGTGAGAAGGATGGCTGATGCCCTGGACATCACCACAAGTGAGGAACTAGAAGATGAGGAGGAGGAGGAGGAGGAGGAGGAGGTGGTGGAATATCTTGAGATGATGAGGTTAACACTCACTAAAAAGCTCCTCCACCTGCCAGTCAATGCATTCTTCAAAAAAGATGCTTTGAAGATTTTGCAGACTCCTAACTCTGTCCCCCCTCTTGATAAGAAGATTGGACAAGAGATATCAGCTGGAAAGGGAGGGTGCAGGATTTCTGTTTTCCCACCCTGACCATCAGAGGATGGTGCAGGCGGCAGCCTGTGACAAGGCTAAAGTGCCCCCAGCTTCTCATCCACCAGAAAAGGAGTCCAGAAAAATTGACAGTATTTTATTTATTTATTTAGTTAGTTAGTTTTTGTTGACCGGGTAAGTGCACTAGACAAATCCTGCCTATTTTCAGGCACGACCTGTGGGAGGGGGATACAGATGAATGCCAACTGACCTTGAACCAGATTAAGCTGTTGGTGGTATTTTTAGTGAATGAGGGAAATTTGGCCAGGACACCGGGGAAATTCCCCTACTCTTTTCGATAAGTGCCATGGGATCTTTAACATCCACCTGAACTACCACCAATCCAGGCAGATGGGACCTCAGTTTAACGTCTCATCCGAAAGACAGCACCTCAGAAGTGCAGCACCCCTCTCATGCTGCACTACAGTGTCAGTACTGGGATATTAATCCAAGTGCCAGATGTGGGAACTGAACCCACAGCCCTCTGATCTCTCGGCCTCAGAGGCAAGTGTGCTACCTACTGAGCCACTGACACTGAGCCACTGACACTGAGTATGGCCAAGAAGGGATGTTTGTCAGCATTCTTGGCCATTAGGAAGGCTAATTTTCAAGCCTATGCAGCACAATACCAGAAGTTGCTGTGGCAATCTGTCTTGGCTATGGCAGATAATGCCACATCACCCTTGTCGGCTGACCTTACAGAAACTGCTAGGTTTGGCTTGGAAGCAGCCAAATATCAGTTTCAAATGGCTGCTGATACTAACAGTACAGCAGCTAGGTGGCTGGCCAATACTGTTGCTCAAAGGAGGTTTGCCTGGCTATGAGCCACAAATCTTACCCAGGACACACAAACAAAGGCAATGAATTTCCCTCTTGAGGGTAATTCCCTTTTTGGAATCAAAACAGTGGCTTACATGAAGAAGGTGGATGAATACAAAGCCACTTTCAAGAGCAAGTCAGCCAAAGAGAAGGCCACCCCATCCACCAGACCCTATGGGTGGGGAGGCAGGGGCAGGGGCAGGTCCTTTATAACAGGCCTTTTTTCCAGGCAATGGATGCATCCCAATACCAGCAGTATCCCCAGCATGGGTACTATAGAGGTAGGGGTAGAAGGGGCTCAAGGTGGGGATCTCAACCCCAGACTCAGCCCCAGAGTAAACAAACACTCTGACGTGCTTTTACAGGCCGCCTCCTCTCTGCCTGTTGGAGGCAGGCTGGCTCATTACCTCCCGGCTTGGCAAGAAATCACCACAGACAGTGGGTTCTGGAGGTAGTGAGTCAGGGATTGTCTCTGACTTTCAAATCCCTTCCTGTTCTGAGAACCAGAGTATTCTGACCATCCTCCCTCGCAGAAAAGAAGCTGCTGGAGGAAGAGGCTCGAATCCTGCTACTGTCAAAGGCAGTCGAGCCTGTCCCAGCTCAGCAGAAAGTAAAGGAGTTTTACTCAAGATACTTCCTCACCACAAAGAAAAATTGGGAGTGGTGGCCTATCTTAGACCTCAGGGTACTGAACCAAGTATTTGACAAGGCCAAAGTTCAAAATGGTAACATTGGCATTGATTCTGCCAACACTCCAAAGAGGAGACTGGTTGGCATCACTGGACCTAAAAGATTCCTATTTCCTTTTTTTTTCAAACTCTGTTTTTCTCCCACACCGCTGAACTGTCTCCAGCGACCCTACCTTGTCACACTGTCTACCTCCCTGTGTGGCCCTACTGTGTCCTCCTCCACTACTCCCCGGTACCGAGCATCCCCCCCCCTCGGGTCTGCCCTCCAGGGAAGGGTCACCCCCGCCCAGGGCACTCTTTCTATTAGGATTGAGACTCCGGGCCGGAGAGGGGAGGAAAGCGGAGAGGACTTCAGGCCCGACTACAGGAGTGTGGAATGCGGAGGGAAGGTGCCTTGGCCTATCAGCGGCGAGGGTTTTTTCTCTATTTTTGTACATTACTTGGAGCCGTAGCTCCACCCCTGATGTACACCCTGCGACGCTATGTTCAGCTCACCCCCCCAGCTTCCACTAGAGGGCGCTTGTTGAGCGACCCGCAGCCCTAACCCACCCCAGGAAGAGAGAGCTGTTCTCCGGACGCTCAGTCTCTCCCCACCCCCACCGACCCCCAGACACTCGGGGCCATTCCCGAACCCGGGTCACTGGTGTGGCGTCCAGCGCCTCAACCCTCAGCGCCACTGGACTGGCTAAAGATTCCTATTTCCACGTCCCCATAGGGGAGTCTCACAGAAAATACCTCGGGTTCAGACTCCTACCAGGTCACTACCAATTCTCAGCCCTGTCATTTGGTCTCACTTCAGCTCCAAGAGTGTTCACAAAGTGCTTGGCAGTGGTCGTGGCACACCTTCGAAGACAAGGTGTCACAGTGTTCCCATATTTGGATGACATGTTGGTGGTAGGAAAAATCACCACAGCAAGTCAGTCAGTACCTGCAGATCATCCAGAGGCTTCTGGAGTCCTTGGGGTTCCTGATAAACCACAAAAAATATGTTCATCTGCCTGCACAGGTGTTGCAGTTCATAGGGGCAGAGATCAACACCCTGCAGGGCAGGGTCTACCTGCCTCTGGACAGGGTAAGAAGTATCCAGCTGACTGCAGACTCGTTCAGCCTGCACAAGCCAAAAACTGCAATGCAGTTCCTACAGCTCCTGGGCCACATGGCTGTGGGCACAGTCCTAGGTTCCAGGTTCCAAATGAGAGACATCCAGTTCCACCTAAGGCACACTGGTGCCAAAGAAGAGATCCTCTCTCAAAGTTAATCCCGGTAACAAAAACCTTGTTACAGGCACTTCAGTGGTGGAAAGCGGAATCCAGTCTAAGAGAGGGGGTTCCCTTTCAGCAAGAGTCCCCATCACTTGTTCTCACAACAGATGCATCTCTACTGGGGTGGGGCGCTCAAGGTTTGGTTCTTGAGAACTTAGAATATACAGGCTTGCATCTTTCAGAAAGTTTCTTGGACATTTTAAGGGGTTACAGGAAGCCTTCCACTAAGAAGACCTATGCCTCAAAATGGAAAAGGTTTTCAACCAGGGAACTGGTGCCATCACAAGCTGGGATCCCACCTGTACTTGACTAGCTTACTTATTTACATTCTTTGGGCTTGCAGTCCAGTACCCTTAAGGTAAACGTGGCTGCAGCATCTGCTTACATATCAGCTGGACAGAATGTGTCAATGGTTTCAGATCCTATCTTCAAGAGGTTCTTTAAGGGCCTCGCCCATTTGCCCCCCCTCATAGGGAATCGGTGCCAGCATGGGACCTGAATGTGTGCATAGCTAAGCTCATAGGGCGTCCCTTTGAGCCCATGTCTTTTGGCTCATTTGAAATATGTCACATAGAAAACAGTTTTCCTAGTGGCAATGACTTCTGCAAGAAGAATCAGTGAGCTTCAGGCTCTCTGCATTGAACAGGACTACATCTCATTCCATAGGGATAATGTGGTCCTGAGAACAAACAGGACATTTCTCCCTTAAGTGGTCTCTGATTTCCACTTGAACCAAAATATTACCCTACCTGTCATTTTCACTGAGCACTCTACCTCTGGTGAGAGGAGACTCCACAGTCTGGATGTCAAGAGAGCTCTTAGCTACTCTATGACAGCCACTAAGGACAATAGGCAGGACAGAAAACAACCGTTCCTGACTTATGGGGATGTGGGAAAGAGAAACCTAGCATCGAAAAGGTAAATTTCCCAATGGGTGGTACAGTGTATTCAGTTTTGTTACACTAAAGCTGGAAAGGAACCCCCAACAGGATTGAGGGTCCATTCCACAAGAGGCACAGCTGCTACCATAGCAGCTGCCAGGGATGTTCCATTGGTGGACATCTGTAAAGCAGCTACCTGGAAAACAGTACACACCTTTGCAAAGCATTAGAATCTGGACATCCAGTCCAGGGGTGATGCTAGGTTCGGCACAGCAGTCCAGCAGAGTCTGTTTCCAAAACTGGTTCTATGCCCACCTCCAAAGGTACTGCTTCTTAGTCTATAGAAGTTATGAATACCTGAGTATTACTGTGGTTAAAAGTAAAAAATTACCATAGTAATATTGTTTCTTCCCAGTGATACTCAGGTATTCAGAACTTTCCACCCTGCCTCCTCTTCTAGAACCAGTAGCCTCTGCACTTCTGAATACTGTGTGCTTGGGTATAAATGCTACCTCCTGGCATTGCTTTTTCTAACTATGTTCATAGTGTTTTCCTTACTTTTTCAGGTGATTCTGACATTTTTGGGGGTACCTTTTGAGGTTTCACCCCCCAGTTGGAGGGTTAATTTGGGGGTTTATGGGTATAATTATCATTATTGTTGTTATTTAATATACTTAGTCCTCGGGGGGGCTGCCTTTCCAGGCATCCAGGAAAACTGAGAGGTTTAGAACTAAGGCAGTTAGTTCAAGGCAGCATTTGAAAAGTTGCAATGTGCAAAAGGTTCCATCATTTGCATGTGTTCCATTGTGTCTTAAAGGGTCACTGCAGAAGTTCCGAATACCTGAGTATCACTGGGAAGAAATAATATTACTGTGGTAAGTAATTGTTTCTTATATGCTCATAACTTTGTTGTTTTTTTAACATTTTACCCCAAATGTTTAGCATTTTCAAGGAGCTATATATGCACTCTTTAGATGTAAGAGGGGATGTGATAGAAACATTCAAATACCTCACAGGTATTAATAAAGTACAGGAAGATAGCATTTTCCATAGAAAAAAATGTTCCAGGACAAGGGAACATGCTGTGAAGCTGGGGGGTCTCAGAAGAGATGTGAGGAAATACTTCATGGAGAGGGTGGTGGATGCCTGGAACAGTCTCCCAGCATAGGTGGTGGGTGCTAAAACTGTAACAGGATTCAAGTCCCTATACCTGGACCTATGTCCTGCCTATTTTGTTTAGCATAGTTGCTCACTTTTTCTTTATGTAACTCTATTTTTTAACCATGAATAGCCGCAACCAATGTTTAGTTCATGTAGGTCACCCCTGTCTAATATCATTCTCCTTGCTCTGTATTCCCTATGTATCATGTGCAACTGTTTATCTGATGTGGAGCCTTTGTAAAGGAGTTTCTGACTCAAAGGATTGTAATTCTGATATGTATCAAATGCATGGGCTAGACACCAGGGGACCTTAGAAGTAAGGCAAGGGGGGAGAAGACTGGAGATTGAGTAAGGTATGCGGTGGCTCAGTAGGTAGGGAATATAAGGCAGGCTAGGTAGGCCAAGAGGTCCTTATCTGCTGACAATTTCTGTGTTTCTATGTAACATAGCCTTCTTATGACCTCACCTCATGAACAAGGACAGAGAACATTTTCAAATCCTGTTCGAAGTGTGATCTTGTGCAGTGACCGTGAAATCACCTTTTGTGATGGATTTGCATAATTTCACTGTCCTTGTTCATGAAATGGTGTCCCAAAAAGGCCACGTTGAGAATTTTGGGGATAAAAACATTAAAAAATGACCAAGTTATGATGCCGAGTTCAAAACCCAATGAAATACATTGAACAGCATACTTGATTTCCTTAGTTCTTAGTCCGGTGTTGAAGAATGAAGATATGTCACTGGTACAGAGAGGATTATATCATTTTACCCCCAGTAAGCAGGTGGTGGGTGCTGAGTAGGAGAGTTGGATGAGGTGAGGGTAATGGCGGCGGTGGGCCAGCGGTGGAAAAAACATTGATGGATGGTTTTCTTTCATACAGCGTGTATAAAAAAAAAAAAGGAAAAAGAAAAGACTACGAGGGATGATTTTCTTTATTTCAGGTACCAGCACTGGGGATTGGGCACCCCGGTGTCGGTATTATGTTTGGCGACACTGGGGGGTGGACTTCCTCATGTCACACAGCAAAAACGAACAGGGTGGGGGGTACTAGCTGGTACTGGGGATTGGGCACCCTGGTGTCAGAAATTAAGAAGGAAGAGGGAAGCAATGGGAGGTGGGAGGGAATTTTTTTGGGGGGGGGCCACAGCAGGCTGACTATGATGCTGATTAGCTCTACTTTCTGGGCAAAATTATGCAGCTCAAAGGAATGAGTCACCATATGATTCAGGCTGCTCTTTTCTTTTAACTAATTGAAGGTCTTCAGGAATATCTCTGTCATCAGGTCACACCTCTGGAACTTAGTTGTCAGACACTAGGATCCGTGGAAGTTTTTCTGCAGCAGTCTGGTAGGGGCCGCCCATGCTGGTGTCAGGCTCTGACATCACCGCCCTACATAAGTGCGGGTGGCCCTGCTCCCTCCTCAGTTCTTTTCTGCCGTTGACCATTCGCACATGGACTCCATGGAAGCTTTGTCACTCAGTTCTACTGCCAAAATCACTTACCTTTTTATTTGGTTACAGCCTTCGAATCACTTTATTTTAAAGTGATTTTTTTTCGTCTTTGTATGTCAAGGACTACTCCATCAGCTTTTTTCCGTCGCTGCGGAAAGAAGATTTCTTTAACCGATGACCATGAACTTTGTGTCTGCTGCCTTGGGCCTGAACACAATGCTCTCACCTGTGAGCTCTGCGTGAAGTTCAACCTCACCACACGGCGCTGACGCAAGAAAGCCCTGCAGAAGTTCCTCATGGAGCAACAGGCAGTCTGCGGAGAGCAGGGATCTTCAGGGGCTCTCCCCCCCACCAAGTCACCTGCATTCTCTTCATGCTTTCAGGTCGCCAAGGCCCAGGACAATCCTTGGGGAAACATTCTTATTGGGATGACTGGCCTAAGGTCTGCTCCCCCAACAGTGATCCTGTTCCCTGTTGGATTCCTCCTCCTCTTCTGCTGGGATCGCTCTGTTGACTGTTTCAGTGTCGGCGCTTCACTCTATGCAGGCCTCTGCTCCTATCATGCCCCCATGAAGGAGAGTTCTCCAGGCCTTCTCAGGGCTGCGGAGGGGCTGTCAACCCCCAGGTCCTCAGCCCTTGCCCCACAATCAAGACCTCTTGATTCTCAAGGTCCACAGGCAGTGGACCCCACCGACTCTACTCTGGCTAGTGGCTGTTCATCGGAGCGAGGCTGTGCACCCTCTCTGTTGATACCTGTGTCTACAGCACTTCCTTATCCTGCCATCAACCTTAATGCTCTCCTTTCCTCCATTACCTTGGCTCTCTTACAACAGTTTGTCACCCATGCCGTTGGGTGCTGCCTCAGTGTCGATGCCGGTTCAACCCATCCACCCCATGCCATCTAAAAAGCCACCAGTTTCCAGGTTATCAGTCCCTGCTTCAGAACAGGCCAATGTAGAGGTGGAATACTACCCTGATCTCATCCCCCCCGAGGAAGAGGATGAGGAGTAAGACATTGATGTTGACTCCTCTGACAGGTCTACTGTCTCCATTAGGACTCTGTCAAATATACCCCGAGGTTCCCCCTGGAGCACCCCTCTTTCTTCAACATTATGAAACAGCTTTCCTCCACTATGGGGTTCCAGACTGAGGAGGAGGATATCACACGGAGGAACCTGGTGAACTCTTTAGAGATCCCAGAATCCCCCCCCCTCCAAAGTTATACCTCCTCTGCTTCCAGCCCTGAATGATGCTACCACTGCTGCCTGGCAGAGGCCCAACCTGGTACCAGCCATGCCCAGAAAGGCTGATATGCTTTACTAGGCACCTCAGGGGCTGCCTTTCTATGAAGCCCAGTCGGAAACTGACTCCGTGGTAATTAAGGCTGCTCATGACAGGACTAAGGCACCCAAGCACCTTAGCCCCCCCGACCTGGAATCCAGGAGGCTGGACCTCTGGGGCAAGAGAAAGTTTGCCTCTGCCACTTTAGGCCTTGGAATTGTCAGTGACTTGGCTCATTTGATTATGTACCAGAACACCCTCTGGAGGAAGGGCAAAGCTGCTGCTCAGGTCCTTCTTGGGGGTTCCCAGAGACAAGAGCTTCTGAAAGTTATCCAGGCCTCTAAAGATGTTAGTAAGCATCTCCTCAGAGCCACCTATGATAAAGAGCTAGCTTTACAGTTTTGGGGGACCCCAGCAAGGATGGCCTGTAAGGAGGCTCTCCAACTTCCACTACATAAATATAAACTACATAATTTCCCTTAAACCTTCAGTTTTATTCTTTTGCTTTTCCTTTTGCTGTCCTGGCTCTCCATATTTATCTAAATCTATTTAGGGCTTAGTGCTATGTCATGCAACATTAATGGCTACTGGCAGGCACTGCCTCAGCATACTGGCAACAAAGCAAATAGCTGAGTAGAAACATAGAAACATAGAATTTGATGGCAGATAAGGACCGCTTGGCCCACCTAGTCTGCCCATTTTCCTACCTAACAGATAAGCTGCAGATCCTAGTTAACCAACAGCTTACTTTCTTCTACCCCCACTAGGACTGCCTTATGCCTGTCCCATGCATTCTTGAAGTCCCCCACTGTGCTTGACTCCAGCCTCCTCCAGGAGGCTGTTCCATGCATCCATAACCTCTCAGTGAAAAAATACTTCCTCACATTACCTCTGAGCCATCCCCCTTCTATCTTCAAATTGTGCCCCCTTGTTCTTGCACATCTCTTTTTCTGGAAGATGTTACCCTCTTGGACTTTGTTAATTCCCTTGAGGTACTTGAAAGTTTCTATCATGTCCCCTCTCTCCCTTCTTTCCTCAAGGGTATACATATTAAGCTCCTTTAGTCTTTCTTCGTATGTCTTCTGGTGCAGACCCTGCACCATTTTGGTTGCCCTCCTCTGGACAGCCTCCACTCTGTCTATGTCTTTGCGGAGATGGGGTCTCCAGAACTGCACACAGTACTCCAGATGGGGTCTCACCAACTGTCTGTACAGAGGGATAACAACTTCTTGTTTTCTACTATTGATGCCTCTTCCCATGCATCCAGTATCCCCCAGCCTTCCTTACTGCCTTCTCACATTGCTTGCCCACCTTTAGGTCATCTGATATAATTACCCCAGGTCCCTTTCTATATTTTACTGTTGTCAGTATCTCACCCCCATTGTGTATGCTCCCCTGGGTTTTGTTTCCATGTGCATTACCTTGCACTTCTTTGCATTGAATCTGAGCTGCCATACATTTGACCATTCCTCCAACCTTGCCAAGTCCCTTCTCATTTTTCCATCCATCTTGTGTATCAACCCTGTTGCAGATCTTTGTGTCATCTGCAAAGAGACATACTTTTCCTTCAGTTCCTCTGCAATGTCACTTATAAAGACATTAAAAGGACCGGTCCCAGTACTGAACCTGCGTGCCCGCTAGTAACCCTCCTTTCTTCACTGTGTACTCCATTTACTACTACCCTTTGCGTTGTCTAGCTAATTTTTTATCAGGCTACCACCTGGGGACTCACCCAAGGCTGGCTATCTTGTGAATTAATCTTTGTGTGGGACTGTATCAAATGCCTTGCTAAAATCTAGGTAGGCCATGTCCACAGCCCCTCCCTGGTCTACTATTTGGTCACCCAGTCAAAAGAAATCTATTAGCTTCATCTGACCGACCTTCCCATCGTGAATCCATGCTGCCTTGGGTCCCAGCCCCACTGGCCTCTAGGTACTCAACAATTTTTCCTTCAGAAGTGATTCCATCATTTTCCCACCACTGAGGTCAAACTAACTGGTCTGTAGTTTCTGCCTCTGTCCTGCTCCCACTTTTGTGAAGAGGAATCACATCTGCCCTCCTCCAGTCCTCGGGTACCACCCCATCCTGCCATGATTTGTTAAAGAAAGTAGTCAGCGGTGTCACTAGTTCTACCCTTAGTTCTTTTTAGAATTCTTGGTGAATCCCATCAGGCCCCATTGCTTTGTCCACATTCAATTTTATTAGTTCTTTCAGAACCCTTTCTTCTGTAAATGGACTGGTATAGACCCCTGTCTTTAGAGTGTTTCTCTTGTTTGGTTTAGGTAACTGCCTCTCCTATTCCTTTGTGAATACTGAGCAGAAATATTCGTTCAGTATCCCAGCTTTTTCACTGTCACCCTCTACCCACATTCCCTCCCCTTTATTAAGCTTCAGTATCCCTCCTTTGGTCTTTCTTCGCTCCCTAATGTACCTATAAAGGTCTTATCCTTCTTAACAGAATTGGCTATCCTTTCCTCGGTTTGGCCTTTGTTATTCTGACTGCCTTCCCAGCCTCTTTTCTGCTTTAACTGATAAAGTTCTCTGTCCTGCTCCTTCTGTGTTTCCTTATATTTCTGAATGCTTTCCTTTCTCCTTAACCTTCCTGCCACTTCTTTTGAGAACCATAGCATTTTTTTCCTTCGTTGTGTTTTATTGATTTGCTTTACACAAAGGCTTGTTGCCTCTGTGATGGCTGTTTTGATCACTCCCATTGTTCCTCCACCCTCCTTCTTGCCTGTTTGCTAGTGCTTTTCTGAGGCACTCTCTCATTTTCCAAAGTCAGCCCTCCTAAAGTCCAGTACTCTTGCTTTTGTGGCTTGATTGTATGGCTGTGTTTATCGTGAACCACACTATTTGGTGGTTGCTTGTTCCCAGATGGCTACCCACTTCTAAATCTGAGATTCTTTCTCCATCCCCATTTGAGAGTACCAGGTCTAAGATTGCTCCCTCTCGAGTGGGTTCCAATACTAGCTGTCTGAGGCATGCCACCTGTAGGGCATCAAGAATGGGCCTGCTCTTGGATGTGCCTGCAGCAAAGGTGCTTCAGTTAACATCTGGCATATTCAGGTCCCCCATCAACAATATTTCCCCTTTTTGTGCCATTCTAAGAAAGCCTTCTATCATTTTCTTGTCCATTCCCTCCCACTGAGATGGGGGTCTGTATACAACCCCCATGCGGATTCTGGTGCCATTTTCTGTCTCCAGAGTGACCCAAAGTGCCTCATCTGCTCCCTGTTTACTCTTTAGTTCTGTTGCTTTGATCCCTTCCTTTACAGAGAGCTACTCCTCCTCCTCTTACCCTCCCTGTCCCTCCTGTAGATTGTGTATCCTGGTATGTTGACATCCCAGTCATGGTTCTCTGTGTACCATGTTTCTGTGACTGCCACAATATCCAGGCAACCCTCTTCCATCAAGGCCACTAGCTCAGGGAGCTTGTTACAGACTACGGGCATTGGTACTCATCACCCTCCACATTTTGATAGACTTACCCTTTTAGCCCCATTTCTGTCCTTACTGCTTTTGCCTTTTTTAGTTAAATCTGTTCTGCTCCTAACAACTTCTGTTCCTTGGTAGTTTACCTCACTAATCACCATGTTTTGTGGGGAAGCCGGATTTCCTGCTCTTTAAGTTCCTCCCTGGCTAGTTTAATGTCACAATGAAGCATTTAAACCTTCTCCTAGATCCTGGTTCCCCGACAGATGCAGACCATCACACATGTATAGGTCTGCATCCTCCAGGTGGCTCCTCAGTCCCCAATAAAGCCAAAACCCTGAGCTCCACACCAGTTTTTCAACCACTCATTGAATTCCCTGGTGAGAAGTGCCTAGCATCTCCTTTCCATAGACAGGCAGCACCTCTGAGAAGGTTACCGTGATGATGTACTTGTCTCAAGGCCCCTTCCCAACTCTTCAAACTCCTCTTGCACTGCTGCTCTGATCCCATTCCTAGCCAGGTCATTTGTCCCTAGGTGGACAATGACATCCAGCTCCCTCCCTCTTGCAGCTCCTCCCACGATCCTGAGGATTCGCTTCCTGTCCCTCCAAGCCGTGGCACCAGGAAGGCACCTTACCTCCCTCTCCCCTTCCTCCCCATTTCTACCCCCCTATTGATTGAGTCCCCCACCAGGAGTTGTTTCCTTCTCCTGTGGGGTCCCATGCCACCCTCCTGTGGGTCTCCTTTGTGAGGTTCCCAGCATTCTCCTTGTCTCCACTGCAGGTGCCTCCATAGAGGAACCACTATCCACCAGAAGAGGAATGAATTTTGAGAGGTACAGCTGGAGGAGGCAACTCTGTTCCACCACCCTTTCCTCCTTGAGCCCACCCTGGTCCAGCCTCTCCTCTTTCTTGGCAACCTCTGAGGTAGTGGCATTGGCCCTGGTGGTCTCTGGATGGGGAGGAGGTTTCATGAATCCTAGCCAGGTCAGCCTGGAGACGGGCAACCTCCTCTCTCAGACCAGAGAGGTGCCTGCAAATGAGGGCAGCATCATAGCCTCCAGAATGTCTCCCAGAACACTGCGCCCCCAGCCATTGCACTCACCACTCCTATCATGTCTTTTTTGTGTCTCTACTGTTTCTCTGGATGGTTATCTCTCTCCTTATAACTCTCACCCTTCCTGTTCTGGGACAGCAACTTCCTATCTTCTTCAGTAGCCTCCTTCTTCCTTGCTCAATATCAGACCACCAGCAGCTAGGGGGGAGAGTGAACTACTTTTTTCCTTTAGGGTTGACAAAACCAATGTTTCTCTATGATCCTTTCCTTCCTACTGCCACACAGAAAGTTCCTGTTGACAGTCAAATCCAGTGGCTATAAAAGTAGAACTGGCTTTGGGTGGGTGGGATGGAGGGCAATTAATAAGAAAAAAGGCTAGCAACAGGAAGTTGTAGTTTGACTCACCTGCTTTTATAGTGTCTAAACCACACCCCCAGGTAAGCTCTCTTTCCTCCTACTGGTTTAGCAGTTGTTCTCCAAGGGACAGCTTGAAGTAGACTAGCCATGGAGCACCCAAGACTTCCCTCCTCTGTGAACACCTATCAGGGGTCATACACAGTCGTAGTTGGGGGTGGTAGGCTATTGGTGCATACAGAGACTTCCCCGTACTGCCATATATTACTGAAAACTTACATATATTAAATATATAAAATATTAAACATCAGCAATGTCAGCATGATTATGTATATATTTTTCTCTGTTTCACTCTTTCCTTGTTTAGTTGTCACCTTTTGAATTAATAATCTTTATCTTTGTTGTCATTTTTCTTACATTGGCCTCATTTTTTTTTTTTTTTATGTGCACCTCATTTCCCTAGCCTGAAAGCCCTGGCATCTGCAAGGCCCTCTGACCATGGGCTATCCTAGTGCAGGTAATCTCAGGATCGCACCTAATCATGGGTTGCCCTCATGGAACCTTGATGCACTGCTACTAGCCTAGTAGGGTGGCTCAGCTGGCTTTTGTATTTTCCCTTTTTTTTCTTCTGCCTCTGTAGTCTCATTGTCTGTGTTTCTAAGTCAGGCAAAGTTCCCCTTCCTCCAGATAAAAGAAATGGCAGCAGTGCTCCCACCTCTACTCCAGACCAGACCAAAATGCTGCAGTGCCCTCTGCTTTCTTCTTCCTGCTCCAAAACCTTGTAAAAGAAAAGCTTTCTTCTCCACCCCCCACCACCTACCTAATGGCAGTAATGCAATCTCCTCCCCCAATCTACATAATGGCAGCAATAATTTGTCTTTTTCTGTCTTCTCCAGACCTAATCGCAACAATGCTCTCTTTCCTTCCCCTTCCCCATAATGGTAATAATGCTCTTTGCAACCTCCCCCCACCCTAGACCTAATGGCAGCAAGATATTTTCTCCTCTACCTGACATGATACTGTCCCCCAAAGCCTTGCTTGATCCCAGTTTTTAAAATCCAGTGTAGCCCACCCCCTCCCATCTCATCACCACTACCCACCCAGGAAGGAAAAGGACGGTATCTGCAATGATCTTCCAACAATTGTTAACACACTGGGGGCTGGTTGTCAAACTAGGGAAGTAGAAGAGATAGGGCTGCCAGTTAAACAGAGCCACAATTTGATTTATTCAAATTGGGGGTGGTCTACTCTGGATTTATTCTTTTGTAACCTTACCTGGTTACCAAAAAATAGAAAAAAAACTGACTACTGTATTGAACAATCAAGCTATTTGTGCTTTAAAAATACTTGGAAGCTGCACTGGTGCTCTGAGTAAATCTACTTGCCCCTCAGTGGCATTGTTAATTGTGATGCAGTAAGCTTGAAATCTGTCTTGCCCACCCTTGCTTGTTGTCCTGGAGCAGCATATAAATGTGAAAAAGTTACAAAAATGTTTCATCTGCAATGTCATTATCACTTTATTTTCTCAGTTTGTTTTTCTCTTCCCTTATTTAGTTTCCACATTTTACATAAACAATCTTTAGCTTTTCTCTTTTCTTACCTTGGTTTCATCTTTTTATTTTTGTCAGTCTATCCAGCATTCTCTCATTCTTTTCCTGTACCAACAATGTTTTATTTACTTAGCTAACCCTTTGCTTGCATTTTTTATAATTTACATTTTTCTTCCCTAGGCACCAGAGTTGACCCATCAGGTTGGCAACCTCACAGCCCCATCTACAGCAACCACTTAAACCCCATAAGGATAGAAAATCCCCCCCCCCCTCGAGAGCACTTTACCCTCTCATGGTTTTAGAACAGGTAAACCCCACCACTGCCCATCTCAACCCCACCACTTTCCTAACAAGCCTTGAGAATGCCATTGAGTGGTCTTGTAGATTTCAATGTGTGTCATTATCCAGCCCAACACTGTACAGGGATCCTCTGCCTCTTCCTGCCTCAAAAGTATTGTAAAGTCTCCTCTTAGACATTACTCTGCCCCCCCCCCCACAAAACAAGGAATACCAACCCTGCATATCTAAGTCCCAAGTGTCATTCCACCCAGAGCCTCATTGAGTCATTGTTTTTCATATTGGCACCCTTTTTTGGTCCAACAGTGTGGGACAATACTCCACCTCTTCCTATTACTGCTGGACCCAAACGCTGGATTCATGCCCCAGTATGGCTTTGTGTGGACCCTACAAAGCACTACTGGGATAAGAAGAAAAACATTCTGGCCCACTAGCAGTGCTAGGAAAAGGCAAAGGATTATCATGCTGCCTTGGATCAAACATGAGGTGCCAATACAAAACAATAGGGTGGCTCGGGGGGGGGGCACTCTCAGGGCTGGGTGGAGATGGTTTGAGGGGTTGGGCTGAATTTTAGTTTTTATAAAGTTACAAACAAGCAGAGGAATTGCTTGAAAGGAGTGGCATCAGTCTCTGTCTATCTTACTGGAGCAATTTCTGTAAGCCAACCCCAAATTCTGCGGCAGGTCATAATTTCTGCGAAGGCAATCGCTTATGCCACAGAACCGAAGAAAACAGAGGGCCTTGCCTATGATGTTGCTCATACTGCAGCCAGAGCAGCTGCCACTGTCATCTGCATTAGAAGGCACTCCTGGCTTAGAGTTTCTGACTTTGCGTCTTATGTCCAGCAAAGATGTTAAATGCCATTTTTGTGGGCCATAAACTTTTCAGCCCTGATATGCAGGATATCATTAATGACCTGCAGACCTCTGGCAAGGCTATTAGGTCTGTCAATCAATCAATCAGTTTTATTTTATACTGGAGAGTATGTGAGCAAAAATGCCAGTTGTCACAAATGTCCAGTTGTACATTGAAATCACAGAAATACAGAGAAACAATTTACAGTAAACATTGTACATAAAAGCTGAGATATATTATAAACAGAAACTTATTTACAGACTAGAGAGAATGAATATGCAATAGTATAATAATTATTTACAGGACATAATTTACAAAAATGCTTAAAGAGTCAGTTGCATACACCAGGTAACAAGAGGAGTAATAGGGGGGGCAGAAGGGGGATAGGAAAGCGAGGGTGAAAGGGAAAAGGGGGGCATGGAGGGGTAAGGAAAACAGTAGGGGAGAAAGGGGTCTAAAAGAGGGGAGAGAGTAAGATGCGGGTTAGATTCTGCTGGTAGTTTGTGAACATGTGCATGCAAGTTTTTCTTGGAGGTGACTCTTGAGGGTCCTTTGAAAGGCATTTATAGTGCTGCAGGCCAGGTGGTCCAGTGGAAGCAAGTTATACTGTTTTGTGCCCTGATAAACAATGGGATTTTATGCAAGTGATGTGAGAAAGAATGTGTGAAAACATTGCAAGAGGCTCCCCTGGTTAGTCGGGTGGAGCTTGTTTGGGGAAAAGTGATGTCACGCTCAGTGGAGGTTTATTCAGGTGAACTTTATAGAGAAAGGAAAGATTGTTTTTTGTTTTTTTAATTAAAATTTATTGAAATTCCTGAGTCTGCATACTTACCATCATAATACACAATAATAAGGTAAGGGAAGTACATTCATAGATCTCTTAAAAAATATACTTCTACAGATCTATTTTGATTTCATTTCAAACTGAAGTATTCCAGACTTAATAATATTTTATAACAGAGGGAGAACCATTCCCCCCCCCTCCTTTGATACAAAGGCTTAGGAGACTGCATCTCAAGACCCTTTTGTCATCTTACTTGGCCTTCACTCTTCGTTATCCACACCCCCACCCAGGCTCAGAGGGAGCCCAGCCTCAACTGCAGGGGAGTCGCCTCCCTGACGAGGCAGTCTTCAGGGTCTCGAGCCCCCTACTGTGTGGCTCCTAGAGTCAGGTTAACTGTGGTGATCCATTCTGTCCATCTGTGAACAAAAATGTTTGTTACTGTATATGATTTATCTTATAGGTTAGTTCCTCCATATTTTGTATTTCTTGTATTATGGAGTGCCACTGATCCAGGCTGAGGGGGGGGGGGTCAGGGGAAAGCCACCTCCTAGTGATTGCTTTGTGGGTGGCAGCCAGGTGAATATTCCACAGGTGCAAGCCGTCCGCCCCTCTCACTTTGTCGGGGGCAATCCTAGCACCAGATTCTTCAGTGAGAGTTGCGGTGAGCAGGAGAATAAGCCCAACAGAGCCTGGGACACCTGTTGTCAGAATGGTTGGATAGCCTCACACTCCCAGAATATGTGGGAGTGGTGTGTGACCTGAGCCCCACAGCTCCTCCAACAGTGGGGAGACACCCCCTTACCCCATTTGTGTTGGATGGCGGGAGTGTAAAAGTATCTGACCCTCACCTTCCAGGAAAATTCCCACCAGTTTGGTGAGAGAGTTGTTTTGTTAGTTGACTGGAAGACCACTCCCCATTCTGCCTCTCAGAGACCCAGTCCAGCCTCCTCCTCCCATTTAGTTTTGATCCGCTGGGTACTTCCAGCATAGAGTTGTCGAACTGCTTTGTATAGGGCAGAGATGTGTCCCTTTTTAAGTTCCCCAGATAGAATTGAGCAGATTGTGCTAAGCAGTTGATCTATTTGAGCGTTTTTTCCTCCATCTTTTTTGGACTGTGTGGGTATATGATCTCAGTTGCAGGAAGCAGTAGTGGTCTCTATTACTTAGCTGGAATGTTTGTTTGATGGTTTGGAAATCTTGAATTGTGTTTCCGGAGAGCATTTGGCCCAATTGGTGTAGGCCGAGTCTAGACCATTGCCTAAATGCATGGCCCCGCTTGGATGGGGGGAATTTCTCTGACCATGCAAACCACTGAAGAGGCCATATTGCCCTCTCCAGTCTGTATTTTTAGCCCATAGCCTATGAGTCATTTTTAGAGTGTTCGCCACTGCCAGAAGAGTGAAATATCTGCCTTTTAGCGGGTGTCTGTCCACCACTCTTGCTCCCAAGGGGGGAGGCTTCAGAGAGGTGCAGCTAAATATCTTTCCAGTGTGCCTCATATGTTGTAGAACTCCATAAAAGGGCATTCCTCAGATGGGCCACCAGACAGTAGTCTTCAAGATTAGGGACTGCTCTTCCTCCTCCTGATTTGTCTGTTTGTAAGATTTGCATTTTCAATCTCGGTTTTCCGGGGGGACCATATGAATTTTGATATGACTTTCTGCCAGACCCAAAACTGCTTCCGGGGAATGTTTATTGGGAGGGATTGGAAGAAATACAGAAATCTGGGGAGGATGTTCATGGTGATGAATTGGATTCTGGAGTGTAACGGTAGTTTTAAGAGCCCCCATTTTACAATATATTGCTGTAGTTGGGTTAGCAGAGGGCTATAATTTGAGGAGAACAGTTTTCCCAGTTGTTTTGTGATTTGTATTTCTATGTATTTAATTTTTTGTTTATTCCAGTTCAGGGGGAGGAGTTTTATTATTTCTGGCGGGGGGGGTAAAAAAAAATCATAGAATTTCTGCTTTATCTTTATTGAGGGAGTAGCCTGCATGGGATCCAAATTCCTCCAGGTTGTTCCAGATTTGAGGAATGGATTGATTTGGGTTGGTAATGTAGAGGAGGAGATCATCCGCGTATAGCGAGATTTTGTGTTCAGAGTCTCCCACTCTAACCCTTATGATATTAGGATTTTCTCGGATCACACAGGCTAGGGGTTCTATATACAGGGCAAACAGCAGGGGAGACATGGGGCACCCTGCCTTGTTCCACGACCCAGCAGAAATCTGTCTGAAATACTTCCATTAAGTCTGAGATACGCCTGTGGAGCCATGTATATGGCTTTGAGGGCATGTTTCATAACCTGAGGAAAGCCACATTTTTCCAGGACCACAAATAGAAAAGGCCAAGATACCTTATTGAACACCTTTTCAGCATCAAGGCTCATCACACAGGCAGGAATCTTATCCTGGGAGATTTTGTTTATAATATTGATGATTCGACGAATGCTGTCTGGAACCTGTTGGCCAGTGATGAAGCTCGTTTGGTCCTGGGGGATTATTTGGGGAAGGAGGTTATTTAGTCTTGTGGCTAGGATTGAGGTGTAGATCTTATAGTCCACATTGAGTAATGAAATGGATCCTTGCCCTGTTTGTGCAAAACCATAATAGTGGCATAGTTCTAAGAGGGAGGGGCCCCCCCCATACCTCATTAAGGGCCTGTAAGCAGATGGGGAGCCAGCTCCTTGGTTAGTGTTTTATACATCTCTCCACTGAACCCATCCAGGTCCAGACAATTCCCTGTCTTCAGGTGTTGGATGGCTTTATTAATTTCAGACATCTGGACAGGAGTCGAGAGGGCTAGCTGCTGCTCCCGGGTCAAGGCAGGTACACTTAGTGCATCAAGGAATTTGTTTTTCTCCTGAGGTAAAGACTCTATTTGGGGATGATAAAGGTTCCTATAGTAGCTAACAAAAGCTTCCATGACATGATCCCCCTTATGTGTTAGGACCCCTGTTCTGGGATGTTTTATTTTTGTGATGGTGGCCTTAACTTGTCGTTGTCTGAGTCTGAATGCTAATATTTTAGTAGCCCTTGGACCCCCTTCATAATAGGACTGTTTTAAATGGCTGAGAGACTTTCTATATCCGTCTGCTGAATTTTTTTTTTTTTTGTTTCCCCATCTGTTTGTTTAGTCCATTTTTGGTTTTGTTGTGATTCTAAGTTTCTTAGTTGATAGTTAAACCACTGTAACTGGGATCTCCTTTCTCTATGTTTAAAAGAGCCAATGGAAATAAGTTTACCTCTTAGCACTGTTTTTAGTGTGTCCCAAATCATTTGAGGGGTAGAACCTGGGTGGGAATTAAAGGTTATTGTCTGTGTAATGACCTCTTTAAGCTAATCTAAGGTGTCTCTGTCACTCAGCAGGGAGGCCTTTAGGCACCACTGAGTTCTCTTTTTGGGTAGGCAGATGTCCATCTCCAGAAATATTGGCTGGTGGTCTGAATGGACTGCTGTTCCCATCCACGAGTGACCAAATCTGGATAGGTCCCTAGCATGGGTCATAAACATGTCAATTCGGGAATAAATTTTGTGTCTTGGGGAGGAGCAGGTGTAATCTCTGGCCTGAGGGTATCTCTTTCACCAAATGTCCAGCAAACCCATTTCTGCAAGGAGCCTGCTGAAGAGTTTAGCTGTACGTGTCCCGGAGGTGGGAATTTGGGAGGTGGTGTCTAACCTTTGGTTTAAAGTGAGGTTCCAGTCTCCCCCCCATTAGTAACACTCCCTTATTCTTTTCAACCACCATCTTATTCAGGTCTGAGTAAAAACCAATAGATGAGCCGGGGGGGGCATAAACATTTAACAAAGACACCTGGATATGTTGCACCTTCCCAATGACTAAGATAAACCTCCCCTACAACCTGTTCCTCCTCAAAAGGCAGGGTATCCGAGAAAAGTATTGCTACTCCTCTTTTTCCCCTTTTTCCAAAGAGGCATGAAAAACCACAAGGAACGATTTGTTTTTAAGCTTTGCCACTTCTGTAGGGGTGAGATGCATCTCCTGTAAAAAAATAACTGGTCGTTGTTCCTTAATAAACTTTAGAACCTGTTTCTTCTTTATTGGGCTATTTAATCCATTAATGTTGTATGATAATACTTTTGTATCTAAATATACCATACTTAGATTTGCAAAAAAGAAAGATTACTTATGCAAAAGAAAACCCTTTGGATCTTATGTTTTATCCCAAACCTTCTCACTAGATAAATTAACTCTTATTAGTATGCAGACTCAATTTAACTCAGACTCTCTAAACTTGTTAAAAGATGAGGGAAATCAACTATGTACAACAGGAAAAAACAAAGCCTGCTTTCTTGCCTGTGTAGAAGTTAACCAAGCTGTACTTCCAAGGTCAGGCAGCCACTAATTGGTGCCTGGATGGTGCCTGTCTTAGGCACTTAATACCCTTTAGGTGGAGTTGGATAGATATCTGGCTCTGGGGTGATGTATATCTCCCCCCCAGAGGTTTGACCTATGTCAGGTGAACAAGAGTTAGTAAGAGGTTAGCTCCTGTTCTGAGTAATCTGGAGCAACTCCCTGGAGTTGTAGTAAATTTAATGATTAGGTAATTCGACCTTGTGTTCTCAAGGTCCCCTTTAAACCCCATGGAGAGAATGTGGACTTGCCATTCTGTTATTATTACAATGCCATTCGAGCTACCACTGCTATCTATTGGTAGTATCGGAACTCCACAACATAAGGTCTAGGGGACATTTATCGCCTATGTCTAGCCGACCGTGACCCCTCCCTTTGCAGCTCCTGTATGCTTAGCGGTGATTTTGGCTCAGTAAGGCACAAAATACAATGTCAGGCCACCCCTTTTTGATCTCAGGGTTCGAGAAGTTGCCCAGGTGAGCTGAATGTTATGGTGTGTATTCTCTGCTGAAAAGCAAATTATTACAACCAGTATTAAACATTTAACTTTGCAAATATCAGTCTTCTCAATGATAAAGAAAACATGCATAGTGTGGCCCAGCTGAGTAATGGCTTTATCCTTGTTTAAAAGTCGGAGAGTGAAGTTACTACTTTTTCAGAGTGTCTACCGAACTTTCTGGGGCCAAGACACTCCGCTAGTTGGTGTGGCCTCTGCTTTAGAGTACTATCTGAAAGGTGTTAACAGGAACGATCTCACCTGCAGGTCTTAGACCATGAAACGAGTGAAAGTTGCATTTCATAGAGCAGGGAATCAAGCCATTGCGCCATCAGGGAAACAATGTGGAGGGGTCCATACCAGCATGGGGGGTCCAAGGGGACAGAAAAGAGAACAGGAAGTGCTTCATGCCCAGGTAACAGTCAAGTGCCTTGTTATTTGTTCGGAGCCTGGGGTGACTGTGTGTGCAGTCGTGGGTCGCCTTCATCAATCGCTTCCATGGTTCCTTGAATATGAGCTGCTGTGCTGTAAGGCTTGATCGTCACCGCCACATCTGCATGTAGGTTTGAGTGTGGAATGACCTGCTGTGTTCCTTTCTTCTTATGCCCTTTTTGTGCTACAGTCCATGCTGACTGGATTAACTCCTTCTCCAGCTGCTCCTTGAACAAAGTGGGAGTAGGAATGCCCAGCCCCTTGAGAAAGGATTTAGCAGCAAAAAGATCAGTAAACATCCGGGGGCCCCGATCCATTTCAATCTGGAGATATGCTGGATATAGAATCTGGGCCTTCATGTTTCTGCCCCTTAATTGCTTCAGGATGGGCCATAGTGCTTTTCCACTGCTCTTGTACAAATGAAGTATAGTTATTATCTAAAGTTATTCAGTTTTGTTGATACTTGATCTCGCGCATTTTCCAGGCCCTGCTGAGCAGCTCCTCTTTAGTGGCTTAATAAGTGAGTCTGGATATGAAGGATCTGGGCCTGGCTCCTGCATTGGTGGGTTTAGGAGAAAGCAATCTGTGCACTGTGTCCATGCTTAGGTCCAGATCGTCGGGCAAATCTAGGGCCTCTTTTAGGAGTGATTGTAGAAAGGATATTGTGTTGGGTGCTTTATTTTCGGCACCTTCGGCGATCCCATAGATCCGAATGTTTTGGCGCCTGCTACGCCCTTCTAAATCATCAAGCTTGTGATGCAGTTCTCTCTCTCTCTGAGGCTAGGAGATACAGCAGGAGGTGATCGTGATGGTCGGTTTGTTCCACAGCTGCCGACATGCCCAGTTTTAGTTGGTCCTCTTGGTGCTCTATTCCATTTATATCTGAGCGAAGATCAGTTAGTGTCTTATCTATTTTGGAGACCGTGTGGGCTGTCTGGAGTATTGTGGCTATTAAGTCCAAGTCCTCTGTGTCAAGTTGTAGCTCGGGTGCCATGCTTTCCGTTACGACCTCCTTGGCTGTGGGTTTGGCTGACTTTTCTTTTAGTAAGAGCTCTTTCAATTTATATGCTGGCATCTCCGGTTGCTTGATGGTGATGGCTTTCGATCGTGTTGCTTTGGCAGGCAACTGCATGTTGATGGAAGGTCGATGTTTATAGATTTATAAGGGAGTCAGTCCAGAGTCCCAAATTCAGGCAGCCATCAGTTTCCTGACATCACCAGAAGTCCGAGAAAGGAAATATTTTTGTGGGTGAAATACTCATCAAGAGGGAGCTGGTCAGTAGCTCTGTACAGGGTGCAGTGGTGAGTTCTCCAGGGAAGTCTGGTGACAAAGAAAATGATATTATTGTAGCTAGATCTAAGTTTATAGAAGAGTTGAGAAGTAGGGGAAGGGGCATAAATGATGGATCCATAGTCCAGAACGGGTAAGAGAATGGAGCTTGCTAGGCAGAGTCTAGATTAGGGGATTAAGAAGTTACAGATCCTGTATAGGAGCCTGAGCCTCACTTGAACTTTATTTATTTATTTAATTTGAAACTTTATTGAATTTTACAATAACACAACAAGACATGTGAGAGCATAACAATCAGAAACATCAGAGTTACACAGAAACACACGCCCGGTCCCCAACCCTTCCTCTCCCGCCCCCAACCTCCCTCCCTCCTCTTCTCCCCACCCACACCATTTTAACCACCTTCCTACCCCTTCTCCCTACCCCCCCAGGCTTGACATCAAAACTTGGACAATGCCTTAGTGGCGGGTACCATGAGACACATTACACTCCTTAGCAGTGAGGACGTACCTGGAAAATTACCGAGAACCTGATAAAGGAGTAGCTTTTGACTGAAGCAAGTATAAGGTATGAAGGCTCTCCCAGGTTAATTTTTATTTATTTTTTATTTTATTTAAACAGCAGTTTGGAAAACCTTTGAGCCATAGGCTCATTTACAAAGGTACCTTGTCACAGTAAGACAAACCAAAATACACAGTATAGCAGTACAACACATAAGTATAACAGTAAATTAAGACATAGATACAAACAAGCTGGTACAGGTAGGATGGATGCAAACAATACCAGAGTTATGTCGTCCTTAGCAGCTTAGTAATAAGCTTTGTCATAAGTATTGAGTACGGCTTTGACTAGCGGCAGTTACAGCATCGGGTGTTAATAAGGTGGTTACGTAAGGAAGTTTTGAAGTACTGATATAGTTGAGCTGGAGATGGAGGGTAAAAAATGTTGAACTAGGAGGGGCCCCAAAGCTGAAGGCTCTTGGCCGTGAGAGGTCCCAGCTCTAGGGATAACAAGAGAGGTTTTCCAGAGGTCCAGTATGAACTAGTGGGACAGAGCGTATGGTGGTGGTCAATCCTGGTGGGAAAGCCCAAGGAGGGTCTTTTTGTAAGGGAGTACAGGTAAGATATTTGAGGCGCTCGTCAAGATCAAGTACCAGCGCTTTAGCATACAGTAGACAGGTGTGTGTCATCCTAGGTGCTCCAGTAATTAACCTGCAGGCGTTATTCAGAGTAATGCATTTTATGGAGTGCAGTCTGATCAGCAGCACCATACACCGGCAGTCCATAGTCCACTAGGGACAGGATAGAGGAGGTGATCATGAAGTCGAGAGCCTCGGGAGGCAGTGTTTATACCGATGTAAGATGCCCAATCGGATATTAGTGGCAGTGGCTAGGGCAGCGATGTGTCCATGGAAGGAAAGGGAGGGGTCAAAATGGATCCCTAGGTATTTATAGGAGCAAACTTGTTCGAGTGGGAATGAGGACACAGAGTGAATGAGGAGTTTGAAATTGCAGGACTTGTTTTGGGGATGAGTGAAGAACATGGTTTTTATTTTTTTAAGATTTATCACCAATCTATGTTCCTTGAACCAGCCCTCGGCTTCAGTGAAGGACTTCTGCAGCGAGTCCTGGAGGGCAGTAGGGTTACGATTTGATGCAAAGATGACTGCATCATCAGCGTACAATAGAATGTTCCCCGAGCAAGAGCGTTGAAGGGTGTTAAGGTAAAGGGAGAATAGTAAGGGGCCCAGAATGGAGCCCTGGGGAACCCCAGAAAAGATGGGACAGATGTCTGAGTAGGTCCCATTAATTTTTACACACTGTGAACGGTCAGACAGATAACTGGTGCACCAGGAGATAGGCCCAGCAGCAAAACCAGAGAGACTAAGGGCATCAAGAAGGAGGGGGTGGGAGACAGTGTCGAAAGCTTTCGAGAGGTCAATGAAGACAGCACCAGCCAGAGAACCAGTGTCTAAGGAGGAGTGGAGAAAGTTGGAGAACTCTAGGAGGGCTGTGTTGGTACTGTGGCCCCCTCGGAAGCCATGCTGCTCAGGACAAAGGACATTGTAGGTGGAGAGGCAGTCAGAGATTTGAGAGGCCACCACTTTTTCCAAGGCATTGGAGAGAGGAGAGAGAATGGAGATCGGTCGATAGTTTCCAGCCACAGTCCTATCACCACCTTTAAAGATAGGGGTGACAGTTGTAGTGGTTCAACGAACCCCACAGGCTAGCCTTCAGTTGTTCTGAGCGAAGATTGAATAAGAGCTCCTGAAGTCATTCCATATACGAGATCCTGTGTTCACTCAACCAGTGTTGCAGAACTAGTTTCTTCAATGACATGGAGATCATTGCCATATGATATCTTCGCATACAGAATGGCACTCAGGAGTAGCCCCCAATGAGGCAAATTTCAGGGGTAAACAAGTCCGCCAGGCCCAACAGTGGATCCACTTTGTCTGCCACAGCATTCCATAATTCTTTGATAGGTGGGCAGTCCCAAAAAATGTGACAGAGGGTACCCTTCTTCTACTGGCATCTGTGACACAGGGGAGAGGATATCCATCCTAGTTTTGCCAATTTGGCCGGGGTCCAATACATATTATTTAAGATTTGGAACTGGGTTAACCTCAATCTATCTTGGGGGATATAAATGTATGTGTCTCTCCATATAGATCCCCATCACCCTTGAGACAAGGGAAATTGGTCAGACAAATATCTGGGATCCCTATACTGGGCATCAAGAGATCTGGTAAGTAAGGCTGAGTGAAGTAGGGAAATGGCATGCTGTTTATTAACCATCAGAATGAAGGAATGAAACCATTCCCCTGTGTCATCCTCTCCAGAGAGGAGGGGGGCCACAGAGGATAAAAGGTGCTGCAACTGAAAAATTTTGAACACCTGTTTGGAGGCAAGGTGGAATTGATTCATGAGATGACTGACAGGTTTACACCTGCCCTCAGGAAGGAAATCTCCCACCCTGGAACCATGGATTTGAGGCACCCATCCCGCTGGGATCATCCGGCCGCCAATTTTGAGGCAAGGGTTCCCCACAACAGGTTGGATAATATTTCTCCTAGAGCGATAATGTAGGAACGCACATAGTTGAATGTGGGCCCTAAGCAAGATGGCCACCGGTGTGTGGGACAGAGTATGAGGGAGAGCCTTAAGGGGAATATGCAGCATAGCTTGAGGGGAAATACCAGCATTAGCAAGTAGTTCCCTCTCCAGTATTAGCCAGGAAGGGACATAGGGCAGAGTGTCCAACTCTTCTTGAGGCGAGAGCCATCTCAGATATTTGCAAGCATGATTCACCCAAAAATAGAGAGCAAAATGTAGGAGACTCAGTCCCCCACACTCTCATGTCACTGCTAATTTATTATACACTCTTCGGGGGGGTCTACTTAGCCAGAGGAATGAGGAGATAATGCAGTGGATCTTTCTGAACCAGCACAAGGTGATCCGGAGATTGAGCATATTAAAGGGGTAAAAATTGAGCATACTAAGGGGGTAAAATATGAACTTTATTTATGACGTTAGTGACATGAAGGTTGAAAGGCAGAAGAACAAGGTATTTAAATTGAGAGACTTGCTGTATGAAGTTTACGTCGCGATCAGAGAGGGTTTGTTCTCACCCCAGGAATACTCCAATATTCCTAACTCTTCTGCAGTATGCCTCTAAGCAAGATCTGCCTGGAGATAGACCATTATACCAATGATGGAATCATTGGCATGTGCCATTTTTCAAATGCTGCCACCATTGAACTGCCTACATTCTAACCCTCAGATTTCCCTCTTCACCTGTCAAGACTAGAAGCCTGGAGATCCTCTCTTCATCACCTCATTCTGTCATGTGAACATTTATAAAATGTACATAAATGTTTATTGTTTTTCATTTGCTGCCTTTATTCTTTATAATTTTAAACTAACCCGTAAGTTTTTAGTGTTAAATTATGAGCTTCCTCGGTTTCTTCTGGTTCGGTATAACCGGGGGTAAGCCGAGGTTTGCTTTATATTTGTCGGAGTTTTCTGACTAAAAACTCCATTAGTTATATTTAATTTTATTAATTTAAACTTGTTTTTAGAACCGCTAATCCCAGTTCTTGAACCATTAGCTTCAGTTCACTTTTACTTCGGTTCCCAGTTCCGATTGGTTCTCCATCGGTTCTGGAACCGACCGCAATCGCTGTATATACTTTCATTTAAACAATATTTTAGTGGTTGCAAAGTTTATGGGTTTTACATTTAGAAACTGAAAAGAAAAAACTGGTAATCCCGGTTATTAATGTTATTTGAGTGTGGTGAATTCAATTGAGACGTGGACACTACAGCAATGTGAAACCTACGTTCATGTCTTGACAGAATTATTAAAAATGCCTGAATAAGGCTAAAAGAAGAAAACTGTCACCACCTCTTGGTCCCTCGAGCTCTGACCAGCCGACACCCTAAATTACTGTTGGTGAAACCACAATATTAACTACTGTGACTGCTACCCCCTGAGACAGGTATACAAGCAGTTTTTAAGAGGCTTGCTGAACTGGCTAACTCCCTGGTTCCCTCTAAAAATCAAAAGAAAACTAAGCACACAGAACCCCCTACTGGACAATATTTGGGGACTTCTGTGCCTGATATAATGCCTGCCAACTCCTACAGAAATTGCAGGCTGCTAAGATCATTCAAGTTTACAAAGGCTGTCTGCTTTTAAGCAGCAGACTCCTGCAAGCAGCTATCTCCTCTGCTCAATTTTACTATTAATGTTACAAAGAGGAATATGTGTTCATGATGAAATGGACAAAGGGGAACCTATTAAACCTAGGTTTTCCCCTAAATAGGAGTTTGATTCTCTCCACAGAACATGAGGATTATTCCTCTCACTCCACACTTGGGAGATATAACTGGGCTGACACCCACAAAAACCTACTCCTTCCTGTGAGTAGATCTATTCTTCAAGGAAGATACTTTCAAGATTTTACAAACTCCAAGCTCTGCTTCCCCTTTTAATAAGAGGTTGTACAAGACATATAAGCTGGATCAGGAGGGGCTGAATTTTTATCCTCCCACTCTGTCCACCGAGGGGTGGTACAAGTGACAGCCTGTGGCAAGGCAAGGATGCCCCTGGCATTTATCAGCTTTTCTAGCTATCAGACGGCAAACTTTCAAGCTTATGTCAATACCAAAAGTTATTAGGGTAGTCAGCCCCTGCTATAGCAGGCAAGGTCCAGACTCCCCAGTCAGATGACCTAGCTGAAACAGCTAAATTTGGTTTGGAGCCAAATATCAGTCTCAAATGTCTGCTGATTCTAAAGACTCTTACCAGGGATGTTAAATACAATGGGTTAGAGGAGGCTTGTCTGGCTGCAAGTCACAAACCTCATTTAGGATACCCAAACCAAACCTCTGGATTTCCCAGCCAAGGGTAACTCCCTCTTTGCAGAAAAGATAAAGGCCTTAAAAAAAAAAAAAAGGCGCATGAATACAATACAGTAGCAATTCTGCACAAGAAGCGGCTTCCCCTTCCACTAAAACATGTGGGATGGGAGGCAGATCATTTCACAGCAGGCTCCTTTGGTTACCAGGCCATGAATGCACCTCTGCATCTATAGTACGCATGACAGTGGTACTTCAGGAATTGACATGCCACCCCCCCCCCCATTGAAAGCAGGGTTGTCAAACCTGTTACTGTCAAGGACAGTGGACCCTGCCCTACTACAGCAATAGGTACCACAAATAAAATTGGGAGTGGTGGCCTATTTTAGGCACCTAGCAAAGCCAAAGTTCAAAGTACTTGACAGTTTTTCCTTTACCTAGATCACTGGCTGGGGGTTGTAAAATCATCCCAGCAAGTGTAAACAACTGCAAATCACCCAGGGGTTCCTGGAGTCCTTAGGTTTCCTGATACATCTAGAATGTCTGTCCCCAGCTTGCTCAAGCACTATGGTTCATGGGAGCAGAGCTAGATACCCTGCAAGGCAGGGCAAGGAGTATCCCATGGATAGCAGGCCTATCCCGCCTGAATAAACCAAATACTCCAACACAGTTTCTTCACCTACTGCACATAGCACCTGTCACTGATAGTCCTGGAATCCAGGTTACAAATGAGGGACATTTAATTTTACCTCAGGGATCACTGGGGTCAGGGTCCCCTTTCAAAACTAATCCTAGTAACAAGAACATTGTTACTGGCCCTCCAAGGATGGAAAGAGGAAACCAACCTCAGGAAAGGGTTCCCTTTTCAGCAAGAGTCCCTATCAGTTGTTCTAACAACAGATGCATCCCTGCTAGAGTGGGATTCCCATTTCGGGTTCGCACCATCCAAGGTATATAGTCAAGTGCAGAGTCACTCCTGCATATAAAGCTGGTGGAGCTAAGAGTAGTGTTACTGCTACAGGTCAGAGCAAACAATACTTCCACACTGCACTACATAAATTAGCAGGGAGAGATAAGGGCAAATCCTCCCTGCACAGAAGTCATGAAAATAGGGAGTCTAGCATACTCCATGGGGGTTTCCTGACAGTTTTTTTTATCTGCCAGGCAAGGATAATACATTGGCAGGTACCCTGACTCAAATCAACCAGGCTCATTACTAATGGGCCTTGAACAGTTAGGTGGTGCAGCTGATCTTTAGGAGGTGGGACACTCCAGTGGTACACTTGTTCGTATCCCACCAGAACTACCACTTGCCACAGTACTATTGCACAGCTGATAGAGGAATAGTGCCCCTGGATAGTCTGGCTTTGTTTTGGTAAGTGAGGCACGTGTATGCTTTCACCTCCTTTCTTCCTCCTCTTTGGTGTACAGAGCATTGCTCGGGCTCAGGTCCAAATCAGCATTAACAGTTTCTATAGCACCAGACTGAGCCAGACACCATGGTACATTCTGCTATCCTCCATGTCTGTGGCCAAATCAATGCATCTTCCTCAAGTGGCACAATATACTGCCTCCAATAAAGGGAGGCTTCTGCACCCCAACCTCAACTCACTAGGGCCTAAGGCAGGGTTTTGAGAATCTAGAATATGCATGCTTGCATCTTTCTAAGGTGTCGTGGGCATTTCAAGGGGTTACAGAAAGCCTTCTGTTGGGAAAACCTATGTTGCAAAATGGGAAAGGTTTTCTATTTGGATACCAGCACAGACTGGTGTCCCAGCTGTGCTGCACTATTTTATCTATTTGCAATCACTGGGTTTACAGTCCAGTTCATAAAAAAAAAAAAGTCCACCTGGCTGCAGCATTTGCATACATGTCAGTTGCACAAAGTATTTTTCTGGTTTTATACCTGATTTTTAGAAAGGTTCTTTAAGGGCCGGGTCCAACTACACCCCCTCACAGGACCTGCATGGGGCCTAAATGTGTGCATAACTAGGCTCATGGGTTCCCCTTTTTGAACCTATGCATTCAGCTCATTTGAAATATGTCACATGGCACAGTTTTTCTTGTCCCATTAAACAGGACTACATCTCATCCCACAGAGACAAAGTGGTCCTGAGAACAAACAGGAGGTTTATTACTTGAGTGGTCCCTAAGTCCCATTTGAACCAAACCATTACCTTATTTGTCTTTTTCACTGAACACTCTAGTTCTGGTGAAAGGAGACTCCGTAGCCTGGATGTCAAAGGAACTTCTACCTACTACTTAACAGCCACTGAAGCCCATAAGCAGGGCAGAAAACAGCTATTCCTGACATATAAGGATACCAGTCACGGAAACAGTGCCAGCATGGGGCCTGTACATTTGTCTTGCTAAGCTCATGGGTTCCCCCTTTGAATCCATGTTTTTGGCAGTACTAAACTATGTTACATGGTAAATGCTACCTTTACTGGCCATCACTTCAGTTAGACCAATCAGTGACCCGCAGGCCCTATGCATTGAGCAGGACTACATCCTTTTTTCACAGGGATAAAGTGGTCCTTAAAACTAATAGGAAATTCCTTCCCAAAGTGGTTTCAGACTTTCATCTAAACCAAACTATCACTCTGTTTGTGTTTTTTACTGAGCATTCTTCTTCTTCTGGTGAACGTAGATTGCATAGTCTTGCTATCAAGGGAGCGTTGAGCTACTACATGACAGCTACTAAGCCTCACAGGCAGGACAAGACACAGTTTTTCCTCATTTATGGGGATGTGGGAAGGGGTAATCCAGCATCTAAAAGGTCAATTTCTCACTGGATTGTTCAGTGTATTCAGTTTTATTATTCCACAGCGGGCAAAGACGCCCAAGCAGGGCTCAGAGCCCACTCCACAAGGGGGGCAGCACCCACACTGGCCGCTGTCAAGGATGTCCCTTTCTAGATATCTGTAAAGCAGCTACCTGGAGGACAGTTCACAACATTACAGCCTGGATATGCAGGCTGGGGCTGATGCCTGGTTGGTACAGCTGTCCTACAGAGCCTGTTTCCAAAATAGGTTCTGTGCCCACCTCCAAAGGTACTGTTTCTTAGTCTGCAGAAGAGTTAGGAATATTGGCATATTCCTGGAATGAGAAGAAAAAGTTACTTACCATAGTAACCTTGTTTCTCCCAGGGGATACTCCAATATTCATAACACTCCCACCCCGCCTCCCCTACCAGAACCAGTGGCCTCTGCATTCCATGCTGTACCTTAAGGGTATGTAGGCCACATTCTGGCTTTTATTAAAATCAGTTTTCAGTGTTTTTTCTCCCTTCAGATGATTCTGACATTTGAGAATGTATTGTTTCTGAATATGTCTTGATATTTTCTTCCTTCAGTTGGTGGCTGGTTGTGAGAGTTCTAAATTACTAAATTTTAATGATTTTAAATCTTTTGGGCCCTGTCTTTACAGACATCCACAAAGTCTGAGGGTTAGAATGTAGGCAGTTGAATGGTGGCAGCATTTGAAAAATGGCACATGCCAATGATTCCATCATTAGCATAATGTTCTATCTCCGGGCAGATCTGGTTTAGAGGCATACTGCAGAAGAGTTATGAATATTGGAGTATCCCCTGGGAGAAACAAGGTTTCTATGGTAAGTAACTTTTTCTTTTAGGTCGAGGGTTTTCCTGGGACTGGAGAAAACCATGTATTTTGTTTTTTTAGAGTTTAGGACCATGCCTTTGTTGGTGAACCATGTATGCAGATTCTTGAAACTGGATTGAAGGGTGGCGTGCATCACGTCCGCGTTTTTATTGCTGCAGTACAGTGCAGCATTGTCTGTGAAGAGAACCATTTTGGTGTTGCTATAGACTTCTGGGAGCTTATTGATAAAAAGGGTGAAAAGCAGGGGGCCCGGTATAGAGCCCTGGGGAACCCAGTATTTAATAGGGCATTCAGAGGAGAACTACCCATCGATTATGGTCATATGAGTTCTGTGGGAGAGAGGGTTCCTGACCCATTTGACTGTTTTATTCGAGAAATGGAGATCAGATAAGGTATTCAAGAGCAGAGTGGGGTTGACAAGGTTGAAAGCCATTGTCAGGTCCACGTAAATGGAGCCTGTGTAAAGGCTGTTGTCTGTAGCTCCAAAGATATCCCTGGTGAACCTAAGGCAGTCTCATTGTTGTGGGTGGCTCTGAGACCATGTTGGGCTTTTGTGAGGATGTTATAGCTGTTAAGAAAGGAGATGACCTGAGAAAGCACCACTTTTTCCAAAATCTTGGAGAGGGAGCAAGAAGAGAAATTGGCCTGTAGTTTTCTACCTCGTTCTTAGAGCCTGACTTAAACAGAGGGTTGACTATGGCCGGTTTCCAGATGCATGGAAAGGTGTAAGTGCAAAGTGACAGGTTTAAGATGTTTGTAAGGAGGACAACCGGTGAGACAAGGGCAAGCTTGAAAATTTTGAAATCAATCCTGTCTGTCCCTTTACTGGGTCTGGGGTTATTTGAACAGATGAGTGTCAGGGTGTCGTAGGGTGTCAATGCACAGAAGTAGAAATCAGGAAAGGAGCCTGTGGGTGGCATTGTGGGAGAGTGGGAGGGGTTATTTTCATGGCTGGGGTGGGGAGTGGGGAGGATTTGTATTTGTCTAAATACCCAAAGAATGAATTAAATATGTTAACCACATCAGAGGGATCATTAGTGAGCTTGTCCCTGTGCATGAGGGTGATGGGTTCAGCTTTCTTGACCCTGCCAAGGAGGTCATTAAGGGTACCCCAGAGTTGTCTGGGATTTTTTTTCCCCAAGCTGCTTGCTGTGGAGAAAGTTGACCTTGACTGACCTGACAGCCGATTTGCATTTATTTGTGCAGGGCTTTGTACAGAGTTAATTAGGCAGGATCCTTGTGCTTCCTGATCCTGTGTTTGGCCCAATTCTTATCTCTCTCACTCATCAATTTGAGGTTGTCAGAGGTGGCCAATTCACAGGTGTCACCCCGAATCCTGATCTTTTTGAGGGGGGTGAATTTGTCGCATATCCCATTGAAGATCGCCGAGAAATTATCCATGACAGCATCGATGTTGTCCGCGGTAGAGGTGAATGACCAGTCAACCTGGGACAGGCTTGGTGATGTCCTCGAGTATGTTATTGTTAAGATGTCTCAAGTAAATGAAATTGGGAGGGGATTTGAGGATTGTGCAGTCCAGTGGTAGAAGGTGGCGCAGTGGTCGCTTATGCAATCTGGTAAAGTGTCAGCATCAGAGATTCTGGAGGGATTAGAGACAATGATCCAGTCAATGACTGACTGATAACCTGTTTTATAGTTTGTCCTTGTCAGGGTGGTGATTAGTTAGTGTAACCCCAGACCCAAGACGATGGATTTGGCAGTATCGGATTGACTGTCCACTCTCTTTGTCATACCCAGCCTTGGAGTAGACCAAGGCCCTCCTTTCGTAAGGCCTCTCACAAACCTGGCTCTGGAACCAAGCTCCAGGGTAAATGTAGGACCAGCTCTGCCCTGCCTGCCTCCTCTTCACCACTGGTTCCTCTGCTAAGCACCCCAGAGGAGGAGGAAGAGCAGCCCTGGCCGCTGGATCCGCCTCCGCCTGACTCTTTGCCAGACGCCCCCCCTTCTCTTGTTCCAAGCCAGGAGGCAGTGGTTGGAGGTTGGTTTTCCCTCCATCTGTCCCAGTGGAGAACCATTACCACAGACACTTGGACCTTGCAGATAATAAAAGAAGGCCATGCTCTAGAATTTCTAGAACAGTTTCCAGATATTCCACCAGTTCCCACCTCTTATCTTCCAGCACCACACAGTGGTGCTCGGGGAGGAGGTGCTCACCTTGCTGCACAAAAGGGCCATAATACCTGTGCCAAGATGGCAGAGGAACAAATGGTTATACTACCAGTTCTTTCTGGTTCCCAAAAGGACCGTATACTTGAGGCCCATTGTAGACCTCAATGAGCTGAGTCTTTGCATTCAGTACAGAAAGTTTTAGATGGTAACTCTACATGGCCTCCTTCCTCTGCTCAAGCAGGAATACTGGCTGTGCTACCTGGACATGCAAGATGCCTATCTGCATATCATGGTTTGCCCCCCCTCACAGGTGATACCTACAGTTCCTTTTCCAGGGGGAACATTTTCAGTTCAGAGTGTTGCCCTTTGGCTTATCCTCTGCACCATGGGTATTTACCAAGTGCTCAGCAGCTGTGGCAACGGCCCTTCAACGCAAAGGCCTTTATGTGTTCCTATATCTGGATGACCAGTTACTGAAAGCCCAGTCCAAAGAACTGCTGTTGTTGACTCTAGAATGCACCCTGCAGTTGTTACAGTCATTGGCATCACTATCAATTTACCCAAGTCTGTGCTGACCCCCTCCCAGTGGTTGTAGTAGATAGGGGCAGTTTTAGATTCTACTCAGGGCAAGGCCTTCCTACCACAAGATGGGAGCAGACTGCCTCATAGCTCAGGCCCAGGCTATGGCTCAGTGCCAGTATGTCCCAGCCAGGCTGTTCTTGAGGCTGCTAGAATTAATGGCTGCAGCCATTGTGACAGTCCCTTTGGTCAGGTTGCACATGAGGATCCTGCAGTGGGCCCTCAGGGTCCAGTGGGATCAATGTTCCAATGATCTGGATCAGCTTGTCCTTGTCTCCTCCCCAGTACACAAGGTGCTTCAGTGGTAGATGGACCCAGACAATCTCTTGAAAAGGGTTCCCTTTCTTATCCCCACCCCTCGCAAAGTCCTTACCACGGATGCTTCGGGGCTGGGTTGGTGAGCGCACCTAAGCCCTTATCAGACCCAGGGAACTTAGTCTTGGGGAGACCCACCTCCACATAAACATCCTAGAAATGCGGGCAGTTCTGTATACCTTGCAGGCCTTCCAGAACCATCTCTCTCCAGGCTCACTGTTGGTGCAGTTTGACAACCTCAGTGTGGTCTATTACATCAACAAGCAAGGGGGGGAACCACTCCTACCCCCTGTGCTGAGAGGTGATGAGGGTCTGGTACTGGGCTGTAGATCATGGTCTAGAACTGTCAGCCATCCATGTGCCAGGTGCCCAGAAAGCCTTGGTGGACAGCCTCAGCCGGTCGCAATCCAGAATGCACAAGTGGGAACTGCTGACCTCTGTCATAGAAGACCTGTTCGACAGGTGGGGTCGTAAAAAGTTGGAACTTTTTGCATCCCCACTCAATGCAAAACTGACATGTTTCATTCAAGAGAAGCTGATCCTGCCTCCTTTTCAGCCAGCCGTGTCTTGCGAGCTACGCTTTCTGTCATAGAAAGCATTTTTTTAGTTGCTTTTACTTCTGCTCGAAGAATTTCAGAGCTACAGGCTCTCATGCGTGAGCAGCTTTATTTGATTTTCCACAAAGACAGGGTCTCTTTGCATACTAATCCTAAGTTTCTTCCTAAGGTGGTGTCCGAGTTTATTTTAAATCAATCCATCCACCTGTCTGTTTATAATCCAGAGCATGCCAATCCAAGGGAAGCATTTCTCCATACTTTAGATGTGCATAGAATTTTCGGGTACTATGCACACCATACTAAGGACTGCAAAGTCCTCTCAGTTGTTTGTTTCTTTTGCCTTTGGCAGAGAGAGCACTCCACTGTCTAAACAGTGCTTGCCCAAATGGTTGGCCAACTATATTATTTTTTGTTTTGGAAGTACAGTAAGGAACTTCCCGGTGTAGTTCATAGCCATTCCACCAGAGGTGTGGCCACTTCTGTTGCCTGTTTCAGGAATGTGTCAGCTGTGTAAATGTGTGCTGCTGCCATGATGAAAACAGGCATGTTAACATTTCCAAAAACAACAGCAGCATGACCTGTGGGTCGATAATACCTGGTTGAGGAGTCAGGACTACAGTTGTCATCAGAACGGAACTCATTGAAGGCTGCATACTGTCCATAGTAGGTATGGTAGTGCCAGAGCCAGGCCTCGCCCTTAGTATCACAGTGACTGTCGGGGGGTTGGGGTCACCCTGGTACACCCAAAGGTTCCATTTCCGGTGGCCCTGCTGCCTCGGCACCTTCTGATTTCCCAGTTCCTCCCCCTCCAGAGCTGCCACCAGATGTACAAGTGTGGGGGGGAAGGATCTTCCTTCTGCCAAAATGTAGGAGATCTCCTCAGAAGAATGGGTTCTGGAAATAGTGGAAAGAGGGCATGCAGTGGAACTGCTTTCCAAACCTACAGTGCATCCTTCACCCCATTCTCATTATCCTCCAGGACATCTGTCCCTGTTGAGGGAAGAAGTTTGGTCCCTACTTCAGAAAAAGGTCATAGAGCCTGTTCCTCCCAAAGACAGGAACAGGGATTTTACTCAAGGTACTTTCTGGTGCCGAAAGCCACATTATACAATGGGGTATGAATATCCTGTAACCTCATTGGTCAAAACACATCACATGACCATGATAAATCCTCTAGTATACCCACTGTAAAAGTTTTATATCACTATAAAAACAAAAACAACAAGTTTAACATTGTATAATAGCAATATACCATGACAAGGAGTGGGTATATGGGTGGATTTACCACTTCTGGTGTGGTTAAGTCACTCGACTGCACCTTGTGACCGAACCACACCAGGCATGGTAAATCCACCAATATACCCACTCCCTGTCGTGGTATATTGTTTAATTAGACTTGTGTCCTGTGTTGGACCTCAAAGCCCTGAACAAATTCATCGAATGCACAAAGTTTCGAATGTAGTCTTCTCAGGCTCTCATTCCCCTTCTGCAAAAAAGAGGACTGTCTTTATGCTGTGGATATGAAGGGTCCTTACCTTCATATCAAAATCAGAACTTGCCACAGACTATCTCAGGTACACACTGCAGGACTGCCATTATCAGTTCTGAGTATTTCCCTTTGGCTTATCCTCGGCACCATGGGTTTGTACCAGTTGCTTCACAACTGTGGCAGCAGCCCTCTGGAAGAATGGGCTTTATGTCTTCCCCTGTTTAGATGATTGGCTTCTGCAGGGCCTGGCCAGGGAAGCAGTCCAGTACATAGTGTCTTGAACTCAGCAGTTGTTCAAAGATCTGGGTATCACAGTCAGTGTATCAAAATCCATTATCTCTCCATGCCAATACCTCCTGTATATTAGAGCTATATTGTACATGGCAGTGCATTCCAGCCCAGGACAGAACAGAAGGCCTGATTGCTCAGGCCCGTATAGTGTACAGGAGTCACTATGTGTGCAAAATACAAAATCAGAAAAGGTACCACTTAACTACTGACTTTCTTGCCCTTTTTCATGTATAAATTCAAAAAGGCTTAGAATTGCCATAGAAAGTTTTATTTAATTTTCCATAATAAACATAAAAACAGAAAGGTGATGGCAAAAGGAGACCAAAGGTCCATCAAGCCTGCCCGTGAGTTCCTGAGAATCTAGGAGATCCCGGGACCTAGCCCATACTTTTACCCGCAGATTTAATTTGAACATACTCTTTATCCCAACCCCATTTGAAGGCTGACATGGTTTTAGATCCCATCCCATCACATCCTTCAGGCAGCCTGTTCAATAGTTCCACTATCCTTTCTGAGAAACAGTGTTTCCTAAGATCCCTTTTGAATTTCCCATCCCCCAACTTCCATCCATGCTCCCTCGTATTTGAACTGGAAGCCCTGGTGAATAGTTCAGAGTAGGGCACTGCATTAATTCCCTTCATGAACTTGAAGGTGTGACAGGGTGACCCATGTCGTAGTGGACACCCCTGAGATAGATTGAAACCCCTTCCCCAAGCAGTTTATATATTTTGTATATTGTCCAACATGCTTGTTGGCTGGCCATAAAGTAAGTGCTTATATGGCTTTATGTGCATATTACCTAAAACTAACTAGAAACCAGCCAAGCCCTCAAAGAATATTGAAGTTATATATTGTTTTCTTCTCAGGTCTTTGGCCATAAAACTAAGAGTACAGTTACAAAGTGAGAGGGCTGTCTTAATATAAGAATAACAAAAATCTGTGTCTGCATTTTCTAGATGTTAGCAGCCCCCTACTAAGATATATTTTATAGCAGACAGCATGAGGCAATATGACCCTGCAGGAGAGTTTAGGAGAGTACAGAATGTTCTGACCTCAGCTCTGACCTGTAACAACATTGTAAACAAGTTATGTAATGTACTCCAGGTGCCAAATAACTGTTCTCTATGGAGCAATAGTGGCCCCTAGTGACCAGTTTTATGTTATGTCTGCTGTTAATCAAAAGGCTGAGGAAATAGTTTTTCCAACATCGAGTGAGCTTATAAAAAGCCCTACCTCAGTGCTGAGAGAGGATAGACAGGGTGGTCAGTTGGTTACTGACTGAGGAAGGTGGAAGACCTCCTGGTAGTGTGTGCTTTCACACTGTCTGATTCATGCTAGGCTGAAGAAAAGCCTTAGAAACTGTTGAAACTAAGCAATTGTCTGACGTACCATTTTGCTTATGCATCTGACTTGTGGTCTGCCTGAAATTGTGTTATCCTAAACCCACGCCCAGTGACATATGATGTTAGTAGTGAGATCTGACTGGACATCCAAGGTAACATGGGGGAGTTCAGTCAGTTGGTGCCAGACCTGGTACCAAGGATAACAGGCAGAGGTGCATGGTGCCTGAGATGAGGAGAACAGCACCTGATGGAGATGGTGACTTGGGCGAGGCACCATGGATGGGACAAGATGGACCCGACGGCCAATGGAGACCCTGATACAGCTTTTTCACTGGATGAGTGGGAGATGGCTGGAGGCTGATCGATGCCGGAGACAGGTGGAGCGCAGATGCCAAGATCTACTCGAGAGGTCCCACTTGGAGGATGTTGAGGAAGAATTTGTGGAGCAGGATCCATGGGCTCTGGAGAAGGAGGAGGACCCCCTGATGGAGCATTTGTGACCAACGTTTGTGGAGATCCCATTGTTGCCAATTTTTCAGGCTGTTACTTGGTGGAGGACAGCAAACGAGAAGAGGAGACCCCAGGTAAGACTTTGACTGGCAATGTGATACTGGGGGAGAAGACTTCAAGCAAGATGGAAGGAGCCATTTTGACTGAAGGGACTTTTGCATGTTTTAAACCTCCTCCTATGAAAAATTATTGTTCTCCTGATGTTGACTGGGGAAAGTTGCAGGTGGGGGATCCTGAAGTTACCCAGTTAAGGGAGTATGTAAAAATCAAGGACAGGAGACAGGTTAATGGTGGCGTGTGGAAAAGGTTATAGTTGCATGAACTTAGGAAGGAAGTTCTATGAGGCCCAACCCCCAGACAAAGCAAATGGATGCTCAGGTAGTGGTGCCCATGGCATATAGGAAAAAGGTGATGGAGGATGCGCACTCCAGTCACTCAGGGCATCTGAGCCATGAGAAGGTATTGGCTAGACTAACCCCGTATTACTATTGGCCAGGCATGTATAGGCAGGTAACAGCATACTGTAATGTTGTAAGGGCAGACAGATAGCAGCCCCTGATAATGATGTGGGAGGAGTAACCCAGAGGGTGAAGGGCAAGAGATGGCATCCTTGAAGGAGGGGGAGACTCCCACATAAAACAGGAGAGACTAGGTGGTAGCCAACACCACTAGTAGCGTATAAGATTTGATACGTAAACCCAGACATTAGAGACAGGCTGTTAGGCATACAGTGTGGTATGTTACTAGCCTACCTTTAAATGTCAAAGTGGGGACAGAGCAAGGTAGTTCTCCCCCCAAAGGCAGTTATACTGGGTGCTGGATGGTCAGCCGGTCAAATGTATCTGGTTAGGGAAAGTCAGAAGATGGTATAAAACTATTGTTGAAAGTTCTTTCTCCTAGTATATGTAACATGTCTCAAGGTATTAGTCTTGTTATGAATAGGATACTTTACAATTTTTTTTTTGAAAGGGATCTGGAGACAGAGCTTCCAGTGAAGGTGGGCCAAAGCTCCACACCCTTCCAGGGTGTTAGTTGAGATTTGGACAACCCCTGTTATGCGGGGGGGGGTAACAGGGTGATCCCTGTCATAGTGGACACCCCTGGGACTTGAACTGGAAGCCCTGGTGAATAGTTCAGAGTAGGGCACTGCATTAATTCTCTTCATGAACTTGAAGGTGTGACAGGGTGATCCATGTCATAGTGGACACCCCTGGGATAGATTGAAACCCCTTCCTCAAGCACTTTATATGTTTTGTATATTGTCCAACATGGTGGTTGGCTGGTTATGAATTAAGTGCTTATATGACTTTATGTGCATATTACCTAAAAACTAACTAGAAACCAGCCAAGCACTCAAAGAATATTGAAGTTATATATTGTTTTCTTCTTAGGTCTTTGGCCATAAAACTAAGAGTACAGTTACAAAGTGAGAGGGCTGTCTTAATATAAGAATAACAAAAATCTGTGTCTGCTTTTTCTAGATGTTAGCAGCCCCCTACTAAGATATATTTTACAGCAGACAGCATGAGGCAGTATGACCCTGCAGGAGAGTTTAGGAGAGTACAGAATGTTCTGACCTCAGCTCTGACCTTTAACAGTGTTGTAAACAAGTTATGTAATGTTCTCTAGGTGCCAAATAACTGTTCTCTATGGAGCAATAGTGGCCCTAGTGACCAGTTTTATGTTGTGTCTGCTGTTAATCAAAAGGCAGGGAAAATTGTTTTTCCAACTTCTAGTGAGCTTATAAAAAGCCCTACCTCAGTGCTGAGAGAGAATAGATATGGTGGTCAGTGGATACTGACTGAGGAAGGTGGAAGACCTCCTGGTAGTGTGTGCTTTCACACTGTTTGATTCATGCAAGGCTGAAGAAAAGCATTAGAAACTGTTGCAACTTAGCAGTTGTCTGACTTACCATTTTGCTTTCTGTACATTTTACTTGATAAAAATAAAATGACAAATGCACTTGTGTGTTTTTTATGCACCTTACTTGTGGTCTCCCTGAAACTGTGTTATCCTAAACCCAATCCCAGTGACAGAAGGTTTCTATCATTGCCCCCCTTTCCCTCCTTGTCTCCAGCAAGTACATGTTTAACATAGATGCTGACTATGGGGGGGGCTGAGAACCTGAAGCACCCCCTCCGGAAGTTAAAGTGGGGGCTCTGCCCCGTCCCCTGGCTGGAATTCTGTGTGTACATATGATTTTTTGTATTTTGTCAGGCAGTGGGCACTGGGAAGTCAGAGGCCAGGGAAGCCAAACAGATTTTTTTTCACTCTGGAGGCTAGAGCATGGGGTGGGTGAGTCGCACTCTCTCTCACTCACTTGCCATGTATCAGCATGCAGGTGGTGCAGCGCCATTTCATCTGTGTGGGACATACACCTTCATTGGTAGACTCGCTGGTTGGGAGGAAACTAGGTAGTTTGCTCAGCTGGTGTCCGACTGCAATGTTAAGGGACTCAGATAGTCATGTGGTGGCCCGGGTTCAAACATGCATGTGTGGCACCCAGCAAAGAGCACTCCAGCAGCCAGTCAGCACAGCAGTACCAGTTTTGGCACCAAGCCACCACTGCCATTTGTTTATGGCTGTGCCTCAGCTCAAGTCATGCCATGGACTGGACCAGTAGTCAGTAGAGGAACAGGAGCTGGGAGGACGGGAGGACTGAGCGCGAGCGACTCAGAGAGAGAGATAGTGTCAGGCCATCAGCAGGAAGGAGTCCAAGTCGGTTGGATGGACAGAGCAGCGAGCAGAGGACACTGGCAAAGACCAGACTAGTAGGACTACTGTCATCAGGTATGCAGAGAGGGAAGTTTCTCCAAATGGAAGGATGTGACAAGTGGTGTTCCCCAGGGATCGGTGCTGGGCCCGTGTCTGTTTAATATATATGTCTCCTCTATTCAATATGTCCACGATAATATCTGGTTAACAAAGTTTGCCAATGACTGCAGGCTGGGGGCCATAGTAAAAAATCAGGATGATGTAGCTGCATTCCAACGGGCTTTAAACTTCATTCAGGACTGGACTAACAATCATAAGTTACTTTTGAACCAGGACAAATGCATGCTTATAAACACGGGGAAAAAGAATCATAATTACAAATATACATTAAACGGAATAGCCTTATGTACCACAAAAGAAGGACGGGATCTGGGAATTATGATTACACAAGATCTTTCTTTTAAAACTCATTGTGGCAACATAGCCCAGAAAGGGAACAAAATTCTAAATTCTATACTAAGACAAACTGAGAGCAGAAATAGGGAGGTGTTGGTCCCCTTGTATTCATCTCTGGTGCAGCCCATACTTGAATATGGAGCCCAGGTCTGGTCCCCCTATAAAAAGGCAGAAGCCCAGATGATTGAAAGAGTGCAGAAAAGAGCTACTAGGACCATAGAGGGCCTAAAAACTAAGATTTACTAGGATCGGCTGAGGGAGTTAAACATGTTTACCCTGGAGTACAGGAGATTAAGGGGTGATATGTGTTTAGTGTATAGAGCATGGGCAGATAATGAGCTATGGGACCTGCTGGGCCTACAGATCAAGGTGAAATCTTATGCCACCAGATCACACCCTCTGCAGTTAGAGGACAGTCGGTGTAAATTAGTGAATAGCGGCAGATGGTTTAATCAAAGAGTCGTCCCTATTTGGAATACACTTCCCTCAGAAGTTGTTGGCAGCAAGACAATACATCAGTTTAAACTAAAACTAGACAAACACTTTGGCAGAAAAACACTTTGTCCCTAAATTAAATAAGCGAGCACTATGGACAAAAGTTTAAATATAAGCTCTGTATTACCTATGTTAGGTAGTGAGGGGTGAAGCCTGGTCCCTGGTGAGCTTTCTAAACTTTTCATTCTGAAAGTTATTTCAAGCCAATTTGATGTTTGCCCTATTTTCACAAAACTCCAGTAGTGTGTGTGGTTGTGGTAAGAGATTACCAACGGGCCAAACAGAACTGAGACCGAATCCCCTTGCCCCATTAATCCTATCCCCCCTTCCTGCCCATATTTTAAAAAGTGTAATAATCCTAGGCTAGTTCTGATATTTTTGGAAGGTGAAGCAGGCCGGTGGGGTGTGTGAAATCTAAGGTCTGACTTAGTAAGTTGTATGTGTGGGTTTGCATTTTTATCTGGAACTACTGCCTGTTGTGCTGTTGAACAACAAGAGTTGTTGGCAGATCCTCTAATAGCAGTGTGTAATGAAAAACTGATGGAAAGCACAGTAGAACTACTTTCCTTCAGGGTATTCTGTTTTTCTGATACATTATACTTACTCCTTAATAAAAAGGGAGATAAGGGTGATCTTGACTACCCTGTTAGTTTTAGCTTTTGTCTGCTATTTTTTTTTTTTTTGGGAGGGGGGGGCAACCCAAGTCAGCAGCTCTTTCTTTTTCTTATAAAATCATCAGTCATAATATGAAATCCCAACCCAGTTCGATCAGCAGGTAAAAGGTGCTATCTGAGGATTTATTGCATAAAATGCCAAAAATAACAAAATACATATGGGAACATTTAAGGTAGAATAATGGGGCCTTATGTAGGGCATAATTAAAAATGTAATGATGTAGGGGAGACAGGAAAGCACTTTAAGTGGGGAAAATAAATAAAATACTGGAGCCTTACAGGGGTGCTCACCTCTGAAGAAGTGTTAATTTTAGTAATGTGAAACAAGTTTGTGGATGCCAACAAGCTGCTGAGAGTTCTACAGGGGCTATGGCACTCTTCATGGCTGCTGTGTTGCAAAATATTTTACTGGGTATTTCAATAAAGATGGAGTAGTAGTTTCTCAAGTACTTGTGCTTTCATGATTTTTACTTGTCGATATGCAAGTGCCACTTCTTTTATTTTTCATATTTTCCATACTTTGTAGACTCACCCTCTTAGTTCTGACTGTCTCTCCAAAAAGTCACTTCTGAGTGAGGAAGCTATTTTCTGTGCTATCTCTTCAGTATAACCCTCAATATGCATCACAGAACACCAGAATCCCCAAAGTTTCTGGAGGCTTTGGTGGCCCCCAGACATCTGGCCATTAAATGAACCGCCCCCCCGGGAAAATAAAAGTTGACTCCTATGATGTTTAGTGCCTCAAGACACCCTTCATACAGTTACCCCTGGAACCCCTGGATCATTTTGTTCACCCTTCTCTGTATGATTTCTAGCTTGCCCCTGTCCTTTTTAAGGTGTGGGCTCCAAAACTGAAGACAGTATTCAGGTGGGGTCTCACCAGGGATCTGTACAGTGGCAGTATCAACTTCCAATGCTGAATCCTCTCACTATATACCCCAACATTTTGTTGGCCTTGCTATATGCTGCATTGCATTGCCTGGCTTGTTTTAGGGTGTCTCATACAATAACTCCCAGATCCCTTTCCTCCTGCGAGGCACTGAGCTTGATCCTGTTAAGCCCACAGGCTGTCCTCAGGTTATTCTTGCCTAGATGCCTCACTTTACACTTCTTGGCATTGAACTTCAGCTGCCAGACGTTAAACCATTTTTCCAACTTTTGATGATGTTTTTGTAGATTCCCACTGCTTCCTCGCTGTCCACCCTACCACGTTAGTGTCATCTGCGGAAAGTGCAATTTAGCCCTGGATACCTACTCCTATGTCATTGATGAACACATTAAACAGGACTGGTCCTAAGACCGAGCCCTGAAGGACTCCACTCATCATCTCTCTGTCCTCTGACCTCTCCCATTGACAGCTACTCTCTGCTTCCTACCCCTCAGCCAGTTACCTCCCACTTAACAATGCAGTTTGCTATGCCCAAATCCTCTAGCTTTTTCAGCAGGTGATTATGTGGCACAGAATCAAAAGCCTTGCTGAAGTCAAAATAGAGGCAGTCCACTGGATGGCCCCTATCCAATTCCCTAGTTACCCAATCAAAAATGTTATCAGGTTTGTTTGGCATGATCTGCCCGCCACGAAACCATGCTGTTTATCATTCTGAAGGCATGCTGTTTGTTATTCTGAAAGCCATTCTTACTCAAATAATCCACTAGGTCTTGTTTAATCAGGGCCTCCATTTGTTTTCCTAACACTGATGTGAGGCTAACTGGTCTGTAATTACTGACTTCCTCCCTTCTTCCACCCTTATGCAGGAGCAACACGTCAGCTCCTTTCTGTTCCCTTGGCACAACTCCCAACTGAAGCGAAGAGTTAAACAGATGCACCAAGGGGTCTGCTAACCCACCAGCCAACTCTTTTATTATTCTTGGATGTTTTTCATCCAGTTCAGGAGATTTGTCTTGTTTTATATGCTTGAGCACCTCTCTAACTCTGCCTGTGGTAATAATTGGTGTTTCCATTTGTGGGACACCCCTGCCATGCACTGTAATTCCACTGTCAGGCTTTGGGCCACCATGTTCCCTGGTGAACACCAAACAGAAGTATTTCTTCAGAATGGTGACCTTCTGTTTGTCTTCTTCCCAGATCCTGTCCCCATCTTAAAGTCTAACTACCCCCGCCCCATCCCTTCTCTTGTAAATACTTGAAGAATTGTTTGTTCCCTTCCTTGACTCCCTTTGCTATCTGACGTTCCACCACCACCTTTGCCTGCTTCACTTCCAATTTAGCCTCCTTATTCTTCTGTACATAATCTTCCCATAGGTCATCTCCCGGTTTCCTTTTGAAGTTGAGGAAAGCCTCTCTCTTGGCCCTAATGGCTGTTTTGACTTGCCTAGTGAACCATATAGGGCATTTGTGTTTATTCCTTTTTGTCAGTCTTTACACAGATCTTTGTGGCCTCTTAGATGGTTTGTTTAATTGTTCCCCAAATTTCTTCTACCTCTAATTGCTCGGGTATCTTAATTTATCTCTGGCTAGATCCCTCATTTTGTTGAAATTAGCCCTTCTGAAATTTAGGACATCTGCCCTGGACTGGGATTTGACATCCCTCAGGGATAATTCAAACCAAACAGAGTTGTGGTTGCTGTTAGCAAGTGGCTCCCTAACCATGACAGCCCCGACTGTTTCAGAGTTGGTGAGAACCACATCCAAGATGGTGTCCTGCCTAGTCGGATCAGTGACTAACTGCGTGAGAAGACAATCCTATAAGGCTTCTACTACAGATTGATCCCTAGCTGATCTAGCCATTGGGATGCCCCAGTCTACATCTAGCATGTTTAGATCTCCTACCACCACTATGTCCCCTTTCAGCAATATTCCTCTAATTTCTTCCGGAAGCTCCCTGTCCTTGTCCTCTGCTTGATTAGAAGGCCTATATATTACCCCAATGTGGATCCTCTTTCCTGAGGTTGAACTAAACTGTGCCCACATGTATTCCACTCCCTCTTTAATGCTGATGTAACCCCCCCACAAATTGAGGTTTACTATAATGTCTTCCTGGGCTCCCTAAATGCCCACTGTCAGGCTGGTGTCCTGTCTTTAGTAGTTCTATTTGTCTGCGTGAGAGTGTCCTAGTGAGCCTCAGTGCCTGTCTCTTTAAGAGCTTAGTTAAGCTGTGTTTAGAAATTAGTCTGGGCTCGGTCCAAGTGATTTAAGGCTTGTTGCCAGCCAGACACTCTGTTATTTTTCTCCATTCTGCAGTCGCTGTTTGCACAGAGGGAGCCCTCTTAGGAACTGTAATAGTTTATTGCTGATTTGCTGTTATAGTAAAGATAGAGAAGTTTGTCTAACCTGCTTTTATTGCAGCGCGGACATTTGGATGTGACATGGGAGCCACCATGTTGGGTTCTGGACTTCCAGTATTTGGACCAGTCAAACCACTGGGGACCTACAATGGAGACTGTCCCCACAGGCCTTGTGGGACAGAATTCTGTAGTTTTTGTGGTTTTTAAGTGTAGGTCCCCAAATGGACCTGGAAGGGGAGCCCTTGCTGTGACTGACAGCTCCCTCAGCCAATCAAACCTTTTTAATTACAGAGGAAATAGAACTGCCTGAAGCAGTAAATTAGTTAGAGTTGGAGGTTGAATAGTGAACAGCTTGAGCTTTTGAGCAGTTGCTCTCAGAAGGAGCATAGGGAACTGTCGGGAAGAGGCTTTGCTGGCCTGCCTGCCACATTCTCCTGCCAGTGAACTGCCTTTTGCAGAAGTCAAATCTGGTTCCAATTTCCAGGTTTGGAATCTGCAGCAGAAGAAAGAAAGAAATAGCTTGTTGTTGCGACTTGTGAGTTGGACCGAAGACTTGCTCCAGAAGCAATCGGTCTGTCTACTGATAGAATTAGCCTTGGATTGAAAGGTTTGCGCAGTAAAGCTGTAATTTGCAACCGGACTGTATCCAAACTGTGGCATAGAGAGATAAGTGATTTAAATGTGTTGAATGTGTTTTGTGGGTCGCGATTTGGTTCCCCGTGGCAAAATCTTTTACATCAGCTGGAGACATTACCAGCAGAAAACCACAAACTTTTTCAGAATTGTTTATCCTACCTGGGCCCCTGCCACTTTGGCTTAGGCCACTACTTCCACTTCAGAGATCATCTCGGTGAAATACCTGCTCGGGGATTTGGACCCTTGCTGAACATCATTGAACAGGTAGTGACCACCCAGAGGTGAGTGGTGTTGTCCCTGCTGCCCCTGGCTTTCCAGATCTTCACCACGAGGTCTACCTCTCGCCTGTCCTGCATCCAGGTCCCGGTAGCATGAGTACAAATTAGGGTAGCACCCTGCAACAAAAGCAACAATCATTACGTTACCATATAATTTTTTTTTGTACTGGTTATTGCAATGGACTGAGCCATCCAGTTCGAATTACAAATAATTGGGTTGTGTGCATGTTTAACTGTTTCCTTCTTAAGGGCCCCAACAACAGCTGCAACGCCGGCCACCCCAGGCAATGCTTCAGGCTAGCCTGCATGACATACTGGGTACCCAGGGTTGTTGAACTGTCTTATTGGGACTCACAGTGCATGCTAATCAACCCTGATCTAAATCGGATTGCTAATTGTTCTGCTAGATTCACGCCTCTCCCTTGTTTACTCCCCCTAAATAAATCTGATTGTCTTTTTTCATATTTAACCTGGCTAGAGTGCATATCATTAGTGGGGTTACAGTGGTAAGATTGTATTGTTGCATTGCTGATCTTATTTTCCAGGGGATCTCCAGGGCAGTTTATTTATTTATTTGGTTTTTGTTGACCGGGCAAGTGCACTAGACAAATTCTGCCTATTTTCAGGCACAACCTGGGGGAGGGAGATACAGATGAATGCCAATTGACCTTGAACCAGATTAAGCTGTTAGTGGTATTTTTAGTGAAAGGAGGGAAATTTGGCCAGGACACTGGGGAAATTCTCCTGCTCTTTTTGAGAAGTGCCATAGGATCTTTAACATCCATCTGAACTACCACCAGAACAGGCAAATGGGACCTCGGTTTAACATCTCATCTTAAAGACGGCACCTCAGGAGTACAGCACCCTCCTTATGCTGCACTACAGTGTCAGTACTGGGATTTAACCCAAGTGCATGGTGTGGGGATATAACCCACAGCCTCCTGATCTCCCAGCCTCAGAGGTGAGTGTGCTACCTGCTGAGCACTGACACTTGCAGCAGATCCAGCCCTGGTGGTAAGTGAAAGGGGTGTGAGCATATTATTACGGTTATCTTCTGAATGTGAATGTACCATTGTGTTATTGTCTAGGCCACTAGATAGCTTGGTGGGTGGTTATAGCATCCCAGAGGGCTATACCAAAGCAGCTGCACTACCCCAATACCATTCCTCTGGGTGGAGGCGCCCGATTACAGAACTCAGGCCCCTCAACCTGTGTATTGACATACAGGCAGGGGTAGTAGCCCTTAGAATAGTGCCACCTAGGGGTTACATCCTGGAGGCACCACTGGGATTAGTGTCTTCTAGTGGTTAAAAGTTAAAATTGCAGCCCAGTGCAAATTTTTGACAGGATTTGAAAGGGAGGCACTTACTATGCCCAAATGGAAAGTTTCTCCCCACAAGCTGGTCATGCACCACATAATGGGGTGGAGTGAGGCCGAAGGAGTAGACTGCTATCATGCCATATTACTACTTGATATCCCTGTGGGGACCACTAAGGAAACTATTGAAGCAACAGTGGGGAAAATTAAGTGTCTGGAAAAGGTTGAAGTATGGGGGTGGGACTCAGATCTATTTGATCAGACCTTAGTGGCCATCCTTTCTTGTTGCCTCCCCATAGACCCTGAAATGGTACCCCTGTCATCCTGCTGGAAGGATCCCAGAAGGGGTGGAGAGTTATTCATTTGCATAGTGACCCATATTCCCCTGGGGGGTCCCTGAGGGTAGAGGGGTTTAAGGACAAATTATTGAGACTTCTAACTGCTGAGGGGCAGACAGCTATGGAATTGTTAAAGACTTTGGAGAATTCGGAGGAGACCACCCCAGTACAATCTCCTCCAGCCTCTCCGACCACCCCCAAGGCATCCCCTATTGTAACGTCCCCAATTGTGTTACCTTCTGTACACCTGGACTCCTATCGCAGGCTCAGATTGTTCTCTGGCACAGTTCCTGCGCCAGTGGGGAGGACAACTTAGGAAAATGGATGGACTATGCTACTCCCCTGGTTCAGGAATGGCAGTGCTCCAAGGGAAAAAGGAAAAGAGACTTATGGAAAGTTTAAGGGGCCCTGCACTGGAGGCTATTCGGTCCCTTTGGTCCACAAACCCGGAGGCCACTGCAGCTGAGTACCTCTCTGCTTTAGAAGGGGTGTTTGGCAGCACCGAATCTGGGGAAGATTTAATGTGCAAGTTCAAGTCTGCTAAACAGTGGAAGAATGAGAAGTCATCTGCTTTTGTCACTCCAATTGTACAGGCCCTGCAGAGAGCCCATAGAAAGGGAGGTGTCCCAGCTAGTGAACTGAATCCTGTCAGGCTGGAGCACATCCTAAAATCTGCCTGTTACTCAAGTAAACTTATGTTAAAACTGAAGTTTCAGGACAGGAAAGCTTATCCTCCTGAATATTGTTGGCTAATGAAGGAGATTCCAGAGACTGAGAACGATAAGGATGGTTGGGAACCATATGCTGGGGTTGCATGCACCACCCCAACCCCAGACTGACCCATTGAGAAAGAAGAAGCTTTTGAGACACAGCAGGTCAGAGAGTTTGTGAAAGAGATAAAAGAGATGTGAGCCAGCCAACAAGCTGTGGCTGAAGCAGCCCGAAGCTCTAACTTTTGCCCATTAAAAACTGAGACTGGAAGTGAGGCTCCACCTGTGGGTGTGGGGGCTCATGCTATTGTCCCAGAACCTCGAGCTGAATAAAGAACCTCGAGCTGAATAAAGACTGATGGAAGAGATGAGAAAGCTGCAAGCTTTAGTGGGAGATCTCATGCACGCCACCCGAACTTCTGCCCCCTGGTGGAACTGCAGAGACAGGGAACCTGAGTTGAAACCAAGAGAGGACAACAGAACTCCCTCCTCCAACCATTACAAATTTCATGAAGAACAAAACTGCCCTAGTGATCATAGAAAACAGGTGTTCTGCTACAGGCATGGAGAAGACAGCCCTATCCCATAAGGTTGCAATTTTCCTGAGGATCTGTGGAAGGTCACTACTAAACTGCTCAATCTGATTTCGCAGAGCAATGCAAAATCTCAGTCAGGTCTGCCCCAAAAATCTTTTTCCTCCAACACTGCTGTGGGCCAGTCTGCAAAATAGACTTCCCCAGATTGGTCCAAGATGATGGGTCCCTCCATGGAGACTACAGTAACAGATAATGGCATTTCCACTCGAGCTGTGCTAGACAGTGGCTCACAGGTCACCATTATATTTCAAGATTGGTACGACCAGCACTTATCTGACCTTCCACTCTTAACCCTTGAAGGACTGCATGTGTAGGGTTTGAGCGAAGAATCCTATCCTTACCGAGGATATGTATGAATTTGGTTGTCTTTCACTTCTGCTATTGCTGGCATGCATGAACAAGTGAAGATCATGGTCCTGGTGTGCCCGCCAACTGGACTGTATGATGGTGTCCCCTTGTTGATTGGTACCAACGCTCATATGTTCAGCCAGCTAGCCCAGCTCTGTCAAGAGAAACAAGCCAAGTGGACTGGAAAGGCACTACACATTCCAGCCCTGGTGCACAGAGCCTATGATTTACAAATTCAAAACAAGGAAATTGAGAAAGATGACCCGTGGGGGTAGTATGGAAAAAAGATCTGGAATCACTTGTATTGCCTCCAAATGCTCAGTGTACCATTAGTGGTGAGGTTCACATGAAAAAGGATGTCAAGAACAAGATTCTTATGCTGGACATCCCCAGAAGAGAGGAAACTGCCTGAGACACTACTGGTCAAACCTAGCATTCTATTGGCCCGGGCCAATGCCTACGCTCAGCGGGTAGTGGTGCAAGTCCAAAACATGTTAGAGGGGGAGGTTTGAGTAAATCGAGGGTGCACCCTAGCTATGTATATTGTGCAGATACTGCTGTGCTACCCTGCAAAAGTGCCCAGGAGAGAATGACGAAGTGACCCCTGATCTGTTTGACTTTGGAGAGTCCCCCCCCCATCGCGCAGAATCGAAAGCTAACATTAGCTGGAAATTGGCTCAGAGAAGTGAAGAGTTTTCATTAAAGGAGTGGGATGTGGGATGCATCACAGGAGTTGAACACTACATCAGACTTCATGATGGGAGGCCGTTCCGAGAAAGAGTCCGTCACCTTGCACCTGTCGTCATTGACGATGTTCGATGCCATCTCCGGGAAATGCTGGCAGCAGGAATCATCCAAGAGTCTCAAGGCCCGTATGCCTCTCCGATTGTGGTAGTCTGGAAGAAAAATGGATCGGTAAGGATGTGCATGGACTACCGGACATTAAACCTAAGGACTGTCCCGGACCAATACACCATGCCACATATCCAAGGTGCCCTCGACTGTCTCAGTGGAAGCCAGTGGTTCTTTGTGCTAGATCTTCAAAGCGGATATTATCAAATCCTGATGGCTTCAGAAGACAGAGCAAAACCAACCTTCATTTGTCCCCTGGGTTTCTATGAGTTTTTGCGCAAGCCACAGGGTAGTTCGGGAGCACCTGCCATGTTCCAGCGGCTGATGGAGTGAGCTGTGAAAGACATGAACATACTAGAATGCCATTTCTATCTTGATGACATCATTGTGTTTGGCTGGACCCTTGAGGAACATGAAGCCTGTCTGTTTAAAGTTCTCGACCGATTAGAGGATTTTGGACTGAAATTATCAATAGACAAGTGTCAATTTTTCCAAAAATCTGTGAAATATGTTCGTCACATAGTGTCGGCTGAAGGAATACAAACAGACCCAAGCAAAGTGGAGACTTTGGCCTCCTGGCCCCAGCCAAACAATCTGAAAGAACTACAAAAATTCTTGGGGTTCTGCAGTAATTATCGCTGGTTCATAAAATATTACACCAAAGTCATTCACCCATTGCTCAGTTTAACTTAAGGTTGCCCACCTACAAACAAGAAATATAAGAGACGTGCAGTCAAAAAGGAGGAAGAGTTTTACTCTTGGACAAATTAACCTTTTGGAGCCAGGTGGACTTCTGAGTGTGAGGTGGCCTTCTATGATATCATTCATCAACTCACCTATGCCCCTGTGCTTGCGTATGCCAACTCTGGCAGACCCTATGTGTTGCACACTGATGCCAGCTTGAAGGGACCTGGTGCTGTTCTATATCAAGAATAGGAGGGAGGCTTATGCCCCGTGGCATTTGCTAGTCAGAGCTTAACACCGTCTGAAAGGAATTACCCTGTACACAAGCTTGAATTTCTTGCATTAAAGTGGGCAGTGGTGGACCAATTACATGAATATCTTTATAGTGCAAAGATTCTTGTGAAAACTGACAACAATCACCTCACTTGTGTCCAGAATTCAGCTAAGTTGGGTGCCACAGGGCATCGCTGGTTATCTGCACTTTCCACTTACGATTATTCCATAGAGTATCAACCAGGTTTGAACCACATTGATGCTGATGCCCTCTCCAGAAGACCTGATCGTAATACAAAGTGGGTGAGGATGCCTGAACAGTCTGTCAAAGCCCTGTGTCAGAAATTCGATAACGATGAGCACCCCTCTCCTGAAACAGTTGATTGCCTGGCGGACTGCTTGGATCCTCATGACACTTGTGTTCCTGCGGCCTACTGCCACCTTGCAGCCTTGGATCTCAGCACACTACCCCAGCTCACCACTGATAATATACAGTGGGCTCATGCTCAAGACCCCATGATTAAGCCAGTGCTAGATGCTATTCATGCTGGAAAAAAAATGTGTCCAAACTTCGTTCTTCAGATCCACAAACTGCCCTGTTGTTTAGAGAGGAGCCCAGACTAAAGTTGCATAATCAACTACTATACAGAGAGACCGCAGATCATCAAGGTCAGATTTTCAAGCAACAACTGGTGTTACCTACAGCTTTCAAATGTGTGGTTCTACGTGCCTGTCATGATCAGATGGAACACTTAGGCGCTGTGACCGAACTACGGACTTGGCCCATGCTCGATTCTACTGGCCAAAAATGGGGGTTGGCATTGAGACTCACATCAGAACTTGCAGTCATTGACTCCAAAGGAAAGCTCTGCCCCAGAGAGCTGCACCCTTAGTCAATATGTCTGCCTGTGCACCCATGGAGCTTGTGTGTATTGACTTCTTGTGTCTAGAACCAGATCAAAAGAATATTGGCAATGTGCTAGTGGTAACTGATCATTTTACTCGTTATACCCAGGCATACCCAACCAATGACCAGAAAGCATCCACAGTGGCAAAGGTCTTGATTAAAAAGTTCTTTGTCCATTATGGTGCTCGCCAGAGAATTCACTCTGATCAAGGGAGAGACTTTGAAAGCCGATTGATCAAGAAAATGGTCTCACTCTGGGGAGTGCAAAAGTCCAGAACTCCCCTATCACCCCCAGGGGGAACCACACCCAAAATATTTAATCGAACATTACTAGACATGCTGGGCACACTTCATCCCTGGGATAAGTCCAAACTGAGCCAACCTTAGTACATGTATATAACTGCACTGGAAATGATGCCACTGGGTTCTTTCCCTACCACCTGGTGTTTGGCAGAGAAGCCCAGTTGCCAGTCAACATCTGCCTTGGAGTGTCCCCTGATGGAGTCAGAGCTGAAAACCATCTTCCATATGTTCAAAAGCTAAAAGCCCAGTTAAACCATGCTTACCAATTAGCCCACACCATGGCAGCAAAGAGGAACTTAACAAGTAAAGAAAGGCATGACAAGCATGTCAAAGCCCAAGAACTGCTACCTGGAGACAGAGTTTTGTTACAAAATTTGGAACTGCATGGGAAACAGGTGGCATCATACCCCCTACATTGTTGTCTGCAAACTGGAGGATCTGCCAGTCTATAAAGTGCATCCGGAAAATGACCCACGAACTGTCAAGACAATGCACAGAAATCATTTGCTGCCCATTGGTCAAATTATCATTGATGCTGCACCCCAAGACACTGCCCCTTCTGGGCCTGTAACCATAGCTGCAGCTGAAAAGAAACAGTTGACCCCTCTTTCAGTTATTAAGGATTCAAGGCCACCATCTATCAGTAACACCCTACATGAACTTGGTTGCCAATCAGTTTGATGACAGTGAGTGTGAAGCTCCCTATTATCCATCTTATGAACTGAGTCAGTGGTTTCAAGGTAACCCCATGTACAATTTTGGAGATGAAGCTGGACCTTCAGGACTGTCTAAACCTCCAGCCTTCTCCACAGCCCCGGGCCCCCTGAAAGTGAGATGCAAAGTGTGACTTCTGATGTAGCTGACTCTTTGTGTCTGGTAGAGCTAGCTGAGCTCCAAAAAGGAGAACCAGAAACAGAAATAACCACTGGTGACATACCAGTAAGTACGGAACTGTTTGAAAACCATGAATCTGACAATGTTATGGAGACTGATGTTAATGAGGATAAAGATGTTGAAAGTATTAGTCAAGTACTGCATGATTTAAATTCCATGGAATTTCCTCTAGTTGAGCCTGGAATTTCTTCAGAACCCAGTAATGAAAGTAATATTGTTGAACCAGAACAAACAGAGCCAGAAGCTGAAAGTGCTTCCAGTATAGAACAGAGAACCAGTGAAGAGGTACCCTTACAGAAGCAGACTTATTGACAAGCAATGAGCCAGGACTGAGGGACCCAAATGCAAATGTTGAAAGAACTGAACCTGTGCCTGCCCATCCTAGAAAGTCTGGAAGAGCCACCAAATCAGTGATACACCTCAGTTATGACTCTCCAGGAAGGCCTGAAGATTATCCATTACATGTGGTTCACAAAGGGGTGTATATTTCTGAAAGCTCTTTTCCAAAACAGTTATTCTGCCACCTCCAAGTTATTAGTGAAGCCCTCCAATCAGTGTACTAGTGCCCTTGCCCCATGCAGCCCTAGTGTAGCTGATAGGGATAGGCCCCATGCCATATGAGTTAGTGTACAGGAGATAATGCAAACCAGAGTTGTAAGAGTAATGTGTCTGAATACTTGGACACGTTAAACTGTTTTTGTAAAATGTTATGAAAAATGTGTCCTGATGGAGTGTCATTGCTAAAGTGGAAAATATAGCAGTACTGTTGTTATGATAGATGTGTCTTACTGATGCATCAGCTTTTATTTTATAGTATGCTAATAGAACATGCATGTATCTTTGTATATAGACTCTTATAGTAAGTGTAAACTTGATGCGGATACCAAGTTTTTCCAGGCAGTGAAGAGTGTAACCCCCCCCAACAAATTGGGGTTTACTATAATGTCTTCCTGAGCTCCCTAAATTTCCACTGTCAGGCTGGCGTCCTGTCTTCAGTAGTTATATTTGTCTGCGTGAGAGTGCCCTATCTTCAGTAGTTCTGTTTGTGTGAGAGTGCCGCGCCTGACTTTTTAAGAGTTTGGTTAATCTGTGTTTAGAAATTAGTCTGGGCTAGATCCGAGTGATTAAGGGTTGTGGCCAGCCAGACAGTCTGTTATTTTGCTCAATTCTGCAGTCGCTACTTGAGTAGAGGGAGTCCTCTTAGGAACTGTAATTGTTTATTGCTGATTTGCTGTTATAGTAAAGATAAAGAAGTTTGTCTAATTTGTTTTTATTGCAGCTCGAACATTTGGATGGGAGCCACCATGTTAGGTTCTGGACTTCCAGTATTTGGACCAATTGAACCACTGGAGACCTAAAATGGAGACTATCCCTAGGGGTCTTGTGGAAGGAATTCTGTAGTTTTTGTAGTTTTTAAGTGTTGGCACCAAAATGGACCTGAAGTGGGAGCCCTTGCTGTGACTGACAGCTCCATCAGCCAACCAAACCATTTTAATTACAGAGGAAATAGAACTGTCTGAAACAGTGAATCAGAGTTGGAGGTTGAAGAGTGAACAGCTTGAGCTTTCGAGCAGTTGCTCCCAGAAGGAGCGTAGGAGAATTGGTGGGAAGAGGCTTTGCTGGTCTGCCTGCCACATTTTCCTGCCAGTAAACTGCCTTTTGCAGAAGTCAGATCTGGTTCCAATTTCCAGGTTTGAAATCTGCAGCAGAAGAAGGAAGAAGTTTGTTATTGCAACTTGTGAGTTGGACCGAAGACTAACTCCAGAAGCGATCCGCCTGTCGGACGATAGAATTAGCCTCGGATTGAAAGGTTTGCGCAGTGAAGCTGTAATTTGCAACCAGACTGTATCCGAACTGTGGCATAGAGAGATAAGTGATTTAAGTGTGCTGAATGTGTTTCATGGGTCGCAATTTGGTTCCCCACGGCAGAATCTTTTACGCCAGCTGGAGGCTTTACCAGCAGAAAACCACAAACCTTTGCAGAACTGTTTATCCTGCCTGAGCCCTGCCATCTCGACCTAGACTGCTACTCCCGCTTCAGAGACCATCTTAGTAAAAGACCTGCTTGGGGATTTGGCCCCCTGCTCAACACCATCCAACAGGTAGCGACCGCTCAGAGGTGAGTCGTGTTGGCCCTGCTTCCCCTGGCTTTCCATATCATCACCACAAGGTCTATATCTCACCTGTCCTGCATCCAGGTCCCGGTAGCTTGAGTACGAATCAAGGTAGCATCCTGCAACAAAAGCAACAATCATTTTGTTACCATCTAATTGTTTCTTGTTCTGGGTTATTGCAACGGACTGAGCCATCCAGCTCGAATTATAAATAATCTGGTTGTGTGCATGTTTAACTATTTCTTTCTTAATGGGTCCAACAACATCTGCAATGCCAGCCACCCCGGGCAATGCTTCAGGCTAGCCTACATGACATACTGGGTACCCAGGGTTGTTGAACTGCCTTATTGGGACTCACAGTGCATTCTGATCAACCCTGATTTAAATCAGATTGCTAATTGTTCTGCTAGATTCATGCCCCTCCCTTGTTTACTGCCCCTAAATAAATCTGATTGTCTTTTTTCACATTTAACCTGGCCAGTGTGCATATTATTAGTGGGGTTACAGTGGTAAGATTGTATTGTTGCATTGCTGATCTTATTTTCCAGGGGATCTCCAGGGAAGTTGCAGCAGATCCAGCCCTGGTGTTAAGTGAAAGGGGTGTGAGCATATTATTACGGTTATCTACTGAATGTGAATGTACCATTGTGTTATTGTCTAGACCACTAGAAGGGTTGGTGGGTGGTTATAGCATCCCAGAGGGCTATACCAGGGCAGTTGAGCTAGCCCAATACCATTCCTCTGGGTGGAGGCACCCAATTGCAGAACTCAGGCCCCTCAAACTGTGTATTGCCATACAGGCAGGGATAGTAGCCTTAGAATAGCACCACCTAGGGGTTACACTGACACTGTATGCTGTGGTCTCTATTCCCTCTTTAACATAAAGCGCTACTCCATGCCCCCTGGCTGCCCTCCTGTCCTTCCTAAAGAATGCATAACCTGGAGCTGAGAGATGCCCAGGTTTCTGTGATGGCCACCAAGTCCATACAGGACTCTGCCATCCATGCCTGAAGGTCACTTTTCTTGTTACCCAAGCTTCTGGCATAAGGCACACCCCAGTCCAAGAACCTGGGGTTGAAGTGTTTCTTCTACCTGCTTATTTATTCCTGTGCTTTATGCTTTTTTGGTCTCCTTTCCAGTCATTTAGTCTTTTTCTGCTTACTGTGATTGAGTTCATGGTTTGATCTAGTGAATCTTGATTGTGGGGGAGTGACCGCTAAGTTCCCATCATTTATGCTATCACTGATAGGTTTCCCAGTGCCATACTCCCCCTCACCTAGTTTAAATGCCCGAGGTGGACGTTGAATTTCTGTCCCAATACACTCGTTACTTGTCTAAGTGAAGGCCATCAAACTTGAAAAGTCTTCTCCCCCAGAAGCACCCCCAACCACATATGGCAAGGTAACCTTTTTCCTTACACCATTCACGTAACCAAATGTTGAATTCCTCGATTTCCTTCTTTCTGATCTTGTTCATGCAATCACCTTTTTATTGAGCTGTGAGGGCCTCTGAGAATGTCGGGGAGGATGACTGTACTGCCAATCACTCCCCCAGCTTCTTGAAGTTTTGCTTGGCCTCTTGCATCATTTGGTTTGCTAGGCCATCAGCAGAGATGCAGCAAATTTAAAATTTTCTGACGAAGTTGTGGCAAAATGGCTGATTTCACCATACAGAGTAATCTGCCAATTTCTCCTGTTTTAGGCCGATTTCGGCAAGGCAAAATTTCGGCTTGGAAGGCAAAATTTCTCCTGCAGAAAAGCGAAATTTTGCCTCTAAAAGCTATGCAAAATGGGCAGAATTTGCAGATTACGCCACGTAGCGAATTTTTGTCACTTCGCCCACCTGCAGAGGTGGATCAGTACATTGAGTCCCTCCTCTGCTTGATCTATTATGTTGTTTGCACTTCAAAGGTCCTCTTGAGAAAGCACTTGTTAGCGCAAAACTGTCAAGGTTTTTCTTTTTTTACCATTCTCCTGCCTTTAAATAATCTTATTATGGAAGATTAAATAAAACTTTTCCTGGCAGTTCTAAACCTTTTTGAATTTAGACATGAAAAAGTGCAAGAAAGCCAGTAGTCAAGTGGTGCCTTTTCTGATTTTGTATTTTGGATGTGGCTTGATTAATTCGGCACATTTTTAAAACAACTCCTGGTTGAGCACCTCTGTTGATGTTTTACTTGGTCACTATGTGTCCACCAGGACTATGCTTCACCTCCTGAGTCTTATGCTGCTATTGTAATTGTCCCATTTTCAAGCCTTCATATGAGAATCCTGTAGAGGTTTCTTTGGGTGCAGTGGGACCAACTGTCGGACAAGTTGGAACACATGATCCTAGTCACGTTCCCTTTCCAAAACTATACTGTGGTGGATGGAACCCCTGTACTTGCAGCTGGTTGTCCCTTTCTTTTTCCCCAACTCTGGAGCAGATCCTCACAACAGATGTCTTGGCGATGGGATAGGGTGTCCACCTGGACCTTTACCAGCCCCAGGTGCTGTGGACAAACTGAGATTTGGATATCCACATCAGTGTTAAGGAGATGAGGGCTGCTCTTCATGGGCTCCAGGCCTTCAAAGAGCATCTCCTTGCAGGTCTCCTGTTGATCCAAACAGACAATGTAAATGTGGTGCATTATATAAACAAGCAAGGGAGCACTCACTCATAACCTCTGTGCAGGGAAGTAATGAGGGTATGGCAATGGACAGTCTCTCACGGTCTGCAGTTGACAGCAGTTTTTGTCCCAGGAGTCCAAAATGTCTTAGCAGTTAGGCTAAGTAGGTCTCAGTCTCAGGTACATGAATGGGAAATGCTAACCTCTGTGGTAAACTACCTCTTTGCAAGATGGGGGTCATCCAGAGTTGGGCCTCGTTGTGTCCTCACACAACACAAAACTGCAGCATTTCTGCTTGCTCTATCCAGGGCCTGGACATTTTAGCAAGATGAGTTGCCCCTGTCCTGGAGGGGGAGGTTCACAGTCCCTCCAATCCATCTTGTTCAAAGGTTCTTCTGAAGCTGTGGGCAGAGGGGACCACCATAATAGTGATTGCTGCACTCTGGCCTTGCCAGTTATATTTTCCACTCCTACTGTAGCTGGCAATGGAACCCCTGATTCAGTTTCCCCTGTGTCACCATCTACTGTCCTAGGACATGGTTTACCTGGTCTATCTGGACCTTGGGTCCCTCCAACTGCATGCTTGGCTCCTGAGGATGTAGCCATTGCACATTTGGGGGTTTCTCTCCAAGTGGCTGATGTCTTGCTGGCAGCTAGGGAGCTTTCCACTAGACATACTTCTTCACTGCAATGGAAGTGTTTTGCTATTGGGGTGCTTCCCACTCTGAGGACCCTTTTATGTTTCCTGTTAATACTGTACTTACCTACCTCCTGTCTATATCAGACTCTGGTCTGTAATACTCCTCTGTAAAGTTGCATTTGGCTACTATTTCTGCTTTCCATGTCTCTATTGATGGACGCACGGTGGCAAATCTGGAAGTGTCCCATACCTTCTTGAAGGGTATTATGCACCTGCATCTCTTGATTTGTAAACTGGTTCCACAATGGAACCTTAATTTTATACTTGAGAAGCTGACTTTGGCTCTTTTTGAGCTTGCTGCCACTTGGGAACTACACTTCCTTTCCTGGAAGGCACTTTTTCTGGCTGCTATTACCTTGTCCTGAAGGATTTCTGAACTTCAGGCTGTCATGCGTGTACACCCCTATCTGATCTTCCACAAGGATAGGGTGGCATTGCACACAAATTCTTATTTTTTTATATAACTTAAGGTGGTTTCTGACTTCACATTGACTCAATCAACCTACCATTGTATTATCCTGAACATGCTAACAAGGGTGAGGACTTACTCCATACCCTTGATGTGCACAGAACATTGTGTTTCTGTTTGGGTTGTATGAAGGACTGCAGGAAGTCCTTTCAGCTCTTTGTGTTGTTCGGCCGTGGAAGAGAGGGCATCTCAGTGGCTAAGCAGTGCCTGTCCAAATGGCTGGCTAACTGTATTATATTTTGTTTTAGGAAGTGTGGTAAGAAACTTCCTGGTGATGTTCATAACCACTCTACTAGGGGAATGGCCACCTTGATTGGCTGTTTTCAGAGTGTGTCTGCAGCCGACATTTGTGCTGCTGCCACATGGAGCAATGTCCACACGTTTACAAAACACTAGTCTGGAAGTTATCTCATGTAGATGTGCTGGTTTTGGTCTTGCTGCCTGCAAGGTCTTCTTTCCTGCTTGCATATCAAACTGTGCCACTCTCCCTCAGTATTTCGTATTGCTTGGAAATTGTTCCAAAGGTGTGGCCAAATGGAGGAGATATCCTTGACAGAGATAGCTCTTCAGGACTGTCAGACTTTGAACCACCTCTCTAACCTTTGTAGATCCCTCTGCATCTCCCTGATCTCTTCATCACTATCTACCCTATCACAGAGTGAAGAAATTGGGGGGGGGGGAGTGACAAGATAGCCGCAATGCTGCTCCACTCCTCGCAGCTCTCAATATGAAATGGCATTGCTCGTTTTTACTCTTCTTGTTTTCATTTTATTTTTAAGTTGATGAGTGAAACTAATGTTGATTTTGGTAACTGGTCACCGCAGTACTATTCTTTTGGTTACTAGCATTAAAATGTGGAAGTTTGAAGTTCAATGCTGGTAACTGGAGATCTTACTTCGAGAGGGTTCCTTCAGTAGGTCCTTACATACAGGACTGGCACCACCTGACGTCAGGCCGCACGGCAGACTTTTCTAGCAATACCTGATGGGGGACCACCCACCCGACATCATGTGACTGATGTCAGCATGACTGTATATAGTGGGCGGTCCCCACGCCCGCCCTTCAGTTCTTTCCTGCCGTCGCCTCATGTCAGTCGCATTGCAAACTTCCATATAGCAATCGTCATGAAAGTGTCTTGCATCAGAGTTTCCTTTGCTAATTTCTCAATTATTTTTCAATTTATTGATGTCTTCACTCAAGAAGAAGTGCTTGTCTTGTGGCACACAGATCCCGCACAAAGACGGTCACCTCAAGTGCATCCTCTGTTTAGGCCCGGACCATCCTGTTTCCTCCTGCCCTGAGTGCCAAACCTTTAATCAGGCCACAAAGAAGAGGAGACAGCAGGCTTTGGAAGCCCACCTGGCTTCCTTTGAGAAGAAGATAGACTGGCTTAGAGAGTCCTCAACTGAAAAATTTTCTCCTTCCGGAAAGCACAAGGAGAAATCCAGAGAGCAGGAGTGCTCTGCGGACAACGCACAGCCCCCGACGAGCAAGACCCAGGCACCACACAGAAAATCTGACGGTAAGTCTGGAAAATCCACAGGGGGTCAGTCAGCTGTCGGCTCCTCTGATGACTGCACCACCTCAGCCAATAAGTCGGCCCCCCTGCTCCTCTGGGGATCATGCGGCAGCCAGTAGACTATCCAGGCTGTGGGTACTCGCCCAGCACCGGTCGATAAGCAGGTCGGGGGCTCCTTCCTTGCCCGCCTGACTCCACCCGCTAAGCCGGCCATTCCTGGTGGCCGCACGGGTGCGGTTCTCCCGTTGGGGCCTGACGGCACCTGACCCGATGACCAGCGGAACCAGAGGGAGAAAGCCCCTCTCTCTCCTCCTTCTTCACCTGCACCCTCTGCTTCACCGGTGGGTACCTCTGGTGGTGATAGCGGAGAACCCCTCGACACTGTCGATGCTTCAGGGTCAGCTCTGCATTCCCCTCTTGAGGTCAAAGAGAAGAAGGCTCCTTCTCAGCCAACAGGCCTTACTGTGGAGGCCCCTCCTCTGCCTTCCGGTGGGCTCCAGCACCTCCTCTGACGCTGGTTGTCCCGATGACAGTCCCACAGCTGGGACCGATTGACTGGCCTCAGCCTATGGCCCCGATGCTGGATCAGGTCCCGCCACCAGGGCTCCTTCATCTGTCTCCGATGCCAGCTCCTGTGATGCCGGATTCCCTTCCGACACCGGATTGGGTGGTGCCGGTCCCGACATCGGTTCCCCTGACGTGGGCTGTCCTGACGCTGGACCCCCAGCCGATATACACGACGGTGGGTCTGACATGGGTACCCCCTGGCCCTAGATCTGATGATGGGGATTTATTCTAGACCCCGAACTGTCCCGCATTACCCGCAAGGGTTTCCTGGGGACCACTACCCAGTGGGTCCCACTCCAGATTGGAGTCACTTCAGACAGTTCTACCCTGGATTTAATCCCTACTCTACCTTTCAGAGGTTCCAGGGTTATTACCTTCCACTGGTTATTCCTCCTCCTCCTCCTCCTCCTCCCCCTCAGCCTCTGCCTACTCCACCCCCCCCCAGTTGCTCTGGATTTCAAGGCTCTAATTCAGTCTTGGTGACGGGGCACAGTCGGAGTTGGTCTCAGACCTGGAGACTAGGCTCCCACAACCGCGGTCTCCCAGGTCCCCATCCCTGAGCAGTTCCTCTTTTACCATTTTCTATGTCTCGGGGAATACTCATCAGGACTTTTCCCTTCCTGATACCTGACATCATCCTGTCGAGGAGGCCGATGACGATGATAGCTCAGAGGTGGCTGACGACTCTTCAGAGGAGGTCCCGGAGGAGCCTGAGGGCCCAAAAGGCAAGGTATCCCCAAAATCTCCACCAGAGGACCCTGTCTTTTCAGATCTTCTGAGGTCCATGAAGGATTAGTTCAACTGGGAGTTGGAGGAACAGGACCCCACGAGACAGAGACTCGAGGAGCATCTCGACTTAGAGTCTCTGTCTCCGGTCCCCATTCCTCCCTGGATGGCACCTCACCAAGACCTCACCACTACCATCTGGCAGATGCTTCATTCCCTCCTGGCTGTCCCTAAATGGGTGGACAGACTTTACTGGGCACCGAAGGATGCCCCATTCCTGAAGGCTCATCCCAAAGCTGACTCTGTGGTCATCTCTGTGGCTCATGATCACTGCTCAGCACCAAAGCACATGAGCACCTCTCCTCCGGACAAAGAGTCGAGGCAGATGGACTAGTTCGGGAGAAAGATTCATTCTTCGGCCACATGCACCCTCTGGTCCCTTAATTACGTGGCCCATGTGGTGTCCCACCAAAAGGCTACCTTGGCCAGGCTAGAAGCGTGAGCTCAGTCCATGGACCCCTCGCCTTTGAAGGAGGAACTTGCCAAGGATCTCCACCTCTCCAAAGTTTCATGTAGGCATGCCTTACATGACACTTATGACTCTGTCGATTCAGTGGCATGTACCTCGGCAACCGCTGTTGCCCTTAGATGGCATTCCTGGCTTCAACTCTCCGGACTCGCCAACGAAGTCCAGTTGGCAATTCAGGACGCTCCCTTCAGGGGCTTGATGCTCTTTAGTGGGGACACCAAAGACATTATCACAGACCTACAGGACAGGGGACTTGCACTTAGGTCTGTGAGGTCAATGTACCAATCAGGCTCCCAGCAGCAGCAGCAGCAGCCCTTTTGGAAAAGGACCTGGGGGCAGAGAAAGAACCCCCTCGGTGCGCCGCCAAGGGAAACATAAGGCCACGGATACAGCCACCCCTCCTTCTTCCAAAAATCAGAGATGTTCAGGAGGTCCCCCCCCAATGTCCCACCACTTCTTGACTCCCCATCCCCACTGCCTCCTCAGTTTCATGACAGGGAGCAGGTGGGGGGGGGGAGGTTCGCCTGCCACACGCAGGAGTGGAGGGCGGTCACCTCCGATGAATGGGTCCTGCAACTAGTGTCCATTGGACACACAACAGAGTTTCTGGAAACTCCACCAAAGAAGTCCTCTTACTCCCTGGACCAGGCCTTTCTAGTTCGTATGGAAGTAAACTCGCTCTTGCTCAAAGAAGCAATAGAGCATGTTCCCCTCTGGCAAAGGGCAAAGGGGAAAGGGGTTTTACTCCCACTTTTTCCTGGTTCCAAAAAAGACTGTGGACTTCAGACCCATACTCAACTTAAGCCAACTAAATCAGTTTGTCGAGTACAAAAGATTTCAGATGCTGACAGTCCAGAGCCTCCTCCCACTCCTCATGGAGAATCACTGGCTCTGCGCTCTGGATATGCAGGATGCATACCTGCACATCCCCATTTTCCCCAGCCACCGCCAGTTCCTGTGCTTTCGCTTCCAAGGGAAGCACTTTCAGTTTCAAATGCTCCCTTTTGGTCTGTCTTCAGCACCACAGGTTTTTATCACGTGCCTGGCGGTGGTCGCTGCCTTTCTATGCTGCAGGGGTATTGCGGTTTTACCTTACTTGGATGACTGTCTGATTTCAGCCCCGTCCAGAGATTCTTTACTGAAGGCTCTCACCTCCACCCTGGACCTCTTCAGCAGACTAGGGATCAGTCAGTGTTCCCAAGTTGTCCCTCATCCCTGCCCTGAGACTTCAGTTCATTGGGGCAGTCCTGGATACGGTCCAGTGCAGAACCTTCCTTCCTCCAGACAGGGTGGAGACCCTTTTCAGTCAGGCCTCCAAAGTGGTCTCCCTCAGGACCATCCCAGCTCAGGAGGTCCTGTGCCTTCTGGGCCTGATGGTGGCCTCCATCACCACCGTTCCCCTTGAGGGTAACTCAGAGGTCCTTGCGGGTGCAGTGGGATCAGCTCCTGGATGACCTGGACCATTTGGTGCTGGTCTCCTCAGCGGTCCAGAAAAAGTTGCATTGGTGGATGTATTCCCACAATCTTTCCTTGGAGCTTCCCTTTTGGAGCCCTGCATCCTTAGCTTCCCTCACCACAGATGCCTCGAATATGGGGTGGGGAGCTCATCTAGGGGAGCACCAAGCCCAGGGACTATGGTAAAGCTTGGAGACTTCTTTATATATCAATGTTCTGGAGATGAGGGCGATCCTGTATGCCCTACAGGCCTTTCATTCCCTCCTTCCCAAGGGATCACTGCTAATCCAAATGGACAACATGTTGGTAGTTTGGTATATCAACAAACAAGGGAGAACCTGGTCGTACACCCTGTGCCAGGAGGCGACACAGGTGTGGAATTGGGCAGTCCAGCACCATCTGGTCCTTGTGACCGTACATGTTCCAGGTGTTCTAAATGTCCTGGTGGACAGTCTCAGCAGGTCTTGGACCCTAGCTCATGAGTGGGAACTGCATCAGGAAGTGGCAGAATCCATCTTCTGACATTGGGGGCATCCAGAAATCGACCTCTTTGCCTCTGAATTCAACGCAAAACTTCCCAACTTTTGCTTGCTTGTTCCAGGGCACAGTGCTCTTTGGAACAACGCATTGTCTGTCTCTTGGACAGGGAAATTTTTGTACACCTTCCCTCCATTTCCCATTCTACAGAGGGTCCTTCTCAAGCTTCAGGTGGAGAGGGCAAAGATGATCCTCATTTCTCCTCTCTGGCCAAGACAGATCTGATTCCCACTGCTACAGCAGCTTTCCAGGGAAACACCAGTTCCACTTCCAGTGACTCACAACCTCCTGACCCAGGATCAAGGTCGACTGTTACATCCAAGGCTCAGGACCCTGCATCTTCATGCGTGGCTCCTGCAGACATAGCGATCTCTCATTTCGGGGTCTCCTCCTGGGTTGCTCAAGTCCTGATCGAGGCTAGAAAGCCCTCCACCTGCTCCACTTATGCCATGAAGTGGAAGCAGTTTTCCATCTGGGCGACCACTAAGGGTTGGAACCCCTTCTCTTATTCTGCCCCGCAAGTCATGGAATACCTCCTTCACTTATCAGACTCCGGTCTGTTCTACTCTTCTTTGATGGTCCATATTTCAGCTATCTTGGTGTATCATGAGCTAGTGGATGGTAAACCCGTAGCTCAGTTGGAGGTCTTAAAAACTTTTCTGAAAGGAATTCTCCATCTGAAACCCTACATCCGCAGCCCAACTCCGCCTTGGGACTTGAACTTCATCTTGGAGAAGCTTACCCTTCCTCCTTTCGAGCTGGCTATGAGCTGTGATTTGCGCTTCCTTTCCTGGAAGGCACTTTTTTTTGTGGCTATCATGTCAGCCCGAACGATTTCGGAGCTTCATGCTTTAATCTGCAAGGAGCCCTTTCTGATTTTCCATAGAGACCAGTCGGTCATTAGAACGCTCCCGAAGTTTCTTCCCAAGGTGGTGTCAGAAGCCACGCTGAATCAGTCAGTAGAGCTTCCGCTGTATTATCCATCCCCCTCTAACAGATGTGAGGCACTCCTTGATACGATGGATGTTCATCAGATTCTCCAGTGTTACACTCACCGGACCAAAAAATTCCGTACCTGCAACCAACTGTTCATTTCCTTTGCCCTGAGATCGAAGGGCAAACCAGTTTCTAAGCAGGGCCTGTCCAAATGGTTAGGCAACTGCATTAGGTATTGTTACCAAAAGTATGAAAAGCCTCTGCCAGGTACCATCAGAGGTCATTCTACTAGGGGCATGGCTGCCTCCGCAGCCTTTTTATGGAATGTTTCTGAGGCTGACATTTGTTCTGCTGCTACTTGGAGTTCTGTCCATACCTTTACCAAACACTACAGTCTGGACATTGCTTCTAGGTGGAGGGCTGGCTTTGGCCTAGCCATCTTGCAGAGCCTTCTGTCCTAGGCTTGGTCTATTCTGGATTCCAGATTTTTTCATTGGAGTTAGTTTTCCTCCTCCCTAGTTTCTCTCGGTCTCTCCTTGGAGGAACTGCTTGGGACTCTGTCCTATATGTGATGACCTACTGAAGGAACCCTCTCAAAGTAAAATAGTACAGTTATATAAGAACTTACCATAACAGTAGATCTTTGACAGAGGTTCTTTCAGTAGGTCATATTTTTCCCTCCCTCCTTCCCCTCATTTTCTGTTTTACAGGGACTCCAAATCCTGTTTGCTCCTGCTGTCAGGCCTCTTCCTAGCTCCGGCGGGAGAACTGGAGGGTGGGCGTGGAGACCCCCCCACTACTGTCTATACAGTCACGCTGTCATCAGTCACGTGACATTGGGTGGGTGGTCCCCTGTCAGGTATTGCTAGAAAAGTCTGCTGTGCGGCCCGATGCCAGGTGGCGCCAGTCCTGTATGTGATGACCTGCCGAAGGAACCTCTCTCGAAGATCTACTGTTACGGTAAGTTCCTACGTAACTGTACTTTCGAATGGTGCACCTGAAGTACTGAAATATATCAGCACTGACCACTTCTTGTTGCCTTGTGAATTGTTGGACTAAAATCAGTGGCTGGGGAAGGGGTCATAATGTCATATGCCATAACAGCGCAGCAATGTACCACGCTGTAATTATAGCAGATACATTGCTGTCACTTAGACATACTGCCGAAACACATTTTGGCTAAAGAAGCTAGTGGCTTTTTTGTTTTCTGCAGGGAGCACTGCCCTTGCATCCCCCATTACGAGGGGCTGCACTGCTGACCCCCCCATTAATGTAATCAACTCTGGGGGTCAACACAGGACGGGAGCAACACCACCGGGGCAGAAAAAACAAAGAGACCCTACAATGCGGTTTTGCAAAAAGTCTAGGACCAAGATTCGAACTCCAGTCCACAGATGCATAGCACCCCTGCATGTCCCACTGAGTCACGGCAGCAGTTCAGTGGACCACCTCCCCAACAGAGGTCTTGACCTCTGCGTCGCTCCTCCTCCCCACCCATGCGTGACAGGGTACAAAACTGCGTGCAACATATGTACCTTGTGGGGTTTTGTGCCTTGTTGCACTAGTACACTGTGCTATATGTTCTGTGCGGTATTCCATGTGTGGGTCTGTATATGACATATTGACCCAGTAGGGTGGCTGGAAACAAAGGAGCTTTTTAGTGACTCTTGAGGATTAGTACCAGCCCTGACTGGATTTGGATATTTCCCCCCAACCAGGATCTAAGAGGAGACAAGCTTAGTTGGAATGGTTGGAATGGAGAAAGCGCTTCAAGTGCTGACATGCTTCTTTTATTTATAAAAAGGTATGCTAACGGTGCCTAAGGGTTGGGTGTACTATTGTTGTTTGAGTTAGACAACCCCAAAGTCACTACGCTTTAGAGGAAGCATTTTCTTTTGTTTAAATTACAGGTGCTGCTGCTTACAGAACTAGATGGAAAAGAGAGAGTTCCAAAAAATTGCTGAAGGAACATCTGTATAGCAACATGGACTCCCTGGACAGGGAGATTGGAAAGCAGAAAATAATCAGGTTGCTGGACACAGGTGATCTTTGGAGAATGTATATGGCCTCCCCTTTACTACTGACTAAATCAAATAAGGTACTGTTGAACCAGGAACAAAAAAAATACTGCTTAGGACTCCTGATTTGGAGCCAATCTCTGGCAGTACAGTATATGGAAAAATGCCAGGCATGAAACTCCTTTCCTTGGCCTAAAGGTAACTGGTAGGACTCCTGATTTGGGAGCCGATCATTGAGGCGATTAAAAAAATTATGAGATGTTAAATGAAGCTTGAATGGATGGTCTTAAATTAATGAACTTCTGAGTTCACTGGATTCACAACCTAGTTCGCTGGAATTTATTTGCAGCCAAGTGATACAAGACTTTCTTAATAATTGTTGTTTGAATGTTTTGAAATGTTGTTTTTATATGGCAGCTTGATAGTCTCATTTTTAGTATTACTCATAATCTTGTTTCTAAGTGCTAAAGTATGAACATTATTAATGCCTAAGGTGAGGTGATTAAATAGCACCCATAAAAGTGAAATTGATTTCTACCTTTACTATGATGGGGAAATTAACAGATGGTCTGACCCCATTTCTGATTTTAGGATAGAGCAAAAAATGAAATGACCCAAAGTGAGGTAACAGGTTCAGTTCCATGGACTTATGTGGAAGGTCTATGTTACAACATAGTCGGGAGTAAATGCCTTGTGGTCAGACAGATAGATGAGCATGGAGCAGCATGCACTGCAGGGTGCCCCGTTTAGACTCTCTAGAGTGGTATATTCTGACTTGCAGCAAGGGACGGATCTATTTGATTCCAGTGGCAGTAGCTTGTTAAATCTAATCGGGACAGAGTAATAGCTGCAGTATCCTTGCCAATTGGTATGAGGCTTGATACCTGAGATTTGGTCCTGCCCTTAATGGGGTATGTTGTTAATTCATTAAAGTGAGGTGTTCAAAGGTCACCTCACTGATCAGCACTTGGGTATCAATGCAACTTGACTTCCTCATGGTTGCTATGGCAAAGGGAAGGTACAGTAGCCTAATAGTACATCCAAAAGTGAACTCTCTTTGCCCCCTATTGGAATGGGGAAATCGGGAGGAGATTCAGAGCTACAGCTGATAGGTAGAATGTAGAACAAAATGACCCAAAGTAAGAGTACTGATCCAGTCCTGTGGACTAATACTGGATGTCCATGTCATAAGTCCAGTCTGAAAAATGCATGGGGGTCAGTTATATTGGTACAGAGCAGCATGCGTTGCAGGATGTCCCTTGCAGACCTCCTTATGGTGGCAAATTCTGACTGGTAGCATGAGACTAGACCAGTTGGGTCCTGGTGGCAGTGGCCTGTCAAATCCAACTGGGACAAAGTAGCATCTGCAGTAATCCTGTTCATTGGTTCAGGGCCTGTTATCTGGAACTTGGCCCTACCTTTATGAGGGGCTTGAGGTTGCTACAGAGTAAAATGTCTTTTGGCTACCTTACCGATCTAAGCCTTGGGGTACTATCATGGTGTGATCCTATAATAGTTGATAATGTTGTATGGCCTAGTTATAAGTAGTATATTGAATATTGGCCTACTATGGAAAAATTATGATATTATCAGTTAAAGGCTCAAGGGGGTTCATACTCTGTAATCATTTTCTGACAAAAAAAAAGAGTATTTCAAAAAGGGTAACCATCATGAACTCTGAATGGATGGAAACAGTTAAGAATCCCTGTTTCTATACGAGATATTTGTACTGGACAATTCTGTCTCATGAGAGTTTTCAGTTCTGTTAATTTTAATGTATATTAATTCTTTTCATGTTGTAATAATCTAAGGGTTAACCCACATTGGTTGATCAATAAAAATTTGAGTAGCTGTTCAACAGAATCTTCTCCATCTGACCACTGGGCACCTCTCTTCCTCCCCCCTTTGTGAGGTACCAGCTGGCAGACTGTACCACTGCCTTTGCCAAAGGTTGTTTTTTTTTGTTTTGCCCTCTTTCATCAATCCCAGCCTCTGCTTGTGTGCCTGGTCCTGGTGTGATTTGGTTCCTCTCAGTAAGCTGGCCCTTCAAGGTTATCTCCAGTGAGAAACTGAGGACCATGGGAACCGTCCCTGTTTTATTGGTGCCAACGTTTTATGTAATTGTGGGCAGTCTCCAACTAGGCAGAAGTTTCCAGAAGGTCCTGACACCGATGGTTTACAGGTTCCAAAGGTGTGGCCCAATAGAGAAGATTCTCCAGAAGATCTACTGTTACCGATGGGTAACCATTCTTTGCTCACACGGTCAAAACTAGGCTGGAAACTGCTCAGCACCAATGTTAAATAGCAACTAATGTGAATGATACTGCAAGCTGGGGCTCTAGTAAATTCAGTGTCTGCCAGGAGAATCTGCATAACTCAAGATAGCTGGAATGTCACAGGAAATGCAGGCTAAAGCAATTAAGTTTCCCCTTTGAAGGTACCTCTTTATGGGCAAAACTTAAGAATAGATGAAAAAAGTTGAGCAAAAAGCAACTTTCAAAAATTTGAAAACATGATCCTCCACTTTATATAGGCCCTATAAAAAGTGCATTATGGGAAGAGTTTAATTCAGAAGGTCCTGTGTGCACCATAAATACCCTTTCCAGAGAGGTACAGGGAGAGGGCACAGGTAGAGCTCTGCCTCCGTTCCGTCAGTGGAGGCAAAGCTCAACCCCAGATAATTCTGCCCATGTCACCAAAGACGTCTTACCAGTAGGAGGTCAGCATATTGTTACCTACAGGAATGAGAAAAAAATTACCACAGACAGGTGGGACTTGGAGGTAGTAGGACTGGGCTTAACCCATCAATTTGTACAATTAGCCAAGTACAGTATTTCTAGTTCAGACATCAGAACACAGAATCTTACTGGAAATGAAGTGAGACAGCTGCTGCAGCAGAATGCAGCAGTGGGAAAGGTTCCTTTCTATCAATTTGGATTCAGTTCACTACCCATAGCCTGGCAGTTCTATCTGAACATAGCTCAGTCCCAGACATTTTCAAGCAAAGCTCTTCCCACCACCCGGGGGTCAAGGTGAAGGCATTGTTCATGGTCTCACCCTCGCTTGACCAATCGGCAGTGTCCCCAACACCAGTCTGACTCATTGGAGGATTGACATCAACACTGTCATTGTTGATGGTATGAAGACCTGCTGAGGCAGTAGTGGGCTACTGCTGTGCAAGGCTCTGCTCCTGGGACCCTTGATGCCGAGCGTCACCCTGGTGGCACTGCAGGTGGTGATGTCCACTTCTCTGCTCATGGTGGAACCCTCTGTTCCACAGCTGTGTGAGACCTCCCCCTCTACTCAAAGGAGTTGTCTGTAGAAGTCACCCAGGTCTCAAGGGTGCTACAGAGCATGTTGGAGTCCTTGGATCTCCCCTTGGAGCCGGTTCAGAAGAGGACTAAATGCCCCCTTACTGGCATCCTGGACAAGGATGATTTCCAGGAAGTAGCTGTTCCTGTGGCAGAAGCCATCGTGTGGTCCACTTTGCATCTTGGCAGCACCCAGCCTGCTGCTTGTCCCCCGGAATGCTCCACAAGTACACAGTTCCTATCTGTAGCCTCTCAGGGCTTTCAAACCTGGGGCAAGTGTACAACTTGGCCTTTCACAAGTCGAAGGGCCAAGGGAATATGGGGAAAACACAAAAAGGAGAAGCATACAAGACACTGAAAGAGCATAGTTCAGATTAAAGTCACAGATTTATTCGTTCAAATTCCACATCTATGCTGGCTTAAAATTAAACTCTCATGAGTGCAAATAAGTGACAGGTGAATAAGGTGACATACATTTGGGGTACCTGGATAATGGCCTAGCAACTCACTGAGGCTTTTTTGTGTGTTGTTTGCAATTACATATGGGATTTGGGGTTGTATTACATTTGTTTGGTACCTACCAGAGCGTCATAGTGTCTGTTCTGTTCATTGCATTCAACACATCCACTCTGGGAGTGCGGTTGACCTTTTGTCCTGTCACAATTTTCTTTTGAGTCAGCTTAACCAATGACCTGAACACTGGTGAGAGCAGTACATCCTCCAACAGCCTTTCAGGAGTAGGGTCTGCTGGTCAATTTAGCCAGTTCAGAGCTGGTTCCCATGCAGGTAATAAAATTAATTGGAACAAAACTGGATTGCCTCCTGGCCAAGACTTGGTTGCCTGTGGCCAGGGTTTCAGTTCTTACCTCCTTTGCCCGATCACTTCAGGTTGGCAATTACACCTAGCTAGGGAATTCTGCTGGCTATTGGGTACATGGCAGCTCTGATCTGCATAGTTAATTAAGCACATAGGCAATGGTGCCCCTTCCAGTGGAAGCTGGGCCGCCAGTTGTCCTAGTGCCATGGGCACCTGGACCACCTGGACCAGGTGCCCTAGTTGATGTGGGATGCCATTGAATGGTGACTGTGTCCCTAGAACCTGTGGGCAGAAATCTGTTTGTTCGTATAGAACCAACCCTCAAACTGATGACTGATGCATCCCTGGTGGGGTGGTTAGCTCACCTAGGAGACAACAGAACCCATGGGTTCTGGTCATCCAAGGAATCCTGATGTCATATGAACCATGCAGTGTGCTTTGTTTTTTTTTTTTTTACTTACTATTTTTACGCCCCTTCGCCATGTCCAGACCCTCTCTCAGGGCTCCCAATGCACCACCCAGGCTTGCGCCGAGAGGACCGTGGATCGCTCCATTAAATGCCCTGCTCCATTACATGTAGAGGCCCAGATGACACAATTGGTGGGGTGGAGGAGGCGTCCCCTTACCTGCTACAAATTTCAGGGGAGTGTGCATGCACCTGGAGATCCCTCCTCCCCAATGCTCTGCAGTCAGTTTTGGTGCAGGAGCCAGTCATCTGGCCCAGACATGGGGTCTTTTTCCTTTTTTCTGGTCCCCGGCCCCTGCAGGCATCAGCACTTGGGGAGGACCAATGAGTCAGAGGCACACAGAGACACACCTCCTCTCTGGTCCTCAACCAGCGCCCACCCCTCCCTAATGTTCTGCCTCCTCAGCTGCACCAGCACCACCCGGGGTCACTCAAGTGGTGGCAGTATTGCAGCGAGGAGAGCTGCCCACCCCTCCCAGAGAAGGAGAGCAGCCCATCGGGTGCTCGATCCTTCTCCCCCTCAGCCAGCCCTCCGACGACCCTGACTCACTTCTCAACCTGCGTTGCTGGCATCAGTAGCGCTACCACTGCATCAGTGGGCTGGCCTCCAGTGTGCTTTGCTGATTCAGAGTTAGGTTGAACAGGTCCAGATGGACAACATAACCACCATGTTCTTCCTGAACTAGGGAGGCTGTGACACTCTCCTTTTCCTTGTGCCAGGAGGCTCTCTACACATGGTCCCTGGTTCATAGCCTTTAGGCCATTCTGGCAGGTCATGTCGCAGGAGAACAAGCAGCTGGCAGATGCTCTCAGCTGAGTCAGAAAGACATCACACAAGTGGTCCCTGCATCAAGACATAGCAGAACAGCTGTTCTTCTGTTGGGACACACCTCTGATGGACATATTTTCCTCTTCGAAGAACAGAAAGCTGATGCTGTTCTGTGCCTCCCCCCCTGAGAATGGTACGCTGCAATAGGATGCCTTCTGTCAGTCCTGGACTCTACATCTTTCCTCCCTTCCTCTTGATCCACAAGGTGGTGCTTAAGGCTTGTTGAATCCTAGTTGCTCCAGACTGGCCCACACAGTCCTGGTACCAGGATTGCCTCAGTCACATGTTCCATTGACAGTTGCCTATCCATCCAGACCTGCTGATGAGATAACGGAGGATGTTCTGCACCTTTCAGCCTGATTCTTGAGTGGCTAGAGTTCCAGGCTTTGGGCCTTTCAGACAACTTCCTCCATATGGTGGAGGCATTCTGAAAGAAGTCAACTTGCAGAATGTATGTATCTGAAGTTGAAGAGGTTCTTGCTCTGGTGCCAAAGGAAAGATCTTGCTCCTCTCACCTGCTCAGTGATCACAAGCCATGACTATCACTGGACCTTGTCTCAACTGGGACTATGATCCACAACCTTTAAGGTGCACTTGGCAGTTATCTCTGCATATCAAGCGTGGACTGGTATACCAACGATGGTGCAGGAGAGGGTGGTCAGACACTTTTTCAAAGGCCTGGACTACTTGTTCCCTCCATAAAAACATGGAATTTGATGGCAGTTAAGGACCGCTTGGCCCACCCAGTCTGCTATTTTTTCTCTGCCTACATTGTTACTGCAGACTGTACTTGTTGATCTTCTGCTCTTTCTCTCTCTCACCTTCCTTTCCACTTTTATTCCCTTGTTTCTATCCCATGCATTCTTGAACTCCACTACTGTTTTCACCCCCACCACCTCCGCTGGAAAATTGTTCCAGGAATCTACCACTCTTTCTGTGAAGAAGTACTTCCTAACATCTCTCCTGAATCTACCCCCCTCCAGCTTCATAGCATGTCCCCTTGTTCTTAAGCACCTTTTCTTCTGAAAAATACTCCCCTCCTGTACCGTATTTCCCCTGTGAGGTATTTAAAAGGTCTCTATCATATCTCTTCTCTCCCTCCTCTCTTCCAGGGTGTACATATTGAGGTCCTGTAGTCTTTCCTCATAGGGCTTTAGATGCAGACCCTGCACCATTTTAGTTGCCCTCCTCTGGACAGCCTCCACTCTGTCTGTGTCCTTCTGGAGATGTGGTCTCCAGAACTGCACACAGTACTCTAGGTGGGATATTACCAAACATCTATACAAAGGTAATACCCCTTCCCTCTTTCTTCTAGTGATACCCCTCCCTATTCACTGCAGAATCCCACTAGCTCTCCCAACTGCCTTGTTGCACTGCTTGGCCACCTTTAGGTCATCCGATATGATTACCCTCAGGTCTCTTTCCTGCTTGGTGGTTGTCAATACCATGCCACCCATTTTGTACTCTACCCCTGGGTTTCTGTGCCTTAAGTACATTATTTTGCACTTTTTTGCATTGAAACCCATCTGCCATACCTCTGACCATGCCTCTAGTTTTCTCAGGCCTCTGCTCATCCTTTCCACACCCCCTGAGGTGTCCACCCTATTGCAGATATTGCTGCCATCCGCAAAGAGGCAGACCTTCCCTTCCAGCTCCTCTACAATGTCACCTATAAAGACACTGTCCTCCCTTATTGTTCCCTACTGTGCCTCTGTGCTCTACCCCTCTCTGATAATCCCCCCCAAGAAGGCTATCCCATTTCATTACAATCCACCCTTGTGTGGTTTTCTCCATTCTCATCTTTATGTTAAATCATACTGTACAGTAATCACTGGTACCTAGCGGACTTCTTGCTTACCTGATCTATAACCCCTTTTTCTTCTGCCGGCTCCACCCCTGTCTTGTTGTGCTCTTGTCATAGGGGAGTTTACTCCCCTCTGGCACTCCCTCCCTAATGCTCTGTTATCTGGGGGGGCATTGTTGCCTCCCTTGGTTTTACAGCCTCCCTTCTTAGCTAGTTTAAATGCTTATCTAAATAGCATTTAAACCTCCCACTGAGTACTGTGGTCCCCTTTCTGGAAGGATGCAGATTATCTCCCCTATGAAGTCCTATATGTTGAAGAAGGACTAAAAGACACTGCAATTAATACATAGGATACAGGGAGGAAAGTGAAATTGTTTATGGCTACAGCTAGAGACAAAAGGAGGGGACAACATAAGAGTAGGGGTGGTGTACAGGCCACCATCACAGGGAGATGACACAGACAAAGAATACAGGCAAGAAATAGGAAGGACAACCAACAGCATGGAGGTGCTTCTGCTGGGGGACTTCATTATGCTAGACATGGACTGGAGCATACCCACAGCTGCATCCGCTAGGAGTCAGGACATGCTGGATCCTTTTCAGGGGGCTTTCTTTTGTCAGTTAGTTAGGGAACCTGCTAGAGAGGGTGAGTGCTGAACCTAGTGCTTACTAACTGGGACAGCATCAAGGAGGCCACTATAAAGGAACCTCTAAGGAACAGTGACCATCAGACAATGTAGGTCCACATCAAGACTAGGACGTGGAAGGCAGAAAGCGGAAGGCAGAAGAGGCAGTGCAGTGAGCCATACTTAGCCAAACATTCACTGAGAACAACCTGGAATCTGGCTGCCCATTTGTGATGTGTGCAACCTTAAAGATTAGAACATAAGCTACATGATGTAGATAAGATGTTCATAATGCTTTATTCAGTTTGTGTCAGGCATGTCAGCTAAACCAGAGGGTTTTTTTCCCCTCGGAGGGAGGGACATGCAGAGATTGCAGTCTGCACTCTAGTCTTTTCTTTCTTGCAACAGCAGCTGCAGTAAGCCAAGTGAGCTGCATGGTGTGCCGTGAAACTACCCGAACAGCTACTCGGAGGAGATCTGGATCTGGTTGGGGAGAGTAGAACAGAACTGAGCAGAATGGGGAAACTGGGAGAAGCCATCTTGGGAAAACAGAATTGTGGAAGTTCAACTGGCTGAGCAGTCTGTAGGCTCAATAATCAAACTAAAGAACTAATGAATTAACATGAGAGAAGTGGGAGATAATATTGAGTAAGCATACTGCCAATGACCTGGCAGTTCAAAGCATATTGAACTTGGTGAGACAGACGTATAATTGAAATGCAAAAACTGGACAGAAAAGTGGTCAGGAAGAGTATTCATTTTATATATAATAGAATTCTGGCAGAGCTCATTTTGTATTTTATGAAAGGGACAATTGATTTTTGTTTTTAGTGTTTTTTAAAAAAGGAATCGGAATAAGTTGGAACCCAGGTGTATTCTGTGGTTTGAGAATATTTTATGAAATAAACCCCCAGAATAATAAGGCTGTAGATGTTTTTTGTGACCCAGCACTATTTTGTTTTTCAAAAGCAAGGAGAAAGCCTTTGTTTTTGGTTTTCACTTCATTTGGCATATCATGTGATTATTTGATTGCATTTAAGTGGGACATAATGTTAACTACTCCTAAGCATCCCAGAACATTTTGGCATCCTGGTAGTTTGCAGGAGTCACTTGAGAAACTCTTTCATTTTACTTCACAAAAGTAAGTGCAGTTTGTACAAAGGATAGTGTTTTTTTTTTGATAACGTAGTGTGGAATTAAGTTTAAGGGTTTTATAGCACCGTCTTTTATAGAAGCCAACAAAGCTGGGCACAGTGCACTTCTACAGCCTAACTGGAAATGTGATGCAGTGAACCAAGATCTGTTTGTCGGCTTCTGTGTATTTTATATTCAAGAGTCGTTTTACTTCAGACATTTTCTATTTTTTGAAGACACAGTAATTTATGAAGTAAGTGAGGAGTCTTTGGTGAATAATATACTGCTCTTAGAAAGAAGTGGAAGTTTATGAATTCAAATTTCATTAGATTCTATTGTATGATATACTAGATTTTATTTTAGATCATTTTGTCTGTATAGTTAGTATGCCTTGTACTCAAGAAGATCCACATCTACTGTCAACAGGAGAATGTGAGCACAGAAATATCATAGGAAAGAAGGCAAATGAAGCTTAGAGTAATAGTCTGCACTTTTTTGCTTTTCATCTTGTATTTGTGAAAGACATTGTAACAGTTCAAAGTATATAGATATTTTTCTTTACTTTAGCTTTCTGTCTAACATTAAAATAGGTCAGACGAAAAGTGTAAAAATCAACTTAGATCTCAAAAAAAAAACCAAAGACAAGCCCAATAAAACAGAAAACCAATTAAAAAATTACAAGTTACTTCCTCCACTTGGCAGCCAAATAAATCTTTTAGTGAAAAAAAGAGGTAATTAGAATTAGGAATTAAGATGAACCAAAATAAACATCTTCACTTAAAGTTCAGGATGTTTGAGTTGATAATCCTTGACTGGTTCAGATTAAATTGAGGATGCGTCACACTAGAGATGTAGAAGAAGGTTGTGGTCCAGGTTTGCACTTATCTGACTTAAACGAACAAGAAAATAGGATGGTAGGGGAAAGGGAACAGGCTCTACTTATTGTATTGAATAGTAAACAAGAGAGGGAGAAAGAAAGAAAACCACCAGATAACAAGGGAACGTATAAGCAGAAAGAGGGATTAATTTAAGAGATTTTGAAGAATTTATTTATATAAAGGAAGGTTGGTGGGTTACTGATGGTGGATCAAAAAATATATATTTTTTCTTTTGATCCACCATCAGTAACCCCACCAACCTTCTTCATTTCTGGAACACAAGGGATTTGTCACAAAATAAAAAAAATTAGATGCACTGACAGGGATTCACTGAAAAATATAATGACTGGCTTGGAGGATTTCAAAAATGAAATTAGGCAAGGAAATAGGGTGCTTCATGAATTAGGGCTATTGATGCAAAATAAGACTAGCAATAAAGTAGGAATTAATAAAAATACAGCTCAGCAAAATTAAACTGATGTACAAAAAGAAGAGAACATAGAAGCAAAAGAAAACCAGAAGACAGTAAGTAATGTAGCTAAAAGTATAGCTGAAAAGGAAGCAGTGGAAATAGATCTGCTGGTTAAAGAACTGACAGCAAGGAAAACATTGCTAAAAGAACAACTGACTAAAACAGAAAGGACAAAAGACAGAACCATATTAAATCAAAAGGAGTACATACTTCAAAGCAGGAGACACAGTGTGATGGGCATCCTAAAGACAAAACAAAAACGGAACAAAAAAGATAAAAGGGTACAATGTAAGGACAAAAGCAGTAAATTTAACTGTTTAAGATGTCACTGAAAATATTAATATTGATGCAATGGGTAAAGAAGAAGTTAATTTAAAAAAATGGTGTAATTCATCTGATGGTATTTTTAAAAGGTATCCCAAAAATAAGAAAATTTAAATTTCTTGTCATTAAAAGTGACAGTTTACTATCTCTGTAAGGGAATAATAGGTAATAAGATTAAATGGGAAACATTTGATTCATCTACAGCTATAAAGCTGACATCCCAAGAGGGTAGATATGTATTGTTACAAGTAAGATCAGTTTGAGGGAACTGTTTTTAAGAGGGAAAATTAATTTACAGACCATGGAATAAACCAAAGGAACACTATCAAAAAAAGAATAAAAAAATCACAAACAAAGAAAGGTAAGAAAGTAAGAAAATCAATTAGAAAGGTGATTCAACAAAGAATCACACAGTTCATAAAGCCAATAGAAAGGGTACACAGTTTAATATGAGTTGATAACACTGATAAACAGAAGTAGGCATATTAGAGGAATTAAACAAAAGGGTGTCAGAGGGAACTCAATGTTATTTTAGGTTATAAAATAAGCCTAGGTTATATAGCTGTTGCTAGCCTGCTTGTAGAGCAGAAAGCAGCTAACTAAAAGAAGCTACGATTTCTTATTAATTTAACACATATCTCAGCAGGAGTAAATGTCTGTTGAGATTAAGCAAGACAGATACTTAATTAGAAGTAGAAGGGGTTTTATTTAGGGTTAAAAAAAGAAAGAAAAGAAGAAAGTCAGTGTGTGTTCTGTGCTGTGAAGGGTACTGTATCAACTTACTTTGCTAAACCCGTAGGAAGAGAGAGAGCTTAATTGGGGGTGTGGCTTAGACACTATAAAAGCAGGTGACTCAAATTACAACTTCCTGTTGCTAGCCTTGCTTCTAGAGCAGAAAGCAGCTAACTAAAATAAGCTACATTTTCTTATTAATTTAACACTTATATCTCAGCAGGAGTCAGTGTCTGTTGAGATTAAGCAAGACAGATACTTTATTAGAAGTAGAAGGTGTCTTATTTAGGGTTAAAAAAGGGAAGAAAAGAAGAAAGTCAGTATGTGTTCTGTGCTGTGAAGGGTACTTTATTAACTTACTTTGCTAAACCCGTAGGAGGAGAGAGAGAGCTTAATTGGGGGTGTGGCTAAGACACTATAAAAGCAGCTGACTCAAATTACAACTTCCTGTTGCTAGCCTTTTTTCTTACTAATTGCCCTCCATCCCACCCACCCTAAGCCAGTTCTACTTTTATAGCCACTCGATTTGACTGTCAACATGAACTTCCTGTTTGGCAGTAGGAAGGGAAGGATCATAGAGAAACACTGTTTTTATCAATCCTAAAAGAAAAAAGTAGCTCACTCTCCCCCCAAGCTGGTGGTGGTCTGACACTGAACAAAGAAGAAGGAGGCTACTGCGAATATAGGAAGTTGCTGTCCCAGAACAGGAAGGGTGAGAGTTGTAAGGAGAGGAGAGAGTAAGCATACAGAGAAACAGGAGAGGGGACACAAAATAAGACATGATAGGAGAGTGGTGCAGTGCAATGGCTGTGGGGCAGCAGTGTTCTGGGAGACATTCTGGAGGCTGTGATGCTGCCCTATTTGCAGGCACCTCTCTGGTCTGAGGGAGGAGGTTGCTTGTCTCCAGGCTGACCTGGTTAGGATTCATGAAACCTCCTCCCCCACCCAGGGACCACCAAGGCCAATGCCACTACCTCAGAGGTTACCAAGAAAGAGAGAGGCTGGACCAGGGTGGGCTCAGGGAGGGAGAGGGTGGTGGAACAGAGTTGCATCCCTCCAGCTGTACCTCTCCACAATTCATTCACTCTGCTGGTGGATAGTGGTTCCTCTACAGAGGCACCTGCAGTGGAGACCAAGGAGGATGCTGGAAATCTTCACAAAGGAGACCCACAGGAGGGTGGCATGGGACTCCACGTGGGGAAGGAAACAACTCCTGGTGGGGGACTCAATCATTAGGGGGGTAGAAATGGGGGAGGAGGGAGGGAGGTAAGGTGCCTGCCTGGCACCATGGCTTGGAGGGACAGGAAGTGAATCCTCAGGATCGTGGGAGCAGCTGCACGAGGGAGGAAGGGAGCTGGATGTCATTGTCCACCTAGGGACAAATGACCTGGCTAGGAATGGGATCAGAGCAGTGCAAGAGGAGTTTGTAAGATTGGGAGGAGCCTTAGACAAGTAGCGCATAGGGTAACCTTCTCGGAGGTGCTGCCTGTCTATGGCAAGGGTGATGCTAGGGTACTCCTCACCAGGGAATTCAATAAATGGTTGAAAATCTGGTGTGGAGCTCAGGGTTTTGGCTTTACTGGGGACTGGGGAGCCACCTGGAGGGATGCAGACCTATACTGGTGCGATGGTCTGCATCTGTCCAGGGGGGGACCAGGATCCTAGGTGAGAGGTTTAAATGCTTCATTGGCAAGCATTTAAACTAGCTAAGGGGGGGGCACTGAAAAGGAGCAGGGAAATCCCTGCCTCCCCCCCATAAAACACGATAATTAGTGAGGTAAACACCAAGGTAGAGAAGTCATTAGGGAGAAGGACACAGGTAAATGTAAAAAAAGGCAAAGGCAGTAAGGACAGGAATGGGGCTAAAAGGGGTAAGGTCATCAAAAAGTGGAAGGTGATGAGTACCAATGCCTGTAGTCTGTGTAACAAGCTCCCTGAACTAGTGGCCTTGATGGAAGAGGGTTGCCTGGATATTGTGGCAGTCACAGAAACATGGTACACAGAGAACCATGACTGGGATGTCAACATACCAGGACACACAATCTACAGGAGGGACAGGGAGGGTAAAAAAGGAGGAGGAGTAGCTCTCTATGTAAAGGAAGGGATCAAAGCAACAGAACTAAAGAGTAAACAGGGAGCAGATGAGGCACTCTGGGTCACCCTGGAGACAGGAAATGGCACCACAATCCGCATGGGGGTTGCATACAGACTCCCATCTCAGGGCGAGGGAATGGACAAGGAAATGATAGACGGCTCCCTTAGAATGGCAGAAAAAGGGGAGATATTGTTGATGGGGGACCTGAATATGCCAGATGTTAACTGGAGCACTTTTGCTGCAAGCACATCCAAGAGCATGGTCATTCTTGATGCCCTACAGGGGGCATGCTTCAGACAGCTAGTATTGGAACCCACTCAGGAGGGAGCAATCTTAGACCTGGTACTCTCAAATGGGGATGGAGAAAGAATCTCAGATTTAGACATGGGTAGTCATCTGGGAACAAGCGACCACCAAACAGTGTGGTTCACGATAAACACAGCCATACAATCAAGCCATACAAAAGCAAGAGTATAGGACTTTAGGAGAGCTGACTTTGGGAAAATGAGAGAGTGCCTCAGAAAAGCACTAGCAAACAGGCAAGAAAGAGGGGTAGAGGAACAATGGGGAGTAATCAAAACAGCCATCACAGAGGCAACAAGCCTTTGTGTAAAGCAAATCAACAAAACACAACGAAGGAAAAAAACACTATGGTTCTCAAAAGAGGTAGCAGGAATGGTTAAGGAGAAAAAGATAGCATTCAGGAAGTATAAGGAAACACAGAAGGAGCAGGATAGAGAACTTTATCAGTTAAAGCAGAAAGAGGCTGGGAAGGCAGTCAGAATAGCAAAGGCCCAAACTGAGAAAAGGATAGCCAACTCTGTTAAGAAGGGGGATAAGACCGTTTATAGGTATATTAGGGAGCAAAGAAAGACCAAAGGAGGGACACTGATGCTTAATAAAGGGGGGGGAATGTGGGTAGAGGGTGACAGTGAAAAAGCAGGGATACTGAACAACTATTTCTGCTCAGTATTCACAAAGGAAGAGGAGGGGGAGGTACCTAAACCAAACAAGAGAAACACTCTGAAGACGGGGGTCTATACCAGTCCATTTACAGAAGAAAGGGCTCTGAAAGAACTAATAAAATTGAAAGGTGCACAAAAGCAATGGGCCTGATGGGATTCACCAATAATTCAAAAGGAACTAACAGTAGAACTAGTGACACCGGCTACTCCTTTAACAAATCATGGGAGGATGGGGTGGTACCTGAGGACTGGAGGAGGGCGGATGTGATTCCTCTTCACAAAAGTGGGAGCAGGACAGAGGCAGGAAACTACAGACCAGTTAGTTTGACCTCAGTGGTAGGGAAAATGATGGAATCACTTCTGAAGGAAAGAATTGTTGAGTACCTAGAGGCCAGTGGGGCACAGGACCCAAGGCAGCATGGATTCATGAAGGGAAGGTCATGTCAGATGAATCTAATAGATTTCTTTGACTGGGTGACCAAAGTAGTAGACCAGGGAGGGGCTGTGGACATGGCCTACCTAGATTTTAGCAAGGCATTTGATACAGTCCCACATAAAAGATTAATACACAAGTTATCCAGCCTTGGAGTGGGTCCCAAGGTGGTAGCCTGGATAAAAAATTGGCTAGACAACAGGACGCAAAGGGTAGTAGTAAATGGAGTCCACAGTGAAGAAAGGAGGGTTACTAGCGGGGGTACTGCAGGGTTCAGCACTAGGACCGGTCCTGTCTTTATAAGTGACATTGCAGAGGAACTGGAAGGAAAAGTATGTCTCTTTGCAGATGACACAAATATCTGCAACAGGGTTGATACACAAGATGGAGTGGAAAGGATGAGAAGGGACTTGTCAAGGTTGGAGGAATGGTCAGATGTATGGCAGCTCAGATTCAATGCAAAGAAGTGCAAGGTAATGCACCTGGGAAACAAAAAGCCAAGGGAAGAGTACACAGTGGGGGGTGAGATACTGACAATAGTAAAAATTGAAAGGGACCAGGGGGTAATTATATCAGATATCCTAAAGGTGGGCAAGCAATGTGAGAAGGCAGTAAGGAAGGCTGAGGGGATACTGGGATGCATAGGGAGAGGCATCAATAGTAGACAACAGGAAGTTGATATCCCTCTGTACAGACAGTTGGTGAGACCCCATCTGGAGTACTGTGTGCAGTTCTGGAGAACCCATCTTCGCAAAGACATAGACAGAGCGGAGACTGTCCAGAGGAAGGCAACTAAAATGGTGCAGGGTCTGCACCAAAAGACATACGAAGAAAGACTAAAGGAGCTTAATATGTATACCCTTGAGGAAAGAAGGGAGAGAGGGGACATTTATTTTATTTAGTTTTTGTTAACCGGGTAAGTGCACTAGACAAATCCTACCTGTTTTTAGGCACGACCCGGGGGAGGAGGATGCAGATGAATGCCAACTGACCTTGAACCAGATTAAGCTACTGTAATGGTAAATACTGTAAATTAAATTTATATTTGCTCAGACACTGCTTTGGAGGTTTTTACTCTGTGCAAATCATTGCAAATTAAATCTAAAGTGAAAACCTGGCATGCAGATTTAACACAATCTTTACAACTGAAGTACTACTGGAAGTGGTGTTTTGCTTGATTCTCTAACAAGTACATTATGATATTTTAAGGGAATCAACATCCTGATATGTAAAGTAACTGTCCATATTATTGCTAAAAAAGCAGACACCAGTATGGGAAAGAAAAACCTAGGAGTTATGCAAAGGATGCTGTAAAAGACTGCTTAAAACAGAAATGGCTGTGATTAAAATGTGTTGTCTTAGCTTCTGAAGAGACAAAATGGTAACCAGGTGTACAATACTTTTGATGGATTTTTCAATACCCAAGGAAATGCACAATTGGCTGGTGCAAAGCACCACTACAGTCTTAGTGAAGAGATGAACACATGCTTGGTTCTATTCAACACTGCAAGACAGAAGACTGACAAGACAGCACTTAAAACAATCTAAATCAGAGAGACATTAATGCATACACTGTAATTCTACGTAGCAATAAAAAAGTAACAGACATGAAGCTGAGGGTCTCCTATAGTGTTTGATGCATAAAAACAATACAATACAGTTTTACACACTGTTATAAACCCTACAGTTACACTCACTATTTCCAATACAGCTCCAAACTGTAGATTTTTTAAGACCATATAAAATTCTTTACGGTGTTAAGAAATCCCATGCCTTGAGGTTTTATTTTTTTGTTTGCAAAACTAAAACTTGAGGCATCTAGTCGCCTTATTTCAAAACTAGCTCTGACTGATGTAATCCATATTAAAACAATACTCACCGTAGTAATGATGCTTCTTCCAAGGAGTCCTATAGTGAGTCCAACAAGTTGCGTCATCTGTAGCCAGAGGTTGCCTTGAAGACAAAACGGCATGTGGAATGCAATTCAAACTCCACACCGTGGTCACACCTCTCCCACTGGACAGTCAGATTTGCTGCTGAAGAGCAAAGGGAGCAGTGACCACCTACCTAGGTACACTCACACTGCTTATAAAAGAACCGCAAACTTAAAAAACAAACTGTACAACAATTTTTTAAGATAGAAATAAAAAAACTATTTGAAATCTGTAACAGATGTAAAAGATTCTGAACAAATGCTCAAGCAACTTAAAGCCCCAAAAAAAACTGTCCTTGGCAGAACCCTTTTCTCTTAGGTTCTAGAAGAGGAGGTAGGGATGGGACTGTAAGATTCACAATTAGACCCCTGAAAAGAAATATCTTGACTACTGTAATTTGTTCTCCTATCAACTTAAGTCCAACAGTGATGCCATACAAGTTGCAGACTTTTTAGCAACATCTTGGGAAGCTGGGACATCTGCAACCAATTTATTGGAAAAAGGTTATGTAAGACTGCAGTCTCAAAACTGGCATCCCTTCTTGAGTGGATGTCCAGGAAGTAATTCCTTGTAAAGGTGTGAAACAGCAGACCAGGTTGTTTTAAAATGTATTTATTTTTTTTTTCAATTTATTCTTTTTGCCCCCTACTGCTCCCATCGTTATTTTCAGCTCTGGTCATGGACCCCCTTATGCCTCCACCTCCAGAAATGCCTGCATCCCCACAGTTATCCCTGGCTTTCCCCCCAGAGAGCAGGGCCGCGACACTGACCCTCCCATTATCAGAGCTGCGGTACTGATATCTGGTTGGGGGACCGGCTCTAGAGGCTAATTGAGGTTTTACGGGGGCAGAGCACCATGTAGACGGCGAGGTTTGGGATTTTTATCCCCCCCTTAAGCAGGATGGGGACGTGCAATGACGACCTGCGTCCGCCCCATCCTGACGTACTGTTGAGCATCAACGTGACGCGGCAACCCACCCTCCGCTAGGTGCCGCTCATACGCCGAGTGCTGCCCTGCCCTCCCCCTGGAGAAGGAGAGCTGTCCAAGGACGCTCGATTCTTCTCCCCCCGGCTGGCCCTCCGGTGTCCTGGGTCCATTCCCGAACCCGGGTCACCGGCGTCGCAAGCGGAAATCCAACCGCTGCGCCGATGGGCCAGCTTAAAATTTATTTTTGAGGGACATGCCCTTTGTAGCTACAACTGAGGCAGACACCTTGTGGAAAGGCTACATGACAATTTGTCACAGGCAGTTTGCACCGTGACAATTGCTTGGACAATTCACCCCTGTACAATTCACACTCTCAGTAATAAAGTATATGTGGGCACAATTCACCCATCACAAGACAATGTGCTTGGGGGTTTTAGAAAGGGAGGTTGTACTGTAATTTTATGTGGAGTAGAGTAGGACATGCACTGGGAGCGAACTGTCATAGGAGCCAAATGACGCGGGAAGCTAATGTGATGGAGCAAGTTGACATGGACCAAACTACGTGGCTGAACTGACATGTCCCCCCTTATGGAGTGTGCTTATAGGCCTTTGGGAGTCTGTTTGCCATCCTTCTCATAGCAAAAATGGATACAAGAAACTAACAAGAAATGGTCTCTTTGGCTACTAGTTTACCCTTACCAGTCGCTCCATAAGTGACAACCGCTGTGTGCCGTCTGTTCTGGTGTCCTTGGTTCTGCTCATTTAACATCAAGGTAATGTCACTTTTGTTCACATGTGCTAGAGTGAGCAGGGAAATGTACAAGGTGAGAATGGACCAATTCAAATGAAATTCTGACACCACCTTAGGGAGGAATATTTCTGTGTGTTTTAATCACTACTATGTATGTGAGATAATATAGTTAGGCTGTGTACACAGAGCTTTAATCTCACTGACACTTCTAGCATAAGAAATTGCTATAAGTAAGACCATTTTCCATGTAACATACCAAGATCTGCTGAAGCCATTAGCTGGAAAGGAGGCTCCATTAGCTGTGCCAGGCAAATGTTCAAATCCCATGGTGGGACAGATTTCCCTTCCGGGGGGGGGAGGCATAAGCCCTTTGAAGAATCTTTAGAACATTGGTTGAGAAACCAGTGACTTTTCTTTACCTGACACAGCTGCCAGATGTAGCTTCAAAGTCCTGAACCTCACACTGATAGAAACTGTAGGTGCACCACATAATTCAGAACCATAAGCAAGCCAGCCTGTAAAGGATAAACATTTTTATTAGCACATCAAATGGAGTTCTCAGGAACATGTTTTCCTAGTGATAGGAACTTTCAAGTACCTCAAGGGAATCAACAAAGTCCAAGAGGGTAGCATCTTTCAGAAAAAGAGATGTGCAAGAACAAGGGGGCACAATTTGAAGATAATGGGGGGATGACTCAGAGGTAATGTGTGGAAGTATTTTTTCACAGAGAGGGTTGTGGATGCATGGAACAGCCTCCATGAGGAGGTCGTGGAGTCAAGAACAGTGGGGGAATTCAGGAATGCATGGGACAGACATAAGGCAGTCCTAGTGGGGGGTAGGAAGAAGTAAGCTGTTGGTTAGCTAGGATCTGCGGCTTATCTGTTAGGTAGGAAAATGGGCAGATTAGGTGGGCCAAGCGGTCCTTATCTGCCATTACATTCTATGTTTCTATGTTATAGCAATGAAATAGACAATTCCTCTGGGTGTTCTGCAGAGAAGAGTGAAAAACCAATAGGGAAGATTGCAGTATAGAAAGTGTGGAAGAAAGTCAGAATAATAGTTATCTAAAATTGTTACATTGGAGTGTTGCTAGTGTTCAGCAAAAACATGGAGGCTGTGTTGTGGGTAGATTTAATTAAAAATCACTACATGATTATTCCACGGGAAACTTGGGCAGAAAATGATACTCCTCAGCTTGAAGCTTGGACTTCTTTAATAGGGTTAGCAAGGCACTGGACATTGGGGACCCTGTAGATGTAGTCTATTTAGACTACAGTAAGACATTTGATAAAGTGTCGTGTAGAGAACATATTGAAGCCCTAGTCAACACAGGGTTACATGACAACATTGTTTCCTGGATAGAACTGTGGCTTATGGAAATGAAACAACAGGTGAATGTAGGGGGTCATAAGTCAAAATGGGTGAATGTGACTAGTGGTGTGCCCTAGGGTCCGTTTTCGGACCATGCCTCATTAATATCTATGTGGCATCTATTAGTTATGGAGAGGAAGTCTGGATTTCAAAATTTGCTGATGACATGAAGCTGGGCTCTGTAATATGTAATCTGGGTGAAGCTGATATACTACAAGGGGAACTGGACAAGCTAGAGAGATGGGCCATCAAACACAAACTTGAATTTAATATGGAAAAATGTTCAGTCATGCATTTGGAGAAAATAATATAAGAGCTGAATATACATTAAATGGACACATTATCAAACAGTTAAAGAGGAAAATGATTATATCCAATGACCTTAGATTCAAATCAAACTGTCTAGCCATGGCCAAAAGGGCTAGTGGAACACTAGGTTGTATAAGATGGCATATTGAAAGCAGGGATGAAAAGGTGATACTCCCATTGTATACCTCCTCAGTTAGGCCTCATCTAGAGTACTGTGGGCAGTTTGCAGCACCAAGTACCAGAGCATATATTAGACTACTAAGGGAGTGCAACATAAGGCCACAAGGATGATATTTTCTGTTAAACATCTAAACTATATGGACAGACTAAATACACTGGGGTTGTATTCTTTGGAATACAGGAGATTGAGGGGAGATCTGTGCCCAGTATACAGAGCTCTGGCAAATGACGATTTGTGGGAATGGTTGGGATTAGAGTTAAAGACTTATAACCACATTACTAGATCCCACATGTTATAACTCAACGGGAAAACAAGTTGAACATCTAGAAGAGAAGCCTGATTCTGCCAAAGGGTTGTGGCCATATGGAACAGCCTTCCACTAGAGGTGGTGGGAAGTAACAACATGAGGGAATTTAAGAATAAATTAGATGGCTACTGTAAGAATAATGACATACAGTATGTAACTACTCCTTTGAGCAAAGGGTCAGCTGTTATGGGGCATGTGCCCTTCTTGGCAGATACAAATATATGAGAAATATGAACTGTGAAGGATATCAAAATGGGATGTGTCTAGCAACAAGAAATACAAATACTGTCTTCCTTGGCGAGGCCTCATGATCTGGTCACTGTGAATGATAAGTCTGATAGCAATGACTATAATACCATGTGCAATTATATTCTGTGTACTATTGTAAATGTCACTTTTAATGAATGTATAGTGTTAATTAAGATTTATGTTAGCCAAGGTCAACTGATTTGTGATTTTCTGGAAGCTATGGACAAATGAAAAATAATGTGCTACACATTGAAAGTGAGATCTCACATGGACAAATCATAATGTTAAGAGACATGAATGTTAGAGTAGGGGAAAAATTGGAACAAGAAAGTAATTTCTGGAGTTTGGACAATGCTCTTCAGATATCCCTATGTAAATCAGAAGGGTAAATGTCTATTAAAAATGGCCTCAGATCTTAATCTTAGAATTGTGAATGATAGGTGTAAGAGGGATAGGGATAAGGATATTACATTCCCTATTAAAACAGGAAGCTCTGTGCTTGATTTGTTCCTCATTGAGGCATATCTGAGCTCAAAATATATTTGTTTTATAAAGCTTTTAGAGAATGATTTTATTACTGTCTATTAATTATTGCTGTCTTTTAAAGTATTAGTTTTAAATTCTGTACAGCACTTTGGTTTTGAAAAGCTCTTAAAAATAAAATGTTACTTACTTACTTACTACATCATTTGCATAGAATAGTTGAACTAAAAGTATAGAAACTTATGATAGTGACCATTGTACCATATATGTGTATTATATATATATATATATATATATATATATATATATATATATATGAAATTACTTACTAACAACCACACTGGTAATATTATGAACAGTAAGAGTATTGACAGTAATCTCAATATGTGAATCACTAATGCAAAAAGAATAACATGAACTCCATTTGTTAAAGAAAAAAATGAGTCTTTTCTACAAGGATGAGGAAATAAAGAAAAATAAGTTATAATGGAATTGAAAAACATGAGAAAGACTCTGGGTCTTTATATACAGCATCAGACAAGTGCATTAAAGCATATGCACATATTATAGACACAACTGTGGGTAAGTTAGAGAGTAATATGAGAAAACGTGAAACTATAAAACTAGGAGAACAACTAAAATGGTTTGATATTGAATGTAAGAATGCTAAACAACAACTAATGCAAGCTGGTAGATTTGCTAGAAAATACCATGATGCCATCTCCGATGAAAGGCAGTGTCAACTTAAAGAATATAAAAATCTACTAAAGAATAAAAAAGAGAGAAGACAAGAATGAGTTGTGGGAGCATTTAAATATTGTTGTATATAAGAAAGATAGCAAACAATTGTGGATGCTTGTAGCTTTTGGAACAAATGAAAATAATATAAACTGCAATATTACGGATACGATTAGTCCTGCAATGTGGGTAGCACGCTTCAAGAATACAAAATCTGTGATGCACAGGTGTACAGCCGTAATACTAGGAATGTTGACAATGAAAATGATGACATAACATAGGTCCAGTTCAGTAAAAAAAGAAGTAGCTAGTGCAATAATGGCACAAAAATTGAATAAAACACCAGGGATTAATGCTATAAATGCAGATTTATTGCAAAATAATGTATCCTGGTCAACAGAAGTTTGAACTCCACTGTTTAACTTAATAAATATAAGACCATTCTGAAAGACTGGAATTATAGTATCACAGTACCTCTATTCAAAAATGGTGCCAAAAATGACCCCGCATGTTATAGGCCCGTTCCGTTACTTCCAATGACGATGAAAATATATTTGAGAACTATTCTGGATGGACTAAAATAATGGGTAAATGAGAAATAAAGATCATATTAGAATGGTTTCTGTAAAGATTACAGTACATTTGAATTAATATTGACATTAAATGTTATTTTGGAAAAGTATAATATATTTAATGGTCATTGACATAAAATTGGCATTTAATTCAGTCAACAGATCTGTCTTATGGAGATATTGGAAAACTATGTGATGGATAAATAACTACTGTCTATTATTAAAATGTTACATATCAATACTGGCTCATATATCAGATAAGATCAACTTGACAGAACAAATCAATATAAGATCTGGAGTAAAGCAGCAATATCTTTTAGCCCTACATTATTTAATTCATATATAGAAACTTTAATTCAATCTATGGACCTAAGGAAAAAAAATCACCCCTACTGTTAATGGAGAAGGCAGTAAATTGATGCTATATGTAGATGATGCTATTCTTTTATTGTGTACACCATTATGACTAAGGAGGGATATGGTAGCAGCGATTAATTATCTAGAGAAGTTGGATCTTGAAATCAATAACAAGAAAACCAAGATAATTTTTGGAAAAAGAACATTTTAACAAAACACCTGGATGATTGAAGGAATACAATTTGAAGGAATACAAGAGTATTGTTTTCTAGGCATACCCTTCAACAATGGCCTAAGCTGGGACCCTCAAATCAAAAATGTTAAGATGAATGTTAGTAAATCATCACTGGGGATTAACAGAATTGTGCAACTTTTTGCTGAGGATTCATTTGAGGCACTAAAAGAAGAATAGAAAAACAAAACTCAGCACTCGTGAAACTGGTACCAGACTTACAATTGCTGGTGCATAAGTTTATTTATGGTAAGAAGTGCCCAAACAACACCCTACAACCCCAGCACTGCAACCTACCACAGGGTCTTCCTCAGGGGGTGGGTCTGAGGAGTAAAAGACATTCTTCAAATTTAAAACACCTAATTAAAATGACACACACCCAATGGTGAAAACCTGTAAAAAACTAAAATTAAAGCATGCAAATATTAACAATTTCATCAATTATATAAACATTTATGCAGTCCTAGGCACATCAGTTTTTAAGTTCTATAAAGTATTCTATTGCACAATATTGTTTAACTTCTATTTATTCCTTTATGCTTTATTAGTGCTTAAGACATGACTCATTAAGATCAAAAAATTGTGGGGGTATTGGAAGGATATGGGTGGAAGCTGATGTAAATAAGGCAAGAAAGATTAATTTACATCCTGAGAAACAGTACAATACTGGAGGTGGTAAATGTGTGTGTGTTGGGGGAATCGGGGGGGGGGGGGAGAAAAGGCAGAAAGAGAGACCGGGGTGGAAGAAGTTATAGGAAAGATACAGAGTACAGGAAAAAAAGCATACAGTAGAATGATTCAAAATTTAAACAATGAGAATAAAAGAGTATAAGATATGTAAAATCCATATTAAGGAATTACCATGCCCCCGTCCAGCATTGTGTTTGAACTAGATCTGTGCTCAGTGGGCTTGCAAAATATGTAGCTCTCACTTTGTATTTATTCAGAAAATGGGGTCCAAGGCTATTCTCCTATTCAAGGATCAATGGCAACTTTGAAGAGAAAATGAGAAAAAGAAAGTGAATATTTACAAGTATTAAGGAAAATCCACTTCTTCATTTAAACCACCAGTACTTCTGTACCTATCATTAAAATCCATTTTGTTTCTTTTTCAGACAGGGTTCTAACCCTGTCACCTCCTCTGGGATTCCATTGTACATATTCTAACGCTGTAAATTCCAAACAGTCAGGTTTTCTGTTGTGTGCAAGTGCACAGTATGCTCCTATTGCATTGTGCATATTGCCATTGATAATTTCCCTTATAGTCTCGTGTATCTGTTGTTTTGCTGGCCTGGTTGTCCTCCCTATGTAATAGTAGGTACAAGGACACCAGCAAATGTACACAACAAAAGATGTAGTACAAGTGACAAAATCACTAATTTCAAAAATGTTACCATCTTTGATAAATGTTCTTCCAGTCTGTGCATATTGGCACATGTTGCACCTGCCACACTTGAATAGTCCCTTTGGTTTGGTGGATAGCCACCCACTCCCAGATTGTGTGTTCCTTGAAGAAGTGAAATGACTATTGATAATTCTATCCCCAATAATTTTCCCTTTGGAGAATGTGACCACTGGCTTTTGTGCTATCTGTTTTTTTTAATATTGGGTTAATCGTAAAAACAGCCAAGACTTATGGACAAGCAAACCTATTTTTTCCTGCCATGGGTTAAATTCTGTCACCGATGTGATTGTATCCCTACTATTCAAATTCAGGCCTTCCACATTACCACTACTTCCCTTATTTCTCTTTTGGGTCAGAAGGTAATGCCTGTTTAATTACTGTAGCTTTTCAAATGCCTCATTTAACACTTTTTCTGAATAACCTCTCAGTTGCAGCCTTTGTTTAAATGAAGTGGCTTGTTCAAGGAACCCTTCCTCTTCTGGGCAATTTTTTTAGTCTAATAAGTTCCCCCATATGGTACTGAGGATACAAGTTGTTTTTTTTTTTTGGGGGGGGTGCACTGTTGGCATTTAAGATGGTATTGGCTGCAGTTTCTTTTCTGTACCCTATGGTTTTGATATTTTATCCTGATATGCCAATTAGTTTAAGATCCAAAAATCTGATATTATGTGGATCTGATTCAGAGATAAATTGAAGGGCCATATCATTGTTAAGATACCGCGTGAAGTCTGGTATAGCATCCACATTGCCTTTCTATATGACAATAATGTTATCAATAAACCTAAACCAGATATCAGTGTGATCCAGAGAGCTATTTCTTGTACCATTATAGATGAATCTTTGCTCAAAGTGTCCCATGAACAGATTTGCTTATGATGGGGTGGAGGCTGCCCCATCACTATCCCACATGTTTGTAAGAAAGATTCCTTGTTAAATGTGAAGTAATTGTGAGTTTAGTGTAAACACAATTGCGCCACTAATAAACTGTGTTGGAATCTCTCGTTGGTTCTGCAAAAAGATGTCAATTTCCTGTAATCCCAGTTCATGCTTAATAGAGGTACGTAGGCTACAAACATCTATGGTTATCCAGCAACAATTTGAATCCCAGATTTTAAGTTTACTGATTATATCCATGCTATCCCTTATACTGCATGTGAATGAAGTGAAAAAACATTTGGCTGTAAATAACTATCAAAATGGAGCATAGATTTTGGGTTAAAGACATGATTCCTACCACTGTCGGTCTGCCAGGTCCATTCACCATGCTTTTATGAACTTGTGGCAGGACATAAAAATAGGTATCACTGGGTAATCCACTTTAATATAGTCTGCCTCATTTTTAGTTAACCAGCCACATTTTAAGACCAATTCCACACACTCGCATAACTCCCCTTGGAACTGAGTGGCGGGGCCCTCCTTTAATTTTTTATAGTTGTGCTGATCATTCAGTAACTCCATGCATTTCTCTATGTACATCTCTTCTTTCATGAGTACTACATTACTCCCCCTTATCAGACCTTTTAATTACAACACCTTGTACATTTTCCAGTTCCCTAATGCTGTAAATTCTTCTTCAAATTCCTATAGTATCCATTTTGGAGTATTGAATAACTTTTCAGTTTCATCAAGAAGCAGTCTTTTAAACGTTGTAATAGCAGAGCTGAATAATGATTTTGGTTTAAAGTGTTGCTTTTTATATACAGTGTCCTGTATTGTCCCACTTTCTGCTGGTTCTTCAGATTCCTGTAACAAGTCAGTAACATCAATGTTATTCATGATATTGAAGTCCCAGTCCTGTATATCCCATGTGTATTGTTCTTTATGTGTTGAAGGAAAGTCTGTAAGGGACACATCCTGGAGATTAAGTAATCAATCTAGTTCTGACCCCTCTTCTGGCCTTCCCATTATCTCACTTTGCCCATTTTCTTTTCGTTGCTTAGAAAAAAAGTCTTTCAACTTGATTTTCTAAGAAGTTTAAATATGCCCACTCTAAATCTGAAGAAATCAGCCTTTTGTGTAGGCACAAATGAAATTCCTTTTAAAAGTACTGTTTTCTGATCTGCTGTTAATACCAGATCAGTGAGACTAATAAAATTGTTTATTTGTTCCTGATGGTTTTCTGTGATATGTTATCATTTGTGTTTACCTCGTCTTCCTCTCTGCATCGTTTTTGAGTAGCCTGTTTGTTGTTTTTGGTGGCTGACTCTTGTTTTGATTGCTCCAAATGTTGTCTTATTCTAAAAAACATCCACAGAGGTAGAAGGATTCAAATCCGATGCCTTTTCTACACTGGTATTATCAGTTGATGTGGGGTTTGGTTCTTCCTGAAAACTCTTTTTTTTTTTTTGCTGATTTTTAAACCTGTTTCCCCTTTTGCATGACCTCAAATGTCCCCTGCTCCCAGAACGCTCCCTCCATTCCAACACAAACATATCCTTCCTACTAAAGTCTCCAATAGTTCTATTCAGTTTAATTCTAGTGATGAGTTCTATGTCATAGTTGTTTATTTTTTTGGAGTATGATTTATTTAAAGTTTCAAAGACTTTCTTACCTTGAAAGGAAATGAGGTGTCTGTATTTTCTTGATTTCCTGATCAGCTGCTACCTGTAGGTTCATACAGCTTGCATCCACTTGTTAGTACAGACCATGGCTGCTTCTTCCATGTCTCCATTTAGATCCTCATCCTCGAAACTGGATGTAGTGGTCTTGCTGATCCGTAAACCCCTCGGTGAGATCACAAGCTCCAGGTATTTTTACAATTAAATTTTGTTATAATAGTGGTTCAGTTCCTTGATACGCTGTCATTCCAGGTTCCTAAACGAGTCCTTAAGCATTGTATTCTTTGGGCCAGATAGTCAAAGCTTTGCCCCTGGGCTAAATTAGCATTGCCCAGTGGGCAGACCTAGCCCGGAGTACAAAGCAAACTATATTCAGAAGGAATAGCCTGGGGCAAATAGCTTCTGAATATAGCATGGGAATGAGGCCTGGCAAACTGGTCTGGGAGTGCAGGGCAAACTTAGCCCTGGAATAAGAAGCTCTGAATATAGCAACCAGGAAGGGCAGACCACAACAGCAACGCAGTGTACAGCGATGTGAAGGTAACTAGAGGTGACTTATGTGGCCAATGTCTGTTTCAATAAATGCATGGACCCAGTACAGCTGCAGAGAGCAGCCTATGGGAAGGTACAGTGTGCAAAATAGTATAATATTTCCCAAACCATTTGTGCAGAGTGAACGCATTTGCATGGGATTAGCACAAAGCTAAGTTGTTTGCCCAGTGCAAACACGTTTGCCCAGCGCTAAACATTGCCATATTCAAAAGTGACATACAAATGAGCCTACTTAGGTAGTCTCTGGGCAAACATCCAGATCAGCATCTCATTATGCCCTGATTTGCATGCAGTTTGCCCAGCGTTACTGTAGGGTCCCACAGAGCCACCTGTAGGTCAGTCTGAAAGGACAGGGGCTGGCCAGGCCTGACCACAGCTCCACTTGTAGGTCTGTCTGGCAGTGCACGATGATAGCTGCAGGCTACATGTACAGTACACAGTACAGCATAGCATAGCATATCATATTGTACCCCAAGGGACAACACAGCATAGGCACAGGTGGTGGTGGTGCTACATGCAATTGTTAGACTGTAGGGCATGCTACAGTGCACAGCAGACACTACAGTAGCAAGAGGGCCAGTAGTGTGTGGGACACAGCACTGCCTATGGTGTGTAGGGCAGTGACGCTGACTGCACTGTGCACAGTGACAGGCCCAACTTGCAGGTGTTTCCTGACAGTGGACATTACTGTTATGCTTTTGTGTGATCCACAGATGCTGTGTCTGTGGCATGGGATGCACACAGTGACATATACATGGCCAGCAGTGTGTGCTGTGGCATCTGTACAGTTGTGCTGAATGTGGCTGGGGGGGCACGTAGAATCCAACAGGCACATAGGCAATGGGGTATTCCCACTACTGGCCCATGTGCACTGCGTGCTGTGTCCCAGTCTGGTGGCCACACCTGGGCTGTGGTGAGGTCTGGCCACCCATACACCCTCCCCTCAATGGCCACCATGCCCACAGTGCTGCCTGTGTGTGCTGGCATGTGTAGGGCACCACAGCTGTATGGTCTGCAGGTGTGTGCTATATGGCCACACTACCATGATGTCCCCTCTGGGCCCGATCACCCCTTACTGCCTGTGCATGGCTGGGAACTGTTGCAGCTATTGGAATCATGGCAATGCCATCAGTGAGCAGCATGTGTCCTCCATGTCTGGTAGTTTCTAAGTGTCATACTCATATGTTAGGGTCGTGCAAGCCATGCTAATACTGTGCTAACACCGTGCAAAGCAACAATGTAGTGCAAAGCTGTTTGCCATGGGTTAAGACCAGCTTTTCCTGTGTGGCAATTTGTACCATGCTATGGGTCACGCTAAGTCACGCTAAACACCTTAGTGCAGCGCTAGTTGCTGAATATCTCATTGCACCTGTATTCATGTTCACTTTGCCCCTTGCATATTATTATAGTTTGCCTGGTGCTAATCACTTTGCCCCTTGCATATTATTATAGTTTGCCTGGTGCTAATGCGGTTTGCCTGTGCTATTTGACCTTTTGAATATAGCAGACCTGTGCTAATCCCACGCTGAACCTGCACAAATGTTTTTTGCCCGGCACAAAGCTTTGACTATCTGGCCCTTTATGTCCAGACCTCCCTCAATAAAGACTGTATTCTTGTTCTGTTCCCAGCATCTGTCCACATCCTCTAGGTTCTCCAGGCAATCAAAACCTTCTTCCTCATCTGAGCTGAACTCCTGGCTGCTCTCCACAGGTAAAATTGGAGTAGCACTCAAATTGCTCATTCTTCGCAAAGATTGGCACAAGTTCCTGACAATATATTCTATGATGGCTCTTGAGGAGAGAGTGGGGAGTACATCTTGCCACATAGAAAATTCTTGTACCTTTGGTCATTTTTCCTGCTCAATACTCATAGTGTTTTCCGGCTGCAGCCTTCTTTAGGCAATCAGTTCAAAGCAGAACAGGTGCACTCAGGAAAGTTAGGTGGTACTAAGAAGGTTGCCAGTACATCTAGAAAATTAAACCTCAGCAATCATGGAACTGGTACCAGACCTACAATTGTTGGTGCATAAGTTTATTTGTGGCAAGAAGTGCCCAGACAACACCCTACAACCCCAGCACTTCAACCCAACACAGGGTCTTTCTTGGTGGGTGGGACTGTGGAGTAACAGACATTCTTCAAATTTAAAACAACTAAGTAAAGTTACACACACACACACACACACACACATATGCACACGCACACACACAATAGTGAAAACAATTGAAAACCTAGATAAAATTAAATCATACAAATTTTAACAATTTCATCAATTATATAAACATTTATGCAGTCCTAGGCACAACAGTTTTAAAGTTCTATAAAGTATTCTAATGCCTACTATTGTTTAACTTCTACTTATTCCTTTATGCTTTATTAGTTCCTAAGACACATGACTCATTGAGCTCAAAAAATGTGGGGAAGGGATATGGGAAGGATATAGGTGAATGCTGATGTAAATAAGGCAAGAAAGGTCAACTTACATCCTGAGAAATTTCATTTTGAATCATTTTACTGTGTGCTTTTTTTTCTTGTACTCTGTATCTTTCCTATAATTTTTTCTCACCCCAGGAATTCTTCAGTATGCTTGACAGGTGCAGTATGCCAGTTGGGACCAGCTGCCCTAGAGGAGGAGTGAATGCTGATGACTCTTGGCAACAGCCAATCAGAGAGCAGTAAGAGAGAGAGAGTGCTGCCTGAGCTACAGTGGGAGGTCCGTCAGATTTAGTTCTCTGCTGACTGGACAACACTGCCCCAGCATTCTCTCTTCACACTTCACTCGAAGAAGTTCTTTTCTTTCCTAAAGTTGATAAAACTTTTTTTTTAATTTTTATTCACAGTTCTTCCAGTTCCCGTAAAATGCGAATTTCTTCCCTCAGGGTTCCTTTCGTGGCTCCCACCTATTTCTGAGATACATTTTTAGTGTTTTTTGTATAAATATTCTGTGGCTCCTCATTTAATTTGCAGTTCCTTATTTCTATTGGCACTGCAAATTTTTCTTTATACCTTTACTTTTTAGCACTTGTGGAAATGTTTCCCATGGTTCCATAGTGTTTGGGAACTGACTGTTTTTCAGCACGTCTCCCATTTGGGAGTGTTTTTCTAAGGTCTTCTGACAAATTGGCAAGTCAGATAGATCCTTGAGAAGTACTGGTCCTGCAGTTTTAAAAAATAGTGTCAAGTGTAACTGTTTGGATTCAGACCATTTCTGTGAACTCAGCTCTAAATCTTGTTCAAAAACAGAAAAAGAGCCACTAGATTGAACATTATGACTTCTCAGTCTGCTTCACTCTCAGTTAAAAATTCTAAAGAAGCTTTGGATTTTCCCTGTAAGAATAATTCCCTATTTGGGGACAAGACCTAAGCTTATATGAAAAAGGTGGAAGAATACAAAACCACTTAGCAAAAGTAATACAGCTAAAGAAAAAGCTTCCTCATCTCAGAGGTCTTAGAGCAGGGGAGACAGAGGTAGAGGCTACTACCCCAGGGCCTTCTACCCCATGCCAATGCCCATGCCCCTGGACTACTCTCAGGTGAGGGGTTACTTCAGGGGAAGGGGAAGGGGAAGGAGAGGCCAGAGGCAAGCTGGATCCTTTCTTCCCTCTAACACTTAGTCCAAACAGATCTCCTGGCTACAAATCACAGGTCCCCTTCCCTCTCCCAGTAGGAGGAAGGCTGCCCCACTACCTCCCCCACTGGCACCTCATCACCACAGACAAGCGGGGACCAGAGGTAGTGACTCAAGGTCTTACCCTGTAGTTCAAAAGTTTCTTTGTCAACAGGGTCAGAAATCAACAAAACCCTATATCCTACAGAAAAGGTACTGTTGGAGCTAGAGGTGAAGTCTCTTCTGTCCATAAAAGCAGTGGAGAGGGTTCCTCCTTCCCAAAGGGGAAAGGGTCTTTACTCCAGATACTTCCTAACTCAAAAGAAAAATGGGTATTGATGACACATTTTAGACCTAAAATACCTAAACAGACACTTTGTCAATCCCAAATTCAATATGGTCACCCTAGCTGTGGTGATTCCATTGCTGCAATGGGGAGACTGGCTAGCCTCTTTAGATCTTAAGGATGCCTATTTTCATATTCCAATCAGGCAGTTCCACAGAAAATTTATCAGATTCAGACTGCCTTCAGGCCACTACCAGTCTGCAGCTATGCCCATTCAGCCTGCCACCTGCACCCAGAGTATTTACAAAGTGACTGGAAGTGGTGGCAGCCTATCTCAGAAGACAACAGGTGTCTGTCTTCCCTTACCTGGATGATTGGTTAATAGTGGGAAAGACCCTACCAGAGGTCAGGAACTCTCTCAGAATAACTCAGAGTACATTGGATTCCCTAGGCTTCATAATCAATCCTCAGAAATCCCCCTTCCAACCAGTTCAGCTACTGAAGTTCATTGGAGCAGAACTGGACACTCAAAAAGAAAAAGCCCTGATTCTCCTCGACAGGACACACAATCTGCAGAACTTAGCAAATTCCTTTGTCCTGGGTCAACCAAGGCTAGACGGACACTTCCTGAGGCTTCTAGGCCACATAGTATCTAACAGAGCTGTGGTAACAGGCACCAGATTTCAAATGAGGGACATTCAGTATCATTTAAGGGCTCACTGGTCCTAGAAAAGGATTCTATGTCAAACCTTATTTCAGTCACAAGGACGTTGCTGCAAGCCCTGGACTGGTGGAAAGACTTACAGAATCTCAGGGAAGGGGTACCCTTCCAGCAAACAGAACCATCCAGAGTACTCACTACAGATGCCTCCCTCCTAGGATGGGGAGCACACCTGGCAGACCAGTCCATCAGTGGGACATGGTCCCCCACGAAGTCCACCTACCATATAAATTTCCTCGAACTCAGAGCAGTTCATCTAGCAATAAAAGCTTTTGTTCCCTCTCCTCAAAGGCCAGTCTGTTTAAGTCAAAACAGACAACACCACAGCTACGTTCTACATAAACAAACAGGGGGGGGCATAAGGTCCACAAAGCTCTGCACAGAGGCCATGGAACTCTGGTCTCTGGCCTATTCTCTGTAAATTCACCCATCAGCCATTCACCTACCAGGCAAGAACAATGTGCTGGCAGATGCTCTAAGTCTCATCAGTCAGGGCCACTATGAATGGGCCCTGTACAGACAAGTACTGGCCACAGTTTTCAGGAGGTGGGGCACTCCAGAGATAGATCTCTTTGCCTCCAGCCTCAATCACTGGCTAAACCTGTACTGCTGCAGGTCTCCAGCTCTAGGCACAGTACCAGTGAATGCCCTAAACTTGGATTGGAACAGGGAAGTTCTTGTACGCCATCCCTCCTTTCCCACTGATCCTTAGAGTTCTTCTAAAGCTCAGAACCCAGCCTCCCACCATGATGCTGGTGGCACCAGACTGGGTGAGAAAACCTTGGTACTTTCTGCTCCTGGCCCTATCAGCCAAGCAACCAGTTCAACTGCCCTTGAGCCACAGTCTCATGACTCTACCTCAGATGGGGATTACATACCCCAACATAGAGTCTCTTAGCCTCAAAGCCTGGTACTCAAAGAGTTAAGAGTACCCAGACTCTCGGCACTCAGAGCAGGCCCTAAGGATTCTTCACCTGGCTAAAAGCCTACTACTAAAAAGACCTATGCCTCAAAATGGAAGCAATTTTCCCTGTGATGCAAGGACAGGCATATACACCCACAGAAAGTCTCCCTCTCTTCAGTGCTTGACTAATTGGTACACCTACAGACCTTGGGCCTATGTATCTAATTTTTGAAAGTTCATCTAGCAGCCATGTCGGCCTATATTTTGGCTGGGAAGGACAAGTCTTTAATTTCCCATCCTATCTTTAAGAAATTTTTCATGGGCCTGTTACACCTTCAAACCCTTCTTAGGGAACCTATCCCTCCCTGGTATTTGAACCTCTGCATAGCAAAACTCATGGAGCCCCCCTTTGAGCCCATGGCCACAGCAGAGCTAAAGTACATCACTTGGAAAACTGTCTTTCTGGTGGTGATTACTTCATACAGAAGAAATTCAGAACTACAGGCACTCTGCACTCAACCTAACTACATTATGTCCCACAACAATAAGGTAGTTTTCAGGACCAATAGAAAATTCCCTTCCTAATGTGGTGTCAGACTTCCATCTGAACCAGTCTATAACACTTTCTGTTTTCTTCACAGACAGATCCACTCCTGGTGAGTGAAAGCTACATAGTTTGGATGTAAGAAGGGCTCTGACCTACTATCTGGAGCATTCCTAGCAGCTCAGGACTTCACATACTCAGCTTTTCCTCAACTATGGTGAGGTAGGGAAAGGCAGTCCTGCCTCTGAGAGGACTATCTCTCAATGGATAGTCCCTTGTATTCAGTTCCATTACAGTAAGGCTGGCAAACAGCCACCTCAAGGCCCACTCCACTAGGGGCACAACAGCCTCGGGTGGCAGCTGCAAGGGACATACCCTTGCTGGATATCTTCAAAGTAGCTACGTGGAAAACTGTACACACCTTCACAAAGCACTACTGTTTTGATGTACAGTCCAGATCAGATGCCAAATTTGGCACAGCAGTCCTACAGAACCTCTTTCCAAAGTAGGTTCTGTACCCGCCTCCCAACTGCACTGCTTTGTAGTCTGTACCCATCAATCATACTGAAGAATTCCTGGGGTGAGAGGAACAAATTAATCACCATAGTAATATTATTTCTTCCAAGGTATTCTTCAGTATGCTTGACCTCCCACCCATCCTTCCCTGCATAACCTGAGTAGTTCTGCAGTCCATACTTTTGGCCAAATGTTTACTGTTTGAACTTCAGGATTAGAGCTTTATAGTTATGGGTGTTTTTATAGTTCATATATATTATTCTTGTTTTTTGGGCCCTTTGTTAATTTCCATTTTAGTTAACCATTTTCCCAGGGTTTGTATACATAGCAGTACTTATTTGTACGTAGATGATCTAATTATCTTTACTCAATCAAGGTCTGTGTCTGAGTTATCAAATGTTTTGAATGATGATTTTGGGTCTGTCTGTTCCTGGTTGTCTTGTAATGCTATGATCTTAAACTCGGGAAAAACTAAGGTTATGTCGTTTGGTATACCATCAGTGCTTGAGGGCAATGCAAGGCTTGTCATATCGGATCAACAAGGCCTTCAGCTTGAGCAGGTGTCTCAATTTAGATATTTAGGTATAGTCTTGGATTCATGTTTATCATTTGCTCTTCAGGTCCAATTTGTTACCAAACCAATCAATAAGAAAATAGGGTTATTGTATAAGTTAATTTCTTATGTTTCCCTAGCTACCAGGAGAGCTATTGCTTTTGCATCTCTCCTCCCCCATTTTGATTATGTATCTAGCCTTTATTTTAATATTAGGCAGAGGAAATACATGCCTTGACTGTTACCTATAACAATATTTGTAGGTTTATATTAGTTGCACCAAGTCGGACACACCACTGTCATTTATATTCTCGACTGGGCTGGCTTTCCCCTAATCATAGGATTGAATTCTTTGTGGGCTGTGCAATGTTTAAAAGTCTTCACTTTGGAACGTCCTTTCCCTTGTCAGCGTTAGTGTCTTGTAGAAACGTGTTGCCTAGCTTGAGATCTGCTCATGGTCCTTTATTTAATGTTCCCTGTCACAGATTAAAGATCTGGTCACAAGCTTTTTCTGTGGCTGCCCCTAATTATTGGACCACTCTCCCAGCTGATATTAGACTTGCTTCTTCTGTATCTAGCTTCAAATTGAAGTTAAAGCAATATTTAATATCCTTGTCAGATTGTAACTTTTATTTGTAATTTTGTCTTTTTGTACACATGTTGTATGTCTTGTACCTCCTGCACAGTCCGGGTTGGACCTGGAAAGGGAACAGTGGTCCAGTGTCCTTACCCAGTTAACAAATAAATAAATAAAAATGTTTATTGTTCTGATAAGTACAGTACTATTGGGGCCTTTTGCCCTTTAGCTTCACAATTAATCCGACTAACCTCCCACTCTAGTTCATGCTCTCTCTTACTGCTCTCTGATTGGCTGTGGCCAAAAGTCATTAGCATTAACTCCTCCTCTGAGGCAGCTGGACCCAGATGGCATACTGCATGTGTCAAGCATAGTAGAGAATATCGTGGAAGAAATAATACTAATATAGTGAGAAATGTTTCTTCCATCCTGGTCTCTCATTCCACCTTGTCACCCCCCCCCGCGAACACACACACACACACACATTTACCACCTCCTGTATTGTTCTATTTCTCATGATGTAAATTGACCTTTCTTGCCTTATTTACATCAACTTCCACCTATATTCTTCCTATATCCCTCTCCCCCTCATTGTTTGATCTCAATGAGTCATGTGTCTTAGGCACTAATAAAGCATAAAGGAATAAATAGAAGTTAAGCAATATCAGCAATAGAATACTTTATAGAACTTTAAAACTGATGTGCCTAGGACTGCATAAATGTTATTATAATTGATGAAATTGTTAAAATTTGTGTGCTTTAATTTTATTTAGTTTTTCACATGTTTTCACTATTGGGTGTGTGTCACTTTAATCAGGGGTTTTAAATTTGAAGAATGCCTGTTACTCCTCAGACTTGCCCCCTGAGGAAGACCCTGTGTTGGGTTGAAGCACTGGGGTTGTAGGGTGTTATTTGGACACTTCTTACCACAAATAAACTTATGCACCACCAACTGTAAGTCTGGTACCTGTTCCACAAGTACTGAGTTTTGTTTTTCTGAATGTGCTGGCAATCTTCTCAGCACCGCTTGACTTTCCTGAGTGCACCTGCTCTGTTTTGAACTAAAAGAAGTATGCATTGGTAAAATGAAAAAAATTGCTGATGTATTACATAGAAACATAGAATTTGATGGCAGATAAGGACCACTTGGCCCACCCAGTCTGCCCATTTCCCTACCTAATGGATAAGCTACAGATCCTAGTTAACCAGCAGCCTACTTCTTTCTACCCCCAACCCCTAGAATTGCCTTATGACTGTCCCATGCATGCTTGAATTCAACCACTGTTTTTGACTCCACAACCTCCTCCGGAAGGCTGTTCCATGCATCCACAACCCTCTCTGTGAAAAAATACCTCCTTACATTACCTCCGAGCCACCCCCCATCTTCAAATTGTGCCCCCTTGTTCTTGCACACCTCTCTTTTTTGAAAGATGCTACCCTCTTGGACTTTGTTGATTCCCTTGAGGTACTTGAAAGTTTCTGTCATGTCCCCCCTCTCCCTCCTTTCCTTGAGGCTATACATATTAAGCTCTTTTAGTCTCTCTTCATATGTTTAGTCTCTCTTTATATGAACCGAGATATGGTGTATGGGTCTAAACCTAAAAAAAAATTAAGTAAAATAGAGTCAGTTCAAAAATGTTTTCCTTAAAGTTACATTAAATCTGCCTCAAGATACGCCATCTGCTTTTTAAAGAGCAGAAAATGGCATGCTTTCATTAGAAGCTGCTAAGGAAACAGGTGCCACCCAATTGTTAGGGAGAATTATGTCAATAAATGAAGAAAGACTGCCAAGGTAGTGTTTGGAGGACTTTCTGAAGCAAAAAAAGAATGAAAGCAACTGATTTGTAAGAATTAATAAAATGCCAGTTAAAAATAGGATGGGTAACATTTGGGCAACAAGAGTACTTTAAAACAGCAATAATTATGTTTCTGAGGCTGTACAAAGGCTAAAGGACTGCATCATGCAAAAGGATGTAGAAAAATCAAACATATTAGACAATAATGGTATTTTTAGTATGTATAGGGGCATTTGGGGGCATGCTCCCCTGGAAAAATGTGGAAATTTGGGAGTTAAATTGTGCAGTTTAGTGAATTTTAGGCAATAACAGTTGAGTTACAAAACGCATCTGACTCCTTAACCACAACTATTATTAGGACTGGATTAGGGCAATTTATCTAGATAGGTAAAGCAGATTAAAGACCTGCAATTAGAAAACTATTGGCAACATGTCTATAATACAGTATAGGAAAGAAGATCTGCCAAATGAAATCTGAGTACAAGTCTAGTCAATACTACGACCAGTAAATACTTTACATGCTTGCACTTTATTAAGCAGATTGAGGTCCTGAAAAGCTACCTGAGCCGATCCATTAGTCAGCTGAAAACAACCACCTCAGACCAAAAAGTGTCACCTTTTGAATCAACTTTTTTTTTATTTACACCAAATGTACCTATCTGTGGCAACAAAGGATAAAAAGTATAAACTGTGGACATTTAACCGTAGACATTTAGCAGGTAAAAGAAGGAATTATGATAAAGCACATTAAGAAGAGACATGGGACACTCAAACTTCTTAAGTGAGAACATGTAGATCTTAACACAGTAAATCAAAAGCAATTTTTTACATATGTACCTGTATGTACCTGAATTAAGATAAGGTAGTATTAAGGTAGAATAGTGAACATTAGTGCAGAAAGAAAACAAAATGAGGTAGATGACTTTTACAATACGCTTCCCCAGGACAGCCCAACTGAGATGCAACATCTCTTCTGCAGGGCCTTTGCTTCTACCCAGAGCTGGGGGTACTGAGGCAGACATTTGCCAAGGGTCACATAGTGCCACTAGGGGCTGTGATGTCAACAGAAAGCAGAGGTCTCCCATTTCACAGTAGTGATCTCTAACCACTGGACTGCACTCCCTTGCCAAACTGAATATATTTCAATAAGATTTTTTTCAGTCTGATTTTTGTACAGAATGACAGACAACAAAGTTAATAAAATGGCCGCACTGTCTATATAATTTGTGGTTAAAAATAGACCACAAAATACTCCTGGATCTAGCCACAAGTCCCAATATATTTAAACAAAATGATGTCTATGACCTTTACACTTTCCTAAGACCAATACTCCAGATACCCTGTTGTAAAGTGGAAATCTCATTCTCCCAAACAACTGTCCCAACCCTGTCTATACTGACAACTACAAGGGTAAGCAGGTAGCTAGATCAGAATCAGACTGGCCCACCATGTTAAATTTTCTGGTGGGACCACCTCTGTTTGGTACCTGTACACCTTCTTAACTCATAAAATCTTTGCATTTATCATTTTTAACGTTGGCTGCACTTTTGCACCCATGTTGTGGCAAGGATAGGGGATTTTGGGGGGTGTCACTGCCAAGCCCATTGCAGTTCACAAAAGCAGGGGCTTGGCATTGTATAGCAAAGACTATGCGCTGTGGTCCTGACATCCCTCACTGCTTGCTGGGTGGAAACTTTGTGTACTTCAAATGAGTGAAGCTGCTCCAATCAGAGAGGATTCGGTCCTTTGATTTTCACGATGCCGGTCAGCAAACAGCTGAATGGCTTTTAATGTCAGGAGCTTGTCAGTCTGTAAAAAGAAAAGGTCCATCGATATCTGTTGCTGGCCCCTGTAACAATCCCCAGCTCAACCTTCCTCTCAGCACCCATCGTCCACCCAAACATAACACTGACAGTTGGGGTGCCCAATCCCCCAGTGCAGCCACTTCATAGTTTTTATTTTTATTTTACTTGTATATGTAACCTGTAACACAGAAAACCATCCATTGATGTCTGTAGCTGGCACCCCTGTAACTGTTCCCCCCACCTGACCCTCCCTCTGAACACCTCCCAACAAACATACCATTGACACTGGGGGTACCCAATTCCCCAGTGTCATCCCTCGTAGTTTTTCATTTTAGTGATGTAGCTTGCCTGTAACAAAGAAAATAATTTATCGATGTCTGTTGCAGGTGCCCGGTAAGTGTTCCCCTTCACCCAACCCTCTCAGGACCCCCCACCCCACACCCCCATAAACTTCACACTGACACTGGGGGTGCCCAGTGCCCTAGTGTCACCACCTGAAATGTGGAAAACTGTCCCTCATCTTTTTAACCCTGTAAAATAGAAAACCATCCATCATTGTCTGTTGCATCATTAGCCCCCCACCCGAGCCTCCCACTCAGCACCCACTACCCCACCTCCCAAAGCCCTTACTTACCCATGAGGGGTCTGATGCTGTAATCTTCTGGACCACACAGGCGCTTCACTCTTCAAAGCTGGACCATGAACTGAGAAAATCAGGTATGTGGTTCAATGTATTTCAATGGGGTTTTGCACTTAGTCACATAACTTGGCCATTTTTAAATATTTTTGCCACATATTTTCAACATACCTTTTTTGGGACCCCACCTCATGAGCAAGTACAGTAATATTAGGCAAATCTGTCCCAAAAGATGATTTCACAGTCGCTGCATGAAATCACCTTTCAATCAATCAATCAATGTCTTTATTTAGCCAGGCAATCACCATTGAGCAAGCTCATTTTCGAGGTGGACCTGGGTTTGTTAACAAGGAACAAGGGACAATATACATGGAATGCAACACACAAGAAAATAGTAATAATACAAATAAAGTGAGATACAATAATACAGTATATAAAAAGTATTAGCAGGTAGCATTGACAGTAGTATATGTTTGGAACAGAAGATACAGCTAGTTTTGGGTAGGACACAATTTTTCATAAAAGTAAAGAAACATACATATCAGGTGCACTGAACACAAATAAAACCTAATATAAAAAGATATATAGTGATATGGTATGGAGAATTTAGAGCTGGAACCAGGGTCAAAGGAATGTGGAAGGGACAGATATGGGGGTAGAAAAAGGGGAGAGGGAAGAGTCGATTATAGATTATAGATTTCAGGCAGGAGTTGAAGATTTACTGTTCCCTTGTTCATGAGGTGGGGTCATAAGAAGGCTATGTTGAAAATTTGGGGCAAAAATATTAAAAAAGCAAAGTTATGAGCCTACTTTGAAATTTACCAATGCAGCCTTGCAACTTTGGTAATTTTCAATATTTTGATCCCAAATTTTCAACATAGCATTTCTTCACATCACCTCATGAATGTGACAGCTGTCATTTTTCAAATCCTGGCCAAAATATTTTTCATACCTACAGCCCAGAATGATGTTTTGCCTGGGATTTGAACATTTTCACCTACCACATTCATTAGATGGGGTAATAAGAAGGCTATGCTGAAAATTTAGTGTACAAATAAGATAAAATGCCCAGGTTATGACTGAACGTTACACTATTTCAACGTTCATTCATAAGAAGGGCCTGTCTTAATCTCCTTCCTCTACACTCCTGGGGTAGCCGGCTGGGGGCTGGCCTCTCTTGGAGTGGAAGTAGTGGGCCACTGATCTTTGGGATGGCTGGATCCTGCGGCCTGCTGGTGGCCTTTCATCGATCCAAACTGGTGTGGATTTTGAAGCCCTGGATTTTCGAAGACTGAACTACATTGTTTGTTGTTGTTATTGACGTTGGGTGGGTTACATTATATTTATATCTTGTTGCATACAGATAGGACGTTCGTTGTTTGTAATTATATTTTGTTTTATAATTTTATTTTGTTTGAGGAAACAATTTGAGCAGTGAGAGTGCTATATAACATCTTTTATTCCACCTGTATCCGGTTCGATGAGAGAGTCCCGGAGGGTGGTTTTTAAATTATTTCCTCGGTTTACTATTGTATTATTATTATTATGATTTAATTATTATTAATTGTGTTTAATTTTGTGAGAGTGTTTAACTGTTTTAAGTACCAGGTAGTGAGAGGACCTGAGAATAATTTAGAATTGTTTTGGTTAATTTTTGGTTGACCACCAGGCTGTGAGAGGGCTTGAGGGATAAAACAATTAATTAGGTTTTGTGTTAGAGTGTCAGTTAAGTTTAATTCTTATTCTAGTTAGTTTTCTTTTAGTTGTAGGAAGATTGTGGGTAGTTTTATTATATTTATTGTTTTAATTTTGAGCAGCTTGATGTGCCTGCCTGCCCTGCCTGTCTTATGCTATTTGGCCTCCGCTCTCCATGCCCTCCGCCTTCTCTTGGCCCCGCTCGCTCATATTTATCATCGTGTCGGGCGCTAGGGATTGCTCAAGGGGAGGGGGAATTGGGGGGGGAGTTGTGGACAGCGAAGTGAGCGGGCCTTCCCATAGGGGTGGTTAGGACCCAGAAGATGCCCTGGGACGAAATGGCTACTTGAACGCGGTAACTCCGTTCTGGATCCCATACCCAAGGGCACCTCCAGTTTCAGAGGGCAAGTGGTTGGGACAACTCGCCAACCTTGTCCAACTCAGGCGTTGTTGTGCAATGCTAGATCTATCTGCAACAAGACTGGTCTTATTGCAGATTTTGTTGCAAGGGCAGATCTGGCTTGCATTACCGAGACCTGGTTGGACAGGAATGCGGCCCCCTTTTTAGAGGCCGCTGTTCTCACTGGGTACTCGGTTATACATCGCCCGAGATTGGATCGTGGAGGGGGTGGGGTCTGTTTCAAGACCGACTAGCCCAACTGGTGTACCAGTTGTCCACCAGGTGATGAGAAGCTTTTCCTGCAGGAAATAGCAGATTTTGCCACCGACATGGCCTTGGAGTCGCCAGATTGATGGTTCTGGTGACTTCAATGCTTGGTCGACTTAAATCTTCGCTTTTGGTCAACATTTCCTCCAGGAGATGATATCTCTGGCTCTATACAGGTTGTTTCTGCAGCTACACACAAGGGAGGTCACTCTCTTGACCTGGTCTTCTCCTGGGGATCGAGGCTTCCGATTTGGTGGTGGAACCAGTCAGTTGGTCCGATCACTACTCAGTTGGGTTCAATTTTGAGGCCCCCCTGGGTAGGTCGGCCCCTGTGGAGTTGGTCAGGTACTGCCCATTGCGGGACGTTGTCCCTGAAGACCTGATGGCGGTTATTGACCTCTCGTTGCTTGACGAGTCTTGCACTGATCCTGAGCAGCTGGTAGTGGCCTATAATAGGGCCATATCAGTGGCACTCGATCAGATTGCACCAGTGCGTGTTCGCCCCCTTCCGCATCATCCCATTGCCCCATGGTTTGATGGGGCTTTGAGAGGGCTGAGGTTGGAGCGTAAGTTGAGCATCATTGGAGGAAGACTACCTCTGATGTCGACCATCTTATTTTGCTAGAGCATTATAAACTCTACCAAACAGCAATTTCCCATAAGAAGGCAGAATTTCTGTCCAGGGAAATTTCTGTCACATCGAATTGACCGCCTCAGCTCTTCAGAACTGTTGACAGACTCTGCAACCCAGCCTGACAACAGATCCATCGAGCCTTTATGCAAACTGATTGTGAGGAGATCACTGATTCTTTAAGTAATAAGGTAGAAGATATCAGGAAGGAGTGCCTCCAACCTCATTCCAAGGCTGTTGCAGTTGATTGGTGTCCTGTCGCAGAGCCCGGAATTTCCTGGAGTTCTTTTGACCTGCCGGATTTCGTAGACACTATGCGAATTGTCCATGAGATGTGTCCAACATGCTGTAGTTTGGACCCTGGCCCTACTTCCCTGATTATGGGTTGTAGTGAGATCATCGGCCCGGCCTTAGCTCGGATTATCCGGTGTTCTTTAGATATGGGAGTTTTTCCTAGCTCTCTGAAAGAAGGGGTGGTGACCCCCCTTCTGAAGAAAGCTTCTTTAGACCCGGATGACCTAGCAAACTACAGGACAATCTCTAACCTCCCTTTTGTGGGGAAGGTTATTGAGAAAGTTGTGGCTGCCCAACTGGATAACCATTTGACCATCCATAGTTTATACGAGCCTCTCCAGTCTGGTTTTCGTAAGAGGCATAGTACCGAGACTGCTCTGGTTCAGGTGCTCAATGATCTCCTGATGGCGAGAGATCGGAGACACCACTCTATTTTGGTTCTCCTTGATCTATCATCAGCTTTTGATACTGTGGATCATGGGGTCTTGCTCGAACTCCTGAGGTCCATTTGTGGACTATCGAGTACGGTCCTCAGATGGTTTTTATCTTTCCTTGAAGGGAGAACGAAGAGAGTGGTCTCAGGTTTGTATTCATCCGGGGCCTTCTCTCTGCCTTGTGGGGTACCCCAGGGCTCGGTGCTTCCCCCATGTTATTCGCAGTATATATGCTACCCCTCGGAGACATTGTAAGATGGTATAAGCTGAGATTTCACTGCTATGCTGATGATATCCAGCTCTACCTGTCTTTTGCACCTGACCAGGTTAGTGCTATCTCGGTACTGAATAACTGCCTCGCTGATATCCAAGACTGGATGAACTCCAGCGGTCTAAAGTTGAACCCGGGAAAGACTGAGGTTATGGTGGTGGACCCGGGTTGCAGGGTAGAGGGTTTGAGGACTGGGCTTCCCTATGGATTAATCCTGGGGGTGGACCAGATCCTCACCTCTGAACGGGTGCGTAACCTGGGAGTGGAGCTTGACACTGGTCTGACCCTTCGATATCAGGTGTCTGCAGTTGTCAAGATGGCATTTTTTCACCTTAGGAACATTGCCAGGATTAGGCACCTTGTTCCACCTAGTGACCTGCCCATTTTGGTCCATGCCTTTGTGACATCTCGCCTTGATTACTGTAACTCCCTTTACCTAGGACTTCCTGGGGTTGATATCTGCCACTTGCAACTAGTGCAGAATGCAGCAGCACGTTTGTTGACTGGAGCATCCAGAAGTTCCCATATTACCCCTGTGCTGCGCATTCTGCACTGGCTGCCAATACAGTGGCAGATCACCTTGAAAGTGGGTCTTTTGACCTACAAAGCCCTACACGGTCTAGGTCCTGACTACTTGAAAGAGCTCCTGGTGCCCTACACCCCTCTGAGACAGCTCCGCTTGGCTGACGAGGGGTTGATGGAGATTCCGAGGGTAAATCTGAAGTCTTCTGGTGCTTGTGCGTTTGGATTCGCTGCACCTACCCTCTGGAATTTCTAACTGGCCAGTCTTCCGGGAGAGCAGGACGGGTGGGGAGCTTCAAGCAGGCACTAAAGACTTTTTATGGGAGAAGGCGTTTTCTTCTTTGTTTTAACTTTATATTGTAGTATTGTAATATTTGTTTAGAGCTGTCATATTGTATGTATTGAATATGTTTGTGTTTTTCTTGATGTACAGTGCTTTGAAAACTTTGAAAGGCACTTAATCAAATACATTTTATTATTATTATTATAACTTCACTAATTTTCAGTATTTTGACTCCCACCTTTCAACATAGCCAGTTTACTGCACCACCTCATAAATCTGACTTGTCATTTTTAAAACCCTGGACAAGATGTGTTTTCGCACCTTTGATACAAAATGACATTTTGGCCAATATTCTATAAATGGCACATGTCATGTCTGTAAGGCGAATCCTAAAACAAGTATCTTCAAAATTTGTGGTCAGAATTGCAAAAAAAAAACAATTTTTTTTTTATTTTTATTTTATTTTAGTCTTTGGTAACTAGGTAAGGCCCACTAGGCACAAGTGCCTGTTTTCAGGGGCAACCTGAGAGCACTGGGCAGTTAAGTGACTTGCTTAGAGTCACATAGTATGCAAGTGGAAGCTATGAGCATCAAACTCAGGTCTGGGCTGCTGGATGTACCAAGCTCATTCACACCTCATTCCTCTAACCTCTAGGCTATACTGCCAGCCCAATTGTTTAACAAGCAGCCAACATTCAGCATTGAAAATGCTTGTTTTAATTAAATTGGATATTTTGGGCACTGCAAGTAAATGCAATATACAAACACAGAGTTGGTGTAACAAACTTAAGTGGAATACTGATATGTCACCCTGTGATCTACGCTACTGATTTTCCTGGTGGGCTCACTGTACCTTAGTCTGACACTGAGCCAGTTTAAAACTTCCTTTGAATGTTCAGTTCTCTTAATTTATACTGACATCCAAAACAATGGAGCTGAACCAAAAGTATGCCTTCAACTGCACCAGGACGTTGACTTGTTTAAATACAGAAGAGTAGATTTTGCCAAGTACTTTTCCAAAAAGCCCCTCCCAATTACTATCCCAAGGACAGCATTCCTCACTGCTACCTGTCGATGCTTTTAGCTGCTGTACTAACAGAACAGCCCCCAGTTGCGGTTACTCTGAAACTTGCTGCTGTAGCTGGAGCTTTGCAATCACCACTTATCATCTACAGGCCCTAGTAGTTAGCCCAGGAGAGCCGAACATCAGGAGCCTGGTTTTCTCAATCTTCCAACAATTAGTGGCCAATGGCCATAAAAGATGACCCCGTAGTGAAGGGGCCAGATCAGAAACAGACTGAATGCAGTTTGCCTACACACCAATGAGTCTCTGCTTTGGATGGGTGGAGTAGGCTCTAGTACATCCATACCCAACTGACCCTAGTTGAACTTTGAAGAACTGATTTTTTTTCTGATTAGAAGGGGAGAGAGCAATTCAAATCACCTGCAGCATTAATAGTGACTGTGGTGGGAAAGTGACTGTGTCACGTGACTCACATGCTCTTGCTCTGTCCTCCACCATGTGACCTTGCTCCTCCACAGATCATGTGACCAGTGATGTTCTGAGGCTTTGAGCTGTCCTGTCCCCGGTGGGAGTGGGGCTTGATCTGCATCTTTGTATCTTTATGAGCCTTTAGTGACTTGCCTGCCTGTCCATCTTGCTAACCCAAGAGCTTTGATTTCCCCAAACCTACAGCTGCCACCAGTGAGCCAGTGTCTGACAATGCCATGTTTTTAAATATTAAAGGTAAGCCAGGAGAGGTGGGTTCTGTGCACCCAGGAACCCCCCCAGCTATGCACCTGACACATATACATAAATCTGATAACACTGGATTCAATTTGTTTATCTTAACTGATGTAAGATAACATTTATGTATTATATTAAATTGCATTTGACATAATTTAACATTCTTTGAAATTGAAAATGCTGTTTGTAATATTTGTCTCCATATCTCATCATCAAGGTTTCTATTCAATTCCTTATTCCAGGTCTTTTTGTAACTTTAGCTGTGTATTTACTTTTTTCATAGATTAAATATAAATCCTACTAATAGCTTTTTAAATTTGTGGTTCTTGTGGACTCCACATTATTTCTATTGGAGATGTTTCTGATAGTTATTCAGTACCCACCTGTAATCAGAAAACGTATACTCTGTAGATATGTTAGGTAGTGTTCACTTGGTAAATCAGATTTTTGCTTTATCATGTCAAATGACAATAATCTATTATTTTCAAATAATTGTCCTAAAATATTATTCCTTTCTTTTTTCAGATTCTCATATTAGCATTTGTTTTCAAGGCTGGAATTTCATAATTGTCCCATAAAGGAGTATGATAGGATATAGTGTTCAAATAACCCAAAATTGTATGCAAATCCCTGCATATATCTACAGTAGAGTTTGTTGTAAGGAGTGCCTTATCAATTCTATTTCTAAATTTAGGGCTTTTGTAAAGTTTGGAATTTAAAGGCAATTTGTTACACTTTGATTGCTCTATCCTAACCCAATGTTGCAAGATATCATTTTTTAAAACCAAAACAGAGTGAATTCTATTTGGGAAGCAATATTGGACCAATACAGACTTGGGACTTGGAGACCTGCATGTTGCTGAGATGAATATAATTTGTCTAAACTTTCTCTAGCATGCTTTCTCTTCCATAAAACAAATTCTCAAAATTCTCCCACTCTTTAAAAAAGGAGATTGGGGCTCTAATAGGGAGGGCCTGGAACAACAACAAAAATTTAGGTAAAACATTCACCTTTATCACATTGGCCGTCACTGTGAGAATTGTGCAAGAACACAACTGCAAGATCTGATTTCCAGGATATACACACAAATGACTGCTGCAGGCTGTTATTGGTGAATTCCAGGAGCTTAAATATATTAAAACAGACAGACTTAGACATTATCATGATAAGGCACAATATCGATATAGCCACATTAACAGAGATGTGGGATGATACTAGTGACTTGTCAAGGGAGATCATGGGGTACAAACTATACTACAGAAACAGACTAGGAAAAAGAGGAGGGGGTGTCGTATATACATAAAGGAAGAGATTGAGTATCTTGAATTAAACACCATCAAAGATCCAAATAAAGATATCAAAAGCCTTTGGCTACAGCTACACATGACCAAGGGTAGCAGAATAATTGTAGGAATTTGTTATAGACCACCTTTGAGCAACCAAGTTTATAATAAGGTTCTGCTGGAGAAAATAAATAATGCATCAAAACAGGGGTATATTTCGTTATTAGGGGATTTTAACCTCCCAGTGATCATCAGGGAAGAATTAAGTGGTATAATAACCTTTGAATCAGACTATGTTGATACCTTTTTATTGCAGGGGTTAGAACAAAAAAGTAAAACAACCTACAAGGGGAGGTAAAATCCTGGACATAACAAACTTACAATCTGAAATATCCAACACAGCAGTCATGGGGACTTTAGGTACAAGTGACTACAACATATTATAATGTAGTATAACAACAAGATTGCATATGAACTATGGAAGTAGTGTGACAGGACAGTACTCCAAGGTGGATAAATGAAATTCTGGAATCTTGGGACTGGAAACAGGAACTAAGTGAGAAATCGACAGGACTGTTGGAACTTGATAAAAATAAGCTGTTAGTCTTGGAATGAAAATATGTCCCAATCAGGAAGAAATATAATAGGAACAGTAGGATACCAATTTGGTTAACCAATAAGGCAAGGAAGTAGATAAAAAAGGAGAGGGCATAAACAAAATTTAGGAAACCCCACTGTAGCAAACCAGGTAAAATATAAAATGAACTAAGGCAAACTTAAGATCTGATCAAGAAAGAAAGGATGAAAATAGAGTTTAAAACTGCCCATACAAAGGACAACCAAAAATCATTCTTTTCATGTGTTAACAGTAGTAGGGGTGTGACAGATCTGTGGGACCAATAATGCATAATGGGACAGTATTAAATGGACCAAAGCAAATGGCAGATACAATAAACAATTATTTCTGCTCAATCTATAACAGCAAAGATACAAAACAGGTTTCCTACAGATTATTCATTGGGGATGTGACTATATTCATTGAACATGAAGTTATAACTGTTTTCAAAATTATTAAAATCAATGCATCTCCAGGACTGGATGGGTTACACCCTAGGCTCATCAAATAAATTACAATAACAATATTGGGACCACTAACATTATTGTATAACAAATCAAATGATCAAGGACTGGTACCTTTGGATTGGAAAAGGGTCATAGTTATCCCAGTTTATAGACAAGATGTCTGCAGGGCTATGCCCCTGCAGCCGTAAAAGGAACAACTCAATCTGTTGAAAATTATAGACCAATCAGTCTAACTGCCATTCTAGGGAAAGTGATGGAAAAACTATTGAAAGGGAGGCTAGATAAAGAAATAGTGGATATGAAGCTGTAGGACAAGTCATAACATGGCTTTGTTTCTGGAAAATTATGTAGTACAAACCTCATATCCTTCTATAATTAAGTTAGTATTCAGTGTAGATAGCATTCTAGTGGAAGTTATTTTTCTAGGTTTCAAAAAGGCCTTTGATAAAGTACTACACCTTGAATTAATAAATAAAATGAAAATATGGGTTTTGATAATAAATAGGTACAGTGAGTAGACTCTTGGTTGGTTGATGGACAGAACTCAACAAGTGAGAATCAAGGGAATGACTTCTGGAGAAGGACAGATGAGTAGTGGGTGCACCAGGGTCAGTCACTTTTAGACTTTATATAGGGATATGCACAACAATATTATTAATAATATTGTAGAACTTGCAGATGACTTTAAATTAGATGGACAAGTACACACTGAAGGCACTATCACTATCTATCACTGGTGAATGATTTAAAATACAATAAATTGTGGGCAATCACAAATAAAATGTTCTTTAATAGTTTCAAGTTCAAAAAGCTTCATTGATTGGCGTATGCCATTACAGCTTAAAACCATATACACACAAACATTCAACAGCATATTAAAATTACGCATATATTCAAAATGCATAAAAATCCTATTATCAGTGCATACTATCATAATGTTTAAAAGGTTGTTTTTTTCTGACCCTTTTGCTGATATATAAAAAAAATACTCTGCAAGTTTATTTACAATAATTTCATCTTGCACTGTAAATAGAAAGTTATGGGGATCATCTGGAACACAGCTCAGTTCCCTCCATATAATGTATATCCATATATCATGCATTTTTTCATACCAAGGGCATTTAAACTGTTCATGAAATAGATTTTCCACACCTCCCAGAGGACAGAACAGGAAATTTCAACAGCATAGGCATGTGTTACTAGGAAAGTCTCAAATTTATAACTCATATATGCACTCCTCCTCTTTGGGTCATGAATATGATCCAAATAGAATCTGTATCCAACCCATATATCATTTGCTGCATATCAAAGTGAAAATCTCGACCTTTTAATAGCATTTAAGTCCATTTCTTGGTTGTAATTTCTAATTTTGTTCTTTAAATATTTGTTCATATTTTGGACTGATAACAATATCCTTTTGAAAATATTTATATAGATATTTAACCTTGTATTCTCTTATTAAAAGATGCACATATGATACCTGTATGGACTTTTTACATCCAAGACTTCCCCACTTTTCTTTTTCCTCCAGACAAATGCATAGGAAGCTCTAGTGCACTTAATCCAGTATTTCCAACACAAGAGAGTCAGCCAAGGTTTTCTAACTATCTAGGCCAAGTTCTGCATTAATATAGGATGCAGGAATGGATTTAATTAGACCCAAGGAGGATTTAAAAAACTGAATTGGAGTTTTTTTCCAGTTCTGAAACTATGTAGGGTGCCCAGATTTCAGCTGTAAAGAGAGCTTGTGGAGTTAGTGTGGTAGCGCTGTGCCCCCCCCACCCCAGCCTGGGTTACAAATCTGAGAGAGAGATCCTACACTGTCATCTTTTCCTGCTTAAAGTCTGCTGTGCAACAGCACTCTATTTCTATCCTGTCCTCTCCTATCTTGTAGGTTGGCCACCTACACTGCCTTTCTTCTTTCCTCTTTTTCCTTTTCTGTCTCTCTCTCTCTCTTCTGCCTGCCTTGGCAAAAGCACAGCAGGCCATTGCCTGGTTTGCCTTCCCCTGCCTGGCTGTTATGTCAGCATGTATTGTAAAAGGACAGATAAAAGCATGTTTAGCAGAGCTGCAGACTCTGCTCAGCTATTAGAACTCTTGTTTAACCCCCCGTTATGAGAGGGGGAGCTGCCTTTATGTTCCCTTGCTCCTCTCTCCCCAATTGAGTTGGGGTTTTGTGCCTTTGGTATAAAATTCTGCAGAACCTGTTAAAGGGAAGAAAACAAGTGTTTTATAAAGCAGACTTGCTCTGCCCTGTGAGCTGTATTAGGGAATCTCCTGGGCAGATACTGATACTCACATTTTCTTTAACAAAGCCGTGGAAGTGTCTAAAAATTAGTGCAAGAACTGTTAAAATGCAAACATTGAAACTTGATGTTATAAATAGCAAGAGTTTTTCTTCTGTTGGTTTTGACTCTGTTCCTCCTGCCAGTGTTTTCTTGGTGCCAAAAACACCTACAGGGTCACAGAGCAGATTAAAATAAACAATTCTTTTTGCATGCAGTGCCACGGAAAGTTTCTTATGTTAAAAGTGCTGTTTACATGAGAACTCCTCCATGTCCACTCGGCTTGCTCTTCCTGTCTTGTTTTCTCTCTGTAAAACAAAAGCCCTGTGTACTGTAGCACTAGAAAAAGCCCAACTTTAAGCTAAATAAAAGGTTACCTTTTAAGCTTTAGCAGGGGCTACAATATTACAAATATTTAGATTCACTAGTGCTGATAGCATCCTGACAATGAAATAAATATTTTATTCTTATGTTCTGTAGTTCCCAACAATTGTAGTTCACCTGGGTGTTGTTCAGCAGGCCTCACCTGGATGTTGTTCTGTAGGTCTTCTCTTAGGGGCCAGCGCCCCTTTGTGCTGCTGTGTATATAGAGGTTGACCTGTCACTCACAGCAGGTGGGTGGACCTACAGTGGATAAATGCTCCTAAAAATGCCAAAAACTGTTTGCTTTTCCGTTGTGAGGCCTCCATTATGAATTGTTGTTGTTTTTCTGTATGATATTACATTTGAATTCTATTTTTGTAGCCTAGAAACATTTTGTACTAGACTAGGAGGTGGAGCCTCACAAACCACGTGATCATTTTGTATATAAGGTCTTCTCTCCGGGTCTAGGGAGTTCATTTCAGCCTTTGGTAGTGGTTGAGGAAACACAGATGGTGGGACAAATGCCATGTCCTAGCTGTGTAATGCTTGCTTAATTTATTTTCTGAAAGTTTTTTTATTTCTTGTAAATAAATACACACATTGGTGTGTTTTGCACCTACTTTTTGTTGTCTGTGCTTTTCTACTACACACCCACTGCAACAGTTAGTTTGGAGAAAGTAGCTTGAGTCAGGGGTCTAATATTATTACTGTACCACCATAGTTGTAATTAATTTTTTTAAGCCTATTCTTTTTTATTTTTTCAAATTTTAATCTCAGTGTTCATTATATGCGAGCACCATGAACCAATAGACGAAATGGGAAGACCCAAATAAACGTATTTGTTAATGGTGCTTATGCCTAAATTTCCAATTTTCCATTTTTTTGTGATGGATGAGTTCCTTTTACTAAAACTCATTACCTTACTCTTATCCTGATTAATTGTCAATGATAATCTTTGTGACTCTTTAGCTAAACAGTCTAATTTCTTTTGTAGGCCTGACTGTGACAGAATCAAAAAGGAATAAATTATCTGCATATGCCAAGTCCAGTATGGCCAAAGTTCAAATTTTAAGTGAGTCAGATGACTCCAATCCAATAGCATTTAATAGACTATCCATGTAGTATTAAATAAAGTGGGGACTAAGAGACAACCCTGATGTACCCCTTTATGAATCAAAAATTTATTTGAGACATTAGCCTCAGGATCTAATCTCACCTGGGTCCAGGTCTCACTATAGGGTGCAAAACGACAGATGTTAGAGAATAATCAATACCTTTGTCCAATATATGTTCCATAATATAGTTTGTGAAAATGAGTTGGAAGCTGAGGGAAAATCAATTAAAGCCACATAGAGCTTCTGACCCCGAATGGTACAGTTTTTTTCCTACAAGTGCCTTAGGATAGAAGTATTGTCTGTAATGGAACAATTAGAATATAATTATTGTCTATAGTGGAACAATTTTCTCTGAAACCAAATTGTAAATGGGGGAAGTCCACCAATAGACTTCAGTTGATTATGTAGCGTAAAAGGATAATCCTTAAAATATTTTCTTGAAATATCCAACGATCTAATTGATGATACATTTTGAGATCTGATTTATTGCCTTTTAAAAAATTGGTACAATGTCTGCACCTCACCAAGAGCCTGGAAAGAAACCCTACTGTATATGTTTGTTAAAAACAGAAAAAGAAAATCTGCCTACATTTAAGGTGCCTGTAAATAGACCTCTGCAGGAATTAGGTCAAGCCCTGGGGCTTTTTGCATTTTAAGGATAAATCACACTACTCACTTCTTCTATAATAAAGTGAGTTATTGGAAAATATATTAACTTTGCAGGGCCACAGATTGATATATCAGTCTAGAACTACAGTACGTTCTAACCCTATTGGCAGTCTAAGGTTCAAGGTATAAGAATTATAGCTTATTAATGGGCCACAGAACAGTAAGGTAAAATGTTCTACTTAGGACTCTGTTGATATATAAGTATCTATTGAGTTGGACCAGTTAGCAATTCCCCTAGCCACCAGGAGCCAAAAGGCTTTTGAATTTTTTTTAATGATGATTTCAGACATGACTTCCCATTGTTTTTTAGAACTCCTCTTTTCTCCTGTAGGACATGTTTATATACTTTATTTCTCTGTTCAGACATCTACAGTTATCCCTACTAGATTGTCTCTTAGTGATCTTAACAACCTCTAATAGTTTTGCTTTCTCTTGCCTGTAAGCCTGATCAAACCATTCTGTCTTGCTTCCAGAGTTAGTTCTACACTGAGGGTACATTAAGTATGAATATTAGAAAAGAAAGATTCCAGGAATTCATAAAGCTCTGTTGCTGTGCAAAAGTCAAAATTAGCTGTAAAGTTAAATTCAGAAATAATACTGACATCTGAAAATCTCAGATGAGATTTCATTTGTCCACTTAATACCCTTTTATTTCTGATTTCCATTTTTGGTGCACTGCACCCTTTTGGAGTCCTTACAAAGCTAGTGGGGAAAGCAATGTACTTACTGCCAACCTAATATCTAATGGTAGATGGTCACTTTCAGTTCTATTGGTAATTTGGAGAAAGGACCATGACTCAGTAGGGCCATCCCAAATGGCATAATCAATAATAGAAGCCCCAAGGCAAATAAATATGTCAATCTTCCCTCTATGTCACCAGGTAGTCTGCCATTAAGTGGGTAGCAATTATATTCCTGCATAAACTTAATAAAGTCATCCCCAGTTTGGTTTGTCTTGGTATCCATGGTTTTTCCTACATGGAGGGAGCTGTAACTCATATAAGGGACTGACAGTTAAGTTATCTAGAAGGCCATCAAACACCCCTATTCTGGCATTAAAATCTCCTACAATCAGAATGGGTGTATAAAACATAGAAACATAGACTTTGACGGCAGATAAGGACCGCTTGGCCCACCTGGTCTGCCTATTTCCCTGCCTATTGGATAAGCTGCAGATCCTAGTTAACCAACAGCCTACTTCTTCCTACCCCCCACCAGAATTGCCTTATGTCTGTCCCATGCATTCTTGAATTCCCCAACTGTTTTTGACCTCATGACCTCTTCAGGAAGGGCATTCCATGCATCCACCACCCTCTCTGTGAAAAATACTTCCTCACATTGCCCTGAGCTGTCCCCTCTATCTTCAAATTGTGTCCCTTGTTCTTGCATATTTCTTTTTTGAAAGATGCTACCCCTTGTAAATTTGTTGATTCCTTGAGGTACTTGAAAGTGTCTATCATGTTCTCCCCCTTCCTCAAGGATATACATATTAAGCTCTTTAGTCTCTCTTCATATGGCTTCTGTTTCAGACCCTGCATCATTTTAGTTGCCCTCCTCTGGACTGCCTCTATCCTGTCTATGTCCTTGCAGAGATGGGATCTCCAGAACTGCACACAGTACTCCAGATGGGGTCTCACCAGCTGTCTGTACAGAGGGATAACAACTTTTTGTTTTCTACTGGTGATGCCTCTCCATATACATCCCAGTATCTCCCCAGCCATCCTTACTGCCTTCTCACATTGCTTGCTTATCTTTATCTCATCTGACATGACAACCCCCTGGTCCTTTTCCATTTTTGTTGTCGTGTACTCTTCCTCTTGGTTTTTGTTTCCCAGGTGCATTACTTTGTACTTTTTTGCATTGAATCTAAGCTGCCATACTTTTGATCATTCCTCCAACCTTGCCAAGTCCCTTCTCATCCTTTCCACCACCCCTTGTGTATCATCCCTGTTGCAGATCTTTGTGTCATCTGCAAGGAGGCATACTTTTCCTTCCAGTCCCTCTGCAATGTCACTTATAAAGACATTAAAAAGGACCAGACCCAGTACTGAACCCTGCGATACCCCACTAGTAACCCCTCTTTCTTCGGAGTGGACTCCGTTTACTATTACCCTCTGTGTCCTGTTGTTCAGCCAATGTTTTATCCAGGTGACCACCCTGGGACCCACTCCCAGGCTGGCTAATTTGTTTATTAATCTTTGTGTGGGACTGTGTCAAATGCCTTGCTAAAGTCTAGGTAGGCCATGTCCACAACCCTCCCTGGTCTACTACTTTGTCACCCAGTCAAAGAAATCTATTAGCTTCATCTGACATGTAGGAGCATCTGATATAGTCCTCTAACAAGTCTCCCAAAATATCCCAGGGATCATCAATGGCAAACCTGGAAGAGGAAGGAGGAATGTATAAGTTGACTAATAAGAAATTGAAGCTACCTATCTTAATATGTAAGGTTAGGAAACAATCTCTAGTGCTAACCAGGTGGGCAGAAAATCCCCCTCCATCTTAACAAAAAATACCAATCTCCTGATGCTCTGCCCAGCTTACAGTCTTTTTCTGCAGGGACCTGAAAGAGTTCAGAGTTATTACTATTGATAGCATGCTCTTTAGAATGCCAAGTCTAGCAGGCCCAGTGGCACTGAGGGTTGAGGTGCTGGATGCCACACCTCGCGCCACGCCAGCGAACCGGGTTCAGGAGCAAGCTCAGGCTGCCGGGGATCAGGGGGGTAGGCCATGGACATGGATTGAGCTGCCATCAGGTAGCTCTCCTTTCCTGGAAGAGGACGGTTGTATGCACTGCACAGCTTTGGTGGCCCCTAGAGGAGACTGGGGGATTGGCTGACACAGTGCACATTTATGAGGGATATGATGGCAGTGGCAGACGTCCTGCAGGTGGGTGTGGGAGCACGCCTGCACTGTGCTGGATGTCATTGCACATCCGTGCTACCAAGAACATAAGAAAGAAAGACCCCCTTACATTGGTAGGCAAAGGCGGATCTAGAGGTTGTGGCCTCACGTCCCATGCCAGGCACCAGGACACCCACTCCTGTCCCACCTCCTGTCAGCAGCCATTCCAGCACTATAGATAGAGCACCAGTAAGGATTATGGTGGTCCTTCATCGGGGGACTCAGATCCGAGGGATCAGGGTAGGCTGCACTTGGAGAGGGGGTGCCCCCTACCGGAGAGAGAGGATGTCTGGGCTTCAGGTCAGATGGGCAGAGCCATCACACCGCACAACCACACTGGAGAGAGGCTAATGGTAAGGGTGAATAAAAATAGTTAAAAAAAAAAAGAATGCCAAGTCTCCTGAAAGCAAACAATCTCATAGGTTGAAATGTTTCCTAACTATTCCTGGTCTGCTCCTTTTGTGAAAGACCTGTGATATTCCAGGAAAGGATGTGATTCATAGTTGTATCCAACTGAGAACTATTAGCAGCATCTATAGTCAGATGCGTGGAAGACTGAGCCACGAGTCATTGATACCCTGCTAAGGCTTTACATCTATTAGATAATGGCACTGAACCAGATACATACCCCTGGTTCTGACCTTATCTGTGGAAGCAGATCCCTCTGTGCCTCTAATACTGAATTAATCACTATGTAGATACCCAAGTTATCAAAGACATTGCTTTTCTCCAAGACTTTTCCCCAATTATCTTGGATTTAAACAAAACATCTATTTGGGTGCCATCGTGATCCTCCCTCCTCTTAGCTTTTATTACCCCCCTATAACCCAATGGAATCTGTAAAAAAAAATGTACAAAAAAAGAACAAATTGATTTTGTTAGCTTACCATCAGTTTTTCCTATTGCTTTCTTCAAGCCAAATATACAAAGAGTAAAGAGTCTACCGTTCCATGTTGCTGAACTATCAGAATTAGAGATCTCTTTCCTGTTTACATATGTAAAGATAACATTAAATTTTTCAAGTAGATAACCATTATTCCATATATAGTGTGCTATTCTATGATTATCGCAGTTCATTTGAATGTATTCCACACCTAACTCGTCTGTATCCCAGAAAGTCTGTGCTGTATCTCCTTCTCAATCTGTATTTCCATCCTAGACTTGCAAAGTAAGGTGACATACTCCATCATATTGTTCTCAGTTTCAGATTCCTTCCTATTCATACCATATAATCTTAGGATACCAAAATCCTCTAGTATAGGACTCACATCTGGGGCTGAGGGAATTTCTCCCTGTAACAGAGATACCCTGGACAGGGCTCCTGCCTGTCATGGTTACTTATTACCACAGAAGGGACTTTATTAGCTATCGGGACTCCAACATTTTTAAGGGCAAGTATCTGCAATATTTTGAACTGGTTCCTACATTTCACCAACCTTCCCCAGAAGCAGCTCACAATCCTCTTCAATGGTGATAACACTAGTATACGCGGCCTTAAGCTTAGAAGCCAGCAGGCCACTTTTCTAAGGGGTGGACATTTTAGTGTCTACAGTTGGCCCTATTTCTTCTACTGCATTTGTTAATTTATCCCCTTGAATATTATCAGAAGTGGAGGAATTAGTACTTTCTTCCATAGATCTAGGTCCTGAGGGATGACAATTAAGCTCATCATTGAACTTTCTTTTCCTCCTTTTTTTTGGATATTTTTTAGCAACTTGTTTCTTTTTATATGTCTGTCTCATGAGGCTCAAATCAAAGAAGATGATAGAGCTAAAACTGGGTCTTGTAGTAGACTTCAAAAACTTTTCTGGGCTTTTCGCTTTAATAGTGATAAATGTGTGGTGTGTCATCTAGACCACTGTACTCCCAGAAAAAAGTTACAAATTAAACTATATAACATTATGGAAAGTAGATACTGAAAGGGACTTGGGGATTTTAATCAGTGATAACTTAACACATGCAAGCCCATGTAAACAAGTGACACAAACCACAAATATACTTATAGGCTGAATTAAAAAAGTATTTGTATCTAGGACTGAACACTGCAAACTTATATAAGATGATATTTGGATAAGGTACACCATTTTGGAGTTACGTGAGAAAGGATATTGAATTATTAGAGATTATACAGGAAAAGAACTCAAATGATACCTAGATGAAAAAACAAGTCCTACAAGGAAACATTGATGAGCTTAATATGTTCACACTGGAGGAGAAAAGACAAAGGGGATTTATTACAACTACACGTGATACTGGAAAACATAACTGTTATGACAGAATCTGGACTAAAATATAACAAGAGGGAAATAATTTTAAGATCTCATAACAGACAGATAAAGCTGGGTAAAGCAAACAAAATATTATAAGTGAGTTCTTTATAGTAAGGGCATAAGGGTATGGAATATGTTACCCAAGGAGCTGGTCGAGATATCATCCTTTTTGTTGATTAGAAATTAATTTGACAAGCACATGAAATAAACAAGAAACAAGGAAATATATGCCCACTAGGAGTGGGAGATGCACTATATGGGCATTAGCCTACTTTTGTCTTAAAAACCAAGTAAACTGCGAGGAACTATTTAGCAGGAGTACAGAACCAAGGACCTGAGGTCATGATTGGAAACTGTCAGGGGGAAGGTTTATGATGGATGTGAGGAAGTTCTATTTTATGGAAAGGGTGGTGGAGCCGTGGAACAGTCTGCCAGCCGAGGTGGTGGCCACCAAGACTGTAAAATGGCTTCAAGCATGGCTGCAACAGACTGTAGGTATGGTGATTGCTCAGATCAGCATCAGTAGGGAGGGGAGTCAGGGATGGACCAAGAGGGATAAATCCTCATATGGACAATAGGTTCCAGAGCAGATAGGGAATTCTGGGCAAACAAGATGGAACTCTGGTCTCTTTCTGTCGTCATTGTCTATGTTTCTATGAACTGTCAATGTGGCCTTCTTGGGCTTTAGTAAGGCATTCGACACAGTGCTGCACAGGAGATTACTACAGAAGTTAAGAGGCCCAGGGGCTAGGGAACACAATAACCCAGTGGGAGGAAAATACTTTGTTAAGAAACAGAGCCAGAGAGCAGCACTAAATGGGACATTTTCACGGAAGGGGGGTCTCAAGCAGAGAATCACAAGAGTCAGTACTGGCCTGCGTACATTTCAATATATTGATTAGGGACATAGGGGCGGGGCTAGAAGGAAACATCCGTCTATCTGCAGATGGCACCATGATCTGCAATAGAGTTGAATATAAAGGAGGGAGTAGAGGCAATGAGGAAGGACCTGAAAACCTAGAAGAGAAGTCCAGAATTTGCAGCTTAGATTCAGACCAAACTGTGCAAAGCCATGCACATCGAACACAAAAAAACAGAGCTGAGTGCAGGATGGCAGGGAGGTTATGTGATATGCAATTGAGGGGTGTGAGGAAGACTCAAACTACACTGAAAGTTTAGATGAAAATTCTTTTATTTTAACAAAGGATTTTAACTGTATCACCAATAGGACCAGCCAACGCTTTCATGGCAGAGCTAACCACTTTTCAGGACCCCAGTGATCCTATTTTGAAAAACAGAAAACAAGATTTTTAACACATACTATCATTTACAGTCTAATACAATCATTCTAATAACCTCAATAAGTAAAATAACATTTTGACTTCTATACACCTTGTTAGCCTGCTTTTGGCTTTAGATACAAAAAAATCTTATTCTACTGGCCTTGCCCGGCTACATCATTTACTCTCCGGAATCAAACCATTGTGATCTTCCATGCCCTCTTGACCTCCCTTGTACCAAAATACATTTCGACCTATACCTTGGAGGAAACGGACCTAGGGGTTATCATGACAGATGAAAAATGCAAAGCAGCTCAGGAACACAACATGTGCCAGACTTGGATGGGAAATGAGAACAGCACTTATCACATCTTGGAATGCAATCATTTATTACAAAAGTGCAAGAAGTGCAAACATTTACAATAGTGCAGCAGGCCCTTACAGAAAGAGTCCGGTTCATCAAAGGCCCCTACTGGTGTCCTCAAGGTGACAATAGGGAGGGACATAGCAAGCAGAATAAGGGTGGTTTTATTTCCCCTGTGTGAGCCATTGGTTTGCCCTCATCTTGGGTACCATGTGCAATTCTGGAGCCCTCATCTTAGAAAGGACATTGACAGGGTGGAGGCTGAACAGAGGAGGGCAACCAAAATTATACAGCAGCAGAAGGTGAAGCCCTATGAGGAAAAGCTGAAGGACCTCAACATGTACTCCTTAGAGAACAGGAGAGCCAGATGTGGACATGACTGAGACCTTTAAATACCTCTGGAAAATACCAGTCCCGTGGTGTGAAGGGATGAGGCACTAGGGGCCTCACCTGCCACCATGCTGGTGACCCGGGTTCAGGAATGGACCAGGGTCACTCAGCGGGTGGCCAGGGAAAGGAAGATTGAGCATCCTTAGACAGCTCTCTTCCTTGGAGGAAGGGCACAGTGTGCACCACTATTTGGCTGCCACCTAGCAGAAGCTGGTTGGCACAGCAGTGATCACCCAGCTAGTTGGCTGAGGAGCAGGCACAAAGTTATACCTGCATCGTCACACAGTATGTGCATGCTTTTGCTTGTGCACCAGCATGGGTCAGGGAGAAAATGGGGAAAAACACCCACACCAGCAGGATGACACAGGTGACTCCATGGATCACGCACAGTATACCGAGGTACTCGCTCACTCATGGAGTTCAAGAAACAGACAGGATAAGTCTCAGGTGTCAGAGCTGGGGTTGCCAACAGAAGGGGGTCAGTGGGGGGGTCAGGCAATGAATAAAAGAAAAACACCTCTGGGAAATAAACAGAGTGGAGTATGGAGAGCTTTTTAGGTTGAGCACAAACATGGTGACATGGGAAAACACATTGACATTAGTGGGGAGATGTTTCAACAGGGAGGTGAGGAAGCATTTCTTCACAAATAGAGTGGTGGACAGCTGGAACTGGTTGCCTAGGGTGGTGGGAGCAGAATGATAGGATTCAAGCAGGTGTGGGACAGACACATGGGTATTATTAAAAGGAAGACATCCAGGGAGGGTGGGGAAAGCTGTGGGACACATATGGCTCCTTGCCACCATGTAGGTAGGTAGGGTTAAGGCAGACTGGATGGGCCAAGCGGTCCTTTTCTGCCAACAAAATCTATGTGTCTATGATTCTGTAATGTGTGTGACTTTATCGAGGAGATATCTTCATAGAAGATCAGATGTGATGCCAGCCCCAAGACAATGCAGGTGGCTAGTTTCAACAACATTGATTAAAAACATTGGGAAACATGTTATCAAAAGGAAAATGTAATTGTTCAGCTGTAACCAGCAGAGGGCTGCCTGTCACTGGGAAATGTTCATTGTTGTCAGTTCTGTGCAGTTGCATCGAGCTCATAATAACATGTGAGGTACTCTGATTCTTTCCAAGTGTGGGTTTCTGTTTTTCACATGCACAGATTGCTACAGTATTAAAGAACCCCAGATTTCAGATTAACCTACTATTACTATTCAGGTACACACAGATAAAACCACATTCCTTTTGCATGCCAAATAAAACCCCAATCCAGTATGACCTTAAGGTAAGAGTATACCTCTGGAAAGCTAATCTCAAAGGTTTATTTTAAATGAATTCAATAAAAGTAAATGCATCACCAATTACTTGTTTATCGTATATGGTTCAGTATTGTGTATGGAAATCCATACTTTCCAGCAGTTGCCATTGTACCACAGTAATGATGTCGGAATGCTGTTTACCACAGTAGCAGTGTCACTGCTGTGGTTCAACAGCTTAGAATCTCAAGATTCCTCAAGCTTTCCCTACACTGCAGATTCCTCATAATGAAGATATCAGCAAGACTGAAAACACACCATGTAAACTGTTTGTTCAAAGATGAACTACTAGAAATTTTACCTGCACATGTAGCTGTTACTTATATTACATTACCAGTTTTTAATCTAATCCTGTTGTTTGCTGTTTTCTGTTTATTTTGCCATAGTTTAAGAAAATTAGAAAGACAGTAAATGAATTAAGGCAAACATACACATATAAAATAATGTATGGGCAACTGTATGCAGCAAAGCTGATTTTTCCATCTTGGCATGAGATGACATCATAGAGACTCTTGAACTTTGCTTTGAGGTCTACGATGTCATCTCATCCTCAGTGGAAACACAGTCTGTGCATCATTGCCATATACACTGTTCTATTTGTTTTATTTTCTGTGATACTGAATGGAAAGTCATTACCTTAGAATTAAACACTTTCTATGTAATATAAAATGAAATGTAGGATTTTCATTGTGCTGTGATGGAACTACCCTGGTTTAGGACCGAGTGAGACCAGGGGAGGGAATGCAGTTGGGGCACTGCAACTATGTGTGAAGGTTCCGTGGATGACTGCAAATAGCCTCTGATAGTGCAAGACTCAGTCTGATGGCCTCACATTGTGAAGATGATCTCAGGTCAGGCTGCTTTGCCATCTTGACATGCAGTAGGTCTTGCATGGGGATCCCTTCATTGATCTAGCAGACCTTTTGAGGTCTAGCTAACATGAACACATGCCTTTTGTGGTTCCTTGACTATTATAAACACTGGCGAGGAAAGATTTGCTCAACCTCTCCCTGTAGGGGCTTTAGGGATAGATGGAATATAGTTCCTGGATTTGCTGGAGACTGCAATGATTTAGTGTGGAGGGGGAAGAATGTAACCCTGAGATACCCTTGGGTTTCTGGAATACATTGCTGCCTAGGTGTCAAGGGGTCATGTTGGGCTTTCTTGCTGCACATGTGCTCTGGAGGGGACTGTGGGCAGGGGGAGGAGCCAGTTTGGCCATTACTCCTGCATTCTTGGTGAGAGATCCAAATTCAAGAGAGAGAGTGAGAAAGAGAGAAGAAGCAGGAGGAAGTTTGGTTCCAGGGTCAAAGAAGAGGATTCTCCAATACTGAGATATAGAGGGTGGCAGTTAGAGCCTGTGCGTGCCTGTGGCCCCCAGAAGGCTTCTGACTGCACTCTAGTGTGTGTGTGGGGGGGGGCCTCACAGGCTCCTGCCCTCTGTTGAGAGGTAGAAGGAAAGAATAGACTATCAGTTAGGATCCCCGTGGTGCTCCCTATAAAGGATATATATATATACATCAGATGCCTCAGCTTCACATGAAGGAAGAAATGTACCAGTGAATTGTTAAATACAATATAGTGCCCTAGGGTAAGAGAAAAAACAAAGTACACTTCATCATTTGCATCAGTCCCTAGTGAGACATTCTGCTTATGGGGACAGTGCAAGAAAAAGTGGTGGCTGCTGGCTTTGTGCAACCACGGTTCCCTGGTAGGTCTCTTGCCAGCCATATACTGACATCAACAGTTACTCTGACTCTTCTCTTGGAGGTCAGAATGACCCTAGCCCAAAGATTAGACTGTAAGTGAATTAACCTGTTTGAGAATGCTGCCCGCCCTGGCAAGAATATGATTTGAACTGAATTATGCTGATTCTGGAGGAGCTGGTATGGAGGCAGAGTAAATAAAGACCAGCTGCTAGACTCTGTCCTGGTAATGGACAATGAGTTTATTGTTTTTGTGTTATTGGTACCCCAGAAACCCCCACGCTCAATGTTTCCAAACTGTATTTTAGAATTCTGACTGGCCCCTTTCAACTAATAGGAAAGCCCCAAAGTAAGCTGTGACCATCAGGGAGTGGCAGGCCTTACAGAAATGGTGTCTAAACAGAGACTTGAGGGTGCGGCTCTAACAAGGCTTAGGAGGCATAAGGCAGAGGCTTTGGAACTTGTATTCACAGTTTTATTGGACACTATTTCACCTGTGGTGTAAATATTTTACTGGGCTCTTTGTTTGCAGTGGACTTGTGTACATGTCAGGTGACTGGTGGGAAGCACATGTGCCACATCGGTTTTTAAATGGAAAGACGAACTGCCAGTCAGTTCCTGCAAACTAGCGGGTACATTCAGAAGAACATCACACAGTCTGCTCACATGGCCACTTCACCTGTACCGAGTGTCAAGCTGAGGCCCTATTAAATGTTGTGGAGCTGCAAACCGAACACTGAGGAAACACCCTGACAGCAATTGGACTGAAACTCCCTGGCATTTTGTTTGGTGGCTGTCTATGTAAGAGGGTGTTTCTCTGACATGTCACTAGCACCCCTCATACACACCGACCTACCTTGGGTTGGCCTGGGTTCTTTCGGATGCAGTACTCAAATAGAATACCAGAACTGGTTTGGGGCCTCCACCTGAGGCAGGGTATAAAAAGGCTAGCCAATGTGGCCCTAACCTCCCTCGAACAAATATTATTTTCATCCCACACAGAGTTACTTTTTTCTGTACACAGTATACATACACACAAAGCAATAACCATGAGCAAGAATTATAAAGTGAACAAACCTCAAATTTATTATAGGGATGGGTAAAGAGGAAACAAAAAGCATAGAAACAAATCTTTTCTTTTTCCAACAGTTGTCCCCACAATCCCAGCACCACCCACGGTGCCACCCTCACCCCCCCACAGCCATAAGTATGGTTACTGTCGGTTGCAGTGGGTACCTCAATGGGGTGTTGGTGGCCAACCAGTTGATGTACATTGGGGATACAGTGGGAATGACAGTCAGCACTTGAACTATAAGAACTTTGAAAAAGGTACCCCAAATGGATTTCAAACAGGGTAAATGGACAATTTTTATAATCTTTGCCTGCTGGGCTTTTTCCTGCAATTAACAAAGTCCTGACCAGGACTTCACCCCCTCTATTTTTATTTTTTTATTTTTATTTGAATCTAGGATTATAAGTACCTTTGAGCCAAGGCTCTTTTGCAAAGGTTCCATGTCAGTTGAGGTACAATTCAAACAAGACATTGAATAATAGTATAACAGTGGGTTACAGGCAGTTACATACAGTTTTATACATTCAATACAGTGGCAAAAATGCCAGAAGGAGGTCTGGTAACAGGGTTGACACGGTATGGAGGAGAGACACACTAGTGAGTGCGACCACAGGCACTTGTCAAATATCAATTAATGTGCTACATGGGGTAGGGAAGGAGGGTGGGAGGAGGGAGGATGAATGCGAGTATGGGAGAGGGAGTTGAGGGGGGAGAGGGTTAAGTGCTAGGTGGAAAGAGCAAAGAGAGGAGGGGCGAACAATTAGGAAGGACAGTCACAGGAGGTAGATGCAGACAGGATGTGATGGAGATTGGATTTGAATGGACCAAGCTTTGGCATTGAAGCGGTGTCAATGTTGAGACCATTGAACCTCTATATCAAGCTAAACTGATCAATTTTTAAAAAGATCTCTATAGGGCTGCAGCCCAGAGGTACTCAGTTTCTGAAGACTTCAGGGGGTGCTGTGAAAGGATGAGGCTTGGCGATACCACTCTAAATGTAGCAGACAGTCTCTTAGAGAACAGCCCTACAGGCCAGGGATTTTAAGCAGGTGCAGGATCCTACACCCATGATGGGCCTTTCATTGTCTTCCCCTAGGAACTTTTGTCGCCTTCACCCCTCAGGCCTTTTGTCATCTTCACCCCAGAGACAGTGCTCCAGATCTCCTGGAGAGATCGACACCCCACCTAGGCTGCAGGTGAGGGATAGCCACCGTCCCCAGAGCTCTCAATCTGACCAGGGTACCTGGCAGGCTTGGTCATCCTGGACATCCAGCTGGAATCACAGGTTCCACTGAAGCATAAGACAGCTGGGCTTCTTTACAGTCTCAAACCAGCTGGAAACAGTTCAACTAAGTTTACAGGCTGGAAAACTGAGAACGGCAGTTCAAATAAATTCCCACTAGGTAAACAGTTAGTAGTTCAATTCACTTCCCTGCTGGGAAAATGGGCTAGTAGGTACTCTGCCTAAAACCTTTTTTGGCTTGGAGAAACCTAACTGCACCAAGGCTAGCCTACTGGCTGGTGCAGCCCCCTCACACAGTCTCCACCTCTCCTACTCGGCTGGAACTCCTTCCAGCTCTTGGGGTACAGCCTGTTATAGCAGCCCCCCCAGCTCCCATTCTATTGGCCAGCCTTTTCCTGGGCTCACAGAAGGTGCTCTTTAACCCTTCCCAGCAGCCCCGGTGTCAGGGAGAATTACAGGGGCTCACCATGTTTGTTTACATTATGCTGCATTGCTTGTGCAGCTATAACTTTTATTACAAGCCCACTTGGGGCAGATAATCACCTGTCTTGGCACCGCTTGCTCTGATGGGGCTAGGAAAACCCTTCTTGCGCTTGGGAGCCATGTGTGACCTGTTCAGGGCTCCCAAAACAAGAGGCACCCATTTGCACCTTCCACAGCTGCGGGCATGCGTCTTAACTCACATTTATGGCTCCTGATCCCAATAGCTATTTGGGGAAGAGGAAACTCTCAGTACAATGCCCGGAGGCATTTTTAACTTATATCTCAGCTCCACTGCCATCCCTAGAGTTGGGAATATCTTTTAATTGCAGCCGCTCAGTCAAAAGCTACACACAGTAGGATCTGTGGCTCCTTTAAGGTTGGCTGCACATGCATGGTGCTTCTGCATGCATGGCCATGTTTGTTCACATCCTGTCCAGACTCCTATTACTGTGATGGGGAGAACCTTTCCCCAGGGCCTGGAGGCGCAAACACTGCAACAGATCTTGGCCCCTTCCTTATGGGGCTGAGGAACAAAGAACCCCAGTGGCAGCTGCCACAAAGATCAAGGAGGAAGCCCTGGTCTGAATCCCACCAGAACTCCTGAGTAAGCCCTCTGGTCCTGCTTTACCAGTCCAGGGACTGGAGGCAGAGGACAATAACTGCAGGGGCAATAGGGGCTGTAGCCCAATGCAGGTAAACCCCACATTGAAAGGGGAACTGACATCTAGCACATCATTTTGGTGAGTTTAGACAAGACCCTCCTCCCAAGACTGTTCCAATCGGTGACCCAGCAGCTGCCCCATTCTCAGAGGAGGAAAATATTTAGCAAGTGATTTACTTTCAGCATGAAGTGAGATCATGAGACATCTCAGGAGGTCTGCCTGTCAAATGTGCCCAATGTCATGCCCATGATGTAACTATTTGGAAGTAGGGTGCTTGCTGTTGTTCGGACTTCCTGATTCTGATAACTACTTTAGTCAGTTTTCTGGGATGCCACTGTCACCCTTGGGGTAGCCACTGGTGTCACCCGATACTTGTGGTGTGTTCAGCTGTACCGGCCTCATATGGACTCCTGTTTGGAGCAGCAGACCTTCATCATATTGTTCATTCATCCCATGGCAGTTATACTGGAGCACTGTCGGCAAAAAGAGTTCTGTTATATATGACCTTGGGGAAAGCTGCTTCCGTGATTACCATGGAACCACCACTTGTCTTCACCATGCCCAGATTCACTGGGGATATGGAGCTGGGCAACAGTGACACAAAGGAGGAACTGAAATGCCCAGGCTGGAGACTTATACCCATGTGTACAGGTAGCTGACCATGAGAAGGAACCTGCCATTTTCACGAGCCTTGTTCCCTTGCCCTCTGACTCCTATGGGGATGCTAGGCCACAATGAGGAAGCTCATGCTGGAGTTGTCAGTAGCTACCATGCTTTTCATGTTTATGGACTTTGCAAGATTGTGCTGTCTCCTGGAGGAGAAACTCGTGACATGTTCTGTGCTGCCCCTTTGAATCAAAGTTTGATGAGTGACACTTGCTCTGTGGAGGGAGAGACAAATCACTACCTGCTGTACTACCCATAGATTCTGCTGCCTCTTCCAAAAGACTTTCATATTGTACATTTTCCCCTTAGATGGACTTCTAGTGTACTCCTTTCCTCAAATGTTATACAAAATATTTTGTGTAGTCATATTGTGTGCTGCAGTTTTGCTGTGTACACAATACATTTGCCGAGTGTTCTTTGCAGGAACAGTAGGTCTACACCAGTGGCCCAGTAAGAGGTTTTCTGTAATATAGGATGTAATGCATGGTTTTCATGGTACTGTGTTGGCTCTTTCCTGGTGTAGAACTTAGTGAGCCCAAGGTGTGGCGAATGCAGTTGGAGCACAGCACCCAGGGGTGAAGGTTCCAGTTCATGACTGCAGATAGCACCTGATAGTTCAGGACTCTGTCTGATGGCCTCACATTGTGTTGATGGTCTCAGGTCAGACTGCTCTGCTATACTGAGATGTAGTAGGTCCTGCATGGGGATCTCTCCTTTTGCCACAAAAGTTTTAACCTCCTTGGCAGGTCTTGGGTATTTTATCAGCCCTGTCCCCATTCCTGGCGGTCATCACTTACCTCTCTCCGATTGTAGGCAAGTACCCCAGAGGATTTTCCCCATGGTGGGGTGGGAGGAGAGGGCTGCCCCTCGCCCCCATACACAAATCTATTGAAGCCTCTGACTGGAACGGCAGAGCAGACCGACGGAACACAAGCAGGGCTTCACAAAGTCCAAGCCCATTTTCTGTTTTCCTTGTTCTCCACCCCTTGCTGTAAAAGATCAAGTGTATGCATGGAGACATGCATGCCCAACTTTGTTTTCTAGCACCCTCCCATTCTTGCTGCTTGCACTGCCCTGCCACCACGCCTTCACCTGCTGGTGGTCATATGCTGATATGACATGCTCCCCACCCTGTGAGAGGAGAGCAGTCCCTTGGATGCTTGATCCTCTCCTGCCCTGGCTGATTCCCAGTTGACTCCAAGCTCATTCCCAAACCTGGGTCACTGGCATGGGAAAAGGTAAAGTGTGCACAGTGTATCAGCCCCTGCACCACCGGACTGGCTACATGGAAGTTTCTTTATTGATCTATCCACCCTATTGAGGTCTATGTAATATGCACAAATGCCTTTTCATGGTTCCTTGACTGTGCTAAACACAGGCAAGGGGAGATTGATCAAACTTTCCCTGTAGGTATGGCTGGAATGTCCAAGATTTTTCTGAGGACAGCAAGGTTTTATTGAGGGATCCTAAGATCACCTTTGGATTTCCTGAATACATGGCTGCATTCGTGCCAAGGGGTTAGGTTAGGATTTCTTACTGCACTTGTGCTGTGGAGGGGCTGTGGGAAGGGGAAGAGCCAGACTGGTAATCACTACTGCATTGTTGGGGTATACCAATGGGAATACCATGAAGACCACCACAGTGACATTTTTGGCAGTTCGTTGTGATGGTCTCCATGTATTCTGACACTGTTGCCACCAGGGTGTTTGTCCCCCTCCTCAAACTAACTCTGACTGGAGTTATCAATCCTTAAAGCAGCGGGTATGAGGCAGAGCCCCCACATGGGGGTTGTGGAGGAAAAGCCCCCACAGAAAACACTTGTTCCCCAGTGATGGCACAACACCAGTTGGCAGTTGTGCTGCTGCTGTTCTGACGGTTGACATATTTCTTGCCACCACAGCATAGTGGATCCCATTGTTGGTGGGAGACTGGAATTCAAGACAGAGAGCATGAGAGAGGGAGGAAGTTTGGTTCCAGGGTCAGAGAAGAGGACTCACCCACAACCAGGTATTGGATCACCTATTTTTCTCCAGTTTGAGTTCATCCCCAGCAAGTACTGAAGTGGCAGGGGTTGTTTACAGGAGTTGCCCCTCAGGGGGATTGACTCTTAAGAACTGTTCACAAATGTGATCCCAAAGTATGAACATGCTTGCTGCTACAGGCTGTGAGGAACTCTGTGAGTACTGGCCCTTCATGGTCCAGAATTAAAAGTACACTGGTTTGTCCCTGTGGGATCCTATCCACATGGGAATCAGTGAGGTAAAATGAGGCAGTTGAAGCCTATGTATGCTTGTGGTCCCCAAACAGGGTTCTGATTGTTGGCACACTAGTGGTGTCACCCACATGGCTCTGTCCTTTTTCAAGAAGTAGAAGGGAAGAATGGACTATCAGTTAGGAACGTGGTGGTGCTTCACATATCGGGTGTATATATTAGAGGCTTTGGCTACAGATGAAGGAAGGAAAGGTGAATGGTTAAAAGCAATATAGTGCCTTGGATATGAGAAGAAACTATGTATACTGCATAATTTGCATCAAACCCTGATGGGGCCTTCTACTCATTGGGGCCACTGAGGGGAAAGATGGTGGCTGAGGACCTTGTGCAAACCTGGTCCCCCACTGAGTCTCTCATCACCCATATACTGAAGCCTACAGGTCCTCCAAATGTCTTTTGTCCTTTGAGAGGTGCCCTGAGTCCACAAAATACAAGGTTCCAGTTTAGACCAGCTTTCCAAAGAGCTGGTACCCCCAGGAGACAAAATGCTGTATCCATTATGTCACTCTGATGATGCAGCATGAGGTGCTGGCAGCTGAAGGCTTTTCAGGTCTTTGCCAGGCCTAGCAAGTCAGTCGGTGTTAGAACTTTAGATGTTCAACATCTAAGAGTTAGAGTCTGTCACAGCTCACTAAGGGTCCTGTGTGGTAAGAATATTTCGCTCTTTTAGATTTAAGAAGCTATAGAACTTTTTTCTATTTATTTTGCTATGTGCAAACCATTTCTTTTTAATTTCTGTAGTAACCCTGTAACTCCCATAGTCTTGTGTATGGTGATATCCTGTAGATGTGTAAACATTGGAAAGTAGTATTATTTGTATATACTTCATACCTCTGCGACTGACTCTTTTGGGGGGATAACTAACTGCTGGTATTGACAAATTCACAATCCAGCTCCAAAGAGGGAGAAGAAGGGCTATGGTTACCATATTCTAAGAAGTAAAGTGGTTTTTCTAAAGTGAATGACAGGGGAAGGCCATTTGCCCTTAGTCAAAGGAGCATTGTACAGTGTGGGCAATGGCTCTGGTGGGATTCAGAGCAAGAAAGTCCAGAGGTAGGAGATTCACTTCTGATTGGTGGCAGCTACCAAGGTACCCTTACAGGTGTTTAGGGTTGAGAAACTTGGCTACCTGTTGCAGACTCAGTCCTGGGTGTGGACAGCTTGTGAAAAAATCATGGTAGCAGTGGGATTTGAAAAGGATTGTCAATAACCTAGTTAACTATCCAGTCACAGAACAGGATATTACATAAGGGAACACAGTGTATACTACTACTGTTAGTTTTGTTTTAAGCAACAGTAGTTAGAGAGAAGACATTATGTCTGGACTGTATGAAACGCGACTTTGCTAAAGGAAAGGGGTGGGTTATGACGAAAGGCAATCAAGGGCAGAACTCATAAACGTCCTCAAGGGAAGTGACCAGGGAAGTGGTGGAGAAGTCAGTGCTAGCCGAAGTTGTGAGACAGAGGCTGGAGAGCATGAAAGTGAGCCATAGTAGCCAGGAAATAGGGCAGTTATGCAGGTACAAGAGGTTGAGCAGGAACTTGCCTTGTTAAGGCAAACACTGAGACAGAGCTACAGAAGATGAAACTGGAATCAGAGAAGGAGAAGAAGCAGAATGCTGATGCAAAGAAGTGAAAGGCTGAGGCAGAGCTGCAGCAGATACAGCTGGAAGCAGAGGAGCAAGAGAAAGAGGCAGTATGAGATCCAGCTGAATGAGCATGAGCACGAGCAAGAGATAAAGATTCTGCACCAGAGGACAACACCACAAACTATGAGTAATGGCATGAGGGCTGTGACCCAGGAAGTCAAAATTAATTGTAAAATGTTTCCTAGATATCTGGAGGGGGAGGATCTTGATTTTTTTGTCTCTTTTTTTTTTCATTATCGATTTCTCCCTCGGGTCTGCCCAGGTGGACTCTTTGGTCCCATCCCTTATCACTGAATCATAGCACTTAATGGCAGAAAAGGACTCCATGGTCCATCCAGTCTGCCCTTACCCCCCAGACTACCATGTTTGTTCCTTCCCCCTCTTGTTTGGCTATCTACCTCAGTCTTTGCTGGATCATCCCTTGACTCCCACAGATCACCCCCTCCATGGTGGGGATAGGTGGGGAGGGCCATTCTCACCCCACCCAGAAACCCATATCCAGTTCTGGGACCCCTGCCATGTGGCAGTATGGAGCAGACAGCAGGCAGGCAGGATGTCACAGAGCCCAGGCCAACCTCTTTTTCTGTCTTCTCCCTTTCCAACTCCATGGTGACACAAAGAGCACATGTGTGTCGAGGCACGCATGTGCGCTGTACCCACGAGTCCTTCTCCATCCCTGACCAAAGTCTGCCTCATTAAGCTCAGCGCTACCACCAGACCTTTACCTGGTGGCAACCAAGAGGAGGGATAACCCACTGTAACCCCCCTGTTACCCGGGGTTGCAAGAATCCCAGTTAGACCTAGTGGCAGGCAGGGAAGGCAGCTTGTGACACTCCAGTTAAATGGATTTCACACTGTCTCACTCTGTTCTCAGTCTGAGCTGAGACTGAGGGATGACATCATTTTAGAACTGTCGCAGCTGCATAAGCCACTTTGGAATGTTGCAGCTAGGGAAGTTAGGATAGAATGTTGGGGAATTTTGAAGTGATTCAAGAGCAGTTCTGTAGTAGAGTGCTGAAGATGGAGGAGGTGTGCTGCAGCTGCAGGCCCTCATAGCCCTCAGCTCTGACAAAGAGCTATATTTTTGTTGAGGTGTGTATTCTCACCTGAAGTGGAACACAAGAAGAGCCAAGTGAAGTGGTAGAGACCACTTACAAAGGTTCAGGGCCCCATCCCTGCAGGGATGGGTGGAAGGATTCCGACTACTTCCGGGGGCAACCCCCTGGTCTGGCTAGAGGAAGAAGAAGCTGCCTAAATCTAGGTTCGTGCTGAGGCACCAGAAGTTTTGGTTGAGATTTCCTTGGAGAAGCAAAAGCATGTGGGGCACCTGCAACCAAGGGGTGAGTTCGCTCTGATAAAGGGCCAATGTGTTTTCACCTGAGACAAGATGAATCTAAGTGACTGTTACTGTGGGGTCAGGAAAAGACAGCCAAGTACAGTTTTGAAAGTTGTGGGAATTGGACTACTTAACTCTGTGGGGGTCTAGATAAATGGACACAGCCACTCATTAAGTATGTTTCAAGTTCAGCACAGGTGGGATGGAAGAACAAGTAAATTAAATGTGACATACATTTAAAGAGAATCTACACAGTAAAGTGTTTTCAGAGGATGAGGTGTTAAAGTCCAGAGAAATGGCCGGGTACAAATTATGGGAGCGAGAGGTGGGAGACCCCCCCCCCATCAGTAGTAACCAAATTCACCTCTACGGGTTTGCTTTGGGACACCTGTTGCTTTCTCTCAGGTACTTGGCCAGTGCCTGAGGAAAGTACCCAGATGTGGGATTGTTGAAGAAGATTCCCCTATGGAGCCAGAAGTGCTCAGAGGTGGTTTAGGGAGCCACCGAGAAATGTTCCATGCTACATGGAAAGTGTCCAAAGGGCTGGCAGAGAGCTGAGCCATGGAAAGAATGTAGTCCAGAGGGCTGGCAAGGGAGCTCAGCCAGGGAAACTGAAAAAGAGTTGAGTTAAGGCAGAATGCCCAGAGTGTTTCGAAACCTGAGGGTTTCAGTGTAAAGAGGATGTGCTCTGATCGCCATAAATCTGCATTACCAGGAGTGTAGCCCCGTTGGGGTCAATCTATGCTTTGTTATTCTGTTGGATGTGAATAAAAGCCACACTTTAGAATCCCAACTTCTGGTATTGGACATTACAGTTATTGCTTCCTGTGTCCGGAGTTATTTGGGTGCCCCTGTGCAGAGTAGCTGAACCTAATCACTATGCCGAGTGACACCTTTCTCCCCAAATTTCAGGTTATAAAAATGGAGGCACTGAGTCATAGGACCTAGGCCCCTCAACCTGTCCATAGCCACACAGGCAGGGGTAGTAGCCCTCTCAGTTTAGCCCCGACTGGGGGTTACATCTTGGAGGCTACCACTGGGATTCTGTTGAAATTTGGGAGAAGGAACAAGGAAGGTTGCTTGGATGGTGGCTAGCACTTTGACTATCTGTCAGAGAGTAGCCCAAAAAGTCTGAAGCAATGGCAACTAAATGTGCCACTGTGTGCTGCTGTCTATGTGCTGTTGTGATATTGCCAACTGTTTACCAAGGAGCAGTAAAGCCCGAGTGAGTATGCCCTTGTCCTGCAGCAAATTATAGCATTTGCCAGCTTTTAAGAGAGAGACCTGTTGTGCTTAATGGCCATGAAAAATGGTCAAAATGGTGCTCCCTGCCGAGGAGCTGCAGTTAAGGAAAAAAGTGGTTTGCTGCTTAAAGTTTGCCTTGCTCGACGATCACCATGAGGAGAACATTCGAGAGGAAGAGGCTCATTTGCAAGGTGTCGAGTGATTGGTGAGACTGCAATCAGTCCGCCTGAAGCCAGCTCTAGGCGACTGCACAGCATTCGAGAGGGAGTGTGAGTGGAGTGTGGAACTGGCTTGTTAGGAGGAGCGAGCGTGATTGAAAGTGCTGTAAAAGCTTAAATCTGACTTTTCTGTTTAAATTCAGGCTCAACCTGCATCTTGATCATCTGGACTGTGAGTGTGGTGTTCCAAGGACAACTGCAGGACTGCCAGCCCATTTCTCTTCAGAGGCCTCCAAGACTGGCTGCAGGCCGTTTTTTCATTGCAGCAAACAGCTACTGATAACAGTGAGTACCAACCAAGTTAATAGCTCAAACTGTGTGATTTCACCAAACGCCAGCTGAATCTGTGTGTAGCAGTGTAGTCACTTTGCAAAGAAGGACTGTGCCAAGTTTGAAAGAAGCTAAAACAAGAATTCTAAGCAATAGACTGTGAGCATAATTCTAGGTTCAGCAACAGTATAATTTTCAGAGCCATGTGACAGACTATGAGTTGTATGAGCTATGCAGCAAGAAATACAGGCAATCCTGTGCTATGAAATACTGAGGCTTTATGGGACTGTAAGCTAGAGCAATGTCTTCAGCAAGTAAAAAATCTATGGTAAATCATATAAATGTGCTAGCCGAAAGAACAGTGCAAGTTTGTGTAGTTTGAGCAATGTTATCAGTAGAGTATGTAAATCGGATGCGCAGTGGCTTGCCCATTTACGGAACATTGATGCATCAGAAGTGCTATCGCTGCGATTACAGGGTGGGGTAGTATGTAAACACAGCAGCAGAGGAGCCATTTTGAAAAAAAAAGTTTTCAGTGATGTGGGACTTGAAATAACAGTGAGCGTCGTTTGTTTTTCTCTGCAGTCATGGCTTCAGGACCAGTCCACTACCCGGATTATGCCCGGGCTGTGATAGCAGTAGAAGTCAACAAGTTGAAGGACATTGAGAAGTGTTACTATGGGGGACGACTGCCTCCTCATGTGGCGATTCCTGGATATCCAGTCTGAGTATGTGTGATGTGCTTAAATGCTGGAAGGGTCGTCTTCATGGTACCTCAGTGTTCTGGGAGCCTAGAGAAATATGGTTTGTTTAAAGGGCCCAAGATTCATTTGGCTCCCACATGGACAAAAGTTCAAGAATCTGCAGTTGGCAGCACACAGCACCAGGCGGAGCCTGTTGGAGAAGGTCCCTCAGAGTGTGGCAAGGGCAAGAGGGTGCAGATTTACAGACAGAACAATATGCTGATGTTTCAGAGTCTGAGTGGCAGAGAGACATTTCAGGAAGAGCATCAGTAGACCCTGGAGAGGGGCCTAGCCCAAGTCTCATAGGTGAAGACAAGACAAGGGAGGTCTTTGAATGGGAAGTTTCAACCTCTGCGCCCAGCTAAGAGTGGACAGTCTCAGGAGTGAGGACGACTGTTCACTCCTGGGTGAAGATTCTCAGTGAAGAAGAAGAAGAAGATGGGAACCTATGTGGCCTTGTGAAGAAGGAACTGGTCCACCGCCTCAAGCTCTTGCCTCAGAGGAACCGATGGTAGAAGAGAGGTGACTCTGCAGCTCTGCCCCACAAAGAAGAGTTAGAGATCCATTCTATGTCGCACTGAGTATGCGTAGCTGGCAGAACCAGGACTGGCCACCCCAAGCCAAGCCAGAGGTCTCAAGTTGACCAAAGCTAGTAAAGAACAAAGACTGGTTCGTGGAAAGTGAATGAAATCTATGGGATGTCGTTTCCTACCGTTCCTCGGAGAGTCTGGGAGAGATTGAGAAAGCAGGAAATCCTGGATTTGGGAAGAGGCAATGAAATGTGTGCATCCTGGTGCAAACAAGCATGTCAAGAACAAAATGTTTCAAGAAAATACAGCCAATGGAAAAGAGGCAGGACACTGTTTATTGACACTGTTCAATTGTGGTTGGAGAGGGACATGAAACCTTTCACAGTGTGGATTATGAGCACCCAGACAGGGTAATAATTCCAGCACCTGACCCATTGTGCTACTGGCCACAATGCAAAGACCTTCCTGTGAATGTGCCCATGCCTGCAAATGGAGAGCAGAGCAGTGGTAGCTAGTGCTGCCATCCAGCAGTTGCTATCTATGTTGTTCCACCAGACTAGTGTTCCAGGATCAGGTGCCCAATGTTCATCAGTGTTACAGTGTACTGGCCTTCCAGAATCCATCAACTGGCCCACCAGATGACTTCAGATCTAGAGAGGACACCAGCCCAGCTGTATCCTGATTCATTGCCTGGGATGCCGGATGACTTCAGACCAGCTGTTTTCTTTTTTCCTGTTCCAAGATTCCATCTCCTAGATGACATCATCCCAGCAGTTTCCAGATGTGCCCTCCTGTCATTTCCCGGAAGATGTCCACCCAGCTGTATCAGAAGAATGCTGCCAGGGAGAGCCTTCGGCTGAGGACCAGGTGTGGTACCATTTTCATTCTACAAGGAACTGGTACGTCCAGACTTTTCTAATCTTATGACATTGCAGTACACACCCTACACTAACAGACTCCAGATGTTTGAACTGTCCTCAAAGACTCTCCCCTTTGAGACTTTGGCCTGCTGGAACTGTGCTTCACCAGGCTATGGCCCAGGAGAGACTCTTTAATGGACTTGCCTTCGGGCACTGTGGTCACTAGATGGGACTTTTAAGGCACTCCATCCCCCCAGATATTGTGTATTGTAAATAATGTAAATGTTTTTACTGTTTCTAATGTTTATGCTGTTTTTTCTACCTTTCTAAAAATCTTTTGGGATTCTCCAGTGTTCAGATGGTAGGGTTGTTGGAACTGTGTACACAGATTAGGCGTGTTTGTTTTTCTCTGTTTCTTGCAGGTGTTCCTGAAGAAGACAAGAAGAGAATACAAGAAGAGGAGGAGGACTCACAGAGTTCCCTTGTACTTTAGAGTGTAGTGTTTAAGTATTGTTGTTGTTGTTACTGTATGTAACTTTTCCTTCCACCGCATGGTTATGGGGGAGTGTGGGAGTAATGCATAGTGTATGGTATTAGCTCCTGGTGTGTGGTTGCATGGTGTCCAGGGTTGAGGGGAGGCCTCTGTGTGTTTTGTTTTCGGGTCTTGGTTAAAGGCAGATAGATTTTCCTAGAGGGCTAGGGGGATAGACAGGCTGTGGTCCTGACCTGCAGTAGGGGCTGCAGTACTGATCTATTAGGGCATGTCTGGACAGTTCTTCCAGAGTCACTGCAGCCATAGTCAGTGGGTAGAGTAGAGGCTGATGCGCAGGCCAACGGCCCTGGGCCCTTAGCTGCCTGCCTGTGCCTAGTACATGGTAGAGGGGGCCTGACTCACCCTCCATAGGTAGCATATAGGTAGGGATGGCCGGTTGGCACCAATGACCGCGTGGCAGTCATTTTCCTGGCTCCAGGTGAGTGTAGCCCTGTTACATGGGGTTCACAAGAATCCTCAGTTAACCTAGTGGCAGGCAGGGAAGGCAGCTTGTGACACTCCAGTTAAATGGATTTCACACTGTCTCACCTGTTCTTAGTCTGAGCTGAGACTGAGGGAAGACATCATTTTAGAACTGTTGCAGCTGCATAAGCCACTTTGGAATGTTGCAGCTAGGGAAGTTAGGATAGAATGTTGGGGAATTTTGAAGTGATTCAAGAGCAGTTCTGTAGTAGAGTGCTGAAGATGGAGGAGATGTGCTGCAGCTGCAGGCCCTCATAGCCCTCAGCTCTGACAAAGAGCTATATTTTTGTTGAGGTGTGTGTTCTCACCTGAAGTGGAACACAAGAAGAGCCAAGTGAAGTGGTAGAGACCACTTACAAAGGTTCAGGGCCCCATCCCTGCAGGGATGGGGGGAAGGATTCCGCCTACTTCCGAGGGCAACCCCCTGGTCTGGCTAGAGGAAGAAGAAGCTGCCTAAATCTAGGTTCGTGCTGAGGCACCAGAAGTTTTGGTTGAGATTTCCTTGGAGAAGAAAAAGCATGTGGGGCACCTGCAACCAAGGGGTGAGTTCGCTCTGATAAAGGGCCAATGTGTTTTCACCTGAGACAAGATGAATCTAAGTGACTGTTACTGTGGGGTCAGGAAAAGACAGCCAAGTACAGTTTTGAAAGTTGTGGGACTTGGACTGCTTAACTCTGTGGGGGTCTAGAGAAATGGACACAGTCACTCATTAAGTATGTTTCAAGCTCAGCACAAGTGGGATGGAAGAACAAGTAAATTAAAGGTGACATACATTTAAAGAGAATCTATACAATAAAGTGTTTTCAGAGGATGAAGTGTTAAAGTCCAGAGAAATGGCCAGGTATGAATTATGGGAGCGAGAGGTGGGAGACCTCCTATCAGTAGTAACCAAATTCACCTCTATGGGTTTGCTTTGCGACAACTGTTGCTTTCTCTCAGGTACTATGCCAGTGCCTGAGGAAAGTACCCACACGTGGGATTGTTGAAGAAGATTCCCTTATGGAGCCAGAAGTGCTTGGAGGTGGTTTAGGGAGCAACCGAGAAATGTTCCATGCTATATGGAAAGTGTCCAAAGGGCTGGCAGGGAGCCAAGCCATAGAAGGAAGCTAGTCCAGAGGGCTGGCAAGGTTTCTAAGCCAGGAAACCAAAAAGAGCTGAGCTTTTCGAAACCTGAGGTTTTCAGCATAAAGAGGATGTGTTCTGATTCCATAAATCTGCATTATCAGGAGTGTAGCCCGTGGGGTCCATCTACGCTTTGTTATTCTGTTGGATGTGAATAAAAGCTACACTTTAGATTCCCAACTTCTGGTATTGGACATTACAGTTATTGCTTCCTGTGTCCGAGTTATTTGGGTGCCCCTGCAGAGTAGTCAACCTAATCACCATGCCAAGTGACACCTTTCTCCACAAATTTCAGGTTATAAAAATGGAGGCACCGCGTCATAGGACCCTAGGCCCCTCAACCTGTCCATAGCCACACAGGCAGGGTTAGTAGCCCTCTCAGTTTAGTGCCAACTGGGGGTTACACCGTCACCCCAGTCCAAGAGAGGAGAATTACCAGGTGACTGCTCTATCCTCTGCCAATCCTCCCCTCAACTGACTCTCTGGCTGCCTGAGCTCATTCCCCAACTTGGGTTGCTGGCATGGCAAGAGGTAAGGCACGTATAGCACCTCAACCTCAACGCTACTGAGCTGGCTTTATCTTGATGTGTTTTTAAGATTCTTTGAGAGAATCGGTGGGTAATTTGAATTGGGCAGCTTACCTTTTGCCACTGCTTACAGGCTAGGCATTAGAGGCTTTCACCAGAATGGACAATAAGGACTGCATGGACTATGAGAAAGTGAAAAATGGCTTGCTAAAGCATTTTGAATTAACTCCCAAGGTGCATAGGCAAAAATTTAGAGTGTTAAGAAAAGGACTAGGAAATTGCTATGCTGAAATTTGTGTGCAGCTAAGTAATTTGTTAGAATGCTGGGTAGAGGTGCAAAAGCTTGCTCTGTAGAGGAAATAAAAGATTTATTTCTTATGGAACATTTCCCAAAAACTGTACCAGAAACTGAGAATGTGGTTGTTGGATAGAACCCAAGCTGCCTTGAGGAAGGCAGCCTAGCAGGCTGATCAGTTCATATCCAGCTGTCATACCCTTCTCATAAAGGTAATGGGGAGGGACATCAGGTGGTTTTAAAGGATCCCCAGTGGGCAACTTAGAGGAAGCCAGCCTGTGCTTGACCCAAAAAGGGAAGCCAAGTGGTTTCAGAGGTAAAGAGTCAGGGGAACACAGGCATTACTCTGTCAGAAACTGGGGCATCATGATTGTCTGAAAAATGTAAAAAAAAAAGGGGGGGGGCTAGTGCAGCAGGAGGGGGCAACACTGGGAACTCCCAGCAAATAATGGCCTGTACACAGACTGCAGTGCCCTCTAACTCCACTGAAGATATGCACCCAGTGGTGATGAATAGATTGGTAGCACAGGAATTAAGGGACACAGAGGCCTCCATTTCTATGGTGAAGCAGGATTTGATTCATGAGGAACAGATCCTGTCTGGCTAGTTTTCTCATATTAGAGGGGTGATGGGTCTGGCAGTCTTAGTTCCAGTGGCCCAGATCTTCCTAAGCTGGGAATGTGGTCAGGGCATATGGGAGGTGGGTGTTGTACCAGACCTGCCCATAGATGTGATTATGGGGCATGACTTCAATAGCAGGGCCAATACTGTGTGTGCCACTACCCACAGCAAGGCTAGGGAACAGGCTCCTGAGGATGCAGAGGGGTGGTGCAAGAGGAAGCAACCCTACCACAGTAGCAGGGAAGTTGTAGCTAGCTGAAGGATGCTAGGAGCAGCAGTTCTGAGCCACAGCTATAGATAGAGGAGAGTGGCTGTCTCACAGGAGAGTGTGTTTTGGGCAAGGTGAGGCGAACAAAGCTGGTGCATAGCTCAGCGAGCTGATCCATCCCTCCAGAAATTAAGTGAGTTAGACCTCCAGTGTGGAAGGTGACTTCCAAGTTCTGAAAAGGGAGGTGTACTGGAGAATGGGTTCCTGAACTGTGAGTCAGTTCCTAAGGGAGGACCAGAGGAAGGGGTACTCTGGCAGATAGTCATTCCTAGGGAATCTGGCCTTAGCCCACAATATACCTTTTCTGGACACTTAGGGGTCAGCCATACAAAAGGTGACTGACTAACAATTTTACAGGCTCAGTATTTTTAAAGACATGGCAAACCATTGCCAGACTTGTTTGCAGTGCCAGGGTGGGAAAGATTGGCGACAAGGCTAAGGCAGCTTTGATTCCCTGCCTATTATTGAAGACCCATTTAGGCAAGTTTCCATGAGCATTATGGGGTCATTTAGTATCCAAAGTTATATTGGCAAGCCGCTACATCTTGGTGGTTGTAGATTATACTATGATATACCCAGAGGCAGTGCCCTTGTCCTACACTGAGGCTGAGAAAGTTGCCAGAAAACTGATGGGAATATGTAGCCAGGTGGGTTTCTAGTAGATTTTGTCAGCCAAGAGCACCAACTTTATGTCTAATTTGATGACTAGTCTTTAGGAGAAGTGTGGAGTGAGGCAGCTCAGTGCCTCCCCATACCTCCTTAGACTAACAGTCTGGTTGAGTGATTTAATGTGTCTCTTAAGCCCTTGTTGAGAGCATTTGCTGACAGCATGCAAGAGAGTGGGACAAGTACTTTCCCCATCTCTTAGTTGCATACAGGGATGTCTCCCAAGAGTCTACATGGTGCTCGCCCTCAAACTCTTATTTGGTCATTGGGCAAGTTGCCTCCTTGATTTAGTAAGGGATGAATGGTAGGGTAAGCTTGCTTCCTAAGTGGAATCTGTTGTGAAGTATGTCCTGAATTTCAGGTATAGGTTAAAGGAGCTCACAAAGTTCACCCAGGAACACCCAACCTCTCCACAACAGAGACAGAAGACATGGTAAGACCACGGGGCCAGAAGTCAGGAGTACAAGGCTGGGCAATAGGCGATGGTGCTCATCCCCATCTGGTGGAATAAACTGAGGTGCCTTGGGAGGGTCCATACTCACTGGTCAGGAGGGTGAACAATATTAACCATGTGGTGGAGCTGCCCGACAGGAGGCACAAGTAGCTGATCTACCGCATGAACATGTTGAAGCCTCACCATGACCAAGACAAGATGGTCCTGGTGCATGCAGATACCCAGAGGAGGAGACAGGGGTGGACAGGCTGGTGGATCTCTTGAGAAAGGTTAAAGGAGAATCCTGGCCAAGTGTTACCAGCACTTTATATCCTGGTGTGCTCAAGAACAGCAACCTCGTATGGCGTGTTTGAAAAATTAAGGCACTATTTGGTGATGGCAGCCAACAACAGCAATTATGGACTTTGAAAGAGCAGCATGGAAGGGTTAACAACTGTTTTCACAAGCACACAAGTCGAGGGTTGCTTTTGCACTTGCCCAAGCCGTATGGCGAAAAATACAGACCTGCCATGAAGTGGAAAAGATACTGTAGCGACCCCGACTTTGCGCTACATTTGCGAATGCTGCTGTCACTGACTTTTGTTCCACCAGATGATGTAGTCAGTGCATTTGAGGAGCTCAGGGAAATTGAGTTCTTCACCACAAACGAGGAGTTATTGAAACCAGTCCTCGATTATTCTGAAGACACTTGGTTGGGAAGGTCAAAAAGATGATCCAGAAGAAGGCATGCAATTGTCCCAGTGGTTAACTGGAACTGTTGAGGCTACTGATTGAGGCTGTTTTAAACAAACAATGCTGTCAAGGGATGGCATAGAGGATTTCACTCATGCCTGGGATCTTGTCATCCCTAGCATCTGGAAACTTACTGAATGTCTAGTGGAAGAACAGCGGCTGACAGAAATGAAGCTGGAGCAGCTTATCTCGGTGCAACCTCTGGAGGAACTAAAAGAAAATATCGAGACCAGAATGAAGAATTGAGAAACTTGTGCGACAATATGGTGAAAGGACAACGTACAAGTACTTGAGAGGACTCATATAACTTCCAGTTTCAAGTTTAGAATCATTGGATGACAAAATGTAGACTGGAGAATCAGCGTGTGAAGAAATAAAGGATCAAGGCTTCAATAAAGGATTACTGGCAACAGCCATTTTTTTTTTTTTTTTTTAAGGAGAATTTAGCGATTTGGCGCCCATCTCAATGCTGCTTAAAGTCCTTAATTGCTGTTGCTATCTACATTAGAAATCAGTCAGTACAGCAAATCTAATCGCTGCTATTTTGACACGGTAAACTCGCCATTAATGGCACACGCTATTAATTACCACTTGCTATTGTATGAGTAGCGATTCTTTATTCGCTATTCTTTCTTCACTATTTTTTACTCGCTATTTTAACAGGATACCTCGGCATCTCTTTGGTTGACTGGCCATAGGCGAAGGTCTGGGGATCAGCAAGCTCTAAAGCTGTTGTAGTGGGGAGGATGTTGCGGACGTCGGCGCTTGCGTCTTGGCGTCAGAGCACTGTGACTCCCACAAGGAATATCGGAAAATGCCCTATAGCTCGGGTAGATAGAGCACGGAGCTAGCCTCTCATGCCTCCACCTGCATGGCCATCTGAGGACCAACGAACCAGTAGCGTTCGGGTGCATGCCCCACCTCATGCCTGCCTGGGGGTAAATCATGGATCTCATGGGACCGGAAGATATACCAGGTAAGGTGGAGAGCAGGGGTAGACTCCTAGGTGCCCCCAAAGAAGCGGAGTTGGAGGGGAGTGGGAAAGGGGGAAAAAAATGCCAGCTGCCATCAGCAGAACTCATTCACACAATCTGAAACACAAAAATGCAAAGCCCTATTCATTTCTTTATTTCTAAGGATATAAGGACAAGAGCCATGCAATGGATGTAGTGTATCTGGACATCCGCAAGACCTCGGACATGGTACTACACAGAAAACTCCAGGAAGTCTATAGGATGTGGACAGCATGTTGGCTGAGGTATAGACAGCAGATCATGGTGGTGGTAACTCGCCACTCAGAGTTGGGGTACATGCAGGTGCAGCTCCACTGTGTCCATTCTGGGGCTTCTTCTCTTTAACATACTGTGGCGGTACTAGGATGGTGGTTAGAGTGTAATAAGTGGACCAGGAGAAAAATACAGAGGTCACAGGCCAAGGTGTTTAACACCCTGGTCCAGTTACTGAGTAAAACCCAAGGCACTATACTATTACAGCTATTACTGCATACTGAAAACAAAAGTTTTAAAATAGAGCACCAAAATCTCTCTCTCACTAGTGCTACAGTGCATCTTTGAGAAAAAAATGCAGCTGTTCGCCATTTAACGCAGCTATTTGGCCATTTCTTACAGATGTGCTGCAGTGCTAGTCTTAGCCAATCAGAACACAGGACTGGCATACAGTCACATTAATGAATCTGTCTGGTTATTGCACAATAACAGGACAGTAACTATATTTTACTGGCTGAGAGGGATCCTTTGCTCACCAAGTCCATATTTTCTGTAAACAAAAGTCAAACACCACACACAACCATCACAGGATTCTAAAATCCGATTTTCATATAAAAATATTGCAAATGTAAATTTCATGTGGAAGTAAACAGAAATCTCTTTACAGGCACTAACATGTGACCTGCCTTGAACAGTAGGAGGGTCTACCAGAGATCCAGTCCTAGCCCACAGCTATCTATGCAGTGCTCCCTGTTGCACGTATGGCCCATGTGTAACAAAAGGAAGGCTTATTGCACCATTTTCCATCTTCCTTCTTCCCCACGGCACCTGGAACTGGGAATAACTCACATTCTCATGAGGGAATGGGTACAAGAACAGCAGAAATAAGGAATCCCTCTTTCTGAAAGTCTGGAACGTGGTTTGCCTCCGCAGCAGGGGAACAATAACAAACTACAGTCATCACTCGGAGTACATGGATGATCTCTCTTGGTTGCCAGCAGCCAATCTTCCCCATCTCAGCTTTAGGTGCAATGATTAGGGTGTGGTTTCCTCACTATTATCCCATCCAGACAGGACACAGTGATGTAGTGCTTCTGCAGTCCCTCCAGGTCAGTAGATGATGTAACGCCTCCTTATACTGTCTCGCATTTCTTTATCACACTTATGGCCTGCTTGTGTATCTCCTCCTTGTACTGTTTGTACACCGCCTTTCCCCCTCCTGTTAGGCAATGCCTGGCCTCCTGTAGGAGACCCCAGTCTTTGGCCCCCTCCACTTCCTCCAGAACCAGTCAGGCAAGTATGGGAAGCAGCACAGTGTCCGTCAAAAGAGTGAATGAAAAACAGCAAATGAATAATAGCACATGAAAAACAGCAAATGAATAATAGAACATGAAAAACAGCAAATGCACTATTAGCTACATGGTCTTAATAGTGAGTGCTTATTTCAGCAATGTAGGCAGCGTTGTAGGCAGTAGTGTGGCTGAATGATGTAGGCAGTAATGGGTGTACTGGGATCCGTGCTGGCTACATAGAAGAGTCACCGCCTGTGTGCTCCTTTTATGTCCAGCAGGCCTGGGTTCAATGCTCATGCCTTCTTTGTTTTTGTTTTTAATTTTCCTCCTGCCTTCACGCCCCCGGGTTGTCATATGAAATCTCTCCCTCCTGACTGTGTCCCCATCCCGAGTTGTGTCCCAGTGAGAATAATCTGAATAGTTAATCTGCCTCTTCCCCTTCGTTCTACTCCCCGAGTGATAATATTTAATCTGCCCTTCCAACTTTGTCCCACTTCCCCAGTTGCATCCCCTCCGGAGACATGGGTCTCCCTTCTTGACCCTCCCCGTGCCATTCCGCCCTTGTAGGTAGCTGTGTTTTGAGGCAGGATTTTTTTTTCTCCTTGAGATTTGCAGTTTCCACTTGTTACTCCTCGTTATTTTTTTTTGGAGCTCTTGTTCATGTGCCGTTATTGCCGTCCCAATTTTTTTCTCATTTTTCTGATAAAGTACCAGCAGCACCCATACTCCGTCTCTCCTTTTAATCACTCAAACAGATTTGCATAACTTGTGCAGTTTACATCTGTCCCCTACTCCAGGGGCAGCCAAGTTTTGTCACACCTCGGCTATGTTTTTCAGCATGAACACTGTTTCACTAGATGGGCAGGGTACAGCGATGACCAACTCCCCCTACAGGTATCAACAGCAGCAACTGGAGCAGAGTCTGAAGGTTCATACATATCTATCACTTCCTCCTCTACCACCACGTCAGGTGCATCTGCTTTTTCTGCTTCAGTCTCTAGATCACATCCAGCTTTGATGGTCTCAGTAGTTCATCTGGTTCTGTCAAGATTGATGGTTCCATCTTCTGTAGGAGGGCATAACAGGGGACTAGGGGTGGCCATGGAAAGAACCATGCTGCAGGCTGGTCACTCCACTGCTGAGATCAGTCCTACTGATCTCACATTTGTCCACATGGGTGAGGGAAATCCCCTCAGCGCCATGAACCCAATGTCTTCTGAGGTCAACCCCTCATCTACCCTGTACCTACTTCCAACTGGCAACAGGCTCAGGCCCCAATCCCTCGGGGTGAGATAAGGGTGCCTGCAGCACTCCCTGAGTTTCTGTCACACTCCCAACACCACCGCTAGTGATCACAGGATCATTGGAATCCCAACCCTGGCTCAAACATGCAATGAGAATTTTCATGTGTGTCTTGGCTCTTTTAAGGTGTGCTCCCCCAAGAGTGGCATCGGTGGCAGGAGTCAGCGGTACTGAATTAGGTTATTGCAAAAGGAGCACTGTAAGCTGCTGGGAGTGCCCTGAGGATCTGGCACTGCAGTTGGCTCAGCTGCAGACTGGCAGGTGGTAGCAATATATGAGGGCAGTAATGGGGCAGTATATATTTGGCACCAGTTCATTCTGATACTGGGGCAAAGATGGAAGACTATCATCCCAAAATGTGTGCCACATCAGTCACAAGGTGGAGGCCATCCTCATCTTTCACAGGGAAGGGGCACACTGAAAGCCCTCTGCCAGGCAGGCTGCTCCAATTGCTGGGCAGCGCTCTCCTAGGCAGTGCACAGGCAGGGCCTGGTCTGCTGTACTTGTTATTTCCACTTCCTCTTCTTCAGTACTTTCAAAGTTCCAGCTCAGCTCCTCTTGGGTTTCTTTGAGTGCATAGGGGGCAGCATGGGCTCTCAACAGCAGGACCTTCTGGTGGGCGTTTGGGACAATTACCTCTGCCAGCAGGGGTGGTGGGTACCATAGTACCACTGAAGGCAGACAAAAAGGTACAGGGGGTAAATGCAGGGCACCTAGGACTTAAAGGCGAACACTGCAGAACAATACATTCCACCAAGTAAAGGCTCACTTTAGACTGAGTGGGAAAACTGCTGGGTTTTCTTATAACCTTTTTCTCTGTAAGGTTTAACTTTCACACTGCACAGTCCCAATTTTGTTCATCACTTTTGTCTTCTCTGCTTAGTTCTGGCTTGCCTGGCTGGCTAGCTATGCTGGTGACTTTTTCTCTATGCCTGATCGCCACACCAGTTGACCTCCGCAGTCCTGAACACAGTTATTGCCTGTAGCTATCTAGCGCAGGTAGTACGCTTCAACAAAGTACATCATTTTTTTTTTTTTATCTGCTCCACGGTTGTAAAGCACGTCACACTTCCAGGTTCCACAAGGAAGGCACGGCACTTTGTGCTGGCAGCGAGGACTAACATGCTTTTGCCAGTGGCTGTGACAGGAGAGGAACCAGCTGGATGGTTGCTGCTCCTCGACGATGCTGGATCCAGCAATGGCACTGACTCATTTGATGTCAGCTGTCATCCCATGGCTATCTGAATACACTACTCTTCTCTCTTCATGCAGGCTCACTCTCAGCATGTGGATAGCATATAGGCCCTTTCTGTCTCCTTCAGCTCACATATGGGGCACAGTCTCTACTGCTCTTTAGCCACTCACTGGACACCATGTAAATGATGTGGGGCTTAAGACACACCCCCGAGCAGCTTCTCACATGTTAGGTTTCAGCTCTCGAGGCTGGAAAAATAAACTGCGTAAAACTTTTTGATTTTGGCAATAACTCAGCCATTTCTAAACAGACATTCACTAAAGAAATTGTAAACAACTGCATTTAACTAGGGGAGACCCAATTACCACCTCAGTCCCAGTTCCTGCTTTTTGTAGCCAGTCCCCAGAGGTTGGTTACTACAGATCCCACCCAATGCGTTGGGGTACCGGCCAAGATTCTTTTACATGTCTGGCACTGGTGGCTAGCTATGGGTATCTGGTAACAGCTGCTAACTACAAAACAGGGCAACAAAATTAATAAGGCCACTGTGCGCGCAATTCAGAGACAGTCTACACACAAAACATTTATTTGACAATCACATAAACACTCAGTCACTAAGGGAAAACACATTATTCACAAAAAGCACTAAACACATGGGCTCTCTTTTGAGATCCTTGAACTACTAAGTAATAGTCCAGCACACTGAGCACATACCCTCCATTAACATCTCTATAAAGGCAGTCTTCCTTATCACTTAGACTGCTGGCAACCGAACCAGGAATTGTACTGCAGTTATACTGTAACCAACCCTCTGGTGCTATGGGTCTGTATGGTCGATCATCTCAAGGGAACCCAGCAATAAATGGGTCACTCTCCCAGGCTCTCAGCAATCTACCCTCAGCTCCAACACACACAGTGGACATACTTTCCAAAAAGACCTCATGGGGCACAGACATACCTTGGCAGGCCATACTCGGCACTGCCGCGTGAACTTCGAGTGGAAAGGACCTCGATGGCCAGAATTGATGGAGGTTTCTCCTCGACTGCCCATGACTCTACACATATGGCCAAGGCTGCTCTCCACATATCACCTTGAACCCTGGAGTGGACTGTCCAAACCTCAGGTTAATAATCCTTAAGGGAATACTTCCACAACTACAGTTTTCCGGCAATCCAGACCTTAGGGCCTCTAATTCTCCTTTCTAGTCTCTGTTCCCAGATGTCAAGGTACCGATTTCCACTCTCCTTCTCTGTTTCACACAGTCTCCCTTCCCTGCTGCTTCTGGCCTAAGCAGCACCCCACCCCGGAGCAGAGAAAAGCTGCTGATCTCTCCATTTGCTGCCTCTTCTCCCAGGAACTCAACTGAGGTGAGGCTCAGAACTCAGCTCAGGGGACATACTAAGTTGGTGCCCATGCCCCTTCTTTTTATAAGGGGTGGGAGGAGGGGCAGGCAGCAGTCAAAAGGCACTAGCCACTGAGCACATGCACAGGTAATGGGTAATGACTCAGCAGTCCAGCCCTGCTAACAGGAAGGAAGTCTGTAGTGGTTCAGGCTTCAGGGCTTTGGTGCATTCACTGTTTAGTAACTAGGCTCAAACATGCACATAAGAGCTTGGTCATACATGCTGCATCAAGAAAATTTGTTGTACATGGTATGCTTCATTGGCTGCTATACAAGATCATAAATCATGGTCTGTGGGGCATTAAAGTAGACTAAGCATGGGAAGGACCATAGAAACTTTTTTGTGCACTTTGGAAGCTGTTCAAATGGTCCCAGGAGCTGAATAAGCTTTGCAGCACACATCACTTCATATACTGACTGGGCCTGGCATGCCTAGATAATGTGTCACACGATGAATGCTGCATTTGTGCTACAATTCTTTATGCAAACGTTGTCTGAAGCCAGTGTCTTCTACAGTAGAGAATGGCTGAACAGTGTCTTCTACAGTACAGCATGCCTGAACAGTGTCTTCTACAGTAGAGAATGACTGAACAGTGTCTTCCACAGTAGAGAATGACTGAAGAGTGTTCTACAGTAGAGAATGACTGAACAGTGTCTTCTACAGTACAGAATGACTGAACAGTGTCTTCTACAGTACAGACTAGTTGAACAGTGCCTTCTACAGTAGAGAATGGCTGAACAGTGTCTTCAACAGTAGAGAATGGCTGAACAATGTCTTCTACAGTACAGTATGGCTGAACAGTGTCTTCTGCAGTAGAGAATGGCTGAAGAATGTCTTCTACAGTAGAGAATGGCTAAACAGTGTCTTCTACGGTGGAGAATGATCTGAACAGTGTTTTTTACGGTGGAGAATGGTTGAAGAGTGTCTTCTACGGTGGAGAATGGCTGAAGAGTATCTTCTGTGGTGCAGAATGGCTGAACAGTGTCTTTCACAGTGGAGAATAGCTGAACAGTGTTTCTACGGTGGAGAATGGCCTGTGGGGCATTCAAGTAGACTAACCATGGGAAGGATCATAGAAATGTTTTTTATTGTGTACTTTGGAGAGCTGTTCAAATGGTCCCAGGAACTGAATAAGCTTTGCAGCACACACCACTTCATATACTGTCTGGGCCTGGCATGCCTAGACAATGTGTCACATGATGAATGCTGCATTTGTGCTACAGTCCTTTATGTAAGAGTTTTTAGAAGTCAGTGTCTTCCATAGTAGAGAATGACTGAAGAGTGTTCTACAGTAGAGAAAGCTGAACAGTGTCTTCAACAGTATAGAGAATGGCTGAACAGTGTCTTCTACAGTACAGAATGGCTGAACAGTGTCTTCTACAGTACAGAATGGCTGAACAGTGTCTTCTACAGTACAGAATGGCTAAACAGTGTCTTCTATAGTAGAGAATGGCTGAACAGTGTCTTCTACAATATATAGAATGGCTGAACAGTGTCTTCCACAGTATACAGAATGGCTGAACAGTGACTTCTATAGTAGAGAATGACTGAACAGTGTCTTCTATAGTAGAGAATGACTGAACAGTGTCTTCTACAGTACAGACTAGCTGAACAGTGCCTTCTACAGTAGAGAATGGCTGAACAGAGTCTTCTACAGTGAAAAGGGTGAGCAGGTCTTCTACAGTAGAGAATGGCTGATGAGTGTCTTCTACAGTGGAGAATGGCTGATGAGTGTCTTCTACGGTGGAGAATGGCTGAAGAGTGTCTTCTACGGTGGAGAATGGCTGAAGAGTGTCTTCTACGGTGGAGAATGGCTGAAGGGTGTCTTCTACAACAGAGACTGGCTGAAAAGTGTCTTCTACGGTAGAGACTGGCTGAACAGTGTCTTCTACAGTAGAGACTGGCTGAACAGTGTCTTCTACAGTGGAGAATGGCTGATGAGTGTCTTCTACAGTGGAGAATGGCTGATGAGTGTCTTCTATGGTGGAGAATGGCTAAAGAGTGTCTTCTACAGTAAAGAAGGGGTGAGCGGTGTCTTCTACAGTAAAGAATGGCTGAACAGTGTCTTCTACAGTGGAGACTGGCTGAACAGTGTCTTTTACGGTGAGAATGGCTGAAGAGTGTCTTCTACAGTAGAGAATGACTGAAGAGTTCCTTCTACAGTAGAGAATGGCTGAAAAGTGTCTTCTATGGTGAGAATGGCTGAAGAGTGTCTCCTATGGTGAGAATGACTGAAGCGTGTCTTCTACAGTAGAGAATGGCTGAAGATCAAGAGCCATCATTGCTCCACAATGAGATGAGATATGAGTGTCAGTACATTGGTTCTTGTGCTTCTGCTGGTACTAGTAGAGGAACCAAGCAGAGCATGATACAGTGATGCGAGTGAAAGGACAATAAATGTAATTGAGTCAATCACAGTAATATAACATAATTGGTTTTAATACAAAGCAGCCCACTTATAGCAGACACACTTAAGCTGGATGTTCACTCTCATCGGATGAAATTCATTTGTCAAAAGCCATTGTCATAGGTGACAATGCAAATCCTACTGCTTATAATAGGTTAAGCGGTCCATCTATAATGGACGGCTGAGGGTGCTAAAGCATGTGTTAATCTCCTGCCTGCCTGGCTCTCATTATTACCTTGTGCCCTCACTCCTAATAGCCAAATTCAGACTTCTGCCTATCTTTCATCTTCACCTCCTTCCCTCCCTGCTGATAGCCAAAGTTTGTAAAAGAAGACAGATCAGCATTAGCCAAACAGAGAGACCCTGTTAAATCACTGGCATGAGGACTAGGGATGGGTCAAAGCCTTCCCTTGAAAACAGAGTCACTTCAAACATAAGTGGCTCAGTTTTGTGAGACCTGAACTGAACACAGCGGCTCAGCTCAGATCTCATAGAAACATAAGTTGATGGCAGATAAGGACCATAGAGCCTATCCAGTCTGCCCATTTCTTTTCTACCTTATAAATGTGCCATCTGCCTTTGCTCTGTCAATGGCTTATCTATTCATACTCATCTGTATTGCTCCTTATGCCTATCCATGCCTGTTTGAAGCCCTGCACTGTATTCATATCCACCACTTCCTGAGGTAGGCCATTCCATGCATCCACCACCCTTTCTGTGAAAAAGAACTTCCTCACATTACCCCTTAATTGGCCTCCCTCTAATCTCATGCTGTGTCCTCTTGTCCTGCTATTTTTCTTATATTGAAACATATTAGACTCTTTCACCTTGTTAATGCCCTTAAGGTGTTTGAATGTTTTGATCATATCACCTCTCTCCCTCCTTTGCTCTAGGGTATACATATTGAGCTCTGTTAATCTGTCCTCATATGTTTTCTGATGCAGTCCGCATGCAGTCCTGCACCATTTGGCTGCCCTTCTCTGGACTGCCTCAATTTGATTAATTTCCTTGTCAGGTGTGGCCTCCAGTACTGCATGCAGTACTCCAGATGGGGCCTAACCAGCATCTTGTAAAGAGGGATTATTACCTCCCTCTTCCGACTTGTGATACCCCTACTAATACACCCTAACATCCCCCTAGCCTTACCTACTGCTTTAGTGGTCTGCTTGGATGATTTCAAGTAATCTGTGATAATGATGCCCAAGTCTCTTTCTTCCCTTGTGACTGCCAGCAACTCCCCTCCCAGCCTATAGGTGGTGTCAGGGTTTCTCTTCCCTATGTGCATGATCTTGCACTTCTTTACATTAAACCCCAGTTGCCACTCTTCAGACCATTTTGCTAGTTTATCCAGCTCTCTTCTCATTCTGCCCACCTCATCTGGATCATCTACTCTGTTGCAGATCTTGGGGTCATCTGCAAACAGACAAACCTTACCCTCCAGTCCATCTGCAGTGTCACTGATGAAGATATCGAAGAGGACTGGCCGCAGGACTGATTCCTGAGGTACCCCACTTGTGACTTGCATCTCTTCTGACTGTATACCATTTACCACCATTCTCTGTTTTCTGCCTGTCAACCAGTTTGCCACCCAGTTGACCAACTTCTGACCCACCAGAGCCTACCCAGCTTATTAATCAATCTTCTATGTGGAACAGTATCGAAAGCTTTGCTGAAGTCAAGGTAGACAACATCAACTGCTCCCCCTTGGTCCACCACTCTGGTTACCCAGTCAAATAAATCTATGATATTAGTTTGACAGGACCTTCCTTTTGTAAACCCATGCTGTCTTGGATCCAGTGCTCCTATGGATTCCAGGTGTTGCACTATATTTTCCTTAAGGAGTGCCTCCATAATCTTGCCCATTACTGAGTAAGACTGACTGGTCTGTAGTTCTCTGCCTCCTCCTGCTACCACTCTTGTGGAGCGGGATCACATGAGTCCTTCTCCAGTCTTCTGGGACCTCTCGCTTTCTATAGCCTCCCTGTCATTTGACAGGCGTATTCCCTGTCATCTGGCAGACTTAGCATGCTAGGAAGAGGTCAGCGGGTGCCCGAGCAGCAGGTGCCTCAGTTATATGCGAGTTTGCTCATGTGCACAAACTCGGTATATAGCTAACAGCATGGCTGCTCAGCGTGCCATTCTAATAAGGAATGCATAGGAGGGAGGGACTGGGTCTCTTAGCAACTGCAGCGGTTGCAAAAAACATGGCCTCATTTTTTCTTTTTTGGCCACAGGGTTGCCCCAAGCCCAGTGGCCACACAGAAAATGACCTCCCTATGCCCCGGCCCACTTATCTCATTTTCGGCCACCAGGCTGCCCAAGCCCAGTGGCCACACAAACATAATTCATCTCAACCTTCTTGTCACTGAAATGAGGGACACAGACACTCAGAGTGAGTGACAATGAGAGCACTGACCCTCATAATTAGGAGACATGCCCAAGCATGGAGATACAGGCTCAGAAAACTGGAAACCATTGTGTTTACTTGTACAAGTTTTATTTGATTTAGCATCTTAAAATGCGAATTTCTGTTTTGAAGCCTTAATTTACAGTACAATCTCTGTGTGGGCAGCACCTTTTCCATGAGGGATGAATGAGGGACACAGCAGTTTTGAGGGGTAAATGAGGGATGTCCCTTGCAATCAGGGACAGTTGAGAGGTATGTACACAGATGCCCACCCCTCCAATTTCCTTTTCAGCCACCGAGTTGCCCAAGCTCAGCGGCCACACAGATTACTCCCCCTTTTTCAGCCACTAGGCTGCCCAAGCCCAATGGCCACACAGATGCCTCCCCCCTCTTTTTTGGTCACCGGGTTGCCAATAAAACAAACACCCCCACCCTCTCAGCACCCATGCCATCCACCCCAGACCCAAGTTAAATCCTATAAAAAAAAAATGGTCCAACGCTGTCCTCATTTGCCCCTTCACTATCCTGAAAAAAGAAAACGGTCCATCGACGCATCTCCCACCCCCCATCCATGCTACCCCCACCCTACCCCCCTAGCGCCCTGCCACCCCTCACCACCCAGTGACCCACTTACCTCGATAAAGTCCCTCATGGCAATCCTCCCTTATTGCAGCACGTGACTACTGTGAACCATGTCCAGCCCCGAACAGAGAAAAAAAACTAAGTGATTTTTACACTTAGGGTTTTTTTTCCAGTTCATTTTAACTGACACTCATAACTTTGTGATTTTTAAAGATTTTAATCCACATTTTCAACATAGGCTTTTTTGGCCCCACTTCATGAACTAGACAGGTGTCATTTTTCAAATCCCACTGGAAACGCTGTTTCACCATTGTTCTGCGAAATGATGTTTCCACTGGGATTTGAACAACAACATGTGTCTAGTTCATGAGGTCGGGTCACCAAAAAAACATGTTGAAAACCTGGGGTCAAAACATGTATGTTGGTCAGAAATTAACACTTTAAACAGCAGGATGCAATATACCTTAAGCAGTGGACCCTTTTTTACTATTACTGTCACTTCATTGACATTTTCTGGTGCTTTTCTCTTGATGACCCCCTTTTCCCTTCAATTATACATCCAGGCCGAATCTGGAAAATCTAAATCCAAATCCTTTGCAAATTAAAATCCAAACTCAGCCTGGATTTGACAAATCCAAACCCAAATCCAAATCCACACCAGCTTTGCCCATCCCTAGTGAGGACCCAGAATTAATCTCAATCCCAATCATCTTTAAAATGAGTAAACTGTGTACAAATCAAAGATTAAAAGTTTACCTGCGTTCCTGTTTCCAGATATTGAACCCTGCTTGGCTTGGTGAGCTACGGGTTTGTGGGGTTGTAGGTTATAGGTGGGCAAGCTATGCAGCTCTGAAACTGGAGCACTCCTGTTTCCAGAAATCAAAGTGGTTGCCCCTCCCAGTCTCCAAGGCATTCTCCTGCCCAAATCTCAAAAAAGGGCACTTGATTCCTCTACTAGCCCAGTGCTAGAGGTCCCAAGGGCCGGGACTTGCATAGGAGGGTTCAAGCATGGCTGGCACAGAGAAAGGGGACTGACAGTTCCACTAGGAAGAACTAAGGAAGTAGGGGATTCAGGAGGAGAGGCAGGGGTTGATACCCCTTCAGGACATTAGGCCAAGTGGCTGAGGTAGAAACATCTACATGGACAGAATGGATAGACCCTAGGAAATATAAAAACTTGGATGAACTTGGCGAGATTTTTTGTGTTAACTGGTTGATTGAGTACCTCATTTTTGCAGTTAACTTGTCAATTTGGACGTAATCTTGGTGGACCAATTTAAACAGAAAGAGGGTGACCATCAATTGGATCGCTCCCTGTTGCATTCAATTTCATTTGCTAAACATTTGACCACCTTTAATTTGCCCAGGTCTCTTTTCAATTCCCTCCTACTCTCCTCATTATCTATCTTGCCACACATCTCTGTGTCATTCTCAGACACATCTTGCCCCAGAACTCTTCTCCCCTGTCGCAATGAACAAATTGAAGAGCACACTGGATAGTACATTAAAAAGTTGGATATCATGAGCCGGCCAGGTGGCGCTGAGAGTTGAGATGCTGGACGCCTTACCTCACGCTGCGCTGGCGATTCGGTTCGGGAACGACCTTAGGTCATCAGGGTGCCGGCATGGGGAAAGGGGGAGTAGTACGATTGAGCGAGCTGGCCAGGCTGTTTCCTTCTCCGGGAGTGGGTTGTCACCCCTCCCATAGTCTCATTCTCACAGGGTAGATGTCCAGTGGGGTACATAGGCAGTGGAGGGTGGCATGAGGGTGGGAGGAAGGGCTGAGCTGGCTGTGTGCGTGTGGCGCCGCCTCCACATGCACGTGACAGCTGTGTGCCGGGCCCTGGTGGGAATGGGAGAAAACCCAGAAAAACCCATAAACACTTAAATAAAATTAAAAAAAAGTTGGATGTCACTGGATATCACCCATTTGTCCAGATTTCAGATTTAGTCGGATAGCACTGCTATCCAACCATTTCAGATCCAAGGCAGGGATCTGACCAGTAGGATGGATTCACTGGATCTGATCAATGGATCCAGGGATCCAACCACTGGATTCATCTTGGATCAAACTATCTGACCTGGATCCAACCTCAGGTGCCAGGACTCAAACTCTAATACCTACAGATCACACCTGGGGGGATAGAGGCCTGTACAAGGGAGATGACCTCCATTCAGGAGGGGAACAGCAGTCCGGGGTGGAAGATTTAAATGCTACTTTAACAAGCATTTAAACTAGTAAAGGGGGGGGGGGGAGTCAGAAAGACTGAGGGAGGCAGAGATTGTCCTTCCCCGAGACTAGTGCAACAGGAAAGTTTAACCCAGGGAGAAAAAATTCCCTGGATATTGAAGGAAGCAAAGAGAAGGGCAAGGCAGGCAAGTCTGAAGGAGGAACTTCAGTTGGAAGAGAGGGGAAGGAGGCAAGGCAGGAAGACAATGTAACAGGGGAGGGCAGGACCGAGGTAACAGAAGGAGCAAGGGCGGAAGCAGGAAGGGGAGGCAGATCAGAGGAGGACAGGGACAAAGAGAGGGAGAGCCATGTGTGCCAACGCAAGGAGTCTGGGAAACAAAATTCCTGACCTTGAGACAATCATTGCAGAGGCAGACCTGGATCTGGTGGCCATAACAGAATAATGGCGCACAGAAAACCACTGCTGGGAAGTGACCATTCCAGGCTACACCACGTTCCAGAATGACAGGTCAGGGAAGCAAAGCGGATGGGTTGTTTTACATGTGAAGGAGAGTATAAGAGCTACTGAGATACATGGGTAACATGGGGATGAAGAAGGGCTGGAGGTACTATGGATCAAAAGGAAAAAATTGGCCACCCTTTGATAAAGCACCTGCAGGGCTGTGAAACAGCCTTGAGGAAGTTTCCCTTATTTACTGTTGGGAATTTTTCTCCGGCAATATTTGCACTCTTTTAATATTTGTAATAAATAAAGTACAACATTTTAACCCCTAGAAATGGAGTGTTGCCTAATTCGTGGTACAAGGACAGGTGCAGGGTCTTTTCTTATTTTATACTATGGATCAGCCTAGAGATGGGGTCGGGCCCGTTATTCGCATGGGGGTGGTGTACAGCCCTCTGACACGTAGGAAGGATTCAGACACAGTCCTGAGGAAAGCCACTAGTAAAATGGCCAGAAAGGTGGAAGTTTTGTTGATGGGGATGTTAATCTGCCAGATGTAGATTGGGGCATTCTCACTGCAACTACTTCCAAGACACAGGGCCATCCTCAACTCCATACAAAGGAGCACTTCTCAGGCAGCTGGTTTTGGAACCTACTGGGGATGGGTAGTGCTGGACTTAATCACTACAGTCTCGATAAAATAGGGAACTAGAAATACTAGCAAACTTGGAAGATTTTGCAATTATAGGTTTAATTGAAACATGGTGGACCAATGATGATTATAGGAACAAAGAACCTGAGGGGTACAAACTATTTCAGAGGGGCTAAGTAAGGAAAGGGGGACACTTTTGTGAAAAACACATTATGGACAGAAGAGATAGCAATGAATGAGGATGCGGAAGGCAATGAGTGTATCTGACACTACATTGTAGTGGGTATCTGGTATGGACTACCTGGGCAAGTAGAATCAATGGATTAAACATTTATAGGTGATCTGGAACAGCTGGCTGATGAACAAGAAAAACATACTATCTGGGGACTTCAGCGTACCAGGAATAAACTGTGAGAATGGCAAAGGAAGATATCCACAGGATAACCAGTTAGCTGTGAACATTTTGTATCTTAACTAAGAGCAGCACGCTTGGGAAACTACCAGGGGCAACAACATTCTTGATGTTGTAGTAAGTGATCTGGGAGACAATATTAGGCACTGTAGAACAAGGGAACCGACAGGTGATAGTGACCACCAGATGGTAACTTTTACAATACAGAAGTATAAGATGAAGGATACAGGAACAACTAAATATAGCTGTTACAAAAGGGCAGACATTAAATCAATAAGGTTGGAGTTGAATACTGGACATGGAAGGAGGAAATGACTAACAGAAATATCAACGATTCGTGGGAGATATTAGAGGGCAAAATAAAGGACTTAGAAAGCAAATATGTACTGCAAAGGAATAAATATTAACCCTTCCAATTTTTGGAAGGTTATTCATTCCCTTTTCTCCCATCAGACCCAGTCTTCCCCTCCTACTCTAAAGACTGGCAACTCCCTTATTTCTGACCCCTCTGCTGTTGCTAACTCTTTTAATTCTTACTTTACTACCTGTGCCCTTTCTCTTATCCCTTCCTCCTCCGCCCCCTCCATTCCCTCTCCCTGCTTTCTTCTCCTCCTTTGTTTTCCTTTTCTCCTATCACTCCTGCTGTTTCCCTAAATCCACTAAAGGGAGGCTGTCCTAATGGTCTCGATCCTAAGCTTCTTCTTCACTCAGCACCTGCCACTGCTCTTCCTTTTACCTTACTTCTAAATCTCTTCTTCTCGTCTACTGTTCCTGATGGCTGGAAACAGGCTACTGTCATACCCATTCACAAAGGTGGTGATCCCACCTCTCCTGGTAACTATCATCCAATTTCTCTCCTTCCTGACTTTGCCAAGTTACAGGAACATGTTGTTCTATCTCAGTTTACTTCCTTTCTTGACAATGCAACCTTTTTCATTCCCTACCCATCTGGTTTCAGGAAATCCCACTCCACTTCCACCTCCCTTCTCCGGCTCACTGAGTCCATACTTACAGGTATGGATAAAGGATTGTTGACTTCTGCCATTTTTGTTGATCTTGCTAAAGCTTTTGACATTGGCGCATCCCTCCTACTGGACAAACTTAAAACCGTGGGCCTCACTGACTCTGCAGTCAGCTAGTTTTGCTCCTACCTTATAGGTAGGTCACAAACTGTCCGGATAGGTAATCCTTTCCCTTCTCTTCCCATTAATTCAGGCATCCCTCAAGAGTCTGTCTTGGGTCCTATTCTCTTTTCTATATTCCTAAACGACCTACCCTCAGTCTGTTCCTTTGCATCCATTCATATGAATGCTGATGACAGTTCTTTTGCTTCTGGCTCCTCTCCTGTGGCCTTACCTCGTCTACAGTTGGATATTGACAACATTCAACACTGGTTTAAGGTAAACCAACTGTCTCTTAATGCCGAAAAAAAAGGTGTCTATGACTTTTGGTACCTGCCAGAGGCTTGCCAAACTTACTTCTCCTCCCCTATTTAATACCCTTGATGGTGCTAAACTTAAAGATGTCTCCTCCTTTAAGTACCTTGGGGTCTACCTTGACCAGCATCTTGATTTCTCTGTTCACATTGATGCAATTCACCATAAGCTTCACTGTAAGCTTGGTGTTATGTACAGGAACAAAGTGTGCATGCCGCTCCCTGTCCGACGAGAAATTGTACTAAAAATGGTACTTCCAATCTTTGACTATGGTGACTTAGTCTACTGTAGTGCCCCTAACCTCCCTTACCAGAATGGACCCTCTTTTTTCATTCTTTCTGCCACTTTGCTTTAGATTGCCCCTCTTGTACTCACAACAGCTCTCTCTACTCAACTCTTTCTTTCCCTTCTCTTGATGCTAGGTGCCTTTCCCACTGTGTCTCTTTTTTGTCCAAATTCTGGTTTGGCACCCTTATTTCCTATCTCACCTTCCTTCTTCCTCCTACCCTCTTTGTAACAATACTTCCCATTCTCTAAATATCCCTCCTAGAAAATCTGTTGCTGGCCAATCTACATTTGCTTACCGCTTTCCTAAAATGTGGTCCTCCCTTCCACTCTGTTCGTTCTGCCTCCCATACTTCCTCTCTAAAGTCTCTTCTTTCTTTTATCACCCTGCCTGCAACTGTCTTTGACCCTTTTCTCTTTTTCTTTATTCTCTAGTCTTGTCCTCTTCTTGCTGTTTCCGTTTATTGTTTTCTATCTGTATATATTGGAGAGGGCTTTATTTTCTAGTTGCCATCATTTGCTATTTTGCCTTTAATATTTATTATTCTGCTTGTATTACTATGTATTTGCTTTTTACCTTGTTATTATCTTGTTAGCTACCTCCCTCTCCCCCTCCCACAGGACTCATCTGGAAATGAGCTGTTGTCAGCTCAGTATGTACTTCCTGGTTAAACCTTTCAATAAATAAATATAACAAGAATAGGAAGATACGCTATGATTAATACGGAAGCAGAGGTGTATAAATCTTTGAATAATTTAGATTCAAACAAATCTAAGAGACTTGATGCAATACACCCAAGATTATTAAAGAAGTTAGCCGATATAGTGAAAGGACCAGTTATTCCACTGTAGCCAACAGTGGAAGGCTGTTCCTGCGGGGACTGCTTACAGCAGAGACACCACGAACATCGTGAGAGGATTTATTTTATTCTGGCTCAAAACCCTGGTGCTTCTTTAAACAGAAATTTCCCTGAGCTGTTGATGATCTTTTAAGGGCAGGACAAAGCTATTTGTATACTTTTTCAGGACATTTATTCTAACAAGGGGACCGGAAGCGGGCAGACACGCTACTTCCGGTCATGGCGCTATATCTCTGCACACAATGGTGAGCGCCAGTAAGCTCCAGCAAAGCAGTTTCAACAAAGGCAACACAGCTAAGACAAACAGCCTAGCTGTGTCTGCCATGTCAGCCAGGGAAGAGGGGAAGAGGGCAGAACTCCAACCCCAACTTCTAACACCAGAGGTAGACAATCATAACGGCCACCTAACAGGGGGAATGTACCAGGAGGATATGTGCTCTGAATGTGCAGTCTGTAAAATGAGAGGACGGAAAGAACAAATGCGGCCACAAGTGTGCCAAAAGTGCATATATATTGGGGAACTAGAGGCGACAGTGAAAAGATTAACAGAACAACTAAATATACAGGCAGGGATCAAAGATATTGAGGCATTTGTAGAATCTACTAGGGGACTGCTGAAAGAAAGGAAGGGGTACATCCTCGAGCCAGACATTGAACAACTTTGGGTGCAGATTATACCTTTCCACGAAAAACAGGTCCTTTTAGGTGTTTGTTACAGGCCACTGTCTCTCAGTGGCCCCAAACTAGCGAATTTATCAAGTAGATAGAGAACCAGGACCCGGAAAACACTATTGATTTTAGGAGACTTTAACTTCCCAGGAATTCGTTAGGAGGAATGGGCCTCAACTACAATGGTAGAGAATGACTTCTTAGAAGCACTTGACAGTACAAACACAGAAAATCATGTACTGGAGTATACTAGGGATAGTCACACTCTAGATCTTGTCATAAGTAACTTGGGTGAAAGACTTGAAAGAGCGTCATGTTAGGGAACCCTTGCTGGGAAGTGATCACAATATGGTTGAATTTTACATCAAGACAAGGACAGAGCCGGCCCGCTGGCACGGCAGTAGGTTTACCACTCATCGTGCCAGCGACCCAGGCTGGGGAACAACTCAGGCAGCTGAAGGGCTGACCAGGGGAGAAGGATCGGCGCCCATGGGCTGCTCTCCTTGTCCAGGAGGGGTTGACTGTCCGCTACTCTGCCACCTGGGTGACCACGGGTGGCAGTGCAGCTGGGACAGCCAGTGGGAGGAGGGCGTGGGCGGGGAGCTGGAGCGTCTGCATGTCTAGCGTGCTCTGCCCTTGGCCCTGCATGCCTATGTCCTCAGGGGATGGCACCAGAAACACAGAAAAGGACCTCACGGATGCGGGTGAGACAGGGATCCAAGCTCAGACACCTTAACCCAGCTCGGGGACCGCCCAGACTGCCTGACACACACTAATGGACTGGAGGAGGACATCCTGGGATCCTCCTCCCCGTTGGGGGGGGGTTGCCCGAGGCAGCTTGGGGGGCAGATCTGGTGGTATCCCAAGAGGTACTGTGGGTAGGCAGAGTGAGCAGAGGATACCCCAGAAGAGAGCGGCATCTGTTTAGACAAGCGGCAAAAAAAAAAAAGGACAAGGACAGAAACCCAGGGTGGTGCTAACAAAATAAAGAGCTATGACTTAGCAGACTACAATGCATTAAGAAATTCAGTAATAAAATGGAACTGGGCAAAGAACTCTGAAGGCCTTGAACTGACACAAATGTGGGATATGTTTAAATCTTTTCTCCATGATCTGGTAGGCAGAAATGTTCCACTAAAATTAAATATAACCATAAGGGAAGGATCCCAATGTGGTTCAACCCCAAAATTAATAAATTACTAAAAGTTAAAAACAGAGCATATAAAAAGGTAAAAGAGAGGGACCCACCAAATATAAAGATTTGTATAGAAAAAAGGTAGAGTTCTGAAATTAGACATTAAAAAAGCTAAAGGGGAGATGGAGTTAAAATTAGTAAACAAAGTGGACAATAATAAAAAGACATTCTTTAACTATGTAGGGAACCTTAAAAACAATAATAGCAAAATAGGTCCTCTCATTCAGGGTGATAAAATAATCACGGATTGCCAAGTTATGGCTGAACAATTTAACAGTTATTTTGGAAGCGACTACCAGGCAAGTGACATTCAGAAGTCAGAAAATGTAGAGATAGTGGAAAGCAACATGGTAATAATACCTACTATGGTCAGAAATAAACTAGAAAATGAGATCCCAATAAATCACCAGGACCCAATGAACTACATCCCAGGCTACTCAAGGAATTAGCCTCTGTATTATGCGAGCCCATCCATGCTATATATATAAAACCCTTAAATAAGGGAGTCATATCTGAGGACTGGCTATCTGCCAATATTGTGCTTATTCATAAAAAGGGGCTTAAAACTGTCTGCTGTAATTATAGGTCAATAAGCCTTACTAGTATTGTAGGCAAGATACTTGAGGGATTCATTAAGGAGACCATAGATGACCATGTTAAAAAAAATTTCCACGGTGATATCTACCAACATGGGTTTTCAAAAGGAAGATCTTATTTAACAAACCTAATCCATTTCTTTGACCCCTGTTAGTGAGGCCTTGGACAATGACATACCAGTAGATGTACTGTACCTTGATTTTGAGACGGTTTGGTAGTGTCTCCCATTTTGAGTTGATAAAATCCCTAAAGGAAATAAATCTAAACGAAAGTATTAGAAGATGGATCTGTGCTTGGTTAACAAATAGAAAACAATGTGTGACCGTCAAGGGGTATTCATCATGCTGTGCTCCAGTGACTAGTGGGGTGCCGTAGGGTTCGTATTAGGACCCACCCTTTTAATATCCCAGGTAGCATCCATATCCTGTAATAACAAAGCTTGGTTGGAAAGAGTTGCTGATGACATTAAAATGGGTGCATTGGTCTCAAATGAAGGAGACGAGAAACTCTTTCAAGAAAACATTAGTGTACTGGTGGATACTGTAGTAAGAAAGAAACTCAAATTCCATTTGAACAAATGTAAGATCATGCAACTAGGCAAAAAGAACAACAGATTAAACACCATATAAATGGGAGTGTATTGCAGGATAATAATTCTGAGAAGGAAAACACAAGGAGGTGCACAAAGAAAAACAGCTGAAGCCAGGTGTAATGCTGAGTGCAAGAAAGGGGTTTATTGCGGCCGGTGGCACTGAGGGCTGAGCACTGGCACTTTACCTCGCTCGCTGGCGACCCATGTTCGGGAACGAGCACGGCCATTGGGGGTCAGCAGTGGAGGAGAAGGATTGGCGTCCGATGGACTGCTCTCCTTCTCTGGGAGGGTTCGTGGTAGTTGGTGCTGTTCGCCCCCGGCGGAGGATGGAGGACAGGCGCCCGCACCACAAGTTGAGGAGGAGTCAGGTCCAGAGGTCTGGAGGAGTGTGTGCAGACGCGTGCGTGCCCCCTCCGCTGATGACATTGCAGGTTCCCAACTCCTGGGGAGAACAGGAGAAAAAACACTGCCGTGCAGAATGACGGAGGACGCCTCGCAGGCTCCGCCCCTGGCTAGTCACAACGCTGGCCAACTAAATCCGGTCCTCGGTGGGGAGTCCGGGACTCCTGCCGAGCCTCGGGCTGGGCAAGCCCTGGGGTCAGGTCAGCGTCGGCTGGTGGACGCCGGGATGGGGCTGGGGACACCCTCCTGAAGATACAAGCCGGCAGTAGGAGAAAAAATAAAAAAAAAAAAGGGGGGGTTTATTATTGCAATTACAAAAACAAAGGAAACAGGACAAGCCCCAGTACACTTTGAGCCTCATGCAGGCTCTTCATCGGGGAGGGGCATATACATTCACAGACTATCAATTTATACATAACAAAGTGTGCGTTGCAAGTCAGGATATACATGCAACCAATAATCATTTCAAAAGAAAATACATTATGCACTTAAAGTAAATAAAACTGTGACTGTGCAGGATGGTGAACATACAGTATATAACATAAAAGAAGATTTGTTTTATTTTTATGAAAATAATGACTATTTCAATCTGATTGGTTATTTTATTTGTGTACATTACACATAAATAATATATAGTTCAGTAATATACATGATAAACATACATATCAGAAAGACAAAAACTTTAGAGACTGCAATATATAGTTAAAGTCCATAGAGGTTGCTGTGTTGATTCAGGCTCAAATACCTAAAAAGAAAAGAATTATTATGTTAAGTTGTTTAAAGGAAGAAAAATAAAATGAGTGCTGAAAGCACAATATCTAAAACAAAGAAGAAAAAAGGTTAAGAGAGGGGAAAATCCAAAACCAGAGGTAAAGAAAACCCTTACAAATAAGGTGTGATGTCCCAGACATCATTCAAGCCCTTAGGATACAGGGCACCCAGGACAAAAATCAAATGTCTTTCAAGTTTTAAAATTTTTTTCACGTCTATTGCCTCCTCTGATGGGAGCATTCACATGTGCTATTCCCATAAATCTAAAGTTTCTAGGGGAAGCTTGATGTTTTACACACCAGTGGCTACCAACTGGTGTATCACCACGTTGGTTTAGAATGGAACAGACGTGCACCATCTCTGCAACCTGCCTCATCAACACATCTGAGCCAAATGAATTTGAATGTTTATCAATCAAAATTTGCCTTCCTAATTCGGCTCCATTTAAACTGATTGGATGCTATAGGCCCCCTCTGCAGGCCTTAAACTGCTTTCTCACCTAGGGTCAATTCTCAACCAAGGCCCTGAAGATACCGCTATCCTTGGTGATTTGAATTTAAACTGGTTGTCTAATGTATCTGCACCTTTGATAACCTTTTGTGACACCTATGGATTCACACAGCTGATTAAAGACCCAACTAGGATTAACCGAAGAAATTCCAGCAACAGCTCACTCCTGGATATTATGTTGGTAAACAAGCCTCACTTATACTCACATGCAGGAGTACTGCTAAGTGATGTGGAGTGACCATTACCCTATAGCTGGCATAAGATCCACACTCAAACCACCAAATCCTGCAGAATTTATCCTCAAAAGGTCAAAAGAATTTCAATATCTCAGGTTACCTCCATGACCTGAGTACTACAATATATTGGCAAGATTTCTATCTTACAACCTCTGTTGAAACAGCACTCCAGACTTTAAAGGATATTATCACCAATGTTCTCAATATTCATGCACCTATCACCAGTATCAGAACTAAGGTAAAATCCTGCCCTTGGTTCACCTCTGAGCTTAAAGCAGCCTTGAGAACCAGAGACAAGCTGTGGAAAAGGCAAGAAAACAAAGGACACCAGTGATTGGCTAAATTTCAGAAAAGCAAGGAATTCATGTACAAAAAAATAAGAACTGCCAAAACTGCCTACTATACAGCTGAATTGGATGCCTCCTACAATAACCCATCCAGACTCTGGGGTACAATAAAGGACTTCTGGGCCAGAATTCTACTCCTGCCTTAACCACTCAAATTACTACTAAATGACACAGAAATTACAGGTAAACAAGAAATCTTAAATACCTTCAATGTTCACTTCACCACTGCTGGCCTAGCATTTGACTCATCACCTGCAAATATCCTGAGATCTTCCTTGAACCTGCAAACTACTGTGGGACAAATGGCCACTTCAACTTTTTCCTTCATCCCAATATCCGTGAAAGAAGTGGAAGATCTCCTCTCTAATTTAGACACAACTAAAAGTGCAGGTGCAGACTCCCTGGATCCCTATTTCCTGAAAATTGCTTCACATGTCTTATCTGCCCCCCTTACTCATCTCTTCAATCTTTCCCTAACTACTGGATCCATTCCATCTACTTGGAAAACAGCTCAAGTAGTTCCATTACTCAAATCTGGTGATACTAGGGATCTCAACAATTACAGACCTATCTCCATCCTACCAGTACTATCTAAGATGCTCAAAAACTAGTAAACTCTCAGTTAAGGGACTATCTGGATAACAATAACCTTCTAAATTCTGCACAATCTGGTTTAGATCAAAGCATAGCACCATTACTGCCTTAGCCAAGGTAACCAACGATTGGCAGAACTAATTTGGACAAAAAAAATTTTACCTATTGCTGTGTTTCTGGATTTGAGTAAAGCCTTTGACACAGTGGATCATGACTTTACTCACCTCCCTTAACTCATTAGGCCTGGATTCCCTATCCTCAACTGGTTTAAGGATTACCTTTCAGATGAGTCGGCAACTGGTTAGAAATGAAATTACCTATCCACCTCAAAACCTCTGCTAAGGGTGTACCACAAGGCTCTATTCTTGGCCCTATCCTTTTGCTATTTATATAAACAATATTGATGCCAACCTCACTCAATCTACATTCATCTGTTTGCTGATGATACTGTATTGTATGTCAGCAATCCTCACCTTTCAAAGCCTGTGAACTTTACAATCCGAATTCTCCATTCTGCAGCACAATCTACTTGACAAAAACTACTTCTAAATGCAAAAAAAACAAAAGCTATGTTCTTACCACAAAGAGCTGTACTACCACTACCCCAGCATCCAACACCCTACATATATCCACCTTACTTGGAGAGAAACTTGAATTTGTTGATAACTTCAAATACCTTGGAGTCTGATAGATAACAGGCTTGACTATTCTGTCCATATTGAAGAGTTACTTAAAAGCTAAGACAGAGGCTCGGACTATTTTTAGAATAAAACATTACCTAAACAGTGATTCCAAAAAGGTTAATTCAGGCCTCATTCCTATCCTCATTGATTATGCTGATTTTCTACTGCCATTGTTCAAGTCATCTCTATATAAGCTGGACACCCTGTATCACAGGTCCATAAGATTTATTACTGACCTTCCTCCAACACCCATCATTGCTCCCTTTATATGGCAGTCAACTGGACATCATTGCAACACAGAAGAAATAGGAATGCTGTTATCTGATACTCAAAGCGTTAACAGGCAAACTAACGACCTATATCACTGATTGCTTTACCCAAATTACAACAGGCCATACACCTTAAGGATCAGTAAACTCATCACATTAAAGGTCCCCAATGCCTGCACCGCGTATGGGAGGTGCTTACTAGCTATTCCTTAGCAGCTGCATGGAACTCTCTCAAAAATCCATGAAGCTAGATAGCCTACTACCTCTGGCATCCTTCAAAGATTGTTCTCTCCGCCTCTTTTCCAGAGCTCTGCAATTGCTTTTATAAAGCATAATCCCCACCAATCTGACCCAACTAAACCTCCTTTTTCTATCCATTATATTAACTCAATTTCTTTCTTCCTAATCACCTATTATATTCACTTAAAAACTAGTTTAGACCATATAACTTATATTTTAGGACTGCTATACCCTTTGTCCTCTTTTTTTCCTACAGGCTAAATGGTTCTATTGTTACTTGTATATATGTAAATTGTTGTATATAATCATTTCATGCCATTGTATTGCTATTTATTCTATTCTTGTCTATGTAATAATACTTGTATCCTCATTTGTATGACCACTCAGGTCCATCTTGTAAATGAGCTTTGCTCAATGATGTTCGCCTGAATAAATAAAGATTTTGATTGATTGATTGATTTTGATATACTGTATATGTTTACCATCCTGCACAGTCACAGTTTTTATTTACTTTTTTAGTGCATAATGTATTTTCTTTTGAAATGATTATTGGTTGCATGTATATCTTGACTTGAAATGTCACACTTTGTTACATATAAATTAATAGTCTGTGAATATATATGCCCCTCCCCCTGATGAACAGCCTGCATGAGGCTTGAAGCGCTGGGGCTGTTCCTGTTTCCTTTGTTTTGTAACTGCAATAATAAACCCCTTTTTTTGCACTCAGCATTGCACCTGGCTTTGGCTATTTTCCTTTGTGCACCTCCTTGTGTTTTGCTTTATCTGGTTTTTGGTGTAGCATTGTTATTTTCGGTGCGCTGCTAGAACCCCCTTGTTTGCTTTAATGCTGAGAAGGACCTGGAAGTACAAAGCAATAGTGATTTTAGTTTTTCCAAACACTGTACAGAGGTGGTAAGGAAGGGCTATGGCATATTGACTGCTATAAAAAGGAATATCAGGAGCAGGGACAGTGAAGTGATGTTGCCGCTGTATATGTCCTTGGTGCGTCCCCACGTCGAGTACTGTGGGCAGTTCTGGGCATTGTACCTGAAAAGGGATGTGAGGAAGGTCGAGGGACTGCAGAGAAGGACAACAAAAATGGTGAGTGGGATGCAGAGTAAGACATATCAGCAGAGGCTTGGGGCCTTAGGACTGTACTCATTGTAGTACCGATGGTACAGAGGAGACGTGTCTGATTTTCAAGGCAATGAAGGACACGGATCTTTGGGAGGGTGTAGGACTTAATAAGAGACCTGACTTGATAAAGAATAGGGGCCATCAATATCAGCTGAGAGGAATAAGAACCAGAGAGGGAACTGGTTCTCGCAGCGAGTGGTGGCACAGTGGAATGCATGGCCACCATCAGTGGTGTCCTGTGATAGTATGAATCAGTTCAAGTCTGCATTAGATGAATATTGTGGAGAAAATTGTTTTCCGCTAATTATATAAATTGGTGCAGGTCAGAAATGAAACATAGAAACAAAGACTTTGACGGTAGATAAGGACCGCTTGGCCCACCCAGTCTGCCCATTTCCCTATCTATTGGATAAGCTGCAGATCCTAGTTAACCAACAGCCTACTTCTTCCTACCCCCCACCAGAATTATCTTTATGTCTGTCCCATGCATTCTTGAATTCTCCCACAGTTTTTGACCCCACAACCTCCTCAGGAAGGCCATTCCATGCATCCACCACCTTCTCCGTGAAAAAATACTTCCTCACATTGCCCTTGAGCCGTCCCTCCTCTCAAATGGCTAATGTTATATGACCTGTTCACATTCTATGAATCCTATGAAAGTTACTTGGATTTTTAGTAAATCACTGGAAACAGGTGAAACATGAGACTTGTGGAGATTAGCTACTGTTGTTCATTAAGAAGGGAGCATGTCTGACAAAGAAATCATAGGCCAGTAAGCCTTGCGTCTATCTTGAGGAAAACAATGGAGACTACTGTAAGAGGTATAACAGAAGAACGCGGACAAGTCATGACCTTGTGGATGAAACTCAAAATGGATTCAGCAAATGGAGGTCTTGCCTAACTAATTTAATTAGCTTTTTGAAAGGGTGGCTCTAGCTTTGGATGAGGGAAAAGTAGTGGATGTGGGCTATCTAGATTTCAGAAAAGCATTTGACATTGTGCCACATGCAAAACTGAATAAATCTTAGCAATCTTGCAAATGAACTTGCTCAATGATGTAACTGCCTGGTTAAATAAAGTTTGATTGATTAATTAAATGCCTGAGAAACATGGGATTTAATAGCAGGATTATAGCATGGACAAGATCTTGGTTGAGTAAATGATCACAGAGGGTGTGTGTAAATGGGCAAGATTCTGGGAGAACAGAGGTGACTAGTGGAGCCCCGCAAGGGTTGGTGTTGGGACTAACACTGTTCAACATTCACGTATCTAATATGAATATAGACAGAGGGGGTTGGCTATCCATATTTCCTCATGCCACAAAGCTAGGACATATAGTGGATCTAGAAGAACAGTATAGGTCACTGCAGTACAAACTGAATGAACTATATGATTGGACAATGAAGTAGAAAATGAGTTTCAATCTAGATAACTGTGTGATAATGCCCCAGGGTCATAGAAATACTAAGGCAGAATACAGATTAGGGAATACAGTCCTCAAAGTCACTGAAAGTGAAAAGGATCTGGGGCTAACTATAATAGATTAACATTTACTAAACATTGTAATAATAATGTTGCTACATGTAACAGGATAATGGGATGCTTTAGGAAGAATATGAAGAGTAGGAGTAGAGATGTGGTGTTACTAATGTATAGGGCCTTTGTGCACCCACTTCTGGTCACCACAAAATGTGGGGGGCATTCATAAACAGAAGGGGGTCCAGAGGAGGGCTACAAAAATGATGAAAGGTTTGGAAAATCAGTCACATGAGCAGAGAGTAGGTATCCTGGGTTTGTATTAATTGTTGAAGACAATACTAAGGGAGATCTTACTACAGTGTATAAATCCTTAACAAATGAATATATGAGAACTTGCATTTGGAGCTAAGGGCATTCAGTAAGGAAACCAGAGGGCACAAATTCCAGCTACAGGCTAAACATTTTAAGACTGTAAGGAGAGGATGTTGGTTCATTCAAAGAGTGGCCCATCTCTGGAACAGTTTGCCTGAGGCAGTAGTTATTTATTTATTGAGATAATCAGTTTTACAACCTTTGAGTCAGAGACTCATTTACAAAGGTACCTTGTCTCGGTGGGGGGGACAACAATTAAGTGAGGTTTTGGACAGAGGTTACATACAGGTGAGATACATACACACGTTGACTTACATGTAGCAAGAATCTGAATATATTTGAACACAAGTTGGACAGCTTCTTTTTTTTTTTTATTATTATGCTTTATCCTTATTATGTCCAACCGACCCCCATCAGCCCCCCCCCCACATACACACACTGGCTCTACCCTCTATCCACCCCAGTACTTACCTTGCTCCCAACTCTGGCTTACCTCCACAGCTGGATCACTGGGAGGACCCTCTTCCCCACAACAGGGACTGAACAGAGCGACAAGAGCGAGAGCCTGGTCAGCAGCACGGGGTCAGCAGCTGTGGGCAGGCGCCATCCTGTAGCAGTGGATTTCCATTTTCCTTTTCCCCAAGGAGGCATGGGTCATACATCTGCCATGCCTCCCAACCGAATCAGTCCCAGTTGTTGAACCCCAGGCTACCACAAGGGGCTGCACAATATTGGCGACTTCCCCATCCCAAGGAGGAGAGCAGTCCATCAGATGCTTAATCCTCCTTCCCCCAGCTGGCCCTCCGATGTCGCAGGCTTGTTCCCAAACCCAGGTTGTCAGCGTCGTGAGCAGTAGCGCTACCACTGTGCCAATGGGCCAGCCAGTTGGACAGTTTCTTAACAGGGATTGTCTGGAGGACTTTATAGATGAATAATTGATGGACAGGCCAGATGGGCATTAAGATCCCTCCTGTCTGTATTTCCTATGTTCCTATGCTGGTACTTACAAACAGAGATTGCATTGCTGTCATCATAGTGGCTAGTCCCTGGGTATAGGTGATCACTGTACAGTGTGGTCTGGCATACTGATAGGACAGGGAGAAAAAAAAAACACACTAAGACAAGGTCCTGGACTTCAGGAGGGAAGATTTTAAAGAAATGGGAAAATACCTCAGAAAATGCCTTGAAAGTGGGGAAGGTGGAAGGGGAGTGGAGACTCAATGGAGAAAAATGAAGTTGGGTATATACCAGGCAACAGCATGCTGTTTGAAGGAAGTGAGCAAGGGAAAGAGGTGGAAGAGGCCGCCATGGTTCTCTAAGGAGGTAACAAAGGCAGTGAAGGAGAATAAAACAGCATTTAGAAAGTACAAGCAAAACCAGAAGGATGAAGACAGGGGGGTATCTGGCAAAGCAAAGTAAGGCAAGAAGGAGAGTGAGGGCAGCTAAAGCAATAATACAGAAGAGGATAGCTAAGGAGGCCAAAAGAGGGACCAAGACCTTCTTCAGGTATGTGGAGGAAAAGAGGAAGACAAGGGGAGGGACAGTGAGAATCAGGAGAGCAGGGGGGACTGTGCAGAGGACGATAACAAAAAAGCAGAAATATCGAATGACTGCTCAGTCTTCAGGTAGAGGGCTGAGGAGATGGACCAGCATGCTGCAGTAAGCAACAGGGAGACAGGAGAGTGGACATAAATCCATTTCTGGTGGAGAGGGTCCAGAAGGCACTGAAAGCCAGAGAATTAGGCGATGGGGCCAGATGGGATTCATCTGAGGGTCCTAAAGGAACATGGGCAGACTAGGTGGGCCAAGCGGTCCTATCTGCCGTCAAATTCTATGTTTCTACGAGCACGTGCTGGTTGCCCCTCTGACAGCATTTTTAGCACCTCACTGGAGATGGGGACATTCCAGAGGACTGGAGGAGGGCTGATGTGGTCCATTTGCACAAAAGCAACAATAGGAAGGATGCCAACAACTATAGGCCAGTCAGTCTCACATCAGTGGTAGGGAAGTTAATGGAGACACTAGTGAAGGAAGGCTTGTGAAGCACTTGGAGGCAAAAGGCTGCAGGACCACGGCAGTATGGTTTCACGGAGAGGGGTCATGTCAAAATAATCTCATGGATTTCTTTGACTAGATTACCAGGGAGGTGGATAAAGGGAGAGCAGTGGACATGGTCTATCTGGACTTCAGTAAGGCTTCTGACACTGTGCCACACAGGAAGCTAGTTAAGAAACAAAGCAACCTGGAGATGAGGGAGAAAGTGACTAGCTGGGTTTCAAACTAGTTAAGGGATAGGAGGTAAAGTGTGGTAGTAAACGGTAGCCACTCAGGCAATAACAGAGTGATTTGTGGGATGCCACAGGGTTTGGTGTTGGGACTGGTCCTCAATATCTTCATAAGCAACAGTATGGAGGAGCTTGAGGGTAAGGCGAGTCTCTCTGCAGATGATGCAAAAATCTGTAACAGGGTTAACATTCAGGAAGGGGTGTAGGGAATGCAAAGGGATCTGTGGAAACTAGAGGAATGGTCTAGGGCTGGCACCTGGGTTTCAATCCAAAAAGTGCAACAATATGCACTTAGGGCTATGGAATCCAGGGGCTGTGTATAAGATGTTGGGAGTGGAGCTCACAGTTGCCAAGCAAGAAAGAGACCAGGGGTCAATCATATTTGATGACCTCAGGGTAGCTGGGTGCAGTGATACAAAGCAGTGGGAAAGGACTGCAGGATGCTGGGGTGCATTGGGATAGGGATTTCTAGCAGGAGAAGGGAGGTGATGCTGCTGTTGTATCACTCATTGGTGAGGCTCCACCTGGAGTGCTTTATCCTGTTCTGGAGGTCACACCTCCACAAGGACACTGAAAGAGTGGAAGCAGTATGAGAAGCCATACAAGGTAAGACTGCAGGAACTCAACATGTACTCCATGGAAGAGAGAAGAGCGAGAGGGTGCATGATTAAAACATACAAGTGCCTCACAGGAGTGAACAAAGTGCAAGGGTAGAGTCTATTTCAGAGAAAGGAGGCACTAGAACAAGGGGGCTTGCAATAAAGCTAAAGTTGGGAAAGTTAAGGAGAGATGTTCAGAAATACTTCTTTATGGAAAGAGTGGTGGATGTCTGGAACAACCTGCCAGAGGGGGTAGTGAGGGCAAAGACTGTGAGCAGCTTCATGCATGCATGGGATAGGCATAGCAGCATATTAGGTACTGGAAAGGAGGGAGGGGGGTGACATTTATGACCAACTAAGAACAGTGGTGACAGAAAAGGCAGGGACAAGGGGCAGATTGGATTGTTCTAACGGTCTTTTACTGCTTACAAAATCTGTCTCTGTGTAATTCAACCTTGGATCTGAAATCAGACTTTGGTTGAATGTCTGTCATATCCTAGGCTGGATACTAACATTATCCAACACAGGGAAGTCAGATACACCAAAGCACTATCTGAGCACCACTAAAAAGCACCAGTCCAGGGACTGACCCCTGTGGGGAGGACCCATGAGAGCAGTTCACAACTATCCTGTGTTCTCGTGAAACCCAATTGTAAATCTGGGCAGAAGTATCATTTCTAAAGGTACAATACCCCTCCCCCGACATGGGTGTACTGCAGAATAGTCCACACATCCCGGAGGATTATCATTCATAAAACACTTCTTGCTTTGAGAATGGGTTCAAAACCATGGAAGCAGTTAACAATGAAAATGTTTAATGGTAGTGTTGCTTGACCAGTACCAAAACAAATCTGATCCAATTTTGCCAGCGAGTCAGAAAATCCAAAATCCAATTCAAAGATGAATTAGATTTTGGATCATGGATATCCACAGCCGATCTGACTACCTAGCACCCATTCGTATCTCTAAATTCATTTCAAACATTTTCCTGCTGTCTAGATACCCCCTCCCTCACCCCATCCCATGTTAAAAGTCCCTGATAGCCAGTGGGCCACTGCCCCCCCCTTCCCCAACAATGACTGGCACAGCCCTCCTCTTACCTCCATAATCAGCCAGGGTCTTAACCATTTATCATAAACAGTCATTATGAAATACAAGCTCACTGCATTTCATAAACCACCCTACAAACCAGAGTTTGCAGGAGGATTTATGAAATACCAGCTCACTGCAGTGAGGTAGTTTTTAATAAATTGCTATTTCTAACGGTTCTGATGGCAGCCTGTTTACAGGTGTGTTGGGAAGCACTGGCTACCAGGAACTTCTGACATGGGATAGGATGAGGTAAAGAGGAAAGTAGGGACTCACATGTTCAGTCTGTCCCTGACATCTGCAGAGATGCAATTTATGTGGCAATTGGCCAAGGTGGTGCGATTTATGAGTCTGGGTACACACCCAACTGGAAAATTACCAACCAATTTCTCTATTACCAACAATCTCAAAAATATTGGAAATGTTGTGGCATGTCAACTGCAAGTTTTTAGTAAAACATAACATTCTTAACAAATTTCAGTCTGGATTTAGGCCATTGTATGAAACCACTTTGGCTCTACTGAAGGTCACCGGGATATGGTGTAGGGTCTGGACAGGGGATATTGGCAGGAGCAATATTTATCGATCAAAGGCTTTTGATACCTTGGACCATGGCATTCTTCTGTCCAGACTAAAGTCCTGTGGTATTCATGAGATGGCCATGAAATGGTTCAGAAATTACCTGGAGAACAGACTACAACAGGTAACCATTCATGAATGGTCCTCCAGAATGAAAGCCCATCTCGGGTGTACCACAGGGATCCATATTGAGTCCTATTCTGGATAATTTATACATGAATGATCTTGTACTTTCCCAGCAGAAGATGGATAACCACCTCTATGCTGATGACATAATTATCTATGTCAAGGATTTTCAGTAACTTGTATCCAGTCATCATTACAAAATGCTTTTGACCAGCTACAGGTCTTTTTTGACAAGTCAAACTGGTATTAAATGCAAAAAAAAATCACAAGTGATGTTCCATAGAGGAAAAATGGAGAGCCCTGATGAAAAAATGATATATACAGAAACTTTATCAGATGCTAAACTGGAACAAATCGATTATAAATACTTGGGTGTTTATTTAGATAATCATTTAAAATGGGATACCCACATTGAAGCAACTGTAAAGAAAGTTGGGAATTACCTAGTATCATTATACAGAATAAGAAACTGTATGTCAGTTGAAATTAGAAAACATATTATAAATGTCATGGTAATACCTGTATTGGAATATGGAGATACAGTTTATGCGGGAGCCTAAAAATTGCAGTTAAACTGGATATTGCCGGCCCGGTGGCTCTGAGAGTTGAGGTGCTGGACGCCACACCTCATGCCACGCCGGCAACCCGTGTTCGAGAACGAGCATGGGCCGCCGGGGGTCGGTGGGGATGAAGAAGGATTGAGCACCAAAGGGACTGCTCTCCTTCCTCGGGGGAACTAGCCCGCGCCAGTCATCAGCACCCCTGGTGGCTACCAGGGGACTGTATTGCCCGGCAGCCTGACACAGGATCCGGGGCTGCGGCGGACACCTTTGAGTGCACACAGGAGCATGCGCACATCAAGTATAGCGTCATAGCGCGTCCAAGCCCAGGAGTAACTGAACAAGGAATGTCCCAGCCTTGGTGAGCAGCGATGGGGGCCAGGAGCTACCACCCACACCCAGCAGTCGTGTAGGCCAGGTGACCTCGGAGCTCTCACAGTCCAACAATGTCCTCACGAAGGGTGGTGATGGTGAGGTGTAGATGCCTGGAATACGTAGGAGTTGCCCCCACCGAGTGTCAGGACTGAGTCAAAGACGTGGCGGGATAGAGGTAAGCTGTGTGCCCCCATCAGAGAGAGTCCAGGGCTGAGAGAGGTGGATAAAGAAAATAAAAACAAAACAAAACTGGATATTATGTACAACAAGTTAGCCAGATTCATTCTGAATGTACCTAAAAGGACACATAGAATAGATATGTACTAGGAATTGAATTGGTTTACTTTGTCAGAACAAAGGAATTTACATAGTTTGTTATTTCTGACAGAATAATTTGGGGAAGGTCCCTGATTACACACTGGATTATATTAACTTAAAACTCTTATAACAGGTTTGAGATCAGCAGAGGGTTTAGAATGCTTACTGCTTAAATCTGCGGAATGGAGGTGGGCAGGAAGCATTTCACTATAACAGTCCATTTTGTGGAATAATTACCAATAGAGTTGAGACCCATTAATAGGAAAATTCAGGTAGGAAAAAATAAGAGCATGGTACTCTGAATATATAACTCAGAACCGACTTAAAGCGCTACAAAGATAGTTAACACAGGAGAGTATAGTTTAGTATGTTAAGTGTTTTATGTACATGTGATCAGAGACAGTGCAATGGCCATGTCTAAGTAAAATATTGTTAAGTGTTCTATGTTTGCAGTCCGAGACAGTGTCATTATATTGTCTAATGTAACATTCCACTGGATTCCGTGTATATTTTATTTACTTATTAGATCATTGATTTACAGACCTTTGAGTCATAGACTCATTTACAAAGGTACCTCATCAGGAGAGCAATAAATCACAGCAAACAAAACAAAACAGTACAGTACATACTGCTTAGATTAAAAAAGCAACCAGTGTTACAGGCATTCACTGGTAGTACACGCTTGGTAATAGGTAGATCACAGTAGTCATAATATAGGTACACGAGTACCACGCCAGGTAGCAACCAGAGATATTGTATTACATTAGTCAGCAGATGTTGCATGAGACCCCAGGTATATACAGCTAAAGTAGACAGGGCATGTTGCAGTATGTTACTTCTATTGAATGTTATCAATTTTTTATGTAAAAGTAACTGGAATTGCACTTAGGACCTCACTGGAAATGAGCCTTGGCTCAGTGGAAAAATCAATTCATTTTGTATATAAATGAATAAAAGTTTTACTACTACTACCACTATCCTCGGGAAGACATGCGTGCAACTAGACCACCACCGACTTACTTGCATGGGATGGTGTGAAGGGGTACCACTAGGCGCCAGGGATTTATTGGCACTGAGTGGGGTGAGGGAGTGGGGCACCACTGGGCTGTGATGTAAAGGAAAACAAGGTGAGTGTGTGTGTGTGTGTGTGTGTGTGTGTGTGTGTGTGTGTGTGTGTGCGCTTTTTTTTTTGAAGTTATTTCTCCTGGCTTGGTCAGTGACAGGCAGGCTCCTCAGCCCTGTCCCGCCTCCTCTTGTTCATGCCTACCTCCCGAACCATGAAGCCCAAGATCCCCATGGATTCCCCTGGTAGTGGGGCCAGGAAGGGGAGGGCCATCTTCCCCCCGCTCGGTGATTCTCATTCAGATTAGGCCCAGTGGCCAGTGCGAGACAGAGGCACACAGGGAGGGCTTCATACATCCTGCATCGACCAGTTTTCCATTTTCTCCCTTTTACGCTCTGAGCCTGCCACAAACATGGTTTGCGCATGTGCGTGGAGGTGCTCATGCACACCGGAAATGCCAGTCCTGCTCCAACCACCCGGTGAAACGCCAGCTCCCTGAGTATCAGTGCTACCACCGTGCCTCCACCTGGTGGCAGCCAAGAGCTGGGAAGGCTTACCTCCCCAATCCGGGAGAGGTGAGCTGCCAGAAGGCCGCTTGATCCTCCCCCAGGCTCCCTCCCTCCGGATGACCCCAGGCAACTCAAGCTCTCATTCCCAAACTTGCGTTGCCAGCGCGGAAGAGGTCAGGCGCATTACAGCACCTCAGCCCCTCTATGCCACCGGGCCAGCAGTGTGTGTGCTTTTTAAAACACTATGGGATTTCTTCTGTTTTAAAGCAGGAGACCTTGGGGTAGAGGTCTGCGAAATTCACAGCTGGAGACAGTGTGCAGTTTTAGGGGCACGCATTTGACATATTCTTTTATCTGATAAGTATCTGTGTGAAGATTTCTGGTTTTGTACTGTTTTTTACATTGTTAGATTGGGTGACTGCAAACTTTGCAGTTGAGGACAGTTTGCAGTCAAGGGGATGTACTGGGCAGATTTCACTACCTTTCTGTTTTTGTTTTCATATAACTTTTCATTGTTTGCCCGGTTATCAGGCCTGAGGCCTACCCCCATGGTGATTGCCATAACCCTGTCATCTGCTAGCTCCCACCTCATTCATATTAGTGCACCTACCGGTTAACAAAACTAAATAAATAAATATTATCATTGTATTTGTTTACTGGGAAGAGGCACTGAGCAAAAACCCTTTCAGGTGTGGCTCAGAGTCACAGTGCAAAGCAGCCACAGTTGGTAACACAATTTACAAATATATGCAATATGATAAATTACATCTTGCAATATGTGGGAAATACTTGAAGACATGAGCACTCAACAATGCAGGCTAAAAACATTTACAACATGAACTGGTAAGCAGAAAATTTTACAAAGATAATGGTGGGGATCACGGCACAGGGACCAAGACAGTCGCCATTTGTCATTGAGATGATGGCGTAGATTATTTTTTTTACTTTTTTATTTTCATACAATGTGAATCTCCATATATAGAATACTACACAAATCAGCACATGGTCTAGCAGTCAGCATTTCATGATACTGAGCTTCAAAAACAGAGTGGAATGCCGGCCCAGTGGCGCAGAGGGCTGAGGTGCTGGACGCCTTACCTCACGCCACGCTAGTGACCTGGGTTTGGGAACAAGCCAGGGTCATCGGACAGCTGGACGGGGAGGGGGCAGGGTTGAGCAGCCATAATGGCAGCTTTCCTCTCCTGGGAAGGATCTTCGTGCCCGCCCCCCGTAGTTCTGCTGCTATTGGGTGGAGGTCCGATGGACAGCGTAGGCAGGCTGGGGCGGCAAGTAGCAGGAGGATGCCTCGGTGACACGGCGTGTGCGTGCCTCTACACGCAAGTGACTGATGCGGGAGAAAAGGGGGGTGACTCGGGGTTTAAAACTCTATATACTGTAGGAAAAAAAAAAACAGAGTGGAACTCCCTCACCATTTGACTCCTCCCCTCCCAAACCTTCTCGAGTCCAAGATACTGTAGATTCCATAAGCTCTTCTTTCTTGGTCCTAGGGTAGTACCTTATTGAGGACTGGCGTGCTTTTATACCCCTCATTTCTGTTTTACTCCCTACAACCTCCCCTGGAGTCAGCAATACTAACTATTGGCCTCAGAGGTCCCAGTGCACCTGTGCGCAAGCATCACCCTTCCTGAGGGAGATGGTTTCCCTGCTCAAAGGTAAGGGCCGCTATGACAGATGTCATTTTTTCACCCAAATTTTCAGCAAGGCACTTCTCAACCACTCCAGCAGCAACATCGCCGCCACAACACCTGCGTCATGACGGGTTGTTCTTCACAGTAGCACTCCTCAGATGCAGAGCAGCATTAGTTTGCAAAAGAAACCCACAAAATGTTAAAATAAATAAAAACACAAGAACACTTATTCAAAAAAAGATACAAATACAAGGTCCCTGTCTATTGCATAAATGGAATATGCAACCGGGACCCTGTGGAATTAATGCTTTATTTTCACTCATGGTATCTGATCTTGGGTACATCACCAGTAGCTTGCACCACTCATGAGGTTTATCAAAGGTTAAACAGCATTAGTGAAAATAGATAATTTATTCTACAGGTCCCTGTTGTGTATCCTTATTTATACAATGCAGGTAAGAATGAAGCTCTAAAGATAAAATGTTTATTTATATGGCCTGAAGACCTAAAATGCTGGAAAATCATTTATCGTCATCTAGGTGGGTCATCACCATTTATCATTGCTTTAGGTTAGTCACAAAGGAGCTCTTAAGCAGCGGGAGAGCAGTTTAAACAATGTCTGATGACATCGCAAAGATTTCTGCTGCACTTAAAACAGAGCAGTAAAATCAAACAGAAACAGTTTATTCTTCATTGAAAAAACTCATCTGAAAGCTCAGCCATTTCGAATACATCATATAAACTGGACACATAATGGCCTCACTCAGAATATGACTCTTACCTTCACTTGTGGGGGGCAGGGCTATCATAACTCACTCGTGGCTTTACCACTCATGAGTTATAGTCCTGCTCCCTCACACATGATGATAAATGTCAGTCCATTGTGTATCCCATTTTGACAAGGTAGTTGTTGCTGTGAGATATTCACTTCCATGTGATCTGTTCTTAGCCTATCTGAAAGGGGAATTTTTTTTTTTTTTTTTAACGTTAAATATTTTATAATAACTGGTTAGTGTTTTTCCCATAGGGAAACCAGGTTATAATTCTCCATTACAACCTGCGGGTTATAATGGCAAACATGCCCTCAGTCCACGCATGTGCCAGCCACCACTCTTCCCTTACTTCTGAACCATTCCTTACTACCAAACGCTTGACCACCACTCACACTCGGTGGTAAGTTAATTTTAAAAACATTAACTAGGTTCTTTCTGTTAGTATGCTGAAGCATTAAAAAAAAAAAGAAACAGAAACATTTTAACTATTCGTTTTGCCGGCCGCTTCTGACTGTGGACCGTACTGAAATCTGATCAGACCGTGGCTGCACAAGGATGTGTGTATATTTTATATAATTACTGTGGCACAAAAAAATACTCTCCAGCAATTATATAAAATAAAACATGGGGTAGTGTGTTTAACTCAAGATTTTTGACACACCCAAGGTGTTGGATGCTTAAAGAAGCCCCTTGAGCGTCACTCTCAGGGTTTATGTAGCATCTGATGCCCCATGTTTGTGTAAAATCTCGTTAAACACACCACCCCGTGCATTATTCTATATATAATTAATGGCTCTCCCCTTTTGCCATTGACAGACCGTGGCGTAATTTGCCGTTATAAAGGAGCGTTTATAACGGCAAACACGCCTGGTTCTCCTCCCTCTTTGCATGTGCCTACACCAGCGTCTCACTTCCTGGCTCGCGCTTTCTTCAACGGAGCCGCCGAAGAAATACGGCGGTGAGTAAATTAAAAAAAAAAATTAAAAAGAGCACTGCTTTTACAGATGGGGACTTTCAGCATTGTTAAAAAAAAAAAAAAAAGAAGTGAAGCTCCCGAAAATGAAAATGCAACAACTGGACGAAAAATAAAGTGGCGCATACTCGTAGCCACACCAAAACTGCTGATTTTATATAATTGCTGTGGCCAAAAAGGGGAGAGCCATCAATTATATAAAATAAAATATGAGTAGTGTTTAAACTCTGGTTTACACACACCCTTGAGGATTAGATGCTTTCCACAAACCCCTTGAGCCCAAGCTCTCGGGTTTATGAAGCATCTAACCTCAGTGTGTAAACTCTCGCTAAACACACCACCCGTACTTTATTCTCTATATAACAACTGGCCTTTATTTTTCCCCATAGAGAAAGCCAGTTATAATTTGTTGTTATAAGGGCAAACACATGCTAGCTTTCACTATGAGAAAGCACAAGCCACTATTCCCTCGCACACAGTAACACATTCATAGTTCTCACGGGCTGCTAGGAACTCTCATGTCAGCTCTACTCAGACAATCTCTCTCTCTCTCTCTCTCTCTCTCTCTGTGTACCACAGGAATCGCAAGATCTCACAGCAAGACTCAAGGTTAGCATGGAAACCTGATGCCTTACAATTTAAAAAGTTATATGAAAACCTGTTGCTCCACATACCAAAAGACTTTTAAAATACCTTCCTAGCCTTTTTTTTTGTAATAAGAGTTGTAGCATCTTACTTTTTTAATGAAAGTTAAACAAATGTGGTTCCGCCTGTCACGAAGGTGCTACTCACCCTCTTATGTGAGTAAATGGCAGGTTTTTTTTTTTTTTGTCAATTTTATTTTTGCTCCCATGGACAGTAGGGGGCTTACCACTTATCTGCCATTTACGTGGTCACACAATGAGCCCATCAAGCCAGCCTCTGCTACGACTGCGGGGATGGAGGAGGACCGTAGCTTACCCCCTATGGAGGGCCCCCCCCCCCGTGGGAGGTGGACTGGGAGGAGAGACCACATCACCCTTGAACTCCACCCCGACTTATGTTGAGCTTCGTTTGACTCACGGGCCGGTCGACCATTGGTGGCTTCATTGGTCCACTGTGAGGTATTTGTGCCTTACTGGTACCCACTTGGGACATGGTGTGCAATGACTCCTGCGCAACTGTACCACTGGAGCCTGCAGTCATCCCAGCCACTTCTGCGTTCCTTGTGCTTGTGTTGCCGCCAGTCTCCACCAGAAGCCACCACAGCGCCGGGAACCCCCTGCAACCCATCCCAGGAGAGGAGAGCAGTCCTCTGGATGCTTGATCACCTGCCTCCCCTGCCGACCCCCCAATGGTTCAGGTCCATTCCCGAACACAGGTGTCAGTGTGGTGTGAGGTGTGCGTCCCAGCGCCTCAACCCTCAGTGCCAACGGGATGGCTGTAAATGGCAGTTTTATCTGAAAAAAAAAAAAAAAAAAAAACAGAAAGCACAAAATGTGTTGCAGTTTCAAAAATGTTACCTTTTCAGCAAAAATAAATGTTTCCCAGTGGTAATTATTTTTTTAAACCATCATAGGCATAGCCAGAGGGGGTTTCCTGGGTGCCCAGAAACCCCCTCCAGTCTTGCTTTGATTGTGTTTTCATACAAAAATTTGTTTGTACACAGGGACTAAATAATGGGATTTTCTTGGTGGAAACCCCTATTCTGAAATCCTGGCTACGACCCTGACCATCTTTATTGATTTTACTTTCACACATTTAAGACATACAATGACACACACACACACACACACATATAAACCAAGAGTTACTCCTGGTCCCCCAGCCCAAAACTGGCTGCGGATACTTTATACATACACAGCTACATTAAGTAACCTTGCCTCTAACAGGCCAACTGAGGCATATCCAACCCCCATCATGGAGTGGGCATTCAACTGCCTCAAGTATGTAGAGGTCCTAATAGCCCTGCCCACCTACCAATACACTTAGATTATGTTAACCCCTCGTACCCAGGTCAGACTAACAGCCGTAGCTGCATCCCTAGAAAAAAGAGAGGCAGTCCTCCCCCACCCGTCTGCTTCGCAGATCCGTACATTCCTACATAGTATCACACCAAATGTACTTCCTCACTAATTAGCAATTACGCAAACAGACAGAGCTTAGCTATTAAGCAAACTTTCAGACTATTATTCATTCACTAATCTTACCCAACAGACAGACCCTCTCTACGGGTATCTATTAGCTGTATAGAATAGACAGCTTCCAGAGACTGACACCTTTTTTTATATAATCCCATCTTACCCTCATTCAACATATGCTTACGTATCTTTCCCAGAGTTCTCATTAAATCCCCTACCCACTGGTCATTAAGTATAGACAAGGCGGTCTTTCCAATGTTTTAAGACAAAGGATTTGACCAGGTCCGTGAATAAGGAGATGTGGTACTTTGACGTATTTCCTGAAACCTGAGACAGGTCCCCAAGTACACAAACCTCAGGCAATACAAACTCTGAGTAGTCGAAGATGGGGTCCATATTCTGCTTGATTTTAAGCCAGAGGGGTCTAATCTTGGCACAATACCACATCACGTGTAATACATCCCCCGGTTTCTCATTACACCTAAGGTATAGGTCTGTCTGTATAAGGTTCCTTGCACATAGCTTTGCTGGAGTATAATACATATTAGAAGAAATGAACAACCGCATATTCTTAAATTTAGGTATAGTTATGTATTTACAACTCTTCCATACATCCTTCCAATTAGGCCTTAGGGGAGCCATAATTTTATCCCAATATGGGATATGGATTGGGTAACTTGAGTCCACGAAATTTAAGAGTATCCTGTAAATTTGGGAAATCGGCTTGTTTACAAAATTTACCCCAATTAGTTCTCCCCAGTTGAACCCTTTCTTTTGAGTATCTACCATCCCTTTTTTAACCATGCTTAGCAAATGAATAATCTGGATCCTCTTAAAGAAGGGCAGTCCTTGACTTTGAGGTGGAAGAATAACCCTATCCTCCTTTATACAATCAACCAACTTAAGTCCCTCTAACTGCCTAGCCCACTGTTTTTTAATAATTTGGCCCCCTAACCGGAAATTTGGATTACCCATTATCGGTTGTTCCCATGCCATCTCTTGTCCCCTCCTTTGTGCAGGCGTTAAAAAAAAACACACCATGCATTGACTGTTTTTGCTATCGGAGTCAACTTTGCTTTTGTAGGTAGCTTGTCCAGGTGTGAAAAAAGCAATGCATCTGGGGAAATCCCCATTTCCTTAAATCTGTCTCTCCATACGAAGCCAGACTGGGACATAGACCTCCTCCCTCCCCGTCATTCCACCTTCCCATATTCCTAACTGTCCTGCCACATAGTATAATTGAAGATCTGGCATCTTAAAGCCCCCCACCTTGTGTGGCATACGCATAACCGTATGTTTCTTCCTTGCTGGCTTTGAGCTCCATAGGAAGGCTGATAACTTTCTAACTTTTATAAACCAGGACTGAGGAAAGATACGGAGCCAGGTGAATCGGGTATAACAGCCTGGGCAGCAGATTCATTTTGATCAGTCCTAATCTAGCTGTAAAATTTAATGGGAGTTTGTTCCATCCAAGGATGCCCCCCCTGGATTATGGTTAATAGTTTTTCCATGTTAACCTCTGATCCCACCTCAACATTAGGAGTGATCCAAATACCCAGGTACTTAATTACTTGAGGGGCCCAGTGTATCTGCAGGGGTTCAAAGTCCGCCCTAAAGGTATGAGGTGTAAGGGGTATAATTTGTGTCTTGCTTAAATTCAATTTATAGTTCGATACCTCAGAATATCTTTGTATGATTTCCAACGCCTGTTTAAAACCCTCAGCTGTATCATACAAATGCAAAAGTATGTCGAACGCAAACACAGACAGTTTGAGTTCCTCCCCCCCAGATTTTAGGTTCTAAGTTTAGTGCCCGTAATAGGGGTTCTAAGTAAATATTAAACAAAAGAGAGGAGAGGGAGCAACCCTGCCTGGTCCCATTCTCTAATTTAATTTCCTGGGACAGATATTCATTACATAGCACCCGAGCTGTGGGGGTTGCATATAGATTCTTAATTCCCCTGTGAAGGCCTTCAGGGAATCCCATTCTCTCCATGATGGCAAAAAGGAAAGGGTGAGAGACCCTGTCGAAGGCCTTCTCCGCATCTAAGGATCAGTGCCATAGATATCGGAGAATCCACCGCATAGTTAAGGATATGGTGTAGTGCATCATGAGTCCCCTGCTGGGCATAAATCCCACCTGCTCCTGGATAATTAAAGTTGGGGCCACATTCAGAATTCTGTTGGCCAATATCCTTTGTCAGAATCTTGATATCCTGGTTCATTAGTGCAATTGGTCAGTAATTTTCCAGGAGTTCTCTTGGTTTATCCGGTTTTGGGATAAGGGTGATGTATGCTTGATAAAGCGGGGGGTAACATACCCCTTCTTGCATTATCGTGGTAAACAGGTCTTTGAGGAGAGGTAGTATTGCTGAGGTATGTGATTTATAAAACCTGGCTGTGAGGCCATCAGGCCCCGGAGTTTTACCATTCGGCATGATTTTACTACATCTAAATTTCCCCTCGCTAATTGGAGCTGCTAGGCTTTAAACCTGTGCTGGATTTAGAACTGGGAGGGTATATTCCTCAAAAAAGCTATATTCTTCCCTACTGACACTCCTTCCCTCTTGATAAATCCCCTTATAATAGACCGCGAAGGCCTCAGCCATTTCTTGGGGGTCAGTTATATGTTCCCCTTCTACTTTTATTAAGTTTACCGTTCGTGCTGCTTCCCATTCTTTCACTCTAGCCACTAAAAGGCGGCCAGGCACATCGCCCTGCATTAAGTACTTGGCCTGAATTTTCTCCAACCAAAAATCCACCTTAGTATAAATCAGGTCCGCCATCTCATCCCTCAGTTCCTTAAGTTCAGCATCCAACTCTGCAGATGACCCTTCTAAGGGCTCCAAAGATTCTATGGCCCCTGAAATAAACTCCTCTCTAGCTTGTCTAAGTTTGTTTCTTCTTACATAGATACATAGACAGTGTCAGCAGATAAGGGCCTATGGCCCACCCAGTCTGCCCATTTGAGCTTGTAAGTTCAGTTTGTTTTCCTAGAAGTCTAGTTCCCCTTACCCCGACCTCTAGAATTCTTTTATGTCTATCCCATGCATTCTTAAATCCCGTGATTGTTTCAGCCCCCACCACTTCCTCTGGCAGGGTGTTCCACTTGTCCACCACCCGTTCTGTGAAGAAATTCTTTCTCATGTTTCCTTTGAATCGTCCTCCCTCCAACTTCATCCCATGCCTCTAGTCCTGAAACATCTTTTTCGCTTAAAATAGTGTTTTCCTGCACCCTGTTCCTCCCTGCAAGATACTTGTATGTCTCTATCATATCCCTCTCTCCCTCCTCTCCTCCAGGGAGTACATGTTCAGTTCCTTCAACCTGTCTTCATAGGACTTGTGATGCAATCCATGCACCATCTTTGTTGCCCTCCTCTGAACCTTCTCTACCCTGTCTATGTCCTTACGTGGTATGGTCTCCAGAACTGTACACTGTACTCCAGGTGGGGCCTCACTAGTGTCTTGTATAGCGGAATTATGACCTCCCTTTTCCTGCTGGTGATGCCCCTGCCTATACATCCCAGCATCCTATTTGCTTTACCTGATGCCTTGTCACACTGTTTCCCTACCTTGAGGTCATCAGAGATGACAACCCCAAGATCCCTTTCCTGCTTGGTGCATGCCATATCCTCACCCCCAACTGATATATTGTGCCAGGGTTTTTGTGCCCCATATGCATTATCTTGCACTTCTTTGCATTGAATTTCAACTGCCAAACCCTTGACCATTCTTCAAGTTTCTGGGTCCTTCTCATTCTGTCTACACCCTCTGGTGTGTCTACTCTGTTACAGAGCTTTGTGTCATCAGCGAACAGTGAAATTCTGCCTTCTAGATCCTGTGCAATGTCACTGATGAAGATGTTGAATAGGACGGTCCCAGCACTGATCCTGTGGTACCCCACTGGTCACTCTTCCCTCTGTGGAGTGACAGCCATTTACCACCACCCTCTGTGTCCTGCCACCCAGCCAGTTACCTACCCACCACTACTGTCCTGCCCACACCATATTCCCCAGTTTGTGTAATAGTCTTCTATGTGGCACAGTGTCAAAGGCCTTGCTGAAGTCCAGATAGGCCATGTCCACTGCCCTCCCGTGATCCACCTCCCTAGTCACCCAGTCAAAAATTCAATGAGGTTGGTCTGACATGACCTCCCCTGGTGAAACCATGCTGCCTTGGGTCCTATAGTCCATTGACAACAGATGTTCCACCAATCTCTCCTTCAGTAGTGCTTCCATGATCTTTCCCACTACCGAGGTGAGGCTGACTGGTCTGTAGTTCCCTGCTTCCTCTTTTTTCCCACTTTTGTATAAGGGGACTACATCTGCTGTCCTCCAGTCTTTGGGTACCTCCCCTGTTTCCAGTGATTGGCTAAACAGGATAGCCAGAGGTTCAGCCACCACCTCTCTTAGTTCTTTAAGGACCCTGGGGTGCACCCCATCTGGCCCCATTGCTTTATCAACTCTTATTATTTCCAGTTCCTTCAGGACCCTTTCTCGTGTAAAGGACTTGTGTCCATTCTGCACCATTCTCACCTTGTACTCCTTCAGACCCATTACCCCCTCTTCCTTAGTAAAGACTGAGCAGAAATACCTGTTCAATATGTCAGCTTTACTGTTGTCATCCTCCACGGCTCCCACCCTCCCCTTCAGTCTCATTATCCCTCCTTTGTCTTTCTTTTTCACTTATGTACCTGTAAAGGTTTTGTCCCCTTTACCCACTGATTTTGCAATGTGTTCTTCTGTCTGAGCTTTGGCTTCCCTTACTGACTTCCCTGCCTCCCTTTGTTTCTCCTGGTACTTCTCCCTATCCCCTTCTGCCTGTGTCTTTTTGTATTGCCTGAATGCAATCTTTTTGGCTTTCACTTTCTTTGCTACCTCTTTGGAAAACCATAATGGTCTCCTCTTCCTTTTCCTCTTGCTAACCTGCTTAATGCATAATTCTGCCTGCATAATGCATAATTCTTGCTGCATATCTTTGAGCTATACCTGAATAAAGAACCTTACAGGTTGGCCAGGTTACTTGCTTGTCTTGTAATGCTGGTAGCTGAACCCTAATGATCTCACTAAGAGCTTCCTCTAATTTTCCGTGCAATGTAGTATCAGACAATAATGATTCTTCCAATCTCCACTTACAGTATATGGTTTAGGGGGAACAGCTTTTAGTTCCCATGTCATCTGTATCGGAGAGTGATCAGATAGAATTTTGCTATGGGTAGTCATCTCTTTTATACCCACCAACGCTTCCTGATTAACCGGGAAAAAATCAATCCTGGATTGCATTTTGTAGGCCCCTGAAAAAAAGGACATGTTCTTAGGTCCCGTACCGTGTAGCCAATCAGGGTCCACCAGTGCAGTGGCTTCCAAAAAGTGCCCCATAGCTTCCTGTGCTCTAGACGGGGGTTTCTTAGAGGGTGGAGTCCTATCTTCCCAGTTATCTAAACACAAGTTCCAATCTCCTGCTAATATGATCGGATGTGTTGGCAACCCGACTACTTCTACCTCCAATGAAACAAAAAATTATGGGTTAGGTGGGGTTGGGCCATAAATAGAGGCAATTGACAATTCTGATCCCAGAATAGATCCCGAGAGAAATATTCCCCTGTTGTCCCCTTTTATTACTGCCCTCTTTACCACATATGGGCATGTCTTTCCCTATACGGCTACTCCTCCAGAGGCTGTTGTATTCCCTGCTCCAAACACATGACCCACCCACATTCTTTTTAGCAGATCTAGTTCCTCTGTTAAAAGATGAGTCTCCTGCAAAGTCACAATTTGTGCCCCCAGTTGTTGAATGTGTCTCAGAATCACCATTCTTTTTTTTTTTTTTTTACCCCTAAGGCCTTTTACATTCCAAGAAATGATTTTAATTTGTGACATTATACATATACACTCCTGCTTCCATTGCTTCAATATGGTCTGCGAATATCTTGATCGGAATTAGTGGACTCTCTCTTTTCTTTTACCCCCCCTTCCCCGATCGCCCTCCTGAAACCTTGACTATCCATAACTGAGCCAGCTCTTGAGTGCTCCCCTAGCCCTCTCTTCAAGCTCACACTCAAAATCCCGATCTAAACAGAAAGGAAATTACCCTCTTTTCCACTCTCTTTTATTCCTCCATTTTACTTCTCCTCCCTCACCTTCTCCCAACTCCCACTGACCATAGGGAAATACATTCCTGTAACTGATGATCCCCAGTTTATATCAGCATTGAGCTAGTCTACCTGGTGGTCCTTCGCCACGCCCTAATACACACTGGGGGGGTTGCAGTCTTAACCCACTTTGCATGCAATTAGCCATTTCACCCCTATACTAGCACTTCCCCCCCTCCACCAAATGATCCTCTCCCTTGCCGAATATATCTCTTTTCCCTGTACTACCAAGGAAGCCAACTCGTGTAGTCACTCCCCCTAGTTACCCCAGAGAGAGCTTCCTCTTCCTTCGCCCCTTCCACCACCACTTGGGGTGTGGAGGCTGGTCTGTAATATGAGAGTCCCACCTTACCCAACAAGTAGGGTAGCCTAAAAATTAGTCAGTTCTGCTCCCCCTGTGCCCCAATTGAGTAGTTATCCCCCCTGAATTGCCATATCCCAAACAAACCTTCCACCTTCATTTCTGAAATTCCCTGGTTTAAAGGTAAACAAATTCACATCTGCCATCTAGTGGCTGCACCCTCAAATCGCTTCATTGCCGCTCGTATAAGCCCTGGATAGGGAGGCCTCCTTTATATTTTATCAACCAAAACCCCCATTGCCTCCCTGTAAATCTCAACCTCTCTTTCTCCCCCTCTTAGCCCAGAGCTATATTAACTCAAAAACATATTCAAAGTTTTGTTTGCTTTAACAACCCTTAATAAATTCAATCAACATATAACACTTCCATATGTCCTGTATTTTGTCCAGATGAGTTTACTTTCCCCATACCACTACCAGGTCCATCAAGTCGGAGAATTGAAGAGCGATGGAAGCTCAAATCAAGCCCTCAGAGCATCCTGTGCTGTTAAGAGATTTTTGTCCCCATTTGGAGCTTCACAATTAGGGTCGCTGGATACTGCATCGAATTTGATCCCTGCCAGATAGAGCATCTTTTAATATCCTAGTATTCTTTCCAGTCGCTCTCTAGTGGAAGGAGTTTGGTCTTGGAACAGCCACAAAGTCACCCCATTCCACTGCAGACTTTTGGACTGCTTAGCTTGTTAAACGAACACTTTTTCTTTATACTTGAGAAACCTCATGATTAATACCCGTGGGCGAGCTCCCGGGGTGTCTCTCTAAGTGCCCGATGCACTCTTTCCAAATTGTAAGCCTCCCATATGGAGTCGGGCCTAACAGCTTCATCAGCAGATCCTGCATAAAAGTTACACAGTCCACCCCCTCTGTTTTTTCTGGGAGCCCTGCCATAATTAAATTATTTCTTCTGCTACACGACTCTTGATCCTCCATACGGTCTTCCAGCTTTTTAACTTGTTTTCTAAGCACCACTTCTTGTTCTATCCTCGTGGATTTCTTCTCCTGCAATGAAACTCTGGCCTCCAAATCTCCCATTCTTCTCGGCAACGCATTCAGAGTTGGTTTGACAGTGGAAAAATCTGCGACAAAACCCTGCAGCATTTGCTTAATCTCCTGAATGTCTTCTGTTGTCTCTTTCTCCCCTCTTTCCATGCTCTCCTCATTGTCCTGGTCCTCTGGTACAGGTGAGAGGGTTTCTGGTGTTTCACTGCCGGAACCCGAGCCAACAAGGGCTCAGAGGCTCCACACTCCATCTCAGCCATTCTGCTAGGCCTCTTCCGATCGCCACCAGGACCAGGCAAATTATTTCTTAACTGCTCCTTTTTTTCCCGTTCGAGAGGCAGCGAAGCTTAGGGAATCTTCCCCACTCAGTTAGATTACCAGATTGAGCCCTTACTTTTAATTTAAAGATGGATTAACTAACGAGGGTCCGGGAGCTGTACTCAGGACATCCTCTCTCCTCTAGCTCATCACGTCATCACACAGTGGTAATTCTTACTGAAAGTCTCTCTCATTGCTTACTAAGGCCACCACCTCCACCTGCCCTGTTTAATCTGCCTCCTCAAACCTATTTATTTCCGGATTCAACCCAAATTGACCCACCTATGCCACTAGTTCATGTCCCATGGTTGGAAGACTATCTAGGGTCGACTGACCAGCTGCTTCTAGTCAATGAACTCATGTCTCCAGAAGAAGAGGCAATAGTGGGAGTGGATTGCTGAAACCATTCCATACCCTGGATTTTAAGAAAATGGCTGTGAATAGACCAAAATGTTTAAGTTTTAGCTTGTCCTTTACCTGATTGACAATCCTGCTTATGAAAATTTGACTTTGTTGTAACTGATTAATCATTTGTAGCCTACAAATGGATTTACATGTTTGATTTTGCACTAACTAAATAATCTGTAACCTGATACTTACAGAATGCTTTGGGTGTATTACTGATTAACAACTTGTAACCTACAAGCTTTGCAAGCTAGAAAACATGTGAATGTTCATTTGTTCTGCAATATCTTATGTCTTCATGAGGCTTGAACGTAACCTTGTACAAACTTTCCATGGTGTCTATAAAATGCTTTATTTATATCTACACTGTCTAGCTGTAAGGGGTTAGAGTAAGGAGTACGTTCTAGTCTATAACATAAACCATTAACCGCCTGAGTAGTCACAGGCAGTCAAGCCTGTCCCCCAAGCACCACGGCCTGCTGCAGTATCAGTCTACTACAGCAGATGCTCATACTCTTACACTGTGTACTAAGTTTAAAATAGCATAATTGCTGCTTAGTAGTCTTACATTGTAATCACAGTGGCCGTGCATTGTAGTATGTTGTGTACATACATTGTAACCACATTGGCCACGTTTTGTTTAAAAGTAATGACATCAGGTTTAGGTTACAGCCCAAGCAGACCCACTATATCAGAGGATACTTCCATGATTATTGTCATCACAGTATCGAGACATTGCTAATACAATCTGATCACAGTGCAGTATTAGTGCACTTTGACAAGAATATATAAAAGCCCAAAAATCCAGAGCAAAGTAAGGAGAGCACTAGAGGGAGAAGCAAGGATCACCTCTACTCTGTCAATGTGGCTCAGTTGGTAGCACATCCGCCTCTGGACCAGAAGGTCATGGGTTCTCGTCCCACACCAGGATTGGATTTGCACCTAAAAAATCGCTGTCATGCGAGTGCAGTATTAAGGGGGTGCTGTACTGCTGGGGTGTACCATCCTTCAGATGAGATGTAAAATCGAGGTCCCTTCTACCCATCCTGGTGTTGTCCTGGTGGGTGTCCAGGTGGAAGTAAAAGAACCCAGGGCACTCTTCATAAAGAGTAGGGGACATTCCCGGTGTCCTGGTCAACATTCCCCTTCCCATAAACTGGTTCATGCAGTTATCCATGCTGTGTGTGTGTGGGTGATGTGCGATATGGTTGCCACTACACATTCAGTCACTTCATTACCAGTCTAGCACTGCTTGTAAAGCGCTTTGGGATACATTGTGTATGAAGCGCTATATAAATGCTGATTCTTCTTCTTCTTCTTCTTCTTAGGATTTCATGGGCACATCTGTTGCTGGTCTGGTGAGTCTAATTACCTGAATCCTAAGCACTGGAACTAGGACTGACAAATATGGTTTCTATTTTATTCCTGTCTGTGACTACCTTAGTCAACACAGGAAATATTATTTTCTGTTTGTACTGCTGTTCAGAATAATTATAATTGCATTTAAAAAGTCTTGAAATTTAAAAACTGTCTTTGCCCATATATGCAATGCCAAAAAGCTGCCTTATAGATATATTACTGAAATAGTTCAGAACTATGACAAAAATGTTAAATTTGTAACTGTTCATTTATTTTGTTAAAGATTACTTTGCAAACATCTCAAAACGAACAAAATCAAAAAGTAAATACTTTTAATCATGAATCCTGACTTGAGAAATGTTTTTCAATTTAATATTATGAAACTTAGAGCATTTAGTTTGGAAAATGATAACCTAAGTAGTAAGTCAGTACCTTTAAGATAACAGTTCCAGGTTATATTCATATAATTAAATGTGCAAATTTCTTATGCCTAAAATGACTACATAAACATTTAGGCTGGTGTATTGAAAATTCTAATAGGCACTGGTGCAAGATATATGACTGTCCTAGGCACAGGCAGACACACGGTTTTAAAGTAAACATAAAAATATTAAAAGAACTATAAAGAACTTATTGCCACTAAGAAATAAACATGCCCATAAGGAGACTTTAGATTTTAATGAACACAGCAGCCTTCCTGGACTGAGATCACATAGTCTTGTTCAGTCAAGTGTCACATGAGATAATTGTGGCTGGTGGTATAAACCATAACACAGAGGTCATTCTTCCAACTGTCTGTGTTGTCATTCCTAACCTAGCCCAATTAGTTGACAACTAGAAAAAACTGCCAGTCTCCGAAGGTCTTGGTGAAAGCCGTTTACACAAGACTGAGCAAAAAACTGAAGTTATATTGGAGAAGCCAAAAAGCACTCCGGATATAACCCACATTTATCACTACCCAGCTGGTGAGATGGGTAGGAAACTGGCTTCAGGGAAGGCAACAGAGGGTGGTGGTGGGTGGGGAGCTCTCACCCCAAGGGCAGTGAGCAGTGGTGTTCCACAGGGCTCGGTGTTGGGACCAGTGTTGTTTGGGATATTCATTGCAGACATATCCATGGGACATCAAGAGCAAGATCAGTCTGTTTGCTGATGATACCAAGGTAGGCGCGGTGGTGGATGACCTAGGGGGATGGCAGGGGTTGCAGGATGATCTGGCAAAGCTTGAAACCTGGTCAGACACCTGGAAACTGGGGTTTAATGCCAAAAAGTGCAAGGTGCTGCATTTTGGGATGAAGAACCCAAGGAGGAGTTACCAGCTGGGGGGAGTGCAGCTAGCCCAGACAGAGGAGGAGAAGGATCTGGGTGTGCTCATTACAGGGTCAATGAACAACTCGGCACAATGTAGGAAGGCAGCTGCAAAGGCCAACAAAATGCTGTGTTGTGTTGCAAGGGTATATCCTCGAGGAGAGAGGAGGTGATTCTGCCACTGTATAGGTCATTAGTTAGACCACACCTGGAGTACTGCGTGCAGTACTGGCGCCCGTATCTGAAGAGGGACATTAAGTTACTGGAGGGGGTGCAGCGCAGGGCAACAAAGATGATCAAGGGGCTGGGGGACTTATCATATGAGAGGAGGTTGAAGGAGTTGAACATGTACTCACTGGAGGAGAGGAGGGACAGGGGTGACATGATTGAAACCTTTAAATACATGAAAGGAATAAACAAGACGGGTACAGAGGGTCTGTTCAAAGTAAGGGAGGGAGGGCCACCAGGGGCCATGATATGAGACTGGAGGAGGAAGGTTCAGGAGGAGCGGAGACACTTTTTACAGAGGGTGGTGGCTGGGTGGAATCGTTACCTGCAGAAGTGGTATCCAGTAGAACAGTGGACTGCTTCAAAGGGGATGGGACAGGACATGGGGAGGGTTAATGAAGGGGAAGGGAGGGGAGGGGCAGCTGCAGAATAAGGGGTGCTAGCTGCACATTCGAGCAGACTTTATAGACCTTGAGCCCTTTATCTGCTGGCAAATTTCGTATGTTCATATTCCACATATTAAACTTTCAAAACATACAACAAACACAACATATAATCATCTTCAAAGTATTACAAACAGAGAAAAAAATGCAGAAGAAATATACATAAAGGTTAATATGAGATTGTAACCATGCAGAAAATTCAGGTTACATGCAGATAAAGTGAATGTTTTACCCTTTGCAACAATAAGGTTGTGAATGGGAAGTATGGGTTCAGTAGTGATCCCGGTTCGCTGGAGGGCCGGACGGGGGGGGGGGGTAGGATTAAGCACCTGACGGGCTGCACTCCTTCTCTCAAGAGGGTGGGCTGCATATTCTGTTGCTATATCGCCACCTGGGTGACCACAGGTGATGGTGCAAGTCAGGGAGGCAGAATCCGCAGGGAGGATAGATGTCGGCCGAGGTTCGGAATGGCGGCACGTGTCTGCATGCCGTCAGCTCCTTGGACCTCCAACTGCGATGACATCTAGGGGTGGAACCAGAACAAGGAAGAACACCCCTCGTGTGCTCCAGGAGACAGACCCCGGCACCTTGGCCGACACGAATGGGCCACTCGACATGTTGGATGTTGACTGGGGGGGGTAAATCTACCTACCCAGGGGTTATCAGAGGCTGGGATGGTCCATGATTTCGCCGAGGTTGCCTTGGGTGTCCTGGAGGCAGAGTACACGCAGTAAAAGGAGGGCATAAACAGCAAGTAAAAAAAAAAAAAAGAAATCCTAGGTAGAGAAGGGGGTCTAAGAAGGCTGCCATTTGTTTGGGAGTGGAGCGTGACTAGGTTTTGTGAAGGTTGTACAGAACTTACTTTTATAAAGTTGTTTATTTGTGGAGGACCTTTTTGGAGGTACATGGATGAAGCACACAGCCCCTGGATGTGTCTATTAGCTTGCAGTTTCTTTAGTCTGTAAGCCAGGATCTTGCTGGAGCGTTTGCCACCCTCCCAGTACTTGTGCTAGGTAAGGATGAGGGCTAGTTGGTTTTAATCACCTCAGAGGGGTGTCCATGTGGGTCGGCTTTATACTTATCCTTAAATTTCTCTTCACGAGTTTGAGCCTCCAGCTCCCTTTTTTTGTGCCTGTGGACTGTGTAACCAATAATGCACCCACAAAGGAAGGCTTACATGTGCCCCACAAGACATGTTCAGAGACATTCACTCTATCATTATGTATTTCTTGCTTAATCCATGGAATAATATTGTTCCACCCTCAGAACGTGCCAGCATTACGGCGTCTAGCCATTAGGGTGACAATCAGGAATGCCGCTTACCACTGTTTTTTGCGGGTGTTCCCCACACCCCCCAACTATGGATACCAACTCCAGGGTGGGTGGATCTCATGGAGGGGGCAGCTAATCCCGATTTTGGTGCCCTAATGCGGTGCTCTGAATGCCTGCAGTAGAACAAAACTGAGTCTTTAAGCCAAAAGAGGTCCAATCTCCAAGAGGAGGGCTTAGAGAAGCAGGGCCCCAGAGGACGGACAGGAGATCGGTGCATGATCAGAGATGACAATAAGATGTATATGCATCTACAGTCATCTCTGTTATGTGGGAGTGATGGAAACAGGACATCTATACAGCTAAAGGAGAAGTGGACCAAGGAGAAGTAAGTGTAATTCTGAACATTGGGGTACATAAGGCACCAAATGTCTGTCATAGTATGTTCATGGAGTGACAGTTTAAGGGCTGCAGCCACTCTAGGATGGGGTTCCTGAGATGAGAGAACCTATCACTAAAGGTTCAAGGGCTAGATTAATATCCCCACCCATTACAACTGGAGCCAGGGGGGGAAGGTGTTGAAGTCTGTAAGCTCCTTGCTTAGGTTAGAATAACATATAGGATTATCCTCATTAGGGGTACATAAGTTAAAGGGGAACTGTCAGCAATAAGAGCCTCACATCTAAGTGTGACGCTGATCCCAAATAGCACTCTGTGTGCAAAAATATTTATATATTTTTTTTACGTGCTGTTTACTGCAGTCAGTAGACTGTATCAGGCTAATTTCACTGACTTCTAAGTTGACATTTCCTGTAAGCAGAAATGCCAGACTCCCATGTAGCTGGCATCAGCGGAGGGCTGCAGTAGTGGGACATTCAATAGTCTGCAGTGAATGTTAAAGAGTTTTTGTAAGCTGCAATCTTCTGTTTGCTGATCTGCTGTTCTCCTGGGGCTAGGCACAGTTGCAGAGCACTGTACAAAGCCCAGTGAGCACAGCGGGACCAGCAAACATCTGATTTCAGTTTACAAAGTCTTTAACATGTATACTGCGGGCTACTGAATCTCCCAGTTCTGCAGCCCTCCTCTGATGTCAGCTGCAGGGGGATTCTGGGATTTCTGGATACAGGAACTGTCACCTTACAAGGCAGCAGCAAAATTAGCCTACTACTAATCTACTATACTGCAGTAAACAGTTAAAATAAGTTTTTGTACAAAATGCAAACTAAGATTAGCCTCCATAGCTCTAATTGCTGATAGTTCCCTTTAAGTAGAACCAGGGGTCCCTCTGGGGTAGCTAAGTGGGCCATTAGACAACAGCCCTCAGAGTCAACTGCCGTGGATACACATTGCCATTTAAAGACTTTTGAATACGTGCAGAAACTCCTCTCTTGGCAGAGGAGAAAGTGTTATGATGTTCCAACCCTACCCATTCCTCTGTAGTTTACAAGCTTCAAAAGATGACAACTTGGTCTCTTGTAAAAGGCCACCGAGGCACAGAGCTTTCTTAAAAGCACCAGTACCTGTTTACATTTTATAGGAGAGTTGAGCTCCCTACATTCCAGGAAACAGAGTTTATATCAGTAATCTTTGAATCAATGTCCTATATAAAATGGTTGAGTGGAGTTGAAGTGGGGGCAGCCAGACAGAAGGATAAAGGAGGCAATTTTGCTATATAGCAAAAAGTAGAGGGGGGCCATATTTAGAGACCAAAAACAACCCAAAAAAATCCCGACAGGAGAAGCAACAATCTATGATTAAAGAGCAGGTTCCTAGTAAGGGCTTCCCCAAGTACATAACATAGCCTACCTGGTTCTGAGTCTATATCCATAATTTATTTTCTTTAGTGCTGCCGTAAAAAAAAATGTTACAACACTCATAAAATTGCCCCCAGACAACACAGCCAGAAATGCAGCCTGTAAAATGGCCATGTGGCCCAGTGCTTTTTTACGTTTGCTTGCACGCATGCGCAAGAAACATAGTGCCACCGTACGAAGTTTCATAGGTGTGCCACCTCGCTTCCAATGCCCTGCTTCTTCTCGCAGGTGCAGCCTCACCGCACCAATAAATGTCCAAGCTGTCTATGACAGCAGTTCAGATGCAATGGCGTATAGTTCCAAGCAAAACACCGCTACAATCAGCGGTGGTAACGTGTAGGCAATTTGCATACTGCCATTGGCACTGCATTGGAACAGCTGTCACGGACAGCTCCACCCCCCCAACAAACAGCCAAGTAGCACGCTGGGAGCCCACCCCAGCATGCTCATGCGCTCCCCACACACGGTATGACCGGCGGGGTGCCCAATCCCCTTCAGCTCCGCTGCCCCAACAGACTTCCAAGTGCCGCTGAGGACCCCACCCCAGCATGGCAAAGTCATAGAAACATAGAATTTGACGGCAGATAAGGACCACTTGGCCCACCCAGTCTGCCCATTTCCCTACCTACTGGATAAGCTGCAGATCCTAGTTAATCAGCAGCCTACTTCTTCCATCCCCCAACCCCTAGAATTGCCTTATGACTGTCCCGTGCATGCTTGAATTCCACCACTGATTTTGACTCCACAACCTCCTCCGGAAGGCCGTTCCATGCATCCACAACCCTCTCTGTGAAAAAATACTTCCTTAAATTAACTCTGAGCCGCCCCTCCTCCATTTTCAAATTGTGCCCTCTTGTTCTTGCACACCTCTTTTTTGAAAGATGCTACCCTCTTGGACTTTCTTGATTCCCTTGAGGTACTTGAATGTTTCTATCATGTCCCTCCTCTCCCTCCTTTCCTCGAGGCTATACATATTAAGCTCCTTTCGTCTCTCTTCATATGTCTTCCGGTGCAGACCCTGCACCATTTTAGTTTGAAGCAGCTTTTGAAAAAGAGTGCCTTTGTTTTGTATAATCCCTAGCAAGTGATCACTACTATACACGGGTTGGTCAGACCCATGTATAGTGGACATCATCAGCTTCAGAAATCTAACTTAATATCAGTGTTATCCAGTATTTTACTTGTTTATTTTTATTTATTTGAAAACTGGTGACATGGAAAGGGACACTGAGCCGAAGCTTGTTTCGATCTGTGACCCATGAGTAGGGCAGAGGAGACACAAAATACATAGCACAGATACAATTCATAGTTACAATAAAATGCAACCAGAATAACATGATGAATACAGGGGTATGTGCAGAAAGAATAAACAAGGCAAAAAAGAACAGTTAAGCACCTCAGCCACATGTAAGCCATGGTAATATAGCAATAGCAGGTGAAATGTTAGAGAAAAGGAAAATAGGAGCAGGGGTTATGGAAGGAGTTTAAGCTGATACCTGAGGGAGCCAGGGAAGGCAGTGAAGTGGAGGGATGTGGGGAGCTGGTTTCAAAGTGTGGGAAGATGATAGGAAAAGAAAAGGCTGATTGCCCATCAGAGGAGCTGGGATGAGGAATGGCGATGGTATGAGGATCACTGATTGGAGGAGCAGGAAACAGAGGGGATGAGGGAGAGGAGTGATGCAAGGTAAGAGGGAAGGAGACCCAAGCCAGTATTTAGATATGAAGGAGGGACAGTGGATTTGGCAATGTGAGGGCAGAGGGAGAATAGATAAAGAGGAGTAAAGTGAGCAGTGATGAATACGGGGGTTGGTATCAAAGCAGCAAAGGAGTTGCAGAGGGTGTCCATTTTGGTCAGGGAGGTAGAGAGATGGTGCCATAAACTATGCTGGCATAGTTGAAGACCAGTAGCACTGGTTTGGCAACAAGCTCTTGGCAGACCTGTGGAGGCAAACAATCTTTATTGTGCTACAAGGCACCAAGTTTAGAGTGGATCATACTAAAAGCTGTGAGGAGCTAGGGAGGCTAAGAGGCCTACGACTGCTCCTGTGTTAATAATAACTCAGATGATAACCAGATAGAATTAACTTGTCAAGTTGTTGTTTAAATTCTTTGTTGGTTTTGCTAGCAATGACATCCAATGGCAGATGATTCCAAGGATTAACAATCCTGACAGAGAAAAAATTTCCTGCCCCATATTTGAATTTGCTACCAAAAAGTTGAAGTGGATGTCCTCTGGTGTTATGTACATCGCTTTTAAAGGAAAAGCCTAATTCACACTGTAAGGCAGGGTCCTGCATGATGTCATACATGAACATAAGATCTCCCTTATGCAGGCTAGGTATTTTGTGAACCTTCTTTGGACTCTAATAATGTGATTTCAGAGTGAAGCTTAGCATGGATGGCATTAGTGTGGGCTGAGAAATCAAGCTTGCTGTCTAGCCACACACCAAGATACTTGAAGGACTGAACCACTTCTAGAGGGGAATCATCTAAGATGGAGTAGACTGGAAGAGTAGGGAGTCTGGGCAGTCTCTGGAGGATACCAAAGGTCATGGGCACAAGTTTTTTTTTTTGTGTTGACCCAGATTTGGTTGGATTGGAACCAGTGCAGGACATTGTGAAAGTCTTGAAGGAGCAGACCTTCCATGGCTGTAGTAAAGGGACTGGAAGTGTAGGTGCCCGTTTTGTATGCATACATGTGAATATATGAGTTGACACAGGCAGAGGAGATGTTGTTAAGAAAAATGGAGAAGAATATAAGACCCCAGATGGAGTCCTATGGGACCCCAGCCTGGGTGGGAAGTGGTGGTGACAGGGCACTGCCAACCTGTACCAACTGTTGACAACCCATGAGGTAAGAGCAGAACCAGTTTAGAGTAATTTTTCACGACCCTTTTGTCCCACCTTGCCCCTTTTCTGCACCTACTGCTTATTACTGGTGGGGACTGGAACTTAGCTCTGGACTCAGAACTTGACCGATCTGGGCCAATTAGAAAGGGTCTCTCCCCTGGCAAAGGGGTCTTCGGGATCTGCTGGACATGGCAGGCCTCATGGATCCCTGGTGCCTCCTTCATTTATCTGAACGTCAATACACCTTTTTCTCGCCCCATTCCACACAGTTGAGAATCGAGTATTTCCTAATGAGTACCTCAATAGTGTCTGGTTTGCAGGACTGCAAGATTCATCCCATGGTGGTCTCAGACACGCTGCAGTTCCCCTGGATCATAGACTCCTTGGCCTGGAGGAAAAAGATACTGCTTGGCAGCTTATCACCAATCTCCTTAATGACGTGAATATGCTCTTGGACATTAATACTTTTCTGGATAACTTCTTCAGGGCCAATGAGGGTTCCATTTCTTCCTTAGATATGTTATGGGGAACTGCCAAGTGTGCAGTAAGTGGGGAACTAATCCAGATAGCATCCACCCGCAACAAGTGACAGGCAGGGAGGATGGATGCCCTACTATGGCATATCCAAATGCTGGAGCACTCTCTCTCCTCCTCAGACCCCACTGTTTGGCAACAACTGAGTGCCATGAGAGTAAAGTATTTTGGGCTTTTATCAGAGCAAGCTGACCTTGCTCTTCAACTCACCAAATTTCGCTACTTGGAGACTGGGAGTGAGCTGGAAAGCTTCATGCTACGCCTTCACCAGATAGGGCCAGGAAAGCTGTCTACTTGTTCCGACCGGACCGCCCGTCCAACCCTTACCCATCCATGGGAAAATGCAGCCTTTGCTCATTATTATCAAGCTTTATACACTGAACATTTAGCCTCTCCTGACCTCCCCGACCGTATTAGAAATTATTTGGCCACTTTACAACTTCCACGGCTCTCCCCCACCCAGAGTGAAATGTTGGATGCTCCCATCACAGAAGGCAAAGTCAGGGAGGCGATCAGTGCTCTTCCTAAAAATAAAGCCCCGGGTCTTGATGGATTCCTTAATAATTTTTTTTATCGCCTGCGGGGAAATCAGTTATCCCAGTTCTCACCCGTCTGTTTAACTTTCTCCATACTTCTGACCTTTACTTTACCCAGGCTTGGATTTCACTTATTCCTAAGCCGGATAGAGACCCTTTGCTACCCAGTAATTACAGACCCATTTCCCTCCTCAATTCGGATATCAAAATGATGACTAAGGTTCTGGCCAATTGTTTGCTTTGGGTGTAGTCAGGCCTTATTAGTCCCACACAAGTGGGCTTTATGGTGGGTCAGTCTTCTTCAGATCACCTCCACAAGATCTGGTATTTAATTTCTGTGTCGGGTGATAGCAAGGTCCCGGCGGCATTGGTCTCACTCAACGTGGAAGAAGCTTTTGATTGGGTTTCATGGCCTTTTCTTTTTGCCACGCTCCATAAGTTTGGCTTCCCACTAGCTTTTGTGCCTGGGCAAAGGCTCTTTACTCCCATCCAACAGCTCAGATCCATTGCAATGGCATCCTGTCAGCCCCTCTGATCCTGCAGCGTGGTACTCGACAAGGATGTCCCCTTTCTCCCTTCCTGTTCAGTCTATCCGGAGCCTTTACTGCATAGTCTCCAGAATAATCCCAAGGGTGGAGGGTATCAAGGTAGGAGGGATCAACTGCAAGTTCTCAGCATATGCTGATGATCTGCTGCTGCACCTCCTAATCCCCAATTATCAATTCCGTCAGCCTTTGCTGAGATCCGTAGTTTCTCAGAGGTGGCAGGATATCAGCAAATTTTAGACATTGGGCTTCTTTGGGAGCCTCATTCTTTGAAATATTTGGGCATAAGAGTTACTTGGACTCTGACCACCCTAGAGAAGGAGAACCTGACCCCCTTACTCAAGGATATTTCCGGGGATCTCCACAGGTGCATGCACCTCCCGCTCTTGCTTTGGGGCAGGGTGCACATAGTCAAAATGAATGTTATACCCCATATTTTATATCCCATGGATATGTTAGGACCCTACCTACCTAAGACTTGGTTTACCAAATTCCACTTGATAATTTTGGCCTTTCTCTGGAAACAGGGGACCCCACGAAGGGCATATTTTAAACTTACCCTGCCCAGAGAGAGGGGCGGATTACATCTCCTAGATTTTGTCCTGTACTATTACACCCTGCACAGTTCCAAAGTGTTTTTATGGGACTCCCCCATTGACACCCCATGGTACAGAGTATAGACCCCTTTGGCTAATGATAGAACAACATCTGTATACTCAGACAGGGCTACAGCTTTGCAGTCTATTATATATTAAATCCTCTCAATTGCCTCTGAAACTCAGGGGTACACCTATGTGGTGGTCCCTGAGAGTCCCTAACCAACTCTGCACTTATATGGGATGGGAGTGGGGGAAAGATTTATCTCAACCTTTATTAGAGAACCCTAATATACACATTGCCAACTGGCCAATTCCTCCTGGTTTCTGCCTCAAATTCATCTGGTTAGCTTTCCTCTGTAACTGAGGACAGTGTGTTAGTGCCTCTCCTATTATACAGACCGATGTGACCTTCAGTGTTCCACCCTTTCAAGCGCTTTTTGTTTTGTTGTTTGATAGGTTTGTCAGTGCAGTTCTCCTTCATTTTTTTCTTTTCTCTGTTGTTGTATTAAGAAAATTCTAATCAAGTTTAATAAATTGAAAAAAAAAAAAAAACAGTTTAGAGTGACAGCTGAGAAGCCAGCATAATTCAGCTTGTTCAGAAGGAGTGGGTGGAACACGAGTCAAAGCTTTGGCCAGATCAATGAAGTTGACAGCAGTGATGTGCTCTGGATCCATCCCTCAGACACAGAAACATAGAACATAGAATTTGACGGCAGATAAGGACCACTTGGCCCACCCAGTCTGCCCATTTCCTACCTACTGGATAAGCTGCAGATCCTAGTTAACCAGCAGCCTACTTCTTCCTACCCCCAACCCCTAGAATTGCCTTATGACTGTCCCATGCATGCTTGAATTCCACCACTGATTTTGACTCCACAACCTCCTCCATAAGGCCGTTCCATGCATCCACAACCCTCTCTGTGAAAAAATACTTCCTTAAATTACCTCTGAGCCGCCCCCATCTTCAAATTGTGCCCTCTTGTTCTTGCACACCTCTTTTTTGAAAGATGCTACCCTCTTGGACTTTGTTGATTCCTTGAGGTACTTGAACATTTCTATCATGTCCCTCTCTCCTCCTTTCCTCGAGGCTATACATATTAAGCTCCTTTCGTCTCTCTTCATTATGTCTTCGGTGCAGACCCTGCCATTTTAGTGCCCTCCTCTGGACAGCTTCCATCCTGTCTATGTCTTTCGGAGACTGGGTCTCCAGAACTGCACACAGTACTCCAGATGGGGTCTCACCAGCTGTCTGTACAGAGGATAATAACTTCCTGTTTTCTACTGGTGATGCCTCTCCCTATGCATCCCAGTATCCTCCCAGCCCTCCCTTGCTGCCCTCTCACATTGCTTGCCCACCTTTAGGGCATCTGATATGACTACCCCAGGTCCCTTTCCATTTTGTTGTTGTTAGTATCTCACCCCATTGTGTACTCTTTCCCCTGGGTTTCTGTTTCCCAGGTGCATTACCTTGCACTTCTTAGCATTGAATCTAAGCTGCCATACATTTGACCATTCCTCTAACCTTGCCAAGTCCCTTCTCATCCTTTCCACCCCACCCTGTGCATGTACTCTGTTGCAGATCTTTGTGTCATCTGCAAAGAGACATACTTTTCCTTCCAGTCCTTCTGCAGTGTCGCTTATAAAGACATTGAAGAGGACCGGTCCTAATACTGAACCCTGCGGTACCCCACTAGTAACCCTCCTTTCTTCTGAGTGTACTCCATTTACTATTACTCTCTGTGTCCTATTCTCCAGCCAATTCTTTACCCAGGCTGTCATCTTGGGACCCACTCCCAGGCTGGCTAACTTGTATATTAATCTTTTGTGTGGGACTGTGTCAAATGCCTTGCTAAAGTCTAGGTAGGCCATGTCCACAGCCCCTCTCTGATCTACTACTTTGGTCACCAGTCAAAGAAATCTATCAGATCGTCTGGCATGACCTTCCGCTGTGAATCCATGCTGCCTAGGGTCCTGTGCCCTCTGGCCTCTAGACACTCGACAATTCTTTCCTTCAGAAGTGATTCCATCATTTTCCCTATCACTGAGGTTAAACTAACAGGTCTGTAGTTTCCTGCTTCTGCCTTGCTCCCACTTTTGTGAAGGGAATCACACTGCCCTCCTCCAGTCCTCGGGTACCACCCCATCCTCCCATGATTTGTTAAAAGGTAGTCAGTGATGTCACTAGTTCTACCCTTAGTTCTTCTAAATTCTGGGATGAATCCCATCAGGCCCCATTGCTTTGTCCACCTTCAGTTTTAAGGTTCTTTCAGAACCCTTTCTTCTGTAAATGGGCTGGTATCAACTTCTGTATCCAGAGTGTTTCTACTGTTTGTTTTATGTACCTCCCTCTTCATTTGTAAATACTGAGCAAAAATATTTGTTTAGTATCGCTGCCTTTTCACAGTCTCCCTCTGCCCACCCTCCCTCCCTCCCTTTATTAAGCCTCACTATCCCTCCTTGGTCTTCCTTCGCTCCCTGATGTACCTATAAAGGTTTTATCCCCTTCTTAACCGAGTTGGCTATCTTTTCCTCGGTTTGGGCCTTGCTGTTCTGACTGCCTCCAGCCCTTTTGCTTTAACTGATACAGTTTTCTGTCCTGCTCTTTCTGTGATTCCTTGTACTTCCTGGATGCTTTCTTTTTCTCTTGAACCTTCACTACCACTTCTTTGAGAACCATAGTGGTTTCTTACATCTTGTTTTGTTTATTTTGCTTCACACAAAGGCTCGTTACCTCTGTGATGGCAGTTTTATTATTCCCCATTGTTCTTCCACCCTCCTTCCTGCCCATTTGCTAGTGCATTCCTTAGGCACTCACCCATTTTGCAAAGTCAGCCTCCTAAAGTCCAGTACTCTTGCCTTTGTATGGCTTGACTCTATTGCTGTGTTTATTGTGAACCATACTGTTCGATGGTCGCTAGTTCCCAGATAGCTACCACTTACATCTGTGATCCTCTCCCATCTCCATTTGAGAGGACCAGGTCTAAGATTGCTCCCTCTCGAGTGGGTTCCAATGCTAGTTGTCTAAGGCATGCCCCCTGTAGGGCATCTAGAATAACCCCACTCTTAGAAGTGACTGCTGCAACTGCACTCCAGTTAACATCTGGCAAATTCAGATCACCCATCAGCAATATCTCCCCTTTTTCTGCCATTCTAAGTATACTTTCTATCATTTCCTTGTCCATTTCCTCCCCCTGAGAAGGGGGTCTGTATACAACCCCTGTGCGGATTGTGGTGCCATTGCCTGTCTCCAAATTTACCCACAGTGCTTCTTCTCCTCCCTGTTTACCCTTTTGTTCTGTTGCTTGTATTCCTTCCCTTATGTAAAGAGCTACTCCTCCTCCTCTTTTACCCTCCCTGTCCCTCCTGTAGATAGTGTATCCTGGTATGTTTACGTCCCAGTCATGGTTTTGTGTGTACCATGTTTCTGTGACTGCCACGATATCCAGATGTTCCTCCTCCATCAAGGCCACTAATTCAGGAAGCTTGTTACCCAGACTACGGGCATTGGTACTCATTGCTCTCCATTTTTTGATGGCTTTACCTTCTGTTGCAGCATCCCCACTGACCGTTCTACTTGGTCTTTTCACATTAGTACCCTGTTTTGAAGGAGAGGCTGGGATTTTCCTGCTGCTTGTCAGTGCCTCCCCTTTGACTAGTTTAAAAGCTTGCCAATGAAGCATTTAAACCGATTGCTCAAAAGACTTGTTCCTTCCTGGACAGATGCAGACCATCCTGCCAGTATAGGCTGGTGTCCTCCAGGTGGAACCCCAGTCCCCAATGAAGCCAAACCCCTGTGCTCCACACCATTTTTTCAACCATTCATTAAACTGCATGGTGCTAATTACCCTCGCCTCCCCCATGCCTTTGACAGGCAGCACCTCTGAGAAGGATACTGTGTGTGCTGCTTGTCTTAGGCCCCTCCCTAACTCTGCAATGTCCTCCTGCACTGCTCTAATCTCATGATGAGCCAAGTCATTTGTCCCTAAGTCCCGCGTAGTCTTTCAAAAAAACAAACAAAACAAAAACATCACCTGTAAGAAAAAATGGTCCCTCACTGACTGTCTTTCCTCCCTCCCCCAACCCTTGCCCACCCTCTGGTGCCCCACCTCACCCCATACTTACCTCCGGGTGCTGCGCGGCGATCTCTGGTGGACCAGGAACACGTCTGCACTCTTCAAATCCGACCGCAAACTGAAGAAATGCCGGTAAGCTGTATAATGGCATACACTTTTTTTTTTCAACTTTGGTGCATATCTTGGAAATTTTGGGGAATTTTTCACCAAATTTTCAACATGGGGTTCTTGGGATCCCACCTCATGAACTCAGTCACTGTCATTTTGTTATTTGGTCCCGAAAGGTGATTTTGCGGTCACTGCAAGGAAACAACTTTCAGGACTGATTTACTAAACGACAGTGTCACAGTTCATGAGGTAGGCCCCCCCAAAACCCTATGTTGAAAATTTGGTGAAAAAATTCCCAAAAATGACTGTTTTACGAGCGTGCGTTGCGCAGTTCCTATGCACGCTCGTAACTTTCAGAATTTGTAATATTTTCACTCCATATTTTCAACATTGCCATTTTACCACACCTCCTTATGAACAGTACTGCTGTCATTTTTTCACATCTCGTTCAAAATGTGTTTTCGCACATTGGCGCGGTCGGGTTGCGAAATCAATGTTCGGGACACATTAAGAAAATCACAGTGAAATTGTTCATGAGCAGAGGTGTTAAAATGGCTATGTTGAAAATTTGGTGACAAAAGTCCATACTGTGATTGTGTTACGTGCATGCATTGTGCAATTTCCAAGCACCCTCGTAAAGTTCACGAATTTGTAATATTTTCAGTCCACATTTTCAACATTGACATTTTTCCACACATCCTTATGAACAGTACAGCTGTCATTTTTCACACCCTGGCTGAAATGTGCTTTCACACTTCCAGCAAAGAATAGCGCGGTCGCTGTGGGAAATTAGTGTTCGGGATAGATTAAGAAAATCACCGTGACACTGTTCATGAGCGGAGGTCCCAAAATGCCTATGTTGAAAATCTGCTGTAAAAAAAATCCTCTAATTACATTGTGATTGGTTGGCATCCATGGCACTCCCAGGCATTACCTCATGGGTTATAGCCCACCTGATAGGCTAGAGATGCACATGACCCAGATCAGATTTCTAGGATATCCAGGTCCCAGGAACCCCTGCTCTCCAGTTTTGAATCGTGCATCTGTTAGGTTAGAAGCATACCAGGAATCCCTGTATACTCTTCTGCAAGGTAGGAACAATGTTTTTGAGTGCCTTTTTTTCTTTACTGTGTCTTTAATATGCCTAGCTGAATTTTTAATCGCTGGTTACTCGCCTTTTGGTGGCAAAATCAACGCTTTTCTTTCGATTTGGGGCTGTGTGGCACCTGCCTAGTCCTTAGCCCCAAGCATCTCCTTGTGCCTTATATGCTGTTTAGTTTTAATCCTTATCGTTTATGGTTAATCTTTGTTTTGTGGCAGTTCAACACTTATGGTAATTGGGGGCAGCGTGGCGACCTGCCTAGCCCTAGCCCCAAGCATACCCTCTGTTTTCCCCCTCGTTGCTGCCGAGGGTGGCCCGGCTAGTTTCCTTTTCCTTCCCCAAGCCAGCCTCTGCGCCCCCCCCACCCCCCTGAAGTGTTCGGCGTTTAGCGTTTTTCACCTTTCTCGTGTCGGCGTGGTCGGGGGTGAGACTAGGCCCCGCCTGGTGGCCTCTAGGCAGAAACCCCACCGCTGTCCTCCTGGGGAGCGCTCTCACGCCAGACTCTCTGCGAGGCCGTAGGCCTGGTTCCTCGTCTCCCGGCCTTCTGCTGCTGCCGCTGGGCCTCTGCTCCCTCGCGTCTGCCGGTCCGCTTCTCCCCTCGCTCATGGCCTACTTCTCCGTCACGCGGGGAGGGTGGCGTGGTGAACCGCTTCACCGGTCTGAGGCCTCGCGAGAGTGCGTCAGGGAGGGAAATCCATCTCTCGCGTCGCGGCTCCCAGGCCTCCCTCTTCAGTCCCCGGCCTAGCGGCGCCTCCGACTGCCCCAGGCGACTTCCCTAGGGCTTTTCATCGGGCAGAGCATCCCAATCCTACTGCGGGCCACATGGTCATGGCGTTTTTACAATTCGGGCCTCCTAAGCCAGGAAGCAGTGTGGCAAATGGCCCCTTGCCCTTTGTTTCAGGCCCAAGGCCGGGGGGGGGTCCACGGTGCAGCAGCAGCACAATAGCACAGCATGCTATTAGGGTAGAATCTGCTATGCCTGTATGCAATCACAACTGCAGTGGTTTGATCCCCACCTCAGGACAGAGAGAGTGAGAGAGAAACTGGGCAGCCCCCTTGGATGCAGTTAGGGGGCTATTATACTTTTCGTGAGACAATTAAAAAAAAAAAATAGGAGGAGTACCTGCCCTATGGGGTTCCCCCACTCGGGTCCCTCCCACAGCGACCCCAGTGGATATTTCGAGTCTCTCTCCTCCACGTGGTGTCCACGGCCCCTCCCATAGCGGGTCATGGAACCTTTTTTCACCACTTACCCCTGTAGGGGTCCTCCCATAGCACCCTACCCTCAGGAGTTTATTTTCCTATGGCTCACAGTCTTCCCTTTTTCTCGACGTGTATATAAGAAATAATCATAATGAAAAAGGGAAAAGGAGTTAGGATAAAGAGAGGAGATAGAGGGTGAACGTTTTCTTCTACCCGTCCTAAAGAGTGTCCTTTCTCTCCGTTTCCAGATGGTTAAGGCCAAGAAGTGTTCCGCCTGCAATGCCAACCTCCTCCCCCAAATCCCGGGCCCCTGTGCGCGGCCTGCCTTCTCGAAGATGACCTGTCCTCGATGGAGAGGACACCTCCTCAGGCCCCCACCATCCCCGGATCCAGCAACTCGTCATGGGTAGACCCAGGCTCTTTATTGATCCAGAACCAACAGGCAGCAGTGGCCATGATGGAAAGTCAACAAAACTTCATGCTCAAGATCATGGAGAAGCTGGAAGCCCTCACCCAAAATAGGGCGAGACCATCCAGCCCGGAACCAGTCAAACCTAGGGGTCCACCAGACGAACCACCCACGCCCGAGGATCCTCGCCCGGTTGCGCCACGCCAAGGCCCCCGGAGGAAGGAGAGAGAGATGACGCAGATGAAGAAGAAGAGGAGGAAGAAACGGGTGTGGACTCAGACGCAGAGGACATGGACCTGCAGGCTGCTCCATCTTTAACCTCGAAGCTGTGCTCGTTTGACACAGTTCCCGGACTCATGAAGATGATTAAGGCCACCATGGGGTTGGGCACGGAGGACCCCGAAGAGTGCAAGCCCGAGTTGAAGCTCGATCCAATGATCCAGCTTAGACCCACGATCACGGAGTCGTTTCCAGTCTGCCCGGCCATCGAAGACATTTTTAACAGGGAATGGCAGGCACCCGACCCGGGCAGAGTGCCAAACCGCAGAAACTTGGACAGGATGTACCCCGTCCAGGGGGAAAAGTCAGATAACTGCTGCAAGGCCCCCACCATTGACCCACAGGTGGCGGCGCTGAGCAAGAAGACGGTGCTCCCATGCGGCACCATAGCCCTCAAGGATCCCACAGACAAAAAAATCGAGGACATGCTCAAGAGGACTTTTGAAATTGAGGGTACCACTACCAGGGCATTGTCTACAGCCATCTACACATCACGGGCGCAGATTCGATGGCTCGAGGAACTCCAGGAGCACGCTATCCCTAAGTCCAGAGAAGCAGAACTGCTGGAGTGTACCCTGGACGCAGCCAAGTATCTGGCTGATATGGCGGTGGACTCTCTCTGGCTTCAGGCGAAGGCCACCGCCATTATCAACCGGGCCCACAGGGCTCTGTGGTTAAAGCTATGGGACGCTGACACGGAGTCCAAGAATTTGTTGCAAAACCTACCTCTCAAGGTAAATCACGTTTTTGGGGAGGGACTGCAGAGTTACTTGAAGCAGAAAGAGGAAGGTAGGGACCTTCTCAAAATTAGGTCCAGACCCTCTTACACACCCTCCGAAAGGCGGAGGTTTCGGGGCGGAATCAAATTCAGTCAGACTCGCAGGGACTCTTTTCAGCAGAGCCATTCCTTTCGAAGTAGAGGCTCCCCCTCCAGCTCTCGCGGCCCCTCATTCCAGAACTATCAACCCGCCCCCTTCTGAGCTCGGGGTCAGAGATCCAGTACCCGAAGTAGAGGATTCAGGGGAAAGCAGTGACTGCCAGCGGTCCAGGACTCATGGGCGGAACCCATATCCACCCGTGGGGCAAAGGCTAGCCCTGTTTGCCCACCGCTGGATGGACACTACATCGGACAGATGGGTTCGAGATGTAGTGTCAAAGGGATACGCCATCGAGCTATCCCGTACTCCGGTCCCTTTTAGTTGTGTCCTCCCTGTGTCCAGAAGGAGGCGTCCCTCACCAGGTACAACAGATACTAGCAGAGCTAGTACAAAACAGGACCATCCAGCCCGTGCACTGCTCAGGAACAAGAAAGGGGCATGTACTCCATATTCTTCCTCGTGCCAAAAAAAATCGGGGGAACTCAGGCCTATCCTGGACTTAAAACAGCTGAACTGGCATGTGGTCCACCATCGTTTCAAGATGGAGACCATTCAGTCAACGCTCCAGGGCATCAGGGTAGGCGACTTCATGACATCCATCGACCTGAAGGACGCCTACCTTCACATTCCCATCGTCAAAAAGCACAGGCAGTTTCTGCGATTTCACATTCTAGGCCATCATTTCCAGTACAAGATGCTTCCATTCGGCCTCTCTTCGGGCCCCAGAGTCTTCACCAAGGTCTCCATAACCTTGGTAGCCAGGCTCAGGGAACAGGGCCTAGACATTATCCCCTACCTGGACGATTGGCTCATTCGAGCAGGCTCCAGGGGCCAGGCGCGGGCGCATACTGAGCTGGCCTTACGGGCTCTTGAGGACCACGGCTGGGTGGTAAACCGGGAAAAGAGCCACCTCTTACCATCCCAGAAAATCGACACCTCAGAGCCATCATAGACTCGGCCGAGGGTTGGGCAAAACCCTCCCCGAGCTGAATCCTCAACCTGAGGCAGCTGGCCTCCGAACTAAAGGCAAACAGCCATACCACGATGGGGAAGATAGCACAACTGCTGGGCTGCATGGCCTCTTGCATCGACCTCGTGCCCTGGGCAAGGTGGCACATGCGCCCACTCCAAAACTACGCCCTGTCCTGCGGGGCACCAAACGAACACAATCTCCAGTGCATGGTGCCCCTGCCGAGGTCGGTAAGAGCTTCCCTGGTCTGGTGGACAACCACAAGCAACCTGGACAGGGGAGTGCCACTAGAACACCCACGACCGGTTCCCACAGAGACAGACGCCAGCCTCTCGGGCTGGGGGGCCTGCCTGGGGGAGGCATCAGCACAAGGAACGTGGTCCCCAACAGAGACCCAGCTCTCCATCAATGTCCTGGAGATGAGAGCCGTCTTCCACGCCCTGAAGGTTTTCAGGAAGCTGATCCTAGGCCGCTCGGTCAGATCCGGTCTAACAACCGGGTGACGGTGGCCTACATTGCCAAACAAGGGGGGACCAGGAGCAGGGCCATGTCAAGGGAGGCAGCAAGGGTGCTCAATTGGGCACAGTCACATCTCGCACCTGGGAGCAGTGCACCTCTGCGGGCAAATTGAATATCAGAGCAGACTGGCTCAGCCGACAGCAGAGCCACCCAGGAGAATGGAGGTTGCACCCGTCTCTCTTCCAGAAAATCCAGAAAACATGGGGCCCCGTGTCCACAGACCTCATGGCAACACGGGACAATGCCCAGGTGGACACGTACTACTCACGGTACAGGGATGCCCGGGCCCAGGGCACGGATGCCCTGTCACACGACTGGACGCAAGAGTATGCGTACGTATTTCCACCGCTCCCCCTAATCCCGCAGGTACTGTCCAAGATCCGGGCATCTCACGTCACGATCATCATGGTGGCCCCTTACTGGCCACGCAGATCATGGTTCGCGATGATCAGAGGGATGTCGCTGGCCAGTTTCTGGATACCCGACCGTCCGGATATCCTGTCCCAGGGACCGGTTCTCCACCCATCCCCCCGGGCCCTAAAACTCACGGCCTGGCTCCTGAAAGGAGGAGATTGACGGCAACCGGGTATCACGAGTCAGTCGTGGGCACGCTACTACAATCTAGAAGGGCCTCCACCACGGCTACGTACGAGAGACAATGGGCCATCTTCGCACGGTGGTGCCAGAAGAGGGGGTCGGTACCAGAACAATCCGACCTGACCACCATCCTACTGTTCCTCCAGGAAGGAGTGAACAAGGGTCTGGCACCATCCTCCATAAGGGTTCAACTGGCCGCAATCGGCGCAGCAATGGGCCTCGTGGAAGGACATTCACCGGGAGCTCACCCGGACGCCGTACGCTTCGTGAGAGCGATAGAACTCCAGCGACCCAGGACCAGGCCAACCGTCGCCCTGTGGGATCTCCCCCTGGTACTGGGATCCCTAAAGTCGGCCCCTTACGAACCAATCCTAGAGGCAGACCTATTCTGGGTCGGCCTGAAGACCGCCTTCCTAGTGGCCGTCTGTTCGGCCAGAAGGATCGGGGAATTGGGCGCTTTATCTTGCTCGGAGCCATACACCGTCTTCACGCCCCAGAGGGTCAGACTGAGAACAGTACCGGCCTTCCAGCCAAAGTCTCAACTAAGTTCCACGAGGAACAACCTATCGATCTGCCCACTCTGCCATGGGATAGCCCTTGGGAACATGGCGAAACCCCACATCATCTAGGCGTCCGGGTCAGTCCTTTCGGCCTACCTAACCAGGACCGCCACATCCGCAAAACGGAGAGACTATTCATTGTGTCAAAGGGGCAAAGACAGGGGCTGGCGGCCTCCAAGACCACAATAGCAGGGTGGCTCAGACGGGTCGTCCAGCACGCCTATACGGCAAATCAGATGACTCCACCACAGGGGATCAGGGCTCACTCCACCAGGGCGGTTGCCACCTCTTGGGCGGAGAGGGCCTTGGTCTCATCCGAGGATATCTGCAGAGCGGCCACCTGGAGCTCTCTGCATACCTTCGATAGGCACTACAGGCTAGAGCAGCTCCAGGATTTCAGACCCTGTTTTGCAAACCAAGTTCTGTCGATAGCTTCTTCTTCCGGCCACCCCGACTCACTCTCCTCCCACCCGGAGTGTTAACTGCTTCTTATCTCCCATGAGGTAATGTCTGGGAGTGCCATGGATGCCAACCAATCACAATGGGTGTTTACTCACCTGGTAAAGGTGATTGTGTTGGTTGGCATCCATGGCACTCCAGGGCCCTCCCTCGAGAGTGATCGGGGTGCCCACAACAGGCAGGCAGGGGGTCCCTACCAACTCCCCACTAGATCCCAGGGGAGTTAATATTATTATTAATTGTTATTGTTGTTATTCTAAGTTCAAGCCGAATCCCTGGATTCGGGTTTTTTCTTAGTCTGTACATAATAGGAAATAAATCACAGGCCTCCGGCCTATTTTAAGCATGTCGTGGTAGGTCTTCCTTGATTGCTCGTTTAGACACACTATGTAGGAATGTGTTCTGTTTCTCTCCTGTCTGGTTTTTTCCAACTAACCTTAACTTTCAGCTGTGGAAGATTCAAACTGGAGAGCAGGGGTTCCTGGGACCTGGATATCCTAGAAATCTGATCTGGGTCATGTGCATCTCTAGCCTATCAGGTGGGCTATAACCCATGAGGTAATGTCTGGGAGTGCCATGGATGCCAACCAACACAATCACCTTTACCAGGTGAGTAAACACCCATTATGGGTGTACATTGCGCAGTTTCTATGCACGCTCGTGACTTCACCAGTTTTTTTATATTTTCACTCCTGATTTTCAACAATGCCATTTTTTACACCTGCTCATGAACAGTACACCTGTCACTTTTCACATCCTGTTCGAAATGCGTTTTCACACCTGTGGCACCAAATGGCGCAGTCACTGTGCAAAATCACCTTTCGCCTAATGAACTGATAGTGTCACTGTTCATGCGGTGGGGTCACAAAACACCCATGTGGAAAACTTGGAGTAAAAATACCAGGAAACACCCAGGGTGTTAGGGTTTTCTACCATAATGCCCTACCCTGTAGGGACTGACAGGTGTCAGGGTGTGACTTGGGATTATTAAGAGTAATGCTCATGCCATTGCACCCCCCCACCCACACCCTCCATCCAGTGACAGGCATCAAGGTGCGCCTTAGACCCTTTGCCCCCAGAGTTCACCCCATTCTCCTATACTGCGTCCATTTCACCGTATTTCCTTATGGAATGAGGTGAATGTAAAGACCAAACACCCCAAGGCACACCTCGACACTTGTCAGTGTCTGACGGGTAGGGTGAGGTGAAATGTCATGACTGTCATGGGCGACGACCCAAAGGTACACCACAATGCCTGTCCATCTTTGCAGAGTGAGGATGGAGTTGGCGTCAGCTCAGTACTTCAATGCCATTCCTGTACTGCATCTGTCTAACTCCTGCACTTCCACTGCTAATGCCAGCAAGCAAACATTCGCATTGACAAATGTTTGTTTATCCGGGTAACAAAGTTTTAAATAAATAAAAAATAAACTTCCATAATCCACTGACGCAGGCACACGCAGCTCCGTTCTGTGATGTCATAAAACGAAGGCTGTGTGTACAACACGATTTTATTAATTATATGGAACAAATATGTCCTGACTTTGTATGTAACCATGTGTTTTGTACTTTATGTAATTTTTAACGTTTGTCTACATCGAACGTAGTTGTACATGAAAGATTTCTCTCAATTTGCCTTCAATAAATGATGATGGTGTGTGCACCCCACTGACTGGAATGGGATGATTTTCTTAAACAGTTTATTACTATTTAGTGTTGCAATTTAAATAAATCAAGTGACACATGACTAACAGGGACCCATTGGTCAAGTGGTCACTTGTGTATATGCAACACTAAATAATAAAATATTTGAAAAATCCTTATAAAGGAAATCAATAAAATTGAGCACACTTGCAACTAGTTTTATGACGCATCATGAAACAGGGCTGCATATGCCTGAGTGGGGGCATGTCATTTCTGGCTTTTTTCTCTGGGGGCAATTTTACAAGTGGTATAACTTTTTTTCAAGGCAGCACCAAAGAAAATAATTTATGGATATCGACTCAGGGCCAGCCAGGTAAGCTAAGTTATGTGCTTTGGGGGGGGCAACTACAAGTAATCTGAGAATCTGCTCTTTAAACTGGAAGAACAATGATACAAGTAACCTAGAATTACAACCCACCTCTTTGCTAGAACCACCACACCTTATGCCATGGATGAGCTGTACAGCCATCCATTCAGCAGGGGAGGTTCGAGACATGGTGAATTCCCCAATCCCCAAACAATCCCAAGTAATAACATTTAAGGTCACTAAGTTGGAGAAAAGGTAGAGGGAGCACCTATGAGGAAGTTTTACTTTGATAAGCCTTTAGTAAGAGTAGATGTGTGAAACCTTCCAAACTAGGAGGGGTTATAAACCACAAGGCAAATACATAACAGAGGGTACAGAAAGGACACTCAGAAGCCCTGCATTTCTCCAGGATGGAGGAGATTTGTATGCAACTCCTTGTATAGGTGTTGATGGCCATAAGTGACCACAGGGGTCACCAAAAGGTATCATGTATTGCCAAACACACAGTAGTAAATCTGGTAGTTTGAGGGGCTGATGTTGGCCTATGGAAGGACCTATTACAGCTCTGTGTGTGAATCGTGCATTAGTTGGAGGTGCTCCAAGCGGTACAAGGGTCGGTGATTAGCCTCTTAAGCAAATTATGCGGCTGAAGGCGCTGCAATAAGGCATCTTACCTTATGGAAGCAAAAAAACACAATTTGACGAGCAGGCTTAAGCCAGCTACAGACAGAGCTGCCCTCACCACACACACACCAAAAAACTAAAGACAAGACTAAAAATATTGTTAACACAGAAAAAGGATACATAGAGTTTCACAGACACAGTTTCTTAAAATGGGCTTATGATCCACAGATCAGTACTGTCTGATAATAATGTAACCCCCAGGTGGCGCTATCCCAAGGGCTACTACCCCTGCCTGACTGACTACTAACAGGTTGAGGGGCCTAGGTCCAATGGCGAGTGCCTCCACCCAGAGGTCAGGGTTTGCAGTAGTTAAACTAACTTGGTCACAGCCCTCTGGGACACTGTAACCCCCCTTTCTTCCCACTAGTGGCCCACACAATGCATTAGGAATGTCTTCACAATGTACACTTCCCTCCAGGACTGGCTCTGTGGACTGGATGCTGGGGACCCCCTGTAAAACAAGATGTTACAATGCAAAAGCCACAGTACCATACCTTAACATAAACGAATACCTCAGACAGTGTAACTTTGCTGAAACAAATGATCTGATTTATTTAAGCAGCTGTAACAAGGAAGGGAAATCGGGTTGATTAGGTTAACACATTAATAATCACAGTACTGTGTGCATATTCAGAGTCCCAAATTGTCACTTTCACTGGGTACCCAGGATGGGGGGCTAGCCAGGATCGGTGCAGCTGGTTGGGGCCCTGTGATGGAAAAACACTGGCACAATACCCAATTGTAATCCGGAGCCGGTTGGCTCAGTTCGTGAAGAAATGAAAAAAAAAAAAATTAGATGATACACTTGCAATCCGATAAACAGATGGCAGGAAGCTACCCTGCTTTGTACTCACAAACTCAATGCTGGGAACTGGATGGAAGGCAGATTGTCCTGGATTGCCAGGAGAAGCAGACCATGTGGACAAGGTCCTTGGACTGGACCCCACTGCAGTTTAGAGCAAACGGATGTAGTCTGGATTAAGCTGGGGTTTGCTTCCAGCCTCATGCACTCAATTCACTGCACAGGGATTTTGAAACACGATTCCCCACAAGCACTACACACATCGACATGTAAAGGAAAGTACTATACCAGGCAGGCTGCTTCTCTATCCTGATCGCAATTACTGCACAATACCGAGGAGAACACACAGCAGATTCAGATCCTGACAGACCGAAGCGATTCAGCAAATTCTCCAGTCTTCTACAGGGTGAACCTGGTTTCTGCTCTTCAGATCTCCTCACAGGTTGGATTCAGTCCGAACAGGCGAGTGCACAAGCTGCAGACCCAAACTTAGGGCCTTACACACGCTTCCCGCACTAAAACTACACACCAAGAAGCACACAGCTCCTTGTCTCTTCACTGCCCAAACTGATCTGATCTTTCCAGTAGACAGAGACAGGTATTTCCTTTGAGTTCCTCCCAGTTCAGTTGGCTGGCTTGGCTGTCACTCACAATCAAACTCCCCCTGTTGGTGCAAAAAGGCGCAGAAGTCCAAACTACAATTCCCAGAAGCACTGGCCATACAGTACATAGGTGGCTGGCTCCACAATGAGAGTCCAAGTTCTGATTTGCCAGCAGCAGGCTCCATTTCAAAGGTCCCCCCACACTGATTGGTCCAGTTCAGCAGTTCAACCAGAATGGAGGGCTAGGCAAACACAGTTCTGACTGCAAAGAAAAGCAGGTTAGACAAACTGTATTTTTGTTATTACTCTAAATAATTTTTGGCAAACAGTTACATCTTTGAAAAGTGCTCACTCTGCCCACCTAGTGATGGCAGAAACAAAGTGATTTGGCAGCAGCTCGAGTGGGACTCAAGCAGGGGAAACACACAGTCCCCCCATAGAAACTAATTATGTCTGCAAGCAGACAGCTCTTAAAGAGACAGTACCAGAGGCTCTAAAAGCACTCACAGATAAACGGCTTAAATGCCAAACATCATTCAGGCTTGGAGCATTCAAGCAAGCTCCTGGAAGACTTTTTGGGAACCCCCATTTGCAGGGGGGGTTACAATAAGACATAGTGCAAAGAGTTCACAGCCTGCACAGGCGTGGCCCTTTTAAGAATTGAAAAGAATCACAGGGTTTAATTACGCGAAGGTCCAGATTGCTTGACTAAGTAGGGAGAAGGGACCAGTCTTTTGCAGGGGGACCAAGTAGATAAAACCGGACATTAAAAGTAGCAGTCTTGAGATTAAGTCATTTCATCCCTGGTCGTTGATGGCTGTTGGAGCTGAAGATCCAGTGACTACTGCTGTGGCATATGACTTTAGGTGAGCTTCTTCTGCACAGAGAGGCGTATTGAGTGGGAGGGTAACAACCTCCGGTTGCTGCTCTGCTAGTTGGGTGGATGAAGAGTTGTTGGCCAGTTCAGGTTTGGTTTGTTGCTGTTTTGGATGATGCTTGGCCTCTGAAGAGAATCTGTTGAGGAGAGTGAACCTGCTACCTGTGGCCTCTACCTCTGAACTCTCAAAGGAAGCATTTTGTTCTTAGCTGTGACTCCAGCTCTGGTGTTTTTTTTTTGGGGGGGGGGTAGTGGAAATGGCTGTTCTAGTTTTGGTTTTCTTTCTGGTTGATCCTCTCCTCTACTATCTCTAGGTGGGTTGCCAGGAGTCCAGGTCAAGCAGGTCTTTGCACTGGAGAGGAGGACACTATTAGGCCCCAGTGCACTGAGCAAAGGAGGCTGGGCAGGATCCATCTGTTGCAGGTCATTTAGACTATCTGACAAGTGGGCCTCTGGCCATGATAGGAGGATGAAGTCTTCAGCGACCTCCAGAGTGTGGAAGGAGTGGGGGGACCCCATTTCTAGAGATCCGGAGCGTCGCAGGGTACCTGAGACTGTAAGGTACACAAAGCTGTATTAGGGCATATCTGGTGCAGGTGTAGGCCTGTCATTGCTCAGTAAGGGCTGGTGAAAAATTCTGGTAGATATGCACTCAGTGCCCTTGCTATGCCAGAGGACCCCTTTGAAGGGCCAGTTGCATGACCCACTCTTTGTCTGTAAAACGGGAACTTCACCAGTACTGGTCAGGGCCCTTATCCAGGTTTGGTTGTGGGGCAATGGAACAATGTGAACACTCAAGCTTGAGAGGGCCAGATCACTGGTGGTGGTGGAGGATAAGTGGGAAAACTTGCTGAAGGAAACTATTGACATCTTTTCCATCGCCGCTTCTGGAATGCTGACAATTCCGGAGACTTTTCTGGTGACTCCTATTCTCCAGGTCCTCAATCTTATCCCATAATTGTCGGATTGTGTGGTCTTGTTCGTGGAAGTAGGCTGCCATTTGTTCAGTTTTGATATTGTGTAAGTCAGTCTGTTGCTCTGTTGCATGAGGCATTAAGAGAGGGAGACAATACCTTCTCCAGTGTGGATATTCTGTGCTTTAAGATCACTAATTTCAACAAGTAGCTGGGTGAACATTATTCTTATTTTTGACCAGTCATCAGCCTTCATGGAGGTTGCCGATCTGGCGGGAAGTGCCATCTTTGAAGGCTGCACAACTGAGTAGGCATGGAGCGGACGGGCTACTGAAGCTAAAACAGCAGTGGACAGGATCATAAGAAACCAGGATTGGCAGTTGGAGGTCCCAATGAACTGGTAAGCATACAAAGTACAGAGAAAAAACTTAGTTAATATGCAGGATAAGTAAGGATTGTCTAAGGAGAGGGAAGAGCCTCAGAGATTAAGCTGCCATCTTGTTGGCAGCTAAGCCATGCCCCCCTCTGAAAGGTGGGATTTTCAAATCCATTTTACAACTATCTATACATCCATTTATATTAAATAGAAACATAGCTCTGAGCTCTTTTTACCACTGATTTAGCATTTCCAATCCTTGTGGGATTCCTAAGAAACTGCGCTATATATTTTAAATCTCCTTACAAAATATGGATTTACATTGAACATTGGTGGAATCTTGCTTTGCTTTAAAAAGGGCAACCCTGGCTTTACAGTGTTTAATAAAGTCCCCTTAAACATATCTTTTTGGTGCTGTTTTTCTAACAAAATGTTTTATTTGAAAATGTTGCCCAGGAGAGAGCATGTGGGGCTGCAAATAGCTTGTTTTCTGATGTTTCCTAGGTGGAGCAGGGGATGTAGGGTACAAAAATGTTCGGTTATCCATCCTGAATCAAAAAACCTGAACAAACTATATTACTATGGGAATAACATAAAACCTGTTACTACTGAGAAAGACTTGGGCATAGTGATTAACAATTTTTTAACGTGGAGATTAATATAGAAAAGCGGCACAATTGGGGAATAAATTTTTGGCAGCAATCAAGAGGTCTTTCATAACAAGAAGTGAAACTTGTATTATCCCACTATACAAATCTTTCATCAGACCACACACTGATTATGCAGTCTCTTTTTGGGCCCCCTACCTAAGCAAGGATAAAAAAGTAATTGAAAGTATCCAAAGAACAACAACCAAATTAATACTCAGGGTTAGAAGGCTACCTTACTAAGACAGGTTAAAATTAAAACTCTATGATTTACAGTTGAGAAGGGATGGAGTGACATATTATTGCATTATAACATATTATAGGATAGAGATCTAATGAAGGGATGTAACATCACACCAGCCCTTAAACCAAACAACCTTAAGTGTCACAGCAGACAGCTACGTATTCCTGTGGCAACAACTAACAAATGTAGACATTATTACACAATCAGATCAGCTACACTTTGGAATTCATTCCCATACCATATAATCAATATTACAAATTTTAAGAGGTTCATAAACGAACTTGATAAGTACCTCCTGGGAATAGTAGCTAAATCTACCCCACACGGTGTGGGGAAGGCAGTCATAACGGGCTTAGTGCCTACTTCCGCCTTAACAAATCGAGTAATACCAGAGAAATATATAAAATAATTTTCAAAAAGATACAATTAATAATGGTACAGTAATGAACATACAGTATGTATTGTCTGCAAAACATGTGTACGGAAGACAAACGGAAATGTAGTTCATTAAGCCAGCCTGGTGGTGGGGTGGTAAAGCTACTGCCTGCAAGCTGACGACTCAAGTTTGAGAGTGAGTTCAAATCGCACGGGGGTCATCCAGGGAGGAGAAGATTAAGCATTCTACAGACTGCTCTCTTCTCCCAGGAATAGGATATGGCTGCTCCGCTCATTGTCTGCCACCAAAGGGAGGACTGGTGGTGAAGCAACGGCAATGGGATGCAGGTAGGGCCAACATCTGACTTACGGTGCGTGTCACTGTACAATGCGGCCTGAAGGGGAGAATACAGGAGGAACCCCGCTGGCAGGATGAGGGTCCAGCCCGTCAAAGGCCACACACTACCAACTGGACACTGGCTCCACTTATCTGGATTACAGACTCCCGTGGGGTGCCTCCCCCTCATGCTCCCCCCATGCAGGGGATCCACAGGGATTAAGAAGCCAGGTAAGTCCTGGGCAAGGTAGTAATGGTGCTGGATGAGCTGACACTGAAAGGTGCCTGAAGGAAGTTAGAAAAGGACAGTTATGTAAGAATACCATAACAGTAGATCTTCGACAGAATCTCTATCATCAGGCTACAACTTTGGAACATACAGTATATCCACCAAGCAATAGAACCACATGGAATCTTTTGCAAGCAGTCAGCCAGGGGCCACCCATGATGACATCAGACACCAGCATAAACATGGGCGGTCCCTCCTCTCCTCAGTTCCCCGCAGAAGAGCATGCTCAGAGGACCTCCCTATAGGGAATCAGAAGAGACCCCAACATTCCATATACCAGGTGAGACAGAGTGCTGGAAAAATAGAAATGGAGACAGCAACGCAAGAATCCTTTGTAGCAACCACAAAAATGGGGAAGGAGGGTGGGACGGCATGGTCTGATGAAAGAGATTCTCTCAAAGATCTACTGTTATAGTAAGTTCTTACATAACTGTTCTACCTTCTTCAAAGGTCTCTCATCAGGCTACACCTTTGGAATGAGATTCAAGCAGTACCAAAAGCTAACGGTCTGGGCAGCTGGAGCCTACAGCCTTATGATAGTAGGGCTTGTGGCGCAGCTAGGCTAAACCCAGCTCATCTATGAGAGACAATGTCCACACTGTAGTGCTTAGTGAAGGTGTTGACGTACTCCATGCAGCAGCTGCACAGATCTCTGCAGTGGAAACCTTCTGAAAACAAGCTAAAGAAGTGGCCATGCTCCTTGTGGAATGACGATGAACCACACCAGGAAGTTCCTTACCATACTTCCTGTAACCAAATGTAATAAGTCTGCTAGCCACTTGGACGAGCACTATTTAGAAACTGGGGCACCCTCTTTTCCAGGGGTGAATGAAACAAAAAATTGCAAGGATTTTCTGCAGTCCTTAGTAGAGTGTGTATTGTACCTGAGTATTCTATGCACATCTAAGGTATGGAGCAATGCTTCCCCTGGATTGGCATGCACTGGATAATACTCTGGTAGGTGAATGATTTGATTTGAAGTAAACTTAGATACCACCTTTGGTAGAAACTTAGGGCTGGTACACAAAGACACCCTCGGCTGTATTTTCAAAGCCTGCCGCAGGGCTTGCGTCTAGTCCTGCACCTGGGAACTTAGGTTTTGGCAGTGTGCTGAACCAATTGCTGCAACTGCTGCCGATATTACAAGCTCAGGTGCAGTTGTGACAGTTTCCATGTATTATGGCAGTTTGTGCCAAATATCTGGCACACGCTTCATAATAATGGCCGCCAGAATTGCCGCAAGTTAGAACAGAAAAAGTTGGTCTAACTTGTGGCAACTGCCGCCAGGATAGAAAATCCTGTTAGATCACCGTAAGTCCCATGTGCCGTATCATCATGCACCGGGCCTTGCAGTGATCTAGGAGCCTGGAAAATCCTGCCCCCTGTCTTTGTGGAAAATCAAATTAGGAGGCTCACACACTTGAGCCTGCAGCTTTGAAATCCTTTGAGTAGAAATGACTGCAACTAAAAATGACACTTTCTATGAGAGAGAGCGTAAGCCACAAGTTGTGGCTGGGAGCTTTTCCAAAATAAAATTCAGATCCCAACCAAGGACTGGATTTTAAATGGGACGCTTTATGTGTAAAATGCCTCTCAAGAATGCACGGGCTGCTTCCAGCTGAGCAACTGTACATCCATCCATCCACAGGCACACAGAAAGCTGATATAGCAGTCAAGGACACTTTGACTGAAGAATACTGCAGGCTTGAATCCAATAAGGACAGCAGGTACTCTAGAACCTGATTGACTGGGCAGGTAAATGGATCCAGGTTAAATGAAATGGCCCATAAAGCAAACCAGTTCCATTTCATGGAGTAACTATGTCTGGTGGACGGTTTTCTAGCAGCCACCAAAATACCCACCACTTCCTGTGATACCTCAAAGCGAGCTATGGCTATGACTTCAGGAGTAATGCATGCAGATGTAGAGACTTCAAGTCTGGGTGGATTCAGGTTCCCTGCTCCTGTGACAGCAGACACCTGCACAGGGCAGAGGATTGGAGGTTCCACTGCCAGCTGTTGCAGCAGGGAATATCAAATCTGCCGAGGCCATAGGGGAGCAATGAGTATTAGAGTTGTCCCTCTATCTTCAGCTTGAGTAGTACTCTCTGAATTAGTGGGAAGGGAGGAAGGCATATAGAAGCCTCTGTTTCCAAGAGGGGCGTGTCTCACTGAAAAATTCCAGGCTTTGGGCAAGCAAGCGAAACATGGCAGTTTTGGGTGTGTGGGGTTGCAAAGAGTCCAACTCTGGATGACCCCATCTTTCAACAGATCGTCAACCACCAAGGTCAGCATTTCCCACTCATGCATCCTGGACTCGACCTGCTTGTCTGCCAAGGCATTTGGACACCTGGAACATGTACTACTGATAGTTCTAGACCGTGTTCTAGAGCTCAACACCAACCTCTCACAGCTTCCCTGCACAGCGGGTAGAAGTGAGTCCCCCACTTTTTGGTTGATGTAATACATCACATTGATCTTGTCCATCTGTATTAATAGAGGACCTGGGGACAAATGGTTCTGGAAGGTCTGGAGTACATACAGAACTGCTCTCATTTCCAGAACACTGATGTGCAAAGCACGCTCCACCTGGTTCCAAGTTCTCTGTCTGCAGAGGGCCGAGGTGAGCTCCCCATCCTGATCCTAAAGCATCCGTAGTGAGGATCTGAAGATAGGAAGGAATCAAGAACAAACCTCCCTTGAGCAGGTTGCATTCCATCCACCACTTGAGCACTTTGTACAAGAGTAACATGACTAGAGCCATCTGTTCTAGATCACCTGTCAGTTGTCCTGTGAAGAAGTTTAAATCTCTTGGGGTTTACTGGGGGATCTGTATATTTAGCCTGGCCAGTGGCACTGTAACAACACCTGCGGCCATGAGCCCCAGAAGGCATACAAATGTCCTTGCTGAGACACAATGGCTGTCGTGCACCAATTGTACTTGGGCAATCAGGTGGTCGGTTCTGTCCAGAGATAGGAAAGCTGATCCTTAGGCTGTATCCAGAACTGCCCCTATATAATGTAGGCCTTCGATGGGTGTCAGTACAGACTTTGATATGCTGACTGTCACCCCCCAGAGCACTGAACATTTGTCTGGTCCGAGCTAAGGTCTGCAGCAGTTGGTCCCTGAAGTAGGCTTTTAATAGCCAGTCATGGCTGCTGCAACCACTGCCAAGCACTTGGGAAACACTCGTGGTGCAGAAGACAAGTCAGAGGGCAACACTCTGAATTGGTAATGGCTCCCCCTGAACCAGAAATCTCAGGAATTTTCTGTGAGGTTTCCGACCTTGATATGGAGGTACTGGTATGTATCCTTCATATCCAGGGAGCACATCTAATCCCCTGTTTGCAACAGAGGAAGGAGACCCTGCAGAGTGGCCACACAGAACTTCTTGTATTCTATGAAGAAGTTCAGATCTCTTAGATCCGTAACAGGCCTCAGGTCCCCTGTCCACTCTGGGATAAAGAAGTATTTAGAGTAAAAACCTGTGTTCCTCTGTTCTAGAGGTACAGGTTCTATGGCAGCTTTTGGAGCACAGTTTGTACTTCCTCTAGCAATGCTCCCCAATCCATCCACAGGGCCTTAGAGTGAGTTCCTCTTCTGTAGGCCACAGCACAAACATACATAACAGCTTTAAATGGTGCTGCTGCTAAATATATACAGTAAAATGCACCTCGGCCAAAAACTTTACGTACTAAAATGTTAACAGCTGATGCAATACATTTTGTGGGCAATTACAAGAACTTGCCATAGCTTCCAGCAAGAAGCATAAATACAGGTTACTCACCTGTAACAGGAGTTCTAGGAATGGTATATGTTGTTTATCCACACTGTCTGGCAGGTTCCTTGCCGCTTTGAATCTTGCCGGAAGGTCTTCAAGCTGGCTCCTCCCACCCACCCGAGTGGTAAAACTCTCAGCTCCGCCTCATGACGCCAGAACTAGCCTGCTGGAAGCCAGGTTGTGCGCCTAGCCGGAGGTCGGAATATGGATGAACAACATATACCATTCCTAGAACTCCTGTTACAGGTAAGAACCTGTATTTCTAGGACATGGATATGTTGTTCATCCACATTGTCTGGCAGACTCCTAGCAGTTCTCTGGGAGGAGGGAGGCAAGGCGCACACCCCCTACTTAGGGAGTAAAGACTGGAGAACTGAAGCCCCAAAACCAGCATCCCGGCGTGACTCAAGGTCGATGTGGTAGTGGGTGATGAAGGTGTGTGCTGACTTCCAGGTAGCAGCCCTGCAGATTTCCTGGATAGGGACATCCCTGGAAGCAGCCACCGATGCAGCGGTATGGCGGGTAGAATGAGCTCTGATCCTTCTGGGAGGATCCATGCCCGCCAACCTACAGCAGAGATCTATGCAGGAGGTGACCCACCTGCCTATCGTCTGCTTGGCTGCAGGTCTGCCAGGTGCGGCTTCAGCATAGGTGACAAACAGCTGGCGAACCTCTCCCCCGAACTTCAGCTGTCCGCTCCTTATAAGAAGCGAGCGCTCTTCTAAGGTCCAAAGTATGGAGCTTATATTCGGCCTCTGAGGTGTGACTGGGGTAGAACACCGGCAGAATCAACACCTGGTTAAGGTGAAACTCCGACACCACCTTCGGAAGGAATTTCGGGTGGGGGCGCAGGACAACCTTGTCCCTGTGGAAGACCAGATAAGGAGAGTCGATGGAAAGCACCTGGAACTCTCCCATCCTTCTGGCTAACATGATAGCCACCAAGAAGGCGGTCTTCCACGACACGTGAGAGATGTCACACCTGTGCATTGGTTCGAATGGCCTGCCCGTGAGCTTAGCCAATACCAGCAGTAGATCCCATGGAGGTGGAGGTTCTCACACCAGAGGGGATATGTGATCAAGGCATTTGAAAAAGCGCCTGACCACCTTCTCCTGCATCACTGACCGCTTCCTGGCCCGCGCCCGGTAAGCAGAGATGGATGCCAGGTACACCTTAAGGGTCGTCGACCGAAGCCTTTGCTGAGAAAGGGACCACAGGTTGTCCAGAATGCTTGCCAAGGAACAGGAGGAAGGGTCCGGGCCTTGCTCTGACACCAAATGGAGAATTCTTCCATTTGAAGGCGAGCATTTTCTGGTCGACTCCTTACGGGACATCTCAACGACGTTGAGGACCTCGTCGGAAAGACCCAAGGCCTGGAACTCTAGCCACTCAGTAATCAGGCCGTCAGGTGCAGGGATTGAAGGTCAGGATTGAATACCTTCCCCTGATTGACTGAGATCAGGTCCGTGAGGGCTGAAAGCCGCCTCGGAAGCCTGGAGCTGAGACTGAGGAGATCTGGATACCAGAACTGGAGGGGCCAGGCTGGGGCTACCAGAATCACCTGCGCCTTCTCCCTCCTCGCCTTGAGAAGCACCTTGTGGATCAAGGGAAATGGGGGAAAAGAGTAGAAGAGGCCCGGGGTCCACGGCCCCGTGAAGGCATCCCCCTGCAGAGAGCCCTGCTGAAGGGGGCAGGCATGAAACAGTCTCAGCTTCGCATTCTCCCTGGAGGCAAACAGGTCTGCCTGAGGCGTGCCCCAGAGGGAGAAGAGATCTTGTACTACCTCCGGCAGGACAGACCACTCGTGAGACGCAGCCCCTATCTGGCTTAGGGCATTGGCCAGGGTGTTAGAGGCTCCTGCCACGTGAGTGGCAAGGAGATCCGCCTCCAGGCTGCACACGAGAGACCAAATGCAGAGAGCTTCCCTGCACAGAGGCATGAAGCACGTCCTGCCCTGGCGGTTTAGGTAGTACATGGTCGTGGTGTTGTCCGTCTGGACCTAAACCACTTGACCCCATAGAAACGGAGTGAAGGTGGTGAGGGCTAGATGAACCGCTCGAAGCTCCAGCAGGTTAATATGGCATTGGGACTCCCGAGGGGACCAGAGGCCATGCGCTCTGGCTCCCCCTGATGGGCACCCCAACCCATCAGAGAGGCATCGGTCGATAGAGAGACCGTCAGCTCGAGGCGGACAAACGGAATGCCCTCCTGCAGATGTGCCGGAACGGTCCACCACTGGAGAGCGTTCCACATCCCCTAGGTCACTGTCACTAGCTGATCCAGTGGATTGAAGTATTGTGACCACTGGCTGGCTAGTCCCCATTGAAGGGGACGCATGTACCAGCGGGCCCAACGGACCACACTGGTGCAGGCTGCCATGAGGCCCAGGAGGCGCAGGAAGTCCAGGGCAGGGCGTGATTGCCCAACCTGAAATGATTGGGCAAAAGAGGAAAGAACTTCGGCCCTGTCCGCCGAGAGCCATGCTCTGGCTCATAGAGAGTCGAGTTCTGCCCCGATGAATTGTATCACCTGCTTTGGCACGAGTTCCGACATGGCCACGTTGATGAGGAGGCCAACCTGAGAGCAAACCTGGAGGGCAGATCTCTGGACCACTCCACCTCCGCTCTGGAGGGGGCTGCAATCGGCCAGTCGTCCAGGTAGGGGTACACCCAGACCCTTCGGTGCTGCAGGAGTGCTGTCACCACTGCCATGCATTTGGTGAAGACCCAGGAGCTAGGGAAGGCCGGGCGCATGGCCCGAACTGTAAGGGATTCCTCCGCATGAAGCGGAGGAATCTCCATGGATGGACTGATTGGGACGTGACAGAACACGCCCTGAAGGTCCAGAGAACAGAACCACATGCCTCGCTCCAAGGATGGGATTATCTGAGCCAGAGTGACCATCCTGAAGGTCCGAGACCTTAGGAACCTGTTCAGGTCGTGCAGGTTGAGAATAGGGCGCCAGCCCCCCATCTGTTTTGGGACCAGAAAGTACCTGGACACAAACCCGGGTCTGGAGGAGGATCCGCCACCTTCCTGATCACCTCTTTCGAGGAGCAGGGCAATATCGGCTCAGCGGGCCGACAGAGAGCTGCGGACCCCGAGTCTCCCCTGAGGGTGACAGCTCGAAGGGTGGGGCCTGCCTGAACCCAGAGGCAGGCCTTTCCTACCACTCTCCAACACCCACCAGTCCGTGGTGATAATGGACCAGGTGGAAGGAAGTGGAGGAGCCATCCTCTCAGGGGAACCCAGGGGGAGGACGAGACTGGGGCGACACCCTCAACCCGTCACTGGGCAGGCTTGGAGGAAGGATCGGCTGAGGGACCTCCAGGGCCTTTATCTCCCTGCTTCCTATTGGAGGAAGCTGCAGGCTTAGGTTTGGGATGCCAAGTGCAAGCCTGCTGGCCCTGGTGCTGGTGCTGTTGGGCCGGACGTGCCGCAGGCGCAGAAGGACTTGTGCTGCTGCTGTCGGCAGCCTTTGTCCTTCTGGCTGGAGGTGACAGAGTCCAGAGTAGCATTGGACTTCTCAATCCGCTGGAGGTGACCTTCCACCCAGGGCCAAGAGGTTGGACCCCAGGAAAGGGACATCCGCTAATTTGTGCTGGGTATCCGCTGTGAAGGTGGATATCCTCAGCCATGCTCAGCAGCGCATGGCCACTGCAGCCGCAACTGATCCGCACTGCTTAGCCACTGCACTACTCCTGGTCCTGCACCTGCTGGACCGTGGTCTGGCGGCTGAGAGATGAGGGATCACCCATCCAGGGAGCCCATGAGGCGTGGAGAAGTGTGCCATCAGCACAGCCCAGCTGGCCTGGCGGAGGCCAAGGGAGGATGCAGCATACACCTTACACCCGGCATAGTCCAGCTTTTTGGACTCCTTGTCGGGGAGCTTGTCCATGTCCCTAGCGTTCCCGGAATGTCGGAAAACGCTGTTGGTGACCAACCCCTCGGCAGAGGGGTGCTCCGAAAAACCGGGCAAAGAGCTAGTCGGGACCGCATACTTCCTGGCCATCCTGGCCAAAGGCGCAGAACAGGAAGCAGGCCACTGCCAGAGCTCCAAGGCTGGGCCAACAATGGCTTCAGCCACCGGAAAGGCCTCTGTGGGTGAATCCCCTCGGTCCAGTATCTCCATCAGGGGATACTTGGCCTGCTTGGACACAGGCTCAAGCTGCATCCCGGTGGACTCAGAGATGAGCTGAAGCAAACCCATGAAGGACGATGGGCTTTCGTCCATCGACTGGCCCCCCAGAGGGCTCCAGGTCGCTGGGCCTGGAGAACAGGGAGGAGTCGTCGGACTCGGAGGAGTCCGCGAAGAGCTGCCTGGGGCCTGAGCCACCCACCACCTGCCAAGGAAGGTCAGGAGTGAGGGTGACCGACAACCTGTGGGGCAGGCCTTGGCCTGACCGAGAGTCCATGGTCAGCGCCCCCGATGTGAAGGCGGAGGTTCCACCACAATCGGTGGGGCAGCTGGTTTCGGCCAAACAACCGGCCCAGGTTTGGGCACCTCGACTACAGCGAGGGGTTGTTTTGGCTGCTCAGGTGACAGCCACTTGATGGTCAAAGGCGCAGCGCCGACTTGTTCCCAGACAGAAGTAACTTCGCCGCCATCAGGCCCCCGTAGCGCTCTGCGCGACTTGCACCGAGCTCTCCTCTCCGGCGAGAAAGATGAGACGCTGGCGGTGCTTACCTCGTGCCAAGACCGAGACCACTGATGTCAGCAGGATCGGCTAAACCGAGACGTAAGTCCGAGATCGAGACCGAGATCTCGGGTGTTTCCGAGGATCGGTCTGGGAAGGAGCAAGGGACACCCGTTCTTCCCTCAGCTCGTAGAGCCTTAACCTGGGACTGCAGCACCGGGTGCTGGCAGATCTCAGTCTCCACCGGGGGAACCGGTGAAGAAGGGTTGTCAGCCTCACCAGTCGACAGTCCGTCCGACGGGTCGAGAAAAATCTCAACCGCGTCAATGGGTGTCTTGGCCGGCTGGCCTGACGGGGACGCCGTGAAGCCAGCGACCTTAGCCGCAACCTCGACCGAAGTCGACAGTCGGTTGTCCGGGGAAGGAGACCTCTCCTGCTCCCACGAACGCCGACGATGGGACTTACCCTTTGAGTCCTTCTTTTTAGACGGAGAGGAATGTCCCGATGGCCCCTCTCCCTTCGTGGAAAGGGACTGGCAAAGCTCTTTGAACGAAGCTGAATACGAGGTACCCAGAGAGAGCGGGATAAATGCCGTGACCGAGGAAGATGATGATGCGGCCTGGGCCGCCTCCTCCTCGAGGGCGATCATCTGCTCAAGTTTCTCAGCCGAGCCAGCTGCTGCGGTAACCGCCCAATGGGCCTCCTTCGACTTAACTGGCGGGTAGCGCTTCTCGAGGCACCCAAGCTGTAGCCGGGGCAGTGCGGTCCTCCAGCACGTTGACCGAAAATGAACGGCCATGACTCGCAGGGCCTCGCGGGTCGGGTTCCAGGCCGAGGCAGCAGACGACATGGAGTGCGGGTCCGTCCTGGACATCTTCTGCCCACAAGGGCACCACCGAAATCCAGGATTCGATCTGTCCATCGCAGCCGCGAGGGAGAAAGATGACCGAAGTCTTGAAAATTTTAAAAAGAGTTTCAGGCGAACCAAAGAATTAGGATCCAGCCTATCACGCAGAGCGTTAAGGAGGGAACCTGAGCTTCCAAGTGGTAAGGAAGATCTGGCATCATGAGGCGGAGCTGAGAGTTTTACCTCCCGGGTGGGTGGAAGGAGCCAGCTTGAAGACCTTCCAGCAAGATTTAAAGCAGCAAGGAACCTGCCAGACAGTGTGGATGAACAGCATATCCATGTCCCTAGAAATAATCTTTCATAATCCTACCCTGCGTCTCTTAACCTGCTGCTGTTTTTATAAAGCTACAGTTAAAACACATTACTCAGCCGGCCCAGTGGTGCAGAAGGTTGAGGCTCTGGATGCCTTACCTCGCACTATGAAGGCGACCCATGTTCAGGAGCAAGCGAGGTCTGCTGGAGGTTGGTGGGGGTGAGGGCGCTGGAGCTGGATCAAGCTGCGAGAGGCAGCTCTCCTCTTCGGGGAGAGATGTGGGTTTCCGTTGGCTCTTGGCTGCCTTATAGTGGAGGCTCGGGGGCAATGCAGGCTGAGACGGAGCCAGGCATTAGGCTATGAGGAAGGAAGGCGCTGTTACTGGGGCAGAAGGGTGCATGCACACCTCCACACACATGCGTGTCTGCAACTGGGGCCTCGGGCGTAAAGGGAAGAAAACCAGGAAATGCCTCCCATGGACAGCATGATGGCCAGCCCCACCAAGGCTCCTACCGGTGACCAGGCACCCACCGCAAGAATGAGATGGTGGAAGGTAAGTCCCGGGTCACCAGGGGCCAGAGAGGGGGTGGCCAGAATGGGGGTCCAGGGGAGAGGCAATGTGAGGAAGAATTTTTTTCACAGAGAGGGTGGTGGATGCATGGAACGGCCTTCCTAAGGAGGTTATGGGGTCAAAAAGAGTGGGGGAATTCAAGAATGCATGGGACAGACAAAAGACAATTCTGGTAGGTGGTAGGAAGAAGTAGGCTGTTGGTTAACTAGGATCTGCAGCTTATCCAATAGGTAGGGAAATGGGCAGGCTAGGTGGGCCAAGCGGTCCTTATCTGCTGTCAAAGTCTATGTTTCTATTCAAGTGCAGGTCCGCAGCCATGCAAGTAAAAGCAGGCTAGGAATGTTATCCAGCTGCTCAAGTAAAGATCTGTCTTTTCAGAGGGCTACGTTCATCAGCTCAACACACCAACTAAATACCATTAGAACCAAGACAGTACACTATGGTACTTAGATTAGTTGGCATAGTCATGATGTCTTATCAATGTATTTCATTTGGGGGACTCTGCCCCCCACCCCCTCCATGTTAAAAAAACATGGTGGGTGAGGAGGGGTGCAGAGACCCACAACTGAAACAAACTAATAAAATGATACACATACATACAGTGCAACTAGCATTAGTTTGTAGCCCTCCACAAAATGCTGACTACAATTACGTGAACAGTCAAGTACAACCAGAACCCGCAAACACACATATAGTACAACACAGCAAATAGTTTTTGTTTATTTAGTTCCCATAAGGGTTTGTGCAGTTGAGCCATGCCTACAGCTCCTTTTCCAAAAAATTCAATTTATTCAAAATCCACTTCAAGGAGTCCACTGAGCAGCAGTTATGCAGAGTCTCCACTCCTGTCCTAGTCCAGCATGAAACATAACTCTCAAAGTGTCACCAACACCAAATGAAATTTAAGGTAATGTCCCTAAAAATAACAATCATTAAAACAAGTGTGTGTCTACATCCATCTGTGCTTTTAGCAGACACCCCTTCCTATGATATTTTGCAGGGAGATAGTAATAGGGAGGCATGAGTCTGTGCTCCCCCAAAACAAAAGGCAGTACAGTTTCTGCAGAATTTTAGTTCAAGACACCGCAGTAATGTAAGCCACCTCATGAATACTAGAGGTCTTGCAGCAGTCAAAGTAAACCCCATCTCCCCCACTCCACCTTGGGGAATAGTGGGGGATTCATAAACAACTGGCCCCAAACTACTGAAATGCCCCAACTGGTGGGGGCTAGCCTTGGTATGAATCCTCTATAAAGAAAAAAAAATCTAAAAATGCCCCACAGGAAAACGCCTGAGGGGTGGGGGTCTGAAACGGCATGAAATCACTCACAGGAAGGGCAGGGAAGATGCTAAAATCCCTAAGTAATCCACATTTGCCCCACATGTGGAGTGCTGCATAATACTGCCTGCTAGATTCTACTAAAAATTACAACAATTAAAAATATATACTATCCTTTTCTCCAACTCTGATCTGAGGTTGCACATATATCAGTAACTATACAGTAAGGAAAAACTTAAATTTTGCTCAAAAATGAATCAGTGTTATAACATGGGTTGACAACAGGTGGAAAGCTCATCGGCCAAACAGTATCACCTGACTGTGGATTAAATTCACTATTTAATCCACAGTTGGGGTGAGATGCCCTCCAAGCAAGACCCCCTGGGCAGAGCACGCACTTATTATCTGTGGGTGAATCCGTACTAACAGGCAGCCATTAAAAATGTGACTAAGCGAGGGATACACGTAGGGATGGAGTTGGTCACTGCCTGTCAGTGCTGTACCCAGTTCCACAGAGAGCGAGAAAGAGAGAGAGAGCTGCCACTGTTTGTGTTCCTCTCTTGTCCCATTGCAACCGCCTATTTTGGCACCTATCTTGTTCGTGGGTCAGTGGCAGGTTTCTGTACTGAGAGGTGCACCTCTGACAGCAAGAGAGAGACAGAGTGCTGACTCCTCTGTGTATGTGTGTGGGGGGGGGGGGGATCCATGCAGTCTCCTCTCTCCTGCTGAGTTGAAAGTCACTGAGTGATATTGGTGCATCGGATCTGGAGAGAGCCACAGAGAGACAGAAAGAGAGAGACAGAGACAGAGACGCACGCACACACACACACACACACACACTGAGAGTGACAGCGGGACCTCTCCGAGGAGCTGGGGGGGGGTATGTATCATTTGGAAAGCAGATTTGTGAGCAGATGTTAGCTGACCCAAACCAGTGTTCCCTATGGAGAAAAGGAGAGACACAGAGCAGGCTGAAGCTCATCGTTGTGCCCCCCTGCCCGAACATCATCCAGGAGCGTGTGTGTGTGTGTGTGTGTGTGTGTGTGTGTGTGTGTGACAGCGTGTGAGAGAGACAGAGGGAGTCACAGCAAGATCGGGACAGGGCAAGCAGAAGTCCTGCAGTGTGCTCTCTCTCCCTCCCTCTCTGTTTGTGACTCTTGATGGGTCTGCAGTCCCTTTGTCTACACGATCGTAGCACAGGGAAGCCAGACCCCCAAAACCAGCAGCAAGTGAGAGGGACAGACACAGGCAGTGAGCAGTGCAGCATACTATAGACGGGGGGGGGTATAGAGAGAGGCACACAGCGGGAACCAGCACTGGACTGTACATTTCGGTTGTACTTGGCTGCTCTGATGTAGTTCTCATTGCTTCGCCAGCACAGACGAGAACTTGCGGGCTCTGAATGAATTGCCACACTTGCCTGTGCGAGACGGAGAGTGAGCTGAACTTTATTGGTGGCCCCCTCCCATACATCATGCCTGAGTGAGAATGAGAGAGAGAGAGACACTGACAGCGAGATCAGGACATATCAAACAGAATTCCTGCAGTGTTCTCTCTTTCTGTCTCTTGAGTCTCTCTGCTTCTGCCTCCTGAGTCGAATCAAGCCCCTGTGTGCAGTGGATGGTGAGAGAGAATTGCAAACGGTTTGTCTGAGTGTCTCTCTGCAGTCTCCTGTGTGATAGGGACCTATGATTAGCATAGTTCCCTTTGAGCTCAGAACTGCATGTGTCTGTGTGTGTGGAGGGGGGTGCCACACAGTAAAGGGTGTTGCAAGTGTAAGAAACTATTTTATGCACAAGAAATGTCAGAAATCATCCCAGTACTGTATTTCAGACATTTCTATGTGCATAAAAGCATATGCATTATTCGTTGAGGACTATTTTGCTAGGTGGCAGGATATAGTAACTTTCCTGCTGTTTAAACGGGGGGATAAAACCTTTCTGTGTTTTTTTTCCTTGTTTTGCACATAACACATGTTATAAACGCAATAACCATGACAGGATATGGGTTTATATGCATTTAATCCATGCCTGGAGTGATATGAGGACAGTCGGCCTGCAGCCTTTTGCCTCACAACAACCCCATACCCTGTTGTGGGCTATTGCTGACTTCATTCATGGCTTAGGCTGATCTCAGTATCCCACCCAGCCCACCCTGACCCTACTTCTTTTCATCTCCTTGTTGGCTGTTCGAGCCTCTCATTGTTCTGTTTCTATAATTAATGCCAGTCACTAGCTACCTAGCCTATAAACAACAATATAATAATTTTGATCAACCTTACCTCAATTTTCTGGTCAAGGTGGGGAGAAGGGTCCTCTGGCTCAAAGTTGATCCAATTCAGGAGTCTGGGCTCAGGCTGTCGGTCTAAATTCTTAAAATTTTAAATTAGTTGCTACAGCTGCTACCTGTAACAAATACTAATTATTGCAAAGTATAACCAACAAGTTGTAAGTTAACTTGTGATTGAGTACTTTTGTGAATATTTATATTATTTTGAGCTGTGCTGCTCCGTTCCTCTCCTGCCCTCGGCTGTGCTGCAGTGCTGCTCAGTCAGGTTGGCAAGCCTCTGTGGAATGTGGCTTATCGCACCGGAGTCCTCGAGGTGTGTAAGGATATCTCCTGTAGGGCTCTAACAGGATGGCACTGACTGCAGACACAGGGCTCTGTGGGAAATGATTGGCTGGAGCGGTGGTCTCCTTTTGCTCTCTGGAGACAGACCTGAGGGGGAGGCAGATAACAAATTTCACTATTTGGCACAGGAGGGAAACAGGCTAGGAGCCATCAGTCCATCCCTGCTCTGGCTGTTTAATTTTCTTTTTAAACTGCACGCCAACTCTGAGCTGCTCTGACTACAGACAAGCACACCCCATGCCTTAGTGACATCAGATTGATGGGCGTTTGTACCCGGAAGCTGTGTGAACACGTCCTCACGCAAGGAACACACAGCAGGCAACATGGCAGTTGGGTCAGCAACTCGGCAGTATTCGGGATGTGCAGCAGAGTGCTCAGGACATCGTAATAGGGGGGCCAAAAATGAGATGTCCTGGAAAATTCAGGACACTTGAGAGGTATGGAGGCCGCAGCCCTGGCAGATGCATCAGAAATGTCATGTGCTGTGCAGAGCAAATGCTTTCCCACATCGGCTCCAGCAATATGAGTTGTCATTAACTCTTGCTTAGTACAGTCCCCAGGCAAGGCCCATGCTGCAGTCTTAGCTTCCTCCAGAGGGTGTTCCGATACTTCAGCATATAGGCCTGGTAGTTGGCGATTCGCAGGCCCAATGAGGCAGAGGCATATGTATGTTTGCCTAGGACATCCATTCTCCTGGATTCTTTATCAGGAGGGGGGAGGGAGCTACGTGTCTAGGGTGTCCAGGACCTGTCATGGGCAGCTGTGATCACCACCAGTCTATCTCAGGCTGGCTAGCATAGAAAGGCTTCCTAGGAGGGGCAGACTGCATGTGTGGCATCCTTCAAGGATAAAAACAGAGAAAGAAGTACAGTAGAGGGAGAGTCTTGCATTTCCAGAAACTCCAGCAGGTTCTTTTTGGTAGAATTCTGCTTCTCTAAAGTGAAACCCATGGCAGCTTGCATTTACTGCATCATGGTGAAAATGAGGGATTCTCTGGAGGTGACCTCTCTGTGTGTTCACTGCAGAGTCCTCACTACAGGAGGAGACTGTGGAACTGGTGCCATGTTCACAGTGGCTCTGAGCACAGTCTTCCTCTTCATCTTTCTGCATCATCAGATCGAGTTGTATTCACATTCAGTCATCGACTGTTTCATCGGACGGAATTAAAGACCACATCACCAACATCGGTGGCAACTGAGGAGGTCTTGTGGCAAGAATATCTTGAGGTGTCGATGGGGTATTTACAGGAGTCCATGTCAATGGGCCTTCTGGGACAGGGAGGCCAGGCAGAAGATGACTTATCATATCTGAAGGACTGCCTGAGTGTTGGCGCCACTTTGGTTAGCAGGCACGACTGGATAGATAGAGCGGTGGATGTACCGATCGTGATAGGCCTGGAAGTGCCTACACCAAGCCCTGACCTTGATGTCTGGTCAACAACTGGAGGGGGAAGGGGAAGAGGTCAGCATCACCACCAGAGTGGATGCTGTCGAAGCAGAGGCTGTACCTGTAGTATGCAGAGGCAACCTTGATCTATCTGGAGAGACCTGGTCTTTGTCCCAGTGCTTGTGTTTGTGTCTGCCTGAAGATTTTTCCCAGGACTTCTACGACTGCAATTCTATCGATGGGGCCGGCAACACAGATTTTTCTTGAAGATGCTTATCCATTCTTTCTACATTTTTTTGGACTAGGAATTTCTCCAAAGCCCCCTTTCTATGTCACTTGGTTGCGGAATTTGAACCACCAGCAGTTCTCACAAGCATTCACATTGTGAGAGAGGCCTAAGCAGCAGACAAAGACGTCATGGAATCTCCTGTGCAGATTTTCTCTCCACACTCACAGTACTGAAAGAGTTTTAATGGTTCTTTCAGAGCAACATGCAGGTTGCCAAAAATCACTCTAAAAGTAATTACTTAGGTACAGGAAAAAAAATAGAAACAGCGACTATGAGCAGCGACGTTTCCATGGGTAAGACAAGTCTGATAGATGGCAGGAAAAAAAAATGAGGAGAGGAGGCGCCACACAAGTTTATGTATACCATGACGTCTTACTTTGTCATGGGTGGCTCCCCGGCTGACTGCTGACAAAAGTTTCCATGTGGTCCTAGTGCCTGGTGGCTATATGTTAAAAAGATGTGGCCTGATGAAAGAAATATCCTTGAAGATGATCGTAAAATACCAATGAAAGAAAAAAAAGAAATGCAGTTCATTGTAGTGCAAGCCATCGGGAGATAGTGTTCCTTGTCCAAATCCAGGGTTAGTTGTCATCCTGGATGGAGAAGGAGCCTCGCATAAGCCTGGACTGTCCATGGACAGGCACCTTGAGGGACAGCTGTGAAAAGGATGACTGGAGCGGAGAAGGGAGGGGGTGTAGTTCCTGAAGGATATGGCCATCCGGTGAAATACAAATCTATTGATATTGCTGAACTGCTGGTCTTGCAGGCATGCCTAGTACATCTGACTGACTGCACAGATTTGTGTGGGGTCCCCAAAAATGGTGAACCCTCATCTGCAAAAACAATACATATATTTTTGGCTAAAAACTGTAGTAGGCGGAGGGAGGAGATGTTTTAATTTATTGTTTTGCCAAATAACTGTTTGCTCCCAGTTCACCACCTCCATCTGGTTTCAGGCCAGAGTTTGAACCTCCAGCCCTGTCAGACGCTCCTCTCACTGTCCAAGACAGTGGAGATTCACGTGGAGGGGCCAGCGAGTATTGGTGGACATCACACAGGCAGCCCAGGAAACAGAGTTTTTCTTGTTTCTGGTTTCCATACCTCAGCCCATCCCTGTAACAGTGTGTGTCCTCTGTTCTGATATATAAAGAATGGTATGTGTGTCCTCCATATTTTCTTTTCACTCTTTACTTTGTTCTTTATCTTATTCTGCCTCTTCTTATATTCATGCCAGGGTGGCTAACCTGGCAAACTTAAATACCCCTCTTTGCTGTCCCCTTTATGCTGCCAAGTTAAAATATAAATATATTAATCACTGTGTTGTAAAAGAGCGCTGAAAGCACTTTGAAGTGATCTCCAGTCTGGAGATATTGAATAAGCGCATGGTGCGCTTTCTGTTTAAAACCCTAGTACCCCTGACGATACTTGAGTGTCCAGGGGTTGGGTGATCGACTGGTGCCCCAAAATAAACTGTTAAATGTAGCGATCGCTCCAGAGGCGCTGAAATCCTGAGCTGCTGCTGCTGAATGCAGCTCCTGTGTACAACCAAGGAATGCATTCCTTTTCAGAGCAGAAGTTCCGTGTCTAGGTTGACGCTGAGTGCGACTAGGGAACCGCTCTTTATGTGGCGCGCAATAGAAAGGTATGCTTCGGAGCAAGGGCATGCTCTAAAACAAATATAGATGGCCGCACATAGTGGCAATATGAAAATAACATTGCCAGCTGATGGGACACTACAGGCATGAGTATGAATAAGCCCCGTAGTGTCCCATACCTTTAACAAAGTGTGTACTATAAAGAAATAAGCAGCCCCAGAGATGCTGTGACTGGGGCTGCATATGAAATAAAGTAATCTGTGGGCTAGTGGAGCAAATAAATAAAAAAGGCCCAAATGAAATGATACCCGATGGACTGAAATTTCAGTCGTCAGGTGTTAGCAAAGCTTATTGCTGATTTCTGCAGGGGTTCAAGAAGCTGAGAAAAAGAAGCCCCTGCATGTAAAACTGAATGCAGCTAAGAATGCTGCAGAATAAGACACAAATAACAAAGGTTCAGGAGACAAGAGTTGTGCCTGAATTTCCAACATCTCATGATTTGGCAGGAGAAAGGAGAAGAGGAGCACGCCCTCAATCTGCCCTTGCCAAGTCAGAGATGCCTACCTATAAATAATTACAAGGTAATAAGGCTAGGAATAAGAAATGTAATTACCAGTGGGTCCCTCTGCATTAGGCTCCTTAGGCTGGCCTGGAAATGGCCCTGTTTATATGTTTTATAGCCTATGAGGTCACTACCTATGGAAACTCCCCAATTACGTGATATAACCACAAGGAGCTATGAAAAGGGCTCACCATTAGGGGAGTTTAGATCAGTCGAGTCAGCTGGTGTACTGACAGTGAAGGAGAAGGACCTGCCGCTGTGTGCTGGTAGATTCACACAGGAATTTTCAAGTTGGAGAGTGTAAGAGGTGTGCTACACTCGGGTTGAAGCTAAGCCACAGGCTCTACGAGGAAAGTAGAGTCCCGAAGATTTCTTTTGCGCTGTTGTGCTAGACTAACGTTTCTCATTACTTCTGTACATTTTTTCTTTTATTGCATTTAAATAAAATGATAGGTGCATTCCTGCATCTTTTATGCACCTGATCTCTGCCTAGTTGTGTCTGTTATTATCCCACATGCTCACAATCCCATCTCCCGCAGAAGCTGGGCAGTGCCCCATCAGGCCTTGCATGCATGTAGTGATGCACCTGTGGAGGAAGCAAGTTTCCAGGTCTATCACAGGGGTTGCTGTGACCACAGTGCCATCCCTCCCCTGCTGGAAGCACTGCCATGCTGCAGCACCACCCTAGCTCCCCAGCTGCTGACCTAGCTCTCAGAGTCCACTCCCTAGCCAAGGTTGCCAACGGGGCAACGCAACAAGCTACCCGTTGTGCTATCTGACAGCCCCGAGGAGATGTTTTTCAATGCCTCCCACTTATTTCCCATGATTTTGCTGGCAAACAGAAGAGATGGTGCATTCCCACCTCCGGATTTTGGAGACTTGTACTGAAACCTCACAGAACGCACGAGGTTAAGGAAAGAAGGCACTGATTAAACTGTGAGCAAGTGCATACTGCAGTGACTCAGGAGAATTACCTGCATGTAGACTTTCTTGAGCTCGGGAATACAGTCACCAACTTTGCCAAAGACCAAACGACCAACTCCTGATGCGCCTCCAATGCAAACCAACACAATCCACTGGTTGTTAATCTCCTCGGCTTTGAACTGCTCCTTGAGGTATTGTATCTGGGGAAACAAAAGGCAAAAACACATTATCTGGCATTGCATGACTAAAAGATGCCAACATAAGGAATGCCAAATGGTATTATACAAATAAGAGATTCATATACGAAGAACAATATCCAGTATTGCACAAATTAAATTCTTTACGAAAATCACTGATTCGCTTACTGCACATTTAGGACGGAGATTTTAGAAAATGGAAATTTCCTATTTGGTGTGTTGGGACAGATAAACAGAGATAATGACGCATTTAAGTGTGACAATGACACCAGATTGTCAGTTTATCACGTTGTATTCAAGTGTAAATTAAAAATAACGAAAGAGGTGAACTGCCTCTTCCTTTGCCCAAATCAATGGAGAAATATCATAAGACAAAAGAACTTGAAGATGTACTGCATGACACCTCTAAATCAATAATTTATGCTATGTCCTTTTCCACATATAGCGGTTGTCAAACATGAACTAGCAAGAGATGTACAGTTTAAACATACTATAAAATTAGTATGTTTAAGATTTATTTATGCAAATATTTTGTCTAATTCTATGTATGTTATAAATGTTTTGCATTTGATACATATTTCTGGAAAATAAAACTGAAACCACTCTATGAATAAACAAGTCAGAACAAATAGAATATTACGTGGTTTTGCACAAATAAAAGACGTTATGACAGACATTGTAAGACGTAAATATTTTCTGGCACTGCACAAAGAAAAGTGCAAAACAAAGAATGTTATCTGGCATTGCATAAATAAAAGGTGAATATACAGTGAACCAGGTCTGGCATTGCACAAATAAAAGGTGAATACGAGTGAACCAGATCTGGCATTGCACAAATAAAGGTGAATATACAATGAACCATATCTGGCACTGCACAAATAAAAGGTGAATACGAGTGAACCAGATCTGGCATTGCACAAACAAAAGACTAACACAAAAATGTTTTCTACATTGCATAAATAAGAGATGCAATTAAAAGAATGGTATCTGGCACTGCAGGAATGAAAGATGTACCCACAAAGAACGCTGGGTAGCATTTCACAAAAAGGCACAAACACGAAGAATGTTATCTGGCATTGAGCAAATAAACAGTGCAAATACAAAGAATGTTACTGGTACTGCATGAATAAAAGGTTGAAACACAAGGAACATTATCTGGCATTGCACAAATAAAGACACAAACACAAACAACGAGCTGCTATTTCAATGCCCTCAAAATTCATTACTAAAATTTATTTTAATAAGTCAGAAGGAACCATAACATTAAGAAGATTCTTTGATATTAAGGAATTATTCAAGATTAGGAAGAGGCCTTAAATATTAGTGGCAGAAATTTGGTAAAAATAAGAATGACAATGCTGAAATCTAAAATCCACTTTCTGTCCAATAAGTATCAAGGCAAGTGCTACAGCACATAAGAAACTGATTAAAAAAAAGAAATAAAAGAACTTTTGCATGGGTGGGCAGGTATCACAAAATTATAACCTTTCTCTACCTGAACATAAAGCATTACAGGGGATCAATATGATAGCAACATAATCATTAAGCCTGTAGATAAGCAGGAAATGTAATTATGGATAGGACCATTACAAAAATATGGTCACAGATCTCTTGGATGATGAGAATAATTGTTGCTGTTGGAATAGTAACCCTACATATAATTAAAACAAGCATTTGTCAATGCCGAATGTTGTCTTGCTGGCATTGGCATTGGTAGTGCAGGAGCTGGAGAGATGTATAACAGGAATGGCAGTGAAGTATGGAACCAATGTCAACTCCACCCACCCTGCAGAGACTAACGGGCATTGAGGTGTGCCTTTGGGTCATTAGTCATAACGCTCATGCCATTTCCCTCATCCTACCCTGCAGATGCTGACAAGTGTCACATTGTGCCTTGGGGTCGTCGGGCCTTACGCTCAACCCATTCAATAAAGAAGTATGTTGAAATGGGTGCAGTACAGGAGAATGGGGTGAAGTTTGGGGCCAGAGAGTCCAAGACACACCTTGATGCCCATGACTGCCTGCAGGGTGGGAGTGGGGGTGGAATTACATGAGCATTACAGCCGACAATCCAAAGGCACGCCCTTGACCCCTGTCAAGTCTCTACAGGGTGGGACATTATGGTTAGAAACCCTAACGTCCCGGGCGTTAGTTGGTATTTGCACTCCAAATTTTCAACATGACCTTTTTGTGACCCCACCTCATGAAAGCATTTGGGACCTCTGCTCATAAACAGTGGCACTGTGATTTTGTTAATTTGTCCCGAATGTTGATTTCCCACACTGACCACGCCATTGTGTGCCAGATGTGCGAAAACTTATTTCGGGCACAATGTGAAAAATGACAGCTGTACTGTTCATAAGGAGGTGGGACAAATGGCAATGTTGAAAATCTGGAGTGAAAATATTAAAAATTCTCGAAGTTACGAGCGTGTCTGGAAACTGTGCAATGCACGCTCGCAACGGTCATTTTGAGGAATTTTGTCACCAAATTTTCAACACAGGCATTTTGGGACCTCTGCTCATGAACAGTGTCACTGTGATTTTCTTAATCTGTCCCAAACATTTATTTCCCTACAGTGACCGTGCATTGTGCACCAGATGTGTGAAAACACATTTTGGTTAGGATGTGAAAATGACAGCTGTACTGTTCATAAGGAGATGGGGAAAAATGGCAATGTTGAAAATCTGGAGTGAAAATATTAAAATTTTGAACTTATGAGCATGCACGAAACTGCACAACGATGCTCGTAACAGTCATTTTTGAATGTTTTCACCAAATTTGCAACGAGGCTATTTGGGAGCCCACCTCATAAACAGTAACACTGTTGTTTTGTTAATCAGTCCCGAAGGTGATTCCGTGCAGTGACCGCAAAATCACCTTTTGGAGACCTAATAACGACATGACAGTGGCTGAGTTCATGAGGTGGGGGTCCCAAGAACCCCATATTGAACATCTGAAGCCAAAAGTCACAAAAATGGCAGCGATATCCACCTAAGTTGAACCCTCCCTCCATTTATGCCATTATACAGCTTACTGGCATTTCTTCAGTTTGCGGTTGGCTTTGAAGAGTGCAGACGTGTTCCCGCTCCACTGAAGATCATCGCGCCGGGCTCTGGAGGTAAGAGTATGGGGTGGGGGTGTGGAGAGTTGGGGTACACAGAGGATGGGCGTGGGTTGGGGAGGGGCATCAGAGACAATGAGGGACCATTTTCTTTTACAGGTAAAAAAACAAGACACCTCAGGATGTTTTCTTGTTTTTTTTTTAGTGTTTTGGCACACTGGGTGGGCTCCCAGTGTGCCACCTGTGTTTTTTTTGCGAGGGGGACTGAAGTCAATGGGGACTGGGCCCCCCGTTGGCAGACAAATTAAATAAATAGGGGGACATTATGCCAACAGTGATTGGGCTCCCCCATCGGCGAACAAACTGGGGAGGGGGCATGCCGACAGGGGAATTGGGCACTTCCGATGCCGGCTTTCAGGTGGCACTGTGAGAAGTAGACGGCGATAGCCGCTGCCATGTTTATTGAAATGTTACATCAGACAAGGCACACCCTGCAATGATGGGTCGCTCCCTCATTGCAATGACAAAATTGTTTCAAGTTGGTGGCACGCTTTTGCACTGCTGTCATTGACAGCATGCTACTTCATTGATGCCACAGAGCACCGCCCATAAAAGCAGTGGCACCACTGGCCACAACACGACTGCACCTCCAAAACCTGCTATTCCAAGCCACCACAATATGTTGTTTGCACTTGTGCGAAAGACAACATAACAAGGAACTGTTTAAGATATCTGAAAATGCAGTGTGAAATGAATGTTTTCATTTTCAAGGGCAAATTTACATTTTTGTAGACTGAATTCCCATAATTTAGTTACTTATTTATTTAACTTTTGTTCACTAGGTAAATGCGCTAGACAAAAAGATGCCTATTTTCAGGCACAGGCTGGGTAATTCCCGCTGAAGGTCCATAGGCGTCTACAATACCCTCTAGGATGTCCAACTGTCTCTGGGGCTGGATCGCTGACTGACATCTGGCTAAATTTATTCATTTCTTTTCACAAAATTGAGTAGTCACTTTATGATCCTGCTTCATGGACACCATGGACGTCATGAGTAAGTCTGAAAATTTTTAACGGAATGATCGTTTTTGTTGCTCAGCATTGATATTGGATCTCTGTACACCTCAGACAACTGATGGTATCCAAACTTGAAAATGTGTCCCACTTAACAGCTCCAATTAGTCAGATCCCAGCTGATTTTAATTTAGAGGGACTTGAATTTATACTTATCCACAATTTTCTTTGAATTTCATGGTTATTTTATGAACCTATGTTTCACAGTGATGTGGGCATCTACAGCCTCTCTTATGCTAATCTTTTCTTGGGATTCTGGGAACCACAGACTATATCATAACTACACAGGCAACATAATCAATTGGCATTGTTATACTGATGATGCTGTCCTGCATGGAGATGGACTTTCAAGGAGATTGATAAATTTGTTACAAGAGAACCAAAATGATTTTAATAAGGAACTCACCTATACTGCAAGTTCTAACAGCATAACATTTTTGGATGCACCCTATCAAAAGAGGTTGGACCTACTGTAACAGTACAACAAAGAGTTTGCAAAAAGAGACAGCCACCATTACCCTTGCTACTAGCACCCTTCCAAGATCCTTATTGCGATATATTCCTTATTGTTAGCGTCTTAGAATTAGAAGGAACTGTTTCTTAGATCAAATTTTGAAACACAGGCACATTATCTAAAGGATAGGTTCATCCAAAAGAGGATTAATAACCACCTTCTGGATGAGGGTCTTTGCAAAGCACGAGTCCAGGATAGATCTGTCTGCTTGAAACCAAAATAAAAGAATGCGATAGTGGAAGGGACCAGGTACTTTTGTAAATGAGTACAATATGATAGGTCAAATTGGTTATATGATAAAGGAAAACTGGCCTATTCTTATGGATGAGTCCTCCCTTTGTGATGTTCTGGGTCTATCACCACATATAGCATTTCGTTGATGCCCCAGTCTTAGGGATACATTTGTGCACAGCTGCTTTGTATTACAAACTAAACAATCACATAATTAGTTCCCTCTGCCACCCTATTCTGGTTTTCACTGTTGCAACTGCTACAACATTTGTAGGTAAGGAAAAAAAAAAGGATACTAACTCTGAGTATCCAAACCCTGATCAAGTTTCTGAAATAAGGGAATTCATCAGGAGTCATACAAGCACTTTTGTGATTTACATCTTTTGGTATATGTGTCAAAAAGTTTATGTGGGTAGAATGATGCAGCCTCTGAAGGTGTGACTTAAGCAGTATGTTAGATCTGAAAACACACTGTATGCCAGAAAGGCACTCATGGGTGAGGAAAGGTACTCTGCAAGTGGAATGGCTATCCCACATAGAGTCTTACTTATAATCAAATAATGAATGCATGCAGGCACACTGAGGTCAAGCATCCAACAGCAAATTGAGGCACAGTGTGTTGGTCACCTAATAGAACGAGGCTTTGGATACTTTTCAAAATAGGAGCAAACTGATCTTATTTAAAAAACGTAAATGGCTCACTATCATTAAAAGCACAGCTCTTTTTTAAAGTGCACTTTCATTTTCCATTTCAATAGTGCAATACAAGTGACAAAGCAAACAATGTGTGCAAAACTCAGCATATGTTTCGGCTTGTAAACAAAATGTAAAGACCGCTTATCCCTTGGGACAGCTACCAAATTACCCCAGTGCTTCATACTACAACCAGGGCATCATCAGGGGGCATGTTAGATCTATCATCAATGCCTGAGTACACTCTCCAGTTAGTTCACACCTTCTTTTTTCCCCATCCTTTGTTTATCCCTCCTGTGACCAGGACAGGTTGTGCTCCCCTCAGCTCCACCCTGCTGATCTCACCATCCTGTATCTCCCCAGGGACTTACCTGAGCCTTTGTACCCCCACTGATCCTCCCTCCCTCCCCCCTCGTGGCAGAGTCTGGAGGGGAAGGCCACCCCCCAAAGCACAATCCTGTCTGTGGCTCAGGGTCCTGGTTCATTCATGCCTGCCCTGCCACCATTTTCCACTGTTATGTTCATTTCACCACGCTGGGGCATATGTGGAGGCACACGCATGCTGTGGAGTCCTGCAGCACCTCCCTTCTTTCTGCCCTCCTTGACCCACACTGTTACCAGGCCTCCACCGGGTTATAGTCATTCAGTGGAGTGTGCAGTCTACCGCACCCCACCCGGAAGAGGAAAGCAGCCCATTGAGTTCTCAATCCTGTCCCTCCCTGGCCAACCCCTGGCAACCTATGCTCATTATCAAACATGGGTCACCGGTGTGGTGAGAAGCAAGGTGCTCAAAGTGCCTTAGCCCTCTGCACCACTGGGCCAGCTCAGCTGGTTCACACTTTCAAGGGCTGCATGGTTCAGATCCCACTGAATTTCAATTTATGGGCTTGAAATGAGCACCAGTGCCAAAGAGAGGAGGTAATCACCTTAGAGCAGGGGTTCTCAAATGGTGAGGCCAGCCTCCCTTGGGAGGCCCCAACCTGTTCCAGGGGAGGCTCAAGCAAGTCTTGAAAAAGTACTGTATTTAAATTTTGAACTTTATAGAGTTTGAGTGAAGGGATAAGGCAAACTGAAAGAGGATAATAGTAGGTGAATGTATGTATTTATTCACAAGTCTGTGACCAGGAAAGTACTGTACACTGAGCCATGGCTTATTTCAGGTGTACCCAGGGAAGGGTAGTGAGAGAATACAATCCAAAATGTAACTGCAAAACACTCAAGCAATACAAAATGAATGAAAGTGCAAACAAACTCGTAACAATAAACCAACAATGCAAGGAACAATGATTAATTAGACTGGCAGCAGAACTGTCCAAATATAAGAGTTAACCATACAGGTAGTAGGAATAAGAGCAGGAGGGAGCAAAATGATCCCTGAGAAGTTGCTAAGAGCAGGGTGTGGGGGGAGAGGCAGAGGTCAGCAGAAAGGTTATTCCAGTTAGAGGAGAAACAGAAAAGCAGTCTGACCCATGAAGGTATGGCAGTAAGGGTAGCAATGGTTTGAGAGTCAAAATATTGGAGAAAGTAGGTTGTCCTTTTGGGAGGTGGGGTACAATAAGCTTAATAACATGAAAGCAAGCTATGCCATGAGGTTTCAATTTATTCCTGATGTACTGTGAAGAGTAGGCTATTTTTCTATGGGGAGGCCCAAAAATATTTCAGTATTTTAGGGGAGGCTCAAGATCTTTTTCATAGCTTAGGGGAGGCTCACTGTGACAAAGTTTGAGAACTGTTGCCTTAGAGGGAAACATCCACCATTAATTACCCCAGACCTTAGTATTATATGGTAGCCCCAATTAGTCTTTTTGCAAAACAATTAAAATGTTACCTTCAGTGGGTTTGTAGCAATTCTTTTTTTATCTGGTTGATCCTGTTATCCCACCCGCCCGGCATTTTGTAGCTCACACCTTTTGAGGCACATCCTAGAACTTCTGGTGGTCAGAACCAGGGATCAGCTGTAGGACAGTGTATTGATATTATTAAAAGAAGGAGCCGTTCAATAGCTCCAGTCTGTCTTTACCCAATCCTGATGCCATACTCAGACCAAATATACACTGCCCAGTCAATACTTGGTCTCAGTATGGCACCAGGATTGGGTAAAGATGAACCAGAACTTTTAATAGCTCCTTCTATTAAACACAAATACACTCTCCTGTGGCTGAAAAAATACTAATGTGTATATAACAGACAGGTCCATAACTCTAGATACTCCTTCTGGTTGGGCAGCCTCTTCCTAACAACCCTTTACCAGTGGCTTACAGGATGGTCACAAGCAGTCAGTACATTCAGTACCTTCAGGTACAGAAGCTCCCCCAGGCCGAAACAATGACCGTATGCTTCATTATCTCCTGCTACAATATATCCAGCTAAAAACCATAATGCGGCATGTCTTCACTGTAAGTGAGGGTTGGATGAGACCCCTGACAGGGTCTATGTGGCACAGGCACTCCTAAAGGACTATGTGGTTCTTTGTAAGTGAAATTTACACCCTGATTCAACTGTCGGGTTAAGCAACCTTTGATATTGGCTTCAAGACATCAGTTGCTCTTGAGAGGTTCTGACAGAAGTTCTACACCCTAAAAACGTTGTGGCAATCCCCTTGACTAAACCAGCACATAAGACTGTAACAATCTTATTCAGGAATGAAGGTGTCAGCATCACATACATCCTTTATTGGCTAAAACAATACCTAGAAGCTATAATTGACTGAAAACATCTGGACTGGAGGTTGGAGGGTGAAAGTTTTGTTGAAAAATATGGAGACTGAGCTACAACCAGGGCACCAGAAAAGATTTTTTGGGGCAAGTACTTTACTCCTCATTTTGAAAGTAAAGTAAGTAAAACCAAATTCAGATGTGTACATTTTTAAAAACAGTTTTTTTTCTAGATAAGAACTGATCAGATGCCAACTCCTGCTCCAACTAATGCTGGCAGGTAGGAGTAATTTACTCCTCAGTTTAAAATATAGAGAGTAAAACAAAATTGACGTGTACAAGTGTTGTAAATCTGGAAAAAAAATGCTCCTTCTGAATCACCAGTTATGTTATGAAGCACTATTCTGTGGAGTCTGCAGCATTTACAAATGTTGGATGAGTATTGGTACTCATTAAAAACATTTCCTGAAGAGTATTTCCTAAAATGAGGTGCATAAAAATAGGTCGGTACTCACCTTATCTGGAGCCCTGGCTACAACACTTGCCTAGCAGTTTTTTTCTGGGATGTGACTGTGGAGTATTACTTTATGCTGGCCAACCAAAAGCCTGTTACCAATGTGGATCACACAGGCATCTTAGTGGGGCCTGCGATAAGGTCAGATGCAGCCTGTGTGATGAAGCTGGGCATACTAGTCTGCACTGTGTGAAAAAACATACTGTAGGTGAATTTGTGCGAAAAATTAGACCATTCTTATTGCAGCTGCCCGTGGGCTGCACATAACCAGCCAGATCAGGGAGACCAGCAAGAACAGAATCTTTTTATTACTTTGGCACAAAAACCCAGGGGTATACTACTAATATTGCAGGGAACAGAGCTACAACAAAAGAAATGCCTAGACCAGAACCCTCTTCCAACTCAAATACTCTAAAATACCAGAACCTCAGGTCAATTCAGTACCCCCACCCTCCTCTCCTGCAATACAACCTCAGACATCATGTGAGGGAGTTGCTGAGGCATCTCAGTCCCAAGGACCAGATATTGATTCTCTACCTAAACTACCCTAACTAAAATGGTGCAGGGTCTGCATCAGAAACCATATGAAGAGAGACTGAGAGAACTTAATATGTATACCCTTGATGAAAGGAGGGACAGAGGGGACATGATAGAAACCTTCAAGTACCTCAAGGGAATCAACAAAGTCCAGGAGGGTAGCATCTTTCAGAAAAAGAGATGTGTAAGAACAAGGGGGCACAATTTAAAGATAGAGGGGGGACAGTTCAGGGGTAATGTGAGGAAATTTTTTTTCACGGAGAGAGTGGTGGGCGCATGGAACCACCTTCCTGGGGAGGTTGTTGGGGCTAAAACAGTGGAGGAATTCAAACATGCATGGGACAGACATAAGGCAATTATAGTGGGGGGTGGCAGGAAGTAGGCTGTTGGTCAACTAAAATCTGCAGCTTATCTAGTAGGCAGGGAAATGGGCAGACTGGGTGGGCCAAGTGGTCCTTATCTGCCGTCAAAGTTTATGTTTCTATGTTACCTGTGCAGGAAACTACAAGTCTCCATGGAGGCAATGCCTCCCCCTTCCACTCCTGACACAAACAGACTTAAGCTGGTTACCAGAAGAAGGCATAACTGGAGCCAGTTCGAGCTTAAAGTCTTACAAACTACAAACTGGTTTGGTGACTTTCTCTAAGACAGGAAACACTGTAAGGTCAGAAACAATCAGATGAAACAGCGGATGATTCTGGTGCTTCCACTATCTTTCCCTCACAGACCGAGTTAATACAGATGCTTCCGGCAAGAAAAAAAAGGAAAAACGAGACCAAGAAAGGAGAAACTGGGAGAAAAAAACCCAACATGGGACTCCTTACTTTATCATTTATAATGTGTTTCTTTATGCAAGTTCCTGAGATCACTATTACCAAGGCACATGTAAACAGTATAGAGTTACAAAAAGAGGGTTACTGCTTTTTCTAATTTTCGGGTTGTATGACTATGGGGTGATATTCTTACAAGATACTAGACTACACACCCTAAAAGAAATTGCCATGGCAAAAGAAGTTTGGCGTGCAGGGACATATTTATGGTGCACATGCCTTGATAAATGTTCTTCAGTAAGAATACTTTAAGGATTTAGAAGTAACCATTCTAAAATTAAGTGATTTATCTCCAGGCAGAGTTTTACTCTTAGATGCTAAATGGCAGGGTCAAAGTATGTATTTTACTAATGTGTACACACCACAGAACAAGGCAGAGAGAACAGCCCTACTGAAGTTGATTCAGCCTTATTTATTTTCTTCCAAACCTGCTATACCGGGGGTTGAGTTCAACTGCGGTCTGTCAGCACCGGACCGTGGAACAAACAAAAAACAAAGAAAATCTTTTGTGACATGTTTAAGAGATCTAGTCCAAATGGCAGGGTTATCAGATGCCTACCACAAGGTAACTGCTACAAATGATCCCACTTTCTTTTTTTTTTTTTTTTTTTTTTTAAAAGCGCCTTTTTTAATATAGAAAACATTAAATAAGCAGCTCCCTTACCTCATTGGGAGCTCCTCCAGGCTAGTCTTTTTTTTTTTTTTTTTAATTACAGCTGCAAAAGGAAGGGAAGGGATCGTAATTTGCCTCCGAGGGGCTAGTCGCATGATCCCTCTCCACTTCCTGAATCTCCAGTCTGTCCCCACGCTCCAACCTACTGTGATGTTCTTGTAGCTGAGCGTGGTGGGCATGCTCCATTCAGTCAAATAGAGTTTTGTTTTCAAATGCAATTTCCCCAATTATAAATTGGGTTTTGGTATCTATTGGTGCAAGGCAAATTACAATCCCTTCCCTTCGCAGCTGGATTTAAAAAAAAAAAAAAAGGAGATTAGCCCGGAGGAGCTCCCGATGAGGTAAGGGAGTTCCCTATTTAGTGTTTTCTATATTTCACAGTATTATTTATTTAGCTTTTGTTAACCAGGTAAGTACACTAGACAAAGACATATGCCTATTTTCAGGTACGACCCGGGAGAGTACAGAAGAATAAAAGAACATACAGAGTACAGACTGATGCAATAAGGTACAGACATATGTCAAGTCAGGAAACATAACATACATAGTGGGATAGCTCAGATTACAGCAGTGGACACCATAAAATGCGAACATATAACAGAACAATTTCAATATCAATATACCTAACAAGAATATACAGAATATATACAACATGCACAGGGCCACACCCAGGCAGGCAGTCAACAACAAGTAGGGCCGGAGCCAGGTACAAGAGATACTGAGCTTGAGTACGGAGCAGAGACTCAGGGAGGTCTGGAACAATCAGATACTGAGGAAGCTTTAGCTTCCATAGGGAGGTTCAGAGATACTCTGGAAGGGGCAGTCCTGACCTGGACAGGAAAAGAGTTCAAAGCCTCTGGGCACAGGATGCAAGATCCCTATCCCCATTTGGGTGCATGTCACAGGAACCTTGAGAATAGCGGGACCCTGGGATCTTAGGGAGTAGTGAGTGGAGGGAGCCGGCACAAGAAACTCTGCCAATCCGGGGTTGCCAGAGCCCAGAACCTTGCCCGTGAAGCAGCCCAGGACAAAGTTCATGTAATTGGACGGGGAGAGCCAGTTCACCCTACTGTACAGATCACAGTGGTGGGTTAGATGAAGGTCTGCGACAGCAAAGTGGCAGATGATATTGTAGGCTACAGTCCACCTAGTGAGGTGAACCTTAGTAGTACAGGCAAACAAGGGAAGCCCATAGGATAAAGATGGGAGGAGCACTCCTCTGGCCAGTGCAAGTCGAGCAACCGTGGTAAGATAATTCCTCGCCCTGTAGGCCAGACCCAATTTCCAGTTAACAGCCTGACACACACTGTGGATGTGTTGACCAAGGTCGAGCTGAGGGTCAAGTGTCACACCAAGGTATTTGACAGAGTTAGTGATGAGCACTGGAACACCATCAGTCCCAGAGATGCACAGAGGGACCGAGGAGGCCTTTAACTCAGCCTGGGACCCTAACAGCATGGCCCGAATCTTTCCAAGATTTAGGACCAGCTTGTGAGACGATATCCAGGATTGGATGGTCATGAAGCTGCAAATCAAGCTCAAAACCAAAGCATCCAAGGCAAGCACGAACTCCTTAATTGTTTATTATTCAATCCGCTCCCTCAGATCAGCTCATCGATGCTCATACAGCTCTCAGCTTGCTTTACTCTACCTGCCTCGCTCAGTGTTGGGCTTGGAGGTTCAAAACTCTTATCGGCCTGCCATGCCCAGTCTGGGCCTGGAGGTTCATATGCTTCTATCGTTACCTACTGCGTCTCGTACCTTCTTCACCCTCAGGGCCAGGTTCAACTATTTTTACACTATGCCTGCCTGCACCGCATCAGGCCTGGAGGTTCATACAACCCTCAGCCTGCCACGCCCAGTCTGGGCCTGGAGGTTCGTATACTCCTGACTCCTACCTGGCTTTCTACCTTACTTGGCATTGATTCCAAGAGCATATTCTCCCTCTGGAATTCAGTCATTCATTCAAGCTCTTCTCCTTCTTGGAAGAATTTCTCACCTGCTAGAATTACTCGACAGTACAACTCCACCTAAGCGGATCGCATATGCTCACCTGTGGATCTCACTAATTCTCACAGTAGTCGCCCCGGATATGCTCTATACTCTCAGATTCGTTCATGCTAATCAGCTAACCTACATGGGGACCAACTGCGCACACCAGCCTACGAGGGCTAGCTGCCACTCTACTGACCTACCAACTGACTATAAGGGTCTGGCTGCGCTTAATGATTACATGGAGCTAGTTGCCGCTCTACTTACTATACCAGTGGACCTACTAAGGTCTAGCTGCGCATCCTAACCATGAGACTAGCTGCCAATTCTATTACTTATTAACTTGCCACTCTATTTACTTACCAGCAGACCTACGAAGGTCTGGCTGTGCTTTCATGTTACCTGGAGCAAGCTGCCTCTCTACTTACCTCACCAGCTGACAGTTAAGCTGCGCATCTCACTGAGGGACTAGCTGCCATGTTCTGTTACTACCAGCAGATCTCCGTAGGCCTGGCTGCACTTTCATGTTATCTGGAGCTAGCCGCCCTCTACTTACCTCGCCAGCTGACGGTTAAGCTGCGCATCTCAACCAAGGGACTAGCTGCCACGTTCTATTATTTATCAATTGACCAACTTGGTGCATTTACTTGCTACTTACTACCTCATCTCCTACGTTATGCGGTCCACCCGCACATACTTACTTACCGGGCTCTCCCTGTTATACTTCATGTATGCTTCCTAACCTTGCACCAGTGCTTCAGATTTACAACCCTTAAAGCCTGCCAAGATTTCAGCTAAGCTCTAGAGCCGTTGCCTTCTATATCATCACCCAAGTATATATTTTACTCCTACCGTACTTTACCAGAACTGGGTTTGTCAGTCAATAGTCTCGTTGCAAACCTTCTATCATTCCACGTATTATATAAGCCATCTACTAGCAGAAACCTGAAAGCCAAACTATTTCTATTTTCATCCTGCCTCGCCTGCGTCAAAGCCTGGAAATAATTACTCCAGCCACCTATCATTTGCTAGCCTCAGGAGTGCCTCACTTCCAGTTCTATCCTGAACTTATTGGACATGTTCTATAATGCTCACCTCAGTGCTCATCTACCCGGATGCTGTACGCTTTCATACTACTACCTGCTTCGGTCATGCAAGACTTGGAAGCCTGTTCTTGACCTTTCATCTTGGCTACAAACTGTTCCACTGAATATGTAATCTGCAAACCTGGACTAGCCAATAATTAATTAATGTAGGATTATGCTCCTTTAGTATGCTCATAAGGACAGGCGGGTCAGTAGCCATGGGTCCTCAGAGGTTTCCCCCCCCAAAGCGGGTTTTTCCTCTCCTCCGTGCTGCCGCCATACTCTCCGGAGTTGAGGAGATAATCGTGGATATCATATTTTCTTTTGGGGTGTCACATCCAAAACAACTAACCTTCCTTCCTATGGTGGGATATAGAGTAAAGCCACACCATCAACTTATACCGATCAACTCAATTGTTCCAGTATCAGCACCATCGTCCTCTCAAGTTCATCATGAACTATAATCACTGACTTACTCATGTCTATGTCCAAGTACTTAAGCACTATCCATTCATATCACTATACCTTGGAAGCATCATTCTACCTACTGGTCTGGCCTCTGTATCCAAACTGAAATCTACATTATAAGATGCAGTATGTAACACAAGAACTGAGCTCTGAGCCACATATAACATTAAGATGGAACAGAGGCAAATGACATGAGGATGAGGGTCCTAGACTTCAGGGGGTGAATTTTAAAGAAATGGGAGATTGCCTCAGAAACCGCCTCATAGGGGGATTGCCAGGGAGAGGTAGAGGCACAGTGGAGAAAAATAAGGGAGGACATAATTAAGGCAACCAACCTTTGCCTGAAGGAAGTGAGTAAAAACAGAAGGAAAAAGAGACAGCTGTGGGTCTCTAGGGAAGTGGCCAAGGTGATGAGTGAAAAAGGTGGCATTCAGGGGGTATAAAGAAATGCAGAGAAGGAAGACAGGGAGTTTTACCAAATAAAACAGAGGGAAGCAGGAAAGGCAGTGAGGGCAACAAAGGCACAAGCAGAGGAAAGGATAGCCAAAGGGGTAGCTAAAGGGGATAAGACTTTCTTCAGGTACATGTGTGAGAAGAGAAAAGAAAGGGGAGGGATAGTGAGGATCAACAGGGTGGCAGGGGGATACTGTGCAGAAGAGGATCAAGGAAAAGCAAACATCCTGAACAGGTACTGCTACTCAGTCTTCAGAGTACAGGGGTGGGGGGGGGATTACCAGGGAGCAACAGGAACAAAAGGGAAGGAGGTGGACACAAGCCCATTTTCAGAAGAAACAGTCCTGAAGGGACTTGCAGCTCTGAAAGGGGACAAGGCTATGTGATCAGACAGGACACACGCAAGGGTACTAAAGGAACTCGGGGAGGTGCTAACTGTTCCACTGACAGCCTTATTCAACAATCCACTGGAAACACGCACAGTTCCAGAGGACTGCAGTAGAGCAGACATGTTCCCCCTCAAGTAGAGCAGCAGCACAGAGGAGGCTAGCAACTACTGGCTGGTGAATCTCACCTCAGTGGTGGGGAAGTTATTGGAAACCCTGTTTAAGAAAAAGTTGGTAGAGTATCTTGCGTCCAATGGGCTATAAGACCAGGCAGCATGGATTCAAGGTAAGGGTGGATCATGCCAGATAAATATGATTGATTTCTTCTACTGGATTACCAGGGAAGTAGATCAGGGGAGCAGTGGACGTTTCCTATCTGGACATCAGCAAGGCCATCGACACTGTGCCGCACAGGAGACTGATAAAGGTGAGCAAATAGTGGGATCCAAAGTAGTGAATTGGGTAAGGAACTTGTTAATGGACAGGCAACAGAGGGTAGTGGCTGACAGCACTCTAATGAGGGGAGCGTGACCAGCAGTGTGCTGCAGGGCTCAGTACTGAGACTGGCCTTATTCAATGTCTTTGTGACACTGCAGAAGAACTGGAAGGGAAGGTATGTCTTTTTGCAGATGACATCACAATCTTTAATAGTTTGGACACTCAGGAGGGGTTGGAAGTAACGCACAGATACCTTGGGAAACTTGAGAAGTGGTCAAGAGTATGGCAGTTGGGGTTTAATTCCATAAAGTACAAAATCGTGCACCTAGGGCATAGGAACCCAGGAACTGAGTACGGGGTAGGTATTTTGGGGTTATCATATCTGATGACCTCAAATGGAGAATGCAGTGTGACAAAGCAGTGGGAAGGGTCAGTGAGATGCTGGGATGCATAGGGAGAGGTATCTCCAGCAGGAGGAAGGAGGTGGTGTTGCCACTGTATTGTTTACATGTGAGATCCCACCTGGAGTAATGTGCCCAGTTCTGAATGATGCACCTCAGAAAAGACATAAACAGGGTGAAGGCAGTCCAGAGGAGGGCAGCTAAAATGGTGCAGAGTTGCACTAAAATTCCTACTAGAAGAAACTGAGGTATCTCGAACATGTATAACCTGGAAGAGGGGAGAGCAAGAAGGGACATGATAGAAACCTACAACTACCTCACGGCAGTAAATAGGGTGCAGGAGGGGAGTCTCTTTCAAATGAGAAAGAGCACCAGGACCAGAGGGCATGTGATGAAGCTGCAGGGGGTTCGAGGGGGAGTTGAGGAGGAATGTGAGGCAGTACTACTTCACTGAAAGAGTGGTGGACACCTGGAAGAGACTACTAGAGGAGAAGAGGTGGAGGCAAAAATAGTAGGGGGCTTCAAGCATGCGTTGGATAGACAAGACAAAGAGGAATATTAGTAAATTGACAGGAAGGAGGGAGGATCATTGGAGACCAGTTAGGATCTGTGGAGACAGGCTAGGCAGGGACCATTTAGGTAGACTAGGTGAGACAAGCGGTCCTTTTCAGCTGACAAATTCTATGTTTCTATGTGGGCAGCCACCAAAGGCTAGGTTGTTCCATAACTGTGGGAGTCTTTAAAGGAAGGTCAACTGACCAGACTTCAATATGCACCGGAGAATCCGGTATGGGAACGCAGATTATGACCAGAGTTAGGAGCAAGGGTGAGCAAGTTGTATAGGTAGCTGGGGAATCTGTTGAGCCGGTATTTAAATCTAAAAAGGCCAAAATGCTGCAAGCACCTGCATTTAAGTGAGGGCAACTTCAGTCGGTCACACATGAATACAGTGGTGGGTCTGGTGATGGCAGAGGAAAACAGTGCTGCAGAAGCGGTTGAGCAGAGTATCCAATTTAGATGGATCACATTTAGGAGTGATACTGTAGATGAGACTGCCATAGTCAAATACGGGTAAGATCATCAGCTCAGCTAGGCATTTCCTCATACCTTGGAAGATGCTGTTAATTACTCGGTAGAGGGCTCCACATTTTTTTGTAGGATTTAGAGACCAGAGACTGGATATGGGAGGAGAAATCAACAAATTGGACAAGTATAATTCCTATAAACAAGGCCTGGATTTTCAAACGTTTGGATGCAGCACTTGCAGCAGATGTAATGGCACAGCTGCATCTGTGTAAATGTGCCAATAAGAGTGCATGTGACTTCATTCTGATACATTTATGACACTTTACACAACTTCTGGCTGAAAAATTATGCATGTGCAAATATATGACGCATATATTATTTTTGGTTGTTGAACTAGCGCCACTTCAGACAAGAAGGTGGACCCCATTTTCTGTGGTCTGTCAGTCGTGTCGCAAGTACCGTAACGGCAGTCGAACTGTGCCACAACTGGCTGAAAACCCAGCCTTTGTACATTAACACAGCATTTAATGTGCTCCCCTCTTCATCTGTAATGCCCAGGTTTGGCCAATTTAGCAAACATTCCCTGGGGCATACCATAGAAACAGTTTTAGCTGGGCTGAACACCAGACAGTTTGCCTTAAACTATGTTGAGACATTACTGCAGTCCAGCTGAAAAGGGGTTGAGATAGCAGTAGAGTTGGTGGTGCCAGTTGTAAACAGAATGCTGTGATCAGCATACATGTGAATTATTGCAGGACTGGACAACAAGGGGGGGGAGTTACTTACAAAGATATTAAATAGGAGTAGCCCAAGTAATGAACTTTGGGGGACACCTAACCAAACCTGCAAGGGAACAGAGAGCACAGTCCCCTCAGAGACCGACTGGAAAGATCTGTAAGGTATGAGGAAAACCAGTACAGAGAAGGGCTAGAGATGCCAGAGGTAGAGACTTTAGCAGATAGAAGGGAATGAGCAAGTGTCAAATGCCTTCATTAGGTCAAAGAAGACAGCACCAGTAGGTAAGCTATTATCCATGTTAGTGTTTATAGATCAGCTGCAGCACTATAGCCAATCAGATGAGAGGAATCATGGTCATGAGAATGCAGTACAGCATAGTGGTTTGAGACTGTGCACTGCAAACCTGGAGACCTGGGTTTGAATCCAACAGCCCCTACTTGCATACTGCGTGACCCTAAGCAAGTCACTTAACCTTCTTGTGCTCCCAGGTTGCACCTGGATACAAGCTTTCACTTAGTGTCTCTCTCCTGGTTAAAAAAATCGCAACTCATATCCATAAGAGTGCTTCATGCACATCCTGCTCATCTACTAAGAGTCTCCTGACATTCTCGTGCTGAGCGACTTTTCTTTTTTTATGGCAAGAAACCTTTTTTCTTTTTTAAGCAAGACTCACTGATGCCATGTGAAGCATGCTCCCGATTGGTGGCAAACAATACAAATTTCAAACATATATCAGTCCTGCACAAATCCCCTACATAACCAAAGGTAAAGAAAAAAAATGCTTTCTACTCAATAAAACAAACCAAAAAAAAAAAGCAGCAACATCGTGTTGCTCTATAATAAGTTTATCAGTTATGCCAGAGGGCCTCTTATGGCTCTAAGAGTGTCACCTTTTGTGTTCTTAGGATGTCAGAACTGCTCACCTTTGGGAGACTTCTGGTTCCGGCAGGATCGGTTGAGCAGTGCGCTTCAGAGGCTTTCCGCGACTAAATAATTAAATTGGATGCCTACTCTACCTACAACTAGTAAAAACTGCAATTCGACCACCGCAATACTCAGAACTAGGGTCCAACAGCAAGAAACGGCCACCACTTCCAAGCATTTGCTGATATGGCCGATCCTGAAGACCATGCATCCGATGATTCAGAACAACATACCAGGCCCAATCCCCGGTCGACACAGAAAAAGCTATCCTCCGCAGCCCGACAGAGAAAATCAGCCCCAGCTACAAACTCGGAGGCTATTTTGCAAGCCATCGCAGATTTTCAAGTAGAAGTTAGAGAGACGATGCAGGAAATAAAGTCAGAGATGGGATCCTTGCAGATTTGAATGGCGGAGGACGATCATCAGCTCTCCAGGAACACCGATAAAACAGACGACCTTGAAGCCTCCATTAAAGCCCTGGCATCAGAGCAGCTCGCAATCGCCACTCAGCAGGAGGATGCTGAGAACCGTGGTAGACGTCGGAACATCCGTATTTTTGGCCTGCCGGAGTATGAGGAGGGAAATGACACCTTGGCTTTTGAGGTCTACCTTCTCCAGCTGGTCTTAGAACTGGAACCCAGTCTCTGGCTAGACATCGAACATGTTCATAGAACCCTCGGCCCTAAACCTATGCACCCCGACGCTAGGCCCCGTTCCTTTGTAATTCGTCTATTAAGCTACCAAACGAAGGAACTATTGCTTCACAAAACCTGGCAGAAAGGTCGGGTGATGCTGGGCCAGCATCGGCTATTATTCGACAATGATTACAAGTCCTGTACTCAGCACCAACGAAGGGACTAGAACCCATTATTTCCAGCTCTATGATCGCAAAAGGTGCATTTTCACACATTATACCCCGCAAGGCTCACAGTTTTCCTACCCTCGGGTCAGCAGACATACTCCTCAGCACTGGAAGCCGCAGAGGACCTGACAGCTCGGGGTATCATCAGTGGCAAGATCCTGAGACAGTGAAATCTGAATTGGTCAGAGGTTCCAATCGGGTATTGAGAGAACCCAGGTGGCAAATATGGAGCTGACAGAAATCCTGCAAATGCCTAAAGCAATATAAAAACCCTTGCTTGGCACCTGAGGTACTGTGATCATGGTTTTCTCACTGTATGTGGGCCTTCCTCCCTACTGGTCTGGGGCGCTGGGGTGGGAGTGCATCTGCTGCAGGGCTTGGGGGAGAGAGCACTTCTGAGGTCCTGACAACAGATCAAAGGATTTTAATATTTTCACTCAATCTGGAACTGGGTTGTCATGAGGACCTTGTAACTCTTAGATGGCGAGAAAGTCCCAGGCTTAGGGGTTATTCTTGTTGACGTTATTACTCTCCCATCTCCTTTGCCCTGCGGTGTCTGCCTCGTTTGCCCCTTGGTGCCCTCCTTCATTCTTCCACCCCACTTAGAGGTGGGCAAGACCGGTGGGGGGGGCCTCGGGTGGGAATCCTGATCAGAAACATTTAAAAGTATAGGTATCGGCCTGGGAGCTGAATATCATGGCCTAATACCTTATGAGGCAATAGTGACAAACTCTCACTCACTCCTATGGAAGCCTCCATGAAGTACTGTAAAGTTGGACTTTCCTTTTTCCAGGGATAGACTAATTCACGACTGACTTTCTTGTCCCAGTAACTGGATCAGCTGGTGATTATTATTCAGAGTACAGAAAATATCTCGGACTGGTGACTTGGAGAATTTTATGTACCATGCTGTCCAGTCTCAAGGGCAATAAGGAGGGTCGGGGGGAGGGGTGAGAACTGTGCAATGAGTACTGCCATCTCACAGGAACAACACTACTGAATCTTGGTATGCTGAGACAGATTAATGCCCAGGCATTGGGGGGTTCCGTAGTTCTCCGTCCTCTCTCTTCATTCCCTTTTGTGGTTTTCCCCCCAGTACTCAGTTATTTGATCTGGTCCTCTCCCCCTATGACGCAGCCTTGTTTGGTCAGTCTGGTTTACTGGGCTGACCTATTTAGATGGCATGGGGCTGAGGGTCCCGACAGGGTGGAGGGAGGACTGAATTTAAAATAGAAAGTTATTAACACCATAGGCAGGGGTGTTACATTTACAAATTAGGTATATGAACAGGTCTGACTTTAGCCTTGAGGGTAATTTTATAGGCTGGAGCAAACATCCACAAGGCTGCACTCTAAAATAAGGAGGAGCGGAGAGTCTCATCAAGGGGTATTTTAATTTTTGGTTATGCCGGTTCCTACTAAGGGTGAGCAAGGGATGAAAATACTTGCCCTTATCGGGGTACTATCACTGTTCTTGGGGATTAACTTCCGCGAGAATAGGTTGGTATCCCCAAACTCCTCTCCTGCTCCCCTTGGGAAACAGGACAGGAGCAGTTCAAGAGTGTTTGACCAAAGCACCTCCTACATGGGAGTCGACTTGTATATCAGTTCTAGTTGGGTTGTAACGTTACAAGACTATGTGAGATTTATTAATCATTCAATCTTAGATACCAACATGTTAAAGCTATTAAGTTTGTTCTTATATATTTGTTTAAAGGGGTGGGGTGGGGGTATCCACTACATTTTGGCCTAATTAGGTCTCATACCACTGTGGTACTGAAGTTGGGGGTAATTTTTGGTACCAAGTGTCTAAGTTACTTATAGTTACTAGTAATAGGATAAGGAGAGTTGGGTGGGGGGTAATGTTTCATACCAAGTGTTTACGTTACTTATAGTTACTAGTAATAGGATAAGGGGAGTTTGGGGCACATGAAACACACAATGATGTTAAGAACAACTTTATTGAAGCTGATGCATAGTAAGCATTTGAAGAATGGTCTTCTCTTGTTCCGACGTTTCTACTTTCGGTGGAGAGTGATTGGGATGAACCTTGAGCCAAAGCACCTAGGGATGGAAAAGAAAATTAAAATCAGTTTGAATCTGAATTATGGCTTCTAACCCAATACAAAAGTGGACTCCCTGACTCTAAATTGCTGCAACCTGAGAAAGCGCCAGCAGAACGAAGTACAGGGGCTTGTCGGGACCTTCTGTCCTGGATGAGGCCCCAATATCTTATATGTGGCTAGCTGTATGCAGTTACACACTGCACTTGGTGAGTTTTTGCACTTTCTTTGCACAACTGATGCTGCTGACTGTATGGAGGATGTAATCAGCCAGTCTGTATATAAAAGGTGTTGAACTTTATTGGCTCTACGTAAGTGCCATTTTGTGCTTTGAATTTTTTAAATTTACTTTTCCACAATACAAGACATCCTGTAGATCACACCCCAGTGGACAACCTCCCCCCACCGTAAACTGCCCTCACAGTGATACTACCCTGCCAGCCACGTCTCCTTAGCCTCCATCAGTCTAAAACCTGTTCCCTGACATACAGTGCAACCCCCCTCACTTTTACTCTGCCCCTTCTGAATAATACGTAGCCTGTGACTGTGAGCTTATAAGCAGCGGGAAGACAGAGGTCACTCTACCACTGTACAGATCAGTGGTATGGCCACACTTAGAGCACAGTGTACAGTACTGGTGCCCTTATCTAAAAAAGGACATCAACCTACTAGAAACGGTTCAGAGAAGGGCACCCAAAATGATCCAGTGACAGCAAAGCAGATTATGTGAGAAGAGACTTAAAGATCTCAACATGAACTCCCTGGAGGACAGACAGGACACAGGTGACATGACTGAAACCTTTAAGTACCTTAAGGGTTTCAACAGGGTGAGCTCTGAGGTTCTCTTCAGCCTTAATGGGAACAGGACCACATGGGGGAACTTCGTCAAGTTGGTGTGGGGGATTCGGGAGAGAAATGAGGTGCTGCTTTTTCACTGAGCGGGTGGTAGCTAAGTGGAATGAGTTGCCGGAGGAAGTAGTTTCCCTGAAGACAGTGGACAGCTTCAAGAGAAGTTGGGACAGAACAAAGGGAAAGCTGCATATGGTGGGTGGGGGTGGGAGGACATCAGAAGGAAGGAAGAGGGGAGGGCAGTTCCCTCATTAGACACAGATAGGTCTGCAAACTCAGATAGACATGACAGCCCACAAGGCCTTTTTCCGCTGGCTCAATCATATGTTTGTATGTATGTTCATATGTCACTACTGGGTGATGTCCATGTTTTCGTCACTGCCATTACGTCAGGGTTGCTGTGTACTGCTGTTGCCTAAAGCTCCGTCATTTGATTTCCAAGGCTTCTGCCATTTAGTCAGATCACCCTCCATGAACCCTGTTTGCTGTCCTTCCACTTCCCATTGACCAGTTCTACTTTGCTTATTCCAGTTGATAAACGTTTAACAGAACTTTCACCCTATCAGTTCTGGTACTCACACTTGGGTATGAGGCCCCAAACCAGACCCCTTCTGTGTCACCCCCAGCTCCCTCATTGTCCCTCACAGTTGGGGGAGTGCTTTCTAGGTCTCACTCAACTGGGTTTACCTCAAGGATGACTCTAGCCCCAGCTCCCCCCCACCACCATCACTAATTTATTTTGGCATTGCATGAATAGTAGACACAAACACAAGAAAAGTTATCTTGCATTGTGAGGATAAAAGACACAAACACAAGGAACGTTATCTGGCATTACACAACTGAAATATGCAAACATGATGAACCTTATCTGGCACGGCATGAATAATAGATACTAACGCAAGGAACGTTATCTGGCATTACACAAATAAAATATGAAAACACAAGGAATGTTACATGGCATTGCACAAATAAAAGGCACAAACATGAGGGACATTATCTTGCATTCCATGAATAAAAGACACAAACACAAAGAACGTTATCTGGCATTTCAAAAATACAAGATGCAAGTACGTACAAGTAATGTTATCTGACATTGCAAGAATAAAAGGCGCAAACACAAGGAGTGTTATCGTGCTTTGCATGAATAAAAGACACAAACACATGGAATGTTACCTGGCATTACACAACTAAAAGATGCAAACACAAGGAATGTTATCTAGCATTGCAAAAATAAAATTCAGAAACAAAAGGAACATGATCTTGCATTGCATGAATAAAAGACGCAAACACAAGGAACATCATCTGGCATTGCAAGAATAAAACAAAGTAACACAAAGAACATTACCGGCATTACACAAATAAAAGATGCAAACACAAGGAACCTTATCCAGCATTGCAAGAATAAAAGATGCAAACACAAGGAATGTTATCTGGAACTGCGTGAATAAAAGACACAAACGCAAAGAACGTTATCGGGCATTGCAAAATAAAACACGTTAACACAAAGACTGTTATCTGGCACTACAAAAATGAAAGACACAAACACAAAGAACCTTATCTGGCATTGCAAAAATAAAAGATGCAGACACAAGGAATGTTATCTGGCATTACAAGTAGAGGTGGGCAGAAGTTGCAAATTCCACTTCCGTGGAACGTTCACGAAATGTCACAAAATTGTTTGAACTTCCGCTATTGGCGAGATTGGGATCTTCCGCAGATTTTCGCTCGGTTCCATGGACTTTTTCACTGAACTGTGGAATACTACATAAACTGCTGTATTTATTCCACCCGCAGTTTAATGTATTATTTCATATCGTAAAACAGCCCCCGCCCGATTGCTGACCCCTGTAGAATAAAACACCCTGGTGTCTAGTGGTCCCACCCCAATCACGAGTCCCATGTTAAAAAAAAAAACTCCCTGGAGTCTAGTGGTCCCCCTATCTGCTGATCGTGGCCCAATGTATAAATAAATTCCCTAGCATCTAGTGGACCACCCACCTGCAATTGTGGGCCCAATGCAAAAAAAAAAAAAAATCCCTGATGTCTAGTGGCCCCGTAACCCACCCGACTGTGGCACAAAAAAGTTATAATTCCCTAGATTTTATTGGCCCCATCCCATAATTAAAAAAAAAGGCAGTCCACTGACTCCATCCACATTATTCCCTATTGTCTCCTGTGGACTCCTCCTATCCCGATCCCTTGTTAAAAATCCTCATTCCCAGGTGTCAGGAGTCCCCAACCACCTCTCGCCGACCCTGAGCAGGCCATCAGCATAGCCCTCCTCCATGTAGCAGTTTCACTGAGCTGTCACTGAATGAGCGATGCTTGTACAAGCATGTACTCATTCACTGACAGCTCAGTGGGCTGTAGGTCGGGAGGAGAGGAGGGATGTGCCAGTGGCCCACTTGGGGTCAGGGGTGGGGTAGCGGGGTGGGAAGAGAATAACTGTTGGGGTGGGGGGGCATCTGCTAGATATCATGGAATGGGGATTACTTTTTTTTTTTTTTAAACAATGGATTGGGGATAGGGAAGGGGTCCACTAGACACCAGGGAATAATGTGGATGGAGTCAATGGACTGCCATTTTTTTTTTTATTATGGGGCTAGGGAGGCAGTTTGCTAGATACCAGGGAATTATAACTTTTTTTGTGCCATGATCGGCAGGTGGGGGGGGCCACCTAGGCACCAGGGATTTTTTTTCTTTTTTTTTTTTTTTACATTGGACCCATGATTGGTGGGTGGGTGGGGGGACCACTAGACACCAGAGATTTTTTTTTTTTTTTTTTACATTGGTCCCACAGTCAGTGACACTAGACACCAGGGAATTTCTGTTATACATCAGGCCATGATCAGTGGGTGGAGGGACCACCAGACACCAGGAGGGAACTATATTTTACATTAGCCCCATGATCGGAGGGGTGTGTGTGTCTAATTTTACATATGGCCAGTGATGATTTTGGGGGGACTACTACATACCCACCAAGGAACTTTAGTCTACAGTGGGTGGTAATCGACGGGGGTTGTGGATTAATATTTTAAACTGTGGGGGGAAAAAAAACTGACCACTGACAGTGATCAGTTCTGTGGATTTTTGTTTTGCTGCAGTTTAATACTTTTACCTGCAGTCCATGCATTTACTCTGCTATTTAAGGCAGAATTTCTGCGAAAGTTGCCAAAATGATTTCCGAACTTTGCGGAAGTGAAACTCGCAATTTCGTAGAAATTCCACTCGTGGGATTTTTTTTCCGCTCACCTCTAATTGCAAGAATAAAAGATGCAAACACAAGGAACCTTATCTGGTATTGCAAGAATCAAAGACAAACGCAAGGAAAGTTACCGGGCTTGCAAAATAAATAAATAAATAAATAAAGACGCTAACACGAAGAATGTTATCTGGCATTACAAAAATAAAGGATGCAAATGCAAAGAATGTTATCGGGTATTGGAAGAATAAATGACACTAACACATAAAACGTTATCTTGCACTACACAAATAAATGACGCAAAGACAAGGAACCTTACCTGACACTGCAAGAACAGAAGATGCTAACACAAAGAATGCTATTTGGCATTACACAACTATAGGATGCAACACATGGAACCTTATCTAGTACTGCAAGAAAAAAGATGCTAACACAAAGAATGTTATCTGGCATTACACAAAATATGCAAATACAAGGGAACCTTATATGGCACTGCAAGAATAAAAGATGCAAACACAAGGAATGTTACCTGGCACTGCAAGAATAAAAGATGCAAACATAAGGAATGTTATCCGGCATTGAAAGAATAACAGATGCAAACACAAGAAACATTATCTGGCATTGCAAGAGTAAAAGATGCAAACACAAGGAATGTTATCTGGTGTTGCACAAATAAAATTCACAAACACAATGAACATTATCTTGCATGTATGAATAAAGGACACAAACACAAGGAACATTATCTGGCATTGCAAGAATAAAAGATGCAAACACAAGGAATATTATCCAGCATTGCAAGAATAAAAGACACAAACACGAACGGCATTATCTAGCATTGCAAGAATAAAAGATGCAAACACAGGGAATGCTATTTGGCATTACAGAAATAAAAGATGCAAACACAAGGAATGTTACCTGGTACTGCACAAATAAAACACGCAAACACAAGGAACATTGGGCCTGATTCACAAAACCTTGCCCAGGCGCAAACCGGGTTTGCACAGGGCAAACTGGGTTTTGCCCAGAGGTGGTATTCACAAAGCCCAGTTTGTCCAGGCAAACTGGTTTTGCACCTGAAAATGCAATGACAGGGGCCCCAGTGCAAATGGAGGGGAGGAGATCTGTATATCCCTGCAATCCCAATCACAAAACTTGTGATCCACGCAAAGGCTGTTTGCAATGGCCCTTGCATGGAAAAAATTTTACCGGCAAAAACCTAGTGGTAATTCATGCAACCCTAGTGGTGTGCAGTGGTACTGCGCCACCCCCAACCCCATTCCCTGACTCCAGAAAAGATAAAGATCTTCCTGGTGGTCCAGTGGTCCCTTCCCCCTCCTCGCTCCATCTCCCATCCGATAATGAACATCTCTTTTTCCATAGTGCAGTGTCCCTCCCCGTTCCCCAATCTCCCGCCAATAATGAACATCCCTTTTCCATAGTGTAGTGCCTTTCCCCTGATCGCCCACCTGACATAAATAAAACATATTTTTATGTCTGCTTGCGCGCATGTGCAAGAAACATATTGTAGCAGCTTGCTGCAGAAGCAGGTTTTGGAGGTGCAGCACTTTTGTGGCCAATGCCGCCACTGCATGGTGGGCCGTGAGTGGTGGCCACCAATAATGATGGACACTGCCGGTGACACTAGCTTGAAAGCGTGCCACAACCTTCAAAGAAAATAGCCGTGCCAGTCCAGGCACCGCTCGTTATACCAGCAGCAGCCTATCCTGGAGCGGTGAACAGTAGGTAGTGCTAGCAGTTATGAGGCAGGGTTGCGTGGAAAAGAAACATACAAAACATTTATTTTTTCTCTCTCACACACACTCTCTTTCTTACTGTAAATGGAGAGAGGGTTCAGTGTCAGTAATTCCACTGTCTGTAGTTGTGTGTTGTTCCTGTAGCGAAGCCGCGCTCTCACTGTGTGTGTGTGTCTGGACAGTTTAGTTTTACATAACAACTGGACCAACCACATTTCACATGCACTGCTGGTAAACAGATTAGTAGGATCGTGCTCGGCCACGAAGCACCCCCTGCACTTTCTGCACCCCACCTGTAACTAACTGAACTGTACAGCAACCCTGGGAGCTCTTACTGCCCCTGTTGTCCCTTTCCCGGAGTCCTGAGCTCAAGTCATGTGTTCTGAGTTTGTCATTGGAAGGCTCGGAGACCGAAGCCGAGAATGCACCTGCATTGAGCTGAGTGGAGGAGGAGGAGAGACAACGAGGTGGATGTTCAGTCCCTCATAAGCGGCCAAGTTAACCAGGAAACCCTGTGCTGGATCAATGCTAAAATAGCGCTTGACTTAATAGCGCCTATTAGCTCGCAATATAAAATCGCCTGTACTGTATGGTACCAACCATGATTAGCGTGTGTATGTTCAAGAACAAAATGAAACAGAATACACATATTAGTAGTAATCATAATTCAGCCTTATTTATGGGAAGATAAAAACTATGCAATTTATTCAGACACACATTAAAATCATTAAAATAAACTCCAATTACAGTCACAGGTGCATAAAGCACATGTGTGCCATTACTATGCTACTTTCAAAGTCCACTATGCCTGCAACTGAAAGTTGTATGTGATGCCTTGCACGTAGTTGTACAGGGACCGTGAACCATACTCAGACACAATTCCATTAATGCGTCTGTGCCATGTCCTTGTACTTCTTCGATCCGGCAACCGGCAATTTTTTTGGCGCTTTAAACTCTGCGACATTTTTACTAAGCACTGTATTTGTTGCGCTGTTTTCACCGGATCCCCCTGGGCTGCTGTCTTTCCAGCTGGTAAAGGGGAAAAGGAAAAGAAGGGCATCAAAATTGTTAAGCCTATTTCTTTTCAAAAGGTATGTCGCCTTATAAACCTGCCTTTACTTTAGTGAATAAACAGTGCAAAATATGCAGGAAGGCGCCGACTGGTTGCGAAAAACGTATTCCTTTTCGGTTTTCTAAATACAGTAGGGGCATATTGGGGCTTTTAACACTGTAGAGAAAGTCGCTGAATGTATTGTTTAGCAATGGCATGTTATTGTGTGCAAAGAAGGTGAGTTTTTCACATGGTTAATGAAAAGTAGGTAGAACCAGTTTTAGACTTCCAAAGGCTGCTGCAAAAATGATTGTTCCTGAAGAGAATTGCTAATCTGCGTTTTACCCACTGCAGCAGTCTTCCCCCGGGGGTCAGACTTGTTTAACCCTGTCATTTGGCGCATTCAGTTTATACACCCTTTAAACAGACTATGAATTATGCCTGTCAGAAGGCTGACGGATGTGCACAATATTTTTTCGTGCAGCTTATTTGCCCTGAAAAGCCCAGCTGACATGCAACACCTCATTTACACACTGTCCTGCTTTTACCAAATTTTTCAGCTGGGAGGACACGCACAGATAAGTGGCTTGCTCAAGGTGACATACTAAGAGACTCCACTGGGAAGGGAACCTGGGATCTTGGCTTGTACTGTAGTCCTCCTGTGCTCTAACCACTGATTTATACTGCCAGTGTGGTTACTGGTATGGTCACCAAGCAGATTAATTAATGTTAATTAATAGTACTAGGCAAAGTACTTTTTAGAAGACAAGTTGGCACATGACTCAGAGTAGACTGAGAGCCCCTTTAACCCACGCATTTCAGAATGAGATGCATTTATAGTTAAACGCAAACTACTGTGTTTGCACACTCTGATGCTCGTTGATATTGACAGAAGTTATTTTTTTATATTTGGATTAGCGTTGTTAAAGAGCATTGTGAAAACTAAGGCACACAGCATGGAATATGGAGATATTGTCCAGATGGATTAGGTTGCCAAGCGAGCAATCATATGACAGTGATTTATAACAAGACTAAATTGTGTTCAAGACCCTTGGTGCTCCCACCACAAATGCTGCAAGATGGATGCACAGGAGGTCAAATACAACCCTGACTATAGTAAGAGGGAACTAAAAATCCAGGTTAGAGAGCAGAAAATGTCAAAGCATTCCCCTTGCACTTCAAGTGAAACATTAACGGTAGAGCTGAAAGAGGGAAAGGCAGCAGAAGTATGCGTGCTTCTCTTTTTTTTCTGAGTACACAGTAGAAACATAGAAACATAGAAGTTGACGGCAGATAAGGACCGCAAGGCCCATCCAGTCTGCCCATTTGTTTTTCTGCCTTATAAATGTGCCATCGGCCTTTGCTCTGTCAGTGGCCTATCTATTCATAGTCATTTGTATTGCTCCCTTATACCTATCCCATGCCTGTTTGAAGCCCTGCACTGTATTCATAGCCACCACTTCTTGTAGTAAGCCATTCCATGCATCCACCACCTTTCTGTGAAAAAGAATTTCCTCACATTCCCCTTAATCGCCCCTCTAATCTCATGCTGTGTCCTCTTGTCCTGCTATTTTCTTATATTTAAACATGTTAGACTCTTTCACCTTGTTAATGCCCTTAAGGTGTTTGAATGCCTCGATCATATCACCTCTCTCCCTCCTTTGCTCAAGGGTATACATATTGAGCTCTGTTAATCTGTCCTCATATGTCTTCTGATGTAGTCCCTGCACCATTTTGGTTGCCCTTCTCTGGACTGCTTAATTTGGTTAATGTCCTTGTGAAGGTGTGGCCTCCAATACTGCATGCAGTACTCCAGATGGGGCCTAACCAGTGTCTCGTAAAGAGGGATTATTACCTCCCTCTTACGACTTGTGATAACCCTACTAATACACCCTAACACCCCCCTAGCCTTACCTACTGCTTTAGAGGTCTGCTTGAATGATTTCGGGTCATCAGTGATGATGATGCCCAAGTCTCTTTCTTCCTTTGTGACTGCTAGCAACTCCCCTCCCAGCCTATAGGTGGCTTCAGGGTTTCTCTTCCCTATGTGCATGATTTTGCACTTATTTGCATTAAATCCCAGTTGCCACTCTTCTGACCATTTTGCTAGTTTATCCAGATCTCTTCATTCTTCCCACCCCATCTGAATCATCTACTCTGTTGCAGATCTTGGTGTCATCTGCAAACAGACAAGCCTCCCTCTAGTCCATCTGCAAGGTCACTAATGAAGATGTTGAAGAGGACTGGCCCCAGGACTGATCCCTGAGGTACCCCACTTGTGACTTGCATCTCTTCTGACTGTATACCATTTACCACCACTCTCTGTTTTCTGCTTGTCAACCAGTTTGCCACCCAGTTGACCAACTTCTGACCCACCCGAGCCTACCCAGCTTATTTATCAATCTTCTATGTGGAACAGTGTCAAAAGCTTTGCTGAAGTCAAGGTAGGCGACATCAACTGCTCCCCCTTGGTCCACCACTCTGGTTACCCAGTCAAAGAAATCTATGAGATTAGTTTGACAGGAGCTTCCTTTTGTAAACCCATGCTGTCTTGGATCCTGTGCCCCTATGGATTCCATGTGTTGCACTATCCTTTCCTTAAGGAGTGCCTCCATAATCTTGCCTACTACTGAGGTAAGACTGACTGGTCTGTAGTTTCCTGCCTCCTCCCTGCTACCACTCTTGTGGAGCGGGATCACATGAGCCCTTCTCCAGTCTTCTGGGACCTCTCCTGTGCTCAGAGACTCACTAAACAGTTCTGCTAATGGCTCTGCTAGTTCCACCTTTAGCTCCTTAAGTACCCTGGGATGTATGCCATCAGGTCCCATTGCCTTATCCACCCTGAGCTTAGCAAGCTCTTGTAGGACCCTTTCTTTTGTGAAGGGAGTAGTGCTCACCTTCCTCCCCACTGTGTCCATGATGCTGAGCTGTGGGCCCTGCCCTACCTTCTCTTCAGTAAATACTGAGCAAAAGTATCTATTTAGGATAGATGCCTTTACAGGGTCCTCCTCCTCACATGCTCCCTTTTCTCCATTAAGCTTAGACCCCTCTGGACTTTCTCCTTTCACTAATGTATCTATAGAAAGTCTTGTCACCTTCTTTACTGTTCGTGCTAGTGTTTCCTCAGTTTGGGACTTTGCCTGCCTTACTGCCTTCCCTGCTTCCCTTAGGGCAGTTTGGTATGCCTCCCTATCTTCATCCCGCTGTGTTTCCTTATATTTCCTGAAGGCCAGCCTTTGGCTCTGACCTTTTCTGCTACTGTATTTGAGAACCAAAGTGGTTTCCTTCTTCTTTTGCACTTCCTTTTCTGTCTAACACAATGGGATGTTGCTTCAAGTACTGCATCCTTAATGCTTGCCCACTTTGCCTGTACCCCCTCACCTGTGATTCTTTTTGCCAGGGCTAGCTTAACTCTGTTGGCCATCTTATCAAAGTCAGCTCTTCTGAAGTCCCATATTTTTGCAGTCAGCCCACAAAGCAAGAAATGAATCTCAGCCAAAGCTGTAAATAGTGACTCTGCACTGTCAGACAGGCCAAAGGTAACTGCTGGTGGGGTTAGGAAGCAAATCCTTCACAGAACCTGGATAGATGTGAGCATGGGGTGTTTGTAGTCAGAGTACGGACTCTTTTTCAGTTTGGTATCAGAGCTTTTTTTAAGTAGGAAACCTCATTTGACCGAAGCTCCTGGACCACTTTTATAACCTGTTTATTGTTTGCTTCATCGTTAGAAGCTTTTCCAGTTAGGAAATACTTATGTTTTAGCTAACTGGTTATTTATTTTAAGATAGTCATTCTCTTTAAAGGGGCACTCTCAATCATTTTTAGGTCATATTACTGCTAGTAGAAAACCCACATTTTAGGACTGCTTACTGTACCTTCTCTAAAATTCATTTATGTTGCTGTTTGTTTTATCTGATGCCTTTCTAAGTAGCACCAAAATGCATGCTAATGATGTAATTATATCCAAACTTGTTTGTTTCAAATGCTTGATCTACACTTCTTGCATATTTCCTGAACATTAGGAGCACCCTCAAATAGGGTAACCACCTATGAAACAATCTCACCTACAGAGGGATATTGATAGGGTGGAGGGAGTCCAAAAGAGGGCACCAAAATGGTGCCTGGTATGCGTCAGAGGACGTATGAGGAGAGGATGGAGGAACTTGACCTATATCCACTGGAAACTAGGGGAGCAAGAGGGAGGTTATGACTGAAACTTTTAAATACCTGAAGGGGAATTAACAAGGTGAGGGAAGGGAGTATCTTCAAGATAAAGAACAATCCAAGAACTAGGGGGCACAGCTTGAAACTGGAGGGCGGTCAATTCAGAGGTAATAACAGAAGGCATTACTTCACTGAGAGGGTGGTAGACCCCTGGAATGGGCTACCAGAGGGAATGGTTGAGGCATCAACAGTGGGGGGATTCAAGAGTGCATGGGATAACTACACGAGTTTAAACAAGAGAGATACCCTAACGGGAAAAAGGGGCCAGGAATCTACCAGGGGGGCACGTAAATGGTGTGTAGACTGGTAGTGTCAGGGCTACCTATGGGGAGGGAACAAGGACAGACTAGATGGGCCAATGGGACCCTTTTATGCTGACAAACTTCTGTGATTCTATGAGCTCTTCTCCCTCAACTGTATCATAAATGGCTAGACTGTTGGGGGTCTTCCCAATTCCAGGAAAGAGGCAGTGGATGTTGATCAAGGAATGTAAACAAACATTTCTTTATGTGGTGACACTAGTATTGTTTGTAGTCTGTAGTTCACGTAAAAGAATAAACTAAACAGCATCAAACTACCAGCTACCTCAGCAATCTCTACAGAATGTGACCAATCATTAAATGTGTTTTTTAAACTAATGATACTTTGAGGACCAAGAGGGTTGACAGTGTCCCTTTTTTTTCCATAGATGTTTTTATCCCTCCTTTGGCAGGCTGGGTGGCTGTATCAGTCGGTCCCATAACATACGGCCATCCTGAGTCTGTTCCATCCCCCCCCAAAAAAAAATGGGTGGGCTGCTGGTGTTAGCTGGGCAGGCTTCATGAAGCTCATCTTCCATGCTTTTCCACCTAATTTTCTCCTCAGGCACAGCTGGATGCGCACTCCATATTCCAGCTCTTCTCCTGAATTACAAGACTATGCATGCGCTTCCATATGGATTCCTCTAGGTGGCAGTCAAGCGACAAGTCATGGGATCCCCTCGTGCCACTGAGATGGCTAACAGCGTCCCTTTAAGATCACTTTTAAAAAAAAAAAAAAAAGTATTTGGTGAGCTGGCCTATTGGTGCAGCAGTGGTGAGACCACTCACAATGCCAACCTACTACCTGAGTTCGGGACTAGCTTGGGTCATCATGGACCAGCCAGGGGAAAGAGAGCTGAGCATTCATTCCATCAGACCACTTTCCTGTTTCATGGAGAGAGGGCTGTGATCCCAGTTAAGGCACTTATTTCTTTCTCTCTTCTGTTTGTTTGAATTCCACATATGTGCACAATGCACCCTTGAGTTTGAAAATGTAATTATCTGTGCAGCACCAGGCTGTATATTAGACAAAGAGCAAGGTGCTTCTGGAAGTCCCAGGTTCTCAGTTGCTTTGGGGGTGCAGCTGGTAGCGCAGCTGGAACGGTATTCCGAGCAGCCCGGGTTCAAATCCCAGCTAAGGCACTTATTTCTTTCTCACTTCTTTTTGTAGGGAGGGATGGGATTCCTGCTGCTATACTGCCACCTAGGTGGCCACAGGGAGAAGTGCAGCAGGGAAGCATAGTAGTAGGAGGACATCACTGGGCTCCGCACAACACACTTGTGCTCTTGGCAAGCCAATGTCCTGAGGGAGTGGGAAGGAACAGAAAATTGGATAAGCCCTGGAGTGAGCGGGATGGTCCTGAATGTGGTCAGGACCTACCCCCCCCCCCACCACCTTCCACCCTCTCCCATCTGAGATTCTCCTGCCTGTATCCCCCACAGGTAGGAGCTGTGTGTCTGGCTTGGCCAGGCCCCAGGGCAAGCTTGTGGGGTTGAAAGAGAGGGAAAGTGCTAGAGACATCAGGGGATGGAACTGGGCCCAACCTGGGGAATAGTGACCGCACCAGTGAGGAGTACAAAACACAAGAAATAATAAAAAGTACTAAGTTGGGCTGTCCTAGTGGTACAGTCTACTGCTACTGGGGACCCTCTCTGGGTTTACATGTGAGCAGAAATCCCATTCAAAGTGGGCTGGCTAAGGACCAATCACATGATGGAGACGAGGGGTCTGGCTCCCTGGGAGAGAGGGTGTGGGCTCTGAAAGCAGCTGTGTGACTTTCCTCCCAGACGGAGGACAAGTGCAGCTACAGTGGTGCCAATTGCTGGTGCAGGATGAAGAGGAAAAGAATGGGGTAAGGAGGTAAGTATTGTACTTTAAGCCTTGTGAGTCAGCAGCAGTGCTTTAGTTTTTGCATACCATGAGAGACTTGGGCTTGGGAACAGAGGCACAACCCCCCCAACCCCCACATTGCAGGCCATTGTTTTGTTTGTTTGTTTTTAAATGAAAAAATGCCCCCACAGCCCATCTGACTGGATCTGCTCCACCCCCACCCCCACCCCGCTGACATCTAAAATGGCTCCCCTGCTTGGGAACAGACTCAGGTCTCAAGGCCTCAGCCAGCTACAGGTGAATATAACATGCAAAGTTTCTGGAGGATAGAAGTCAATAGCTACAGTGGCACCAGCCAGCATGCAATGCAGTAATGCTGCAGTATATCATAAAATGCTGCAGTATACTGCAGAGAACAGTATAATTCAGTGACAATTATGCCCTTTTGTTATGCAGTGTTTTGTGGCATGTCATTCACTGCAAGTGATTGCGCTGCACCTTTGCTGGCTCCACTGTACTTGACACACAAACATTTTTTACCTGTCAACCGTGGTGTGACATTGCCATCAGCTATGCGGTTTGCTCCTCACTTGCCTTTCTGGCAGGAGGATAGGTGCTGTTTTGTTAGTCCCAAGGGCAGGAACCCACAGGCAGGAACAAATGAGAAAGGGTGATGAGAGTCACTGTACGGGATGGAAGAAGCCAGAGTTGTGCTTCGGGAATCCTGTAGGCTACAGTTGCAGTAGGGCCTACATTGAGAGGGGGCCCAGAGGAAAGTGATTACATTTAGAGTTCCATTCTTTTTTTGATATATATATATTTTTTTTTTTTAAAGAGTTTTGAAATATTTTTATTTATGTGGTGCTCTTCTGGCAAGCCACAAAGAGCACCTTACAGCTAAAACAAACATAAATTGCAAAGGACACTATAAAATCCAGCAACAAATGTCACTGCTTGTGTGCACTGAGAACATCTAAATGGTGACTTTTGTCAGCTGTCCCCTTTTTAGAGTGTGCTGTTGCTCCTGTCCCAGTATCATTTTCCCTCCTGAAAGCAGACATGGTGAAAATCTACAAGCTAAGACAACAAAAGGCACAGCTGATTCGGGACTTTGATGAACTACTGGGGGAGCCAATGTGAGAGTTGCAGAGGTGGGGCTTGCAATTTAAAAGTTTGCGCTGCTCACCGCGCGAGCGTGTGAGTGGCGCAAGTGCCACTCCGAATTAAAATAAAAAAAATAGAGGGAATTTGTTATGGTAAACGCAAGTGGGTTATTGTCCTCGGATATCTTTGCTTAGTAGGTAGGTGTAAATAAGGTTATCTGAAAAGGAGGTGGTGGTAATCCTGCTTGTAAAGTGGGTGTTGATATTTCCGAGAACACAGGATTTGTTTCAATATTTATTAGAATATGTATTCAATGCAAATACTGGGATAAGTAGTCCTTGGTCTGATTTTTCAGGCGCTATATTTAGCTAATCAGACCTCGGAACTACTAAAACAATCTGGCCATTCATTACTCGAACTAATTTTTATCAAGATGGGTATCTGTTTTTAAATAGAAGAAATACTTTTACTAATTGTTGGAATAAGTACATGCGAGCAGGTATTAAATTAAAGGGTTTGCCTCCAAGTTTCAATAAGTCACCTGATAGTTTTATGGATGCATGTTATTTGGTATTGATTTTGGGGGGTGATGTTGAATTGAATCTAGGACCTAATGTTTCAAATGAAATAACTGCTTTACACGATAATGCTCGTAGTATATCAAAAAAGTCTGATCTGCTGGCAACTATTATAGATTCTCAGAACCCTTGTATATTGGGCCTGAGTGAAACTTGGCTTAATGAAAAAAATAGTACAACTGAAATGAGTGTGCCAGCATATCAGACTTTTAGACAAAATAGAAAAGGTAAAGGGGGAGGGGTAATGTGTTTTGTTAAAAACTCACTGGGGTATGTTGAAACATTGACGGCAGGAAATGAGGGAGATATAGATTATTTAGTCATTTCTGTTGTTCCCTTAAATTTAGTAGTAACTATGATTTATTCACCCCCCCAAACAAAACTAAAAACCATAGAGGGGGTTTTACACAAAATAGGGGATCGTATACAGGACAAACCTATTATTTTAATGGGGGATTTAAGTTGTGATTGGGCAAATGTCAGAGGAAAACAATTAAAAGAAATTATGAATGAGATGGGACTTAATTGATTAATTCATCGACAAGGTATATAAATACTACAGGTAAGGGATCTATATTAGATCTAATTTTTGTTTCCCAAACTTTCCAAATAAGGGATCATGGAATTTTGCCTCCCCACTTTAGTGACCATAATCCTGTTTGGACTGTTCTCATTATACATCCTAGGGAAGTGTCTGGAAAGTATTTAAAACAAACTTGGTCTCGTGATAAGAGACATTTCTCAGAACCTCTTTTTTTGGAGAGTATTATATCAGAGAGATGGGAGAGATGCTTACTAATACCAGAGTTAGATCTTAGCATTGAATACATTACTGATACTTTTCAAAAAATCTGTAATACCCATGCCCCTAAAATAATAAAAAAAAAAAAGTGATTTGCCTAAATTTCCATGGATAACAGACTGCAAAAGATAATTATAGTTAAAAATCGAATTTGGAGGAACGCTAAAAAGACAAAAAAAAACTATGATTGGGATTTGTTTAAACTCAAAAAAAATGAGTGTCGAAAATTAATAAAAAAGGCAAAAACATCTTATTACGATAGTAAATTAAATCATAATATTAATCCTAAAAAATTCTGGATGACTATAAAAAAATTGTCAAATCCTGGAGGGCATGGAGGACAGGTTAATTTAAACTTGAAAGTAAAGGAAAGTATAATAGAAGACCCAGGGGAGGTATCAAATATTTTAAATGATTATTTTGTTGATCTCCCTAACTTAGGACAATCAGGAGATACTTCAATGGTAATTAACACTAAAAGTGAAGAACACTTTTCTAATCAACATCCCCATTTTAGATTCCAAAAATTTACATTATTGGAAGTTACTAAAGAACTGTCAAGAATAAATCCATACAAATCCACAGGATTAGATAATTTGGAGGGACGATTTTTTAAAATAGCTGCCCAGCATATAGCACATATAATCTTAGCCATATTCAATTGCAGTTTACAGGAAGGGCATTTTCCTACCCTATGGAAAACAGGGAAGATAGCATCTATCTATAAGACTGGAGACAAAACATCCACTAATAATTACCGCCCTATTGCTATTTTGCCTGTTTTATCCAAATGCTTGGAGAGACTGGTAAACCAGCAAATGGGAGAATATTTAGAAAAATATGATTTGTTAACAAAATATCAGTCAGGTTTTAGGAAGGTTTTTTCAACCACATTGGCTTTGGTTGAATTCAATGATCTGATATGTACATCCTTGAATAAAGGTAAGGATACAGCAGCGATATATATTGATTTATCAAAAGCGTTTGACTTGGTGAGCCATTCCATTTTATCTGAGAGACTGGTCGGTTTGGGTTTCTCTGGGGATCCACTGACGTGGTTTATGTCATATTTGACTGACCGATCTCAGAGGGTACAGTTACAGAATCATCTTTCAAATCCCCGAACCATCAAAAAGGGAGTTCCACAGGGGTCCATTTTGGGACCCTTGTTATTTTTAATATTTAATAATGATTTACCATCAGTGATTCGGCATACAGATATAAGGATGTATGCAGATGATACAGTTTTACTGGCCTCTGAGAATAATTTGGTGGATCTCCAGAGAAACCTACAGGCTGATTTTACCAGGGTACAGGAATGGTTCACCAAGTCAAAATTGATAATGAATGTAAATAAAACCAAATTCATGTTTTTTGGTATTAATAAATTACAGGAGATCTTGGATGTACAGATCACATCACATCATTGAACCAAACATTAATAGAACACGTTTCCAAATATTGTTATTTGGGAGTTAACATCGATTCTTTATTAACCTTCAAAAATCATATAGAATCTGTTATTACTAAAACACACAAAAAGTTAGGAGCTTTGAAGAGAATATCAAAGTGTTTTAAGATGCAAGACAGGAAACTGATTGCAGAACAGCTCATACTTCCAGTGATTAAATATGGAGGGGTTATTTATAGGACTGCTACTAAACAACTTCTAAACAAATTAGACAAATTACAGTATAGAGTAGCAAGATATGTCTTATGTTGTAGTTTTAGGACTCATCATTGTGATTTGTTAATGAGGTTAAATTGGTTATCCCTCGATCTGGAATATAGGAAAAGTTGGTCCTTATTTATTTATAAATATAGGACAATTCACTTAACTCATAACAAAGCCAAATTATTGGCAGACAGGGATTCAGCACTTAGGAAACATTCGGAAGGGTTTTGTATCAAAACAGAATTGATCTAGATAAGCGTAAAAATAAATTTGGGGATAAAACATTAGCATCACAAGCATCAGTAATTTGGAATACACTCCCTCCTTTATTGCGATCTGAGAAAACTGTAAAAAATTTTTTGAAGGGGTTAAAGATGTATTATGTTTATTCATGTGTTTGTGTCTGATATTGATTTTTATTGTCTGTTTGAATGGTTTTGTAATTGTGAATTTATGTATATTTTGTATTCGATTGTTTGTATGTGGAACTTGGAAAATTTGCACAGGACTGTCTTGAAAACTGGATTATATTATCCAAATGGCATGTATTATTCCTGTATAAAAATAAATTTTTTACTACTACTACTTACAAATTCAGATGGCAATGTAATGCAGAAGACCTCTCAGTAAATGATCTTTTTGCAACACTTCATCTTAAGTTCTTCTGAAAAAGGAAGGTCTTAAGTCTCGCTTTGAACGGGTTTAAAGATGGGGAAGCTCTAAGGTGCACAGAGCTGACCTAGGCAACCTAAGCCTCTGCGGCCACAAGAAGTCCCCTACTCATGGGGATCCCAGCCAGAGTTAGTGCAAACCCTCTGTGTGTGAAAGTTCAATGCTTAAACTCCTTCCTGGACTTTATCTCCTTTCTCAGACCCTTTCAGTCTGGCTTCAATAAAACATTCTCCTCCCTCCTCAGGCTCACCGACCACATCCTGAAGGGGATGGATCAGGGACTTCTTATCTCTGCAGTTTTTGCGGACCTGGAAAAAGCCCTTGACACTGTGGCCTTTCTGACCTTGCAGTCAGTTGTTTCTACTCCTACCTAGTTGACAGAACCTGAACACTTGGTATGGGTAGCTGCCTCCCTCCACCTCTGCCAACAAGCTCTGGTGTTCCACATGGCTCTGTCCTAGGCCTCCTACTATTCACCATTTTTCTAAATGACCTCCCACAAGCCTGTTCATTGTCACACATCCACCTATATGAAGACAATTATTCTTCCTCTATGATTTGTGTTTCTGCTATAATTACCTTTTTGTGAAATTGCACTGTATTGTAATTTCTCTCGGTGAATTTGTTGAAATTGTTCTGTACTGCACTTGTTGCTCTCCAAGGCCATCCCTGAAAATGGGTCTGCACTGTCTCAGTGGACTTATCCGGTTATCAAAATTCAAATAAATAAATATGCAGATAATATAGTGATCATTTTCAGTTGTCCCTGTGCTCCAAAGCGTGAAGCAAGCAGATCTCCACTGAAACTTTAACAAGGTCCTGCCAGCTGTCCTTGAATGTTAAAAAAAAAAAAAGACATTTTAATGACCTCTGGAAACAGACAGCAGCTAGCAAGAGTCCCAACTCCCAACCACCTCTGTATTCAAGACTTTGTATGGCTCTCCACTGGAGGAGGTTCCCTTTTTCAAGTACCTGGGTGTCTAGTTAGATAGTCATCTTCACCCGACACATTGACAGTATCCACTCCAAACTGCTCCATCAACTAGGTGCACTGCAAGAACAAACCCTGTATCCCTTTCCAAGTTGTTGCAATACTGTTGTTAAAATGATCCTCTCGATGTTTGACTATAGGGGTGTAATTTATATTGATGGCCCCATATCTACCCTGGCCTGGCCTAGCTGGACTCACTCTTCCATTTTTTCTGCCATTTTGCCTCGGGTTGTCCCGATTGCACCCTCCACGGTTCTTTTTATTTCAGTCTTCCCCCCCCCCCCTTTCTGGCAGCCATCTTTATCACTCTGCCATCCTTACTGGCAAGTACCGATTCTCCCTGCTCCCCTGCAATCTCTCCTCTCTATCTACTCTTCAGGAACTCTGACTCTTCGTGTTTTTTTCCTTTCTTCAATACTTCTGTTGGACAGGCCTCTTTCTCCTACAGACTCCTCACTCTGAAACAACTTCCCAGTCTCACTTTGCTTGGTCTTGTCTCTATTCTCTATAAAACCCCATTCTTGGCCCATGCAGCCCATTCCTGCTCCTGCCCCTAACCTCTAACCTCTCTCCCCATCTACAGTTTATGGCTATTAGTTTAGTGCCAGCCCTCAGTGGTTGTCTTGTTTACCATGCACTTTTACTACTATTATGTGTATTTTTCACCTTGTGTGCCTATGTTATATGCAACACATGGTTTCATTATGCACAGCTGCACCTTTTGTAACATTTGCTGATATTATTGGTTTCTTATTTTTGTAGCTCTCCCTGTTCTCTTTCCCCCGAAAGGCACCAGCAAATCAGCTTTTGCTCAATGTCCATTCTATGGTCTCCAAATTTTAACCAACTAAATAAATGAACAGATAAAAATTTTCCCCAGGTTACCTCTGGAAATCTTTCTTTAGACTCCCAGGGCTGACTCAAAACAGACATACCTGGCACAAATTCAACTCTTTGGTAAACTGACCTGTTTCTCAAGTCCAGGATCTGAAGCCCATTACCTACAAGTCACCAACCACCATCCATCCATCCTTCCATCCCATGAGCAGTGCAGCCCTCAGGGCAGCACCTTTCCTCTTGATCCCACTCCTTTCCTATATCTCTGTCTCCACCTGACTGACTAAACTGGATCCAGCTATTTATAACCCAGTTCCATCACATGACATGGGTGCTGGCTCAAACATGCTCATCAACCCCTTAAGGGCACATAGTGATGATAGTATCACAACCTGCATGGGGGGAGGGGTTACATCTGTGCAACACACTGTCATCTCATTCCCATTCAAAACAGGTGTTTCACTTCCGCAAGTACTACCTGCAGCTGTGTGATCAAAATTATGAGCAAAGTGTCACAACTGTGAACCATGTTCTACTTGGCTGCTATTGCTAGAAACCAGGTAAAAGGACAACTAAATAAGTTATTATGAGGATCACTCTTTACTAAACTTGACCCTAAGGACACTGAAGCATAGACTACACAAGATAAGTATTGCTCTGTATTCAGAATCACACAAATGGGGCAAATCAAGAAGCTTACAGCAAGGAGAGCTTTGGCTACATTGGGGACTGGGGGCCGGGGGATTAACCTGGGAGGATATGGGCCTCTATAAGGGAGATGGCTTGCATCCTTCCAGGAAGGGGACTGCAGTCCTTGGTGAGTGGTCTAAATGCTACTTGGATGAGCCTTTAAACTAGTGGGGTGTAGCTGTAAAACCAAGGGAGGCAATAATTGCCCCCCAGATGATGAAGCATCAGGGAGGAATGGACCAAGGAGAGTAAATTTCCCTAGAGTGGGGTGCAAGAAGACAGGGGTGGGGACAAGACAGAGGAAACTGGGGTATAAATCTGGTAAGCAAAAGTAAAGGATTAGAGGAGATAGGGAATGGAGGTAGTAAAAAGGGAAGAGGTTGGTCTGGGGGAGCTTCAGGTAAGAACACAGGCAGGATAGAGGGAAGCAGAGAAACAGTCATCTCTCCCCGTCTCTTTTCTTAACAGCTGCAGCATTTTTATTTATTTATTTTTCGATGAACAAGGCATGAGCTTGGGCTGCTCACTGATTTCTTTTTTATGTTTGCTTGTGAGCATGCACAAGAAACATTATGTGGCAGCTTAGGAGAGAAGCGGGTTTTGGAGATGCACCACTGTTGTGGCCAATGCCACCACTGCATTCTTGGGCTTGGCCCTCGTTTCCCAATGCTGTAGCACACTGCTGCTGCCACTAGTTCAGCCAGCGAGCCACCAACTTGAAATGAATTAGCCGCTGCAATGAGGGAGCGACCCGTCATTGCAGGGTGGTGCCTTGCCTGGTGTAACACTTAAAAAAAAACATAGCGGCAGCTGTCGCTGTCCACTCACAGTCCCCATAAAAGCTGAAAGGGGTGCCCAATCCCCCCCATTTGGCATGCTCCCTCCCCAGTTCATTTGCCAACGGGGGAGTCCAATCCACCCTCTGCATCATGCCCCCAACAGGCTTTTTTGCGTGGGGCCCAATGCCCATTGGCTTAAGTCCCCCTTCCCAAAACACAGGTGACACACTGGGAGCCCACCCCAGTGTGCCAAAGCAACCTGCAAAAAAAAAAAAAAAACAACTTCCCGCGACGTCACTCCCTCGAAATAAAAAAAAAAAACTGTCCCTTGCAGTTGGGTCCCTCCCCAATCCGCACCCACCTTCTGCGCACCTCACCTCCCTCACACACCCCCACCCCATACTTACCTCCAGAGCTGGGCGTAATGATCTTCAGTGGACTGGGAACACCTCTGCACTCGTCAAAGTTTACCGCGAACTGAAGAAATGCCAGTAAGCTGTATAATGGCAGATATGTTTTTTTCCAACTTATGTGAATATCTGAGCCATTTTTTGACTTTTGGCACCAAATTTTCAACATTGAGTTCTTGGGACCCCTCCTCATGAATTCAGTCACTGTCATGGCGCTATTCGGTCCTGAAAGGTGATTTCGTGGTTACTGCGTGGAATCACCTTTTGGGACTGATTAACGAAATGACAGTGCCACTGTTCATGAGGTGGACTCCCTAAAAGCGATGTTGCAAATTTGGTGAAAAAATTCCAAAAAATGACTGTGTTACGAGTGTGCGTTGCGCAGTTTCCACACGCACTCGTAACTTTGAGAATTTTTAATATTTTCACTCCAGATTTTCAACGTTGCCATTTTTACACACCTCCTTACGAACAGTACAGCTGCCATTGTTCACATCCTGCCCAAAAAGTGTTTTCGCACATCCTGCACACAATGGCGGAGTTGCTGTGGGAAATCAATGTTTGGGACAGATTAAGTATAGGGACACTGTTCATGAGCAGAGGTCCCAAAATGCCTATGTTGAAAATTTGGTGAAAGAATTAAAAAAAAATGACTGTTACGAGCGTGCGTTGCACAGTTTTCATGCACGCTTGTAACTTTGAGAATTTTTAATATTTTCACTCCAGATTTCCAACATTGCTATCGCTTCACACCTCCTTCTGAATGGTGCAGCTGTCATTTATGGCATTCTGCCCGAACTGTGGTTTCGCACATCTGGCACAGAGTGGCATGGTCGCTGTGGGAAATCAACATTCGGGACAGATTAACAAAATCATAGTGCCACTGTTCATGAGCAGAGGTCCCAAATGCTTTCATCAGGTGGGGCTTGCAAAAAGGCCATGTTGAAAAATTGTAGTGCAAATACCAACAAACACCTGGGGCATTTGGGGTTTCTAACCATAACGCCCCACCCTGTACAGACTGACAGGCATTAGGGATGTGTCTTTGGACTGCCGGGTGTAATGCTCATGCCATTCCACCCCCACCCTGCAGCCACTGACAGGCATCGAGGTGTGCCTTGGACTCTTCGGCCTCACAGTTCACCCCATTCTCCTATGCTGCACCCATTTCAGTGTATGTCCTTATGGAATGGGGTGACTGTTAAGCTGAACACCCCAAGCCACACCTCAACACTTGTCGGTGTCTGCAGAATAGGGTGAGGTGAAATGGTGTCAGCTTTATGGGTGATAACCCAAAGGTATACCCCAATGCCTATCTGTCTCTGCAGGGTGGAGGTGGGGTTGGCATTAAGTTCAATACTTCACTGCCATTCCTATTATGCATCTGTCTAACTCCTGCACTTCCAATGCTAATACCAGCAAGCAAACATTCAGCATTGACAAATGCTTGTTTTATAGTGTAGTGTCCTCCCGTTCCTCAATCTCCACCCTTAATGAAAATCCCTTTTCCATAGTGTAGTGTCCCTCCCTCTTCCCTGATCTTCCACCTGATATAGAAAACCCTTTCCATTGATTGGGATGGGGGAGCGGGGTAGTGGTCACATTGGATGGGGTGGGGGTCCCTAGACTTCCAGGGCATGGGGTGTTGGACTTTGGGGACAGTGATCGGTGACCGGGGAGGGACACTACACTCGGAAAAGTTTTTTTTCCATATCGGGTGGAGATCGAGGAGGGGAGAGACATTACACTATGGAAAAGGCTTTTTTCTATATCGGTGAGAGATCAGGAGCGGAATGACACTGCACTATAGTAAAGGGATTTTCATTATGGCATGGGAGATCTGGGAATGGGGAGGCATACTACACTATGGAAAATTTGTTTTATTCATATCAGGTGGGCGATTAGGGTGGGGGAAGGCACCACTAGACTTCCAGGAAGTGCAGCTGCGTGGGTAATGGGCTGGTTGGGAGGCCGTGCTAAGCCACCCACGGGCCATGTAAATGGGCCAATAATGGGCATGCTAATGGCCAACAGTGCCTTGCATGCCCAATGGGCTCATTTGCATGGCTCCTTTCGTGTATGGGGGCTTAGCACAGTGGCGCTATTGCTGGCAGCCCATTCTCCTGGCTGGCTATGGGGAGCAGCCCTGCTGAGTTTCCCAGTGCTTTCCTGGGGTTACTGCTGCCCCTGCCTGTACATATTCACAGTTGGATAGTGCACTGCGATTATGAATAGCAGTTGTTGGCCCCTGCGCAATGGCAAGGTATGGCACAAACGTTTGTGCTGTACTGTGACCTTTTTGTGAATCCTGCCCATTATCTTGCATTTCATGAACAAAAGATGCAAACAAAAAAGAATGTTATTTGGCATTGCAAGAATAATAGGCACAAACACAAGTAACATTATTTAGCAGTGCAAGAATAAAAGATGCAAGCATAAGGAATGTTATCTGGTGTCGCACAAATAAAATTTATAAACACAAGGAACATTATCTTGCATGCATAAATAAAAGACACAAAGAACATTATTTGGCATTGCAAGAACAAAAGATACAAACATAAGGAACATGATCTTGCATACATGAATAAAGGACACAAACACAAATAACCTTATCTGGCATTGCATGAATAAACGATACAAACGCAAGGATAGTATTTGGCATTGCAAAAAAAAAAAAAAAACGCTAAGACAAAGAATGTTATTTTGCATTACACAAATAAAAAATGCAAACGCAAATGAACCATATCAGGCATTGCAAGAATAAAAGACACAAACGCAAGGAAAGTTGTCTAGCATTGCAAGAAAAAAAGATGCAAACACAAGGAATCTTATCTGGCATTGCAAGAATAAAAGATGCAAACACAGGGAATGTTACTTGGCATTGCAAGAATAAAAGACACAAACACTAATAACATTATCTAGCATTGCACAAATCAAAGGTTCAAACACAAAAATCATTACCTGGCATAGCAAGATAAAAGACGCAAACACAAGGAACCTTGTCTGGCATTGCAAGAATAAAAGACACAAACACAAGGAATGTTATCTGGCATTGAAAGAATAAAAAATACAAACACAAGGAACATTACTTGGCATTACACAAACAAAAGCCCAGGACCTCCTTGCAAATGAGCGGAGCTCAATGGAGTCTTTTCCTGGTTAAAAAAAAAAAAAAAAAAGTAAATAAGGGAAACAGGAAAGATGCAAACAAGGCAGTGCAAGAATAAAAGACACAAACAGAAGGAATGTTACCTGGCACTGCATAAAAAAAAAGACAAATGCAAGGAATGATATCTGGCATCCCAAAATAAAAGATGCTGACACTTGGCTGGCCCAGTGGCGTTGAGGGTTGAGGCACTGGACACCACACTGGTAACCTGAGTTCGGGAACGAGCTTGGGTTGCCATGGGTTGGCTGGCGGGAGGAGTGCAAGGAACTGAATCGAACTGCCAGCAGCCAGCTCTCCTCTCCGGGAGGGATCTGAGTTTCTGGACTCTTGGCTGCCCGCAGTAGAGGCTTGGTGGTAGCGCCAAGCCTACAGGAGACAGCTCTAGACACGTGCGGAGGGCGGAGACGTAACCGGATCATGGGGTGCATGCCTGCCTCCTTGAGCATGTGTGGCTCCGGGGCCCCAGGGTAGGTGAGAGAAGATCACAAAACGTTTATGTCTCCACACTGCCAAAGAAAGGCGAGTGGTGGCAACGGGAGCAAAAGGAATAACGGAAAGAAAAAAAAAGATGCTAACACAAAGAATGTTATCTGGCATTACAAAAAATAAAAGATGCAAACACAAGGAAACTTTATCTGGCATTGCAAGAATAAAAGATGAAAACACAAGGAACCTTATCTGGCATTGCAAGAATAAAACATGCAAACACAAGGAACGTTATCTTGCATTAAACAAATAAGAGGCACTGACACAACGAATGCTATCTGGCATTGCAAAAATGAAAGACACAAACAAACTGAATGTTACCTGGCTTTGCAAAAATAAAAGGTGCAAACACAAAGAGCGTTGTTTGGTATTGCGAGAATAACAGATGCAAACACAAGGAACATTATCTGGGGCAGCAGCAACAAAACAGTAGTTGCAATAGGCAAGGAGACCCCGAGGTAGCAGGCCTTTAATTTTTTATATATTTAAAATATTTTATTGACATATATGCCATACATAGCTTTAGTTACAGACATTCAGTTCAGACAGCATACATTCACAAAAAGGACTACAGATTGATATTGCTAAAGCATAGCTCTTCACGTAGAGCCTAGATAAGCAGAATGGTTCTGAAATGGGTCCATATTCATCTGGTATCATGTACTTACCAGTATACTTGATACTGATACAGGGAAAATAATCTGAAATGAAAACAGCAGGTCGTTTTCTTGTAAAACGTTGAGAAGGCCCCTCTTCTTGCATTTTACTGCATTGTCGCTGTGGTCATGCACTTTGTCATAAGCTTTCTTTTTGATTCTGCATTTTGTTCATGTCCCTCTTGTTTCCCCTGACATAGACCTCGGCACTGGGGTAATCGCCACGATACTGCACCCTTCCTTTAGCCAGGAGGGCTGGTGAGCGGCAACCTTCACAACCACCACCAGTGCCGAGGTCAGCCATCAGATGAGTGCATGAAGGCTGCTGTGGCCCACTCCCCACCTTGCTTCCTGAGAGCTGAACTGTTTACCTCCTTCGGGCATTTCCTGCTGGCTCGTGCATGGGATCATGGGGATGACAGACGAACCACAGTCTCCTCGGCACCACAAGACCCATTCTGCCAGAAGCTTTTAATGAACATCCATCTGTACATTACTGTTTGTTGAGGTGACAGTTGCTCCTTAAGAGTCTGGGTGTTGGTATGTCACTCTGGTCCTCATGGCCTTTTGGAGCTGATCAGGTTGTCTTATGCAACACCGCATAATTGGGCTGTTCTTGTGTGGTACCAAATGATCAGGTTGTTTGCTGTGGTACCACATCATACTGTCTATTGTAGTATCACATTATCGAGTTGTCTTTAATGGCACAGCATGGTCAGATTGTCTTTTGTGGCACTGCATGATGGGGTTGTCTCTTCTTTCTACCCCCACCCCTAGAATTGCCTTATGACTGTCCCATGCATGCTTGAATTCAACCACTGTTTTGACTCCACAACCTCCTCCGAAGGCTGTTCCATGCATCCACAACCCTCTCTGTGAAAAATACCTCCTTACATTACCTCCGAGCCACCCCCATCTTCAAATTGTGCCCCTTGTTCTTGCACACCTCTCTTTTTTGAAAGATGCTACCCTCTTGGACTTTGTTGATTCCCTTGAGGTACTTGAAAGTTTCTGTCATGTCCCCCCTCTCCCTCCTTTCCTTGAGGCTATACATATTAAGCTCTTTTAGTCTCTCTTCATATGTTTAGTCTCTCTTTATATGAACCGAGATATGGTGTATGGGTCTAAACCTAAAAAAAAATTAAGTAAAATAGAGTCAGTTCAAAAATGTTTTCCTTAAAGTTACATTAAATCTGCCTCAAGATACGCCATCTGCTTTTTAAAGAGCAGAAAATGGCATGCTTTCATTAGAAGCTGCTAAGGAAACAGGTGCCACCCAATTGTTAGGGAGAATTATGTCAATAAATGAAGAAAGACTGCCAAGGTAGTGTTTGGAGGACTTTCTGAAGCAAAAAAGAATGAAAGCAACTGATTTGTAAGAATTAATAAAATGCCAGTTAAAATAGGATGGGTAACATTTGGGCAACAAGAGTACTTTAAAACAGCAATAATTATGTTTCTGAGGCTGTACAAAGGCTAAAGGACTGCATCATGCAAAAGGATGTAGAAAAATCAAACATATTAGACAATAATGGTATTTTTAGTATGTATAGGGGCATTTGGGGCATGCTCCCTGGAAAAATGTGGAAATTTGGGAGTTAAATTGTGCAGTTTAGTGAATTTTAGGCAATAACAGTTGAGTTACAAAGCGCATCTGACTCCTTAACCACAACTATTATTAGGACTGGATTAGGGCAATTTATCTAGATAGGTAAAGCAGATTAAAGACCTGCAATTAGAAAACTATTGGCAACATGTCTATAATACAGTATAGGAAAGAAGATCTGCCAAATGAAATCTGAGTACAAGTCTAGTCAATACTACGACCAGTAAATACTTTACATGCTTGCACTTTATTAAGCAGATTGAGGTCCTGAAAAGCTACCTGAGCGATCCATTAGTCAGCTGAAAACAACCACCTCAGACCAAAAAGTGTCACCTTTTGAATCAACTTTTTTTTTATTTACACCAAATGTACCTATCTGTGGCAACAAAGGATAAAAAGTATAAACTGTGGACATTTAACCGTAGACATTTAGCAGGTAAAAGAAGGAATTATGATAAAGCACATTAAGAAGAGACATGGGACACTCAAACTTCTTAAGTGAGAACATGTAGATCTTAACACAGTAAATCAAAAGCAATTTTTTACATATGTACCTGTATGTACCTGAATTAAGATAAGGTAGTATTAAGGTAGAATAGTGAACATTAGTGCAGAAAGAAAAACAAAATGAGGTAGATGACTTTTACAATACGTTTCCCCCAGGACAGCCCAACTGAGATGCAACATCTCTTCTGCAGTGGGGCCTTGCTTCTACCCAGAGCTGGGGGGTACTGAGGCAGACATTTGCCAAGGGTCACATAGTGCCACTAGGGGCTGTGATGTCAACAGAAAGCAGAGGTCTCCCATTTCACAGTAGTGATCTCTAACCACTGGACTGCACTCCCTTGCCAAACTGAATATATTTCAATAAGATTTTTTCAGTCTGATTTTTGTACAGAATGACAGACAACAAAGTTAATAAAATGGCCGACTGTCTATATAATTTGTGGTTAAAATAGACCACAAAATACTCCTGGATCTAGCCACAAGTCCCAATATATTTAAACAAAATGATGTCTATGACCTTTACACTTTCCTAAGACCAATACTCCAGATACCCTGTTGTAAAGTGGAAATCTCATTCTCCCAAACAACTGTCCCAACCCTGTCTATACTGACAACTACAAGGGTAAGCAGGTAGCTAGATCAGAATCAGACTGGCCCACCATGTTAAATTTTCTGGTGGGACCACCTCTGTTTGGTACCTGTACACCTTCTTAACTCATAAAATCTTTGCATTTATCATTTTTAACGTTGGCTGCACTTTTGCACCCATGTTGTGGCAAGGATAGGATTTAGGTGTCACTGCCAAGCCCATTGCAGTTCACAAAAGCAGGGGCTTGGCATTGTATAGCAAAGACTATGCGCTGTGGTCCTGACATCCCTCACTGCTTGCTGGGTGGAAACTTTGTGTACTTCAAATGAGTGAAGCTGCTCCAATCAGAGAGGATTCGGTCCTTTGATTTTCACGAAGCCGGTCAGCAAACAGCTGAATGGCTTTTAATGTCAGGAGCTTGTCAGTCTGTAAAAAGGAAAAAGGTCCATCGATATCTGTTGCTGGCCCCCCTGTAACAATCCCCCCAGCTCAACCTTCCCTCTCAGCACCCATCGTCCACCCAAACATAACACTGACAGTTGGGGTGCCCAATCCCCCAGTGCAGCCACTTCATAGTTTTTATTTTTATTTTACTTGTATATGTAACCTGTAACACAGAAAACCATCCATTGATGTCTGTAGCTGGCACCCTGTAACTGTTCCCCCACCTGACCTCCCTCTGAACACCTCCCAACAAACATACCACTTGACACTGGGGTACCCAATTCCCCAGTGTCATCCTCGTAGTTTTCATTTTAGTGATGTAGCTTGCCTGTAACAAAGAAAATAATTTATCGATGTCTGTTGCAGGTGCCCGTAAGTGTTCCCCTTCACCCAACCCTCTCAGGACCCCCACCCCACACCCCCCATAAACTTCACACTGACACTGGGGGTGCCCAGTGCCCTAGTGTCACCACCTGAAATGTGGAAAACTGTCCCTCATCTTTTTAACCCTGTAAAATAGAAAACCATCCATCATTGTCTGTTGCATCATTAGCCCCCCCACCCGAGCCTCCCACTCAGCACCCACTACCCCACCTCCCAAAGCCCTTACTTACCCATGAGGGGTCTGATGCTGTAATCTTCTCTGGACCACACAGGCGTCTTCACTCTTCAAAGCTGGACCATGAACTGAGAAAATCAGGTATGTGGTTCAATGTATTTCAATGGGGTTTTGCACTTAGTCACATAACTTGGCCATTTTTAAATATTTTTGCCACATATTTTCAACATACCTTTTTTGGGACCCCACCTCATGAGCAAGTACAGTAATATTAGGCAAATCTGTCCCAAAAGATGATTTCACAGTCGCTGCATGAAATCACCTTTCAATCAATCAATCAATGTCTTTATTTAGCCAGGCAATCACCATTGAGCAAGCTCATTTTCGAGGTGGACCTGGGTTTGTTAACAAGGAACAAGGGACAATATACATGGAATGCAACACACAAGAAAATAGTAATAATACAAATAAAGTGAGATACAATAATACAGTATATAAAAAGTATTAGCAGGTAGCATTGACAGTAGTATATGTTTGGAACAGAAGATACAGCTAGTTTTGGGTAGGACACAATTTTTCATAAAAGTAAAGAAACATACATATCAGGTGCACTGAACACAAATAAAACCTAATATAAAAAGATATATAGTGATATGGTATGGAGAATTTAGAGCTGGAACCAGGGTCAAAGGAATGTGGAAGGGACAGATATGGGGTAGAAAAGGGAGAGGGAAGAGTCGATATAGATTATAGATTTCAGGCAGGAGTTGAAGATTTACTGTTCCTTGTTCATGAGGTGGGGTCATAAGAAGGCTATGTTGAAAATTTGGGGCAAAATATTAAAAAGCAAAGTTATGAGCCTACTTTGAAATTTACCAATGCAGCCTTGCAACTTTGGTAATTTTCAATATTTTGATCCCAAATTTTCAACATAGCATTTCTTCACATCACCTCATGAATGTGACAGCTGTCATTTTCAAATCCTGGCCAAAATATTTTTCATACCTACAGCCCAGAATGATGTTTTGCCGGGGATTTGAACATTTTCACCTACCACATTCATTAGATGGGGTAATAAGAAGGCTATGCTGAAAATTTAGTGTACAAATAAGATAAAATGCCCAGGTTATGACTGAACGTTACACTATTTCAACGTTCATTCATAAGAGGGCCTGTCCTTAATCTCCCCTTCCTCTACACTCCTGGGGTAGCCGGCTGGGGGGGCTGGCCTCTCTTGGAGTGGAAGTAGTGGGCCACTGATCTTTTGGGATGGCTGGATCCTGCGGCCTGCTGGTGGCCTTTCATCGATCCAAACTGGTGTGGATTTTGAAGCCCTGGATTTTCGAAGACTGAACTACATTGTTTGTTGTTGTTATTGACGTTGGGTGGGTTACATTATATTTATATCTTGTTGCATACAGATAGGACGTTCGTTGTTTGTAATTATATTTTGTTTTATAATTTTATTTTGTTTGAGGAAACAATTTGAGCAGTGAGAGTGCTATATAACATCTTTTATTCCACCTGTATCGTGATGAGAGAGTCCCGAGGGTGGTTTTAAATTATTTCGGTTTACTATTGTATTATTATTATTATGATTTAATTATTATTAATTGTGTTTAATTTTGTGAGAGTGTTTAACTGTTTTAAGTACCAGGTAGTGAGAGGACCTGAGAATAATTTAGAATTGTTTTGGTTAATTTTTGGTTGACCACCAGGCTGTGAGAGGGCTTTGGATAAAACAATTAATTAGGTTTTGTGTTAGAGTGTCAGTTAAGTTTAATTCTTATTCTAGTTAGTTTTTTTTAGTTGTAGGAAGATTGTGGGTAGTTTTATTATATTTATTGTTTTAATTTTGAGCAGCTTGATGCCTGCCTGCCCTGCCTGTCTTATGCTATTTGGCCTCCGCTCTCCATGCCCTCCGCCCTTCTCTTGGCCCCCCGCCCACGCTCATATTTATCATCGGAGTTGTGTACAGTGGGGATTGCTCAAAGGGAGGGGGAACTGGGGGTGGGGGTTGTGGACAGCGGAGTGAGCGGTGCTTTCCCATAGGGGTGGTTAGGCCTAGAAGACGCCCTGGGGCGAAATGGCTTCTTGAACGTGGTAATCCCATTCTGGTTCCCATACCCAAGGGCACCTCCAGGTTTGGAGGGCAAGTGGTTGGGACAACTCGCTAACCTTGTCCAACTCGGGCGTTGTTGTGCAATGCCAGACCTATCTGCAACAAGACTGGTCTTATTGCAGATTTTGTTGCAAGGGCAGATCTGGCTTGCATTACCGAGACCTGGTTGGACGGGAATGCGCCCCCCTTTTTAGAGGTCGCTGTTCCCACTGGGTACTCGGTTATACATCGCCCGAGATTGGATCGCGGAGGGGGGTGGCGGTCTGTTTCAAGACCGAATTGGGCCTAACTGGTGTACCAGTTGTCCACCAGGTGATGAGAAGCTTTTCCTGCAGGAAATAGCAGATTTTGCCACCGACATGGCCTTGGAGTCGCCCAGATTGATGGTTCTGGGTGACTTCAATGCTTGGGTCGACGACGAATCTTCGCTTTTTGGTCAACATTTCCTCCAGGAGATGATATCTCTGGGCTTTACACAGGTTGTTTCTGCAGCTACACACAAGGGAGGTCACTCTCTTGACCTGGTCTTCCTCCTGGGATCGAGGCTTCCATTTGGTGGTGGAACCAGTCAGTTGGTCCGATCACTACTCAGTTGGGTTCAATTTTGAGGCCCCTGTAGGTCGGCCCCTGTGGAGTTGGTCAGGTACTGCCCATTGCGGGACGTTGTCCCTGAAGACCTGATGGCGGTTATTGACCTCTCGTTGCTTGGCGAGTCTTGCACTGATCCTGAGCAGCTGGTAGTGGCCTATAATAGGGCCATATCAGTGGCACTTTCGATCAGATTGCCCAATCTGTGTTCGCCTTCCGCATCATCCCATTGCCCCATGGTTTGATGGGGCTTTGGAGGAGCTGCTGAGGAGGTTGGGCGTAGTTGGAGCATCATTGGAGGAAGACTACCTCTGATGCCGACCATCTTATTTTGCTAGAGCATTATAAACTCTACCAAACAGCAATTTCCCATAAGAAGGCAGAATTTCTGTCCAGGGAAATTTCTGTCACACGGAATTGACCGGCTCAGCTCTTCAGAACTGTTGACAGACTCTGCAACCCAGCCTGACAACAGATCCATCGAGCCTTTATGCAAACTGATTGTGAGGAGATCACTCGATTCTTTGCGAATAAGGTAGAAGATATCAGGAGGGAGTGCTTCCAACCTCATTCCAAGGCTGTTGCAGTTGATTGGTGTCCTGTCGCAGAGCCCGGAATTTCCTGGAGTTCTTTTGACCTGCCGGATTTCGTAGACACTATGCGAATTGTCCATGAGATGTGTCCAACATGCTGTAGTTTGGACCCTGGCCCTACTTCCCTGATTATGGGTTGTAGTGAGATCATCGGCCCGGCCTTAGCTCGGATTATCCGGTGTTCTTTAGATATGGGAGTTTTCCTGCTCTCTGAAAGAAGGGTGGTGACCCTCTCTGAAGAAAGCTTTAGACCCGGATGACCTAGCAACTACAGGACAATCTCTAACCTCCCTTTGTGGGGAAGGTTATTGAGAAAGTTGTGGCGACCCAACTGGATAACCATTTGACCATCCATAGTTTATACGAGCCTCTCAGTCTGGTTTCGTAAGAGGCATAGTACCGAGACTGCTCTGTTCTAGGTGCTCAATGATCTCCTGATGGCTAGAGATCGGAGACACCACTCTATTTTGGTTCTCCTTGATCTATCATCAGCTTTTGATACTGTGGATCATGGGGTCTTGCTCGAACTCCTGAGGTCCATTTGTGGACTATCGAGTACGGTCCTCAGATGGTTTTATCTTTCCTTGAAGGAGAGCATGAGAGTGGTCTCAGGTTTGTATTCATCCGGGCCTTCTCTCTGCCTTGTGGGTACCCAGGGCTCGGTGCTTCCCCATGTTATTGTATATATGCTACCCTCGGAGACATTGTAAGATGGTATAGCTGAGATTTCACTGCTATGCTGATGATATCCAGCTCTACCTGTCTTTGCACCTGACCAGGTTAGTGCTATCTCGGCACTGAATAACTGCCTCGCTGATATCCAAGACTGGATGAACTCCAGCGTCTAAAGTTGAACCCGGAAAGACTGAGGTTATGGTGGTGGACCCGGTTTGCAGGGTAGAGGGTTTGAGGACTGGGCTTCCCTATGGATTAATCCTGGGGGTGGACCAGATCCTCACCTCTGAACGGGTGCGTAACCTGGGAGTGGAGCTTGACACTGGTCTGACCCTTCGTTATCAGGTGTCTGCAGTTGTCAAGATGGCATTTTTTCACCTTAGGAACATTGCCAGGATTAGGCACCTTGTTCCACCTAGTGACCTGCCCATTTTGGTCCATGCCTTTGTGACATCTCGCCTTGATTACTGTAACTCCCTTTACCTAGGACTTCCTGGGGTTGATATCTGCCACTTGCAACTAGTGCAGAATGCAGCAGCACGTTTGTTGACTGGAGCATCCAGAAGTTCCCATATTACCCCTGTGCTGCGCATTCTGCACTGGCTGCCAATACAGTGGCAGATCACCTTGAAAGTGGGTCTTTTGACCTACAAAGCCCTACACGGTCTAGGTCCTGACTACTTGAAAGAGCTCCTGGTGCCCTACACCCCTCTGAGACAGCTCCGCTTGGCTGACGAGGGGTTGATGGAGATTCCGAGGGTAAATCTGAAGTCTTCTGGTGCTTGTGCGTTTGGATTCGCTGCACCTACCCTCTGGAATTCTCTGCCGCGTCAGCTCCGGGAGAGCAGGACGGTGGGGAGCTTCAAGCAGGCACTAAAGACTTTTTTATGGGAGAAGGCGTTTTCTTCTTTGTTTTAACTTTATATTGTAGTATTGTAATATTTGTTTAGAGCTGTCATATTGTATGTATTGAATATGTTTGTGTTTTTCTTGATGTACAGTGCTTTGAAAACTTTGAAAGGCACTTAATCAAATACATTTTATTATTATTATTATAACTTCACTAATTTTCAGTATTTTGACTCCACCTTTCAACATAGCCAGTTTACTGCACCACCTCATAAATCTGACTTGTCATTTTAAACCCTGGACAAGATGTGTTTTCACCTTTGATACAAAATGACATTTTGGCCAATATTCTATAAATGGCACATGTCATGTCTGTAAGGCTAATCCTAAAACAAGTATCTTCAAAATTTGTGGTCAGAATTGCAAAAAAAAAAACAATTTTTTTTTATTTTATTTTATTTTAGTCTTTGGTAACTAGGTAAGGCCACTAGGCACAAGTGCCTGTTTTCAGGGGCAACCTGAGAGCACTGGGCAGTTAAGTGACTTGCTTAGAGTCACATAGTATGCAAGTGGAAGCTATGAGCATCAAACTCAGGTCTGGGCTGCTGGATGTACCAAGCTCATTCACACCTCATTCCTCTAACCTCTAGGCTATACTGCCAGCCCAATTGTTTAACAAGCAGCCAACATTCAGCATTGAAAATGCTTGTTTTAATTAAATTGGATATTTTGGGCACTGCAAGTAAATGCAATATACAAACACAGAGTTGGTGTAACAAACTTAAGTGGAATACTGATATGTCACCCTGTGATCTACGCTACTGATTTTCCTGGTGGGCTCACTGTACCTTAGTCTGACACTGAGCCAGTTTAAAACTTCCTTTGAATGTTCAGTTCTCTTAATTTATACTGACATCCAAAACAATGGAGCTGAACCAAAAGTATGCCTTCAACTGCACCAGGACGTTGACTTGTTTAAATACAGAAGAGTAGATTTTGCCAAGTACTTTTCCAAAAAGCCCCTCCCAATTACTATCCCAAGGACAGCATTCCTCACTGCTACCTGTCGATGCTTTTAGCTGCTGTACTAACAGAACAGCCCCCAGTTGCGGTTACTCTGAAACTTGCTGCTGTAGCTGGAGCTTTGCAATCACCACTTATCATCTACAGGCCCTAGTAGTTAGCCCAGGAGAGCCGAACATCAGGAGCCTGGTTTTCTCAATCTTCCAACAATTAGTGGCCAATGGCCATAAAAGATGACCCGTGAGTGAAGGGCCAGATCAGAAACAGACTGAATGCAGTTGCCTACCACACCAATGAGTCTCTGCTTTGGATGGGTGGAGTAGGCTCTAGTACATCCATACCCAACTGACCCTAGTTGAACTTTGAAGAACTGATTTTTTCTGATTAGAAGGGAGAGCAACTAAATCACCTGCAGCATTAATAGTGACTGTGGTGGGAAAGTGACTGTGTCACGTGACTCACATGCTCTTGCTCTGTCCTCCACCATGTGACCTTGCTCCTCCACAGATCATGTGACCAGTGATGTTCTGAGGCTTTGAGCTGTCCTGTCCCCGTGGGAGTGGGGCTTGATCTGCATCTTTGTATCTTTATGAGCCTTTAGTGACTTGCCTGCCTGTCCATCTTGCTAACCCAAGAGCTTTGATTTCCCAAACCACAGCTGCCACCAGTGAGCCAGTGTCTGACAATGCCATGTTTTTAAATATTAAAGGTAAGCCAGGAGAGGTGGGTTCTGTGCACCCAGGAACCCCCCCAGCTATGCACCTGACACATATACATAAATCTGATAACACTGGATTCAATTTGTTTATCTTAACTGATGTAAGATAACATTTATGTATTATATTAAATTGCATTTGACATAATTTAACATTCTTTGAAATTGAAAATGCTGTTTGTAATATTTGTCCATATCTCATCATCAAGGTTTCTATTCAATTCCTTATTCCAGGTCTTTTGTAACTTTAGCTGTGTATTTACTTTTTCATAGATTAAATATAAATCCTACTAATAGCTTTTAAATTTGTGGTTCTTGTGGACTCCACATTATTTCTATTGGAGATGTTTCTGATAGTTATTCAGTACCCACCTGTAATCAGAAAACGATACTCTGTAGATATGTTAGGTAGTGTTCACTTGGTAAATCAGATTTTTGCTTTATCATGTCAAATGACAATAATCTATTATTTTCAAATAATTGTCCTAAAATATTATTCCTTTCTTTTTCAGATTCTCATATTAGCATTTGTTTTCAAGGCTGGAATTTCATAATTGTCCCATAAAGGAGTATGATAGGATATAGTGTTCAAATAACCCAAAATTGTATGCAAATCCTGCATATATCTACAGTAGAGTTTGTTGTAAGGAGTGCCTTATCAATTCTATTTCTAAATTTAGGGCTTTTGTAAAGTTTGGAATTTAAAGGCAATTTGTTACACTTTGATTGCTCTATCCTAACCCAATGTTGCAAGATATCATTTTTTAAAACCAAAACAGAGTGAATTCTATTTGGGAAGCAATATTGGACCAATACAGACTTGGGACTTGGAGACCTGCATGTTGCTGAGATGAATATAATTTGTCTAAACTTTCTCTAGCATGCTTTCTCTTCCATAAAACAAATTCTCAAAATTCTCCCACTCTTTAAAAAAGGAGATTGGGGCTCTAATAGGGAGGGCCTGGAACAACAACAAAAATTTAGGTAAAACATTCCACCTTTATCACATTAGCCGTCACTGTGAGAATTGTGCAAGAACACAACTGTAAGATCTGATTTCCAGGATATATACACAAATGACTGCTGCAGGCTGTTATTGGTGAATTCCAGGAGTTTAAATATATTAAAACAGACAGACTTAGACATTATCATGATAAGGCACAATATCGATATAGCCACATTAACAGAGATGTGGGATGATACTAGTGACTTGTCAAGGGAGATCATGGGTACAAACTATACTACAGAAACAGACTAGGAAAAAGAGGAGGGGGTGTCGTATATACATAAAGGAAGAGATTGAGTATCTTGAATTAAACACCATCAAAGATCCAAATAAAGATATCAAAAGCCTTTGGCTACAGCTACACATGACCAAGGGTAGCAGAATAATTGTAGGAATTTGTTATAGACCACCTTTGAGCAACCAAGTTTATAATAAGGTTCTGCTGGAGAAAATAAATAATGCATCAAAACAGGGGTATATTTCGTTATTAGGGGATTTTAACCTCCCAGTGATCATCAGGGAAGAATTAAGTGGTATAATAACTTTGAATCAGACTATGTTGATACCTTTTTATTGCAGGGTTAGAACAAAAGTAAAACAACCTACAAGGGAGGTAAAATCCTGGACATAACAAACTTACAATCTGAAATATCCAACACAGCAGTCATGGGGACTTTAGGTACAAGTGACTACAACATATTATAATGTAGTATAACAACAAGATTGCATATGAACTATGGAAGTAGTGTGACAGGACAGTACTCCAAGGTGGATAAATGAAATTCTGGAATCTTGGGACTGGAAACAGGAACTAAGTGAGAAATCGGCCAAGGACTGTTGGAACTTGATAAAAAATAAGCTGTTAGTCTTGGAATGAAAATATGTCCCAATCAGGAAGAAATATAATAGGAACAGTAGGATACCAATTTGGTTAACCAATAAGGCAAGGAAGTAGATAAAAAAAGGAGAGGGCATAAACAAAATTTAGGAAAACCCCACTGTAGCAAACCAGGTAAAATATAAAAATGAACTAAGGCAAACTTAAGATCTGATCAAGAAAGAAAGGATGAAAATAGAGTTTAAAACTGCCCATACAAAGGACAACCAAAAATCATTCTTTTCATGTGTTAACAGTAGTAGGGGGTGTGACAGATCTGTGGGACCAATAATGCATAATGGGACAGTATTAAATGGACCAAAGCAAATGGCAGATACAATAAACAATTATTTCTGCTCAATCTATAACAGCAAAGATACAAAACAGGTTTCCTACAGATTATTCATTGGGGATGTGACTATATTCATTGAACATGAAGTTATAACTGTTTTCAAAATTATTAAAATCAATGCATCTCCAGGACTGGATGGGTTACACCCTAGGCTCATCAAATAAATTACAATAACAATATTGGGACCACTAACATTATTGTATAACAAATCAAATGATCAAGGACTGGTACCTTTGGATTGGAAAAGGGTCATAGTTATCCCAGTTTACAGACAAGATGTCTGCAGGGCTATGCCCCTTGCAGCCGTAAAAAGGAACAACTCAATCTGTTGAAAATTATAGACCAATCAGTCTAACTGCCATTCTAGGGAAAGTGATGGAAAAACTATTGAAAGGGAGGCTAGATAAAGAAATAGTGGATATGAAGCTGTAGGACAAGTCATAACATGGCTTTGTTTCTGGAAAATTATGTAGTACAAACCTCATATCCTTCTATAATTAAGTTAGTATTCAGTGTAGATAGCATTCTAGTGGAAGTTATTTTTCTAGGTTTCAAAAAGGCCTTTGATAAAGTACTACACCTTGAATTAATAAATAAAATGAAAAATATGGGTTTTGATAATAAATAGGTACAGTGAGTAGACTCTTGGTTGGTTGATGGACAGAACTCAACAAGTGAGAATCAAGGGAATGACTTCTGGAGAAGGACAGATGAGTAGTGGGGTGCACCAGGGGTCAGTCACTTTTTAGACTTTATATAGGGGATATGCACAACAATATTATTAATAATATTGTAGAACTTGCAGATGACTTTAAATTAGATGGACAAGTACACACTGAAGGCACTATCACTATCTATCACTGGTGAATGATTTAAAATACAATAAATTGTGGGCAATCACAAATAAAATGTTCTTTAATAGTTTCAAGTTCAAAAAGCTTCATTGATTGCGTATGCCATTACAGCTTAAAACCATATACACACAAACATTCAACAGCATATTAAAATTACGCATATATTCAAAATGCATAAAAATCCTATTATCAGTGCATACTATCATAATGTTTAAAAGGTTGTTTTTTCTGACCCTTTTGCTGATATATAAAAAAAATACTCTGCAAGTTTATTTACAATAATTTCATCTTGCACTGTAAATAGAAAGTTATGGGGATCATCTGGAACACAGCTCAGTTCCCTCCATATAATGTATATCCATATATCATGCATTTTTTTCATACCAAGGGCATTTAAACTGTTCATGAAATAGATTTTCCACACCTCCCAGAGGGCCAGAACAGGAAATTTCAACAGCATAGGCATGTGTTACTAGGAAAAGTCTCAAATTTATAACTCATATATGCACTCCTCCTCTTTGGGTCATGAATATGATCCAAATAGAATCTGTATCCAACCCATATATCATTTGCTGCATATCAAAGTGAAAATCTCGACCTTTTAATAGCATTTAAGTCCATTTCTTGGTTGTAATTTCTAATTTTGTTCTTTAAATATTTGTTCATATTTTGGACTGATAACAATATCCTTTGAAAATATTTATATAGATATTTAACCTTGTATTCTCTTATTAAAAGATGCACATATGATACCTGTATGGACTTTTTACATCCAAGACTTCCCACTTTTCTTTTCCTCAGACAAATGCATAGGAAGCTCTAGTGCACTTAATCCAGTATTTCCAACACAAGAGAGTCAGCTAAAGTTTTCTAACTATTAGGCCAAGTTCTGCATTAATATAGGATGCAGGAATGGATTTAATTAGACCCAAGGAGGATTTAAAAACTGAATTGGAGTTTTTTTCAGTTCTGAAACTATGTAGATGCCCAGATTTCAGCTGTAAAGAGAGCTTGTGGAGTTAGTGTGGTAGCGCTGTGCCCCCCCCACCCCAGCCTGGGTTACAAATCTGAGAGAGAGATCCTACACTGTCATCTTTTCCTGCTTAAAGTCTGCTGTGCAACAGCACTCTATTTCTATCCTGTCCTCTCCTATCTTGTAGGTTGGCCACCTACACTGCCTTTCTTCTTTCCTCTTTTTCCTTTTCTGTCTCTCTCTCTCTCTTCTGCCTGCCTTGGCAAAAGCACAGCAGGCCATTGCCTGGTTTGCCTTCCCCTGCCTGGCTGTTATGTCAGCATGTATTGTAAAAGGACAGATAAAAGCATGTTTAGCAGAGCTGCAGACTCTGCTCAGCTATTAGAACTCTTGTTTAACCCCCCCCCCCGTTATGAGAGGGGGAGCTGCCTTTATGTTCCCTTGCTCCTCTCTCCCCAATTGAGTTGGGGTTTTGTGCCTTTGGTATAAAATTCTGCAGAACCTGTTAAAGGGAAGAAAAACAAGTGTTTTATGTAAAGCAGACTTGCTCTGCCCTGTGAGCTGTATTAGGGAATCTCCTGGGCAGATACTGATACTCGCTATTTTCTTTTAACAAAGCCGTGGAAGTGTCTAAAAATTAGTGCAAGAACTGTTAAAAATGCAAACATTGAAACTTGATGTTATAAATAGCAAGAGTTTTTCTTCTGTTGGTTTTTGACTCTGTTCCTCCTGCCAGTGTTTTCTTGGTGCCAAAAACACCTACAGGGTCACAGAGCAGATTAAAATAAACAATTCTTTTTGCATGCAGTGCCACGGAAAGTTTCTTATGTTAAAAGTGCTGTTTACATGAGAACTCCTCCATGTCCACTCGGCTTGCTCTTCCTGTCTTGTTTTCTCTCTGTAAAACAAAAGCCCTGTGTACTGTAGCACTAGAAAAAGCCCAACTTTAAGCTAAATAAAAGGTTACCTTTTAAGCTTTAGCAGGGGCTACAATATTACAAATATTTAGATTCACTAGTGCTGATAGCATCCTGACAATGAAATAAATATTTTATTCTTATGTTCTGTAGTTCCCAACAATTGTAGTTCACCTGGGTGTTGTTCAGCAGGCCTCACCTGGATGTTGTTCTGTAGGTCTTCTCTTAGGGGCCAGCGCCCCTTTGTGCTGCTGTGTATATAGAGGTTGACCTGTCACTCACAGCAGGTGGGTGGACCTACAGTGGATAAATGCTCTTAAAAATGCCAAAAACTGTTTGCTTTTCCGTTATGAGGCCTCCATTATGAATTGTTGTTGTTTTTCTGTATGATATTACATTTGAATTCTATTTTTGTAGCCTAGAAACATTTTGTACTAGACTAGGAGGTGGAGCCTCACAAACCACGTGATCATTTTGTATATAAGGTCTTCTCTCCGGTCTAGGGGAGTTCATTTCAGCCTTGGTAGTGGTTGAGGAAACACAGATGGTGGGACAAATGCCATGTCCTAGCTGTGTAATGCTTGCTTAATTTATTTTCTGAAAGTTTTTTTTTTATTTCTTGTAAATAAATACACACATTGGTGTGTTTTGCACCTACTTTTTGTTGTCTGTGCTTTTCTACTACACACCCACTGCAACAGTTAGTTTGGAGAAAGTAGCTTGAGTCAGGGGTCTAATATTATTACTGTACCACCATAGTTGTAATTAATTTTTAAGCCTATTCTTTTTATTTTTCAAAATTTTAATCTCAGTGTTCATTATATGCGAGCACCATGAACCAATAGACGAAATGGGAAGACCCAAATAAACGTATTTGTTAATGGTGCTTATGCCTAAATTTCCAATTTTCCATTTTTTTGTGATGGATGAGTTCCTTTTACTAAAACTCATTACCTTACTCTTATCCTGATTAATTGTCAATGATAATCTTTGTGACTCTTTAGCTAAACAGTCTAATTTCTTTTGTAGGCCTGACTGTGACAGAATCAAAAGGAATAAATTATCTGCATATGCCAAGTCCAGTATGGCCAAAGTTCAAATTTTAAGTGAGTCAGATGACTCCAATCAATAGCATTTAATAGACTATCCATGTAGTATTAAATAAAGTGGGGACTAAGAGACAACCCTGATGTACCCTTTATGAATCAAAAATTTATTTGAGACATTAGCCTCAGGATCTAATCTCACCTGGGTCCAGGTCTCACTATAGGGTGCAAATCGACAGATGTTAGAGAATAATCAATACCTTTGTCCAATATATGTTCCATAATATAGTTTGTGAAATGAGTTGGAAGCTGAGGGAAAATCAATTAAAGCCACATAGAGCTTCTGACCCAATGGTACAGTTTTTTCCTACAAGTGCCTTAGGATAGAAGTATTGTCTGTAATGGAACAATTAGAATATAATTATTGTCTATAGTGGAACAATTTTCTCTGAAACCAAATTGTAAATGGGGGAAGTCCACCAATAGACTTCAGTTGATTATGTAAGCGTAAAAGGATAATCCTTAAAAATATTTTCTTGGAAATATCCAACGATCTAATTGGATGATACATTTTGAGATCTGATTTATTGCCTTTTTAAAAAATTGGTACAATGTCTGCACCTCACCAAGAGCCTGGAAAGAAACCCTACTGTATATGTTTGTTAAAAAACAGAAAAAGAAAATCTGCCTACATTTAAGGTGCCTGTAAATAGACCTCTGCAGGAATTAGGTCAAGCCCTGGGGCTTTTTTGCATTTTAAGGATAAAATCACACTACTCACTTCTTCTATAATAAAGTGAGTTATTGGAAAATATATTAAACCTTTGCAGGGCCACAGATTGATATATCAGTCTAGAACTACAGTACGTTCTAACCCTATTGGCAGTCTAAGGTTCAAGGTATAAGAATTATAGCTTATTAATGGGCCACAGAACAGTAAGGTAAAATGTTCTACTTAGGACTCTGTTGATATATAAGTATCTATTGAGTTGGACCAGTTAGCAATTCCCCTAGCCACCAGGAGCCAAAAGGCTTTTGAATTTTTTTTAATGATGATTTCAGACATGACTTCCCATTGTTTTTTTTAGAACTCCCCTCTTTTCTCCTGTAGGACATGTTTATATACTTTTATTTCTCTGTTCAGACATCTACAGTTATCCCTACTAGATTGTCTCTTAGTGATCTTAACAACCTCTAATAGTTTTGCTTTCTCTTGCCTGTAAGCCTGATCAAACCATTCTGTCTTGCTTCCAGAGTTAGTTCTACACTGAGGGTACCTTAAGTATGAATATTAGAAAAGAAAGATTCCAGGAATTCATAAAGCTCTGTTGCTGTGCAAAAGTCAAAATTAGCTGTAAAGTTAAATTCAGAAATAATACTGACATCTGAAAAATCTCAGATGAGATTTCATTTGTCCACTTAATACCCCTTTTATTTCTGATTTCCATTTTTGGTGCACTGCACCCTTTTTGGGTCCTTACCAAAGCTAGTGGGGAAAGCAATGTACTTACTGCCAACCTAATATCTAATGGTAGATGGTCACTTTCAGTTCTATTGGTAATTTGGAGAAAGGACCATGACTCAGTAGGGCCATCCCAAATGGCATAATCAATAATAGAAGCCCCCAAGGCAAATAAATATGTCAATCTTCCCTCTATGTCACCAGGTAGTCTGCCATTAAGTGGGTAGCAATTATATTCCTGCATAAACTTAATAAAGTCATCCCCAGTTTGGTTTGTCTTGGTATCCATGGTTTTTCCTACATGGAGGGAGCTGTAACTCATATAAGGGACTGACAGTTAAGTTATCTAGAAGGCCATCAAACACCCCTATTCTGGCATTAAAATCTCCTACAATCAGAATGGGTGTATAAAACATAGAAACATAGACTTTGACGGCAGATAAGGACCGCTTGGCCCACCTGGTCTGCCTATTTCCCTGCCTATTGGATAAGCTGCAGATCCTAGTTAACCAACAGCCTACTTCTTCCTACCCCCCACCAGAATTGCCTTATGTCTGTCCCATGCATTCTTGAATTCCCCAACTGTTTTTGACCTCATGACCTCTTCAGGAAGGGCATTCCATGCATCCACCACCCTCTCTGTGAAAAAATACTTCCTCACATTGCCCCTGAGCTGTCCCCCCTCTATCTTCAAATTGTGTCCCCTTGTTCTTGCATATTTCTTTTTCTGAAAGATGCTACCCCCTTGGAATTTGTTGATTCCCTTGAGGTACTTGAAAGTGTCTATCATGTTCTCCCCCCCCCCCTTCCTCAAGGATATACATATTAAGCTCCTTTAGTCTCTCTTCATATGGCTTCTGTTTCAGACCCTGCATCATTTTAGTTGCCCTCCTCTGGACTGCCTCTATCCTGTCTATGTCCTTGCAGAGATGGGATCTCCAGAACTGCACACAGTACTCCAGATGGGGTCTCACCAGCTGTCTGTACAGAGGGATAACAACTTTTTGTTTTCTACTGGTGATGCCTCTCCATATACATCCCAGTATCTCCCCAGCCATCCTTACTGCCTTCTCACATTGCTTGCTTATCTTTATCTCATCTGACATGACAACCCCCTGGTCCTTTTCCATTTTTGTTGTCGTGTACTCTTCCTCTTGGTTTTTGTTTCCCAGGTGCATTACTTTGTACTTTTTTGCATTGAATCTAAGCTGCCATACTTTTGATCATTCCTCCAACCTTGCCAAGTCCCTTCATCCTTTCCACCACCCCTTGTGTATCATCCCTGTTGCAGATCTTTGTGTCATCTGCAAGGAGGCATACTTTTCCTTCCAGTCCCTCTGCAATGTCACTTATAAAGACATTAAAAAGGACCAGACCCAGTACTGAACCCCGCGATACCCCACTAGTAACCCCTCTTTCTTCGGAGTGACTTCGCTATATTACCCTCTGTGTCCTGTTGTTCAGCCAATGTTTTATCCAGGTGACCACCCTGGGACCCACTCCCAGGCTGGCTAATTTGTTTATTAATCTTTTGTGTGGGACTGTGTCAAATGCCTTGCTAAAGTCTAGGTAGGCCATGTCCACAACCCCTCCCTGGTCTACTACTTTGGTCACCCAGTCAAAGAAATCTATTAGCTTCATCTGACATGTAGGAGCATCTGATATAGCTCCTCTAACAAGTCTCCCAAAATATCCCAGGGATCATCAATGGCAAACCTGGAAGAGGAAGGAGGAATGTATAAGTTGACTAATAAGAAATTGAAGCTACCTATCTTAATATGTAAGGTTAGGAAACAATCTCTAGTGCTAACCAGGTGGGCAGAAAATCCCCCCCCCTCCATCTTAACAAAAAAATACCAATCCTCCTGATGCTCTGCCCAGCTTACAGTCTTTTTCTGCAGGGACCTGAAAGAGTTCAGAGTTATTACTATTGATAGCATGCTCTTTAGAATGCCAAGTCTAGCAGGCCCAGTGGCACTGAGGGTTGAGGTGCTGGATGCCACACCTCGCGCCACGCCAGCGACCCGGGTTCAGGAGCAAGCTCAGGCTGCCGGGGATCAGGGGGGTAGGCCATGGACATGGATTGAGCTGCCATCAGGTAGCTCTCCTTTCCTGGAAGAGGACGGTTGTATGCACTGCACAGCTTTGGGCCCCTAGAGGAGACTGGGGATTGGCTGACACAGTGCACATTTATGAGGGATATGATGGCAGTGGCAGACGTCCTGCAGGTGGGTGTGGGAGCACGCCTGCACTGTGCTGGATGTCATTGCACATCCGTGCTACCAAGAACATAAGAAAGAAAGACCCTTACATTGGTAGGCAAAGGCGGATCTAGAGGTTGTGGCCTCACGTCCCATGCCAGGCACCAGGACACCCACTCCTGTCCCACCTCCTGTCAGCAGCCATTCCAGCACTATAGATAGAGCACCAGTAAGGATTATGGTGGTCCTTCATCGGGGACTCAGATCCGAGGGATCAGGGTAGGCTGCACTTGAGAGGGGTGCCCTACCGGAGAGAGAGGATGTCTGGGCTTCAGGTCAGATGGGCAGAGCCATCACACCACAACCACACTGGAGAGAGGCTAATGGTAAGGGTGAATAAAAATAGTTAAAAAAAAAGAATGCCAAGTCTCCTGAAAGCAAACAATCTCATAGGTTGAAATGTTTCCTAACTATTCCTGGTCTGCTCCTTTGTGAAAGACCTGTGATATTCCAGGAAAGGATGTGATTCATAGTTGTATCCAACTGAGAACTATTAGCAGCATCTATAGTCAGATGCGTGGAAGACTGAGCCACGAGTCATTGATACCCTGCTAAGGCTTTACATCTATTAGATAATGGCACTGAACCAGATACATACCCCTGGTTCTGACCTTATCTGTGGAAGCAGATCCCTCTGTGCCTCTAATACTGAATTAATCACTATGTAGATACCCAAGTTATCAAAGACATTGCTTTTCTCCAAGACTTTTCCCCAATTATCTTGGATTTAAACAAAACATCTATTTGGGTGCCATCGTGATCCTCCCTCCTCTTAGCTTTTATTACCCCCCTATAACCCAATGGAATCTGTAAAAAAATGTACAAAAAGAACAAATTGATTTTGTTAGCTTACCATCAGTTTTTCCTATTGCTTTCTTCAAGCCAAATATACAAAGAGTAAAGAGTCTACCGTTCCATGTTGCTGAACTATCAGAATTAGAGATCTCTTTCCTGTTTACATATGTAAAGATAACATTAAATTTTTCAAGTAGATAACCATTATTCCATATATAGTGTGCTATTCTATGATTATCGCAGTTCATTTGAATGTATTCCACACCTAACTCGTCTGTATCCCAGAAAGTCTGTGCTGTATCTCCCTTCTCAATCTGTATTTCCATCCTAGACTTGCAAAGTAAGGTGACATACTCCATCATATTGTTCTCAGTTTCAGATTCCTTCCTATTCATACCATATAATCTTAGGATACCAAAATCCTCTAGTATAGGACTCACATCTGGGGCTGAGGGAATTTCTCCCTGTAACAGAGATACCCTGGACAGGGCTCCCTGCCTGTCATGGTTACTTATTACCACAGAAGGGACTTTATTAGCTATCGGGGACTCCAACATTTTTAAGGGGCAAGTATCTGCAATATTTTGAACTGGTTCCCACATTTCACCAACCTTCCCCAGAAGCAGCTCACAATCCTCTTCAATGGTGATAACACCAGTATACGCGGCCTTAAGCTTAGAAGCCAGCAGGCCACTTTTCTAAGGGGTGGACATTTTAGTGTCTACAGTTGGCCCTATTTCTTCTACTGCATTTGTTAATTTATCCCTTGAATATTATCAGAGTGGAGAATTAGTACTTTCTTCCATAGATCTAGGTCCTGAGGGATGACAATTAAGCTCATCATTGAACTTTCTTTTCCTTTTTTGGATATTTTTAGCAACTTGTTTCTTTTATATGTCTGTCTCATGAGGCTCAAATCAAAGAAGATGATAGAGCTAAACTGGGTCTTGTAGTAGACTTCAAAACTTTTCTGGGCTTTTTTAATAGTGATAAATGTGGTGTGTCATCTAGACCACTGTACTCCCAGAAAAAGTTACAAATTAAACTATATAACATTATGGAAAGTAGATACTGAAAGGGACTTGGGGATTTTAATCAGTGATAACTTAACACATGCAAGCCCATGTAAACAAGTGACACAAACCACAAATATACTTATAGGCTGAATTAAAAAAGTATTTGTATCTAGGACTGAACACTGCAAACTTATATAAGATGATATTTGGATATAGGTACACCATTTTGGAGTCGTTACGTGAGAAAGGATATTGAATTATTAGAGATTATACAGCGAAAAAGAACTCAAATGATACCTAGATGAAAAAAAAACAAGTCCTACAAGGAAACATTGGATGAGCTTAATATGTTCACACTGGAGGAGAAAAGACAAAGGGGGATTTATTACAACTACACGTGATACTGGAAAACATAACTGTTATGACAGAATCTGGACTAAAATATAACAAGAGGGAAATAATTTTAAGATCTCATAACAGACAGATAAAGCTGGGTAAAGCAAACAAAATATTATAAGTGAGTTCTTTATAGTAAGGGCATAAGGGTATGGAATATGTTACCCAAGGAGCTGGTCGAGATATCATCCTTTTTGTTGATTAGAAATTAATTTGACAAGCACATGAAATAAACAAGAAACAAGGAAATATATGCCCACTAGGAGTGGGAGATGCACTATATGGGCATTAGCCTACTTTGTCTTAAAAACCAAGTAAACTGCGAGGAACTATTTAGCAGGAGTACAGAACCAAGGACCTGAGGTCATGATTGGAAACTGTCAGGGGGAAGGTTTATGATGGATGTGAGGAAGTTCTATTTTATGGAAAGGGTGGTGGAGCCGTGGAACAGTCTGCCAGCCGAGGTGGTGGCCACCAAGACTGTAAATGGCTTCAAGCATGGCTGCAACAGACTGTAGGGTATGGTGATTGCTCAGATCAGCATCAGTAGGGAGGGGAGTCAGGGATGGACCAAGAGGGATAAATCCTCATATGGACAATAGGTTCCAGAGCAGATAGGGAATTCTGGGCAAACAAGATGGAACTCTGGTCTCTTTCTGTCGTCATTGTCTATGTTTCTATGAACTGTCAATGTGGCCTTCTTGGGCTTTAGTAAGGCATTCGACACAGTGCTGCACAGGAGATTACTACAAGTTAAGAGGCCCAGGGGCTAGGAACACAATAACCCAGTGGGAGGAAAATACTTTGTTAAGAAACAGAGCCAGAGAGCAGCACTAAATGGGACATTTTCACGAAGGGGGCTCCAAGCAGAGAATCACAAGAGTCAGTACTGGCCCGCGTATACCAATATATTGATTAGGGACATAGGGGCGGGCTAGAAGGAAACATCCGTCTATCTGCAGATGGCACCATGATCTGCAATAGAGTTGAATATAAAGGAGGGAGTAGAGGCAATGAGGAAGGACCTGGAAAACCTAGAAGAGAAGTCCAGAATTTGGCAGCTTAGATTCAGACCAAACTGTGCAAAGCCATGCACATCGAACACAAAAAAAACAGAGCTGAGTGCAGGATGGCAGGGGAGGTTATGTGATATGCAATTGAGGGGGTGTGAGGAAGACTCAAACTACACTGAAAGTTTAGATGAAAATTCTTTTATTTTAACAAAGGATTTTTAACTGTATCACCAATAGGACCAGCCAACGTTTCATGGCAGAGTGAACCACTTCTTCAGGACCCCCAGTGATCCTATTTTGAAAAACAGAAAACAAGATTTTTAACACATACTATCATTTACAGTCTAATACAATCATTCTAATAACCTCAATAAGTAAAATAACATTTTGACTTCTATACACCTTGTTAGCCTGCTTTTGGCTTTAGATACAAAAAAAATCTTATTCTACTGGCCCTTGCCCGGGCTACATCATTTACTCTCCGTGAATCAAACCATTGTGATCTTCCATGCCCTCTTGACCTCCCTTGTACCAAAATACATTTCAGACCTATACCTTGGAGGAAACGGACCTAGGGGTTATCATGACAGATGAAAAAATGCAAAGCAGCTCAGGAACACAACATGTGCCAGACTTGGATGGGAAATGAGAACAGCACTTATCACATCTTGGAATGCAATCATTTATTACAAAAAGTGCAAGAAGTGCAAACATTTACAATAGTGCAGCAGGCCCTTACAGAAAGAGTTCCGGGTTCATCAAAGGCCCCTACTGGTGTCCTCAAGGTGACAATAGGGAGGGACATAGCAAGCAGAATAAGGGTGGTTTTATTTCCCCTGTGTGAGCCATTGGTTTGCCCTCATCTTGGGTACCATGTGCAATTCTGGAGCCCTCATCTTAGAAAGGACATTGACAGGGTGGAGGCTGAACAGAGGAGGGCAACCAAAATTATACAGCAGCAGAAGGTGAAGCCCTATGAGGAAAAGCTGAAGGACTTCAACATGTACCCTTAGAGAACAGGAGAGCCAGATGTGGACATGACTGAGACCTTTAAATACCTCTGGAAAATACCAGTCCGTGGTGTGAAGGGATGAGGCACTAGGGGCCTCACTGCCACCATGCTGGTGACCCGGGTTCAGGAATGGACCAGGGTCACTCAGCGAGTGGCCAGGAAAGGAAGATTGAGCATCCTTAGACGCAGCTCTCTTCCTTGGAGGAAGGGGCACAGTGTGCACCACTATTTGGCTGCCACCTAGCAGAAGCTGGTTGGCACAGCAGTGATCACCCAGCTAGTTGGCTGAGGAGCAGGCACAAAGTTATACCTGCATCGTCACACGGTATGTGCATGCTTTTGCTTGTGCACCAGCATGGGGTCAGGAGAAAATGGGGAAAACACCCACACCAGCTAAGGATGACACAGGTGACTCCATGGATCACGACAGTATACCGAGGTACTCGCCACTCATGGAGTTCAAGAAACAGACAGGATAAGTCTCAGGTGTCAGAGCTGGGGTTGCCAACAGAAGGGGGTCAGTGGGGGGGTCAGGCAATGAATAAAAGAAAAAAACACCTCTGGGAAATAAACAGAGTGGAGTATGGAGAGCTTTTTAGGTTGAGCACAAACATGGTGACATGGGAAAACACATTGACATTAGTGGGGAGATGTTTCAACAGGGAGGTGAGGAAGCATTTCTTCACAAATAGAGTGGTGGACAGCTGGAACTGGTTGCCTAGGGTGGTGGGAGCAGAATGATAGGATTCAAGCAGGTGTGGGACAGACACATGGGTATTATTAAAAGGAAGACATCCAGGGAGGGTGGGAAAGCTGTGGGACACATATGGCTCTTCCACCATGTAGGTAGGTAGGGTTAAGGCAGACTGATGGGCCAAGTGTCCTTTCTGCCAACAAAATCTATGTGTCTATGATTCTGTAATGTGTGTGACTTTATCGAGGAGATATCTTCATAGAAGATCAGATGTGATGCCAGCCCCAAGACAATGCAGGTGGCTAGTTTCAACAACATTGATTAAAACATTGGGAAACATGTTATCAAAGGAAAATGTAATTGTTCAGCTGTAACCAGCAGAGGGCTGCCTGTCACTGGGAAATGTTCATTGTTGTCAGTTCTGTGCAGTTGCATCGAGCTCATAATAACATGTGAGGTACTCTGATTCTTTCCAAGTGTGGGTTTCTGTTTTTCACATGCACAGATTGCTACAGTATTAAAGAACCCCAGATTTCAGATTAACCTACTATTACTATTCAGGTACACACAGATAAAACCACATTCCTTTTGCATGCCAAATAAAACCCCAATCCAGTATGACCTTAAGGTAAGAGTATACCTCTGGAAAGCTAATCTCAAAGGTTTATTTTAAATGAATTCAATAAAGTAAATGCATCACCAATTACTTGTTTATCGATATGGTTCAGTATTGTGTATGGAATCCATACTTTCCAGCAGTTGCCATTGTACCACAGTAATGATGTCGGAATGCTGTTTACCACAGTAGCAGTGTCACTGCTGTGGTTCAACAGCTTAGAATCTCAAGATTCCTCAAGCTTTCCCTACACTGCAGATTCCTCATAATGAAGATATCAGCAAGACTGAAAACACACCATGTAAACTGTTTGTTCAAAGATGAACTACTAGAAATTTTACCTGCACATGTAGCTGTTACTTATATTACATTACCAGTTTTTAATCTAATCCTGTTGTTTGCTGTTTTCTGTTTATTTTGCCATAGTTTAAGAAAATTAGAAAGACAGTAAATGAATTAAGGCAAACATACACTATACAAAATAATGTATGGGCAACTGTATGCAGCAAAGCTGATTTTTCCATCTTGGCATGAGATGACATCATAGAGACCTCTTGAACTTTGCTCTTGAGGTCTACGATGTCATCTCATCCCTCAGTGGAAACACAGTCTTGTGCATCATTGCCCATACACTGTTCTATTTGTTTTATTTTCTGTGATACTGAATGGAAAGTCATTACCTTAGAATTAAACACTTTCTATGTAATATAAAATGAAATGTAGGATTTTCATTGTGCTGTGATGGAACTACCCTGGTTTAGGACCGAGTGAGACCAGGGGAAGGGGAATGCAGTTGGGGCACTGCAACTATGTGTGAAGGTTCCGGTGGATGACTGCAAATAGCCTTCTGATAGTGCAAGACTCAGTCTGATGGCCTCACATTGTGAAGATGATCTCAGGTCAGGCTGCTTTGCCATCTTGACATGCAGTAGGTCTTGCATGGGGATCCCTTCATTGATCTAGCAGACCTTTTGAGGTCTAGCTAACATGAACACATGCCTCTTTGTGGTTCCTTGACTATTATAAACACTGGCGAGGGAAAGATTTGCTCAACCTCTCCCTGTAGGGGCTTTAGGGATAGATGGAATATAGTTCCTGGATTTGCTGGAGACTGCAATGATTTAGTGTGGAGGGGGGGAAGAATGTAACCCCTGAGATACCCTTGGGTTTCCTGAATACATTGCTGCCTAGGTGTCAAGGGGTCATGTTGGGCTTTCTTGCTGCACATGTGCTCTGGAGGGGACTGTGGGCAGGGGGAGGAGCCAGTTTGGCCATTACTCCTGCATTCTTGGTGAGAGATCCAAATTCAAGAGAGAGAGTGAGAAAGAGAGAAGAAGCAGGAGGAAGTTTGGTTCCAGGGTCAAAGAAGAGGATTCTCCAATACTGAGATATAGAGGGTGGCAGTTAGAGCCTGTGCGTGCCTGTGGCCCCCAGAAGGCTTCTGACTGCACCTAGTGTGTGTGTGGGGCCTCACAGGCTCCTGCCCTCTGTTGAGAGGTAGAAGGAAAGAATAGACTATCAGTTAGGATCCCGTGGTGCTCCCTATAAAGGATATATATATATACATCAGATGCCTCAGCTTCACATGAAGGAAGAAATGTACCAGTGAATTGTTAAATACAATATAGTGCCCTAGGGTAAGAGAAAAACCAAAGTACACTTCATCATTTGCATCAGTCCCTAGTGAGACATTCTGCTTATGGGGGACAGTGCAAGAAAAAGTGGTGGCTGCTGGCTTTGTGCAACCACGGTTCCCTGGTAGGTCTCTTGCCAGCCATATACTGACATCAACAGTTACTCTGACTCTTCTCTTGGAGGTCAGAATGACCCTAGCCCAAAGATTAGACTGTATGAATTAACCTGTTTGAGAATGCTGCCCGCCCCTGGCAAGAATATGATTTGAACTGAATTATGCTGATTCTGGAGGAGCTGGTATGGAGGCAGAGTAAATAAAGACCAGCTGCTAGACTCTGTCCTGGTAATGGACAATGAGTTTATTGTTTTTGTGTTATTGGTACCCCAGAAACCCCCACGCTCAATGTTTCCAAACTGTATTTTAGAATTCTGACTGGCCCTTTCAACTAATAGGAAAGCCCCAAAGTAGCTGTGACCATCGGAGTGGCAGGCCTTACGAAATGGTGTCCTAAACAGAGACTTGAGGGGTCACGGCTCTAACAAGGCTTAGGAGGCATAAGGCAGAGGCTTTGGAACTTGTATTCACAGTTTTATTGGACACTATTTCACCTGTGGTGTAAATATTTTACTGGGCTCTTTGTTTGCAGTGGACTTGTGTACATGTCAGGTGACTGGTGGGAAGCACATGTGCCACATCGGTTTTTAAATGGAAAGACGAACTGCCAGTCAGTTCCTGCAAACTAGCGGGTACATTCAGAAGAACATCACACAGTCTGCTCACATGGCCACTTCACCTGTACCGGAGTGTCAAGCTGAGGCCCTATTAAATGTTGTGGAGCTGCAAACCGAACACTGAAGGAAACACCCTGACAGCAATTGGACTGAAACTCCCTGGCATTTTGTTTGGTGGCTGTCTATGTAAGAGGGTGTTTCTCTGACATGTGCACTCAGCACCCCCTCATACACACCGACCTACCTTGGGGTTGGCCTGGGTTCTTTCGGATGCAGTACTCAAATAGAATACCAGAACTGGTTTTGGGGCCTCCACCTGAGGCAGGGGTATAAAAAGGCTAGCCAATGTGGCCCTAACCTCCCCCCGGAACAAATATTATTTTTCATCCCACACAGAGTTACTTTTTTTCTGTACACAGTATACATACACACAAAGCAATAACCATGAGCAAGAATTATAAAGTGAACAAACCTCAAATTTATTATAGGGGATGGGTAAAGAGGAAACAAAAAGCATAGAAACAAATTCTTTTCTTTTTTTCCAACAGTTGTCCCCCACAATCCCAGCACCACCCACACGGGTGCACCCTGCACCCCCCCCCCACAGCCATAAGTATGGTTACTGTCGGTTGCAGTGGGTACCTCAATGGGGTGTTGGTGGCCAACCAGTTGATGTACATTGGGGATACAGTGGGAATGACAGTCAGCACTTGAACTATAAGAACTTTGAAAAAGGTACCCCAAATGGATTTCAAACAGGGTAAATGGACAATTTTTATAATCTTTTGCCTGCTGGGCTTTTCCTGCAAATTAACAAAGTCCTGACCAGGACTTCACCCCCTCTATTTTTATTTTTTTATTTTTATTTGAATCTAGGATTACAAGTACCTTTGAGCCAAGGCTCTTTTGCAAAGGTTCCATGTCAGTTGAGGTACAATTCAAACAAGACATTGAATAATAGTATAACAGTGGGTTACAGGCAGTTACATACAGTTTTATACATTCAATACAGTGGCAAAAATGCCAGAAGGAGGTCTGGTAACAGGGTTGACACGGTATGGAGGAGAGACACACTAGTGGGGTGCGGCCACAGGCACTTGTCAAATATCAATTAATGTGCTACATGGGGGTAGGGAAGGAGGGTGGGAGGAGGGGAGGATGAATGCGTGTATGGGAGAGGGAGTTGAGGGGGGAGAGGGTTAAGTGCTAGGTGGAAAGAGCAAAGAGAGGAGGGGCGAACAATTAGGAAGGACAGTCACAGGAGGTAGATGCAGACAGGATGTGATGGAGATTGGATTTGAATGGACCAAGCTTTGGCATTGAAGCGGTGTCAATGTTGAGACCATTGAACCTCTATATCAAGCTAAACTGATCAATTTTAAAAGATCTCTATGGGGCTGCAGCCCAGAGGTACTCAGTTTCCTGAAGACTTCAGGGGTGCTGTGAAAGGATGAGGCTTGGCGATACCACTCTAAATGTAGCAGACAGTCTCTTAGAGAACAGCCCTACAGGCCAGGGATTTTAAGCAGGTGCAGGATCCTACACCCATGATGGGCCTTTCATTGTCTTCACCCCTAGGAACTTTTGTCGTCTTCACCCCTCAGGCCTTTTGTCATCTTCACCCCAGAGACAGTGCTCCAGATCTCCCTGGAGGAGAGATCAGACACCCCCACCTAGGCTGCAGGTGAGGGATAGCCACCGTCCCCAGAGCTCTCAATCTGACCAGGGTACCTGGCAGGCTTGTGGTCATCCTGGACATCCAGCTGGAATCACAGGTTCCACTGAAGCATAAGACAGCTGGGCTTCTTTACAGTCTCAAACCAGCTGGGAAACAGTTCAACTAAGTTTACAGGCTGGAAAACTGGAGAACGGCAGTTCAAATAAATTCCCACTAGGTAAACAGTTAGTAGTTCAATTCACTTCCCTGCTGGGAAAATGGGCTAGTAGGTACTCTGCCTAAAACCTTTTTTGGCTTGGAGAAACCTAACTGCACCAAGGCTAGCCTACTGGCTGGTGCAGCCCCCTCACACAGTCTCCACCTCTCCTACTAGGCTGGAACTCCTTCCAGCTCTTGGGTACAAGCCTGTTATAGCAGCCCCCAGCTCCCATTCTATTGGCCAGCCTTTTCCTGGGCTCCAGAAGGTGCTCTTTAACCCTTCCCAGCAGCCCCGGTGTCAGGGAGAATTACAGGGGCTCACCATGTTTGTTTACATTATGCTGCATTGCTTGTGCAGCTATAACTTTTATTACAAGCCCACTTGGGGCAGATAATCACCTGTCTTGGCACCGCTTGCTCTGATGGGGCTAGGAAAACCCTTCTTGCGCTTGGGGGGAGCCATGTGTGACTGTCAGGGCTCCCAAAACAAGAGGCACCCATTTTGCACCTTCCACAGCTGCGGGCACGCGTGCGCAACTCACATTTATGGCTCCTGATCCCAATAGCTATTTGGGGAAGAGGAAACCCTCAGTACAATGCCCGGAGGCATTTTTAACTTATATCTCAGCTCCACTGCCATCCCTAGAGTTGGGAATATCTTTTAAATTGCAGCCGCTCAGTCAAAAGCTACACACAGTAGGATCTGTGGCTCCTTTAAGGTTGGCTGCACATGCATGGTGCTTCTGCATGCATGGCCATGTTTGTTCACATCCCGGTCCAGACTCCGCTATTACCGTATGGGGCAGAACCTTTCCCCCAGGGCCTGGAGGCGCAAACACTGCAACAGATCTTGGCCCCCTTTCCTTATGGGGCTGAGGAACAAAGAACCTCAGTGGCAGCTGCCACAAAGATCAAGGAGGAAGCCCTGGTCTGAATCCCACCAGAACTCCTGAGTAAAGCCCTCTGGTCCTGCTTTACCAGTCCAGGGGACTGGAGGCAGAGGACAATAACTGCAGGGGCAATAGGGGCTGTAGCCCAATGCAGGTAAACCCCACATTGAAAGGGGAACTGACATCTAGCACATCATTTTGGTGAGTTTAGACAAGACCCTCCTCCCAAGACTGTTCCAATCGGTGACCCAGCAGCTGCCCCATTCTCAGAGGAGGAAAATATTTAGCAAGTGATTTACTTTCAGCATGAAGTGAGATCATGAGACATCTCAGGAGGTCTGCCTGTCAAATGTGCCCAATGTCATGCCCATGATGTAACTATTTGGAAGTAGGGTGCTTGCTGTTGTTCGGACTTCCTGATTCTGATAACTACTTTAGTCAGTTTTCTGGGATGCCACTGTCACCCTTGGGGTAGCCACTGGTGTCACCCGATACTTGTGGTGTGTTCAGCTGTACCGGCCCTCATATGGACTCCTGTTTGGAGCAGCAGACCTTCATCATATTGTTCATTCATCCCATGGCAGTTATACTGGAGCACTGTCGGCAAAAAGAGTTCTGTTATATATGACCTTGGGGAAAGCTGCTTCCGTGATTACCATGGAACCACCACTTGTCTTCACCATGCCCAGATTCACTGGGGATATGGAGCTGGGCAACAGTGACACAAAGGAGGAACTGAAATGCCCAGGCTGGAGACTTATACCCATGTGTACAGGTAGCTGACCATGAGAAGGAACCTGCCATTTTCACGAGCCTTGTTCCCTTGCCCTCTGACTCCTATGGGGATGCTAGGCCACAATGAGGAAGCTCATGCTGGAGTTGTCAGTAGCTACCATGCTTTTCATGTTTATGGACTTTGCAAGATTGTGCTGTCTCCTGGAGGAGAAACTCGTGACATGTTCTGTGCTGCCCCTTTGAATCAAAGTTTGATGAGTGACACTTGCTCTGTGGAGGGAGAGACAAATCACTACCTGCTGTACTACCCATAGATTCTGCTGCCTCTTCCAAAAGACTTTCATATTGTACATTTTCCCCTTAGATGGACTTCTAGTGTACTCCTTTCCTCAAATGTTATACAAAATATTTTGTGTAGTCATATTGTGTGCTGCAGTTTTGCTGTGTACACAATACATTTGCCGAGTGTTCTTTGCAGGAACAGTAGGTCTACACCAGTGGCCCAGTAAGAGGTTTTCTGTAATATAGGATGTAATGCATGGTTTTCATGGTACTGTGTTGGCTCTTTCCTGGTGTAGAACTTAGTGAGCCCAAGGTGTGGCGAATGCAGTTGGAGCACAGCACCCAGGGGTGAAGGTTCCAGTTCATGACTGCAGATAGCACCTGATAGTTCAGGACTCTGTCTGATGGCCTCACATTGTGTTGATGGTCTCAGGTCAGACTGCTCTGCTATACTGAGATGTAGTAGGTCCTGCATGGGGATCTCTCCTTTTTGCCACAAAAGTTTTTAACCTCCTTGGCAGGTCTTGGGTATTTTATCAGCCCTGTCCCCATTCCTGACGGTCATCACTTACCTCTCTCCGATTGTAGGCAAGTACCCCAGAGGATTTTCCCCCATGGTGGGGTGGGAGGGAGAGGGCTGCCCTCGCCCCCATACACAAATCTATTGAAGCCTCTGACTGGAACGGCAGAGCAGACCGACGGAACACAAGCAGGGCTTCACAAAGTCCAAGCCTCCATTTTTCTGTTTTCCCTTGTCTCCACCCCTTGCTGTAAAAGCATCAAGTGTATGCATGGAGACATGCATGCCCAACTTTGTTTTCTAGCACCCTCCCATTCTTGCTGCTTGCACTGCCCTGCCACCACGCCTTCACCTGCTGGTGGTCATATGCTGATATGACATGCTCCCCACCCTGTGAGAGGAGAGCAGTCCCTTGGATGCTTGATCCTCTCCTGCCCTGGCTGATTCCCAGTTGACCCAAGCTCATTCCCAAACCTGGGTCACTGGCATGGGAAAAGGTAAAGTGTGCACAGTGTATCAGCCCCCTGCACCACCGGACTGGCTACATGGAAGTTTCTTTATTGATCTATCCACCCTATTGAGGTCTATGTAATATGCACAAATGCCTCTTCATGGTTCCTTGACTGTGCTAAACACAGGCAAGGGGGAGATTTGATCAAACTTTCCCTGTAGGTATGGCTGGAATGTCCAAGATTTTTCTGAGGACAGCAAGGTTTTATTGAGGGATCCCTAAGATCACCTTGGATTTCCTGAATACATGGCTGCATTCGTGCCAAGGGGTTAGGTTAGGATTTCTTACTGCACTTGTGCTGTGGAGGGGCTGTGGGAAGGGGGAAGAGCCAGACTGGTAATCACTACTGCATTGTTGGGGTATACCAATGGGAATACCATGAAGACCACCACAGTGACATTTTTGGCAGTTCGTTGTGATGGTCTCCATGTATTCTGACACTGTTGCCACCAGGGTGTTTGTCCCCCTCCTCAAACTAACTCTGACTGGAGTTATCAATCCTTAAAGCAGCGGGTATGGGGGCAGAGCCCCCCACATGGGGGTTGTGGAGGGAAAAGCCCCCCACAGAAAACACTTGTTCCCCCAGTGATGGCACAACACCAGTTGGCAGTGTTGTGCTGCTGCTGTTCTGACGGTTGACATATTTCTTGCCACCACAGCATAGTGGATCCCATTGTTGGTGGGAGACTGGAATTCAAGACAGAGAGCATGAGAGAGGGAGGAAGTTTGGTTCCAGGGTCAGAGAAGAGGACTCACCCACAACCAGGTATTGGATCACCTATTTTTCTCCAGTTTGAGTTCATCCCCAGCAAGTACTGAAGTGGCAGGGGTTGTTTACAGGAGTTGCCCCTCAGGGGATTGACTCTTAAGAACTGTTACAAATGTGATCCCAAAGTATGAACATGCTTGCTGCTACAGGCTGTGAGGAACTCTGTGAGTACTGGCCCTTCATGGTCCAGAATTAAAAGTACACTGGTTTGTCCCTGTGGGATCCTATCCACATGGGAATCAGTGAGGTAAAATGAGGCAGTTGAAGCCTATGTATGCTTGTGGTCCCCAAACAGGGTTCTGATTGTTGGCACACTAGTGGTGTCACCCACATGGCTCTGTCCTTTTTCAAGAAGTAGAAGGGAAGAATGGACTATCAGTTAGGAACGTGGTGGTGCTTCACATATCGGGTGTATATATTAGAGGCTTTGGCTACAGATGAAGGAAGGAAAGGTGAATGGTTAAAAGCAATATAGTGCCTTTGGATATGAGAAGAAACTATGTATACTGCATAATTTGCATCAAACCCTGATGGGGCCTTCTACTCATTGGGGCCACTGAGGGGAAAGATGGTGGCTGAGGACCTTGTGCAAACCTGGTCCCCCACTGAGTCTCTCATCACCCATATACTGAAGCCTACAGGTCCTCCAAATGTCTTTTGTCCTTTGAGAGGTGCCCTGAGTCCACAAAATACAAGGTTCCAGTTTAGACCAGCTTTCCAAAGAGCTGGTACCCCCAGGAGACAAAATGCTGTATCCATTATGTCACTCTGATGATGCAGCATGAGGTGCTGGCAGCTGAAGGCTTTTCAGGTCTTTGCCAGGCCCTAGCAAGTCAGTCGGTGTTAGAACTTTAGATGTTCAACATCTAAGAGTTAGAGTCTGTCACAGCTCACTAAGGGGTCCTGTGTGGTAAGAATATTTCCGCTCTTTTAGATTTAAGAAGCTATAGAACTTTTTTCTATTTATTTTGCTATGTGCAAACCATTTCTTTTTAATTTCTGTAGTAACCCTGTAACTCCCATAGTCTTGTGTATGGTGATATCCTGTAGATGTGTAAACATTGGAAAGTAGTATTATTTGTATATACTTCATACCTCTGCGACTGACTCTTTTGGGGGGATAACTAACTGCTGGTATTGACAAATTCACAATCCAGCTCCAAAGAGGGAGAAGAAGGGCTATGGTTACCATATTCTAAGAAGTAAAGTGGTTTTTCTAAAGTGAATGACAGGGGAAGGCCATTTGCCCTTAGTCAAAGGAGCATTGTACAGTGTGGGCAATGGCTCTGGTGGGATTCAGAGCAAGAAAGTCCAGAGGTAGGAGATTCACTTCTGATTGGTGGCAGCTACCAAGGTACCCTTACAGGTGTTTAGGGTTGAGAAACTTGGCTACCTGTTGCAGACTCAGTCCTGGGTGTGGACAGCTTGTGAAAAAATCATGGTAGCAGTGGGATTTGAAAAGGATTGTCAATAACCTAGTTAACTATCCAGTCACAGAACAGGATATTACATAAGGGAACACAGTGTATACTACTACTGTTAGTTTTGTTTTAAGCAACAGTAGTTAGAGAGAAGACATTATGTCTGGACTGTATGAAACGCGACTTTGCTAAAGGAAAGGGGTGGGTTATGACGAAAGGCAATCAAGGGCAGAACTCATAAACGTCCTCAAGGGAAGTGACCAGGGAAGTGGTGGAGAAGTCAGTGCTAGCCGAAGTTGTGAGACAGAGGCTGGAGAGCATGAAAGTGAGCCATAGTAGCCAGGAAATAGGGCAGTTATGCAGGTACAAGAGGTTGGAGCAGGAACTTGCCTTGGTTAAGGCAAACACTGAGACAGAGCTACAGAAGATGAAACTGGAATCAGAGAAGGAGAAGAAGCAGAATGCTGATGCAAAGAAGTGAAAGGCTGAGGCAGAGCTGCAGCAGATACAGCTGGAAGCAGAGGAGCAAGAGAAAGAGTGCGAGTATGAGATCCAGCTGAATGAGCATGAGCACGAGCAAGAGATAAAGATTCTGCACCAGAGGACAACACCACAAACTATGAGTAATGGCATGAGGGCTGTGACCCAGGAAGTCAAAATTAATTGTAAAATGTTTCCTAGATATCTGGAGGGGGAGGATCTTGATTTTTTTGTCTCTTTTTTTTTTCATTATCGATTTCTCCCTCGGGTCTGCCCAGGTGGACTCTTTGGTCCCATCCCTTATCACTGAATCATAGCACTTAATGGCAGAAAAGGACTCCATGGTCCATCCAGTCTGCCCTTACCCCCCCCCCAGACTACCATGTTTGTTCCTTCCCCCTCTTGTTTGGCTATCTACCTCAGTCTTTGCTGGATCATCCCTTGACTCCCACAGATCACCCTCCATGGTGGGGATAGGTGGGAGGGCCATTCTCACCCCACCCAGAAACCCATATCCAGTTCTGGGACCCCTGCCATGTGGCAGTATGGAGCAGACAGCAGGCAGGCAGGATGTCACAGAGCCCAGGCCAACCTCTTTTCTGTCTTCTCCCTTTCCAACTCCATGGTGACACAAGAGCACATGTGTGTCGAGGGAGCGCATGTCGCTGGCCTCAGTCCTTCTCCATCCCTGACCAAAGTCTGCCTCATTAAGCTCAGCGCTACCACCAGACCTTACCTGGTGGCAACCAAGAGGAGGGATAACCCACTGTAACCCCCCTGTTACCCGGGGTTGCAAGAATCCCAGTTAGACCTAGTGGCAGGCAGGGAAGGCAGCTTGTGACACTCCAGTTAAATGGATTTCACACTGTCTCACTCTGTTCTCAGTCTGAGCTGAGACTGAGGGATGACATCATTTTAGAACTGTCGCAGCTGCATAAGCCACTTTGGAATGTTGCAGCTAGGGAAGTTAGGATAGAATGTTGGGGAATTTTGAAGTGATTCAAGAGCAGTTCTGTAGTAGAGTGCTGAAGATGGAGGAGGTGCTGCAGCTGCAGGCCCTCATAGCCCCCAGCTCTGACAAAGAGCTATATTTTGTTGAGGTGTGTATTCTCACCTGAAGTGGAACACAAGAAGAGCCAAGTGAATGGTAGAGACCACTTACAAGGTTCAGGGCCCATCCTGCAGGGATGGGGGAAGGGTCATACTACTTCGGGGCAACCCCTGGTCTGGCTAGAGGAAGAAGAAGCTGCCTAAATCTAGGTTCGTGCTGAGGCACCAGAAGTTTTAGTTGAGATTTCCTTGGAGAAGCAAAAGCATGTGGGCACCTGCAACCAAGGGGTGAGTTAAGCTCAGTAAAGGGCCAATGTGTTTCACCTGAGACAAGATGAATCTAAGTGACTTTTGTGCTGTGGGGTCAGGAAAAGACAGCCAAGTACAGTTTTGAAAGTTGTGGGAATTGGACTACTTAACTCTGTGGGGGTCTAGATAAATGGACACAGCCACTCATTAAGTATGTTTCAAGTTCAGCACAGGTGGGATGGAAGAACAAGTAAATTAAATGTGACATACATTTAAAGAGAATCTACACAGTAAAGTGTTTTCAGAGGATGAGGTGTTAAAGTCCAGAGAAATGGCGGTACAAATTATGGGAGGCGAGGTGGGAGACCCCCATCAGTAGTACCAATTCACCTCTACGGGTTTGCTTTGGGACACCTGTTGCTTTCTCTCAGGTACTTGGCCAGTGCCTGAGGAAAGTACCCAGATGTGGGATTGTTGAAGAAGATTCCCCTATGGAGCCAGAAGTGCTCAGAGGTGGTTTAGGGAGCCACCGAGAAATGTTCCATGCTACATGGAAAGTGTCCAAAGGGCTGGCAGAGAGCTGAGCCATGGAAAGAATGTAGTCCAGAGGGCTGGCAAGGGAGCTCAGCCAGGGAAACTGAAAAAGAGTTGAGTTAAGGCAGAATGCCCAGAGTGTTTCAAACCTGAGGGTTTCAGTGTAAAAGAGATGTGCTCTGATCGCCATAAATCTGCATTACCAGGAGTGTAGCCCCGTGGGGGTCAATCTATGCTTTGTTATTCTGTTGGATGTGAATAAAAGCCACACTTTAGAATCCCAACTTCTGGTATTGGACATTACAGTTATTGCTTCCTGTGTCCGGAGTTATTTGGGTGCCCCTGTGCAGAGTAGCTGAACCTAATCACTATGCCGAGTGACACCTTTCTCCCCAAATTTCAGGTTATAAAAATGGAGGCACTGAGTCATAGGACCTAGGCCCCTCAACCTGTCCATAGCCACACAGGCAGGGGTAGTAGCCCTCTCAGTTTAGCCCTGACTGGGGTTACATCTTGGAGGCTACCACTGGGATTCTGTTGAAATTTGGGAGAAGGAACAAGGAAGGTTGCTTGGATGGTGGCTAGCACTTTGACTATCTGTCAGAGAGTAGCCCAAAAAGTCTGAAGCAATGGCAACTAAATGTGCCACTGTGTGCTGCTGTCTATGTGCTGTTGTGATATTGCCAACTGTTTACCAAGGAGCAGTAAAGCCCGAGTGAGTATGCCCTTGTCCTGCAGCAAATTATAGCATTTGCCAGCTTTTAAGAGAGAGACCTGTTGTGCTTAATGGCCATGAAAAATGGTCAAAATGGTGCTCCCGCCGAGGAGCTGCAGTTAAGGAAAAAAAAAGTGGTTTGCCGTTTAAAGTTTGCCTGCTCGACGATCACCATGAGGAGAACATTCGAGAGGAAAGAGGCTCATTTGCAAGGTGTCGAGTGATTGGTGAGACTGCAATCAGTCCGGCCCTGAAGCCAGCTCTAGAGCGACTGCACAGCATTCGAGAGGGAGTGTGAGTGGAGTGTGTGAACTGGCTTGTTAGGAGGAGCGTAGCGGTGATTGAAAGTGCTGTAAAAAGCTTAAATCTGACTTTTTCTGTTTAAATTCAGGCTCAACCCGCATCTTGATCATCTGGACTGTGAGTGTGGTGTTCCAAGGGACAATCAGCAGGACTGCCAGCCCATTTCCTTTCAGAGGCCTCCAAGACTGGCTGCAGGCCGTTTTTTTCATTGCAGCAAACAGCTACTGATAACAGTGAGTACCAACCAAGTTAATAGCTCAAACTGTGTGATTTCACCAAAACGCCAGCTGAATCTGTGTGTAGCAGTGTAGTCACTTTGCAAAGAAGGACTGTGCCAAGTTTGAAAGAAGCTAAAACAAGAATTCTAAGCAATAGACTGTGAGCATAATTCTAGGTTCAGCAACAGTATAATTTTCAGAGCCATGTGACAGACTATGAGTTGTATGAGCTATGCAGCAAGAAATACAGGCAATCCTGTGCTATGAAATACTGAGGCTTTATGGGACTGTAAGCTAGAGCAATGTCTTCAGCAAGTAAAAAATCTATGGTAAATCATATAAATGTGCTAGCTGAAAGAACAGTGCAAGTTTGTGTAGTTTGAGCAATGTTATCAGTAGAGTATGTAAATCGGATGCGCAGTGGCTTGCCCATTTACGGAACATTGATGCATCAGAAGTGCTATCGCTGCGATTACAGGGTGGGGTAGTATGTAAACACAGCAGCAGAGGAGCCATTTTGAAAAAAAAAGTTTTCAGTGATGTGGGACTTGAAATAACAGTGAGCGTCGTTTGTTTTTCTCTGCAGTCATGGCTTCAGGACCAGTCCACTACCCGGATTATGCCCGGGCTGTGATAGCAGTAGAAGTCAACAAGTTGAAGGACATTGAGAAGTGTTACTATGGGGGACGACTGCCTCCTCATGTGGCGATTCCTGGATATCCAGTCTGAGTATGTGTGATGTGCTTAAATGCTGGAAGGGTCGTCTTCATGGTACCTCAGTGTTCTGGGAGCCTAGAGAAATATGGTTTGTTTAAAGGGCCCAAGATTCATTTGGCTCCCACATGGACAAAAGTTCAAGAATCTGCAGTTGGCAGCACACAGCACCAGGCGGAGCCTGTTGGAGAAGGTCCCTCAGAGTGTGGCACGAAGCAAGAGGGTGCAGATTTACAGACAGAACAATATGCTGATGTTTCAGAGTCTGAGTGGCAGAGAGACATTTCAGGAAGAGCATCAGTAGACCCTTGGAGAGGGGGCCTAGCCCAAGTCTCATAGGTGAAGACAAGACAAGGGAGGTCTTTGAATGGGAAGTTTCAACCTCTGCGCCCAGCGAAGAGTGGACAGTCTCAGGAGTGAGGACGACTGTTCACTCCTGGGTGAAGATTCTCAGTGAAGAAGAAGAAGAAGATGGGGAACCTATGTGGCCTTGTGAAGAAGGAACTGGTCCACCGCCTCAAGCTCTTGCCTCAGAGGAACCGATGGTAGAAGAGAGTGGTGACTCTGCAGCTCTGCCCCCACAAAGAAGAGTTAGAGATCCATTCTATGTCGCACTGAGTATGCGTAGCTGGCAGAACCAGGACTGGCCACCCCCAAGCCAAGCCAGAGGTCTCAAGTTGACCAAAGCTAGTAAAGAACAAAGACTGGTTCGTAGGAAAGTGAATGAAATCTATGGGATGTCGTTTCCTACCGTTCCTCGGAGAGTCTGGGAGGAGATTGAGAAAAGCAGGAAATCCTGGATTTGGGAAGAGGCAATGAAATGTGTGCATCCTGGTGCAAACAAGCATGTCAAGAACAAAATGTTTCAAGAAAAATACAGCCAATGGAAAAGAGGCAGGACACTGTTTATTGACACTGTTCGAATTGTGGTTGGAGAGGGACATGAAACCTTTCACAGTGTGGATTATGAGCACCCAGACAGGGTAATAATTCCAGCACCTGACCCATTGTGCTACTGGCCACAATGCAAAGACCTTCCTGTGAATGTGCCCATGCCTACCAAATGGAGAGCAGAGCAGTGGTAGCTAGTGCTGCCATCCAGCAGTTGCCGTACCTATGTTGTTCCACCAGACTAGTGTTCCAGGATCAGGTGCCCAATGTTCATCAGTGTTACAGTGTACTGGCCTTCCAGAATCCATCAACTGGCCCACCAGATGACTTCAGATCTAGAGAGGACACCAGCCCAGCTGTATCCTGATTCATTGCCTGGGATGCCGGATGACTTCAGACCAGCTGTTTTCTTTTTTCCTGTTCCAAGATTCCATCTCCTAGATGACATCATCCCAGCAGTTTCCAGATGTGCCTCCTGTCATTTCCGGAAGATGTCCACCCAGCTGTATCAGAAGAATGCTGCAGGGAGAGCCTTGCTGAGGACCAGGTGTGGTACCATTTTCATTCTACAAGGAACTGGTACGTCCAGACTTTTCTAATCTTATGACATTGCAGTACACACCTACACTAACAGACTCCAGATGTTTGAACTGTCCTCAAAGACTCTCCCCTTTGAGACTTTGGCCTGCTGGAACTGTGCTTCACCAGGCTATGGCCCAGGAGAGACTCTTTAATGGACTTGCCTTCGGGCACTGTGGTCACTAGATGGGACTTTAAGGGCACTCCATCCCCCCAGATATTGTGTATTGTAAATAATGTAAATGTTTTTTACTGTTTTCTAATGTTTATGCTGTTTTTTTCTACCTTTCTAAAAAATCTTTTTTGGGATTCTCCAGTGTTCAGATGGTAGGGGTTTAGATAGAACTGTGCATACAGATTAGGCGTGTTTTGTTTTTCTCTGTTTCTTGCAGGTGTTCCTGAAGAAGACAAGAAGAGAATACAAGAAGAGGAGGAGGGACTCAGCAGAGTTCCCCTTGTACTTTAGAGTGTAGTGTTTAAAGTATTGTTGTTGTTGTTACTGTATGTAACTTTTCCTTCCACCGGCATGGTTATGGGGGAGTGTGGGAGTAATGCATAGTGTATGGTATTAGCTCCTGGTGTGTGGTTGCATGGTGTCCAGGGTTGAGGGGAGGCCCTCTGTGTGTTTTGTTTTCGGGTCTTTGGTTAAAGGCAGATAGATTTTCCCTAGAGGGCTAGGGGGGATAGACAGGCTGTGGTCCTGACCTGCAGTAGGGGCTGCAGTACTGATCTATTAGGGCTATGCTCTGGACAGTTCTTCCAGAGTCACTGGGTAGCCATAGTCAGTGGGTAGAGTAGAGGCTGATGCGTCAGCCAATGGCCTCTGGGCCCTTAGCGTTGCCTGCCTGTGCCTAGCACATGGTGGGAGGACCTGATCACCCTCTCACTTAGGTAGCACATGAGGTGGGATGGCCTGGCTGGTAACTAATGACCATGTGGCAGTCATTTTCCTCACCAGGGTGAGTGTAGCCCCTGTTACATGGGGTTACAAGAATCCCAGTTAGACCTAGTGGCAGGCAGGGAAGGCAGCTTGTGACACTCCAGTTAAATGGATTTCACACTGTCTCACTCTGTTCTTAGTCTGAGCTGAGACTGAGGGAAGACATCATTTTAGAACTGTTGCAGCTGCATAAGCCACTTTGGAATGTTGCAGCTAGGGAAGTTAGGATAGAATGTTGGGGAATTTTGAAGTGATTCAAGAGCAGTTCTGTAGTAGAGTGCTGAAGATGGAGGAGATGTGCTGCAGCTGCAGGCCCTCATAGCCCTCAGCTCTGACAAAGAGCTATATTTTTGTTGAGGTGTGTGTTCTCACCTGAAGTGGAACACAAGAAGAGCCAAGTGAAGTGGTAGAGACCACTTACAAAGGTTCAGGGCCCCATCCCTGCAGGGATGGGGGGAAGGATTCCGCCTACTTCCGGGGGCAACCCCCTGGTCTGGCTAGAGGAAGAAGAAGCTGCCTAAATCTAGGTTCGTGCTGAGGCACCAGAAGTTTTGGTTGAGATTTCCTTGGAGAAGAAAAAGCATGTGGGGCACCTGCAACCAAGGGGTGAGTTCGCTCTGATAAAGGGCCAATGTGTTTTCACCTGAGACAAGATGAATCTAAGTGACTGTTACTGTGGGGTCAGGAAAAGACAGCCAAGTACAGTTTTGAAAGTTGTGGGACTTGGACTGCTTAACTCTGTGGGGGTCTAGAGAAATGGACACAGTCACTCATTAAGTATGTTTCAAGCTCAGCACAAGTGGGATGGAAGAACAAGTAAATTAAAGGTGACATACATTTAAAGAGAATCTATACAATAAAGTGTTTTCAGAGGATGAAGTGTTAAAGTCCAGAGAAATGGCCAGGTATGAATTATGGGAGCGGAGGTGGGAGACCTCTATCAGTAGTAACCAAATTCACCTCTATGGGTTTGCTTTGCGACAACTGTTGCTTTCTCTCAGGTACTATGCCAGTGCCTGAGGAAAGTACCCACACGTGGGATTGTTGAAGAAGATTCCCTTATGGAGCCAGAAGTGCTTGGAGGTGGTTTAGGGAGCAACCGAGAAATGTTCCATGCTATATGGAAAGTGTCCAAAGGGCTGGCAGGGAGCCAAGCCATAGAAGGAAGCTAGTCCAGAGGGCTGGCAAGGGAGCCGAGCCAGGGAAACCAAAAAAGAGCTGAGTTTTCCGAAACCTGAGGTTTTCAGCATAAAGAGGATGTGTTCTGATCTCCATAAATCTGCATTATCAGGAGTGTAGCCCCGTGGGGGTCCATCTACGCTTTGTTATTCTGTTGGATGTGAATAAAAGCTACACTTTAGATTCCCAACTTCTGGTATTGGACATTACAGTTATTGCTTCCTGTGTCCGGAGTTATTTGGGTGCCCCTGTGCAGAGTAGCCGAACCTAATCACCATGCCAAGTGACACCTTTCTCCACAAATTTCAGGTTATAAAAATGGAGGCACCGCGTCATAGGACCTAGGCCCCTCAACCTGTCCATAGCCACACAGGCAGGGTTAGTAGCCCTCTCAGTTTAGTGCCAACTGGGGGTTACACAGCCACCCCAGTCCAAGAGAGGAGAATTACCAGGTGACTGCTCTATCCTCTGCCAATCCTCCCTCAACTGACTCTCTGGCTGCCTGAGCTCATTCCCCAACTTGGGTTGCTGGCATGGCAAGAGGTAAGCACGTGATAGCACCTCAACCTCAACGCTACTGAGCTGGCTTTATCTTGATGTGTTTTAAGATTCTTTTGAGAGAATCGTGGTAATTTGAATTGGGCAGCTTACCTTTTGCCACTGCTTACAGGCTAGGCATTAGAGGCTTTCACCAGAATGGACAATAAGGACTGCATGGACTATGAGAAAGTGAAAAATGGCTTGCTAAAGCATTTTGAATTAACTCCCAAGGTGCATAGGCAAAAATTTAGAGTGTTAAGAAAAGGACTAGGAAATTGCTATGCTGAAATTTGTGTGCAGCTAAGTAATTTGTTAGAATGCTGGGTAGAGGGTGCAAAAGCTTGCTCTGTAGAGGAAATAAAAGATTTATTTCTTATGGAACATTTCCTAAAAACTGTACCCGAGAAACTGAGAATGTGGTTGTTGGATAGAACTCCAAGCGTCTTGAGGAAGGCAGCCTAGCAGGCTGATCAGTTCATATCCAGCTGTCATACCCTTCTCATAAAGGTAATGGGGAGGGACATCAGGTGGTTTTAAAGGATCCCCAGTGGGGCAACTTAGAGGAAGCCAGCCTGTGCTTGACCCAAAAGGGAAGCCAAGTGGTTTCAGAGGTAAAGAGTCAGGGGAACACAGGCATTACTTCTGTCAGAAACTGGGGCATCATGATTGTCTGAAAAATGTAAAAAAAAAAGGGGGGGGGCTAGTGCAGCAGGAGGGGGCAACACTGGGAACTCCCAGCAAATAATGGCCTGTACACAGACTGCAGTGCCCTCTAACTCCACTGAAGATATGCACCCAGTGGTGATGAATAGATTGGTAGCACAGGAATTAGGGACACAGAGGCCTCCATTTCTATGGTGAAGCAGGATTTGATTCATGAGGAACAGATCCTGTCTGGCTAGTTTTCTCATATTAGAGGGGTGATGGGTCTGGCAGTCTTAGTTCCAGTGGCCCAGATCTTCCTAAGCTGGGAATGTGGTCAGGGCATATGGGAGGTGGGTGTTGTACCAGACCTGCCCATAGATGTGATTATGGGGCATGACTTCAATAGCAGGGCCAATACTGTGTGTGCCACTACCCACAGCAAGGCTAGGGAACAGGCTCCTGAGGATGCAGAGGGGGTGGTGCAAGAGGAAGCAACCCTACCACAGTAGCAGGGGAAGTTGTAGCTGAAGGATGTGCTAGGAGCAGCAGTTCTGAGCCACAGCTATAGATAGAGGAGAGTGGCTGTCTCACAGGAGAGTGTGTTTTGGGCAAGGTGAGGCGAACAAAGCTGGTGCATAGCTCAGCGAGCTGATCCATCCCTCCAGAAATTAAGTGAGTTAGACCTCCAGTGTGGAAGGTGACTTTCCAAGTTCTGAAAAAGGGAGGTGTACTGGGAGAATGGGTTCCTGAACTGTGAGTCAGTTCCTAAGGGAGGACCAGAGGAAGGGGTACTCTGGCAGATAGTCATTCCTAGGGAATCTGGCCTTAGCCCACAATATACCTTTTTCTGGACACTTAGGGGTCAGCCATACAAAAAGGTGACTGACTAACAATTTTTACAGGCTCAGTATTTTTAAAGACATGGCAAACCATTGCCAGACTTGTTTGCAGTGCCAGCGGGTGGGAAAGATTGGCGACAAGGCTAAGGCAGCTTTGATTCCCCTGCCTATTATTGAAGACCCATTTAGGCAAGTTTCCATGAGCATTATGGGGTCATTTAGTATCCAAAGTTATATTGGCAAGCGTTACATCTTGGTGGTTGTAGATTATACTATGATATACCCAGAGGCAGTGCCCTTGTCCTACACTGAGGCTGAGAAAGTTGCCAGAAAACTGATGGGAATATGTAGCCAGGTGGGTTTCCCTAGTAGATTTTGTCAGCCAAGAGCACCAACTTTATGTCTAATTTGATGACTAGTCTTTAGGAGAAGTGTGGAGTGAGGCAGCTCAGTGCCTCCCCATACCTTCCTTAGACTAACAGTCTGGTTGAGTGATTTAATGTGTCTCTTAAGCCCTTGTTGAGAGCATTTGCTGACCAGCATGCAAGAGAGTGGGACAAGTACTTTCCCCATCTCTTAGTTGCATACAGGGATGTCTCCCAAGAGTCTACATGGTGCTCGCCCCTCAAACTCTTATTTGGTCATTGGGCAAGTTGCCTCCTTGATTTAGTAAGGGATGAATGGTAGGGTAAGCTTGCTTCCTAAGTGGAATCTGTTGTGAAGTATGTCCTGAATTTCAGGTATAGGTTAAAGGAGCTCACAAAGTTCACCCAGGAACACCCAACCTCTCCACAACAGAGACAGAAGACATGGTAAGACCACGGGGCCAGAAGTCAGGAGTACAAGGCTGGGCAATAGGCGATGGTGCTCATCCCCATCTGGTGGAATAAACTGGAGGTGCCTTGGGAGGGTCCATACTCACTGGTCAGGAGGGTGAACAATATTAACCATGTGGTGGAGCTGCCCGACAGGAGGCACAAGTAGCTGATCTACCGCATGAACATGTTGAAGCCCTACCATGACCAAGACAAGATGGTCCTGGCTGCATGCAGATACCCAGAGGAGGAGACAGGGGTGGACAGGCTGGTGGATCTCTTGAGAAAGGTTAAAGGAGAATCCTCAATGTATGCTGTCTACCTCTTGGAGAGGCTGTCACTGGCCCAAGCTACTAAACTGTACAGGGTGCTGTAAACACTCATGGGGATGTTCATAGGGAAGCCAGGGTAAGACACACTGGCCCAGCACCACGTGGCTACTGGGTCCCATGCCCCCCTTGAGGCAGCCACCATTCTGAGTCCCTCAGGGTATAAAACATGCTATAGAGGAGGAGATCAAGGAGAAGCTGGCTTTCTGTGTGATCCAGGAGTCCAGCAGTCCCTGGGCCTCTCCAGTGGTACTGGTCTCCAAAAAGGATGGGACCACGAGGTTCAGCATCGACTACCGCAAGCTCAATAGCTGTATGGATTTTGATGCATACAGTACCCCAGGCCCAAGACAGACTGATGTCTTAGAGAAGTTAGGGGGAGATGATGTGCCTGACCAGCATATACCTGACAAAGGGTTGACAAGGACTTTTGGCAGGTGCAAACTCCAACAAGCCCTGTATGAGTTAGTAAAGTGGATAGGAACAACTGAGGGTGACAATGAGGTTGAGGCACCCCCTGAGGAAGACTCAGTTGAGTCAAAGCACTGAGGTTAGTGGGGTAGCAGTGTTTACCTGCACTTTCACAGACCTTATTTATTTATATATTTTTTCCTCTTTCTCTTTATACTCCCCTGGCCATCGACACTCCTCTCTTCTAGATCCTTATGCCTTATCGTCCCTGCCTCTCTGACCATCCAAGCTGCCTCATCCCCACAGAGCCTTTGGTTTACCCCCAGGTGGGGTCAAGCAGGTGGGCCTCACCTAGCCCTTTCCTTGTCACATTGGGATGCAGGTTTGGTGGCAGGTAGGAGGCACTGGGGATTGGGGCTAGCGCTCCATCTACCAAAGATGCCATGGCCATTTCCCATTTTTTCTGTGGATGTTGCGTGATCCCCTGACGTCAGGACTCATAGCGTAATATCCCATGACATCCTCACTGCATCTCGGCATGCTGTGCTCCAGACCTCTGTCTGGGTCCAGTCTTGCCTTGGGACGTTGACCCCTCCCTCCTCCTTGGAGAAGATGAGCTGTCCTTGGGACGCTCAAGTCTTCTGCCCCGGCCGGCCCTCCAACTTCCCGGGCTCGTTCCCGAACCTGGGTCACTGGCGTCACAAGCAAAAATCCAACCACTGTGCTGGCAGGCCAGCCTGGTTTGTTATTTTTTAAGTTCACCAGTCATTAAATATGTTTGTATCAACTTTTGGATCTGCTTGTTGTTCCTATCCACTTTACCGAGTGCTACAGAGCTTGTTGGAGTGTTTCATGTGTGGGTCTGGTCACCCTTTACTGATAGCACTGACCCTGTTTGGTTTGGATTATGGTTTTTACCAGTTGGAGGATCATTCTGTTGGTAGGTACCTTGACCCCTTAAGCCAGCGAGAGAGGCTTGTGGACCACATTCTGAATAGGGCAGGAGCTTTTTACTGGCATACATGGATGACATTGTCATCTATAGCCATACCTGGGAAGATCACATCAGGCACGTAATGGAGGGGTTCCGCCAACTGCAGGTCACTGCGCTGATAGTCAAGGTGGAGAAGTGCCAGATGGGAATGGCAGAGGTGTCATGCCTTGGGCACAGAGTGGGGAGTGGGTACATCTGGCCTGAGCCCGTGAAAATTGACTATGAGAAAGGTATGGACCTTCTTAGGGACAGCAGGGTACTACTGTAAGTTTGTGCCAAATTTCAGCAGCATGGCCAAACCCTTACCCAGTCTTATGAGGAAGAAAATGTTAGATAAGATTAAGTAGGCAGAAACCTGCAATACCGCATTCCACCAGCTGAAGGAGGCATTGTGTCAGGCACCTGTGCTTGTCAGCCAGTACTAGTCTCTGAGGTTCATTGTGCACATAGATGCATCTGATCATGAGCTAGGTGCCGTTCTGAGTTGGGTTACGCACTTGGAAGAGGAACACCGAGTCATGAACACCGAGTCATGTACCTGTGCAGGTAGCTGCTGCCCAGAGAGGAAGCCTATGGCACAATCAAAAAGGAGTGTCTAGGTATTGTCTGAGCTTTTCAGAAGCTGCAACCTTATCTGTGTGGGAAAGAGTTCATCTTAGTCACTGATCACAACCCTCTCACATGGCTGCATAGGACCAGCGGGCAAAACCCGAAACTGCTAAGGTGGAGCCTGATGCTGCAGTCCTGTAACGTGGACATTAGGCACCACAGTGAGTTGCAGCATGGAAACACTGATGGGTCATCTAGACAATACCTAGGGCCAAGAAGCAAAAAAGAAGTGGTGAGGTGCTCTGAGGAACTAGTGTGAGGTTCGCACAGAGAGTGAACTGAGGCCAAAGGAAGTGGAGTTAGCTGGCTGACATGAAAAACAAACATCCTTTAGGAGAATGTGATTTTCATTTCTCATTGTGGAGGGATGTAGCAGTAATCTATTTTTCCTTTTTTTTTTATGTTGGCTTGCTGCACGTGTGCATGTTAACATCTTGCTAAGAGAACAGCATTTCAGAGGTGTGTCAGTGTCTGGTCCAGCGCAGCTCAGGCTACAGTGGACACAACAGTGACAGTCCAAGGATCAGCAAGGCTCATCATGATGCTGTTCCCTTGCTTGCTGGGTGGAAACTTTGTGTAGTTGAAAGGAAGGAGCGGGGCTATCCTTTCATGTGCATGACACCACCCAGCAGCTAACTGAGTGGCATAATGATCAGCCTGATGCCATCCTCCTCCCCAAGCGATAAAAACAATCCTACCCTCTACTGAATATCCTTCCCACCTCCCCATTGCTTCCCATGCCCTGTTTTAATATCTCACCCTGTGCCGAGTATCCCTCCCACCTTCCCATCACTTCCCATGCCATTTAAGGATAAAACTGACACTGGGGTGACCAATCCCCAGTGTCGGTACATGAATAGAGAGGTTTCTGAATTACAGCCTTTTAAAGAGGATCATAGGTGCCGGGTTTGTAAAATGATTGGTGGGGCCCAGGGGTCAGGAGACAAAGCCCCCAGCAGGGGGTCTATGGGAGCAGAGCCCCCTATACCTCAACATTAGTCTGTTCTCCTCGTTTTCACTCCACTTTGGAACAGCTCCCCTCATTTTAGTATTTGGGTATGAGATTATGTTTTCAAAGGTTCCCTTGCCCATTCCATGCTTGCTAATTAAATATCTAGGCACTGCATTGTGCTGTCAAGCTTGTGGAAGAACCATCTTTATACATCTACAGTATGAATGTAACATGTACATTCAACAAGTAACACCAGGGTAAGAGATTTTTAAACACAGCAAATGGTGGCCATCTTTAATGACGTCAGTCATTAATTATAAAATAAGCTCTAAAAACTGTTTTAACAGTTTCTGGGAAAGCAAAAAATATACTGAGCATGAATCTTAGGTTGTCAGAAATACATTTTCACTAAAAAAAAAAGAATGAACTTTTTCGCCAATTAACAAATACTGCTGATTTAAACACTCGACGCCCCTCATCTTTCCTTTTAATGTCAACTGTTCTCTTCTGTCTTATTCCCCTTCCCCAGTCAGCCATCAGCCCACCACAGTCACCTCAACATACCTGGCAATTGTCTCTGATTATGAGGGATGTCACTCATTTTACCCCTCAAAATTGCTCTATCCCTCTCCCATCCCTCATGGAAAAGGGGCTGCTCCAACAGAGAATGTGATGTAAATTCAGACTTTAAAGCAGAAATTCATAACAGATGCCAAGTCAAAAACAAACTTTTGTACAAGTAAGTGCAATGTTTTTCACAGCATTCTGAGCTTGTATCTCCAAGTTTGAGGATGTGTCCCTCATTGAGAGTGACACTGTCTTTCATTGTCCCTCATTTTGACTGTTCCCTCATTTCAGTGACAAACGGTTGAGAGGTATGCACCTCACCTCTAGTCAGGGTGACTCTTCATCTTTTTCTTAGGTTTTTTTTTCCAAGTGTTGAAGTTCTCTTGATCTCTCTTGTTCCCCTTCCCCACTCAGTTCACCTGCAGCCAGGGTGACTTCTCACTCCTCATTTTTCTAACCCCTCAGCTGTGTTCTTCTCTCTTTTTCCCCCTTCCCCACTCAGTGACAGCCTCAGGCTGGCATGCCAGCCCACTGCCGTCACCTCACCTCCAGCCAGGGTGATGGTCATGACTGACTCCTCTTTTTTCCTTTTTTTCAAATTGTCTTGTTCCTCTTCCCCACTCAGCCACCAGCTCACCACAGAGTCACCTCAACGCCACTCTGTGCCACGTGATTATAACCTGTAAAATTTCTGGTCATAATTCCCATAGTGGCTATCATAAAATATTGTTTGTGGCTACTAGAATTTTAAATGGCTAGTGACCCACTTTGCTCTAAATTTTTCACTTGGTGGTACTTTTTTGTGGGGTCAGTGATGTAAATTAAATCATCATTGACCTTATCTGCCACTCTTTTTGTACTGTTGCTATTGTACTTTATTTATTTGCAACTGCACCTGTAAGAGACTTGGATAAATAGCCTGCTTTACGAACACTTCCCCTCTCCCTGACAAGGCACTTGATGCAAAACCAGTTGGTGGGCTCCTGTACGCTGCCTCCCTGTCTTCAGGCGGGTATTTGCATCTTTGCATTTTTGACTGATGTTACTTAACTAAAGCTTTTCTTCAGCATGTTACAGTAGTGTCTAGTGCCAGTTTTTGTTGCTGCCCATGAGGGAGGGTACCCTTGCACTGTTGCACATCCACAATTGTTTTTCTGCATATGCACAATTTTGAAAAAAGTTGGCTTTTTATGATGTTTTTGTCACATTTTATGACAGCTGTAGGGAAGATTTGTTTGTGTAACTGTGCAAAAATATTGCATGCCTGCTATTACCAGGCATACAGTATAGTACAGACAATTTGCAGCTCATTCTCTTTATGTGATTGCAATGAGTTAAAAACTAATTGTTTCTTATTTCCACAGCTGCAAAATATGGTTTTTGACAGAAAAAACACTCAGGCTGCTCATTCAGAGCTTAGTAGAAACCAGCTAACAACTACTGTAGATATTAGTGATGAAGAGGTTTCTGGTGCACAGCCTGAACAGCACAAATGCTAGGAGGCTTTAAACTGGTTGTACAACAAGTTTGATGTGAACTGCACTGCTGCTTTTTTTTACACATCTGCATAAAAATTAAAAACACTGCCAGTGTGAAAACAAAGGCTGATTGCGAGAATTTTTCCCTATACCAGTGAGTTATACATGACTTTGTCCTTGGGTCACACCTGACCCTTTGAAAATTGGACCTCTTTTATTTAGGCCTGCCCCTGTACCATATTGCCACCTTAGTATAGCAATGGTCCCTGTATTCACGGGGGGATCGGCACCTGCCAAGGCCACTAAGCTGTATGCTGTATACTGTTAACATGAGGAAGGGAAAAGGACTCACCGAACTACTGCTGGTTCTCTATTATGGTTCCTTTATTGATGCAAAAAATGCAAAATAACAACTCTAACCATAAGAACAAAGTCCAGATTACTTCCTTCTTCCTCCACCCACTCCCTACATGCGACATGAGTCACCTGATGCATTTTGCCAATCAGGGCTTTCTCAAAGGTGATCACATCACAGTACTACCAGTGCTTAAATCGAAAAAACTTTCAAGGTGCAGTGTGCCATATGTACATAAACTGCATGAAGTACTGCGAAGGTCCACTAGTGCAACATTTTAAAATCCGTTCATAAAGTCAGTCTGTTCAAACACCCTTTAGAATGTTATGTACCTCGCTTATAGCAACAAGTATTTCTCTCTAGCAGCACATATATAGAATAGTGGATGGGTGAACATCCACAACAAGGCTGTGTTTCCATCGAGGGAGTTGATGACATCACAGAGACCTCGAGAGCGAAGTTCGAGAGGGGTACGTTGACTCATCAACTACCGAATGAAACATGAACAGTTGTGGATGTTCCCCCATCCACTGTTTTATATAGTACATGGTTTTTTTTTGTTTGTTTTACATTATTTTTTTTTCTGTTACTTGCTGTAGGTGCTGCTCCGCTCCTGCTCACGCCCGTTCCCGCTTATGCTCAGTCCAGCTTCTCAGTTTCTCCTCTGCACATCGCTAGTTTTAAAATCAGGGAGAAAAAAGAGAAATTGTGTTTTCAGAAAGGGAGCCATGTATGGCTCTCTGTGTCTCGGTGACTCCACTGCTCGGCGCTCGCTAAATCGCACCGCCATGTTTTTTGGTTTTTTCTAGAGAGCCTCGTCTGAGCCAGTCAGGCGGCAGGTCAAGGGTAAAAAGTTGTTGTACTATCGATGTGACGTCAGAATGATAGTACAACAACTTTTTTGACCTTTGAACTGTACTACAACAAGATTTTAGCAGTTGCTGAAATCCATGCACAATAGACAGCACCCATGTACTATTATATTATAAGCAGCATTTCCAAAACATGGCAACAATTTGAGATAAGGCTTAAAGAGCTAATGCACAGATTAAATAGAATGAATGAAATATATGAAGTGTGCAAGGTTCACAACTACTGCAGCATTATTGATTACCACTGAGATTCAATCTATTGTCCATGATCAATATATTATTGCACTATATTATTTTAAGAACCATAATATTTGCTTTATCATTTTAAAGTGCAGTTTAGGTTTATAATGTTTACAGGCGTACACTACAAGGCAAAGCCAAGGCACCTGGTCCTGATATTTATAAAAAGGAATGGTCAACCCTGATGGTGAAAACCCAGTGACATGCATTGTATCCAATGAATACAGCCGCATAAGGTGACAGGTGCATATCTGGAAATTAAAAATGAAACAAAAAGCATTATTCATTATTCATTGTACTCCTTTGCATTTCTAATGACACATTCTTCATAGCCTCTTTTTCTTGGTCTGTCTGTCAGTTCTTGGGCACTTTCTTCATATAATCTTTCATTGCCACAGTTCCTCTTGACTCTTATATATTGACCCTTAAGAATTGCTCTGATGGTGTGATAGGGGTGGCTACTACTGGCCTGTAATAATGTATTCCTATCAGTAGGTTTTTGAAACAGGTCAGTAGTAAGCCCCACTCCCCTCTCCTCCCCAATCCTGTTGTATGATCAAATCCAAAAAATGAATCTCTTGTATGTTGCTGGTTAGTGAAAACTTAAGGTTCTGGTTACTCCCTTCTAAATAATTAATAAAATAGACTAGGGTGTCTGTGTTACCTTTCCATATAATAATAATGTCATCTATAAAATGTCTCCACAGACTTAAATGGCATAAAAATGGATTTTGTCCACTTCTGACATAAACATGTTCCCATTTAGACATGAACAGGTTTGTGTAATTGGGGGCAAAACTTGCCCCCATAGCTGTCCCTTTTTTTCGTAAAAAGAACTCATTTTTATAGAAGAAAGCATTACATTCCAGAACAAATTTAACTGACTGTTATAACCTCAGTGGGAGGGTCCTTTACTTCTCTGTTGTCTAAGAAGAATTCTAAGTGCTTCTAATCCCTCCTCATGAGGTATGTTTGTGTACAGGAATTTACATCGAGAGTGACTAAAAGGCCATCTTCTTCTATGCAAATGTCTCCCAGTAAATGTAGTACTTCCCCTGTATCATTAAGATATGCTGGAGTATTTTTTGCCAATTCTGAGATGTTAAAATCTAAAAATTTCACTAAGGGTTCTGTCAATGAATTACTTCCTAAGATGATAGGTCTCCCAGGTGGATCCTCTAGGGATCTGTGTATTTTTGGGAGACAGTAAATACTTGCTTTAACAGGGAATTCCACTTCTAAGTATTCAATAGTTTGCTCAGGTAATAAAGCATTTTCACTAAAGAAAGTCAAATAACCATCTATTTCTTTCTTAAATTTCATGGTGGGATCAATGGTTAACGTTTTATAAAAATTATCATCATCCAACTGTCTATAGACTTCCTTATCATAGTCAGCAGAGTTCATAATCACAATAGCCCCTCCCTTATCTGCGACGTTTATAGTTAATTGTACATTATGGCCAAGCTGATTTAATGCATCTGATTCTTCACTGCTAAGGTTATGATAGAATCTATTATCAGTCTCCTTAAATAATTTCTCAATGTCTCCCTCACAGCATTTTAGAAAAGTCTGGAGTCATAAGGGGGCAAAAGGTCCATTGGGGTTTAAATGTCTGTGTATTACCCTTTTCGTTATTAATATTCTCACCTGTCCCATGTTCCACAGATATGGGGTTCATAGCCAAGTCTTGTTCCTTCCAGCTGAAAAAGGATTTCAGGCTTAAATTTCTCCCCATTTTGTTTAGATCCACTATGGTTTCAAAAGGTTCAAATTTCTTAGTAGGGGTGAAGGAAAGGCCTTTGCTGAGTACTCTTTTCTCAATATCCGACAGTGGGTAATCCGATAGATTGATAACATTTAATACTGCATCCTCCCTCTCTGTCATCATCCTCTGCAATTCCTTCCCCTGGTATTCCCTGAGCCTCTTCTTCCTCCTATTTGTAGCCCCTCTGTAGATTCTCCTCCTGGGTTCCATTTGGTCACTCTCCAGCTGTGCCAAGGGACAAATGGTGGGGGGGGTGGCACTGAGATAGCACATGTTTCCTCTTCGCCTAAAAAAACATCAGTATCCTGATTATCCTCTATTTATATATTGGATCCTATTTGTAGCTTCACTGGTGTCCTTTGTGACGTTTGTGTTAGCTACTTGCCTGGGACTAGTCCAATCAAAGCTCCTTCCTCTCTGTAGTCCCTCTCGTCTCTTTCAAAATTCTGTTTTTTAATGTTCCTTATTTTCTCATTGTATCATGTTAGATTCTCAGTGAAGTTGTCTCTAATTGATCATACTGTGGAGAGGTTTGACATTTTTTAATTACTTCTTCTTTAGTGTTAAGTTCCCCTTCCACTTCCTTTTGGATTACTGCATTCTCTGTTAATATCAATTCCATATATTCTTTGCTGGCTTTATGGCTTATTGCCATTTCTCAGTGAAACCTTCTCTGCTGGCTCCACAATTAGGTTTTTTTAAATACCCTCAGGCATCTAGGAGCTCTTTCTACTTCTAAGTAGGCTCTTAGGCTGATCTCTTCCCATGGTAGTCTCTTCAATTTGTGGGCCATTTGTTCAAACTGTGTAAAAGCTTGTTTAATGTTCACCAGGTCTGACAAACTACTTGTGCTGTCATTTAGAATATTCATGTAGCTGGTCACACAGCTTGTTTGTCTGAGCACTAATTCTCCTAGGGAGCGGGTGTCCAGTTCGTGCTGTTCCTGCCGTGTATGTGCTATGGATATTCACTGTATTCTTGACTGTGTTAAAACAGGAGTACTGGTGAAAACCAGCAATTATGCCTTTTTTTCTCTTTTAGAACCTATGCTGGTTGCAAAGAAATACTTAGGTCAGCAATTGGGGGATGCAACCGCACCCAGGAATGGCAGTGCCATAATCAAAAAACCATAAGGCAATGGTCCCTATAATCACTGGGGAATCGGCACCTGCCAAGACCACTAGGCTGTATGCTGTTAAGATGAGGAAGGGAAAAGGTCGAACCAAACTACTGCTGGTTCTCTATTATGGTTTCTTTATTGATGCAAAAAAATGCAAGATAAAAACTCCAACCATAAGAACAAAGTCCAGATTACTTCCTTCTTCCTCCACCCGCTCCCTATGTGTGACTTGAGCCACCTGACGCATTGGTGAATATGATAGAGCTATAGAGAACAAAGATAAAAAAAATGCATTAGCCATACATGTTCAAAAAATTAGGAATAGAATTAAACATTCCTTCCTCTTCGCTGGTCTGAAAAACTTGTTCTATCTAGAAGAGGGGGAGATCATGACAACTTTACTTTTGAATAGAGAAAAGTTTTGGATATACAGTACTCTTTGCAAATGATAAATGGAAAAGGGCCTAATGGTAGAATTGAAATTAAGCCCTTTTGGAAAAAGTGATTTTAAAGTAGTTTATTTATGTTTCCAATACACACTGTAGTGTCATAACTGTGTGATATATAGTATATAGAATTTGCATTTTTGATATTGAATAATTATTTTCTTTTCATTTTTAATTTCCAGATATGCACCTGTCACCTTATGTGGCTGTATTCATTGGATACAAAGCATGTAACTGGGTTTTTACCATCAGGTTTGACTATTCCTTTTTATAAATATCAGGACCAGGTGCCTTGGTTTTGCCTTGTAGTACACGCCTGTATACATTATAAACCTAAATTGCACTTTAAAATGATAAAGCGCAGATTATGCTACTTAAAATAATATAGTGCAATAATGTATTGATCATGGACAATAGACTGAATCTCAGTGGTAATCAATAATGCTGCAGTAGTTGTGAACCTTGCACACTTCATATATTTCATTCATTCTATTTAATCTGTGCATTAGCTCTTTAAACCTTATCTCGAATTGTTGCTATGTTTTGGAAATGCTGCTTATAATATAATGTGCTGCTGGAGATAAATACTTGTTGCTATAAGCGAGGTACATAACATTCTAAATGGTGTTTGAACAGACTGACTTTATGAATGGATTTTAAAATGTTGCACTAATGGACCTTCGCAGTAGTCCATGCACTTTATGTACATATGGCACACTGCACCTTGAAAGTTTTTTCGATTTAAGCACTAGTAGTACTGTGATGTGATCACCTTTGAGAAAGCCCTGATTGGCGAAACACGTCAGGTGACTCACATCGCACGTAGGGAGCGGGTGGAGGAAGAAGGAAGTAATCTGGACTTTGTTCTTATGGTTGGAGTTTTTATCTTGCATTTTTTGCATCAATAAAGGAACCATAATAGAGAACCAGCAGTAGTTTGGTGAGTGCTTTTCCCTTCCTCATCTTAACAGCATACAGCATAATGGCCTTGGCAGGTGCCGATCCCCCTGTAATGACAGGGACCATTGCCTTACTGTTTTTAGATCATGGCACCTACAGTAGCATCCCCCAGATGCTCACTTTAGTATAGCTAGCAAGAATATTCCATCCAGTAATTTTTATTAAGATCATATTTTATGAACTGATAATTAGAAATTACAAATTAGACTTGGGATTGAATTAATTGTCCAATGTCCCACTGTATAATTTCAGTTTGTTGTGGCAGGAAATATGTGCACAAATGTCCTCATTACACAACCAACCAAAATAGCCATATGTACTGAGGAAAACATAATTGCCAGGGGGAGCAGCAGCAGCCCCGGTAAGTAAGTTGTATTGTAAAAGATGGTTGTCTGATGTTTCAGCAAACAAGTACATGGGGATCAGAATGTGGCATAGAGATCTGGTCAGTCCACGTCCACTTCATGGGAATGCAGAAATTATGCAAGTTCCATCTCCTTCCCGCCACCGACTGAATGGTTGAAGTGAAAACAGCCCAACTGGCTCAGCTTCCCCTTGCTTCCCAGACCTTACTTGGCTCTTTGGGGGTACTGTACTGTTACCTGTAATGTTAGATGATTTTATTCTTAATGAGGCACTCAAGGCACATATCCAGCCTGTGGAGTTCCACACCTGCAGACAGGTGCATGCTGACGGTATTCCCCAACAGCAGCAACCTGTCTGCGGGCATGCCCCCCCAGTGCATAGCACTGTACAGGGTGGCTGAGGGCAAAGTCACGGACCTGGGTGGGCATCCAATCGGATGCCCATCCAGGATCTAACAGTGGATCCCTTACGCGGCTGGGCACACACAAGCTGAATGCCCCTCTGGATGGACAGCCGGGCAGCTGTGGTGGTGTGTGGTGGGCAGTGCCGCCATCCATTCTGAGACATGGCACCAACAGACCATGTGGGAGGAGGGGGTGTCAGTGCTGCAGGTGTGTGTGGGTGGGGGGATATCGATGGACAGCAGTATGTGGACAGGACCCAGGGCACCCTGTGACCATGTGTGTGGGTGAGGGGGTTGTACTACCAGGGACAGGTGCCCACATGGGAGGGGGGGGCTGCTGTCTGGGGAAAGGTGCAGCCAAGAGGGGTGTGTTCCTTGCCAATGCAGTGTTGGGCCATGGGCAGCATGGGCACCGTGGTCCTGCCCTGGGGTGGGCGTGCAGCAGCAGGGGATGGGGCGGCACCATATGTGTGTGTGGGGGTTAGCCTCTGAGGTACAGGGATGGAGCTAGTCCACTCTGTGGGGAATGCCCACCTGCCTCGGGGCTGTTATCTCATCCAGTGTGCACGGGGCAGAGCATGTAGGGGATTTATGGTAGGGTTTACCTGGCATACCACCCCCTATGTGCCCCGTTGTGCAGCATTACATGGCTCTGTGCATGCTGCATAGTACTGGCACGCCCCACACCCACCCCCTGCATGTTGCAGTTCACACGGGTGGGGGATAGGGTGCGTGGGGGCTGCACGCCCCCGTACTGCATCCCACGTGGGGGGGTGCAATGGGTGCGGAGTGTCTCTGCGCCTCACTTACAAGGTGCAGAGGTGCTCCGCACCTTCAAACATAGGTCCCAATGTATGTACAGCACCCTGAGCCTACAAGAATGGGTGCTTTAGAAAAAAAATGCCTTGTCTGTAATTCTGAGACTGTATCACCAAGCTTTATTGTTAGGTGTCCTGTCAAATGTTTATTTTACTACTGTTACTGTACATAGAGTATAACTGAAATGAAGGTGCCCATTCTTGCTTTAGACACACATATATAATATATATATATATATTTTTCTCACCCCAGGAATACTCCAATATTCCTAACTCTTATGCAGTATGCCTTTAAGCCAGATCTGCCCGGAGATGGAACATTATGCTAATGATGGAATCATTGGCTCGTGCCACTTTTTTAAATGCTGCCACCTATCAACTGCCTACATTCTAACCCTCAGATTTCTCTCTCCGCCTGTCAAGACTAGATGCTTGGAGATCATTTCCTTATCATCTCGCTGTAAAACATTAAATAAATACATATAAGTATTATTTTATTTTCATTTGCTGCCCTTATCTTTTTTATAATTTCATTTTTATTGGTTGAGACATATGGTATACATTACATTTCAACACCTATTCATTACAAGTCTTTATAAGCAAGTACAGGATTTGGCAAGTAATGTATGTTATTAAAGGTTTAGAGAACAGTATAGCATACAAACAATTGTTACACATCTTTACTTCAAAAATAACCTCCCAAAACTATAATGCAGTTCCAGGTTTCAAAATGCAGGTGACTGGACCTCAGGGTGTTGCAACTTTATTGATTGGGAAAAGAAGGGGACCACCCCTCCTCTCACCACCCAAAGCCCCAGGATAGAAAGGATGGTAGGGAAAGAGATAAGAAGGGAGAAGACGCACTCTCACTCTTTTCCCAGGAATCCCATCCCTACGAGACCAGCCTAGGGAACAAATTCTGGGTCGACTTGAGAAAATTACAAGATTCATCCCTGCCATTGCATCAAAAGGCCCTCATGTTTACCATGCAGTTTGGCTGTCAGGTGTTCGGATTTGTATATCTCTAAAATTATTTGATGACAATCTGTTATTGTCGGAATCTGGGTGGCCATCCACCTACGGGTGATGGCTTTCTTAGCTGCTGATAGATATAGGGGAAATAAAGTGTTTCCCCATCTTGGACTGTGAGGTGGGAAGAGGGACATTAAAACCATTTCTGCCATCAATTCAATTGGTTCTCTAAAACATATTCCAAACTCTATCTGCAACATACACCAAAATGGCATCAGGTTAGGGCAGGACCGAAATACATGGCCCAAGTCTGCCAATCTACATTTACAGTTTCTCCAGCAGCTGCCATATGTAGCTGGTAGGTATTTTGCCAAAATTGCTGGGGAGCAAAAATATCTAGCTCGGGATTTTCATGCAAACTCCCTCCATAACCCAGAGGAGGTAACCTTAATTGCCTTTAATGTGGATTTTCTCCAAAGTGGGGGTGGGATTTCTAATTCTAAATCCTTGTTCCAGGCCTCTAATGTTGAAAGAGATGAATCCCCCAAAAAGTCTTGTGTGATTCTGTATAAATAGCTGATGAGATTCCCCCTGATTCTCCTGTCTAGGGTGTCTGTAAGCAGGGCCCATAGAGTTGGTAAGGGAGAACGATGGCAAGTAGGCAAATCTTTATATTGGAGTGTGTAGTTTCTCACCTGGACATTTCGAAACGGGTCCCTATCAGGAAGAGAATATTTTTGTTGTAGTTCTGTGAAGGGTAGAATCCCTGAATTATCCATCATTTGATGATGATAGCCAAGTCCGAGTCTATGCCAGGATTCAAAGGTATTGTCGAGGAGGGCTGGTTGAAAGTTTTCATCTCTTGATATCAATGTGAAGAAGAAAATTGTTCAGTTAAAAGGCTTTTTATGTTTAATGCTGTTCCATATCTTCAAGACTTCAGCCTTATATTTAGTGAAATCTCACAGAGGAGGGGCTGATCCCAGAGAGGAAAGGGCAATCCTGTCTATATCATGGAGATCATTTATTAAAAATTATATTTCTTTCCAGGGCAGCCTACTTCTAGGGCATAGTCATAACAAGAGAATTTTTAAAATTGCTGCCGTAGCTTATAGTTTTAAATCAGGGAGATTTACTCCTCCCTCCCGGTCCAGGGAGAGGGATAACAGGGAACGACGAATTCTCAACCTTTGGTTGTCCCAAATAAAAGCTGAAAGCATCCTATTCCAAGATTTTAAATAAAACATTGCTGGAAAGGTTGATGCTGCCCTTATCTTTTGTTTGTAGTAAAACCGTTAGCTTTATTTTAGTTAAATTGTTTATTTTCTCTGTTTCTCCTGGTTCGGTATAACCAGTGGGGAACCAGGGCTTTTTTAGCCTTAGCGAAGTTTTTTCTCACTAAAACTCTTTTATTTGTGGCAAATTATTTGTTTAAACTATATTTTTTGTAACCGCTAATATCGGTTACTGAACCGCTAATCCCAGTTCCTTCTCTCTCGGTTCCCGGTTCCGATCAGTTCCCTGATCAGTTCCTGAACCGACTGCAATCAATAGATTTGTTTTAAAAAGTTTAAATTTAATTGCAGTTGCAATTTTGTTTTTGGTTTTTTTGTTAAGATGTCTGAAAAACCTAAGAGAAAGACCAGTGAGCCCGGTTTCACAAATTGCACAGAGTGTGGAAAAGTGTTTGCCAAGGCAGGTAAACACACTTCTTGTGTTGTTTGCCTTGGTTATCATCATTTGAAGACAGATTGTGAAATCTGTAAGACCTTTCCTGAAAAAATGCATGAAAAATGTTTGGACAGGCTTAAAAAGAAATTGCCTCCACCTAAGGGTCCCTCTGGCCCTGACCAGTTGATACCCTCAGTGGCTGTGGATGAAACTACAGAAGCCACAGTTTCTACCCCTGATACAGGTACAAAAAGGCCTGTTGAACTGGCTTGCTCTCCAGTTCCCATGAAAAAAACTAAGAAAACAAAACACACTGAACCCCCTGCTGGTCAGGCTATGGGGACTTCTGCAGTGTCTGTAACCATGCCTACTCCTCTGGAAATTGCACAGGTATTTAAGGTTTACAAGCCTTGCAGGGTCTGCTGCCTGCTGGACAGCAGTCTACAGTTCAGACCCCTGCTGAGTCTATCCAGTCTTCTCTGCATGAGGCAATGGAAGATTGTGGGTAATTTGAAGAAGAGGATGAAGGACAGCCTATAGAGCCTGAAGTGTCTCCTGAACAGGAGTTTGACTCTTCTCCCAGATCATCAAAAGATTACTCATCTCATTTTTCCTTTTTCAAGAAAATGGTAGATGCACTGGATATCTCCACCGCTGAGGTGATAGAGGATGAGGAGGAGGCAGAGTACATAGAAATGATGGGGTTAACACCCACCAAAAAGTTATTGCTCCCAATAAATACATTTTAAAAGGGATGCAATAAAGCTCCTCCAAACAGCTGGGTCTGTTCTACCTTTGGATAAAAGGCTGGACAAAAAGTACCAGCTTGACAGGGAAGGGGCTGAATTTTTATTTTCCCACCCTGACCATCAGGGGGTGGTATAAGCTGCAGCCTGTGACAAGGCAAAAGTACCTCTTGCTTCTCACCCACCAGAGAAGGTTTCAAGAAAAATAGACAGTATGGCCAAAAAGGGCTATTTATCGGATCCTTTGGCCATAAAACAAGCTAATCTCCAGGCATATGTGGTACAGGACCAAAAATCCTTCTGGCAGTCTGTCATGGCTATGGCAGACAAGGCTCCTTCTAACCTTTCAGCAGACCTAGCTGGGAAGCTGCCAAATATCAGTTTCAGATGGCAGCAGACACCAATGCCACTGCTGCTAGGTGGATGGCAAATACAATTGCACAGAGGAGGTTTGCCTGGTTAACAGCCACAAACCTTACTCAAGACACCCAAAACAAGGCTCTGGATTTCCCAGTTGAGGGTACCTCCCTCTTTGGAACTCACACAGAGGCCTACATGAAAAAAGTGGATAAGTACAAGGCTATTTATACAAGTAACTGCAAAAGAGAAGGCTTCCCAGTCCACAAGACCATATGGAAGTGGAGGCAGGGCAGACAATTCCATTCCAGACCTTTTTATCAGGCCATGGCAGTACCCCAAGTACAACAGTACCCTCAACAAGGGTACTTCAGAGGAAGGGACAGAAGGGGTTCCAGGCATGGTTCCCAGTCTCAGCCCCAGGCAAAGCAAGACCCCTGACTTGTCCTCCAAGGCTGCATCCCCACTTCCAGTAGGAGGCAGACTGATTCACTTTTTTCCAGGTCTGGAAACAGATCACCACAGACAAGTGGGTCCTGGAAGTAGTGAGTCAGGGATTGTCCCTAAGCTTCAAATCCCTTCCCTCTCTAAGAACAAGAGTGTTCAAACCACCTTCCAATGTGGAAAGAAAGCTGTTGGAAAAGGAGATTCAAAACCTATTGATGTCAAAAGCAGTGGAACCTGTTCCTCCACAGCAAAAGGGAAAAGGGGTTTTATTCAAGATACTTCCTCACAACAAAGAAGAGTGGGGAATGGAAGCCTATCCTAGACTTAAGGGTGCTGAACTGGCACCTACTAAAGCCAAGGTTCAGAATGGTAACCTTGTCACTGATTCTGCCAGCTCTCCGAAAAGGAGACTGGCTGGCATCCCTGGACCTAAAAGATGCTTATTTCCACATCCTCATAAGGGAGTCTCACAGAAAGTACCTCAGGTTCAGACTCCCATTAGGTCATTACCAGTTTTCAACCCTGCCATTCGGTCTCACTTCAGCTCCAAGAGTGTTCACAAATTGCCTGGCAATGGTAGTGGCACACCTGCGCAGGCAAGATGTCACAGTGTTCCCCTATCTGGACGACTGGTTAGTGGTGGGAAAATCACCACAGCAGGCAGTGGAACATCTGCATCTCACTCAAAGACTTTTAGAGTCTCTGGGTTTCCTGGTAAATCTCAAAAAGTCAGTCCTTCTCCCTGTACAAATGCAACAGTTCATAGGAGCAGAGTTAAATACCCAGGAGGGCAGGTGTACCTACCTCTGGACAGGGTAAACAGCATTCTACAGATAGCAAGCTCTTTCAGCCTGAACAAACCAAAAACTGCAAATCAGTTTCTACAGTAACTGGGCCACATGGCAGCTGACACTGGCACAGTTCTAGGTTCCAGGTTTCAGATGAGAGACATCCAATTCCACCTAAGAGCTCATTGGTGTCAAAAATGAGATTCTCTCTCAAAGCTGGTCCCAGTAACAAAAACACTACTCCTGGCCCTTCAGTGGTGGAAAGAGGAAACTAACCTCAGAGAGGGGGTTCCCTTTCAAAATGAGCCTCTGTCAGTGATTCTCACAACAGATGCCTCACTACTAGGGTGGGGTACCCACCTAGGAGATCACACTACTCAGGGCACTTGGTCCAGCGCAGAGTCGCTCTAGCACATAAACCTTGTGGAGCTCAGGGCAGTGTTCCTGGCACTCCAAGCCTTCACACCACTAGTTCAGGGAAAGGTGGTACAGGTCAGAATGGACTACACCACCACTATGTATTACATAAACAAGCAGAGAGAAACAAGGTAGGATCCCCTCTGCACGGAAGCTATGTGAATCTGGACTCTAGTCTACTCCCTAGGAGCTTCTCTTCAGGCCATTCATCTGCCAGGCAAGGACAATGCCCCAGCAGATGCCCTAAGTCAGATCAATCAGGCCCACCACGAATGGCCCTTAAACAGACAGGTGGGGGAAGTGATTTTCAAAAGGTGGGGCACACCAGAAATAGATCTCTTTGCCTCCCACAAAAGCCACCACCTGCCACAGTATTGTTGCAGACCCACAGCTCGGGGAACAGTCCCCCTGAATGCTCTGATTCTGGACTGGTCAGGAAGGTACCTGTACACATTCCCTCCATTCCCTCTGGTGTACAGGGTGCTACTCAAGCTCAGGTCCCAGTCAGCCACAATGATCTTGATAGCTCCAGACTTGGCCAGGCAGGCATGGTACTCTCTGCTGCTCTCCATGTCTTTGGCTGAACCAATACACCTTCCTTGAAGGTACAACCTGCTAACCTCCAACCAAGGGAGACTCCTGTACCTGAACCACAAGTCACTCAGATTCAAAGCATGGCTCTTGAGGACCTAGAGTATGCAGGTTTACACCTCTCTGACAGTGTCCTGGATATTCTAAAGGGGTACAGGAAACCATCCACCAAGAAAACCTATGCCTCCAAATGGAAAAGGTTTTCAATCTGGTGTTCCACCAGGAATATCGTGCCAACTCAGGCAGAGGTTCCGGCTGTGCTGGACTACCTTACTCATTTGCATTCATTGGGCTTGCAGCCCAATGCTTTAAAAGTTCATCTAGCTTCAGTGTCTGCTTACACTTCATCTGGGAAGAACGCCTCCATGGCATCAAATTCTATCTTTAAAAGGTTCTTTAAAGGTCTGGCCCATCTGCACCCCCCCTCCCCCAACAGGGAACTGGTGCCAGTTTGGGACTTAAATGTCTGTATTGCCCAATACACGGCCCCCCCCTTTGAGCCCATGTCTTCAGCTCCATTGAAATACAGTATGTCACATGGAAAACAGTTTTCCTAGTGGCAGTCACTTCTGCCAGAAGGATCAGTGAGCTCCAGGCTCTCTATGTGGAGCAGGATTACATTTCATTTCACAGGGACAGAGTGGTCCTGCGAAGTAAGAAAATTTCTTCCAAAGGTGGTCTTGGACTTTCATTTGAATCAGTCCATCACCTTACCTGTTTTCTTTACTGAGCATTCAAGCTCTGGTGAGTGTAGACTGCACAGTCTTGATGTCAAGAGAACTCTTTGCTACTACTTGACAGTCACAAATGCCCATAGACAGGACAGGAGGCAATTGTTCCTGACGTATGGGGATGTGGGAAAGGGAAATCCAGAATCTAAGAGATCCATTTCTTGCTGGATAGTCCAGTGTATTCAGTTTTGCTATTCGAAAGCTGGGAAGGAGGCCCTAGCAGGGCTGACAGCCCATTCCACAAGGGGTACAGCTGCTACTATAACAGCTTCCAGGGATGTTCCTTTGGTGGACATTTGCAAAGCAGCTACCTGGAGAACAGTACACACCTTTACCAAGCATTATAAGCTGGATATACAGGCTGGGGTGATGCCAGGTGTGGCACAGCTGTCCTGCAGAGCCTCTTTCCAAAGTAGGTTCTGTGCCCACCTCCAAAGGTACTGCTCTTAGTCTGCATAAGAGTTAGGAATATTGGAGTATTCCTGGAGTAAGAAGAAAAAAATAGCACAGTAATCTTGTTTCTTCCAGGGGATACTCCAATATTCCTAGCTCTCCTACCCTACCTCCCCTTCCAGAACCAGTGGCTTCTGCACTCCATGCTGTAATAGCAGGGATATGTGTGCCACACTCTGGCTTTTATATTAGAACTGTGTTTCAATGTTTTTTCCCTCTTCAGGTGATTCTGACATAGGGGGTGTTCTGTTAATCTTTTTCCGTCCTGTTGGAGATGTTTTCTGTGTTTTTTTATTATTATTGTCATAAATAATCATTAAATTCCTCTTAGGCCCTGTCTTGCCAGGCATCCACAAAATCTGAGGGTTAGAAAGTAGGCAGTTGATAGGTGACAGCATTTGAAAAAGTAGCACGAGCCAATGATTCCATCATTAGCATAATGTTCCCTCTCCAGGCAGATCTGGCTTAAAGGCATACTGCTTAAGATTTAGGAATATTGGAGTATCCCCTGGACAAAACAAAATTGCTGTGGTACGTAATTATATATATATATATATATATATATACATATACATATACATATATATATATATACATATACATATATATATATATATATATATATTATATATAGCTCCTCTCCTAGAGAGGGCCACAACCCCCAACCAAGGGCAAAGGGGCCTGTGTTCTCAAAGCTGACCTATGGGGATTTTTCCCAAATGTTAACAAAATAAAATGGCAGAACCCCCTGGGATGTCGTACCAACCTACCTCCCCAATAGTTACCCAAGCATATATTTACTAGGTTAGAGTCTCCCCACAATCAGTTACACCATTCAGCTTTTCCATTCCATCCAATAACATGTTTACTAAAATTAGACTCTGGAATCATGTCTGCTGCAAAACAATAACATTTTGGTTTATTTGCAGGGGGAGGATTTAGGAATGTAAGTAAGTAAAATAAAGTAAAACTTTATTTATACTAGGCGCCCTTCCCTAGCTCAGGGCGCCTTTACAATAGACATAAAACAACATGCACATAATTTAAAATCCAATACAGTACTCAGATCTAAAAATCATTACGGGTTACAGCATTACCCGTCCTAGGCCCCATCAGAGGCTTGTTGAAAAAGATGGACCTTAAGGGAGCTTTGGGGTACTACTATGGGTAAGTGGAATAGAATTTATGCAAGCATTTCAATTTGCATTTCCCCAAATCACATTTCCTCTTCTGATTCAGTCCCCAGAGTTCAAACAGTGCAGCCACCAGTATCTATCTACCTAGATATCTTCTGTAGGTATTACCCAATCCCAGACCCACAAGTCCCAGTCCATTTTAAACCCCAAGTCCATTCACTGGGTACACAGATTTTAAAGTTGCAGGCCTGAGGTGCAGCTGATAGCTGACATTGGCACACTTAAGGAATTCAACTTTTTACATTTCTCTCGCTTGTCTAAACCTCAGCTCTATCTCCAGCCTCGTTGCACGTGCTTGAACTATTTAAGTCCACAGGTGCAGGGAAATTCCTGCTTTTTACTCATAGTTCTGCAGAATCAGTCCTGGGATGGCACAGTTTGCTGGAATCCTGGGTATAGATGGCAACACAGGTAGAACCAGGCACATTGATTGAAACAGGAGCACAGAGGCTGCATCTTGCTCTTTCTCCCTGTTGCATGCAGATCTTGTAACTTGTCCCCTTCAGTCCATTACAGGCCAATTGCAGGGCATGTGCACAAGGCCTGCCAATTACAGAGGACCCAGACCGGGGCGTGTCCCCACGGCTCTGCTCCCTCTGATCAGAGCGCCCTAGCACTTGGGTATGAGACCCGTGATCCCCTGCAGCAGCAGATCCCACTTGATGGGGGTTAGCAAGTTTCCCGCCTAGCCCTGGGCATCAGCAGAAACATTCAGCACATTCTCTTCTGTTTCATCTCTTCTCCTTTATCTTTCTGCCATGGTGTGTAGCCACAGTAATCTGTTTCTTTCTTTTCCTTGCTGTATATCAGGAGCAGACAACAGGTACTTGACCCCGAGAAGCACCTGTACATCCTTCTGCTTTCACAGTTTTTCAACTTCATCACAGCCGTATTCTCACTTAGGCTCACACATATCACCTGTACACAAAGTTCCGTTTCTCACTGTGCAGGTACATAGCAATTCTCCACGTGAAGAGGTTCACTCTTCCCTTTCTTCTATCAGCAGATTTATATTCTCTTGCTTCTCATCATTCCTCTGTATTCCATCTTTTCCCAGGCTCAGGATGCAACCTTTGTCTTTTTTCAGGATCAAGATGCAACCTTTGTCCTTTTCTCAGGTTCAGGATACAACCTCTTCTCTCTTCTTCTTTATCTCAGCTCTGTGGTGCAATTTCAGAACAACACAGAACATTCAGCATTCTGCAGCTTTCCTTTCCTCTCTGCCAAGTTGCACTTTAACCTCTTTTTCTCTCTCCAGCTTTTCTCCTGCAGGCGGCAGGCACTCTCGTCCTGGGGGCAGATTGTTATAACCCCAGGCAGGCAATATCCATCACCATCCTTTCCAGGGAAAGAGCGCCTACTCCCACCAGACTGACTCAACTCCCAACTGTCCTTAACTTTTTGGGAGCCTTTCCTCGCCCCAGATTGGCTGGAGCCACTGTCCTCAAGAAAAAGTAATATGTATGAGGCTCCCTCAATGCATCATTGGGGCAGAAAAAGGTGCCTAAACATTGCCCGATATTTTCCCTCAAAAGTTTGTTCACACAATCCCAGAGTCCCTGGCAAGAATCCTGGCTTGGTGGTTGGCTGGCTGGCATCACATGGCTGATAAACATGGTCGCCGATGTAAACAGTGTCCCAACATTTTAACAGTGTCCCAGGTTTTAAAAGTTCCTGCAGCCAAACCCTTTACTTTTAATTTACATTGGCCCCACCATTTAGTAGCCACCCCATGCCCTCTTAAGCGACTGCATCCATTAACATTTCTGTTCACCCTATTCCCTGTCATTGCTGCTGTTCTGCATTACCCCCAGGAAGCCAAGCACAGTCCCATTACAGTTATACAGTGTCTTACCCCTAATCTCTGACTGCAGTCCGTGAATACACTTTATTTATTTATTTTCCCCATGGACTAGCAGTCTTCCCTTTTTCCTTCCACACCAGTGCAGTATTTATTTAATCTTTTCCTTTTCCCTCTGTCGCTAGCACCACTTCTAGTGCCCCTAGGTGCTGGACAGAACTCTTGGACCCTTAAAGGGATGCTGCCTCATTAATATTCATGAGGCTGCTCCCAAATGCTGCAGTGCAATTGGCGCTTTAAAACAAATACTCCTGTCGCTTCCCTGGCTCCTCTCCGGTCTTGCCCATGTCTCCAATCCCTCTCTTACATTACCCTAGGACAGGTACCACAAAAGAGGCACACTGACAGGCTGTCGAAATGGCTGCATGAATTTGCTCAAGTGTGCATGCGCGGAGCTCACCAGCACTGCAGTGCCTTTATCCAAACCGGCAGCTCCGCGGACTTGCTCCTCCAGACTTGCTGTCCCTAAAAAAACATGCAAGGGCTGGCAGGAGAGACAGAAAACACAGGGGGCAAGCCAGAAAACTGGGACCCAGCACAACGAAGAATGAGGGTGGCAGCAAAACCCGGGGAAACATAGCCCTTTTTTGGGCCCACAGGTAAACTCCTGACAGCAAGTGCATATGTGTGTGTATGTGTATATATATATATATATATATATATATATATATATATATATATATATATACAGTGGCACAGTATTGCCACTATAGTTAGGGTTGCACAGCCATTTCTATGTTAAATCTCAAAGTCTTCACTTTAATAACTTTGCAACCGTTTATCCAATTTGCCTGAAATTTGGAAAGCAGACCTGCCTGCCATAGATCTCTGGATCTGGAAATTTTCGTTCCGGTCAGATGTACAGTTGTGGAACTGTAGTGCACTCAAAATGTGAAATTTGACACTTGTTGCAAATTCTTTGTCCACCCATAATGGACGGAAGAATGCATTTGAGTGGGTTCAAATTTGTTGATCTATATGTGGCCTTGGTTGCACTGGTGCCTTTTGAAGATTTGGTGAAAAAATATTGCTCAGTTCAAAAGTTATTCCATTTTTTTCATGTTCCATTATATCCTATGGAAAAATATATATGTGCACTACGAAAACATTCGAGATCAAATTTTTGTTGTCGAGCTGCCTGAAATTTTTGTCGTGCTGTCACCATCTTGTTTTCAGTTAGCGAGAGAGAAAAAATGCTGTAATTCAAAAAATACTGCATTTTGGTAAACACCAACAGTTGTGTTTACCTAATCGAACTCAGAGGAACATGCCCCTGGCATTAGTTTGTCACCAGCTGGTCTGAAAATATGTTTTTTAAAATGTTTCTATATTTTGATCGCAGCAACATTTTTGTTGCTATGCAAACAATCGCGCTCAGGTGAAAAAGTAATCATGGCAAAATTTTCCGGTGCATGATAACATTATCATTATAGAGATAGGAAAATCATGAAAACATTAAAGTAATCATGGATGCCGGCCCATCGGTGCAGCAGTTGGATTTCCACCTGCGACGCTGGTGACCCAGGTTCGGGAATGGACTCGGGTCGCTGGAGGGCCATCCAGGGGGAGAAGGAGGGAGCGTTCACTGACAGCTGGCCTTCTCCAGGGGAGTGGGAGGGTGCAGGTCGGTGTCTACTGACCCCTAGCAGAGGCTGGGGGTTCAGCATGACATCCAACCCACAATGCCTGGGGAGAGACAGATGTCAGTGTCAGCCTAGACGTCATGGCACGTCTCTCCTCGGAGGAAAACCACCGAAAATGGCACCCTAGCCAGTCAGATGATGGCCCCCCCCGGATCCTCATTCCCAAGCTTCCAGACCTCCACCGGCTGCCTCAGCAGCACCCAGGGTCATTGGACTTAGCCAAATAGGCTCTTCCCCTGTGAAGGTAAGGGACCCTCCCGACGAAGGGATATGTCAGGGATACCTGGGGCTGGCTGCGATGTGGGGTGGTGGGGTCGGGTGCACCGGGGTGGGGTAATCCATGTGGGGGCCCGAAGGGAAGTCTGGTCAGGTGTGCAGGGGGCAATAAATATCATAATACAAAAAAAAAGTAATCGTGGCAAGACTGCACGAACACATTTTGCTATGTGTTGTTTTCTTTGTCACTTCATTGTGGCAAGGAGGAGTGTACTATTGGCCTGAAATTTTCATGGTGGCAAACCCTAGTGCCACAGATGTGCCTTTCGGTGGTTTGGTATGAAAACATTCAACAGGCCCATAGTTACAGCATTCCAAAGTTCTGAAATTTTCCCATAGGATAACATTACGGCGCCTGTGACGCCCTTCAGGGCCCGTATTTCAAAAATGGTTCGAGATATGGATTTTTCGTCACAAAAAATCTTAGTCCCCCTACAGTGGGACTAAGTACAGATGTAGGTTGGAAAGCCATGAATACCATGAAATTTGAATTTTTTTTCTACCTTGAACGGTTACTGAGATATTTGGGAATTAGTGTTCCAATTGCTCATTTTCATGTGCATAGGCCACTATTATGCCCTCAGAGTTAGCAATCCCTGTGCTTTTTGGTGCCCATATCTCAGAAACGATATGAGATATGGATCAGTTGACTATGTTGCAAGAACTATTCACTCTCATGATTACAACCACACTTGAATTTTATTTCTTGCTGCTACGGTTCCTGTTATATGGGCAAATTAGTGCTACAAGGGTTCCTTGCCCTTTAGGGCTGCTGTATGGCTCCATAGTTATGTGTAAGTGGGAGTGCAGAGCCCACGCTCCCAAAGACACATATCATTATGCACAATTGGGCAGCTTGGTGGGCCCCATGCTCCCACCAACACATACCATTTACTACTTATACTACTTATATTACACTTTTTAAAAAGAAAGGAAACTGTTTGCAAAAAACTCTGTTAAAGCATCAGTTAGCATTGTTTCCACACCGACAAATGTGTGGAAATTTAACATTAGGGTTACCACCCCACCACCACTCCCCCACCCTCCACATGCCAACAGGCATCGGGGTGTGCGTTGGGGTTGTCATGCCTAACTCTCACTCCATTCTCCTACACTGCACCCCCATAGCTTCTTTGCACATGGAATGGACAAAACTTAGATATTTATTTATTGAAATTTCAGGTAACACCTTTGAGAACAAGCTCATTTCATAGGTTCCACATCAGACAAACAATACATATTGGGAAAGTATGAGACGGAGAACAAACAAAACAAGGAATTATGCTAGACATTACAAGAGTGTATAACTAGAGAAGTTCCAATACATGTGGCATTATACAATGTATGCCATGGTGCATATTTGATTAAAACCTGGAACTCAAAGGGTCATATTAGAGGGAGTGAGGTCTTATGGAATGACCCTTTACAGGAAAATGAGAACAGACTCAGCCTAATATCTAATAATCAACAAGGTAAGGGATGGCATCAGCCCAGGGGCCTCGTAAGAGGTGAGAAGGTATGGGACAAAGCATTTTAAAGTGAGCAAGGGAGCTCAGAAGATATAACGGGGAGTGGGGATGGGGGAAGTCACAGAGGGGTGAGGGGAAAGAGTGGAAAGGATCCAGAGGAAATGTGAAGGAGAATGATTAGCAACTTAGAACAGTTATTTACATGCTGAGAACAGTTACGCATAAAGTCAGGATTGCATAAGGTTTGAATAAGTGCTGGTCACAAGAAGGAAGGTTATTGGAAGCAGTCACAACTGGCATCAGCAACTAGCTGTTACTTAAGTTTAACCTTGAAGGAGCCCAAGGTGGATGTTGAAGTGATGTCATGGTGCAGCGAGTTCATCCATAGCAGGGCATGGTAGGCAAAGGACGTTTGTCCCAGAGAAGTGCGACAGCGGGGTGTATTAAAAATCTGGCTAGTAGAGCTTCTGGTGCAATGATGGTTGATAGTGGGGGTAATAAGTTTTTGCACTCTTGGGGGCATTTTGCCTAAGCTAACTTTTTTGGACAGTAAACATGTTTGGTACATGAGTCTATCTTTGAATTGGAGCCAGTTAGCCTGAGCGTACATGTCGCAGGTATGAGACAGACGGGCTGAGCTGGCAAGGAGCTGGCATGCTTTGCTGAGTGCATCTATGATGTGGTGGAGAGTTGTTTCAGTAGCTGATCCATAGATTGGTAAGCTGTAATCAATAAGCGAGACAAAAGAGCTTTGAATGGCCAGGTTAAGAGCCTCTGGGGTCAAACATTGCTTATGCCTATAAAGTAGCCCAATGCGGGTGTTAACAGCCTTAGCAATGTTGTCAATGTGATAGGCATAGGTCATCATACTGTCAATAGTAATCCCCAGATTTTTAAAGAGCTGAACTAGCTCCAGGGGACAGCTCTCTTTGTTGGTGATAGAAAGAGGGTAAGTTCTGTGCCTATTTTGGGAGCTGGAGAACAGCATAGTTTTAGCCTTGTAATTCATAACTAACTTGTGCTTATGAAACCATCTTTCTACGATTACAAAATTACTCTGTAGACTGGATTCAAGAACCTTAGGGTCTGGATCACTGGTAAACAGCATCATCAGCATATAAAAGGATGTGACCCTGACAGGAGTAAGGAAGGTTGTTGAGGAAAATGCTAAATAAAGGAGGGCCCAAGATGGACCCTTGAGGAACTCCAGAGAGGACAGGTCTGCTATCCGAGAGGGTATTACCAATCTTCACCTGCTGTGTATGGTTGTGCAGGTAACTTTCAAACCAGGCTATGCTGTCATGAGCTAGGCCAATGGCGGTAAGCTGTTCGACCAGGAGGACATGATTCACTGTGTCAAAAGCTTTGGTTAAATCAATGAAAGCAGCACCAACCAGGTGTCCTTGATCTAAGGTGTGATGAATAAAGCCTGTGAACTCCAGAAGGGTAGTAGTGGTACTATGACCATTTCTGAACCAGTGTTGTCGCGGGCATTGTAGCTGATAATTTTCTAAGTATTCAACCAGTTGGTCAGCCACTATACGCAAGAGCTTTCGAGAGTGGGGGCAGGATAGCGATAGACCTGTAGTTCCCAGTAATTGTGCGATCCCCAGACTTATGAACTGGCGTCACAGTGGCAGATTTCCACTTCTGAGGGAATTGAGAGTAACTAAGTGACATGTTAATAATATGTGTTAGAGGTGACAGAATTTTATCCAGTGTAAGGGCTACAAACTTAAGATCCAGGGTGTCACCACTAAATCTTGATTTCCCTAATACCTTGAGTAGGTAATTCCTGGCTTCATGGGCTGAGAGGGTTTTGAAGTTGAAAGGAGAATGAGAAGGGTGTTGAGTCTTTTTCCCAAAGTAGTCACTTGTGAGGGGGTGAGAGAAGTAGCCAGGTGGCAGGACACCACTCAGGTCCGTGAAGGCATTATTAAAAGTGTTAGCAATAAGTCTGGGGTCGAGTGAGGGTACACCATCAATGTTTAGCATGGTAGGGGCAGATCAGAGGTCTCTCCCTGTGACCTCTTTAAGGATAGTCCAAAATTTTCTGGCATCATTCCAGGTCCAAGAGAGCACTTCCTTATAATATTGATTTTTAGCTGCTCGAATAGCCCTCATGCAGGTGTTTCTAGACACTTTGTACCTCTGGATGTCAGTCTGGTTACATAGGGACCTAGACCTTTGCCACAGATGGTCCCTGGCATTCAGAAGCTCAAGGAGGTCCGGAGAAAACCAGGGATTAAAGCGGCCTTTGATTTTACGCTTTTTATGGGGGGGGGGCGTGCCTATCATATATAGTGTTGAACTGAAGAATGAATTGGTCGAGGGTAATATCAACATTGTTAGTTGTGTAAACCATTGGCCAGTCCTGATTATGCAGGTCAGCTCTTAGTGATTCAAGATGCCCATGGATGAGTACCCTGGTGGTAACTGTTCTAGCGGGTGGTTTAGAGAATTTGTTCGCCCAATGAAACAAGACTGGGGAGTGGTCACTGAAGACATCTGGGAGTACGGTTATGTCTGATATATGATCAGGGTGGTTAGGGAGCACCCAGTCCAGTAAAGTACCTGTCCCAGTTTTATAGTTGATTCTAGTGGGGCACTCGACTAGCTGGGTGAGGTGAACTGCTGAAACTGCATCTTTGAAAGTGCTTGTGTCAGGAGAAAACCAATTGATATTGAAATCTCCTAACGTGATAATTTCCAAACTCCGAATGGGGTGAGAATTAGGCTGACAATGCCAACATGCACCCGATGCCTGTTGGCGTGTGGAGGGTGAGGGAGTGGTGGTGGAGTGGTAGGGGTGGTAACCCTAACACTGAATTTCCACACTTTGTCGTGTGGAAACAACCCTAACTGATGCATTAAAGGAGTTTTTGCAAAGAATATATATATATATATATATATATATATATATATATATATATATATATATTTCAATTAATTAAATCATCAAGGTGGGAAATTCGATGTTCGGGGTTTCCCCAACCTCCACACACCAACAGGCATGGGGTGCCATGGGGTCATCAGACCTAACTCTCACCCCATTTGAATTTGGAATGTCACTCCTGTTCCATGTGTAAACAAGCTTACATGGTACAGCATAGAGAATAGGTGAAAGCTAGGCCTGATGACACCCACGGCACACCCCAAAGCCTGTTGGCATGTGAAGGGTGGGGGGTGGGTGGTAGGGTGGGAACCTTAACATCAAATTTCCTACCTTTTGATAATTTAATGAAAACCCTAACTTGATGCATTAATGTTGTTTTTTTACAATGAATTTCCCTTCTTTTTGAGATCGTATAATAGTGTCCTTATTTTACTGTGGGAGTGTGGCTCTACAATGGCAGTTCGACAACTAAGTTGCTGACCGCCATCACAGAGATAGATTTATGTCTACCACAACTTGCAGTTCACATAAATCCGACTTGACAGCCCGGCCATTTTTTCATTGGGGGACTTGGCCCCTGAACCCTCATGAAGGGGTCTCTGCCCCTGCACCCCACGATCTCAAGTATTCCAACTCTGAGTTGGAGTTGGATCAGGGAGGAGTGCAGGACCAGGAGATTGAGTGCCGGGGTCTCTGGCAGTCGATTACAGCGAATACGTCGATGTTGTCAGCATTGACATTTTTGCTGTAATGGTGTCGCTGACCTGGGCATATACCTGGCAGAACAGGGTCCTTCAGACCCTGCACTCCAATCCTACAAAGTTATGTGTGTGCGTAGAATAAACTCAATGGACGCACATAACATGGACATTTTTAGAATTTCTTCCACCAAATTTTCAACATGACCTTTGGAGACCCCACATCATGAACACTGGCACTGTCATATCATTAGTCTGTTCCAAAAGTTGATTTCACAAATCGGCCGCGCCATTCTGCGCAACAGGTGCGAAAACATGTTTCAGTCAGGATTTCAAAAATGACAGCTGTACACTGTTCATGAGGAGGCGTGAAAAGCGGCAATGTTGAAAATCTGTAGTAAAAATATGAAAAATTGTCAAAGTTACACATGTGTGTAGAACCTGCACAACACGCGCTCTTAACGAGGTCATTTTTTGTAATTGGTTCACCAGATTTTTAACATGGGCTTTTTGAGACCTCCCCTCATGAAAACTGGCTATGTGATTTTGTTAATCCATCCCTAAAGTTGATTTCGTACAGCAACTGTGCCATTCTGTGCCACAGGTGTGAAAACACATTTTAGGCAGGATATGAAAATGAAATCTGTATGGTTCATGAGGAGGTCTGAGAAAATGGCAATGTTGAAAATCTGGAGTGAAAATATTAAAAACTGGCAAAGTTACAAGCGTGCATAGAACCTGTTCAACACATGCTTTTAATGCAGTCAGTTTTGGAACTTTCTGTACCAAATTTTCAGCATGGGGTTCTTGGGACCTGTCTTGCCTAATCGAAGAGTCACAAAGGAATAATCACACTTGGCATTCACACATCAGCACAATTTATTGCAAGCAAAAGATAATTACACTTCATTTAGCAGCAGTGTCACTATCAGCATTAATGATTACACTTTAGCATTCATTCATTAGCAATATTACTATCAGCATTAATATATACTTCAATTAAGCAAAACATGATACATCACCAATTCTATGCTACATCCAAGCCTTTTCCAGTAGCTGGGGAGCCCCCTTGTCAGCCTGGCTAGGAGTCTTGAACCGGGAGAAAGTTCCACAGCGATGCGTCCACCCTGCAGATGAGGCTTCCAACCAGGCATTAAGAAAGCTACATTTATATCTTATTCTATGCTAAAAATAACGTGCAGCCTTCATAGTGTTGTTTTCCACATTCTAAAAGCTGGCGGGCTCCAGGATGCTCTTGAATTCACACCATAAGGACTGCTCAGAATTCCCTACACCTGCTAGGTCACTGTGCTCCAAACACTGGCCGGGTGCCTAGAACACTATGAGCTAAGCAGAAGTTTAAACAAAACTACAAAAACAGGTTGCCTGATAATGCTGACCTTCAAGTCAGCAAAATACACTGTCTGAAGCAAAACATAATAATGAGGCTATCTAAAGAGCAAAACACCAATTAAATGAAGCAGCATGTAAAATGGAGTCACACAATACAAAATGGAGTATAAAATGACATACATTACATGAAATAGCATACAAAATGGAGTGACAATAATCAACATATTATACTATCACTACATTCGGTCCTTTGATTATTGTGAATACGATTTGTATGATATTGGTACCATAGCAAAATTACTACGAATATAACATGATAAGTAATAAGTCCAAATAAGCAAGATAATTGTCACTACAGCAATGATTATGATAGGATGTATCAGAATATTTAACACTTTTGTAGCTGATGGAGACCATCCTGTAAAATATCCACCAATAATGAGTAGTCTCTTGTTGAATCTTGGAACTTAAATCAATCATTTTATTTTTAACTATCGTAGTTTGCACCTGACTTTGCACTAATGATTTATTTCTTATTGCCAAATGAACCTGCATTACATCTGTTTCTGAATTATCTGTTTAATTTTATTTAATGAGATACTCAGTCTTGATTGATCTAAAATATTGGGCTGCCAATACAAAATAAGCTTCTGCTCATTATCAGGGATCTGTGCATTTACTGTGGTGGATGACATTACAATCCAATGATTACTAGGAATCCATGATTTGAAACGATGTCCTCCACACATATTCATTATTACTCATTAAATCACTCTGGGCCTTATTTCTTTGCAGTATAGAATACATATGTCGATTGTGCATTCTGTCCAATCAATAAATCACAAATATTTTCTGCTACTCCCATTCCCATACCTGTGAAGCATTAAATAACTGCAAGAACTCAAAATCATAATTCAAAGTTAATCTTTGGGGTAAGAAAACAGTTGGCATCCATTGAGCTTGTAAGTTAATTAAGCTAAATACATCAATCTTACTGCCTGAAGCTCGTTAGTCAGTGTTTCTATATCAACACTATTTAAATTCCCATGCCTGCCCCTGCTCCACCTAATAGCGTATCATACCAAGCTCTTTTATATTTGCATTTTTACTAAACATAAACGTTATGTTAAAATAGATTACATTTTTCTGATACCGCTCACGCTACTGATGTACATGTGGATGGAACCTTAACTATACTATCATTGCTAATTACAGGATGATTTTTCAACACTGTAATGTGATCTGCCCAAGTAGTTCTATTAGTTATTGCAGTAGCATTCATGAATAATGTGTCTATGTCAATCAAAGTAATACTTGTATTGAAAATGTCTGTTTGATTCATGCAGCAATCAAGTCTATGTTACAGTCACCATGCAACTATTCGGTAAGTTGCAGCATCTAATAGCAGTCTGGTTCTGTAATTTAATCCAATTTGTGTCCTGCATAGGTTGGACATATAATCGTCCTGCCATTGTCTCAACTGGTTTCCAAATGTTCACATCTGGTGAAAAGTAATGTTCACTATAGGACATCCTTGGTTTTCAGGGCAAGTAAAGTTGTCTTGCACCGTAAACTGGTGGAAGATTTCAACCCCATTGTACACAAGTGGGTCGTCAAGCTTCAATATTCTTCCACCTGGGAGTAATAGGCTTTACCGAATGGACCGTGAGAGAGAGTGTTATTCCTTTTAGAATCCATTGAAGAACCTAGAAAATACACAGACTGATTATTCTCAAGATAACATGTGTTCGCTGGTACATATTCCCATGTCTCTTTCCTGACCTGATAATTAACACTGTGTTGTCTCGTCCGTGGCTATCACCTCAGCTGGTTCAGGAGGGCCATTTGGGTTTGTAACCATATTTGCTTTCATTGTTAAAACCTCCTGTAGATCTAAAACCTTTATCCCCCTTGCTGTTAAGAGTGTGGGGCTTGTCCCTTTATAGGGGTCACTTTGTTAACTGGAATAATTAACAATTGAGCCACTCTGTCATACTGTTGAATTAACAGATTTTGTTCTCTACTATTCAACAAAATTACTTTCACTTCTCCTTGGTAATCACAATCAATCACCCCTCCCAAAATTTGTATTCCCTTGAGGGCTAGTTCTGATTTAGGTGCTATCCAACCAAAATGTCTCGGTGGAATTTGTATTCCAATACCAGTTTCTATCACTTGAATGTTTCTGCTGTTTATTCTGTATTCTTGAAGGGCATGTAAATCAAGTCCAGCAGCTTCTGGGGTTGCCCTGCAAGGAGACAGAGCTCCTGGTGTAATTTCCCAATATAACACTGTTTCTGTAGTTGAGTAAGCCTGCACTGCAAATTAGGAGTTATCATTCGATTAAGGGGTCTCAGATTCTCCAATTGGTCTATTATTTAAAGTCTGTAATGCTTCATGCAAATTCTCTTTCCATTTTCGTAGGCCCCCAATTTCCTAAACTGTTCTTTCAGCAATCCATTCATTCTCTCAATTAACCCTGCTGCCTGCGGGTAATAAGGGATGTGAAATACCCACTGTATGTTATGGGCTTGAGCATAAGCTTGTACCATTTTCCCCCTAAAATGGGAACCATTGTCACTTTGTATCTGCAAGGGTATTCCATAGTACAACATAATTAAGTCAATTGCCTTAATGGTGTTTTTCTGTGTAGCTTGTTTACAAGGGTATGCCAATAAATACCCTGAATATGTATCTACAACTGTGCAAGCATATCGACATCCTCCGCTAAGGGGTAGAGGTCCAATGTAATCAATCTGCCAAATTTGTCCCGTAATTTTCCTCCCCAATTGTCCTTTCACAATATGAGGGATTGGTCTTTGTTGCCCATGTTGGCATATAGGACACTGAGCAATAACAGTTTTAACCAAATCCAATGTTAGGTACACCTCTACTATATGCCCACCTGTAGTGGCTTTCTCCCAAATGTCCACATTTTTGATGTGCCCATTTTGCCAGCCCTGATAACTGCTGACTTTGAGTTTCTTCAATATCCACTGGAAGAATCTTAGCTCTTTCATCTGCAACAGAATTATACCATTGTTCTAGTGTATCTGAAGCACAATGAGCATCAACATGAAATACAGTGGTCTGAGTATTTTGCACCATAGTCCATATTTCCTGCCACAGTTCTTTTCCCATATTTCTTTCGAATAAATTTTCCACTCATCCTTAGCTCAAGTGGGCAGCCAGGTTGTTAAACCATTGGCTACAGACCATGAATCAGTATAAATTGACATGTACCTGGGTTTTCTTGTCTCAAAGCCTGATATACTGCATACAACTCAGCATATTGACTGCTTTTCCTTCTCCTGATGTTACAAAAACTTTTCAGTGTGTGGACAATAAGCTACTGCTTTCCAGTATCTCCTATTTCCACATATTTGGCTGAGCCATCTGTAAACCATACATGTGCTCGGTCAGAAACGGGCAGCTCATCAAAAGGCTTGCCCCATTTCACAGGTGATTCTTGAATTTCAGGCATTTTTCCTCAACCTGTTCTCCTCTAGAGAATTTCAGCTACCTTCTCATGGAGGGCTGCTATTCCCCAATTCCTACCTTGCTCGATCCTGAATATACCATTTCCATTTGATAATGCTAGCTTCCTGAGCATGTCCTATTTTGTGAGTTCTAGGGGAGCTTTTACCCATTGCATAATGGGTATCTCTGGTCTCAATGCTACCTCATGACCCACTGTCATTTGTTCTGTCTCTATCAGAGCCCAGTAGCATGCTAGTAGTTGTCTCAAAAGGTGAGTATCTGCTACCTACCTCTGGGAGTTTCCTATTCCAAAAACCTAGTGGCACTTTCTGTCTCCCTTGCTTCTGCCACAAACTCCAGTTTGCATACTGCCCAGTTACGGACACATTTAATTCTACCTCCCCCTCCTGCAGGGGCCAAAGGTCTAAGGCTTGCTGCACTGCTTCCTTAGCCTTATCAAATGCTTTTGTTGCTCATCCCCCATTCAAACTCGTATTTCTTTCTGGTCACTTTAATAAGGGAGCTAGTATTTGCCCTAAATGGGGTATATGCTGTCGCAAAATCCAAACAAACCCACAAATCTTTGTGTTTCAGTTTTGTCTTGTGGAGTCAAAAGTCCAGTATTTTCTGCCGTGCCTTGGGCAATATTTCTATGCCCCTGTTCCATTGAATTCCCAAAATTTTACTGTTTGGGAAGGACCCTGTACCTTGTCTGGATTAATTTCCCATCCTTTCTTCCTCATATGATCAATGGTCTCATCTAGTAACTGCTGTACTTTATCTTGATCAGCCCCTGGATCAAGATATCATCAATGTAATGAGAAATCTGCATGCCATCCGCAGCTTCAACTCATCTACAGTGTTCTGCCACCATCCGTTGGTAGATGGTGGGCTATGCATATCCCTGAGGTAATCTAGTGAAAGCATATTGCCTCCCCTGCCATGTGAAGACAAACTGGTCCCAAAACTTTTCCTCAATCAGAATAGTAAAGAATGCATTAGCTAAATCAATAACTGCATACCATACCCCTTTGTGCCTTTGTATTTGCTCTATCAGGGTGACGGTGTTTGGAACGGCAGCCGTCAATGAAGGGGTGTACTTGTTCAATTCCCTATAATCTACTGTCATCCGCCATGATCCGTCACTTTTCTTGACCGGCCACACAGGATTGTTCCAAGCTGTTGTTGTGGGTTTAAGCACTTCTGTCTCTAATAGATCTTTAATAGTGGCAGTTATCTCCTCATGCCCTCCTGGTATTCTATACTGTTTCATACAGATAATTTTTGTAGCAGGTGGAATGGCTACTGGAGGCATCTGCACCTTCCCACTACTACTGGTCTTGCTGAAATGTAAGGTTTTACTCCAAATTGATATTGTCCATCAGACAATTGCAACGTCATCCCTTTAGTATGTCTATTCCTATAATGTATTCCGAATCGGAACAATCATTACACAATATTTTCTCCAGGGCAGCTGACCTATTTTCAGTTCCAAAATGGTCTGCACTGCCTCAATTTGTTTACCTCCTAATCCTGTAATTACCACTCGCTGACCTTTGTGTTTTGCTGGGTTCCTATAAATTAATGAGGCCTCTGCCCCAGTGTCAATTAAAGCTCATTACTTTTGGGGTGAGCCACTTTTCCAATTAATTTCAATTCTACATGAGGTCTAAAATCCCTCCTAGCCCACCCTTCTACTGGGGCTTGGCCTTCATTTCAGTCATATTTTAGGTTTTTCAGTTGCTGCAACTCCCTAACCGGGTACAAATCACTAGGATACAGATCTGCATATTCCTGCTCCGGTCGGGGTGACTCAATGGATCCCTGAGTGGGAGCCCCACCCCACCCGGGACATACTTTCATCATCAAACTCTGCCGGGGGAGCAGTTGGACTTACAGACTCCCCTGAAGAGACATGTACATCTGTCTTTAACTTTGAATTGATCTGCTTATTTACTCGCTTCTTAGTGTTCAATCCTCTTTTGTACATTTCCCGCCATATCAGGGTACTGATCCCATCAATGTTTTCCTTGCCACCCCATCCTTTAAGAGAGCCAGGAACATATCTCTCCTAGAAACTCGACCCTCAGGATTGGACCATTGTTTATCCTGTCCTGAAGAATCATATAAACTAGACCCCTTTGGGCCCCAATCTCCCAGTTCCCGTAACTGCCGTGTGCCTCTAGCACTACACCTACTGTTTTCCCATCTGATTAATCAACAAAGTCATCATTACTGCCTTATATGCAGGTGGTGCAGTTTTGATAATCTTATTACGTATAGACACTGGCACAACAACACTCATTAAATCAGCATGGTCTTCTGTGGAGACCGCAATTTCATCATTTCCATTTTAATGTTTTGTATACAGTCCTTTAAGGTAAACCATGAGTTTACTATCTCTCCGCCAGTCACTCACCGTCGGATACTTGTGTTTGCAAGCCATAGCCACCACGTCCAGCATCGGATAGCCCTGCCCTGTATTCGGAGGGTCCGAAACGCCTCCTTCACCACAGGGTCATAGCTTAGTGACAGAAACCTAGGGGCATCAGTTTCATCTAAGCTTACTCCATCCACCCTGTGTCATACAACCTCACCAGCCATCTCAACAAACTCTCCCCCCCCGGGTGTACCGCTCCAGGAGGTCTGATACCTCCTGTTGAGAAAAATCCTCCACTACATCTCGATTCCTAGGATTTCCCTGATCCAACACTTCAGTACGTCTTCTAGACACTGGCTGTGCATGCAATATTGGAACCTTACGTCCTCAGCCTTTTCTTCTTTATCTAAGGCTGACCTTTCCTCATCTGTAGAAAACCAAATATCTCCATCCCATGTTTCAGGATCCCAGTGGGCTCCTGCCCTAGCTATTACTAGGCTTACCTTTTTCCTACTAACTCTGCCCCTCCTCTTTTTATACTTGTATTGTGTTACCTCGGACAGCTGCATTTTCTGCAACTGTCCGATAGGGTATCCAATTTATCACTCAGCAAATGATTTTGACATTGTAACATCACAACTTTACTTTCCAAATCACAAACCTTCGTTCCAACTCTGCCTTTTCACTAAGAAGTCCCACTACCTTTTCATGCATCTTCCTATAGGCAGACACAAAATCCACCCCTGCGCCCAAGGCAGCACATTCTTTCCCTTTGCCACAGGCACTCTTTTCTATACATGTAACAACATCTGCAGGCTCAGAATCCTTTAAACAGGATTCCCAGTGTTCACTCAACCCTGCACAACATGACCACTCAGTGGCTAAATCAGCATAAGGTTGGTTTTCCCAACCAGGAATTTCCACTTGTGCACATGCAACATGAGTCTTTTCTTTTAAACATTTTTACTTCACCTTAGTGTGTACTTTCCTTTATGAATCCTGCCGACTATGCAAAATTGTCTTGCCTAATCGAAGAGTCACAAAGGAATAATCACACTTGGCATTTACACATCAGCACAATTTATTGCAAGCAAAAGATAATTACACTTCATTTAGCAGCAGTGTCACTATCAGCATTAATGATTATACACTTTAGCATTCATTCATTAGCAATATTACTATCAGCATTAATATATACTTCAATTAAGCAAAACATGATACATCACCGATTCTATGCTACATCCAAGCCTTTTCCCAGTAGCTGGGGAGCCCCCTTGTCAGCCTGGCTAGGAGTCTTGAACCGGGAGAAAGTTCCATAGCGATGCGTCCACCCTGCAGATGAGGCTTCCAACCAGGCATTGAGAAAGCTACATTTATATCTTATTCTATGCTAAAAATAACTGTGCAGCCTTCATAGTGTTGTTTTCCCACATTCTAGAAGCTGGCCGGGCTCCCAGGATGCTGCGAATTCACACCATAAGGACTGCTCAGAATTCCCTACACCTGCTAGGTCACTGTGCTCCAAACACTGGCCGGGTGCCTAGAACACTATGAGCTAAGCAGAAGTTTAAACAAAACTACAAAAACAGGTTGCCTGATAATATGCGACCTTCAAGTCAGCAAAATACACTGTCTGAAGCAAAACATAATAATGAGGCTATCTAAAGAGCAAAACACCAATTAAATGAAGCAGCATGAAAATGGAGTCACACAATACAAAATGGAGTATAAAATGACATACATTACATGGAAATAGCATACAAAATGGAGTGACAATAATCAACATGTACTATCACTACAGGACCCCCACCTCATGAACACTGGCACTGTCATTTCGTTAATCAGTCCTGAAAGGTGATTCTGTGCAGCGACTGCGAAATCACCTTTTTGGACTGATTAATGAGATGACAGTGTCAGTGTTCATGAGGTGAGACATAAAGGACCCCATGTTGAAAATGTGGGGTCAAAATTCCTAAAAATGGCTGCAATATCAACATAAGTTGAAAACCCAATTGATATCCATTATACGGCTTACCTTGATTTCTTCAGTTTGCGGTTCAGCTTTGAAGAGTGCAGACATGTCCAGTCTACAAAAGATCACTGACTTCTGGAGGTAAGTATTAGATAAGGGGGTAAGGGGCAGTGGTTGCACAGAAGGAGGGTGGGGATGGGGGAGGGGGATGGGGAGACAACGAGGGACCTTTTTTCCCATAGGATAAAAAAAAGACATCAAGGGATGGTTTTCTTTGTTGCAAGTATAAAACAAAATACAAACCATTTTGTAACACTGGGGGTGGGCTCCCCAGTGTTACTCATTACTGGTGGCTGTGGATGGAGGGTATAATACAACTGGGGACACTGGGAGTGGGCTACCCAGTGTCCCACCTTTGGGTGGTCGACTGCCGACACAGGGATTAGGCACTCCATTGTCAACAAGCATGTGGGAGACTTTTGGTCTGTTGGGGGACACAGAGTGGACTCCCCAGTGTCCCATACTGGTGTGTGGGCATCTAGTGCTGACTTGGGGATTGGGCACCCCCATGTCAATATAAGCAGTTGTTTTCAGCATTTACATGATGCAAATTAGGATCTTACTTCATATCTCATCATACGAAGTAAGATCCTACTTTGTAGTACGTGGATATGATTAAAGATAAAAAAAAAGATGGGGGACTGTGTTCTTTGTTGCAGGTATACAACAAAATACAAACCATTTTGTAACAGTGGGGGTGGGCTCCCCAGTTTTACTCATTACTGGTGGCCGTTGAGGTGGGGTTATAATATAACTGGGGACACTGGGAGTGGGCTACCCAGTGTCCCACCTTGGGGGGTTGACTGCTGACATGGGGATTGGGCACTCCATTGTCGGCAAACATGCGGGAGAGTTTTAGTCTGTTGGGGGACACTGGGAGTGGGCTCCCCAGTGTCCCATACTGGTGTGTGAGCATCTAGTGTTGAGGTGGGGATTGGGCACCACCATGTCAGCATAAGCAGTTCTTTTCGGCATTTATGTGATACGAAGTAGGATCTTACTTTGTATCTTGTCATATGAAGTAAGATCCTACTTCATATTATGTGGATACAAATGAAGAACTGCAATATAAATGTAAAACATTTTTAGGACATTTTTACAAGCAGTAAAGTGCAGAATGCACTTGGGGGTCACAATAAGCAAGCTGCATGTGTTGGTTCCTCCCCAGAAGATCATTTTGGGAGGTTTCCAACTTTAAATCTCAGGCAAAACTGAAAACAAGATGGCGGCCATATGAAGTAGGAATTTTTACATATGAAGCAGAATTCCTACTTCATTTCATACTGCTATACTGAAGTACCTACCTATGCTCAGAAATGATTGTTTCAAATTTTTACATTGCAATAACTTAAAAACGACTTGTTTTTTCACCAGACTAGCAAAAGGCACATATGTGGGGTGGTCCCTTTCTGCCCTGAAAACTTCAGACCAAACAGCCAAACCCTCTGGGCTGTAAGCAAGTTCAAAGAAAAATTCTAGCAAAGTCAATGAGTGAAAACATGCTTTTTTCACCTCCCTGTAACTTGGAGACTGTACATACGACTGGAACAAAACAAATCAAGAGACTTACCCCACAGAAAGGTGAATACCAAATTTTGTGCAAATGCATTGAATGATTGTAAAGTTATTAAAGTGCAACATTTTGAGTTTAACATTGAACTGCCTACTCAACCCTAAGTATAGGGGCGTGGTATATATATATATAATTATTATTATTATTATAAACATACTTTACTATAAAAATGTAGTGGTATTGAAAGTTACTACAAAAAAAGGTATAATCAGAGGTCACGTGCACCACCAAACATAGATGTGCTCTCACCCTGCTTTTTTTAAATTATCGTTTTCATAGCATTATTATTTTGTATTAGCATTGTTACTTAAGTCATTCTTTTCTTTGACCCCTGCTGCAGTTTTTGGTAGTGTTATTTTATTTTTATCCATGGATTTAGAGGTGTGGACAGTGAGACCTTGACATACCCCGTCACCTACCCCGGACCAACAAAGGATCTCTAAGTGCAATAAGCTGCAAGTTGTACCCTCTTCTACTGCAGCTTGTTCCACCTCCATCGCTCTAACTAAGGAACACTTTTTACAAGAATCTGATTGGTTGAAGGAAATTATCTCCTTCTTATCCTCGGACTTTAAATAAATTTACCAAACAGCAGGTGAATTGGAGATGCAGAGGCTCATGTTAGTTCCCTGGAGGACTGGCAGGGAAGATTGGATCCAGAGTTAGTAAGGATCTGGCAGCAGGTTTTAAAAGTTGATAATAAATTAGAAGAGCTGCAGGGAAGGTCCAGGAGAAACAACTTGGTGGTTACTGGATTGCTCAAGGGTACAGACAGCTCATCTCCTGTGCTAGTTGTACAAAAGTTGTGTGAAAAACTTGGTGGCACATCTCCAAATGGAACAGTATATATTATTGAAAGAGCACACAGGGCACTTTGTCCCACTCCTCCAGCAGGTGCTAAGCCTAGACCCTTTATATTCAGGCTTTTAAATTATTTGGATAAGCAACATGTACTACAAAAGTTATGTTCAAATAAGGAGGTAACCTGGGAAGACGCCATTATTCATGTATTTCAAGATCTACCAAGTTCTGTTAGAGTGAAAAGAGCAGCTCTTCACCCTCTGGCATCTAAATTAATAGCTGCTCAAATTCATTTCACAATGCGCTATCCTGCTATATTATAGGTCTCCAAGGATGGGATTACTAAGAGATTTGATACTCCAGATCATGCTTCTGAGGAATTGTCTCGGATGTTTCCTAATTTTATTAAAAAAAAAACAAAAAACAAGAGGGTACTGCAATGGTATAGCTTCTTTTTGCTTTCTCTTTGTGGCTGGTCGGTTTAGGATTTAAATTTCTCCAGCATGTAATCTGTTTCTTGAGATTTGACTTCTGACTGATAAGTGTATTGCTGTTGTTTGATTTTCTCCATGTTTTTTTGTGGGACTAACAGAGATACGATGCTGTGGACTTGTGCTGTTTTTGATTTGATTTTTTTTCTCTACGAACTTAAATGGTATACAGTCACCCTGTTAATTGATTAATTCTTTAGACATAATAGAATTTATTCAAAACCCTTCTGTCTTGATGCTGCAATTATCTTTTCAAGCTGTATCTGCAAGAATCAGACTTTCCATGGCAACAGTTTTTGGACATGCTGTTTTATCAGTCTCACCACTCCTGGCTTTATAAACATGTACTTTAATCCTGTCTAGATTCTGAGGTTTATATATATATATAGGATTTTGACTCTCAGTTCTTTTGATGATTTATAATATTGTATTCTTATTTTTAACTGGTTTACTGCTGTATATTTAAACAACCGGTGCATTTTTGCTTTGTTTTTTAAAGTTTTTTTTATCACTTATGGAATAACCAAATTTATACGTCTTATTTGTCAGAATATAGGGTGCATTTCTCTTTTTACAGACATTTGTCCTCTTTATTGGATTGCTATTGTATTATGATGTTGGATCTGTATCTCTTTGTATTATACTGATGTTATGTATACATAGTTCAGAAACAATACTGTACTGTTTATATTTTTCATGTCACGGGATTTTTTATTTGATTCTTGTATGTGTATTTTTTGTTTGTTTCTTACTAGAGCAACATACTATTAAATGCAGATTTTTGTTACAGTCCCGTTTTATATTCTGGTGCAAGTTCATGTTTGTCTCTCTGTTTTCTTTTTTCGATAATCTGAAGAATTTCACAGTTCAGAAATGAATTTCTTTATTACTGATAGGTTGATTGGTTAGTACTGGAGTTCATTTAATTAGATTAGTATGTAGAGTTAGATCTTTCTTAGTTGTTAAAGAATGATCTTAGCGATGCTTTCCTCTTTTACTTATTCAACGATAGCCTTGAATGTAATGTTTCTTTACATGGAAGGAGCAATATTTTTGTAGTGGTATTACAACTGCTAGAATAAACTAATGAATGGTAAAATTTTCAGGTTGAATATTGTTAAACATAAAAATTTTATGTATTATAGTTATTAGTGAGGATAAGTGATTTTTTTTGAAATAGAGGAAATGAATGTATCCTCTGATGGTGAAGACCACCTGCTCTTTAGCAATTTGATTTATGGGGGCCCTCAGAGACTATGTTCTTGGCCTTGGTTTATCAAGATGGGGAGGCCCCCTATTTTGGCATCTTACTACATAGCCACCACAATGATTAAGGAGTTTAAAAAAGCTGTAAGAAAAAGATTATATGGAATCATTTTCTATTGAATACCTACAAGACGACTGTGAGCAATACAGTGTTATTCAGGCTACGATGGTATATTTTTTTACTCTCAATCATATATTAGTTATTAGGTTTAAATGGTTCTTTGTCAAGTGTAGGGGTTTATAAGTATGGACTACAGTCTTATTCTTAATTGTATATGTATTCTCTTGTTGATATAAATGTTACCTGTTTTATTGTTTTCGAAGGGGTAGACAGTGGTTGTAAGGGTTAGATGGTTTGTTGGTAATTATCATCATGGTCCAGATCTTTAGGGAGGTGTGGCTATTAGGGCCAGGGAGGGGTTTCTTTTTGTTTTATAGGGTTGTTGGGATGCTATAGTTTTTATAGTAGATATTTTGACTGTAATTTTTAAGGGGTGTCTCAACTGGGGAATGAGTGATGGTGGTCTCATTTATTTCAGACTGGGTGTAGTATTTTTCTGAGGTTGGGTTGCACATTGCTTTACCATGTTATGTTATGTTATGTTATGTTATGTTATGTTATATTTTTATACTCAGTACTAATTTTTTTTTTTTTACTTTAAATGTAAGGGGTGCCCAAAAAAAGAAGCAGCGTTATATGATTATTAAACAGCTTGGAAGGTTAAGTACCCAGATTGCCTTCTTGCAAGAAACTCATTTAAAAGGGAATGATGTTCATTACTTTTGAAGAGAGTGGGTCTGTTAAGTTTTTTGGGCAGGCAAAAGTTCCCAAAGAGGAGGAATGGCAATTTTATAAGAACGGTCTATATTGTTTCACCTTAACACTGAAATATGGGATACAGAAGGGCGGTATCTATTTTTATATGGTATTTTGGGAACTCGAGAAAATGTTTTGGGTACTGTTTATGGTCCAAATACTGATTCCCCTTCCTTTTTTGTAAATTTAGTTTTAGTATTGGCCCCTTTTGTTAAGATTCCTATTTTAATAGCAGGAGACTGGAATCTTCCTCGCAGCCAGATATTGACAGATCCAGCTTATATAAAAAATGGTTTATCTCCTGGGCAAAAAGGTTTACATGATTTAATGGATGGATTTGGTTTAATTGAACCGTAGAGAATTCTTCACCCTCAGGATCACCAATATACTTTTTACTCACCTTCCCATAATTCATTTTCAAGAATAGATTATTTTTTAATATCTCAAGAACTGCTCATAAATTTAATTATTTGTGAAATTAGTCCCTCTATTATATCTCATCATTCAGCAGTTCTAATGAAAATTTCCCCAACATCTCCTTCTGATCATGATAAGGTTGGCAACTGAATTCCCAATTATTGACTGATACCTTCATACTTACTAAACTTAAAAAACTTTATACTTTCATTTTTTGCTACTAATGTCGGATCAGCTGATTCCTTATTGGGTATTTGGGAGGCCGGTAAAGCATCAATAAGGGGAGAATAAATACGCTTAGCTTCTAAAAGACATAAATCCTGCAGTTCTCAATTGGATGTTCTTTTACAAGACATACGTCGTATCGAAAGTAGATTACATTCTAATATCCCTGAGGAGGGCTGAATGTAGTTTAATACTTTTTGGGCTCAATATTCTTGATTATTGGCCGATAAAGCAGAGCTGGCACTCTTTTGTGCCAAGGTCCACTATTTGGAATCTGGTGAGTGAGCTGGTCAGTTGTTGACTCTTCACCTCCGATGTCAAGAATCCACCGAGTTTATCAAGGAGTTTACATCCGGGCTCAATTCTGCTTTAGTTAGCTGTCCATGGGCTATGGCTCAAATCTTTCATGATTACTTTTCTGTCCTATACCATGGTGATCCTGGTGATCCCGTATCTCCACAGGAAATATACTCTTACCTTGATTCACTTGAATTTCTGTCTCTCGCTACAACACAGAAAGCTCATTATAGTGGTCCCATCACTCAGATTGAAGTGGTTCATGCCATTCAGAACCCACCAGCAAACAAAGCACCAGGCCTTGATGGGTTCACAACTCACTTTTACAAGGCTTTCTCTGATATTTTAGTTCCCTTTTTGACCCATTTTTATAATTCATTTCTTTCTTTCTGAGACTGTTTCAATTACTTCCTTCTAAGCAGCATAGATTATTCTACTTCCCAAGCCAGGAAAGGATGAACATTTCCCCAAAAATGATAAGCCTATTTCACTTCTAAACTCAGATGATAACATATTAGTGAACGTTTCATTGACACAGCTTCAAGCGGTATAGGATACATTTATAGGATTGGAACAAGTTGGTTTTATGTCAGGTAGACTTTCCTCTGACCATCTTTGAAAATTGTATCATCTAATCACTGTGTCCAGATGGGATGAGGTACCTGCTGCCCTTGTCTCTCTAGATGCAGAAAAGGCTTTTGATCATGTTTCCTGGTTACATCTCTTTGCAGTCCTACAGAGGTTTGGGATCCCAGAGGATTTTATCGATTGGGTTCAATTTCCTTACCATAGTCCCACTACCCATGTATGGTATAATGGATTACTCTCTGACTCTATTCGTTTGGAATGTGGGACTAGGAAAAGTTGCCCCTTGTCACCCTGTTATTTAATTTAAATTTAGAACCTTTATTTCAAAGCCTTAATTCTAATCCTTTAATTAAAGGTATTTGCATTAGGGGTACATCACATAAGATTTCTGCTTATGCAAATTATGTTTTGTTACACCTTGATTATCCGCACACCACTATATCAGCAGTTCTGGTTGAAATTGCACATTTTTCCAAAATCTTGGGATATAAATTAAATTCAAGTAAAACCAAGGTGTTAACATTAAATGAATTGGTTGTTAAGCAAGATATTTTGGACATGGGGCTTACCTGGGAGACACATTATATTACCTATCTGAGTGTTAAGGTTTCCAAAGACCCATTACAATTAATTAAATACAAATTAATTCCTGTTTTATATTCCCTTAAATTGGATTTACAAAGATGGGGAGCCTTACCTTTAACTCTTTGGGGCCTTGTTAATACAAATAAGGTGATGAGCTAGCTCTATTCTTCACAGATAAGGATGCCAACATCAGGTCTGGAATCAGCCCGGCTCTCCCTATGAGGGGTTGTGGAGGTCGATGGGAGGTTTTGAGCATCCGGTCTCTCTGGACGGATTTCAGCTGGCTGAAATTCATGGACATTGTGAAGATTGTCCAGGCTTTTCACCCAACCAGTTGTAGTTTGGATCTGGGCCCTACTCCCCTTTTAAAGGGGTGTGTGGATGTTATCTGCCCAATCCTAGCTGAAATTGTCTGGAGATCCTTGGAGAGGGGGGTCTTTCCTGATCCCCCTAAAGGTGTCGGTCATATGACCACTCCTTAAAAATCCCTCCTTGGTTCCTGACTGTCCAGTTAACTACCAGCCTGTCTCTAACCTGCCCTTTGTGGGTAAGGTTATTGAGAAGGTGGTTGCGTTGCAACTGGATGATCACCTTGTGACCCACAACATCTATGAAACTCTCCAGTCTGGATTTAGGAAGAGACACAGCACAGAGACTGCCCTTGTCTGGGTATTAAATGATCTCCTAATGGTGAGAGAATGAAAGGCTCATACCATCTTGGTCCTTCTTGATCTCTCAGCAACTTTTGACACTGTGGACCATGGTGTGCTTTTGGAGTCCCTGTGGATCCTTTGTGGACTGTCGGATACAGTCCTCAAATGGTTTAGATCCTTCCTCATGGGCAGGTCTCAGAGAGTGGTCACTGCAATTTATTCCTCTGACGCTTCCCCCTGTTCTGAGGGGTGCCGCAGGGCTCCATATTGGCACCCATGTTGTTAGCAGTGTATACGCTGCCATTTGGGAGATATCATTAGGTGATATGGCTTGAGTTTTCACTGCTATGCAGATGATACTCAGCTGTATATGTCCCTCATACCCAGACAGGTTGATGTGGTTTCCATGCTAAATAATTGCCTCTCTGATATCAAAGACAGTATGAGCACTAGCTGGCTGAGACTGAATCCGGACAAATCTGAGGTGTTGGTAGTGGATCTTGGTCACCCAGGGGCAGGTTTGGGGGCTGGGCATGCATCAGGCATATGGCTTGATGGTGTCCAGCTCACTACCTCAGATTAAGTGCATAACCTGGGCCTTATTTTTGATGACAGCCTGACCCAGAAATCTCAGGTGTTGGCCATGGTTAAATCCTCATTCTACAATCTGAGGAATATTGCCCGGGTGAAACACCTGGTTCCACTGGATGACCTTCAAACATTGGTCCATGACTTCATTACCACCCATCTTGACTACTGCAATGCCCTCTACCTAGGGCTTTCTGGGGTTGATATCTGCCACTCGCAGCTAATGCAGAATGCTGCAGCCAGGTTATTGACTGGTATTTCAAGGACTAGCCATACTACATTTGTGCTGTGCGGACTCCACTGGCTGTCGGTTCTGTGGCAGATCACCTATAAGGTAGGCTTGCTTACCTTCAAAGCCCTACACGAACAGGGACCCAACTAACTGAAAGATCTCCTGACTCCCTACTTTCCCACTCATCCTCTCTGATCCACTGATGAGGGATTGCTAGAGATTCCCAGGGTTTGCTTAAAAACATCTGGCGTTTGTACTTTTTCCTTTGCAGCACCAACCCTGTGGAATTCTCTACCTCATTGTCAGTGTCAATGGCTCAGTAAGTAGCACACTCGCCTCTGAGGCTGGGAGATTAGAGGGCTGTGGGTTCAATTCCCACATCTGGCACTTGGGTTAATATCCTAGTACTGACACTGTAGTGCAGCATGAGAGGGGTGCTGCACTTCTGAGGTGCCGTCTTTCAGATGAGACATTAAACCGAGGTCCCATCTGCCTGGATTGGTGGTAGTTCAGGTGGATGTTAAAGATCCCACGGCACTTATCGAAAAGAGTAGGGGAATTTTTATTGAAAAGACATATAGACAAATAAAACATACTGATATTTACATATTTACAGAATTAGTACACGTAGATACATGAAAGGCATTATCATGATTTAAACATTAAAAGGTACATATACAGAGGCCAAAATTCAACAGTCATAGCATCCAAACATTTAAGGTGGATTAGCCCAATGTTCTCAATTAATCCATAATAGCATACATTTTCCCTCAGCATATCTCTTTGTGTCCAAAGCCTTCAGTTTTTGCTGAGAGATGCCAATATTTCTTCCCATTTCTACATAGGATACCATTTTCTGCTGAGTTGCCCATAAACACTGGGATTGCCATATATAATACCTTGTAACTGACAATGTTACATACAATGTTTCAGGGTGATACTTCCCCATGCCCCCTACCACATGTCCATAAATCAATGCAAAATATGATAACTGGGAAAATAGCGGCTCATTCCAAACTTTGGCTAGATAGTTCCAAAAATGTGAGGCATATTCACACTCCAAAAACAAATGTTTTTTCGATTCCAATAGCTGAGCACATGACTGCCTTAGGCAGTATCTATCCTGGACCTGTTTATGTTTATTATTATTACGCACCCATAATTTCCCATGAAGGCTGAGCCATACTGCATCCCATGCAAAATCTGGTATGTGTTTAGAAGTGAGCATAGTCAAATTAAATTGCAAAAAAGAATCAGGACATTCCTCCAAGGATAGACAGTCCCTATCTTCCACAGCTAGGATATGGGAATATAGGTCTTTTCTACTCTTTACCAGAATCATATCTTTAGTGATATCCCATTTTATTAATATTTTTAACAATTCTATTCCATATTTTGGGAGATCTGAAATTCTGTGTAAAGAAATAGTTTTCTTTTGAGACCATGCTAAGGCACCAAGATTGATAGTGCACAACAATTGTTCTTTCCAAATCTTACATCCAGGTTTAAAGGCCCACCCTAGATTGTATGACACAAATATACTATAAAAAAAAAGCAATAGGATGAATCATGCCTAGACCTTCTTCTGCTATCTTTCTATAGGTTACTGCACTTTTCACAGGATTAAGCCTGCTCCCCCATAAAGCCTGAACAAAAATGCTATATATAGTAACCCATTTGGACTGAGGAGGAGGAAAAACATAGCTAACATATAAAAAAATCGTAATTAACAAGGTTTTTATCAGAAGAATTCTCTTTTTCTTTCCTATTGCATGGCCCTTCCAACTATTCACCAAGTGTTGTGCAATCTGTATTTTTGTGTCCCAGTTCTGACTGGCCATATCTGTGCCCCCAAATACTACCCCTAATATAGGGATAGTACTTTTCTCAATTTTAAACCCAGAAAATTAGTTGTTCTCTGGAACCGGGGTATCACCAATACTATCCCTAAACTTTTATGGAGGTTTATCTTAGAACCAGAAATATCAGAAAAGACTGATAATGTTCAATAAGAACATTTTCATTTATGTGCAAATCTATACATAAAACTAAATCGTCAGCACAGGCTAGTGTTTTTTATCCTGGGTAAAGTAGGACTTAATTCTATCCCTTGAATTCTAACATCTTGTTCTATATTCCTAAGAAAAACATCGATACAAAAGACATATAGCAAGGGGCTCAAGGGGCACCCTTGTCTTACTCCCCTTTTAACATTAATGCCTTTCCCAATCCACCCATTTATATTGGGGGTCAACATGGCATGTTTATATAGAACTTTCACCCATCCAATACATTGTTCAGGAATCCCATAAGCTGTTAAGACATTAAACATATACTGATGTGATATTTTATCAAAAGCCTTCTCCTGATCAATTTCTATTATGTAGCCTTTCAATTTATATTTTTCAGCTCTATAAAACATTTCTCTTAATGCAATTAAATTATCTGTTTGTTTTCTATTAGGAATTGCACATGCCTGGGCGGGACTAATTAGTTCATCTGCAACAGATACCAGTCTGTTCATTAAAAGTTTACTTAATATTTTGAAATCCACATTCAGAAGACTAAGAGGTCTCCAGTTTTTCAACTCTTCTCTATCCCTTTTTTTAAAAAGCAGAATTAGTGATGCCTGGTACATGGAACTAGCTAGACAACCTTCCTGTAGCATGTTATTATATATTGCTGTCATGGCTGGTATCAAAGCTTCACAAAACAATTTATAAAATTCAGCCCCTATTCCATCTGGCCCAGGGGCTGAGTCACTCTTCAGACTTTTTATAACATTCCTTATCTGTTCTCCCTGTATCTGGGCAATTAAATGACTTTTTTCATTGTCCACAAGTGAAGGTACATTCTGGAATATGTTCTTATTATCAGATATGTAGTTCAGAACCAAATGTCTCTAAAAATGTACATGGACCAAATTCAATATTCTTTAGGAGAAGCAGTAGATTGCCAGAATGTAACCTTAGTTTATTTAGGAACCTATGTTCCACTCTATTTTTGAGTCTTTAAAGGGATCTAATGCTCCTTTTAATGTTAGTGCCAAATCTTAATTCCTGCTCCAAGGTTTTGGCTCTGTCATACTGCCATGAGCACATTTGTTTTTAATGTCTAGTATTTGGTTATCTAGATTTTGTTTTAATGTTTCCGATTTTGAAATTAGTGCTTGCAGTTTTGCTCTTAGATGTAAGTATGTCAAATACCTATTGTTTGTACTCTGTCTTGTAAGTGTCTGGAAAAACTGTTTCCAGGATACTTTTGTATCTTCCCACCAGAGGGCAGCACTATCATACATTGCAAACACAGATACCCTAGCTTCCCATTCCTGTCTCCAGGCTTTCTGCACTTGTTCATCTGTTAAAATTGAATTGTTCAACCTCCACAAGTTCTTCTTAGTTCTAGGAGTATCTTTCCAAGTAACCTTTATTGTTAATGATTTATGATCTGAAAATTCTCTCCCCAAAAGATTAGCATTCAAAATCACTAAGATTTCAGAAACAAAAGCAAAATCAATTCTGGTGGATAAATGTCCTTTAAAAAAATTGTTTCCACCATTTTGAAACTTTTCCCTATAGGAATCTATTAATTTTGCATTTAAAATGATTTTGTTAAGGGCTGTAGAATCACAAAACATTTTGTCAGTTTTCAGTCCTCTATCTGTTGTCTTAAGGCTACAATTAAAATCACCAGCCCAAACTAATAATCTAGAGGTATGTAGGTATGGCTGAACTTTTTGAAAGAGACAAACCCTAAGAGCTTTAGTATGTGGTACATAAGTATTGATTATCTGGAATCTTTCAGAATATAAAGAGATGTCTAGCATTAATGCTCTCCCTGGGTCAATTTCTACTAGTTTAGTTACTTTGATACCAGAATTATTTATTAAAATCCCTACCCCATCACATCTTTCTTGGCCTACTGACCAGAAGGAAGACCCTTTAACCCAAAGTTTTGTAACTGCTTGTAACTCCGTGTGTGTCTTAAGCCTGGTGTCCTGCAAACAAACAATATCATCATTCTCTTGAGCTAAAGAGTTTAAAACTACAGTCATCTTAGCAGTCCCTTTAATGCCATTTAAATTTGTAGATGTTAAAGTAAGGGAGTCCATGTGTTAAAGGCTTAAAAAAAAGGAAATGCTAACCACATCAAGACGTTTTGCTATGTCTCTGTCTCCTTGTCCTTTGGGCAATATGTGCATCCCTTCCCCCATCATCCACATCTGAAATAACCTCCATAGTGCCAGTGTTTGTAGAAGAGGTATCTGATAACTCTGCCACTGAATCTTCATCTGATTTATCTAGGGCAAGAGCCTCATATCTATTTCCTTTTCTCCAAGATTTTGTCCCAGAGGCTGTGCCTAGTTTCTCTTCCTTGCTTTTACATTTAAGAGTTTTGCCTGACCTGTTCCTTTTAGTGGCTGTTTTCCTTTGTTTTGTCTCTTGGCTGGGTGGTGGGGGCATGTTCTCTACTTCAGCAACATCAGCTATTCTAGTATGTGGTTTGTCAGAGATTTTGCTAGTGCTAGGAGAAGTTTCTGAAAATTCCTCAGAGGGACCTTTACTTGTGTCTGTTTTAGCAGCAACACTAGAGGGAGAGGGGTCCAGAACACTAGGTCCCTGAGTTGCTGCAGCAGCAACTTTTTGGGCCTGTAACTGTTGTGCTCTATTTATAAAGCCATCCTGGGGGGGGCAATCTTCACGATTATGGGAGGCCCAAGGGCACTTCCCATAACCATGTCCTGTGTTATCACATAAATTGCATTTAAAAGATTTACACATGCTGAGGAATTGTGCCCATAATCTAAACAATGGTTACATATGGGGTGTACATGAGCATTGCTCAAATGAGTCGTGAACCACATTTAAAACATGATTTTGGTTGCCCCATGTAGAATAAAACACCCCTGTCCCTTCCCAGATAAAATGTACTAGGCAGATGCACAGGCCCATTATTTGTGGAAAATAATTTAACCTTTATTTTCCAGCCACCATTCCATATTTGTTCACTATCTAAAATAGGAACAGGCTCATCTAGAATTTCACACCTTTGCCTCAGCCAGAATAGGATGTCCTCTACATGGACACCCTCATTACGAAACATGACAGTGATGTATTTAACTGCCGGTTTAGTAAGAGGGATGGCCATGTAGGGAATCCATAAAGGGCTATTTTTCAGAGACTGAAATTGAGACCAGAACCTATCTAAACTTGAGATAGACTTGAAACTAACATCATAATTTCCATTACCTAAATGAATCAGAGCAAAAATTTCGGAAGAAAAAAAATGCATTGTACCTTTTAACAGCTGTTTAGCAATATAAAGCCTATCTGGAGGATCCTTCAAACCACCCTTAAAAATAAGTCTCACAGCATTTTTCCTCGGGGCTGGTTCCCTCTTATTCTGATATAAATCCACCAGTTTAAACATGGGGTCCAACCAAGTTTTTTTATTTGGATACCTCAAAATATGTTCTGCAGGCCCCATTCTAGGAGGAAGTTCCTCTTTTTTGACTGGTGCTTGAGATTCTTGTTCTGTAACCATGGCCATGTTACTTTTGTTACTTGCCTCGTTGGGGCCCATTTCAGGTGAATAATGACTAGTAGAAGTAGGAAGGCAGGGTTTGCACACATTATCCAGCTTTTTAGCATCAAAAACATCTCCAGACGAAGTTTCAGTCCTGTATTTAGTAACAATTTTGTCCTCTGAATCCACTTCCCAGGTACCCGAAAGAAGCATTCTGCAACCAACCCACACTCTCCAGCGCACGGGCAGGGGACCAATTCTTTTGTAAAGCTATCAGTTCAGCATTTGTCTCTGTATGTCTCAATGGGGAATGCGCTGTACGTGCAGGATTTACAGTGGGTGTTTGAATTGGGACTTCCTTCACTGGAGTGGCCTTTGATTGTGGGGCTCCATGAATATTCAAAAGACCCAGTCTGCGTCTTGCAGGGAGAGGAGGCTTTACTGGCTCTTGGCACACAACTTTCTGCTGCTTACTACTGCCAGCCAAAGAGGTCTCAAGTCCGGTGGAAAAAGTTACAGAACCTGCAGGGGAGATCATTCTTTGCCACGTCATCACACAGCTGATTCTCATGTGAGTCACCACACAGAACTATCTGAGAACTTTCAGGAAAATTTGACAGATCTTTTTGCAGCGCTTCACGTTGTGATTTAAACTGCTCTTCTTTTCTTAGCAGCTTTAAAACTAATTTCTCTTTATCTGACACAGTCTTAACATTATCAGGCAAGGTGAACGGTACCTGGGTTTTTTCTTCAGCATCCTCCATGATCTGAGACCAATCCATGTTATCTTCAGAGAAACATACCGGCACATCATTGTCCTCCATTTATGTACTTAAGTCTTTCTCACTTGCTGAAACTGCAACCTCCAAAACGATAGCTTTCTGACATTCCTCTCCTGTTTGCAAGTTTGTAGGCCTTGAAACCAGGCCTCCTCCTTGCAGCACATCCTGCTCCCCTGCCACATCAGCACTTCCTCCTCCTCCTGTGTCCGGCTGCAAACTGAGGCCCTCCATCCTGTCCACAGGAAGTGACAGCACCCCTGCAGGCAGAGTAGGGGAATTTCCCCGGTGTCCTGGCCAAATTTCCATCATTCACTAAAAATACCACCAACAGCTTAATCTGGTTCAAGGCCAGTTGGCATTCATCTGTATCCCCTTCCCCCAGGTTGTGCCTGAAAATAGGCAGGATTTGTCTAGTGCACTTACCCGGTCAACAAAAACTAAATAAAAAAAAAAAGAGAGAGAGTGCCTAATCATCAGTAGTTTTAAATCTATGTTAAAAACATACTTATTTATGTTAGCCTTCCCAGATTGTTTTTAACTATTCTGTATTACTGTTTATTCAGTTTTTATTATACTGTGTATTTAAAGTGTACAGTGCCTTGGTTTTTAAAAGGTGCTATAAAAATAAAGTATTGATTGATTGATTGAAGATGTCTGTTCTTCCTTGATTACAATATCCTCTTGGAATGTTAAATCTTTTTCTATCACAAAACTGGTTCCATAAATTGCAATCAATCTTAATTTCTTTGGTGGGGCAAGGCAATCAAACACTCTTATTTTAAAGAGGGACTCCAGCTAAAAGTGCTAATTTGCAGAATTAGAATAAGCATACCCCCAATAAATCACATACCAAAAATTAGGTTTCTGTGTTACTTCATTTTAAAGTATGAGCTATTTTGTAACCCTGATTTCACTACCTGTTCAAAAAAGTCAGTTTCAGTGAAGAGCTGATGATAATGTCATCTCCAGAACTCACAGTCTAGTCTTCCCTGTCAGCAAGCTTATAGGACCTGTTTCTCCAGAGTTTAAAAATCATGTGCAATGGTTTTTACAAGTAAAAGAGGCAGCAACATTCAAAAAAAACATTTCTATAAAAAAACTGTGTGTGTTTCAGGTTTTGGAACAAAGTTGCCACATTCATATTTTAATGCCTTTTTGATGTGGTCCATTCTCCAGGGTTGCTGAATGCTGAGTCAGCATGCCTCCAGGCTGCTGATACCATTTGGGGTGCTACTCTACTATGTCTGTTAGGAAGTTGTATTGATACTAGGATTGCATAATGTTGGTAACTTCACTGTTGTTTGTCAGTGTCTGCATTATAACAAGTTTTAAAGAGCACCTTCCCTGGTCTTTTTGATGTTCATGCATAAATAACCCCTTCTTGCATTGATTATGGAACTGTATTTCATTACTGTCCTCTGCAGTTAGTTCTTGCATTCTGCAAAATGAATGAAATGCAATTCCAGGATCAGAGCAAGAAGGGCTAGTTAATGTATGAAAGTCCAAAGGACTGGGAAAGGTGCTCTAAATCTCAATCTCTTTCTGTCTCGCAACAAAATATTGCTCTGTTTTATAAGATGTCTTTTCCTAGCAGTTGAAACTCAGCCTCCTGTTCTTGTAAGTTTCATGTCCTGTCTTTCACAAAATGGAGTAATTTTTGCATGAAAGTAAAAAGAATTGGGAAAGATGCTGACAGCAACGCTATCTTCTCTCAGTCCCCATGCTTTGTTACCAAGGCAGAAGAAAGTCCATTTTACAAAAAAAAAAGAAAACATACTGACAAGGCCTTTGGATTTTGGCATAATGCATTGCTAACAGGGTGTATTGGGGAAGGGGAAGATAGTATGTACACTGAGTACTGGTAGTTTTCCCTTGCAAAGTGCTGTGACTGCACTATACTTACTACACAGTGTGAGTCACTCCTCTGCCCTACAGTGATGCCATCGGGAGCCATCAGCCCAGCAGCTGAACTGCAAAGGCAAATGCAGCAGGGTTAAAGCAGGGCTAAAAAACAAATCTAAATTACATAAGGCAGAGTAAGCCTTTTTCCAAAAATAACAAATGCACACACCCTTTCAGGTCTAGTACTGCATAGAATGACTACAAGAAGTAACTTTTTGGACCATCATGAAAGGTGCTCTTTAACAGGAGCCTAATATGTGTTAATTCCTGTTAGTGGTGGAAGTGTTAGCCTTGGTAAAATTATCTTTTTTATGTGGAATATAACATAGATGAGTCTGAATGTAGGTTAAGTAACAGCCTGTCAGGAAGAAAACACTAGGAGCCAGATATTCAAAACTTTGCCCTGGTAAAAATCAATTGCATCATGATTGCGCCACATTTGCTCCGGAGTGCTATATTCAAAAGGCCAAATAGCACCAGTGCAATGTGATAGTGCCAATGCTATGATATAATGTATGCATGACGCAAAGTGAGGGGCAGGAACATGCATACAGGCACAATGGTATATTCAAAAGTATAGCGCCATGCACTGTGCGTTAGCGCAAAATGTAGTGCAGCGCAAATTACAGCCCATGAAAAGGTGGTCTTAATGCTGGGCAAATCCAGGATGGGAGGCATGGACACAGCAGCAATGGGGAACAAGGCCATATGAATTCAGTGAGGAGGCAGTGTGGACGGATGGCCACTCTGGGCCACACCATATACACAGGCACACAAACTGTGGAATGCAGTGCCCCAACAGTACTGTGAAGTGAAGACTGATGTAAATGTTACAACTGAGCTAGAGCACCACTTGCAGCAACACACTATTTGTACGGTATTGTAATGTGTACCTAATGTGATATTAGTGTATTGCGTGTTGTTGTGCATTGTATGTATTTATTGTACACCGTTGCATCTCAGCCACACAGTTAGTGTCTCTGGGTCATTCCTGACACTGGACCTTGGCCCAGTGTGCTTACCTGGTGAACAAAATGATAACAAACAATGAACAGAACACATACATGGCAGAGACGTGCTGCACACAGATGGCACCACCCATGTCACTGTCATCTGGCACCAGACCTAACCCTACCAGGCATTAGCGGGTGCCCCAGCACCCAGTGGGCACCATGGCAGTGCGTCCATGCAGAACACACCTCCAGTTCCACCACTGGGGGTACCCCAACACAGTCCAACAGACATGTGCTGCACTGGGGGAATGAAGGGTGTTGAGGGAAGGGTGTACAGGCTACACCACATAGTAGGTACTACCACACAGTTGGGGCCATCCACACAGTCCACATGTTCCACTGATGGGGCTGCTCCTGACAGTAGTATGCCAGTATGATGGTATGTGTGCCTTCCAGGGCACATACCCTACACCTGTCCAGGATCCCCTCAGACACAGACAGTCATGTGTATGGTAATGTGGGGATCCCGTGCCACTGGTACAGCACATGAGGGTCATAGGACAATATGACTGTGGTGTTCACTTTCAGACCACACCTTCCAGCTGTGCTTGTCACTGTGTGGATAGCACCAGTCACTGTTGCCTGACACACCATAGGTATTGCTGTGTACCTCACAGTATCACCTACTATGGTACTGTACCATCTGATAAACACTGTGGCAAGAACAATAATTTGCCTCCAGCATGCAGCACGACCACCCGTTCCTATAGTGCTACTCCCCTGGGCCACATTAGTCTTTGCATCTGTGTCCAAACCAAGACTGCAGCTAATGTTCTGTGAACACACAATGAATGTGGCAACCAACCTGTAATACCAGTCGGACCTACAGGTGGAACTGTGAGCACAGAAAGAAACATGGCTACCAACCTGTAATTCCAGTCAAACCTACAGGTGGAGGAGCTGTGTGCACCATGTTATTGTGCCGAGTAATCCATATGCAAAGCAGGCTGTAATGAGATGCTAATATGGCTGTTTGTCCATGGATGGAATGAGTAGGCTCATTTGCATTGCAGTTTTGAATATAGCAAACTTTAGTGCTGGGCAAATGGGATTGCACCGGGTAAATGTGTCAGTGTCGCTCAAACGTGTTAGCACCGTGCAATACTGTAATGTTCCATTACATGGTTCTGCAGTTTTTGGCCTGCTGTTTTGTATTTGTATTTGTTTGCTGTTGTTGTGCTCCACTGTTTTGCTAGCACACACGTTGTGCACTTTGTTCAGCCTTACCTCACTCCACCTCTGTGTGCACTGGGCTGCTGCTGCAGTTTGCACTGCTCTCCATTGTTATATTCAGTGCTGTTTTATTTGCTGGGCTGTTGTTGCACTGCACTCTCAGCCCTGTTTGTATGCCTTCATTTGCATGCTATATTCACTCATTTAGTCCTGGGTCTATTCCTTTGAATATGGTCTGCAAATGATTCTGGGCTAATTTTGCCTGCCATGCAGTGCTAATTTTGCCCCGGGACAAGGTTTTGAATATCTGGCCCTAGGCTGGCTGGATTGGGTACTGCATAGAAACTCATAGTGAGGTTTCAAAACAGCATTACCTCTCCCACCTCCATTTACAGTGAGGTAGAATAATTGTTTTAAAGTGCCATCCTGAGAAATCGCCTCAATTGAATGACAGGTGTGAATGATCACAGTCTTCTACCACATCAGAAAATTATTCAGTCTCTGAACCTCACCAGTGAAAATAGGAAATTTTGCTCACATGCCTTTCCAGTATAAAAAATAAATGGAAACTAAACCTCACTGCAGTGTGCTATGATTCAGCATTCGGCAACCCTGGAGAAAAGGGCCACAACATAAAGGCACCAAAATAAATAAATAAAAAAGAATACACATTTGTCAACTATTTTTACAAACCTGAATAACACAGTTTTTATAGCAATGTTTTTTGAATGTTGCTGCCTGTTTTACTTGTGAAAACTATTGCACATGAACTCCAATCTTTGAAGTAACCAGTTTTGTAAGCTTGCTGACAGAGAAGACTCTACTCTGAGTTCTGGAGATAACATCATCAGCAGGTCTTACTGAAACTGACTTTTTTGAACAGGCAGTGAATTTAGGGTTGTAAAATGACTTGTAACTTTTAAAGAAAGTAACTTAGAGATCTCATTTTTGCCATGAGGCTGATTGGGGCTAAGCTGATCCAAATTCAGAAATTTATTGATGCCAGAAATTTTGACTGTAATCCCTCTTTAAATTGACAGCATCTTGGCACTTTGGGGATTTAGTTACCCAATTTTTTTTTATATTATGGGGCTGTTCATGCTAGTAAATATTTATGGTGGGGGTTCTCTGAGGATAAACTCACTGACATTAAATACATTCCTTTGTTGTACAAAATCGAGCAGGATCTGTGTTGGGCTGTGGGTGTTATTTCACATAGTCAGTGATATATCACTCTCTCTAATTTGCGTACTGGCCTACGAGGTACTCCAATACATTGGTCTATGTGGGCACATGTTCAGTTGATGTGATATTTTGACTTACAAATGGTTAAGGACACCTCACAGCCTTTTATAGGTAACCTCAATATTCTCAATTTCCCAGTTCCAGCTTCTTTATGGCCCTTCCCAGTCCCTTCAGTAATAAACTCTCTTTTGGAGGATAAGGTGTTTATGTCTTTTTCAAGGATTTGACAACAATACCAAGTTCCATCCTACTTTTGCTTTAAGTATCGAGTATTATTATATGCTATTAAAGCTCATTTGGTCCAATCAAGTGGGGTCAATTTTTAATAATTTAATTTCATCAGTAAAACAATCACATCCCATTTCTAAACTTTATAAAGCTTTTCATTTGTTGGACCTTCATACTCTTACTGGTCTGTGTTATTGCTGGCAGCAAGCTTTGGGGAACTCTTGGACCCTGAAACTTGGCAAATGACTTGGCAGCAGTTATATTCCTGTGTTAAACAAGATAAATATAGATTATTGCAATATTGAATTCTTCATACTTTATATTTTACCCCCACAGAAACTGTTTAAATGGAACAATTGCCTTCCCCTGTATGTACTAGATGTGGTTTAGAAGAAGGCTCCTTGAAGCATATTTTGTGGGATTGTATTAAGATTGTTCCTTTTTGGCAGAAGATTAAAGATTTTTTGAACCCTTCATTGGGGTTAAATGAGTTGTTTACACCACAGATATGTTTGGTAGGTAATTTCCTCTCTCAAGTCAATGGTCCAAAGAGGGCTCATATTGCTCTAGTGGCTCTTGCTGCCACAATAATACTACACCATTGGCATGATGAGACTAATACTACTTTGCAAGAATGGCATCTGGAGATGCTTTAAGTTCTGAATATAGAATGTCAGATACCTGCTATGAATGATCATATATTGAGTTACCGTAGGAAATGGTTAGCATTATGAGTCTTGTTTGAGCAACACTTTCCGAATTGTTAAATTGACTACTGTCTTTGTCCTATTTTAATATGCTTTCTCATTTGTGGGCCTCCAAGTAATCGATTTAAACATATAACTATTGAATATTGTCATTTTTGATGTTAATTTATTATCTATATTTTATTTCTTTTTTTAATAATGCTGTACTAATTTGTGTAGTTCTTCATTGTCTGCATAGCTCCAGAATTGAATGGGTGGTTTTCCTCTTTTTTGCCTTAGGGTTTTTTCTTTTATTTATATTATTATTAGTATTATTATGTAAATCTCCATACTGTTTTGGAAATTGTTCTAATGTTTGTGTTATAGTTATATTATACAATGTTCTTGTTTGTACTAACTTGTTTAAAATAAATGAAATGTATTTAATAATAAAAAGGCATCACCTATCCAATAGATTGTTATATTATTTTAAAACAGCAATATATTTCTTGCAGCACAGTGTAACCCCATCGCAACCACCATTGTACTGGCTGTCATCCCAAATACAATTTCCCCAGCCATTTCAGATGAGTTAAAATGTCTTCATGAGGAAGTATGAAAAATGAGACTGTTGAACTATGTGTCACACAGAATTAACAAGAATGAAATATGATCTAACACAGATGGTAACATGGCATTGAATCTCTGCTGTAAATCCGGCTTAACAATAGGCTGAAAGAGATTGCGTGGCACAAAATGAAGTGGACATTAATTCTCTAAACATGTCTGCTTCATTTTGTAGTGTAAACACTGTCCACTAGCCACATATGCAACTAACCTAAATTTCCCACCCACCCACTCAGTGGTCAGTGTAGTATCGTCGTGGATTGCATATCAAACATAGCGATAGAACAATCCGTGAAACCTGAAGCAAATACAAATTTCAGACTCAGTGATGCATATTGCATACATAATTAGACATTAAGCAGAAGTGTGTTCACCTAACTTTGAGCGCACCAAAGCCCAGACATCCACTGAGACCATTTCAACCTCAACAAAGACAACTAAAACCACCAATCTGTGAAACAGTCTTTTAAAAAAATAAAGAGCTCAATTCAAGTCGGCTAATGCCGGCACAAGTCGAGATACACCAAACCCCTTAGTGTATCCCGTAACTTGCGCCAGGCATTATGCTGGCCCCGATTCCAAGAGACACCTTGCACTATGTTGGCTGTGGGCTATGCCAACCAAGGATTACGCCACCCTCTATGCCACAGCCCACACCGACATGGTGCAAGGGTGGGTTACGGCAGCATCTGTACCCTATTCCAAGAGGGCAGCTGCCGTAACCCACTGTCCCTGTTCCAGGTGCCGCACTGGCAGAGCAAACTTAGAGCAGCTCGGAGCTGCTGTAAGGGGCATCCGATGATGCCATCCAGTGGATGCCCACTCCACAGTACCACAGTAATGACACCAATGTGCTCCGTGTGCCCCCACAACCACATCCATGCCCCCATCCCAAACATCAGGGACCCTTGGGGGTCCATTCAGCATTGCCCCCCAGACACCTGTGTTGCCTGTGTGACACCTGTCCTGCCCCCCATGCCCCCTGGTGTGTGCCATGGTGTTCTGGGGTGGGGGGCTGCCAGCAGTGGGCTGCAACTTGCAGGGCTAGTATGCCATGCCCATGGCATTAGCCTCCGCATGGTGCAACCTGCATGTCACAGGTGCCAGAACCCTGCCACTCTTGGAATGCAGTGCAAGGTCCCTGGCATAACGGCGAATGTTGTAACTCACATACACTGGTGAGTTGCAACATTTGACCTAGAATCGGGCCCAAAGTCTACATAAATCTTGTCTTTTGATAAAGGGTAATCCAAAATGCATCAAGACTCTGTATACAGCACCTAATAAAGGAATTCTGCATGCTTATATAATCTTGTGAGCAGCATTTATATTGTGGTGGTGGTGAGTGCAGGATTTTCTGTGACTGTAGTCTCCATGAATCTAATGTTTCTTACACACGCACACACACAAATCAGACTAACACTAAAGTGTGAATCAAACTAGAACAGCCTGCCCCTCCTCACCTGCTGTCTGGGTCAAGGTGGGCCAGTGTAGGCTGGAAGCAATGCCAACTAGAGGAGGAAGAGATCAGATAACAGCTGTGGAGGGGCCGTACTACTTCAAGTCTTTATTCTTTATTGAAATGCCAGCGGCAAGCCTACAATGTCCAGGGGCGACTCTGGGGCTGAATTAAAATGTTAGCCCTTCCTTCCATTATCTAAAAAGCAGTGTGGCTAGGTTAAAATGTGCTCATTAGTCATCACTCGTCACACTGGTGACAGTAGAGAAACCCAAAGTAGCGCTCTTTCTTTCTCGGGTTGGGGGGATCAATGCCAGTGTGGTTCACCGCTGTTGACACTGGGATGGGTGTCATAAAGCTCTGCCTGGTAATTAGCTATCAGTTTATATATTGTTTGGAGGATGCATAATCTCTCTCTTGGCTATACCTACCATATCTAGTGCACGACACAGCGTACGCTGACACATAAGGAAAAAAAAGCAACTAACTGTCATGTAAATCACTGTAAATAAATAGTCACAACCACTCATAATCCCTACCTTCCACTCCTCCTCAAGCACCGACATGGTGTTTCTGCACTGACAACCCAACTACTCGGTGGGTGGGTTGTGGTGGCCGATACTGCCGGTTGTTGACAGCGGTCCTCCTGATCCTGCTCAGCAGCTGCCTGCCTTGTCTTTAACCTCATCAGTGTGATGACCTGCCCGGCCGCTCAAGGCCTGCCTATACCAACTCTGGGGCCATGGTCACCCCCATCGCCAGGTGCATTACATACCGCTCAACTTCCCTGGCACTCAGCTCCCTCTCCCTGCTTTTTTTGGGCACATGAGATTTGGATCTTGCTCCCTTCATGGGAAGGGGGAGGGCACACTGCAGCAGATCACAGCACATGCCTTGGTCATGTGAAAAAAGAAAACAGGAAAAAAAAGTTTTATAATGTAAAAAAATTATCAGTGGGGCTGGGCCTTCTTCACAAAATATTGCTGGAGCCCATGCCCCACAGGCCCATATACCTGGGCACCTCTCTATCTATCTATCTATCTATCTATCTATCTATCTGACTACAGACGGCATCTACAGTATCTAGTTAGCTAGCTATCTGCAAACTGTATACAATCATGTAGTGTATTGCTACTGTTCTGAGTAAAAGTGCATATCTATCTGTCTAGCCATCTGTCCGTCCATCCATCTGTCTGTCTATATAAGGGATACTAGATATGTGAATTAATTTCATAGTCAGGTTCACAGGTGTTATAAAAATATATATTATAATACATATTTTCATTTAAAATTGTTTGGTGGCCAGAATAAATTATTTATCTGTAAGTCTGGACTCTCACCTACATTGTACAAATAAGGATTCATTCACATATCTGGACTAAGTACTACGGTATGGGCTGCATGCCCATTGGCTCATGCTGTGAACCAATGGGAGTGCAGCCCTACTGAGCTGTCAGTCGGCGGGCGGCAGGCGGGTGGGGTGCTGCCGCACGCCAGCTGACGGGGGGGAGTGGGGCGGTGGGGTTCAGTGGGCGGATGGGGTGGAGAGTACACTAGACCACCAAGGTAGTGGGGGTCTTTGATGAGGTACTGATGCCTGAGACCGGGCAGCGATCTGTCCACTGGACCACCAGGGATATTGGACTTGGGGGGGACTATACTGATGACCGCGATCGGGCACATAGGAGTCCACTGGACCACCAGGGATGTTGGATGGTTTTTCGTTTATATTACAGGAATGCCCGCAATCAGGCTGCAGGGGGCGTCGGTCCCCGACGGCTGCTGCCTGACAGGGTGCCAGGCGCAAGTCATCAGGGATCGGCGCACCTGCATGCTAATGGCATGCAAATGGGGCCGTAATGAGATGCAAATGGCCCCCTGTGTGCCTTGCATAAATGATGGCCCCATTTGCATGTCCCTGTTTGAATATCGCAGGTGCTGGTGCAATGGCACTTGCGCCAGCGCATCTCCATGCTCCACTCTGGCCACTTGCGCTGATGCAGTGCCACTGCGCCATGCATAGCAGGGGTGGCCAGGTGCACGATATTCAAAGCTGCTGCGCCATAGCGCAGCTCCGTTGAATATCGCCCAGGCTACTCCCCTGCGCAACAAAGTTGAGCTGGGCCCAGGCTTGCGCCACAGCCCGGCGCAGTTTGAATATCTGGGCCATGGAGTATTTCTCCTGAATCAATTAGCAGCAAAGTTTATCCAACAAATTAAATGTGTTTACAATACTTTTAACCCCAAAGTGTTTATAATTACTAAAGTGCTAAACATATTTATACAATTATTTAAAGTGCTTAAATGTGGATTTAAACAGGAAGCTATTGAGCACAAACATTTAACGGGACTGCCTTAAGCTTACATTTAGCCTTAACATTAATTAAACAGCATATTAAATTCATCTTGCTAGGCTTCCATGTTTCATCTTATTCAGATCCGATGATCGTGATAGGTAGTTTCCTTAATAGAGAACGCAGAACCTCTGCAGGAAAGAAAAAAGGAGAAGAAAAAATGCACAGTTATAGCTTATATCACAATCAAGATCATCATAAAACATTTAAAAAAGGAACATATTTTGTCTTTGATTTATATCAACATCATAATGCTCCTTGTAAAGTTCATAGTAGGACTTTAGACATAATCAGAATCCACTTATTCAGCCAGGTCATATTTTGTCTCTATCTTAGTACAAAACAGCTGTATGTGAAAATTAAACCTGTAACATGGAGAAGAATTGGGAGAAAAGGGAAAGGAATAAACTGGAGAATTACAGAAGGGAAAATGATGGGGTAGTAGTAGTAGTAGTAGTAAAAATTTTTATTCAATTGACAAGCAAAAGAATAGGAAACTCAACTGAGCCAAGCTCATTTCCAGTGAGGTCCTTAATATTTACATTCATATTAACATCATAATAAAAAATATATCACAAAATAACATACAACAATACTTAAAATGACACGACAAAATAGAAATTACAATAACTTTAACATCCATACAAATAAACGGGTGGAAGAAAGGAAGGGGGAGAGAAGGATGTGTTTTTTTTTTTTTATTTACAACAAGTATTCTTACATCAAAGGGAAACACACGTTTTCTACAAATAAATAACTTTTATAAGGCCATATCTCAAAATAAAATTTAAAGTTCTGAATCTAAAAGAGTGTGCACAGCAGCATTCAAAGGTATGGCTGGAGGTCCCAGTCATCATTCGGTCCCCCCACTGTGCAACCTCACAACTTGTAAATAAGTCTCCCTTCCTAATGGGACAACATATTGATCTGATCCCCCTCTGCAAATCTGCAGTGGAACATGGTCAATGCCCATGAAATGAAAATCTGAAAATTCACAGTTATGTCGCATGTGGTAGCGTTTACCCACAGGGGTATCACTATCTGGATTTATGATTGAACGTGCGTGCTCCTGAATGCGTTCCCTTAGCTGCCTAGTAGTCCTTCATGTGTACAGCTTTGGGCACGAACACCACAGAGCATATATAACAAAGGAAGTGCGACATGTCACAAGTTGCTTTACCACATGATACATGCTGTTTGCTGGGCTGGTGTATCTTGATCTCTGTGAGCTGCGTTACAAACACCACCGTTACCACAGTGGTGGAAACCTGAGGGAGGAGCACTGCTGAAAATTATTTGAGTGCATGTTTCCTGAAAATGATTGTGCACAACCTAGTCATCTGTGTTCTTCCCTCTTCTGTACACCACCCTTAATCCCTTTCTCTGCAACATCTGTGAGATCCTCATCAGTCAATAAAGTAAGCCAAAAGTGTTTTAGGGTCACAGCTACCCTTCTAGTTATTGAGCTATATTCCGAGATAAAGTTTACTTGATTAAAACCACCCTTTTCTTTTATTTTTGGTTTTAAAAGGTCTTTTTGGTCCATGGCCCCTGCTTTGGCATATGCTGAGTCAAGCTGATTTTCTGGATTTCTCCCTATCTAAAAAAAACTTTCTCTCAGTTCTCCAGCTTGTTTTTCAAATACATCAAAATCTGAACAGTTCTACAGACATGTAAAAACTGTCTGTAAGTGATTGCCTTTATTACATGGGGGATGATTACTATCAGCTCATAAGAATATAAGAATTTGCTGGCAGAAGGAGACCGTGTGGTTCATCTAGTCTGCCCGAGATATCTACCCCCCATCTATTGCTCTTGTTGAGGTGACTACATTGACTGTCCCATGCCTGTTTGAATTCTCTGACAGTCTTAGCCACCACCACCTCAGGTAACAGGTTGTTTCAAGGGTCCACGACCCTCTCTGTGAAAAAGTATTTCCTAACATTGGTTCTGAATTCACCGCCAATCAGGCGTAAGTTGTGCCCTCTAGTACACGCAGTCCTATTTTCCTGAAAGAAGTTAATGGTATGTACTGTGTTTATCCCTTTAACAAATTTAAATGTTTCTATCATGTCTCCTCTGTTCTTTCTCTGCCTAGGCAGAATAGAGTTAACTGGGTGAGCCTATTTTTGTAAGGTTCATGGTGTAGTCCCTGCACCACCTTGGTGGCTCTCCTCTGCATGGATTCCAGACAGTCAATGTCCTTTTTTAGGTGCGGCCTCCAGAACTGCACACAGTACTCCAAGTGAGGCCTCACCAAAGACCTATAGTGTGGGATGATTACCTCATGCTTTCTGCTAGTAATACCTCTACCTATGCATCCAAGGATGCCGCTTGCCCTTAGTGTTGCTTTTTCGCATTGCTTTCCTACCTTTAAATCATCCAATATCACAACTCCTAGATCCCTTTCCATCTTTGTCTTTTCCAATTGCTGCCCTTCCAGGACTGGGTTCCTCTTCCCCAATTGCATTACCTTACACTTTTTGGCATAGAATCTCAACTGCCAGTTCTTGGACCATTCCTCCAGCTTTCTTAGATCTGCCTCCATTCTTTGGACCCCTTTCTGTGTGTCCACCCTGTTGCAGAGCTTGGTATCATCTGTGAACAGACAGACTTTCCCTTTCAGTCCCTCAGTGATGTCACTGATGAATATGTTGAAAAGGATTGGGCCAAGCACTGATCCCTGTGGAACCCCACTGGTGACTTCTCCTCCTGCAACAAGGTGCCATTTATCATAACTCTCTGTCCTGTAGCCAGCTTTTTATCCAGTTGACTACTTTCTGACCTATGCCCGTTTGCTCCAATGTGTCTGCTAGCCTTCTGTGTGGAACTATATCAGAGGCTTTGCTAAAGTCCAGATATACTATGTCCACAGACTCACCTTAGTCCACTGCTCTTGTAACCCAGTCGAAGAATTCTATCATATTTGCTTGGCATGAGCATCCTGCCATGAAGCCATGCTACTTCGAGTCAAGTTTCCCACTTTCTTTCAGGTACTCCACTACCCTTTCTTTAAGCAATGTCTCCATTACTTTACCCGCCACTGGGGTAAGGCTGACTGGGCAGTAATTTTCTGCTACCTCCCTGCTACCACTCTTGTGAAATGGTACAACTGTGGCCCTTCTCCAGTCCTGTGGCACTATGCCATCTTCCAGTGACTTGTTAAATAGTTCGGTTAGTGGGGCTGCAAGTTCCTTCCGCAGTTCCTTCAGAACTTTTGGGTGTATTCCATCTGGCCACATTGCCTTGTTCACCTTTAATTTAGATAGCTCCTCAAGGACCCTTTATTTTGTAAAGGGCTGGTGTCTACTCCCCTATTGTGGAGCTATGCCTTGTCTAGTGCTGGACCATTACCTTTTTCTTCATGGGTGAAGACTGAGCAGAAGAATTCATTGAGTACTTCCACCTTGTTTTTGTCATTCTCCACCAGCTGTCCCTCTTTAGTTACTGACCTGGTTATTCCTCTGTTACTCTTTCTTTTTCCCCATATATAACGAAAGAATGTTTTTCCCCCATCTTCACTTCCTGCACTAGTCTTTCCTCTGTCTGTGCTTTAGCTACCCTAATTGTTTGCTGTTTCCTTGAGTTTAATCCAGTAATCTTCTCTATCCTTCAAATCTGGTCTCCTTGTACTTTCTATAAGCTTTTTTTCTCATCTCTAATTATAGTTGACACATCTTTAGAAAACCAGAGTGGGTTCTTTGATTTTCTGTATTTGTTTATTTGTTTTACGCATTGTGATGTGATTGTACAGTAGTTATAGAGTTTTTCAGTTTTATCCAGGTGACTTCCACATTCCCTGTGGCATTGGTTACCAGCAGTTCTTTAATACTTTCCCTCATTCTTGGGAAATTTGCTTTTCTAAAATCAAGCATCATGAGTTTGGTGTGAGGTTCTCTGTGTTGTTAATCAATAGCCAGACTGACCTGTGATCACTGGTGCCCAGGTTGCACGTCTGACACCCTGGCACTGTTTGTGAGTACCAGGTCCAGAATAGCAGATTCCCTAGTGGGTGATTCTACCAATTGATTAAGTCCCACCCCCATAGTGCAATGAAGAATTCTCTACTCCTCTCTGAGGAAGCAGTGAAGGTGGACCAGCCTACATCTGGTAGACTGAAGTCCCCAACCAGTAGTAACTTTCCTTTGTCAGCTATCCTCAGTATGTTTTCCAGGAGGTCTTTATCCTTCTCAATCTCCTAGGTAGGGGGCCTGTAGATAAGTCCTACCCAGAAACCCTGTTACCAGCTCCCAGAGTGAGCCATAGGGCCTCTGCATCGATGTGCAGTCCCTGGAGTTCAGTAGCATTGATCCCATCTCTGATATACATAGCTCCCCCCAACCTTTCTTCCCCTTGTGGTCCCTCCAGAAGAGAGTGTATCCAGTGATAGCAATGTCCCAGGTGTGCTTCCCCATGAACCAAGTCTCGGCCATCATGGCAGTGAGGTCTGGGAATTTGTTTGGAAGGCTACAAGCATTAATGCACATTGCCTTCCATCCCCAACGTCAGTTTGCAAAAGACTTCTGTCCAAATGGATCCATCCTTTTTAACCTGCAGTGTAAGATCCAAGAAGTTAATACACCCATTATCACTTGAAAAAATGAAATGGAGATTTAAGTCATTGGTATTGATAAATTCTAAAAAAGCCATTGTATCTTCTTTTGTTCCATGCCAAATACACATGATGCATCCAATTTCATTAAATGTACTTTAAGCATCAATATTTTTGTTATGTCTCCTTTTTGCACACCTGCCTTTTGATATTTAGAATAATGTATGGGTCAGCATATGCCACTCATGTATTGCTGCCTAAAACCAACCTGACATTTTACAGTCTATAGTCTTTTCCGCTGTTTGTGTTTTTTTGTGTTCTTTCCATGTCCCATTCAGTTTTAATTTAGTATGAAATAAGACAGCAGACAAAATGACCCCAGTTTGTTTACAGCTGGCACTGCTGTAGGAAAGCAAGATAGCACTGGAGGAAGAAAAAATACCTAGTGAAATTGATACACTCACATTCTGATGCCAGGACATGTGTTTCATAAGAAACTTCTTGCACTTAAATAAGGTTCTTTTGCCATGGTAACAAATATAAGGTACATACTTGGTTAACAAGACAGACGGGGTTTGTCCATATACTCTGTCTCCCGTGTTAGTGGGGTTACCTTGTAATATCAGTGTGCAACAAATAATCATATAACCTGTTCTTGAAAGTCGTAAAGGAGTCTACTCAATAATTTTCTTAGGAATGTTGTTCCACACTGTTGCCACCCACTGTGTGAAAAACTTTCTCCTAACCTTCTTCCTAAGGAAAGTCAGTTTAAGTTGGCTTTTGTGGCTTCTCAAGTTGATATCTCTGTTGTTGATTACAAAGACCATACTATTCATTAACTGGCTGCCCCTAATTATTTTGAACATCTCCAGTATTTCACCCCATAGTCTCCTGGTTTCCAGTAAATATAGGCCCGATAGCTGTAACCTTGCCTCATATGGGGTTTCCCTTATCCCCAATATCATTTTGGTTGTCCTGCACTGGACCGCCTCTAGATTATTTATGTGTCTTCGCAGATATGGGCTCCATAGTGGAGAACAGTAGTCAAAGTGTGATCTTATAAAGTGGTAATATATGTGACAGAAATGGGAAGGAAGGAGTTAATGGCTTGGATTTTTCTGGCCTTCTGAGAAAAATAGCACAGGGATTCCACTCCACTAGCAGCATCTAGATAAGGTGATGGGCTAGGTAGTAAATTTCAGACAGAGTGACCAAGGGGGGAGTGGACATACACACGTGCACATACATATAGTTTGAAAGGATTGGACCACTCAAATATAAACTGAATGTTAAATGAATATAATTGGACACCTATATGTGTTCAAACTGATTAGAACAATTAAATACATACATGGTAAATGGTTGGTGCATTCAAAGGGGACAAGAATTACCTACTCAAAGGGAGACTATAAAATGATGAAAGACAGTTACAAGAGCAGTATTCTGCTGGGTTCCCATCTGAGAGGTTTTAAGCTGTGAACCTACTCCTCTAGCTATAGATAGCATAGTAATTCAGTCTGTCTCCAAGCATAGCAGAGCGGTAAGAAAGGATAGCATAACTTAGTTAATAGCCTTTTGCTTTTGTCATCTGTTATTTAAAATCATGTGTTTACTTTTCCTGTAACACTGTTCTTCTCTTGTGTTAGACATATATAAATATATCCTGTAATGCAACTTTTGACCTTCTTTTAAGTAAAAAGCTATTTAATTACCCAATTAAACCCTCCCACTATCCTAGCAAATGGAACACTAAGACCTTCTTTTAACCTAAAACTAACTGGGAATAAATTCCAACTTCTAGGGTCTCTACAAAAGAATCACATTTGATCTTTTCCAGTTCTAAATTGTGGTACTTCAAATGCCCAGCCCACAGTTGGACAGATACCTGGCTATATTGATCTTAATGTAACTGGCCTCTCTCTTCACTCATCTTGAGACTAGTTACTAGAGGGCTCTCGAAGGGTTACATTTGACCATGGCAGATGTCCTCTAGAGGGGATCCTTGCTTGCTTGGTGATAGGATATCTGGATGTTTATGATACAGAGTGTTCTGACTCAGCCAGAAGTGGGAAAATCTGTTATAAACATTCATGGTAGTGCCCTCCCCAACTGTCTATAGAAATGGGAGGCAAGAAGTAAGGGAGAGAGGGTTCCAGAGGGTTAGACCAGCATCTTGAGGAAAGAGTCCTGCATCTGGCTGCAAGCCATGCAGGGGTCTGCAGGCTCAGGGATGGTGGCAGGATTCCTGGGTCTGGGTGGCACTAGTCCCCGTACTATTCTCCTGAGTAAGATCAGCAGGCACTTGGAGGATGGATCTTCTAGGAAGGCCTTAAGGACTCCAGAGAGAACAAGGACCAGATGGCATGTCAGGGAGAGTGGAGGTCCACCCCTCAAGGGTGGTCACTGATATTATTTGTAGAAGTTTATTGTGAATGGAGTACCAGTTTGCAAAGGATAACTGTAAGTAAGCCTTGCAATATGCTGCTCGTCAGAAAGTTAAAAGCCTGGTTACCATAGTATTTTCCCACAAGCAGTTTAGCTAAATTAATGGGCATCATTCACGTGAAGGGGGTCTGATAAGGGTTGGTGTTGGTAAGTCACCCTGTGAGGGGACAGACATGGCAGTCTTCTTTTTGGGCCTCCAGGGCTATCAGTGTAGTGTTGAAGAGAGAGACACACACACACACAGCAAAACCAACCACGCTTTATGCACTTAGTAGTGATATTATCTGCTGACATGCTTTTCTGTTTGTTGTCTTTCTGGACACACTGAGACACGTGCTGGCACATCTTGCCGCCATGTAAGTGCTTGTCCGGCCTGGGGAAAGTGTCAGTACACAAGTGATCTTGGGAGCACCAAGGCTGCAGGGACCCACAAGAAAGGTTAGGGATTCATAAGGTTGAGAGAGACCCAGTATTTCAAGTAATGTGTGATATAAGCCCGGCCCATTAGCAGAGCTGTAGCACTACCACTCATGACACCAGCAGTCTGAGTTCAGAAATGAGCTGGGATTGTCATAGGTTGACTAGTGGGAGGAAGACTGAGCATCTAAGAGGATGCTCTCTTCCTCTGGGAAGGGTGGGTTGCCACCCTTGTTGCAGTACTGCCACCATGGTGACAACAGATAGCAGTGCATTTGAGAACGCTGTGGGAGGTTCAGTACGGTAGCATGTATGTATGCGCATGCAACTTGGACCAAGGAAAAAACATCACTACCTGATGGATGACAGACCTGATGAAGCACAGGGGACCGGACCTGTATTACCCAAATGGCCTGCCTGACAATGCCTAATGTAGTTAGAGGGAGACACCTCTCATCCCTGCCTGGAAGGGATAACCATGGCAGCGTGGAGGTAAGGCAGTTGTAGGGGTCAGAAGCCAGCGAAGCTAAGGCACCTTGGGGCACTCAGAGGGAGACTGAGGTAGTGACATTGGAGGGGGCATAAAAACAGAGAATTAAAAAAAAAATAATGTGTGATAGTGCTACTTTGGTTCAGGGTGTGGACCTGAAAACTAATGTAGTCATGGGGTGGCAATAGGCCCCACAAGTAAGGTGGGAACCATTAGACCAGCATTGAAATCAACAGTAGTAATGTATGCCACACTTGAGATGGGGGTTATGTAAAATCCCAGGAATGTTGAAAGTTCAGTCGTGTAATGCATAGCCCATGGAGATTTGATTATGTAGTGTGAGCAAATACCATCATGAAGTTATGTGGCCAGAGAACTGCCCATACAGCTGCATACCCCCTAGGCAGCTAATAATAAAAAGCACCATGCTTGATCCCAGCTGTGGTATGGACATTCTAGTTTGTGTGTGGTCTCATGCTATTGGTGTCCCAGAGTATGGTTTTAAGGTGCCCTGATCCCCATTGCCCCGACCCATGATGGCAAAGTGACTGGTGTTGGTGCAGAACTGTTATTGATGGCATTAGGTGGGTGCTGTCCTGGATGAGATGCCATCAAATACCCCTAGAAACAGGAGGGTGACCCGGAATTTTTCATAAGTGTAAACATGTTTATTTGTGTAGTCATTTGTCGTTTATGACAGGAAAGGCACACTAGGCTGTGATAGCTTGTTTCCAGGTGAATCCTGGTGGGGTGGGAGTACATGGGCCTGTTGAGGGGGGCATGTTGGCCATGATACCAGAGAAACTCGCTACTCTTCATTGATAAGTGCCATGTGATCTTTCACTTCCACCTGGACAGTGACCAGAGATGGACAGAAGGGACCTCAGTTTAATGTGTCATCCAAAGGATGGCACCTCAACAGTGGTAGACCCCCCTTATACTATACTACAATGACAGTTATGGCTATTACCCTAAGTACCTGGTGTGGGACTAGAACCCAGGACTTTCCGATGTTCCAGCCCCAGTGGCAAGCTGGATACCTACTGAGTCATTGATACTGTCTTCCAAGATATATGCCGGTACTTGAATTGTTATATATTTTAACATTAATTTCACCCATGAATTTCTCACCTTTCTGTAAGAGGAAGCCAATTCAGTTATTGATAAAGTCAAAATTCTGTGATCCATAGCTGCTTCTATTTTTTTTATTTAGTTTGTCCCCTGAGCTGTCATCTCCTTCTGCCATCACGTCTGCACGTTGGCAACCTCCTAGTCCTTTTGGTACATGTTTTATTTATGCAATCTAGATTTTATCTCATGCCATGTCGCCATCTAGGGATATACCCTGATATCAGGAGGCAGTTCAGAGGAGGGCAACTAAAATGATGCAGGGGTTACATCAAAAGCCTATGAGGAGAGACTGTGAGATCTCAACATGTACACCCCAGAAGAGAGGCAAGCAAGAGGGGACATGACAGAGACCTACAACTACCTAACAGGAGTGAATAAGGGACGAGAGAAGAGTCACTTTCAAAGGAGAAAGAGCACCAGGACCAGAGGACATGCAGTGAAGCTGGAAGGGGGGAAGTTTAAGAGAGATGTAAGGAAGTACTACTTCACTAAAAGAGTGGTGGATGCCTGGAACAGACTGCCACCAGAAGTGGTGGAGGCAAAAACAGTAGGGGGCTTCAAGTATGCATAGGGATAGACAAAGGGAAATATCAGTAAATCAGCAGGGTGAGGGAGGGTCACGGACACCAGTTAGGGTCTGTGGAGACAGACTAGGTAGAGACCATATGGGCAGACTGGGTGGGCCAAGTGGTCCTTTTCTACTGACAAATTCTATGTTTCTGTGTTTCTAAATAACCTGTTTAGGTCAGAACCAGCACAGGAATGGCAGTGGGGTGTTGTTTTTCTCCCCCTGTTGTCACACACCTTCCTCCATCCCCCCCAGGGTGTTTGGCAGCACCTTAATTGGCTTCATGCATTCACAGTGCATCTCTGCAGAAAGAGCAATCTCCCAGGCTTGCCACAGGGTTTGTAGTGGTGCCAGAACCCACTGCCAGCCCACCCTAGCCGAGATGTATGGCCTCGCAGCAGCTTCCTGCAGCCTGGGCTGCATTCCAATATGGTGACCCGAGTCTGCTCCTACACCCAGGTCACTTGCCATGGCAGTGCAATGGGGTGCTGTTGAACCTTTGGGGGCCAGCACATGTTTTTTTCCCCTCTCTCATTTTCTTTCTTGCTGCCACCTGCCTCCCACTCAGTGCTGGGCAGTGCCCCAATACCCCTTGCAAGCATGGAAATGTCCCTCTATGGAGGAGGCATGCTTCCCAGTCCTAAACATGGGTCACTGCAGCTGTGTAACCCAGTGCCGACCCTGCACAGCTTGAAGCACTTCTGCTGCCAGCAGCACCACCCAAGCCTCCATGGCCACCCAATTGAGATCCCAGGTCTGCCCCCAAACATGGGTTACTGATGCGCTATCCACTGGCTATCAGGTGATCCCAGCTGCTTTTGTCTTTTCTACTGCCTGTGTATGGCCTTTCCTTGCCCAGCAGACTTTGCTATCATTGTGCTTGCATTCATAGCCTCCGGGATCCTCTAGGGTAGTGTTTTCTTTATTTTATTGGTTTATTTTTCTTATTGTTTAAGCTGGAAAGTAGCCTGAGTCAAAGTCCTGTTTCAGTTACGTCTCGGACATGGAAATGCAACACCTTTCAGCCGGGTTCACTGACATCTCTGTCTCTCTTAGCTCCTATTTGTTATGAATGCACTAGGCCAACTGAACACGTTTTCCAGGTGATTTAGCTCCTGCAATGATTGTCACCCTGTATGCCAGTGAACCAACTTTAAAATGTCACTTTAGCAAACCAATAGCTTGGCGATAGTGCTACCCACTGCCGCGCTGGTGACCTGGGTTCAGAAATGGAGTCCAGTAGCAGGGGGTTGACTGGGGAAGGGGGGTTAGACAGGATTGAACATCTGATAGACTGCTCTCCTCTCCTGGGGAGGAGACACGTTGCACCACTCTGACACAGCCACTATGTGGAGGCATGTTGGTGGGGCAGTGGGAGTGATGCAGATTGGGATGGCCATTCGCAGGTAGGTGGTGAATGTGTGCCTTGGTGAATGACTTGACCAAATTCTAGGTGTGGCCTTGGGGGTGAGGATGGTCCTCTCCCTCCTGGCCTTGCCATGGGGGCATTCTGTGGGGGAACCTAGAGACCGGGAAGTCCTGGGTGAGATGGTCTCTGGCCGGGAGATGGGTAGAGGCTGAGAGCCAGTCTGCACCCAAGGGGGGAAAAGTTTTGTAGAAAAAAAATGTCACTTTTAAGTAACAGACTTGCTAGGCTAATCCTTTTTCTGTTTCTATCTGTGTTATGTTATACAAATTATAATGACAAAAATAAATAAGGTGATGTAACTGAGCATTAGTCCCAGGCCCACAGAATGCTGCCCGGTACGCTAGCAACAAGCCATCAGGCTCAGATAACAACTGATTGCCCTGATCCTGCCTACCTCATTGGATTATTCATCCCTTAAAGAAAGGCCTCCTTTGGTGTTTTGGAACTCTAAAAACTGGACTTTCATTTGAAACGCAAACTCTACAATTTGCCACCACCAGAATAATATGTACAACAAATGTGCTTCCTAATACATACCCCACCCCCTGCATTCTTCTTTCTGCCCCATGTATTCCTTTCCTTTTTGTTTATTATGTTTTTATTGAAGCTGATGTGTTTATTCCCTCTGCATAACTTGACATCCTATTTATCTTGCAATGTGTTTTTCGCTCTAGTCTAACATAGCTGCTTACTGTATCTTTTAACCCTTTAAAAAAAAAAAAGTCACAGCTTTTTGGTTTTTTTTCCCCATTTTATATCTATTAGGACTCGCATCTGTTGCATGTATTATGTTGTTGGTGGTAAATTTTAGAGTTTGCATTTGATTGTGATTAAAATGCCATCTCAGCTTGAAATTCCTCAGAGGAAAAATAAATGAAAGTAATTTAAAATGGAACATTTGCTAATGACTTTTTTCTTACAGAGCTTTTAATTAGATCACCCCTGGTTATACTATTATGCATGTAGATTAGGTGACAAAACCACATTTGCTAAGCAGTAACAGACATTATGTATGCTCCAGCAGATGACCTGAGTGGCTCTTCCCACCACTTATTTCATCCTAGGACTGCTCGTGATAGAACGCCTGCTGCTGTCAACTGCAGCAGTCTTCCTACTTGTTGGGAGCTTGCTGCCGTGTGTGTGTGTGTGTTGGGGGGTTAGGAAGGGAACAAATGGCATCTGAAATCCACTGCTGCATTCCCAACAGACTGTCTTCAGCTGTGCAGTGGTCTGGGGGATTATCGGAGCCAGTCCAGATCACTTAAATAGGCAGGACCACAACTGAGCTGTAAAAAAGCACTGGTGTCAGTCTGTTGCTGTCAAATCCTGTGTGGGGGTGGGTTCTAAAAGTAGTATTTATATGCTTCGGCCTAGCAGTCCTCTGCTGCAGTCCTTGAGCTAAAGGGCCATAGGTTAAGGGTGTCACACTGGGGGCATCAGCATGGGGTGGCAGTTGGCAGGAGATGCTGCACCCCAGGTGTGACACCCTAAGCTGCCCTGTTATCTAATTTAAATCTGTATATGTTATGCAAGATGGTATTTAATTGATAGGAGAGAAACATCCATCATCAAAACATTTAACACTGGAAGTAAAAAAGTGGGCTTTGTTAATACAAATTATAAACAGTATACTGTTAAGGGACTGATAGCTGGTAGTTCACTTTACAAAAGGGATTAAAAGGGAAATTTGGTATGGTTTCTTAAGTTTTGAACTAATGTACATTAATATAAGTTTTGTAATGTGAAATGAAAGATGCACTGATGTTGAAATGCGTAAAGCAAATTATTTGAGTGTGTTTAAAATGCTAAGCGAGAACAAACATGTGAAACGTGTCAGCAGAATAAGACTTAGTAGTCTATCAAGTCTACTCCTATTGTGGAGTCCCAAGTGGCAGCTAAGGACTCCACCCCCCCACTTCGCCAACTGATGCCCCCTCCTTTCCAGCTATTCCCCTTTTGACCCTGACTTTACCCTTTACTACCCATTTTTTAAGCTTTCTACTGTTTCTAGAGACACCACTTCTTCAGGGAGTCCCTTCCGCTCTGCAGCCACTCTCTCCCTGAAGAAATGCCTCCTGGACTCTCCCCTGAACCTCCCTTCTCCAGCTTAAGGCAATACCACCTTGTGTTTTTTTTTCCACTGAGCCTGAAGAGGCTCTCCTTGTCCACCTTGTTAATGTTGTTCAGATACTTAAAGGCCTCAATCATGTGCCCTCCTCTCCTCCAAGGAGTACATGTGCAGGGCTTCCAGCATTTCCTCATATGTCCTGCCCTGCTGACCTTTCACCTTCTTTGTTGACCCCCTCTGGACTGCCTCCAGTAGGATAAAATCCTTCTTCAGGTAGGGATGCCAGTACTGCACACTATAGTCCAGGAACAGCCGAACAATCAACCTTATAATGGCAGTGTGACTTTTTCCCACCAGCTGCTGATCCCCTGGTAATGCAACCCAACATTCTGTTGGTTTTTGCTGCTGTCTTCCTGCATTGTGAGGACTGCTTCAGGTCGCTAATGATCAGCACCCCCAGCTCTTTCTTTTCCTCAGATTTGATTACCAGAACCTCTCCCAAGCTGTACTCCATCTTCAGGTTTTTGGTTCCAGTGTGCATGTCCTTACACTGCTTCAAATTGAAGCTAGGTTGACATATTGTGGATCAGCTCTTGAGCTTTGCCAGATCTTCCTTTAGGTTATGTATCCCTTATGCTGTATCCACCCTCCCACCAAAGCTTGGTGTCATCTGCAAATGAGCTAATCTTGCCCTTTATACCTTCTCTAATGTCATCAATGAAGACATTGAACAGTACCGGCCCAAACACTGAGCCCTGTGGGACCTTACTTGTTACAACCATAGAACCTAAGAGCACCATCCCCCAACTACCACCCCCTGGGTCCTGTCTTTCAGCTAGGTACCTACCTATCCAATGAGTTTCTCTCTGACCCCCAGATCTCCCAGCTTTCTTATCAATCTCCTATGTGGCCCAGAGTCAAAGGCCTTGCTGAAGTCCAAGTACAGGATATCAACCACTTGGCCCTTGTCTACGGTTTTAGTGATCCAGTCAAAGAAATCAGTCAGGTTTGTTTGGCAGGATCTCCCAGCCGTGAACTCATGTTGTCACTCATCCTGGAGGCTGTTATCTTCCAGGTAACCCACAAGCCTTTTTTTAAGTATGTCCTCAATGTCCCTTTCCTCCTCCTGGTTAGAAGGTCTGTAAACCATCCCCAGTCTTACCTTCTTTACCCTACTGGATTGCAAATGCACCCACACATTATCTGCCTTGTCCTCTTCTGACTTTTCCCTTGTACACAGTATTCCTTCTCTCACTTGCACTGCTACTTCCCCTTCCCAACTCTCCTTTCCCTTCATTATAGATTTTACCCAGGAATTGAGAGGTCCCATTTGTGATAAGGAGCAGATCAAGTTTCTGTGACCACCGCAATGTCGACCCTCCTGTCTACTAACAATGTCTGTAGGTTATCCGTCTTGTTACTAAGGTTTAGTGCATTCAGGGACATAGGTGCTGGAACAAGGGTACAAGTGCGGCCTTTCCTTGGTTGAAGTACAATTCCCTGTGGCTTCCTATAGAGTTTTGTTCAATGACTTTCAGCATCCCCACTATAAAAATTGTTCTAGTGCCTCTGTTCAGGGACACCACTCCCCCCCTTGCCTGACTATCCTCTCTCTCTTGCTGTCCTTTGTCTTCTTCCTCTTTCTGCCCTTTGCTCCCCCCTTTTTATCCTTCAGTTTCCCTGATATAATTTCCTCCATAAGCATCCATATCTTATAACCAGTCTCCCTCCACCTGTAAACACTGCCCCCTCTGCTCCCAACCAGTTGCTGTCCCCCCCCCACTCCCAAACCTTATTCCCAAACCAGCCTGCAAAGATTGGTGGGAGGGGGAGCCCTGACAGTCTCCTCCTCCCAGAGACTCTGGGCCTAAAGGCCCATTCTTCCCCCCATCTGTTTAAATTAAGGCCCACAGTTATGTACTCTCCCAGTCTGTCCCTAAGGACCCTAGAACACCCTCTGTTGAGGTGCAGCCAGTCTGGTGCATATGTAGAGTAGCAAGAATGTGTTATTCATTATAAAGTAATAGGGCTTGACAAAGAGTAACATTGGGCAGTAGTTTAAAACTGTGCTAATATAATGACTGGGTGGGCCAAAAGTACTAGTGCTGATCAGAATTTAATCTAGTAGGACTGATGTGGCTATCCCGGTTAGACTTGTGAAAGCAGGATAAATTGCTGTTACAGCTACTCCCTAGCTGGGGTAGGCCTACAGTGAAAAGATAAGGCTGAAAATTTACTTAATCCCTATCTGGGGTATGCCTACAGAAGCAAATGAACACTATCAAAGGTAGGCTGACAAAAGAAACAAAGGGGTTGCAACCACACCCTATTGGGGGTAGGCCTTCAGTGGAAGGATAGGACTGAAAATGTACTTAATTCCTATCTGGGGTTAGACCTACAGAAGCAAATGAACACTATCTGGGGTAGGCCAACAAAGTAAATAAAGGGGTTGCAACTACACCCTATCTGGGGTAGGCCCATGAAGAGTGTGGTAGGACGTCCCTGTTAGGTATGGAAGGGAAGAAGTTACTATATACTAAAACAAGGAGACTAGGATGAAAATAGGTGGCATTTGGGGAGAGGGAACATGATCAGGTGGCAGAAGAACAGGAGTAGGGTGGTGAGTTGTAGGGGTACGGGGCTGCGGTGTTCCTACAAGCACTGTGGGAGGCAGGTGTTGCCCAGTGTGCAGGAATTTGACTCACTTGTTGGCAGAAGTGAGACAGCATTGATGGGAGTTAGGAAGGCTAGTGTGGGGGACTGAGAGATGGAGCAGGGAGGAGGGAGGGTAGATGGGATGGCCCTGAAAAGAGAGGCAGGCAAGCAGGGAAGGGTTGAGGAGGGACAAACCCAGATGCCTTGGGCCCCTCTACCTCAGAGGGTGAGAAAACCTTGGGGGGTAGAGAGAGAGAGAGGTGGGAGGAAAGGGGGAGGTCAGGATGGAAGGGACTGGAATGGGAGCATTTAGGATAGTGCCAATGTGGAATAGATTTCTCCCACTGTCTTTGGAAGGGGAGGATGGAGACAAAGGTAGGGAAACCATCCAGTTCAGGACAGGGAAACTGGGGGGTTAGACAAGTGGAGGAGAATGGAGAGCTTTACGGCAGTACTGGAGGAAGGGATCGAACAACTAGGGAGGAGAGGGCACGAGCAGGGAGTGGCAGAAAGGATGGAGGAGGAGGAGGATCAATGAAGAAAATGGGGTAAAAGAAGGCAGGACAGAACTGAAGAGAAAGACAAGAGGAATGACTGTGGAGGGTAGTGTGGGGATGGTCAGGCTGGTGGGGAGGGGCAGAAGGAAAGGTTGGATGGCAAGGCTGAGGGGAGCAGTGAGGCAAGGAGGATCTTTAGAGATTGGTAGTGTGGGGGGGAAGGGAATGGGGATGTGAGAGGCAGAAATATAATCCTGGGAACTCAATAGTGAAGAGAATATGCTGGGAAGGGAAGGGGGATACGCACACAGGTAGGAAGGTGGTGTGCATGCTGAGGATGACAGCAGAGCAGGTGTGCCCAATGATTGATCAGTTTGTACAGAGGTTGGGGGACCTCATGTAATAATCTGTTTAGGAACAAACAACCTAGCTAGAAAAGAGGTGGAAGTAGTGTAGGAGAGGTTTGGGGGCAGTGGGGAGGAAAACGTATTGTTGATTGAGGATTGAGCTGTGTGGTTTTGGATATTAGTTGAGTAAGGTTTAAGGACTCAGTCCTGTGGGAGGTGAGCCTAGATGCAGGGAACAGCCAACTGATGTTGGAAATCATCAAGGAGGAGGAGCTCACCAGTGGAGGCATGGTAAGTGAGAGATGAGAGGGACTCAACTAAGGAGGAAGGAGAGAGTTTAGGGGAGGCATAGTAAACACCAACAAAGATGGGAAGTGCGATGGGGAGGGAGAGCTTAACTAGGAGGAGCTGGTGAGGGGGGTGCACAGACTCTCTAAAAGTGACAGAAGAGGATAGGTTCTGCTGTACATCCAGGGTGACACCAGCACCCCATTTACCATGGTCCTGCCAGAAGAGATGGTAGTTGGGAGAGTCAAGCTAGAGTCGGGTGTCCTGGAGGAGAGCCAAGATTCAGAAATACACAAGAAGCCAGGAGAGTGTTGCGAGATCCAGACTTTGAGGGGGTCACATTTGGGGAAGAGGCTCCTAGCATTAAGGTGGAAAATGCTGAGCCCTTCAGGGACAGAAGAAGGGGAAGAGAGGGGGCCAGGGCTGGATTCAAAATCACCAGGAAGGAGAAGGAGAAGGAAAAGGAGTAGGACAATGGAGTGGGACTCCCCCCCCCCTTTGAAAGAGAGGGAGAAAGAGGCAGGGAGGGAGGAGAAGAGAAGGACAGAGGGGAAGGCATGGTGGAGAAGTTCAAGGTTTAGCAAGGGGAAGAGGGGAGCTCAGGGTGGATGAGGGGAGGAGAAAGTGGAGGAAGGGAGGAGAGCAAGTGGAGGGACAAGGAAAAGGGGCAAAAGGGAGGGAAAGAGGAGGGAGGGGAAAGGGGCTGGGAGGAGAGGGTAAGGAAGGGAAGGAGGACAGAGGTGGAATGGGGACAGGTATAGGAGGGGAAGAAGGAGGCAGATCGAGAGGGCAGTGAACATGATTTAGGTAAACACTAGTTGCAGGTGACTTTACCTAGGTAAATCAGCAGCAATTACTGTGACAATGAATCAAATGGAAGCAAGCTGAGCAAACTGAACAAAGTCAGCCAGAGCTGCAGTCTAGAGGGGGTAACTAATGTGGCAGCAATAAGTGAGACAGTAACTAGAGTAGGCTAGGTAAACTACAATAAAATAGTGTGGCAGCAATTGCTGGAACAGTAAAATCAAGCAGGTTAGGTAAACTACAGAGCTATAAAAAACTAGCAATTTAAGCAGCAGCAAAACTGAGGCTATAAACAATGCAGGTTTGCAGAACTAAATGAAAAATGTTAGTTATGTAATGCAGCAACTAGAGAGTTACAATAACCCATGCAGGCTAGGTAGAGATTGGTTAAAAACAGTGATGCAGCACAAATAAAACCTGGCAATAAAGCTATAGCAGGCTAGGAAAACTACATCGCTTTAACACAGGTTAGAGTGTAGCCGCAGGAAATATGGCAAAATGTAATGCAAGCTAGTTTAAAGCAGAGCTATAAATAATGATTAGGTAGTGCAGCAGCAAAAAGTGAGGCTGAATATAGACAGTCACAATGGCTGGTACAAAATGCAAAGTTCAGGGTGACACAGATAAGGTGTTATTAGGAACTGGCATTTCAGCCCAAAAGCCATCACTGATGTATTACAGTGGAGCAGAGGAGAAGACAGTTTTGAAAAAAACATGACTCATGCTTGGCAAAAATGTCCTTGCACAGTAATGAGAATAAAGGATAATGCTGATGCACCATATAATAATAAGATGGCATCATCAGCCTACATGTTGACTTGTTAAGAGACAGGTTGTAATTGGAGGTCATTGGGCATTTAGTGCACTCAGATGTAGCAAACCCAAGTGGCAGTTTGCAGGAACAGTAGCGCATACGATCCACAATAGAATGATAGGAGAAAAGAAATGTCCAAATTGTTTGTGTTTCTGCAGCTCTCCAAACCACACACATACTTTAAAGCTTCAGTGGCAGCACAAAGCATCATGGGTATGCAAATCCTTGTGCAAGAAAGGCAGACAAGGCTTCCCCAGAAGAGATATCTCCTTTTAAACAGACATAACTGATCCAGTATAGGCCGAGGATAACAAACCACAGACACGCTTTCCGTCCGATTGGGGCTCCTCAGTGTGGTGCAGTTGTTGGCTTAACCAGCAGGGAGGTCATCTTAAAATACAGTGAAGTGTAGGGGTCATAGAACAGAAACCTGAGATCAGAGCTACCCTCTAGGTAGCCTCTGAACCACTGTATGGTTGGCTGCATTGCCCCAAGATTTTTAATTTTTGCAGTAACAGATGGTGGTTGCTAGGTCAATCACTATGGCCAGATCTGTGAAGACTACTTCCATATATTGACCATGGTCCATTGCAGAGAGAACATCATGTGTGACTTGGAACAAAGTTGTAGTGCTGGAGGGAATGACTCGGCAACTTGATTCTGCTGTGGTCAGTATTTACCTGGTGTGAAGGTACTCAAAAGGTTATGCATGGACAAACTTTTCCAAGTATTGTGGCTCAGTAGTACAAAGCGTATGTACTGATTTGAGATCAGTTTTGCAACCCCTGCCTTGAGCAATGGCAGGACTCAGCTAGTCTTCTATATGGATGGCAGTTTGTCAGTTTTACAGGTGCTGCAGAAATAGAAGCTGCCAGTCTGTGTAATTTGGGTTCCAGACCTTCTGCACCAGCACTTTTATGAAGACTGGTTTGAGCCAAGGATTTAAAAACTTGGCTGAATAATGTGGCCAAGAATTAAGTCATTTATTATAAATGATACTGGTCTGAAGTTGAACTTATTAAAGCTACAGGGGCGGGGCGATTGTGAAGATCTGTTTTTTGGGGTTTTTTTTTAGATTTATGCAGGGACCAGCTGTGCTACTTCATATACCCTGCTTTATTCTGAATAAAAGTTAACATATTATGATAAAGTGTGTGTGTTGGGAGTAAAAAGGCAGTGGACATCTTTCTAGGTGCAGTTTAGCTTGGAAGAAGTGTTTCATTCATAAGGGTCTGGTGACTCCCTCAGGACATAAAACATGGTTTCAGTCTTTGTGGCAGACTCATAGAAATGTTTGTGAATCAACAGACATAGAAAGTGAAGGCAAAAGGTGAATATAGAACAAGGCCAGGGGGAAACAAAGTAATATTAGTGATGGAAATTGCATAGCCTTATCAGGAGTTCCAAGAATGTAAGAAATGCAGTAGGCATGTCAGAGGAATGACGAGGATATTTGGGTGATGCTTGTGAACTTACCTGGAGAAATTAGTTAAGGCAAAGATAAAGTACAAAGCGGGGAAATAAAGTAATATTTCTGTTAACAAAGGAGAAATACGGACATAATATTAGGAGTTCAATGTAGAAATCATGCCCGAGCATGTCAGAGGAAAGAGAATATTTAGGTCAAATCAAATGTCAGAAATGTTTGTGAATCAACATAACGGACACATAGAAACTTAAGTGACAGCAAAGATGAGTAGAACTGGGCGGGGGAGGATAAAGTAACATTTCTGTGCTGATGGGGTAGTGTCTGCATTAATCTCCTGGCACTAAAACAGAGAAACAAGGTAGATTTAAGCCATGCAATCAAGAGTGAGAGTGTATCAACATCTTGGGACACATAAAAAGTGAAAGAAGGCAAAGATGAATAGAACAAAGGGGAGAAGAAATAAAGAAATATTTCTGTGCATAATCAGCATGAGGCGGTGCCTGCATTAATCTCCTACCAGAGAAAAGAGAAAAACAAGGTAGATTTTAAACTACACAAAAGATTTTTTTCTGTTTGGAAAAAAGGAAACAACTGTGGGGTTCTTAGGGCTACTGCTGAGTTAGGACTAAAGGAAGTTCAAATACAGGAAACAATAGAAATGGCAATTTTAGAGAATATTAGGAGTTCCAATGTAGAAATGCCTGGCAGGTCACAGGATAGAGAATATTTAGGTCAAAATGACAATGTGCATGATAAAAGTGAAGGCAAAGATGAATATTTATTTATTTATGTATTTTTAACCGGGTAGGTGCACTGATCCAATAGACCATTTTCAGGCACTACTCGGGCCATAAAGATGGCACAAGGGTAAATGTACGTACAAAAGTACAAAAATACAGTACAGGATAAATACAAGTACAAAAATACAATACAGGAAATACTGAACAAGAGTTTCAAATACAGTGTAGTGCAAACAACAGTAATGTTATTGTACAGCATATTCCATCAGAAATGCAGAAAAATACAAAGCACAGTAGTGGTAGCTAAGCATAGCTACTCAATAATTTCAAAGACCATGTTATCTCTTGTAGGATCATTAAGCAATAAACCACAACAAGGTGTGAGTTACACTGGCATTTACCCATGGCTGGCGTGGTTTGGCCATGAGGCCGCAGGCCGAGTGGTCAACCCAGGTCAGCTGTGGGTAAATCCCAGCATTACCCACACCCTGGAGTGGTTTATTGCTATTATACAATGTTCCCCTTCACTGTTTGTATAAAAAAATAAAGAAAAACACTTTTTTGTTGCATTTCTAATGATTTTTATTTAATGTATTCTTACGCCACAGAAAATAGTCCGGTTTTACCACTGTCAGCTTTTCTCTAGTTGTCATTTTAAATTGCTTCTTTTCTGTTGCTGAGAGTCATTTGCCCCCTACCCCCCCAGCACACCCCTCACACAGATATACACAAACTTGACTGTGTGTTAAACATGAAGAGTAGGCAGGGATGTTGTGTTTTTTACAGTTAGGTCAGGCACCTCCGATAGCTGCAGCAGCAATCTGCAGGGGATCAGCATGCATCTGCTATAATAGCACTGAAGCCTGAAGAAATACAAATGGGGTGAAATGCCAAAGCGCCATCCGACTGGTAATGGTGGCAGTGTAGACACAACAAAACAGGTAGTAATGCTGATGTTGCAGGTACAGCCATGGTGGGAGGCATGCATGAGCTGCTGCCATGCTTTGTGTCAGGAAAAACTAGCTTAACGGTAGCTGCTTCTGCTCCTCGTGTCATTTAAAAAAATGCTGAACAGACTGGGGAGTTACTGGTTACCGTAAGGGAGCAGGGAGAGAATTAGTATAATGTAGGACAGGGAGCGCTAGTAGTCACAGGAGCCAGTGTTTACCGACACAGATGTGGGAAATAGCATCTATCCTGGGCATCTGTCATTTGAAGTTGGGGACCTAAGGCAGTGCAACGGCGGCAGGAGGAGGAGCCAGCACTGATCGAAATGGAAGCTAGAGGAAGGGACCTTAGAGGAGCTGCCAGCTGCCTAGTTGGGAATGAGAGAATATGTTAAAAAGAGGTGAGGCGGGTGGGTTTACAGTTAATTGTGACACATTTTACTTGTTTCAGGAGGCAGTGTACTTAGAAACTGCAGTGGTTATTTCTTTGAATCTCCCACTTTTGCATCATGCCAGAGGGTGACGGCATCAAGATGAAGGGGATGAGGAGGTACAGACTGACTTTTTAAACAAATATACACTTTAAATCTTTTTTTCTGGCAGGTACTTTCTGGTGAGCTCATGTGGAGGGGGGAGAAAACAGCAACCCATTTGAGAACACTGGAGTTCTGCATCTCACTATCAGTTGCCAACTTGCCATCTTTGTGAGTCCTGGTATTGTGGAGCTCACAGTGATTTCAGAGTGAGTTTCTGAGGTGGTTGACTGGCAGCTGTTGCCTTTTCCCATTGGTATATTGCAGGATTTACCATGGGTAAAAGGTGCCAGTCAGCCAATCAGATTTCAGAATTCTCTGACCCCATTGTATAATATACAATAGAACGTACATAACTTAGGGTGAATAGAACACGGGGTAAATAGTAATATGTGTTGTGGGATGCTAGATGATACACCAAACTACAAGGCTTAAGGCCACTTTTGGTATAAGACGGCATCCCAAAGATAATCGAATGACACGAAGAAGCAATAAGCTCACTAAATAATGTAACAGAAATTCTCCATAAAATAAAGGGATCCCATTTGCTGTTGTCTTACTCTCAACATCTGCATTCCTGTCTCCATACTCAATAACGTATTGCTGTCCATTACTGATGGCATGCAGTGCAATACAGCACACCAACTAATTAATGTAATCACATTCTTTACTGTTCACAAGAAGAAACGATGAATGGGATGGGTGCTAGGTATCAAACATTTGTTGTGCAGCCATGCCTAAAAAGTTGGAACCGATCCAGAAACAAATGGTTTGATACCTTTTATTGTACCGACATAGATGTAACAAAAGAAAACAGTGCTTAAACTTTCGGACCAATCAAGTCCTTCCTCAGAAGCTTATGACAGTTGTTTGGAAAATCTCATTCTATTAACACCCATATCACACATAAAAAAAAAACAGAATTCTCATTGGTTTAAAATACCTTTTTAAAAAAATAATTGAGGTTTAAATGCAAGGAACCAGTTTAAGTCAGCTGACATCTGTGAAGCACTCCAAGGTTACATGTCAAGGTATGCCCTCTGTTCAGCGAAATTATTACAGTGAACACGTTGATGCCAACAACATAGACAGTTCACTGTAATAATCCACACAAGACCCCAGCACTCTTTTCCCCAGTCCTGCACCCGCTCTCTGAATCAACTCCAACTTAGAGCTGATAATCCATAAGTTTGGGGGATGCAGGGGGCAGAGCCCACTTACATGGGGGGTTTGGAGTGAAGCCCCCCGAAAGAAAAGAAACCGGGTCTCCTGCAGGATTTAGATCAACCACAACTTGCGGTTGACATAAATCTCTCACTGTGATGTTGATCAACAAAACATTTGTTGAACCAGCATCGTAGATCCACATGTCAACAAGGGCAGATAAGAGGATCCTTTGAGAGGCCAGACAGTTTCACTTACAAATGAATGAGTTATTGTATTATGAGAATACACTCTTAATTAACCACAAGACCTTTAGACTTAATACCCACTTAAGTACATGTTAAAAATATGATAGTACTCCAAGTTAAAATATAAAATAGAAATTTTCTATCTATGGCAATATGTAGGTAAAGAAAAAGTTTCCCTAGAGTGGCATTCATACAGTAGTAAACCTATCTGAAGACAATTTATCAACTATATACTCAACCAGATAATAAATTCCATAAACATTAAAACCTTAAGTGATGTAACAAGATTTTTTACAAGAAATATCCGTTGTCAGAATTAGAGTCCAATAAAAAAAAAAAAAACTACCAAGGACGCCCTAGTAAATGACATGATGCATCCTAATATGTTTAATGTTAAACAATGTGTCAGTATATAATCAATCTACTATGTGTACAGTAACAGTCTTAGGAATCTGAATCAAAAACTAAAGGAATTACCCCCGTAACATCATAATATAGACAACTAGTTGGAAGGAAGTAAAAATTCACTATGTATGTGAACCAAGAGTCATAACCCAGTGTGACATCATAATGTCATGTACCTGAATATAAGCCTTACCTCATGAAACCACAACCCCAACCCCCACCCACAAAACTAACACACTATCCCCCTACTTCCCCCACCCACAAAATGTTTATGGCAAAAAACCAACATATTGATAACAACCAGTTAAAAGGGACCCTATAACCAAACAATAATAAAACAAAAACCCACTGAATTCCCATTATATGTCCATCCTAAGTACTTAAGGTCAGTATAAGTTCAAGTAGGGTAATGTGTCATAAAACCCAAATCAATGTTCATGCCATCTTCTACCATATTGAGAAGTAAAATAAGTCTGACCTCAAAAGCCCGTCTCTGTTGTATATTTTTGAAATATCCTTTTAAGACCATCACCAACATATCTGAGATGGAGATATCAGTCTGAGAGTTGGAGAAAAGTTGGAGTGAGGGATAGGAGCTACCAAGCCTTTCAGGCAGTACCATTGACCATTATGCACTATCCAGGGCTCAATAAGTTGAGGGAAACTGAGCCCCCTCACCTGATCCCCAGGCCCCAGTGGCTGCCCCCATGAGCATCAGAGGCTAGTAGTTCATTCAGCTCTCTTGACTCTCACCCATGTGGGCAGTCAGTGCCAGGTACAGACACAGTATTAGCTGAACTGAAGGATGTCTTTCTTTCCTGTGATGTCAACAGTGCAGCCACGGCAGGTTAGGTCAGGGTTATGGCCAGCCCAGCAGCCAGGATGGCTCCATCGACTATCAGGTCTGTGCCCTGTATGGTATCAATTATGCAAACACTGGGGAACTATTGTCCCTTAAATATATAACATTATAGTATGAGCAACATATGAAAAAGGAAAAATGCCCTACCCTTTACAGGTTCCTGTTCTGCCTCCAGTATGCTGTGCTCCCTGTGCTGCGGTCAAACTGAATTAAACCTCAACTGGTGCATGAGCACTGAAGTTCAAACATTACTGGGAAAGTAGGTAGTTGGAGCTTGCATATGAAATACAATTAAAGGAGTAGTACACCCAGAATTTGCAAAACCATATGTTGTGCAGAGTGTTTTCATTTGTGTGTGAAGTCCTAGCGTGCCCTTCCCTCTGTCTCCTATTAGGAGTTTTTCCTAAATTTGCCTGCTAGCTTTATGGCAGTTTTACAACCCCTGGGGATCTCCATCTCAGCTAAGTTTATTGCTTTCCTTGTTTCTGCAATGCTTCCTGTCTCATGTGACAGTGATGTAGCCAGGACCATAGATTCAGTAGCAAGCACTGCTGTACAATTAGTTCACACCAGTAGAGATGGCTATATTTTAAAAACTATACAGAGTTCAGCTTGGTGACTGTCCTCATTGTAAATGTATTTTTGTCATGAACAATTGTGACACTGGCTGTGTATGTGTAACTTGAATGGTTTTCAAGATATTTACATTTGTTTGGCATGTCTCCTAGAGTGTTCACTCAGAGAGAAAAAAGTGCATCTGCACACATGCCAAACAAATCTAAATATCTTGAAAACTAGACAAGCTACAAAAAACAACAAGCAGCAAAGTTGTTCAGGACAAAAATAATTTTACAATGAGGGTAGTCACTAAGCCGAACCCCTTACAGTTTTTAAAATATTTGCCATCCAAATTGGGAAATTTGGTAAAATAAAATATATGGAAATTTGGTTAATTAGATGGCTATATTTTAAAAACTATACAGAGTTCGGCTTAGTGACTATCCTCATTCTAAAGATCTTTTTGTCCTGAACAACTTTGCTACATGTCATTTTTGTGTAGCTTGTAAAGTTTCCAAGATATTTAGGTTTGTTTGGCATGTGTGCAGATGCACTTGCAAACAGCACTCTTTTTTTCCTCTCTGAATGAACACTCTAGTAGACACAAATGCAAATCTCTTGAAAACCATACAAGTTGCACATACACAACCAGTGTCACAACTGTTCACAACAAAAATACCTTTACTATGAGGGTAGTCATCAAGCTGAACTCTGTATAGCTTTTAAAATATAGCCATCTCTACTATTGTGAACTAATTGTAAAGCAGAGCTTGCTGCTGAATCTATGGTCCCAGCTACATCACTGTCACATGAGACAAAATGCATTGTACTAACAAAGAAAGCCCACAGGGGTCATAAAACTACTATAAAGCTAGCAGGCTAATTTAGGAAAAACTCCTAATAGCAGACAGAGGGAAGGACACATTAGGACTTCACACACAAATCAAAACACTCTGCACAACGTATGTTTTTGCAAATTCTGGGTGTACTACTCCTTTAAATAGATGTTATTGATCTTGTTTGCAAGAGAGTCTTTTATTTGAATGTGTGTAGCAGTGCATCCCATACTTGAGATGAACTTAAAATAAATGGATAGAAAAGCCCTTTAAGATGCTGGGTAAAAAGACATGCAACTTTACTGGACTCCCTGCTTTCTTACTCAAGTTCTTTTCTTGTTGCTGCCATCAGTCAATGAGGCTCCTTGGTTGGCTTGGGGCTGGGGTAGAGTTGAGCTTGTTAAGTTTGGTCTGTAGTTTTTGCAAGCCCTATATGCCAGATACAGTAAAGGAATGTGAGCACTGATGTTGAAGCTAATATGTAATAAATAAAACTCTGTTCCTCCATTTCAGAAAGGGTCACTGATTTGGATCAGTCACGGCTGAGATAGCAACTACTAAGAAGCGAGGATTTACCAAACAGGCGACTCTTTCTTCATTTGGATTTGGAACAAAACAACCATGTTTAAGCCAATCAAAAAGTTGGAGCAGTAAGGTGTGTCATATATTAAGGGAAATGCAGTGTTCTCCTTATCAATCTTTATAGTTACCAGTCTTTTCTAAAACTACTGAATTACAGTCAGAAAATGTTTTCTTTTATGATATATACTGGCATTTTATTAGAATCATTGTCTTTCTATCCTATATTAATGTGTCCCCCCAAGCCATGTATTCATATATTCATAGGACTTGCCATTAATATTATTGTATTTCTTTAATAAACAAAGTCAGTGACAGACAGCAATCAACCACTGAATGCACGTATTGCCAACATTATCCTTACTAGAAACACATTTTGATGGCAGGAAAAGCCTCAGTGACTCATCCAGTCTGCCCACCATACCTAATCCTCTTCAGCTGGTACTAATGGCCATCCTTCTCCCTAAATGTTCCTGTTTCCCACCACTCCTACCCTTACTATGCACTTGTGCATGTCCCATCCTTGTTTGAATTGTCCAATGTTTTTTCAAATACTTCTTATGCCTTACCTTACATGGAAACATAGCATTTGTTGACGTAAAAAAACACTTGCCTTAACAAGTCTGCCCAGATGTTCCCTGCCTATTCTGGCTCTGCAGACCCTAACTGATATGTGGCAACCCCTTCCCCATTCCTGCCAATTTTTTTTTTTACCAGTACTCCCATATGCTTATCCCATGTATGCTTGATGCCCCACACTGTTTTCGCCCCCCCCCCCACCTTGGATGGGAGACTGTTCCTTGATTTCTGTCAGCCATTTTTCAAATGTTTAATCATTTGAGGGTGGACCTGAATTGATAATGTCATTTTCCCATATGCATGACAAAGTTAACAATGGCTTTTGTGGTTTTAGATTCAGGCGTTGCAGCAGGCAGTAACAGAGAGAGACTGTCCAAGAAAGGTTGTCCAATGAAAACAACAATAGTGACATAGTGCCAGAAGAGAGTAGCAGTATGCCAGAAGAGGGTCCTTATAACATATATAGAACCACTTGTACCTCACTCAATGATTCTGAGAAGTATAAACACCTCATTAATCCCTTTAGTCCATCAGCGACTTATATATTTCCAAAGACATGATGCATAGTAAACAACGATCCTTGCAACTGAAATGGTGTATTACTACCCTTGGCTAGTTTACAGTGAATTGTTGGAAGGTGGCTTGTGTAAGTTTTGTGCTTTGGCTACAGTGATAGCTTTGGTGCTGTTGTCACTAAACCATTAACTAACAGGACAAAAGCAAAGGAGATTCTAAAAGAGCACTGTAAGAAACAGCATCACATGAATGCATTGGAAAAGGCTCAGAATTTTTAGGTAACTGTAGAGGCCCCTGAAAAATCAGCGATGAGCAAACTTGATGTTAAGTGTGCTGCAAGAATTGAACAAAACAGAAAAATATTAAGATCAATAATTGAAACTATACTTTTCTGTGGTCGGCAGAATATAGCTTTTTATAGCCATATTGAGAAAATAGATGATACCAACAATCCAGAAAATGTTATTTCCCTGTTAAAATTCAAGGTAAATGCTGGAGATACAACCCTAGATGAATATTTGCAGCCAGGCAGGCGAAATGCACAATATCACTCACCAGACATTCAAAATTAGTTAGCAGAGCTTATTGGGGATCAGATATGAGACATCATAATTAAAGACATAAAGATGCTGAGTACTACTCTGTTCTTGGTGATGAAGTTCAGATGTATGTAACAAGGAAGTTTTGTCTCTGGTAATCCGTTACATTGACAAATCTCAGAACATGAGAAGACTTCCTAGACTTTGTACCCTGTGAGAGAATAACTGGAGAGGCACTTGCAAAGAACATATTAAATAAATTAGCACAATAGAGTCTTGACATTCAAGCATGCCGAGGCCAAGGGTACGATGGGGCCTTAAACATGTCCTCGAACATTAGAGGCACACATGATTATATTTGCAAACGGAATGGATCAGCTGTTTATGTACACTATAATGCACATTGCCTCAGTTTGTGCATAGCAAACTCTTGTCAACAGTCTGAAATTCGGAACATGCACGATGTGCTTAACCAATGTTACAACTTCTTCAATTTCTCACCCAAAAGAAATGAGCTTCTGTTGACAGTTATAGGACTTAATTGTCCCGAGGCTAAACAAGTGACATTGCAATCTCTTTGCAAAACAAGTTTCGCAATGAGGCATACAGCATATGAGTTTTTTTACGATCTGTTTCCATGTAGTCTCATTGCACTGCATGTCATCAGTAATGGATGGCAATATGTTGATGAGTATGGAGACTGGAACTGGGATGGAGAGAGTAAGACAACAGCGAATGGGATCCTTTATTCTACGGAAAATTTCTGTTACATTATTTGCTTTATCACAGTAATGAAGGTACTGAAGTTTGTGCAACCACTGAGTGTTAAACTACAAAACAGTGCAATTGACATCATTATTGCGTACAACATGATTACCATAGTAGAGGACAGTATAAAGGTAGCCCAACAAGAAACTGATTCTTTGTTCCACATTTGATACACTGAGGCATGCAGTGTTGCAGAAAAGGTCAGTGCTGAGCCTGTAACACCATATACTGTTGGATGACAGAATCACTGAAGCAATACTCCTGCAAGTGATCCTGAAGCATATTCTAGGAGGGTGATTGCGATTCCAACGCTTGATTATCTCCTCGAGGCACTGTCTGTGAAAGTTTCAAGAACAAAGCAAGGTGTGGCTAAGCTAATGGCGCTTATTCCATTAGTGATTAAATCCAATAGTGGAAACATTAACCTAGATGAAGTTGTTGATTTCTATAAAAAGGATCTTCCTTCTCTTCAGGTTATAGATGTGGAACTGTTAACATGAAAAACTAAATGGCAAAACAATGAAAATCTACCTGGTCCTGCTCTAGAAGCATCCACAGCCTGTGATGCATCCTTTTCCCCCACTTCCTCCACCTCCCCATTACCCTTTGCTGATTACAAAGGATTAACGTTCCTTGTAAAACCAGTTTTAGGTTGCAAATACAGTGCATTTTACAGACCCCTAAAGCTCAGTATGGGAAACAGCAGAACACCCAAAATTCCTCTAAGCTAGGGCTTCGATAATGAATAGCTGGGATGAATAAATAAAACTAGTTACAGATATGTTATGACATTCAAAATGCTACATCACTCAGTAAAATGAATCCACAATAATTGATAAGAAAAGCTGCTGTATATCAAAAGTACTTATAAAATGGCAAGAAAATTGAGAAACTTCACTTGCCGAGAGATGTCACCTGACTGCGCATTAAATTTCAAGAACTGTGTGGTCAGGTGCTGAATCTTATAACCAAGACAAAAAGCCTCATTACCTATAAAATCAGGGACTTTCTCATTTATGTATCTTTCTACTTAAAATGTATATAAATAAACTGTTTATGTAAAAAAATTATATTAAAAATGTTTCTCTTTACAAATAATACAAAAGATCAGTAAGCCATTATATAAGCCAATAGTAAGTAAGTAAAATGTGTTGAGTGCCCATTCCCTGAGGCTCAGGCACTGTACAGAGGTCAGGACAACATAAATATAAACATAAGCACCTCTAGATTTAAAACTCTTGAATAACTGTCTGCATAATAAGTAAAATAGATAAAAATAAATTAAGTTAAATAATCAGAATAAACAATTTCAGGTCTGAATAGCAATTCTAACCTATAGCCACTGTGGGGGAACCTTACCTACACCCCAAAGGCCTCCCAAAATAGGTACAACTTCAGGCCCCTCTTAAAGGCCTCCAGAAAGGGGGCCTCCCTCAAGGATCTTGAAAGCAAGTTCCACAAGGCTGGTCCTGCCACCTCAAGACTTGATCAGCAGATGATTTGAGCTGTGCCCTGGGCACCCCTAGGAGGCTCATCTCGGAGGAGCAGAGAGGGTGCTGGGTATGGTAAGGAGTCAGGAAGTTACTCAGATAGCCAGGGCCCAGTCTGTATAGGATTTATAGGTCAGTAAACCAACCTTGAAGGTGATTCACCACCTCATCGGTAGCCAGTGCAGGTCACACAGGACCAGGGTCACATGACAGGGTTTTGGAAGGCCCATCAGCAATCCAGCCATTGTGTTCTGCACCAACTCCAGGTGACATAGGACCTCTCCATGAACCCCAAGGTAAAGAGCACAGCAGTAGTCAAGTCTGGAAGTCACAAAAGAATGAAATAGTGGGGGCAGGACAACAAACAGGATCAAGACCAGACAATGTTCCTAAGATGGTAAAAGCCATTCCAAAGGACAGATGACACCTGAGTCTCAAGTGTCACTCTATCATTCAGAATGACCCCATGATTCTTCATCTTAGCAGAGGCAGCAAGTGGAGAGGAGCCATGCACCAGGCCAGTCACCTCCTTACTGTCTCTGCACCCTGCCAATGACCAGGCTTAATCATCAGAACCTCCATCTTGTTCAGGTTGAGCTTTAGCCAGCTAGATGACATCCAGTCCTGGATTTTGGCAAGAGATATATTCAGTACCTCAACCGCATCATGTGCCCATGTGCAAATGACAAATACAGCTGAGTGTCATCTGCATAGCAGTGAAGCCCAACCCTGTAGTGTCTAATGATCTCTCCCAGGGGCAACATGTACATCTAAGGAACTCCACATGACAGGGGCTTCAGGAATGAGAAGAAATTCCCCATCACCTCTCTCTGCACCCTATCCATGAGAAAGGACTCAAACCAGCTGATGACAGTGCCGGTGAGTCCAGTGAGCTCTGAAAGGTGATCCAACAATACACCGTGGTCCACAGTGTCAAATGTTGAAGAGAGATCAAGGAGAAGGAGGACTGAACATTCCCCTCTATCTCTAGCCCTGAGGAGATCATTATGCACCCTGACCAATACAGTCTCCATACTGTGCCTAGACCTAAATCCTGACTGGAGAGGCTCATAGACGTCAAAGGTAGTGAGATGTGCCTAGAGTTGCAGAGCCACTATCTTCACAGAAGTAGTAGGACAGAAAACTGTATCAGTTTAAGCAGAAGGAAGCGGGGAAGGCAGTCAGAATAGCAAAAGCCCAAACTGAGGAAAATATAGCCAACTTGGTTAAGAAGGGGATAAAACCTTTTATAGGTACATTAGGGAGTGAAGAATGATCAAGGAGAGGATAGTGAGGCTTAATAAAAGGGAGGGTGGGTGGGCAGAGAGTGACAGTGAAAAAGCAGGGATATTGAATGAATACTTCTGCTCAGGAGATACCTAATCCTGTCAATAGAAGCACTCTGTATAGGGGAGGTCGATACCAGTCCATTCACAGAAGGAAAGGTTCTGAAAGAACTCCCAAAACTGAAGGTGGACAAAGCAATGGGCCCTGATGGGATTCACCCCAGAATTCTGAAAGAACTAAGGGGAGAACCAGTGACACCACTGACTACCCTTTTTAACAAATCATGGGAGGATGGTGTGGTACCTAAGGGCTGGAGGAGTGCGGACGTGATTCCCCTTCACAAAAGTGGGAGCAGAGCAGAGGCAGGAAACTACAGACCTGTTAGTTTGAACTCAGTGGTAGGGAAAATGATGGAATCACTTCTGAAAGAAAGAATTGTTGAGTACCTAGAGGCCAGCGGGGCACAGGACCCAAGGCAGCATGGATTCACGCATGGAAGGTCATGTCAGATGAATCTAATAGATTTCTTTGACTAGGTGACCAAAGTAGTAGACCAGGGAGGGGATGTGGACATGGCCTACCTAGACTTTAGCAAGGCATTTGACACAGTCCCACACAAAAGATTAATAAACAAATTGGCCAGCCTGGGAGTGGGTCCCAGGGTGGTAGCCTGGGTAAAAACTGGCTGGACAACAGGACATGGAGTGTAATAGTAAACGGAGTCCACTTCGAAGAAAGGGGGGGTTACTAGCGGGGTACCGCAGGTTTCAGTACAGGGTCCGGTCCTTTTTAATGTCTTTATAAGTGACATTGTGGAGGGACTGTAAGGAAAAGTATGCCTCTTTGCAGACAACACAAAGATCTGCAACAGGGTTGATACAGGGGGGTGGAAAGGATGAGAAGGGGACTTGGCAAGGTTGGAGGAATGGTCAAAAGTATGGCAGCTTAGATTCAATGCAAAGAAGTGCAAAGTAATGCACCTGGTAAACAAAAACACAGGGGAAGAGTACACAATGGGGGGGGGAGGTAGTAACAACAACAAAAATGGAAAGGGACCTGGGGGTAGTCATATCAGATGACCTAAAGGTAAGCAAGCAATGTGAGAAGGCATTAAGGAGGACTGGGAGGATACTGGAAGGTATAGGAAAAGGCATCACCAGTAGAAAACAGGAAGTTGTTATCCCTCTGTACAGACAGTTGGTGAGACCCCATCTGGAGTACTGCGTGCAGTTCTGGAGACCCCATCTCCGCAAGGACATAGGATGGAGGCATTCTAGAGGAGGGCAACAAAAATGGTGCAGGGTCTGCACCAGAAGTCATATGATGAGAGACTAAAGGAGCTTAATATGTATACCCTCAAGGAAAGGAGGGAGAGGGTGGACATGATAAAAACTTTCAAGTACCTCAAGGGAATCAACAAAGTCCAGGAGGGAAGCACCTTTCAGAAAAAGAGATGTGCAAGAACAAGGGGGCACACTTTGAAGATAGAGGGGGATGGTTCGAGGGCAATGTGAGGAAGTATTTTTTCACAGAGAGGGTGGCGGACATGTGGAATGGCTTTTCTGAGGAGGTAATGGGGTCAAGAACAGTGGGGGAAATCAAGAATGCATGGGACAGACATAAGGCAATTCTGGTGGAGGGGTAGGAAGAAGTAGGCTGTTGGTTAACTAGGATCTGCAGCTTATCCAATAGGTAGGGAAATGGTGAGACTGGGTGGGCCAAGAGGTCCTTATTTGCCATCAAATTCTATGTTTCTATGTTTTTTCACAATAACCTCTCCCAAAAAGGGACTGTTAGAGACTGATCTATAATTAACTAAGCAGTCTGGGTCCAAAGTTGGTTTCTTCAGAAGGGGCTTCACCAGCACCTCTTACAAGACACTAGGGAAAGACCCTTCCTAGAGAGCACAGGACAATCTCGGTAAACAATGGACCTACAGACCCCACACAGCCCACAAGGAGATGAGTCGAGCCTGGGCCCAGTTCACAACATGTGAGCCCCAGTTCACAACAAGTGGGTCACAGCTTCGAGACTACCTCACAAATCTCTTCCGCCCCCACTGGCCTAAACTCACTCCAGACAGGAGGAGTGCTCCTAGCGACAACCATCTCTCCACTGCGGGGCCATGATAGCCTCATTGAGGAAATTCCAGACCTCACAGAATCACAGAATCACAGAAACCTGGTGGCAGAAAAGGAACAATCGGCCCATCTAGTCTGCCACTTGCCCCATTACTCGTCCCTCCCCTCTCTGGAACCCTCCCTCCCCCCTGCTATACAGCCCCATATGACTGTCCCATGCTCTCTTGAATCCCTCCACTGTTTCAGCCCCCACCACCTCCTCAGAAAGCCTGTTCCATGCCTCCACCACCCTCTCTGTGAAAAATCATCTCCTCACATTGCCTTTGTATCTTCCTCCCTGAAGTCTTAGGCTATGTCCTCTAGTTACAGCCCCTTCCTTCTAAATAAACACCCTTCCTTTACTTTGTTGATCCCCTTGACATATTTAAAAGTTTCAATCATGTCCCCTCTCTCCCTTCTAGTCTCCAACGTGTACAGATCCAATTCCTTGCATCTCTGCTTGTACGTCTTCCCTTGCATAACCTGCACCATCCTGGTTGCCCTTCTCTGAACTCTCTCAATCCTGTCTATGTCTTTCTGTAGATCCCGAGGCAAGACAACATCCCTATTATAAGCCATTACCACCTGTACTGAATCTGCCCCACTAGTAACCATCACACCGGAGAGGTCCATCACCACCTGGGGACCTTCTGAAGACAACCACTTCAAAGGGCAGTAGCAGATTGGGGAGTGGCCCTGAACAAGAACTTTACTATACAATGATCCGACTAAATGACCAGATCAATCTCGAGGTTACCTACCTAAACTCCAGTCAGAATACAAAGTCCAAGGTGTGACCGTATCTGTGGGTTGCAGTAACAATGCCTTGTGTGAGGCCAAGCGAATCCAGTATCTGGAGGAAGTCTTGTCCAAACTGCGAGAGTTCATTGTTGATCCAAGCATTGAAGTCACTTAGAACCAACCATATGGGTGACTCCGGTACTTTCTCAGCAATGAAGTTCACAACCTCCTGCAGAAATTCACTCTCATGCTCCAGAGACTGGTACACCAAAAGAATTATGCAACCTGCACCTGGACCCCCACATATTGCCATACATTCAAATGATGAAGTAGAACCCACTGGGTGCACCAAAAAATTTGGGTTGGATCTAAAAATGGATGGCCACCCCTCACCCCTGCAATTCCTCCTCAGGCAGTGAACCACAGAGTATCCAGCCAGGACAGACATCTCCAAAACTGGGCCGGCATCATCACCCAGCCAGGTCTCTGTGATACAAGCCAGATCAACAAAGGAAATCAAGTATGCCATAATTGCAGTTTTGTTCCTGATCAATCTTGCATTGCGCAGTGCCACCTAAGGAGAAGGGCAGAGGTTGCCAATCTAATGACTACCTGCCCAATCAGTCAGGTGGGAGCCTTGGGTATGGGAACCAAACATGCCTGATTTCTTCCTAGGTCACATTTGGCCCCCAGGCACTTCCTGGTCCTCAACACCCCAATATTGCCCCCCCTCCATTAGCAGTCCTCTCACCCTGCCACCTACCATCCCACCTTCTTGCAATGCCAACCTCCCTACAGTGCCTATATGCCACCTCTGGTGGAGGGGGTCATCAAAGAGGTAGGTCTATCGGCTGGGATGGAGAATAGCTAAGCCTGGGGGGCCCAGAATCCACACACATCATTACACTGGCTGTCCAATTACACCCTAGAAACAATGGGGCCTATGCACATATGTGCAGTGTGCCTATGCACCACAGATAGCCACCCTGCACCCATCGCACCCCCCGAGTGGGATGCACAAACCGGGCACACCCAATTCCCTGGCTGCGTGGACTGCAATGCACACCATGCACAAAGGTGCATAGTACTGGCCACGGAGGTGCAGAGGAGGGCACTGGTTACACCAGGGGGGACCCTGCTGTAACCACACGATGCGCCCTGCCCTGTCCACACAGTGACCCCAGCAGCATTAAGGCAGCCCCCCCACACACACATGTGACCCCCCTCCCCGGGGTGTGGACAGCACCCCACACACACATGGTGGCCCATATGTGTGGCCCCCTCCCCGTGCAGATGCCCTGGACCCATGTACCTGCCCACCCCACAGATTGCGGCTGTGCCTGGTGGCTACACTGGACTCGCTGGGGTGGGTGACCACACACAAGGAGCTGCCTAGTGGTGGAACTATAAATCCGGGCTGGTGGCCATTGCCCTCTGCAGTCCACGGAGGGGTATATCAGCCACGGGGGAATCTGCACACAGTCATGGCAGAGGCAGCAGCACATAGCTCCTGTGAGCTCCTGCCCACCATAACCCCAGCCATGCCCAGTCCCTGGAACATTACCATCACAACCTCACACCACCCGGCCACCCCACCGAGCCCCAGACTCATAACCCCCGCCCTGTCATTGGTGCACAGTGTTCACCTCCACCAACTGGCACCAACCCCTTCCCCACTGACTACATACCTGCCCGTCAGTGCCGTGGCTTGGACCACCAGTGGCACAGCCTTCCTCACACCTCCCTGGCTGCCAGCCATCTGCCATCCAAGTGTTGCTGGGAGCACATCCCTATATATAGGCGTTGTGCTCCCAGCAGCACTTGGACAGCCAGCAGCCAAGGTGGTGTGAGGAGGAAGAAACAAACAGGCAAGCAGCGATTCAGCCTCCTCAGGTAGGTGCTCACTGGAAGGGTAGCCAGCCCTATTGTAATGCAAACAACAAAGGCAGTGTCACTCCAGCCAAGATCTGAGCCCGCAAATAAAACTACAGTATAAGGCAAAAAATGGCCAGTCAGTGTGCTAGAGTGTATCAAATAGTGTTATTAAATCACTTTGGAATAATTTTTTGCCATATAGCTTTTCTGTGGGCTCAAATCTTGACTGGAGTGACACTACCTTTGTTGTTTGTGGTGTGAGGAGGGCTGTGTCACTGGCCGTCCCAAACTGCGGCACCACTGGGAGGGTACAGCACCCGAGTGGGGTATGTTGCTGGTGCCGCAGGGGAAGGGTTGGGGTACCCTGGCCCCAATTGTGCAGCATGGGTGCTGGGATGGGGTCAGGATCCAACCACAAGGGTAACTCTGTGTGTGCGGGGGGTGGGATCATCTTCATCATTGGGCACCAGGGCACATGTGTGCCTGGGGGGGGTGTCAGATATGCCACTAGGACTGGGTAGGACAAGTGCTGGGGGTGGGAGAGCTGCTGTGCCATACTGGAATGGGGTGTGGATGTGTGGGGGGCTGCCAGTACAGGGCATGGCTGTGTGTGTGTGTGTGTCTGTGTGGGACTGTATCCTGCCAGGGCCGGAGTCATGCCATGTGGTGGGTGGGGGGTCATGTTTGTACACTACTGGTCTCAGGGGCATGGCCGCACAGGTCCGGGTGCCTGTGGGGCTATTCATGCACCTGGATCCTCGCCATGCCCACCGAGGTCCACATCCCCACCCCCGGCCACCCTGCAGAGTCCTGAGTGCCTGGGGGCAGGCCCGCAAACAGGTGGCAGCCGATGGTGCACACCAGCCAGTGCACACCTGTCTGCATGTGCGGAGCTACGCGGGTGGGGTACTTCCATCCTATTAGTGCATAGCCCTCATTATCCTATTTCGTACAAATTCAATGTTAAAACTTAAAACCACATAACCCTTCCCTTCCTCACCCTAAATACTATATAAACATCCAAATATTCACACCATCCTAACACCATAAATTAACTATGCAGATACACCAACCAACCAACCACTAACCTACCATACAACTAACTAACACACTTCCCCAACCCCCCGTACCTCCTCAGTAAAATCACTTACTATAAAACAAAATCCAACATAGATTACAGAATCCAGATACTGTGCCAGCAAAGGGGAAGGTCACTGTACAGTAGCAATACAGTTCTCAGTCTAAACTCTTGTTATGATTCGGCTCTGCTGCCACCAGAGCAAGACCCAATCCAGTAATCAGTAGAAATGTCTCCCCCCCCCCCCCCGACAGCATTACTCTCAACACTGCTGTGGAGGGCAAGAAAGAGAAGGAGAAAGAGTGAAACAGTGTTCAAGTGCTGTCAGCACTTGTTCCTTCCACAGCAGTGGCAGAACTTGGATTTCGGTACTGGGCTTTCTCTCCTCCTAACTGGAAAACAGTCACCAGATATAGTTCACATACTCTGACTCCATGAGCATGCTGCCTGACCTTCGTCCTGCAATCGTAGGATCTCAAAGGAACCCACAGGCTTCCTCAGCACTCAGTGACTTCGGCTCACCCTTGAGTCCTTTCCCAGATCCTCAAGTCCTTTCACAGACCAGCTTGACAAGCCAGTCCCTGCTTGTAACCTGTTTCAGCTTGGATCTTGATCTCCGGAACCAAAATCATGACCATCCAACCAGCCAAGGATCTTCCTTCACTGTACTGCTACAGCCAGCACTGCAGATGTAGTAGTAAGTCCCAATTAATATGTATGACTAAAATGTCCAGAAGATTAAATGCTGATGTAAACCCCCAATGTATGGAACAGTATAGGAACCTGATCAAAAAATAAAAATTCAAACTCCTACAACTGTCACACTGACCAACCCTAGCTACTCTCACTCCCTAAGCCTCCAGTCTAACTGAAAAATTTCACCATTGAAAAGGACACTAGCTGACGACAACAGACTTACTCTAATGGATTTAAATCTTAACAGTTTTAAATTCTTAATACTGAAAGCTTGTCATATTTATTTATTTAAAAGTTTTACCAGGAAGTCATACTGAGCAGACTACTGCTTAGTATATGAGCTTAGTAAACTAAAACCTGATAGCTCACCGGGTCACAACACCCTCAAGCCTGAGTTTCTCAAGCTGGGTGCTCCCGCCCTTGCCCGTCTGATCTGTTCAACCGGTCCTTCCTATCTAACACCGTCCCTGGCAAATGGAAGGTCACTGTGGTTGTGCCAGTTCATAAGGGAGGACCTAACACTGTTGCCAAAAACTTTTGACCCATCTCCATCCTCTGTCTGTTGGCTAAAATCCAGAACCAGATCATATATGGCCACCTACAGAACTACCTAGAGCACCATAATCTATTATCACCCTACCAACACGTGTTCAGAAAGAGCCACAGAACTCTCACTGCCTTTATCAAAGTCACCTCCGATATATTCCAGGCCATGGACAAAGGCTTCTCCACTGGTGCCATTTCCGTCAACCTCACAAAGGCATTTGACCTGGTCAACCATGGTCTTCTGCTCCAACAGCTACATTCTATCGACCTTGATGCCTCTGCCCTAGCCTAGGTCCAAAGCTATGTCTTCTGCCACTCTCAAAGGGTCAAGTGGGCTGGCTATCTTTCTGACCTTAGACCCATAACCCACAGTGTCCCACAGGGCTCCATATTGGGCCCTCTGCTGTTCTCCTTATTCATTGAGTTGCCAAATAACTGTGGAGGGGCATCCGTGTACCTACATGCAGACGATGCTATTATTTACTGTTCCTCCTCTGATGTTGATTGGATTAACAACAAGTTAGTCACTGACTTGATTGCTCTCGAAGGCTAGTTCCTATGGGACCAACTTGTCCTTAATACCAAGAAAACAAAGTGTATGTTATTCTCCAATTCCCCCCCATCCCACACCCTGCACCCTCTCAGGATTACTTCCCTGAATAGTGATGACCTTGAACCTGTCCTTACCTTTAAATACCTGGCGTCACCTTAGATACCTCAATTTCCCTCAGTGTTCATTCCTCCATCCTAGTCAAAACACTGAACCAAAAACTACGGTTACTCTATCGTATCCACCCCTACCTCTCCTCTGCCTCTTATAAGATTGCGTCCTCCTCCCACTTCTAACTTATGGTGCTCCATTTCTGCTCACTACTAACACGACTACATTATCTAAACTCAAACAGGCTTACCACAGGATGGGTAGGTTTGCCCTGGTTGTCAATGCCCATCATCACCACAATGATGTCCTCTGTACCCTGAGTTGGTTATCTTATGAATCCAAACTATGGTATGCCACGCTGAATTTTATGCACAAGCTGGTCCACAAGTATACTCCTCCTTGCCTTAGTGAGTCTATTCACCCAAGACAACCTCGTTGTGCCCTGAGGTCTGCTTCACTCCCCATACTCATAATTCCCAAACTGCGACTAGCTGTGACACATAAATCCTTCAACTTCGCAGCTGTGTGTGACTGAAACTCCCTCCCCCATCCATCCTGTCATGTGCAACCCTTCCTAAGTTCCAATCAAATTTGCTTTCCTTTCTCTCTGCCTCTGAATCTTGCACCTGCTTCCGGTGAAATTAGACCCCGATCACTAACAGCTCTGTTTTTCTTCTCCTCCTTGCCGTAATCCCTCACCCCTTGTTTCTCTTCCTTGCCTAGCCTTATACTCAGATACTATTTCAGCTTGCTCCTGCCTCCCGTATTTGCTACCTTTAGCTAATTACGTCTATTACGTAGTTGACTGTCTTGTATGAACCCTGCATTCACTGTAATATTGTATAGTCTGTTTATTATCATATTTACCTTTGACTGTATCTATATGTACCTTAATACTGTGGAACTTTGAATTGTTGTATAACTAATCTATCCATTGTAATGCCATTGTTATGTTTATGCATTCTACTGTATAATTTTTGCACTTCCGGGTTGCCCCTGAAAAAGGGACTGTAATTGTCTTAGTGGACTTACCCATTACCAAAACTCAAATAAATATATACATAAATAAAATGCCTACAGTACAAACACTTAATTCTCTGAACTTTGTAGCTAAAATATAGTGCAGCGGGGGTTATAGTAAGCTCAGTGTTCAGCTCCAAATGGACGGCAGCCCAGCCTGGCAGCCCTCTTGCCCCCCTGGTTCTGAGCCACTCCAGGGTGTGCATTTATTTTATTTATTTAACAAATCAGAAAGACCTTTGAGCCAAGGGCTCTTTTACAGAGGTTCCACGTCAAGTCACAAGAATAGCAAATTACAATGGTTTCAGTAAGCAGTACAACATGAGGAAAGTAATTACATAAACAAAAGAACAATATGGCAAGATAAATATCGTGTCAAGTGCAATCAGTGGCCTTGTCCGAAGAGGGGTGAAAGGGATTACAAGGAAAGAAAGTACAGGGAGGGAATTTGGGGGTGGAAGGAGCAAAATAAGAGCAAGGAGGGAGATTCCACAATGAAGCTTAAGCAGAAAAGACCCACGGGGGCGGAGGATAGAGGGAGACAACAAGATAAGGAAACAGAAGAGGGAGGGGGTGTGCACTGAAGGATTTCAAGGCATTCCCCAGGTTCATAAGGGAACTCTGTTTTCAGCCTTATACCTCACTCCAATGGGACGTGCATTAAAATCTACATTAATGGACACCCTGTTGTGGCTTATTGCTTACTTACTGCACATCTACTGTATATATTTTATTTAAATCAGCAGTGCAACAAAAATGCTTTTCCAAAAATCTAGTTTCAGCTATAATTAATAAAAATATTAGCATACCTGCCAAATCTACTTTTCTAGGTACCTCCTGTACTGCACACCATGAGTTCTTTTTTCAATTTTCTCAGTCCTAACTCTTGCTATATTATCAATGCTACTTCTAAGCTAAATTTGGTAGCCATCTTTTTGTCTTGAGAAATAAACTAAAACACTTATACAATACTCAGATTTTGGTGGAACAAGAACATTTTACCACCAAATAAAACTGAGAGATGCGTGGGATCTTTTATAGGGGTCTATTCACAAAGCCTACGCACTGTGCATGTGTGGCATGTAGGCATGTCCATGACTGGATGCCATGCTGCGGTGTCCATCGGACCCCCGGCAGCATTCACGACAGGCACACTTGTGCCTTGTGCACTAAATCCCCTGGCTGCCCACACAGCTATGTGCCATGGGTGGTCTGTGGGCATGCCTGGGGTGTGCCCACACTGTGCACCATTCACTATGGTGCAGAGTTGGCATGGAGTGCCAGGCAAAGGGGGGCATGAGTCACACAGGGGAGACACTGCTGCAACTGTTACACAACCCTGCCGATGACACCCAACAGCACCAATGGGACATGGATTATCTCCACCATGCTGCCCCAGCTCACCTAGCTACATAGTAGGGCTAGGGGCAACCAGTTGGGCACATGCCTGTACCTGCGGATTTCCTGGCACCCTCACCTGCCCATAACCCCCTGCTTGCATGGAACAAGGAATCCATTACGGGACCCAGGCTGGGCATCAGCCTTTTTTGTTGCACTGCTGATTTAAGTAAAATATACTAACATACTAACATACTAAAATGCCAGCAGAATAGGCCTAACGGTCTTTCGTGTCTGCTCGTTTGGTCAGCCCCCACCCTGGGTGCTGACCTTGCTGCCCCCCTCGCCTTCTCTGGCTTCTCCCTTCCCAGTTCCGGATATTCTTGCTGCATTGGATTTTGCTTCCAGAACCCTTCCCCTGTACCCGTCCCACCCCCTCTTGAACCCCTCCACTGTCTGTGCCTCCACCAGCCCCCTAGGCAGTGCATTCCATGGCTCCACCACCCTCTCAGTGAAGTAGCACCTCCTCCTTTCTCCCCTGAATCTTCCCCCCTCCAGCTTCCACCCATGCCCTCTAGTGGCCCCTCCTCCTTCCTTCGAAGCACCCTGACTGTTCCTCCCCTATTTACCCTCTTCATGTACCTGAAGACCTCTATCATGTCCCCGGTCCCTTCTCTCTTCCAATGTGTACATATTTAGCTCTTCTGCTCTCCTCATAGGTCCTGTCCTCAAGCCCCAAATCATTTTGGTTGCCCTCCTCTGGACCCTCTCCAGGAGGTTAATGTCCCTCTTAAGTGTGGCCTCCAAAACTGCACGCAGTACTCAAGGTGCGGCCTCACCAAGCAGTTATACAGAGGGAGTATCACTTCCCTCCTTCTGGAGGTGATCCCCCTAGCGATGCATCCCAGCATCCTGTTGGCCTTGGCTGCTGCCCTCCTACAAGTCTCAGAGTTGTTCATCTTGACATCCACCACCACCCCCAGGTCCCTCTCAGCCATCGAGACTTGTAGCATACAAAATATATACAGTAGATGTGCAGTAAGTAAGCAATTTATATTATATTGTTCAAGGGGATCGGAGATCGAGGCTGTGGGGGGGGGTGCCCTAGACGTACAGAGCAGTTTATATTATATTGTTCAAAGGGATTGGAGACTGGGGCTGTTGGGGAGGGTGCCCTAGACATACAGGGTGATTATACAGGATATATATCTCTTCCCCATAGGATGCTGGTGAGCAAGATAGAAAGCCTGGGGTTGGGTGGGAAAATTACAAGCTGGGTGGAGGCCTGGCTGTCAGGAAGAACTTAGAGGGTGGTGCTAAATGGGGTGTACTCTGGGATAGTGAGGGTGAAGAGTGGAGTGCCACAGGGGCCAGTTTGGGGTCTGCTTCTCTTCAATATCTACATCAGTGATATTGCTGAGGGTTTGAGGGGGAGGGTGTACCTATTTGCTGATGATACAAAAATATGCAATAGGGTGGACACCCCATAGAGGTGAAGGACATGAGGGAGGACTTAAAGATACTTGAAAAATGGTCTGTGATGTGGCAGCTGAACTGTAATGCCAAGAAGTGCCCTGTGATGCACTTGGGGAGTAGGAACAGAAGAGCAGGGTACACCCTAGGTGGGGAGGAAATTAAAGTAACAGAACAGGAGAGGGATCTGGGGATCATAGTCTCCTCAAACCTTAAGGTAGGAATCCAATGTAGCAGGGCAGTGGGAAAGGCCAATGGAATGTTGGCATGCACAGGCAGGGGCATTACTAGCAGAAAGAGGGAGGTAATAATGCCCCTTTACAAAGCCATGGTGAGACCGCACCTAGAGTATGGGGTTCAGTTCTGGAGGCCACATCTCCACAAGGATATAGATGCACTGGAGAGGGTTCAGAGAAGGGCAACCAAGATGGTGCAGGGTATGCAGAGAAAGTCATACGAGCAGAGGTGTAAGGAGCTGGATCTGTACACGATGGAGACAAGGAGGGAAAGGGGAGATGACTGAAACTTTTAAATATGTAAAGGGGCTCAATAAAGTGGGAGAAGAGGGTTTACTTAAGAGGAAGGAGGAGGTCAAAACTAGAGGGTACAGCCTCAGATTGCAAGGAAAATTATACAGAGGCAACGTGAGAGAGTGTTTCTTTACAGAGAGGGTGGTGGAGCCCTGGAACAGACTACCAGACAAAGTGGTCGGGGCTAAATTGATGGAAGAATTCAACAGGGCATGGGACAAGCATATGGGGTTGAGTATTGGGGGAGGCCGGGGGCTGGCAGGGAGGGGGAGATGTAGGGGGAAAAAAGGGCAGACTAGATGGGCCGTTATGGTCCTTTTCTGCTGTCAAACTTCTTTTTTTTTTTTTATTGCAAACCACATAGACAAAGCAAACAAACATATCAGCCATAAATAACAATCCATATTTGCACATATATATATATTTAATATATGGATTGTTGAAATAATATGGCTGAAAAGCATACAAAAAAATTCTTGTAATACCATCGCTCCTGGAGCGATAATACTACTGTTCCTAAATGATAATACTATCGTTCGGGTGCCATAATAGTATCGTTCGGCACCCGAACGATAATATTATCAAGAAAGCTGAAGAGCGCATGCACAAGTCTGTCCCTGCCATCTTTGAAAGCGTGCCTTGTGATTGGCTGCTGTTGCTCTGTGGGCAGGCACAACGAGTCCGAAAACATGGCGGCCTGCTCGTTCGCTTAGCGAGCGAATGGTCTGGAGCAGCAACAGTTTTTCTTTAGTTTTCAAAATATTTTGTCATTATGAAGAATTTGACTCTGTCCACGGCTCCTCTGCTCGCCCGATACTGCCGCTGACAAACAGTTTGAAAAAGGCAGTGCTAAATGAAGCCCACAGCACTGCGGAACCCTGCCAGCATGCACATGAACCGGCTGACTGCACTATTCAAATGAAGGTCTGAGAATTCACCTCCTATCCATATATTAAAAATAACAAATAGATATCTTGGCACAACAGAATTTATCGAGTTCTGGGGACACATGAAACTCGAAGCCAGCTCAAGGTTTCTGTGTCCCCAGAACCTCTCATGGAATTATTACCTTGTAATACACCAGAACCTATTATTATATATATATATATATATATATATATATTACTTCCTATACAAAACAAACAATACATCCATAAACAGTAACCAAGTTTCTATATCAAAAATACATTTTAGCTATAAATATACTTATAAATTTGAAAACCACAAGAAACGGATATAACTGTATACCTAAATAAATTAACTTGTATGGTGCACATCCCTCTATAAAGCTAATACAGGGCCTAAAAAGTTAATTAGTATGCAGCATAAGTCATTGCATTTCTCCCAGTAAATATCTTATGCTTGCTAAGCTAAGAACATTAGCTGGGCAACAGACGGGGCCCACATTAATTCATATTTACTCATTTGTTTAGCTGACATATAATAAATTCTTTCCATTCTATGGATTCCTATCTTGTAATTTAACCACATATTAGTATCTGGAGGAATACTGTCTTTCCACCTCTGAAGAATACATTTATGGGCAGTAATTAAAGCAATCCTGACCAGCTTTGCATTACTATCTGACATGCGTGCTAACGGTCCCCCTTGAGCAATTAACATCCTGAATTCCTGTTTCTTAAGTAAGAATCCAGTCATTCTAGATAATAAGTCCAGAATATATTTCCAATGTCTGTTCAAATGAGGGCAACCAATGAGCATGTGCTCTAATGATCCAGAGTTCCCACACCTAGGGCATTCATCTTTATGCTAGGATTAAAGAGGTTCAGCATGTGAGGTGTATAGTAAACTCTAGTGACAATATTATAATGCATTTGCTGTAACCTCACAGACCTTAAACCCATCTGCCTTACATCAACGGCCTTTTTCCACGCTGAATCTGTTATAACCTTATTTGTTTTATTATTCCATTTAACTTTTAAATGGTCCATATACACATTATTTTTTGGTAGCAGCCAGCTATATATTAAAGATATAATTTTCTTTGAACTAAGAGAATTAATATATACCATAATATCATGTAGTTCCTTCTCCCCAAATTTCAATATATTTTTATTTATATAGTCCCTTACTAGAAGGTAAGCATAGAAATGAGTATTTGGAAGCTGGAATTGATTTCTTATAGTTTCAAATTCTACACAGATATCATTTTGTTTTAATTTATTTTAGTCTTTGGTAACCGGGTAAGGTTCACTAGGCACAAGTGCCTGTTTTCAGGGGTGATCTGGGAGCACTGGGCGGTTAAGTGACTTGCTCAGAGTCACACAGTATGCAAGTGGAGGTTGTGAGAATCAAACTCAGGTCTGGTCTGCTGGATGTATCGAGCTTGTTCACACCTCGTTCCTCTAACCTCTAGGCTATACTGCCAGCCCAATATTGAACTGCCCCATACTTAATAACCTCTTCCTATCCCATTCCCTAAAAATTATATCATTCATTGGGGGGGGGGGTATATTATACATTAAGGGTGAATAAATTGAGCTCTTAAGACTAATGTTCTTATATTTACACTCTTGATACCATATAGCAATAGTTGAATATGTGGAACTTAATAAATTTTTATAGGTCGCATTATTATAGCCGTTAAATAGATGAAATTTCAAATCATAATATATAGAATGACTGAATTCTACTGAGTTTACACTGTCTAACCTGTCTCCCCTATACCAGTTATATAGTGTGGCCAAATTAGCTGCCCAATAATAGCTTTTATAATTAGGTAGTGATAAACCTCCTTCTGTTTTATTAAAATATAAATTTTGCCATTTTTAGGTGAGGCTTCTTACCTTCCCACAAGAATTTTTTAACCGATTCCTCTAATTGTTTAAAAAAGGAATCCAGAACCAAAATAGGAATATTCGGAAACATGAACATCAACTTTGGTAGAACAGCCATTTTATAGTATTCACCCTTCCTAATAATGTGAACGGCAAAGATTGCCAATGTTTCAAATCCCAATCTATTTTTTCTTTTAAAGGTAAAAAATTTAAAGAAAATAGATCTTCCCATTGCTGGTTAATTTGAATGCCCAGGTATTTGATCACATCAACTCTTTTGATATTATATCCCTGGGGTAAAACAAATGGATTGCTATGCTGAGAAGATTCCATAATTTCTGATTTAGCCCAGTTTATAGTAAATCCTGAGATCTTACCAAATGCTTCTAGTAACTGTATCAGAATTGTAAATCACTGATTTAAATTAGATGAATACAATATTGCATCATCCCCATACAGCCCTATCCGATGTTCTACCCCTGCTATCCTAATACCTTTGTACCCCTTATCTCGTCGTATAGCTACAGTAAAGCCAAAGGCTCAACTGTGAATGCAAAGATCAAGGGAGATAAAGGACACCCTTGCCTTGTTCCTCGCTGAAGAGCAAAGCTTTGGGAAATACTGTTATTAGTTTTGATTCTCGCCACCAGACCTGAATATAACAGCAATATCCACTTCCTGAATCCCTGACCAAAGTCAAATCTATCCAAAACCTCTATAATATATGACCTCTCAAATTGGTCAAAAGCTTTGTCAGCATCTAACATTAATAATGAAAAATCTTCCTTTTGACAGTGATTAATAATATTAAGTGTACATCTTATATTTGTTTTCATAAATCTCTCTTTAATGAATCCATTTTGATTGGAATGGATTATGGCAAGTAGGACTGCCTCTAGCCTGGTGGCAAGAACCTTAGCCAATATTTTTGCATCTGTGTTGACAAGTGAAATGGGCAGGTAAGATGTTGTTGCCAAAGGGTCCTTATCTTTTTTGAAAATACCAAAATAAGTGCATCCTTAAAAGATTCTGTCAGTTGTTCATATATATATATATATATATATATATATATATATATATATATATATATATATATATATAATTAAACAAAGTATATAAATGTGATACTATAATGTGTGATAAACTTTTATAAAAATCGATGGACAGGCCATCCAATCCTGGGGATTTCCCTATTGGCAGCTGACCTAAGGCCTGTTTAATTTCTTCTTTTGTCATTGGTTGTTCCAAGTTATCTTTTAACTTTAATGCCAGCTTGGGGATCTTAATATCAGAAAAGAAATGTTCAAAATCCTGCCCTCATCTTTTACTTTTGTTGAGTAAAAGTTCTGATAATAATTTTTAAATTTTACCGGTTGCTCCACCAGCTCTCCTTTAGTATTTCTGATAGTATGTATACTTGTCCTTAATTTTTGTGACCGTAGTTGCCAGGCATGTTTTCCTGTTTCTCACCCATTACATAATATTTAGATCTAGTACATAACATTTGTCTCTCCACATTTTCTATTTTTTTTTTTTTTTTTTTAGTTGTGTTTTAACCAGGATTAGCACACTAAGCTGAAAGCTTTTTTACAGGCGCGACCTGGGAGCACAGGGAAGTTAAGTGACTTGCTCAGGGTCACACAGTATGTAAGTGGAAGCTGTGGGATTCAAACCCAGGTCTGGTCTGCTGGATGTTACCAGATTTGCAGCTCAGAGCCTTAAACCACTGCGCTATACTGCCTCCCTATTGCTATTGAAATGTTATTATATTGTTCATGTAGAACCATCAATTCTTGCAATGTTCTAGGATCATTTGTGCATATATGCAAATTTTCTTTTAGTTTAATTTGATTTTCTAGGTCTGCCAAGATCTCCTTTTTTTCTTATTGCATTTTATGGTGTAAGACGTAGTACTGCCCCGAACCACTGCTTTAAAAGCATCCCACCATGCTGAAACCAATGTCATATTTGGACTTTTAAAATTAAAATATATTTCAATTTCCTTTTTAATAAATGATAAATATTGTTTATCTTTCAGTAACAAGGAATCTAACTTAAACCTTGAGATATTACTGTTCGGTATTATAGTCAAACTTAAATTAACTGGTGCATGGTCCAAAATATGGATACTATGGTAATTTACGTCCTCTACTTTAGATTAAAGAACTAGACACAAGAAACCAATCTAATCTGGAATAGCTTTGGTGAACAGGGGAGAAATAGGAACTTTTTTTTTGCCTCAGGATGACAATATCTCCACGCCTCCAACAAAATAAAATCGTCCATATACTGTGATACTTTCTTGGATGCTGATGTATGAGTTTCCCTGATGGCAAAAGACTTATCTAATAAAGGATTTAATATAATATTTTAATCACCTGCAATTATATAAGGTGGTGAAAAAGAAGCAATATTCAAAAACCAGTAATCAAAAAAGATGGGGAGTTAACATTCAGCCCATACAAATTAATCAGTGTTATTGTTTGATTCAGAGCTTGCACCTCTGCAATAATAAATCTCCCCTTCTTGTCCGATACAGATTTTTTGATCTTTGCATCTAAACTTTTATGAAAAAAAAAATTGAAACCCCTCTGGCTTTATTAGTGTACAGAGCATTCAAACCTGGGCCCCACATCTTAGAATACTATTGAAAATCCTGATTTAATAGATGAGTTTCCAGTAGCATAATGCAGTTGGCCCTATGTTTATTTGCATAGCTAAAAATTCTTTTATGTTTAACTCGATCTTTAATGCCCTTAACATTCCACGATAGACATTGTAGCATACCATTAGCTGACATAATTATCACTTAAAAAAAAATTAAAGCATCTACCCTGTATTCCACCAACATTCTTAAGGCCCAACAACACCACTGTGCACCATAGCTGCTATATAGTTTGCAATGTGTTTTATTTTTTTTGAAGTGTCCCCTTCCCCCCTAAACACACGTTCATTATTTGCATACCAAAATACTTGTGTCTAGTAGATTAAAAAAAAAATCTGATGAGCATAATTGTATCATAATACAAAAAATTGTACCCTCTTATTACCTCCTCCCTCCCATTTTCTTCAACACCGACTCAGTATCCAGCAGGCATAAGAATGCCGCCTCTCCCTTTTATTTAATTCCCACATAGCCAATTTTTAAACCTTAACACCAATTCTTAAAAATGTTTCCCCCCTTTTTTTTTCTTCTTTTAGGGAAAAAGGCTTATAACCAGCGAAAGCATTCTCAGCCGAAAATATGACATATTATTGAAGAACTGACAGTGCCCAATTTTTTACATAACACCATTTAGTTTTCAATGTTCTTTATAGCTTTTCTGCTTCTGCTGAATTGCTATGGATGTGCCATCTGCCATTCAAATCAAATTTCAAATGAGCAGGGTGCAGAAATACATATTTGGCTCCTTTTCTTTGAAGCATAGTTTTCACTTTTTCAAATGGTTTATGCTGTTGTATAGTGTCCACAGATAAGTCAGGAAAGGCAGAGAACTTCAGATCATCAGCTTCTAAACCTTTATTTAACCTTGCATGTTTCAGTATCAGTTCTCTGTCTCTAAAGTAATGAGGTTTAATAAACACCGGTCTCAGGTACTTCAAGAGGCCTCCTGCACTACTTGCTCCTGCGCGATGAGCCTGGTCCAGAGTTATTTTTTGATCTGGATATTGTAGATTCAAGGCTTTTGTGACTATCTTCCCAAAAATGGCAATGGATCCTCTGTGCCTTCTGGCCCCCCTGGGATCCCAATCAGTTTTACATTATTTCTTCTAGACCGGTCCTCTAAGCTGATCATTGTATCTTTTAACTCTACAATCTGCTTCTGACAAGAAGTTAAATTTGTTTTTACAGCCCCAGTTTGATCTTCAAGCTGACTAATTCTGAGCTCTGTTTCAGCTGTTCTTAAAGTGATATCTGACATTTTTTTTATCCAACATCGAAATTGCTTCATTTAACTCAGATAAAGCATTTGTTATTGGAGCCAATCACAGTTTAATACTGTTTTGTATCTCTACCTTTATTAAATTGGCCAAAGATGAAAAGTTCACAGCATTATAAATACTTAACTCCATTTCTGAGGCCTACAGGCAGGCCCGTAGCTGTCTGGGCTTCTTTGCCACTTTTGTCCCCCATTAAACTACACCTCTGCATATTTGATGCAACTGGAATATTACCCACACCAGAAAGATGTTCATTTTGAGGAGAACTTACTGTATCCTGTACGCTGTTTCCAGTGTTAAGTGAACATTCAGCTTGATCTTCGGTGTCCCCTTTATTGTTTCCAAGACTCACTGGCTGTACCGTCATCTCCATTGTAACCTAATATGCTGACCTATTTATTGTTTTGTTCCTATTTCTGTAACTTGTATTGTATTTGTTCTCTGATGTGGAACCTTTGTAAAAGAGCCTGGCTCAAAGGTACTTGTAATCCTAGTTGTAATAAAATAAAATAAAAAAAAAAAGTTAACTCACTCTCTGTGGTGGTTGTGGTCACTTGACCAGAAAGACTTTGCAACCGGAGCACCGCCAAAAACATAGGCTGAAGCACTGCAGGGTTAGCAGCCGACTCCCCCCGTCTCCACCTCATCCGCAGTCTGAAAGTTCGCATCTTCTGCATCGAGTCCCGATGTACCAATAAATGCAGCCTGCATATCAAGATTCTCTGCGGAGTCCCTCCGTTGCATACCAAAGCTTGGGGCATCCTGAATAGGAGAAAGCACCGGTCCAATTGCAGAACCAAAGGTGAGAAACATGTTAAGGGTTTGTTGTTTCTGAGTTTGATTCCTGGTGCGGTTCTTAGCTGGGGAGAATACAGTGTTTGTTTCTATCACTTCTCTACTGCATGAAGCAGAATCTTTATGGGTTTTTTTCTTGCAAATTTTTGAAGGCTCCATGAGAGTCTGCATTGTGCGTCCATCGTGTTTCAACATATTGTACCCTCAAGGAACAACCATTCCTCCTTCTTCTCCTTATTCTCTTTGCAAGCTTCGTTTTTCAGTTTTGCCTTTTCCTACACTTTATTTCCTTTGATTATTAAGGTGAAAAGGCACAATACTTTATAATATGGGATGGATTTCTGTGGAGTATCTAAAATAACAGCAGAGCTCACATAAGAGGAAAAGCATATTGGCATACTTCCCTGCCGCTTACGAAGCCATCTTGGTCTGCTTGCTCCTCACCCAACCAGTCAACCAACCCTTCTGCGGACAAGCTTCTATGAGTCTATGAAATTACCTTGGTAGTTTAGCAGTCACCCCAGCCCTGATCACCCCTGAAAATTAGACCAAACATTCCCTGGTAGTGGTCCACCCACTGCCCCACCCCAGTTGGCAGTGCTCCACAACCTCACTCACCCCCCCATCCTTGAGCCAGTGACCAGAATAGCTCTCCTCACACCTCTGTGGCTGGCCGCCAACTGAGCTATCAATGAGTACGTACTGTACATGCTCACTGATAGCTCAGTTGGCAGCCAGTCACAGAGGTGTGAGAATGGGTGTGCTGGTCACTGGCTCAGGGATGGGGGAAGTGGGGTGGTGCGGCACTGCCAACTGGGGTGGGTGGGTGGAGGGACCACTAGACTATCAGGGAATGTTTGGCATAATTTTCAGGGGGATTGGGGATCAGAGCTTGGGGGACCGCTAGACTATCAGGGTGATTTATATTATATTTTACAAGGGGATCAGAGATCAGGGCTGTTGGGGGAATGCCCTAAACATACAGGGTGATTTTTATTGTATTTACAAGGGGATCAGAGATTAGGGCTTTTGGGGGGGTGCCCTAGTCTAACTGGATGATTTATGCTATATTTTCTACAAGAGATCAGGGATCAGGGCTTGGGGGTGCCATAGACTACCAGGGATGGTTACTGATGTATACAGGTGATCAGGACTGGGGCGGATAGTAAGGCACCTGTCCATGGTACTATTGCTGCACAGTCCACCCACGGCTTACTGCAAGACTTCGTGATGCTCCCTCTGTTTAGCACAGGGCAAGTTTGCCACAAGCAGAGATGCAACAAAGTTAAATTCCACCCATGAAGTGGATGTGAAGTGGCCCACTTCACGTTACCATTCCGCTATGCAAAGTGCCCATTTAAAACCCTCACTTCACCACTTTGCATTGTAATTATGACTTCATGTTGCTCACTCTAACTTACTTCACTTTAAGGCGGAATGAGAATTCACAGGCAGCCCACACACATCACACAGCTTACACAGTGTAGGTCACATGCTTCAGGCAGGCAGGCAGGCAGTGACTCATGTTTAAAAAAGAGTTTCACTTTTGACTTGTAGTAGGAGAAAGAGGTTGTGTGCAAGCTGTTGGACTTTGACGCCGGGACCCTACCCGATAGGGAATTGGGCGCAGGGTCCTTGGTGCACCGGCAATTGGCACAAGCCACCTTTGTGATGATTTTTTGAGAATTGACTCTATTGTTTCCAAAAAGCTACATGCAGCTACGACTTCTAAAAATGTTAGCATACCTGTCAAATCTACTTTTATACTTACACCCTATGCTGCACAGTATCAGGTTTTTTTTTTTCGATTCTACCCCTTGCCAGGTCTACAGTGTTAATTCTGAGCCAGATGTGGCACCCGTCTTTTCTTTTTATGAAAAAGAAAATGAATTAAAACATTGATAAAATATGCAAACTTTGGAGGAACCAGACCGTTTTGCCACCATAAAAAACTAGAAGATGCCTGAAATTGTTTATATTGAAAAAGGTAGGGTCAAAGTTTTTTGTCCAATTTTGTTGCACTGCAGTTTTAAAAGCAAAGAATTGTGACTGCATTGGAGGCTAAAGCAGGAGGAAAAGAGGAAGTCTACAGGACAGTAATCATATGATGCACATTTCCTAAGTAATTAAGAATATGGGGAGATAAATACAGAAAACACAGAACATAAGATGGATTGCCAATTGGCTTACTGACCACTTCCAAAAAGTAAAAATATCTGGTCAATTATCCAATGATGGGAGGGTTAGAAGTGGAGTCCCCCAGGGGTCTGTATTGGGACCAGTTTTATTTGGATTATTCATTAATGACATGAACACTAACATTAACGGTCAGTTAAAATTTTCGGATGATACCAAATTGGGAGGAGAAGTGGATACTATTGAAAAACATGTCTCTCTCTCGTGATTTACAGGCTGTGCAAAATTGCACAATTACTAACTGTATGCCCTTCAACCCTGACAAATGCATTGTGCTGCATTTGGTAGGAATAATCCTACATACCAATATTATATGAACAGCATTCTTCTTAGTTCAGTCGACAAAGAAAAATACCTAGGAATTATCATCAATAAATTGTCTTCAACAGATCACTGAGCACAAGTGACAAGGAAAGCAAATCACCTGATACGCTCAATAAAGCAGTCTTTTGTCTCACGAGTCACACTGTATCATGCAAATTTATAAGACCTTTGTGATTATGGCTCTCCATTTTGGAGTCCCCACTTAAAGAAGGGCATAAACTAGTTAGAAAAAACACAAAGGAGTGTAACAAAAATGATTTGTGGAACTGGTGCACTGTATTACAATAATATACTCCAACTCCTGGGTCTCTTTAGTTTACAGGAAATGAGGAGCAGAGGTGACTTGTTATTTCTATACAACATATTGAAAGACCCAGTCCTTGTGGAACAATTTGGCCTTCAATTTAATATGAGGACTATCCACCCACGGTCTCATAATAAACAACTTATTATTTCAAAGGCAAACACAAACAAAAGGGTTAATTTTTCAGAATATGAGCAGCTAGATTACAGAACTCATTGTCTAAGTATTTAATAAATGTCCAGCCATTCATCAGCTTTAAACTCGAGTTCGACAAATTTATAATTCAATCAAGAAATACATAATATACCCACTAAATAGTGGGAGACAATCATGATGGGTCTTTGGCCTCCTTTTGTCTAAATCCACCAAGTAACATTAGTTAAATGGACACTATCAATCTCCTTAGGCCTCAGAGTGTCTCTAGTTAAAAAAAACACATTTTATGATTGGTCCCATTTTGTAGAGAGCACTGATGTAACTGGTAGTTTGATTCTAATTTCTTTTCTTTTTAAAAGTGAAAAACAGACTGCCCACCATATTGATGTTACCACTCAAAACATGTTTGTTTACAGTCCTTGGTCAACTCCTAGTGCAACTTTCCTGGACCTAAGAACATCCCCCAACACAGTCTAGACACTCATGATGCAGTAGGAGATTACACCATTGCATCATGAGTGGCTGCACTGTTTGGGAGTGTTTCTAATGTTCAGGAAGTGTGCAATACAAGTAGAACATTAGTTAAATAGGCATTATCAACTCTCTTAGGCCTCAAAGTGTCTGTGGTTTAAAAAAAAATATTTTGTGATTGATCACAGTCTCTGTATGTTGTACCTGCATCCACAAAGTTGATTATCACTGATTTTGTTATATGTCCTGTACCATTTCCATTTTTTGCAAACACATTTTTCGACTGCACTGACTACTGCATTTTTTTTGTTTGCACTACTGCTTATTCATGATGTCTATTAATTGTAACCCCCTGATGTCATTGCTTTCAATTTATGTGTACCATTTGCTGTATATTTATCCTTCTTATCAGACTGTAATTCTCATTTGTCTTGCTTGAAACTAGGTACAGTATATGTATGCCTAGTGTATCTTAGTATTAAAAACAAATAAATAAAATAAAGTTTATATTTTAAAAAGTGTTCCTGGATCCTGGAAAATCACTTTACACAAGCACAATCCATACACTATGGGCAGGCTGAAAAACGTTTCCAAAGTGTATTAATTTTCTTTGTGCAGAGGCTGTGTGTCCCAGTTCACTGGGGCTCAGTCGTTGCACAAAAAGCATTATATAGTGTCTGTGCAACTTTGTGAGCTTTGTTCTTATCTCTCCTGTTTATTTGCAGTTAACATCCACTAGTGCTAGGTGAATAGTCAGCCAGCTAAAGGAACTGGAAGATGCTAAGGGAAGCCGTCCCCAAAAACAATAATGGAGAGTAACAGCTGAGTACACCTATTCCTATCACATGGATGTTGACCCTTGGCACAGAGGAGAGGAAAAAATAAATTTTAACAGGAGGAAACCTCTGGGGATCCAAGGCCTTCAGTAACCTTCTGTCAAGGCTAATGTTGAGTGGAAAGTAAGAGATGAGCACTTACTGGCTCTGACATTGTATTCCTGATGTGTGTTTCATAGAAAGATGATGTTTATCCTCCCAGTCTTTTAATGATATGATCCAGAATTCCTTTTTTGACGTTGTAGAGGTGTCTCCTATTCAAAAGGAGTGGCCAGAATATTGAAATTGGTCAAGCCCTAGTTTTATTAGTACATTTCGCAGATGTTTGATGAACCTGAAATAAGTCATGACTTGTCCATTATTAGTCATCAGTAGAGGTGGTATGATGGCATAGTTTAAGAATTGAGGTATGCATCAAATGTTTTGACTGGGTATAATTGTCAGAGGTGCCAATATATAAGATGAAAAAGTTAAAGAACCTTAGCACAAAAGCACTGTGGCAAGGGTTTCCTGGCAAGGGCATTAGCAATAAAGCCAGGTTTCAAAGAAATGTAAAATTACACATATCCCCATAATGTAAAGCGTCATGGGAAGTATATGCAAATCACCATGAAAGAGTTTAGACTGGCTCTGCTTTAAGCAAGAGTGTATGGTGCCAGATGGCCTCTCACACACTCTGCAAAGACTGAAAACAGAAGACACAGACGTGTGTTTCATCCTACACAGGACTCATCAATGTGCCTTGTCTGTAACAGCCCAGGGAAGGATGACCCACTCATAATTTGATCTTACCAGTTGGGTCATGGTGGAGATCAAAATTAAAAAATAATCTAATAGTCAAAGAAACACAGCACAAAAGCCCTGAGGCAAAGGTTATCCAGGTAACCACTGCCTCAGTGCTTTTGTGCCGAGGTTCTTTGAGGGTCTATTACAGATGAGGCACATTGATGAGTCCTGTGTGGGATGAAACACATGTCCCTGTCTTCTGTTTTCAGCCTTTGCAGAGTGTGTGAGAGGCTATTTGGCACCATGCACTCTTGCTTAAAATGGAACCAGTCTAAACTCTTTCATGGTGATTTGCATGTACTTCACACAATGCTTTGCTTTGGAAAAATATAAGATAGTTACACCACCATGGAGCTAATCCATCTTGGATTGTTTGAGAAGAACATGTACAGTACATGATAAGTCATGAAAGGGTGTCCATTATAGGATTATAATTAATGGGTTTCCCTTTTTCCCATTGGGAAACCGTGGCATAATTTGTCATTATAAAGGAGCGTTTATAACGGCAAACATGCGCACGGTTTTCACCACACTGCACATGTTCCAACTCCTCGCTCGCTGTGTCTTTCCCAAACAGGAAACCCTACCACAAACACACCATGGAGAGAGACTGCCATGGACACTCGGCAGTAAGTAATTTTTTTAAATTATTTCAAATGTTCCACATGACTACTGGATGGACCCCCATAACAATATTTAAAATAAAGTGAAAGCGGACCTCGCGCGCTGACATAATCTGACTGCGCCGACACAGCAGTCTTTTTATATTTTATATAATTGCTGAGGTGAAAAAGAGAAGCCCAGCAATTATATAAAATAAAATATGGGTCTCGGTGTGTAAACTTGAATTTACACACCGAGACCCATACTTTATCCTATATTTAATGCATGCCCTGCATGTAGTAAGACACAAGACCAAAGGCCAAGTGTCCTTACGCCCCTGGGAAGTGCATTAAAAATCCTATGATGCACAGCCTGGAGGGGCTTATTACTCTTATAAAAGTAATGTTTTTTTTGGGGGGGGAGGAAAATGTGATTTTGCACCTGACTGTGTGTTTATACAGATTTAATACACAGTCAGGTGACATCTCTCGGCCAGTGAAATTTCTGGATTTTTTCTTGACATTTTATTAGATCAGTTAGGCACTAGTGTGCTCCTGCTTGCCCAAAGTGTGAAATACTTTAGACTCTGACATTACTTGCTCCCCCTCAGTCTTCGCTACCAAATCAAAATTAAAATAGCACTTTATGTCCACTTGTGAGTACCCTACCGGACTGCCATGTATCTCTGTTATGAAGCTGAATCCTGCCTTGTATTGTATGGCATGCAAACTGCTGCCAAATCCACGTATGTACTGTATACTATGGCAACAAAGTATTTGTGTTGTTAGCAATTTTGTATTTTATTGCTTGTTCTATATCTCTCCCCACCCTCTCATCCTCTACTTCCAGGTCATACCGTAAACAAGACTGCTGTTCTCTATATGACTTACCTGGTAAAACATTTTCAAATAAATAAAATATAGAATAATGCATAAGGAAGTGTGGCTAATGAGGATTTTATGCACACCCAAGGTGTGCATAAAATCCAAGTTTGTACACACTTCACCAAGTTTTATTTTTTTATATTTATTGATATGAGCGGGATCCACAGAGAGAGAGTATCTCACATCTCTCCAAGAGATCACGGCAGCTAGGGATACCAAAAGACGAGGCTCTGTCTCTCACTGCAGTGCTGCCAATCATGAGTGCCATAATGAGGGGGAACGAGAGAGAGAAACTAAGAGAGCGGACCTGTTTCACATCTGCCCCTATTCAGAGGCATGAAATAGGAAGAGGTTGCCATTTAAAAATACATTTCTGTCAGAGTTTTACTTCAACAGTGCACCTGGTTTTCGTTTTTGTTTCTTGTGCGAGAAGGTTATCTTTTGTGCTGGTGGTTTTCTGTAAGCAGCATGAGTGAACAGCCAGCGCAAGGACAGTTTCTTGCACAGGTGTTCAGGTGTACTCATGGCTAGTTTTGGAACCGTGGTTTATGGAACCCCATAATTCACTTGTGTGAATTATGTAGCTTGTGAGGTTGTACCAGCAGTTGTTAATTGGCACTAACCGGTAAATATTAAATAAATAAATAAGTAAATATACGTTCCAATTGATTGACAATGTAGATGCAGTGAATTCCCCAGGTCTTAAGAAACTGTAGCAGGCAAGTAACAATATGGATCAGAATTGGAGGTCGCTTGAAGGACTGAACATTCTGAATTACAGTAGATTATCACATGATCAAAAAAATCCAGTGATCTGATTGGTCAGTAGCTGTCCAGACCTATGCAGTAATTGCCCAATAATTGCACAGGTCTGGAATGTGACTTGTAAATCTTGGAACTATACTGCCTCAGAATTCTTGGTAACTGTGACAGTTTGGAAAACCAAAAAAAGGTTTAACTAACAATATGAGTGACTTACAGCACCTGCAGACAATCAACCTCTTTGGTGGGGCAAACCTAGCTGCTTGGTGTGAGAACTGATTTACTAATGATGAAGATTTATATATTTTTTTTAATTTAAAGATTTATTTAGTCTTGTGTTTTTTTATTACTTCAGAACCATTTTATAAATACAATAACACACTTCAAGGTTTGCGGCTATTGGGTAATTGCCGCATTTCCCCCTCACCCCATGACTGAAGGGCACTCGACTAACACCTTGTGCCTCCAACCCACGGAGGGTGTGTGTGTGTGAAAAATTACCTAATAACTGCACACCCTGTTGTGTGTTATTACTTACTTGATTAAGCGTAACAGTATATCCGCACATGGTGAATGCCTGATTAATGGACAAACAGAAGTAGCTTTCTTGAGACTTTGAAGTTATACGTTTATGGCTGGATGGGATAAATGGGTTAAAATGGAAGGACAATCTGTGCTTACTAGAATGAGTACAAATTGAATGCTGGACAGATATTGTTTGATGGTTAGATATCGAAGATCTCTGGCCTTGAAATAAGAGGAGAAAGCAAAGAACTGATCAATTCATTACGGTGTTGCATCGAACAGAATGTTTTAGATTTGTTCCAAGCTGACTGATAGGCAGGCAGGGTTCATATAGAAACGCATATCATTTTGCGATTCATAAAAAGAGGAGGAGTTGAACTGTTGATTTCAGCTTCTGAAGTGAGTATTTTGAAATGCTGACACTGAAAACAGGAGAGGCTGTCAGCAATGGAATTGGCAGGACCTGGAATGTAGGCTGCTTTCCATGTGAGACTATGTAATAAGGATGTCCAAGCAAGTCAGCACAGGAATGGCATTATAGATGGAGATGATGATTGTTTTTTTGTAATTTTGACAGCTGCTTTTTTATCACTACAGAAGACATAGAAGGGATGTGTGCCATTTGGATCCCCATTGGGCAGCAGCAGTGACTACAGGTCAGATTTTAAAGGTGGGGTGAAGCCAAATTTTGGAGTTGCCAACATGTCTTTTGGTCATGGTTGAGTGATTCCGCGTCTATTATAATAAGTGATGTAGTCATGAGAGCTGGTGAGGAATCAGTGACAGAGTACAAAGAACAGTAATCAGGACCATCCAAGTCAAATAAGGAAATGCTCTTCATGGTCTTTCACTTTTATATGTTTTGTATGCTTGTTTTTTGTCATTTTGAAACTTTGCTTTTATTAAAGCTCATGCGCAAAGGACATACAATGAGTACATTCAGATGACAATGTTTCAAGGCATTACATAGCTGCTTTACAGAGTCACCAGAAATTGTTAATCCTCAGTGCATTGTTCAGGTAGACTGTAAATCAAAGGTTTTACCAGAAATAGAAAGCAAACATGATGACAGCTGAGATAAAAACATTAACTTGGGCAATTAATTTCCAGGTTTGTCACTGTCTACAATGTTTTGTGCATATTCCTATGATTCATGGTGAGAGATTATCTTAATGTGACAGACACTAGCTCCACCCCCCAAAAACAAATATTTATTTTAAATATTAGAATCCCATCCTGAGCTGTTATAATAAAAAAGTAGCAGTAGTTCAGATATGTACCTAATCTAGAGGTTGGATAGGGGGGACTCTGTTAATGGAGTCTGCAGAGAGTCATTAGGGTTCCCAAGATTACGAGTTACTTAAATGTTGTGCTTGACTATACTGCCATGGCTGCCAGGTCTCCAGAAACTTTGGAAGTTGAAGTTCCACTGAGGCCGCAGTTCTCTCCATGGTTTCTATCTCAGATACTTTGGTTTTCCACAACCCCAGTGTGTGGGGGGCAGCCAACTCATGGAAATACATTTAAGGACTGCTATCCTTAACTGGATCAATCTCCATTTAGCTCTGTGGCCTTTTATTAATGTTTGGAGGCATAGTGTCATGTCCTGAAACATATTTGGAAATGGTGCAGTCCCTAATTTCTGGAGTTTCGTGTGTACCTCTGTCCAGAATGGTTTTATTATAGGGCAGTCCATAAAATATGGAAGTGCATCCCCTATACTCCATGGAGTCCCAAGAGGTGGCAGAATAGGTAGTATGGAAGTGTTTTGGGACTGTGGGGATCCAAAAGTATCTAACCAGGATTCTCCAGTTAAACTTTCTCCTAGTGGGAGATGCCGAGACTGCCTATCCTGTGCACAACCTCAATTCCCACTGATCAATTGGAATCACTATGCCACTTTCTAATTCCCAGCTCATTCTCACCTGATGCAGTGGCGGATATGGTGATTTAATCATTTATAAAGTTCTGAAATCATTTGGGGATTTGCTTTTAACATCACTAGAAAAATTGCTTTAGGTCAGACTGGGGCCTAATAATTAGTGCCATGTGATTCCATTCTAAAATTAAATGTCTGACCTGCAGAAATCTAAAATGATTTTCCAGTCATAAGTGAAACTTATTCCTGAAAAGATAGGCACCTGTTGTTGGATATACATAGTTAGAAGTGAGTGAGGCCTCTGTGTTCCCAGTATACATATCCAAGGTCTAGTTGAGAGGGGAAGAGGGCGTCATGCTGCCTAATCAAAGTAAGGGGTCCTGGGGAGTTTAGGGAGATCATTTTTTCCTAACTTTAATTAGAATCTTGAAGTTGTGTTTTGTCCAGAGGTTAAGAATGTTGCAGATCATACTGACAGGGAGTTCTCTGGTTGGAAATGTCCCATAACAAGATGCCCGGTGTATCTGCTTCTTCCATGCGATACCACCCGGAGTCATGCCTCTGTTTTGCCTAAGTTCCAAAAAGCGGCCTGCATGGCTAAATTGGTTTTAAAACATGGGAAGACATGACCTCCCTGTTCCTTTGGTAATTTCTAAGACATTTTTGACTATGTAAGATTTCTTGCCTAGTCAGAGGAATTTGGAAATTTCCAGGCAAACAGATCAGTCTATTTAAACCTCTGGGAAGGGGTTCCACTCAGTATCATAGTTTCTGATTTACAATAATTGATCTTGTTCCCTGCTAGGGCTCCAAACTATTAGCATTTTAGGAGGTGGGGAAGGGAGGGGATGGATCCCCTAGTAAACAGGGACTCATCAGCAAAAACAGTGATTTTCTGCCTTGCTCCCCCTGCCATCACCCCCTTGATGTCCTGGTTCATCATAATGTCTACCGCCAGGTGTTCCAGACTCAGGGCGAACAATAAGGTGAAAGGGGACAGTGCGTACCCTGACCAAAAGTGAACCTCTGGGAGAGATGCCCATTAACTGTTACCATTGCTTCTGGTATCTGATAAAGTAAGGAGATGGCCTCCATAAATTGATCCCCTAGGTTAAAGAGCTACTGACGCCCCATGGAAAACTTTGAGAAACATAATAATTAGGTACAATTCCGCCTGCATTCCATATATGTTCTATATATTTCTCTTTCCATTATTTATTACTAAGAACATTTGCAAGAATATATTATCTTTATCCCTCAGTTCATTTGCCTCTAAAACTGACTCCCTACTTCAAATCATAATTCTCTGTTGTGACATCACAGTCTGTTGCCATAAGAGAAACTGTGATGTCACAAGCAGTACATTATGACCTCAGGTAGGGAGAAAGCAATGTTTTCATTCAAATGACCTCAGTAATAAATAATGACAAAGAAGAATACATAACTAATGTGCAATACAACCTGAACTGTATCTAAATATTATGTTTTGTTAAAGTTCTCCTGAAGGTGTCAGCTGCTTTTTAAATTTATGTAATGTCTGCTGCAGAAAAGCCCAAGTGACCCTGTCGAAGGCTTTCTCACCATCTGAACTAACGGGTAGTTGGAAGGTCCTCTTTTGTTTCTGTGCTGTGATGATGTTCAGAAAGCATCTTATATTATCCTACAAAAATCTGCAATGCACAAGAGCTGTTTGGTTGCTGTGAACTATTTTGAAGATGTAGCATCACAGGCAGTCTGTCAAAATACCAGTGAATATCTTTAGGTCTACATTTAGTAGAGAAATTGGGCAATAAGAGCCACACTCTTTAGGGTCTTTGGTTGTAGTCAGCGACAGCGTTGGAGGGGTTTTAAAACACGGATCGAATTGGACCCATTGGTGTAAAAAATGTGGGTCTAAAGAGGAACCTACTGGGTCAAAACATAACCAGTGGCAGATTTTGAACAGTTCAGGTTCCCTTTCTTCAGATATTGTTATAGAGTAGGTGCATCAATTTGGGCCCTCTGGTAAAGGAAAGAGGGGTCAGTTTTGGAAAGGATGCAACTTTTGCCCTTTTGGTGCATGTTAGTATTGTCACTGGTTGTAGTATCACTGAAATTTGGGCTTGATGCCACGAAGGAGGGATTGAGGAATTGTCTATAAGAATGGATTCCCAGCTGCTGTGAGATATGGGAGTAATATCTCCGAAAATGCTTTATAAAACTTGAATGAGTAGCTGTCTGGGCCTGGGGATTAGCCATTTTTAAGGGTTTTGATTTTGTCCTGTATTTCTTGAGCCATAATAAGTGCACTGAGCTCTGCCCTCTCCTGGTCTCCCAGAGTCAGAAGAGGGAGCTTGTCCAGGTAGTTCTGCACTGCCATATGATGGTTAAATCCTTTCTCCACCGTGTATAAATTAATGTAGTATGTGGCAAATTCCTGCTGGATTTTTACTTGAAGTTTGAAGTTTATTGTTCTAGGAATGAATACCTTTGAGCCAAGGCTCTTTTACAAAGGTTCCACATCATTAAGTACAAAAACATAGTAGACAGTGTTACAAACAATCAGTAAGCCGTTTAACAAGGCCACAACTTAAACAGTAACATTTATGTACAGAAAGAAAAAGGAACTCAGAGGCAGTGTCAAGGGCAAGGAATAAGGTTTGGAGAGCTTGAGAGGAAGAGAGGAGAAATAAAGTTTAGGAGCAGACAGAACCAGGTTAGTGGTACTCAGGTTGTCTTTGTCAAAGAGGAGACCATGGTGGTTGAGTGAAACAAATGTAAGTGCACTCAGTGGGATGAGACTTTAGTCAAAGCAGTCACAGGAGCTGGAGGCTGTGAGGTGAGCGTAAAGTATGGATTTGAAAGCTCCCAATGTCGTGGAGGATAGGGAGGGCAGGTTAAGGGCATTGTACCAGGTAGGGGCACGGTATGTAAAAGATCTTTGTCCATGAGCAGTCCGGCATCTAGGGACAAGGAAAGGTTGGTGGTCAGATCTTCTGGTGGTACGAGTGCCATTGTTCAGGCAGAGCAGGTCCTGGATACATGGAGGAGTGAGTCCCAAGACTGATTTTTTTGCCATCACGCAGGTGAGATACATGAGGCGATTGGAAAGATGCAACCAACCGGTTTCCGTGTAGAGGTCACAAGTGTGGGTCCATCTCTATGCTCCAGTGAGGAGCCGACAGGTTTTGTTTAGTGCTATTGAGATGCGCTTTAGTGCAGTGGTAGTAGCTGAGCCATAGACAATTAGACCATAGTCTATGATTGAGATGATGAAGCTTTGAACAGCAATCCTCAAGGCAGCTTGGTTGAAAAATTGACGGTTCCGGTACAAAATTCCAATGTGTTGATGCACTGTTTTTGCAGTGTTATCGATATGGGCCTCAAAAGTAAGACATTCGTCAAAAGTGATACCAAGGTATTTGAAGGTGTTCACTTGTTCTAGTGTATTTCCAAGAGAAGTTTTTATGACAAGTGGAGTATGCCTATTTCTGTTTTGATGACTGGCGAAAAGCATGACTTTTGTTTTGTTTTTTTATTTAGGACCAGTCTGTGCTCAAGGAACCACTTTTCAACACATGAAAAAGCAAGCTGCAAGCTCTGTCGTAGTGGATTTGGATCCTTATGGGAGGAGAGAATTACAGCATGATCAGCATACAGTATTAATTTTTCAGGGCAGGATTTGGGAAGCAAGTTTAGAAATAGGCTGAAGAGGATAGGACCTAAAATTGAGCCCTGGGGGACACCAGAGAGAACCGGTTTGGAGTCAGAGAACCTCAGAGATTTTTACTGTTTGAGAACGTTGTGCCAGGTAACTTTTTACTAGATTAGTTGTGGTTGCCCCACCCCCCCGAATGCATTTCTTAAAGAGGGACTCAGGCCAAAATGTTTGGCATCAATAAATTCAGAATTTGGATCAGAATATCCTCAATCAGCCTCATGCCAAAAATCAGATCTGTAAGTTACTTTGTTTAAAAGTCACAAGTCATTTTGTAACCCTTAATTCACTGCCTGTTCAAAACACCTAGTTTCAGAGAAGAGCTACTGATGATGTCATGACCTGAATTCACAACCTACTCCTGCCTGCATGCTACCTTATATGACTTATTTCTCCTATGTTACTTAAAACTGCAGCTGTAGTAAACATCTGAAAAAGGAAAACTGACACTGGGTCAGTCAGCACATGCACTTCCATAATGTGTAGATGCAAGGTACAGTACTTCACAATGCAATGGGGGGGGGGGTTGGAATGCAGAGGCAAACATGGCTTTAGAATAACAAAGCTATGTGCAATTTTTAGAATACTGCAGATATGAGATTTCGAAATGTCACCAAGTTGCAATTGTGGAATGCAGCAATGACACAATCTCAGAAAGTAACTGGGACACATCATTTTGGAATGTGGCAGTGACACACAATTTCGGAATGTGGCAGTGACACACAATTTTGGAATGTGGCAGTGATACACATTTTCAGAATGTGACGATGCCACACATTTTGGAATTTAGCTGGGATGCACCATTTCAGAATGCGGCAGGGATGCCTTATTTTAGAATGTGGCTGGGACGCATAATGTTGGAATGTGGTGGGGATGTGATGCACAATTTTGAAATATGGTGGTTGCGTACAGTTCTGGAATGTGGCAGGGACAAGCAATTTCAGAACAATATGGTGTGTCCTGTCACATTCTGACAGCATGTATCCCCACTATATTCCAAAATTGCCAGTCCCCAGAAAATTTCTCGATGTGTGTCCCTGTCTCATTCTGAGACTGAGTGTCCCACCACATTTTGAGATGGCACATCCCTGCCATATTCTGAGAGTGCATGTCCCCCCAACATTTTAAAATTGTGCACCACCTTGACATTCTATACCTTGGTTCAGTGCTGCATTCCAAAGCCACCTCCTGACATGTTCTAAAGTACAGTACCATGCATCTGAACATCATGGAAACACAAGCACTGCAGCCAACCCTATGTCAGCTTTTTGTTTTAAATTATTACTATTGCTACAGTTTCTTAAACTTTGGAGAAACAGGTCCTATAAGGTTGCTGACAGGGTGGACTAGACTGCAAGTTCAGGTTATGACATCATCAGTGACTCTTCACTGAAACTGGCTTTTTTGAATAGGTAATGAAATTGAGATTACAAAATAGCTCATAACTTTAAAATGGAATAACGCAGAAACCTAATTTTTGGTATGAGATTTATTGGGGATATGCTTAGTCTAATTCTGCAATGTACCACTTTAGGCTGGAATCCAGGGGCACCATTTGGGGGAAGGGGCAATCGCCCCCCGCATTGCAGGCCATTGTTGTTTTTGTGTTTTCAGCCCTGGCTCCACCCCCACAGCCCTTTGACCAGTTGTTGTGCCCCCCATTGAAAGCCGAAATGGCCCCCCTGCCAGAATCCCTCTTAAAGTCAAAGTATGGCTCTTGAGGCTGCCTGTTGCTGAAGCTGTCCTGCCAAGAGTTTCCCTTCTCTGTTACTATGTTCATAAAACCATTGTCTGGAACAATGAAGTGCTCCCTTGATCCTGTTCTCCAGAAGTTTAGTCAGCTCCCCTCATATGGTATCTAATTGTTTACCTCTGGACTGATAGCAAATAATTTGTGTCAAAACTTTGCTATCCCTATCTCTCAAGAGAAAGATGCTGAGCTGCCCTCTCTGTTTCTGACCCTTTTCTAATGATTGGAATGACCTGAAGTAAGTTGAATAATAAAGATTACCTACCAAGTCGAACAGAAATAATTGCATATATAAGGGTCAGATCCGGCAGATGCACATATGGTGACATGGGCCATGCCATTCACTACAAGATGGACCTTCCGGGTAGACTGGAGGGACCTCATGTCTTTTTCTGCCTGCATCATTCTATGTTTCTATGATGCTGTAGGTTGGTCATGAATGATGAGGGTTGCAGTAGGTAAGCAATAAAAAACAACCTTGATGTATAATCCTTGTAGTGAAATTTGAAAGCCCCAAGAGAGAGAGAGAAAGGAGATCTTGTTTTTTGCAAGATTTTGACTAAAAGAAGGAGGAGATAATGAATACTGGGCACTGCTTCTTTTCTTGGGGTAGTCAAGCTTGCATGAGATGAGAGTCCAATATAATGCCCAAGAATTCAGTGGAGGGGGAAGGTACTGAAGTCTTGTCCTAGGCTCTTGGGATACCACAATATGATGTCCAAATAGATCCAGGAGACAAGTGGTACCAGAAGCTGGTATGGCTGTAACTGGGTCAATTAGAAAGAAGTCGTCATGGAGATGTAATACATAAGGACACTCAAAGATTTTTTTTTTTAATATTCTTTTTATCCCACCGACATTCCGGAGTTCACCTCTCCTTCGGGCCTCCTAGTGCCCCACTAACCCTGGTGAACCTCTTCAGGTGCACCTCCATCCACAGATTGCAGCCGACCCCCGAGCTGGTTCTGGCATATCTCATTGCCGGGCAGGTCCCCCTCCTTCAAGGGGGAAGGCACCGGGGAGAGGGGAAACCCAGCACACTATTGCTTTCATGGCCTCAGGGGCGCCTCTGTGGAGGAGGAGATTCCCGGAGGTCCCGATGGCGTGGAGGGCAGAAGCCGTCATCCAGTGTGCTCCGGAGCTGTTTTCCAGTTTTCTTGAGTCCCTCCTGCACCTCTGTTTTGTAGTGCCCCTGGTCTCCACCAGGGACTGCTACAGAGCAGGGCTATCCCCTAACCCACCCCAGGAGAGGAGAGCAGTCCTCTGGACACTCAATCCTCTCCTTCCCTTGCCAGCCCCCGGAGTCTGTTTCTGAACCCGGGTTGCCAGCATGGTTCGAGGTGTGGTGTCCAGCACCTCAACCCTCTGCGCCACTGGGCTGGCCCTCAAAGATGTTTGACAAAATCTAACACAAGGCTTCTGAGATCATATTGAAGATTTGGGGCTGCTTTTACAGCTAAAAGTCTGTCTAGCAGAAAATAGTTTAGGTTGTTCCATTTGATACTGTATAGATGCAAGATAAAAGGATGAACTGATGTTACTGTACCTTGAAAGTAACGATGTGTTGGCTTTAGACAGTCAGGAGTCAGGTCCTGCAGTTTGAAAAAAATTGATGGTACATGTTATCAGTGCGAGCATATATAAATAAATAGTCTGAGGAAGATATGAGGGGTTAATACTTTGGGTCATAGAACTGTGAGGTTCAGACAAATGGAATATAAGTCATTTCTTTCCTGATACCAATCCCTTTTTAGTGGCTAGCCAATCTGGCTATTGCAAAATTTCAGAAAAGGACGGGGTTTAAAAGGCCGAATCACAAATCGTTTATTAACTTCTTTCTGTAGAAGAGATACATGTGGCTGTTTAAAGGCAGAATAGAAATTTGAACATGTGCAGGAAACCACTGGAATAGAACTTCTAAAGCTGCTTGTGATGCCTTGTATAAGAAAGAGACAAAATCTTGGTTAGGATAAGTTGACAGTATGGCTTGCAAGTGATTAACTTCTACTTGTGTAAAAGGATGAGAGTAATGTTGTAAGCCCCCTGTAGGGTGGACATCCCTCCTAATTGGTGTAGGGGTTGAGGTGTTGATACCTTACAGAGCCACTGGGCTGCTGTAGATGTTTGTGGTGGCTCCTGGGTTCTGTTCTCACGCAGCAGTGAGGGGGGTTTGGATCCAACAGATAAATGTTTGGTGCCTTCACCCAGAGAAAGACTTAAGTGGGCAAAGTGACATGTCAGTACAAGCACCTGGGATGCTGTACTTGCCTGCATCCCCACTGTTGTCACACCCCCTGCAGAGCCCACTCCAATGCAGCAATCTCCCACAGTTTGCACGTGCAGTACTGTGTCAGACAGTGACAAGTAATGGCTTGGCAATAAACACAACTTTACTTCAAAGGCAAAACATCCTGAAATGGAGAGATCAGTGCACCCGCGTACTGATACATCCCTTCATATGCACCCTTCTGGATATGCCTACATGACTCCTTTAACTGTCCTGGGTCAGAACAGCCTCCTTCCATGTGTCCCTGTTACTCAGGCCAGACCAAAACCCTTCAGATGTAAGTTACCCCACCTGCACTAGGTCAAGCTCAGCCAGGCAGCAGCCTTCCACCCACCAAGCCCCCACGCAGCAAAAACAGCATAGCTCCTGTACTGAAGGTCGCTACCCATTTGCCACCTGGTACCAGAATATAGTACTTTATTCTTAACAGGAGCTCCCTCACATAGAAGGTGTAAGTGGAGGACTAAGGACCCTGCCATAAGATGTAAGTGAACTCTGAACCCTATTTTTTTAGTGTACTCCCACACATAGTTCCTGTACTGTTTTAGAGATCTGTTCTAAAAACTGAACAAAACAGGGGGTTGGGATAGAGCCCTCTGATACCTCTGATATAACAGAAACCTAAATAGCTGTTTTTTGTTACACGCCCCTGACCCCCCATTTTTTTTATTTAGAAGGTAGTGTGTACGTTTCTTACACTACAATTGCTACTGCTATCATAGTATTACAGCTTACCATAGCACGTGTGACATTAACTGCTTCATAGTACTGCGGGATAGCTGTGTAGCTATCCACATACAGTCCCTGGGTACCTGGGGTGTTGAATCAATGCAGACCCAATGTAGTTTCTGCAGGTTGGTGCACTTTAATTTTGAAATAAACAGATTTGTACAATTAGTTTCCCAAAACCCAAAGGCTCTGCAATTGCTAAAATTGCTTAAAACCTCTGCAAATGAAATATACATAATCTGGCCAGATGGCTGACTTGTAACCAAACAATAAACAAACAGTATTTATTGAAGGCTGGGTGAGCCCTGATTTTAGTCATGGTGGAGACAGGGGTGACTAGCCACCCCCAGCCATTGGGTATAGAAACATCTCTTAAAAAAAAAAAGATAAGTATATACAGTTAGTAAGCAAAAAGATACCACAGGATGGGCAGGGTTGCACTATACCTACCCTCCCAGGGGTGTAGTGAGGCCTGACACTGTAGGTTGAGGGCTTCACAGCCCCTGTAAGTGTTGTAGCCAAACACCACCCACCATAGAGTGTCTCATTTCACTTAGAAAATGGGGTAAAAGGCATCGCCATTTCCTTTTTTTTAAAATATTGAAAACACAACTTGTTCTATATGTGGGAGTAGTCCTGCACTGTAGCTGGGGAAGTGAACGTGACTTGATGGTTGCCAAGGAGACCTTTTGACATGCAATTCTGAATCAGTGCACATAGATACACAGGGTACAAAGACAGGTTGGCAATGGGGCTTTTTCTCAATAGGGTGACGTATAGGATTAGAATTGCATCAGCCAGTCACCTTCGGGGATTTTCTAATGACATTATCTAAGGTACATTAGCAGAGTTTCATAATGCCACACGTGAGATGACCAGGCTGCTCTCCACCCTGGAGCCAGATGCATCACAAAGTTTAGGCACTGGGAAGCTAGGCAGGGAAGGTGTGGAATAACCAGCCTATAAGCCTCTCCTACCAGCTGTCTAGGGAGCAACACAGGTTCTGAAGTCAGTTGCTCATCTGCCCTCCTGGGGGGCAGGAAAGGTGTGGAAGAACCAATGTATGTTTCCCCTGCTCCTACCAGCTGCCATGGAATGACACAGGCTATGAAATCAGTTGCTCACCTGCCTTCTTGGGGTGGGAAGGTGTGGGATAAAAATTATTGGGGGCAGGGAAGGTGTGGTATATGAAACTCACAAAACACAGTGCACAGCAGACTAATGAAAATCCAGACAAACTGCATAATGTAGCCTCATGTGACAGAGGCAAAGTGCCGGGGTATCTCAGCTCAATAATTTCTTCACCGGTTGGTTAAAACCATTTCTGCGGTTTATCTGCTTTTGGATTTACATTAGCCCACTGTGCGCTGTATTTTGTTTGTTTCTTGAATCTGATTTATGCAGCCTGCACCACCATTTAATTTGAGTGTCTCATACCTGTACTTACCAAGGTCTGGGATAACCAGTGTATTTGCCTCTCCTACCAGCTGCCCATGGAGCAACATAGCTTATGAAATCAACCACTCACTTGCCCTCTTGGACTGAGTACAAAGTGCTGGTGGGGTAGTCCAGGTAGTCGGGGGTAGGAGAAATGGGTGTTTGCCCTAGCAAAAAAAATGGGTTGGCACTTAGTATGTCCAGCCAGGAGAAAAAGAGGCTGAGACGAGGGGACATGATTTCAGAATTCCATATACTCAAGGACACCAACAAGATCAAATGAACAAAGATGTTTCCTCTGAAGTTCACCAGTGGAATGCGGGGACTTTCATTTTTATAACTACAGAACTGACTGTATATTGTAAATTGCACAAATATAATTTTGTTATTTACTTAGCCATGTCTACATGCTCACTACTGTCATTCTGGTGTAACACTGTTGCTTTTGTATTAACGCTGTTGTATTATCTCACTTGTACCCCATCCCCCCCAGCACACCTCTGAAAATTGATTCTTGTGGCTCTGTAGGCCTTTACTGGTAAAACTCTTTCAATAAATAAACTGGCAGTCACTCACCTGTCTTCTACTGTCTACCGCCTGGCAGTATAGCCTAGAGGTTAGGGTAATGAGCTGTGAATGAGTTTGGTACATCCAGCAGGCCTGGGTTTGATTCCCACAACCTCCACTTGCATGCTGTGTGACTCTGGGCATGTCACTCCTTAACCACCCAATGCTTTCGGGTCACCCCATTAAACAGGCACTTGTGCCTAGTGGGCCTTACCTAGGTACCAAAAAAGAATAAACTCCCAGAAGCTTAGAGATGATAAATTCAAGGGCAGTGTTAGAAGATACTTTTCCCAGAGGCTGGCGAACCTATGAAACAGACTTGCCAGTAAGAGCAGTAGACATGAGGACAGGACAGTCCTTCATTTCTGGAGAAATGTTTGCTTACCAAGAAAATCACAGCATACCCTGGGTAGTACAGTGGGTAGGGGATCCCTCTGAATTGGTACATGCACAGCATATGTATTTATCCCTGCTCATAAAGTGGTGGAGTGCTGACCTGATGGACCTAGAGTCCCGCCTGATTTTACATTTTTTTATTACTATTTAAAAAGGTATAATATAGAAGAAAATGTTTCAGAGCAGACCTTATGATATTTCTCTGGTGATTGATCTTTGACTGAGGTTTAAGTACAGAGTGGGATTTTTTGTGAATTGCGTGTTGGTGCAGTGAGGTGGTGTTGGACTGTGCATTACAAGCTGAACATTTAAAATGTTTCCTTTCACTGCAACAGGTGTAGTACAGTCTGCTGTTTGTTCAGACTTAAACTACATTATATTCTGCATCAGTGATCTGTATACACAGAGTTGGGGACTTTGATTTGTGCAAAGGTCAAGGATGGAGGTTGGAAAACGCAAGAACTAATAAAGAAAACGTCACGTATGATCTGAATCAACCAGTGAAGCAAGTTACTATTTGAACAAAGTCAGCCTTCTGTAAACAAGATTCAAACCTCGCACACACTAGTCCAGCTTTGCAAGCAAACTGCTGTTTACTGAGTATGCAGCTGACTGGAAATAAAACTGAAAGCCACTAAGAGCAGACAACAATGTAATTGGTCGGAGCCTTTACTGTACAATGTGCAATGGGTTGGGTGGGGGATATACACACAATGCTAGTTTTAATGATCAGAGATAGAAAAGGAAGAAAAGGACAGACATATCTGTCCATCTGTTTATCTATCTATCCAACTGTCCGTCTGTCTATCCATCCATCCATCTACTGTATTTATATATCCATCTATCATTAATTCTGTTTATTTATTCATTTGTAATTTTTGACTAGGGAACACATACTGAGCTGTGACAGCTCATTTCCAAGGGCATCCTAGGGGGTGGGTTACATGGATCTGGTTAATTGACAGAGAGGAAGTTGGTCATTACACTGGACAAACTCCTTATCTCTTCTTGGATAAGTGCTATGGGATCTTTAACTTCCATGGTGCAGATGAAAAGAATGCTGTATCAGCAAACCAGGTGCCCTCTTCAAAAGATTCCAGCAAAGGACAAGGGCAGACAACAGAGCACTCTCTACACATGGCTACTGCAGCATAATTTTAATTCATCTCCAACTTTTATAAGCTCACTTTGACTGACAGTACACCAGTGAAGACCTGGATCTTTACCTTCCATCTGGATAAGGACCAGAGATGGGCAGAAGGGAACTTGGCTTAATATTTTATCCAAAGGTCGGCACCTCAGCGGTGCCACACCTCCCTTTGTACTGCATGCCAGTGTCATTTATGGGTACTACCTCAAGTACCTGGTGTGGGGCTAGAACCCATAACCTTCTGATCTTCTTGTCCCAGAGGCGAGCATGCTACCTACTACTGTTCTTGGTCCAGTAGGTCCATCCACCCTGCTTCACAAGGAGGGATGAATCAGTACACAGTGCATCATGCTGCAATTTGAAGGGGGTTTCCCAACCCACACTAGTACTCAGGATACCCTGTGATTCCTTTTGTCAGTGGCAGTTTGTTCAAGCCTACATTGAAGATTAGTGCTATCTTCAAATCAACTTCTTTGCAGGTAGGCTCTTCCAAAGGTTCAGCACTTTCTGGGAGAAGAAGGCCAGGATATTGGAAGCCCATAAAAGATCACCTTTTGTGCCCAATTACAATATACCCCCTTCCCAGCCCCAAAGGAAGCTTACTTGCCTCCAAGTTTGTCGCGGGGTTGCTAGAGATTGCAAGAGTGAGTCTAAAGTCATCTGGTTGTAGAGCTTTTTCTTATGCTGTTCCCATGGCACCCCCCCAGCCCCAAAGGAAGCTTACCTGCCTCCAAGTTTGCCGGGGTATAAAACACTTTTTTATATGGTGCCATTTATGGGAATGGAGGGATCGTACATTTGACTCCAAGGAGCTGAGCCACCGATCCCATCCACTTCCCGGTTTGTAGATACACCCCCATGCTGTTCCCTATTCTGACATCACAATGTGTGGTGCGGGGCACACTATGGCATGCCCAGCTAGCACATTGTGATGTCAAAAAAGGGCTGTGCTCAGAAGAACATATCTACAAACCGGGAGGTGGATGGGATCGGTGGCTCAGCTCCTTGGAGCCAAAAATACAATCCCTCCAGTTCCGTAAATGGCACAATATAAAAATGTGTTTTCAAACAACATGAAGTCTTGCTGTATTCTGACTATTGCAGTGATTGCCAACCTTTGAACTGCCCCGGAGAACAAAGAGTTAACTTTCCATGCAGGGCATGGAACACTGAGCTCGAGCTCGGTTGAAGCCTGTGTCTGCTGTTGTTTAAACTCCAACCATCATATTCTTTACTCCGCCTCACTGAACAGTCGCTCCGGAGATTTCTCCTTTGCTCGGTTCAAAAAAGTCGGTTAAAGTGTCGTTTTTTCGCTCGGTTTCTACCGAATTTCTGCTACTGAACCTGTAGGTTTAAGTCTCTGTCTGTGGTACCGTGAGTACTAGATAGGTTTTGCATTTAGTTTCTGTGTGGAACTTGTAAACATTGGATCAGTTCAGTTTGAACCGATCGGTTTGGTTTTAAAAAACTACTGAATTTATTAGAGTGTGGTAACCGGTCCATATCAGTTCTAAAAAAAAACAGTTTAATTACGTTTTTCCAAGACTAAATAACATGGTCAGGAACGATAGGGTGTCTTGCCTGGCAGATTCCCGAAAAAAGGGTAAGTTGTGGATAGGACTGGCCATGTCTGAGAAACCCAAGGAAAAAAACGGGCCCACTGGGTTTCAACACTGTAGTGTGTGTGGGGAAGCCTTTGCTAAGGCTGATCCCCACACCACCTGTGTTTATTATCTGGGGTTTGACCACCTCAATTCAGACTGCCAAATTTGTAAAAGTTTTCCCAAAGCTACCCTGGATAAGAGAGTAGGTAGACTGAGGGAAAGGGAGGCCGAGAAGTCCGCTGACCCGAATGGCCAGCCCGGTTCAGTTCCGACCGAACCAGAAGGAGTGCCCTCTGACCAGGGCAAAACTTCTTCGGGCAAAAGGAGAGCCGATTCTGAGGAGTCCATTCTGGCTAAAAGAAAGAAAAGGGAAAAATCATCCAGTTCGGATCCACAAGTTCTTTCTCCGACTGCTGATGAAATAGCCAAAGCGATAAGGATAGTTCAATCACTAACTTTGGTTCCGGCTGAACCAGCACCATCTGTCAGGGGCTCGGTTCAGTCGGTTCCCCCGGTTCCGGATTATACTTTAGAGGAATTTTATGAACTGGAGGAGGAGGAGGGAGAGTATGAGGATAATGATGATGATGGTGATTATGAAAGTCTGGATGTGCCTATTGACCCGGACATCTCCCCAGACAGACCTTCAGGTGTTTCTCCTCCTGGGCTTTCTGAGTCCCCTTCCCACTTTATGTTTTACAAGAAAGTGGCTGAAACCCTCCAGCTTCCAATGGAAGAAGCAGTAGAGGATCAAGAGGAGCCTGATTTTGTAGAGATGATGGACATCCTAGAGTCCAGGAGATTGTCTATTCCCCTCCATAAGACTTTTGGGAAACAGACATTTAAAATTTTAAAGACTCCTAATTCCATACCTCCTGTGGACAGAAGAATGGACAAGAGGTATACCCTGTCAGGCTCGGACATGGAGTTCCTTTCCCAGCAATGCAGCCATGTTGGGGTAGTGCAGGCTGCTGCCTGTGATAAGGCAAATATTCCCTTGGCTTCACACCCCCCAGATAAGGACTCCAGGAGGATTGATGTCATGGCAAAGAAGCAGCATCTTTGGGACTCAGGCAGGCTAACTATATGGCCTACACAGCTAGATACCAAAGGTCCATGTGGGACACTGTGCTGGCTCTGGCTAAACAGGCCCCTGACCAGCTTGCCAAGGAGCTGGAGCAGGTGGCTGCGGATGGGACTGAGGCATCCAAAGTGTAATTTCATGCTGCTGTGGGCTCCAATGATGTTTCATCTAAAGTCATGGCTACATCTGTGGCCCTTCGGAGGATGGCTTGGCTCAGATGTACTAGCCTATCACAGGATACCCAGGCTAAAGCCATGGATTTCCCTGTCATTGGTAATTCTCTGTTTGGGGAGCAGACAGAGAACTACATGAAGAAGATGGATGAGTACAGGACCACCTATAGGAGTGCTCAGGCCAAAGAAAGGCAAGCCACTCCTCAGAGACAGCATTCCAGGGGCAGGGGCAGGCCCTTTCAAAGGCCCTTTTATCAAGCCCAAGCCTCCTCTTCTGCTTATTCTCAAAGGGGGTTCTTCAGAGGGAGAGGCAGACGGGGAATGAGCAGGCCTGCTTCCACCCCTCAGCCTAAAGCCCCTGCCAAGCAGACACCCTGATGGGTCTGCCCGGGCCAATTCTACAATACCTGTAGGGGGCAGGCTGGCTTACTTTGTCCAGGACTGGAAGTCTTTAACATCAGACAAGTGGGTTCTGGAAGTAGTAAGCCAGGGACTGGTTCACAGCTTCAAAAGATTTCCCAAGATGAGAACCAGATCCTTTCCACCTGCAAATCCATCAGAGACCCTTGCCCTAGAGGCAGAGGTTTCTTCCCTTCTGGCTCTCAGAGTCATAGAAAGGGTTCCTACCCTACACAGGGGCAAAGGATTGTACTCCAGGTACTTCCTAACCCCCAAAAAGACAGGAGAATGGTGGCCCATCCTGGATCTAAGATATCTGAACAAGCACCTTTTAAAACCAAAATTCAAAATGGTGACTCTGGGAATAATTCTGCCCTCTCTAAGGCCAGGGGACTGGCTAGCCTCCCTGGACCTCAAAGATGCCTATTTTCACATTCCTATCAGGTGCTCCCACAGAAAGTACCTTAGGTTCGAGTTGCCCTCAGGCCACTATCAATTCAGAGCAATGCCCTTTGGCCTAACATCAGCCCCAAGGGTGTTCACAAAGTGCCTGGCAGTAGTGGTTGCTTTCCTAAGGAAAAAAGATCTCCATCTTTCCATACTTGGATGACTGGCTCATAGTGGGTCAGTCTCCAGACCAAGATCAAGTCACATCTTCAAATAACTCAGCAAGTGCTCACTTCCTTAGGATTCCTTCTCAACCTTCCAAAGTCAGTTCTCAAGCCAGTACAGCTCCTTACCTTTATAGAGGCAGAGCTGGTTACAATAAGAGCAAAAGCCTTCCTTGTCCTGGACAGGACAAGGACCCTTATAGAACTGGCCTCTTCATTCACCCTTCAAGTGTCTCGACCAGCAAGGCACTTCTTGCAGCTCCTGGGCCACATGGCAGCCTCTACAGCAGTGGTCAAGGGGGCAAGATTCCAGATGAGGGACATTCAGTTCCACTTAAGAGCCTTCTGGTCCCAAATAATGGATTCCCTTACCAAACTAGTCCCAGTGACTCGAACCCTGATCCAGGCTTTGCAATGGTGGCGGGATCAGGACAATTTAAGACAGGGAGTTCCTTTTGTCACTCAGTCTCATTCAGTAATACTCACCACAGATGCCTCCCTGCTGGGCTGGGGAGCCCACTTGGGGGATCTTACCACCCAAGGGCTGTGGTCACCTCAAGAATCTCTGCTTCACATCAATCTCTTGGAACTCAGAGCAGTGTTTCTGGCACTGCAAGCCTTTTCCAAATCTGTACAGAACAAGGTGGTCCAGATCAGAACAGACAATACCACCACAATGTGGTACATCAACAAGCAAGGAGGCACTCGGTCTATGGCCTTGTGCACAGAAGAAATGAAGTTGTGGTCTCTGGCCTATTCCCTGCAAACCTCTCTGATAGCAGTTCACCTCCCAGGGAAGGACAATGTCCTAGCAGATGCTCTCAGCAGGATATCTTAGGGCCATCACGAATGGACCCTAGATCCCCTAGTTTTAGAAGTGATTTTCTCCAGATGGGGCACCCCACAGATAGATCTTTTTGCAGCCCCAGACAATCACCAACTTCCTCTCTTTTGTTGCAGACCCTCAGTCTTGGGCTCAGTCCCCCTGGATGCTCTGATTTTGAACTGGGAAGGGAAGTTCCTGTATGCTTCCCCCTTCCTCTCTCTTGTTCAAAGTGCTAGTCAAGATCAGGTCTCAACCATGCAAAGTGATTCTGATTGCTCCAGACTGGGCCAGACAGCCCTGGTACCCACTGTTGCTGTCCTTAGCAGTCCACCTTCCCCTGTCTCTTCCCAGGAATTACAACCTGTTGACATCCTCTCAGGGAAGGATTTGATATCCGAACCTCAAATCTCTCAATCTCAAGGCCTGGCTCTTGAAGAGTTAGAGTTTGCTGATCTGCACCTCTCTCAAGGGGTTCTGGATATCCTTAAGGCTTCTTGAAAGTCTTCCACCAGAAAGACTTACAACTCCAAATGGAAAAGGTTCACTATTTGGTGCTCTAGTAAGCATATTTCTCCAGAATCTGCTGGGTTGCCTACAGTCCTGGACTATATGGTTCATCTTAATGGCTTGGAGCTTAGACCAGCTACACTTAAAGTGCATCTGGCAGCTGTTTCTGCCTTCTTTCAGTAGGCAAGCCCTCTCCTCTTTCAGCCCATCCTGTGTTTTGTAAGTTCTTCAAGGGATTGCTGCACACCAATCCCCCCTTTAGGGACCCTGCTCCTGCTTGGTACCTTAATGTTTGCATTGCTCAGCTTATGCAACCACCCTTTGAGCCTTTGTCCTCTGCAGAGCTTGAGTACTTGACTTGGAAAACTGTGTTTTTGGTAGCCATTACTCTGCCAGGCATATCAGTGAATTGCAAGCCCTGTCAGTGGAGCCTGATTTCATCTCTTTCCATAGAGATAAAGTGGTCCTAAGAACTAACAGGAAGTTTTTGCCCAAGGTGGTTTCAGATTTCCACCTTAATCAGTCTATGTCCCTCCCTATTTTCTTCACTGACCATTCCTCCTCTGGAGAGAGGAGGTTGCACAGCTGGATATAAAAGGGCCCATAGCTACATAGAGAGTACCAAGGGTCACAGGTTTGAGTCCCTCCAGTTGTTCCTCACTTATGGAGAGGTCGGTAAGGGCAAACCTGCCACTAAAAGATCTATTGCCAGGTGGATTGTCTCTTGTATACAATTCTGCTATGAAAAACTGGGAAGAACACCACCCTCAGGCCTGAGGGCTCACTCTACTAGAGGTACAGCTGCTTCCCTGGCTGCTGCCATGGATATTCCTATCTTAGAAATTTGTCAAGCAGCCACCTGGAAAACAGTCCATACATTCACCAAGCATTACTCTCTGGATATCCAAGCTGGGAGTGATGCCGGTTTAACACAACAGTACTGCAGAGCCTATTATTCCCAAAGTAGGTTCTGTCCCTCCTCCATGGAGGTACTGCTTGTGATCTGCAATAGTCAGAATACAGCAAGACTTCATGTTGTTGAAGAAAAAATTACTCACATTAGTAATGTTGTTTCTTCTAATGGAGTCTTGCTGTATTCTAACCTCCCTCCCACCCCCCTCTCAGAACCTGGTTTTGGGATGTAGGTGGGCAGGAGCAGTGTTGGCACCCTAGAGGTGCCCCTTTCTCACCCTTCTTTATTTTGGGTGTGTTGTGTTTTGTTTTTTTGGGTTTCCTGACTTGAGTCTTTGCTTTGAAACCATAAAACCCTTTTTTTTTTGATAAATTTAGTTGCCAGTTGGCTAGTGTGAGTCTTACAGTTTCCACACAGAACTTCTAGTGAGTATTGCTCGTAAAGATCTGACGGTTGGAGTTTAAACAACAGCAGACAGAGGCTTCAACCGAGCTCGAGCTCAGCGTTCCATGCCCTGCATGGAAAGTTAACTCTTTGTTCTCCGGGGCAGTTCAAAGGTTGGCAATCACTGCAACAGTCAGAATACAGCAAGACTCCATTAGAAGAAAAAACATTACTAAGGTGAGTAATTTTTTCTTATACTCCAGCAAACTTGGAGGCAGGTAAGCTTCCTTTGGGGCTGGGGGGGTGCCATGAAAAGTGCTCTTCAAGGGATGGTAAACTGCTTAGTGATTTGCTAACACTACCTAGCACCCACAAAGTGGGGTAGGAGTGGAAAATGCCATACTGGATGGCATGGCTAGCAAGTAGCTACCCTATTTGTGAGCAACCCACACATATGCCAGCATGACTTGCATATAGGCACATTGGCATATTGGTAGGTTTGGAGAGGTGGTAACTAGCTCTTAGTGCTTTACTAGTTATTGCCTTCACAAACCAGGTCTTATGGCCTGTGCCTCTCAAACTTCCCCCAATCGCCCGCACATTAACGGATACCACTTTCCCTGGTTGCTAGCAGTACCTCTGCTCCCCTGATTGCCCACCTTTTTAACATACAAACATATGAGTTTTCCAGCAGAAATAGGCCACCTGGTCTATTAAGTCTGCTCGAGTGTGCAGCTAGCACCCTCAGCTTGCAGCTACCCTGTCCCCCGCCCCTTCCCAATTACCCCCCCACCTTGTCCCATCCCCTTTTGAAACTACCCACTGTCTTACAGGCTACCACCTCCTCCGGTAGAGCATTTCATTCTGCCATGACCCTGTCCATGAAAAAGTGTCTCCTTTTTCTGTCCTAAATCTTCCCCATTCAATCTAAGGCCATGCCCTCTTGGGTCCCTCCCCCTCCTCAGCCTGAGTATCCCCTCAGTGCCTGCCTTGTTTATCACCTTTACATACTTAAAGGTCTTAATCATATCCCCCAAGTCCCTTCTCTCCTCCAAGGAGTACATGTTCAACTCTCTCAGCCTCTCTTCGTATGGTGTGTCCTCCAATTCCTGTTTCATCCTGGTTTCCCTGCATTGAACCCCTTCCAATAATTTCACACCCTTCTTCAGATATGTGGTCCAAAATTACACACAGTACTCCAGGTGTGGCCTGACCAGAGCCCCTGTGAGAGGCAGGATCACCTCCTTGCTCCTAGAGATCCCTCTCGTGATACAACCCATCATCCTGTTGGAGTTTGCTGCCGTCCTCCTGTACTGCTCTGTATTGTTCATCTTCCCCATTACAACCATCCCTAGATCCTTCTTCTCCTCGGTGGAACCTAGTTGCACCCCTTCCAGCTGGTAACCCCTCTCTGGGTTCTTTGCTCCAAAGGGCAGGACTTTGCACTTTTTTGCATTGAACTGATATCACTTACCCTGGTGGCTAGCAGTCTCCCACCCAAATGCCCACCCATTAACGGAGAAATCAATTACTAGTTCTAACAGTGCCTCCACACCTGATCAACTGTCCATTAATGAAGAAATCATTCCCTGGTGGCTGGCGATCCACCTGCCACCCTGATCACCCTCCCAGTACATATGAAATAGGTCCTTGGTGTCCAGTGGTCTGCTCTACAGAACAGATGCCCCCTCCTTGTACCACCCAATGCAGACTCTGCACCCCCACATTTCCTGGCCAGCCACTCATATCCTGTCAAGTTGCCAAGTACATTTGGCCACCACAATTATGGCACTTCAACAAGGGCAACAGTGAAAGGGACAATCTTGATTTTAGATCACCCCTCACTCTTGTTGCCCTTTTCGCCCACACAATTTATGCCCCAGAGGAGGTTATATTTAGTTTTAGGGGGTGCATGAAGCAAAGCCCCCCCCCCGCAAAAGCTGACTGTTTCCTGTGAGGGTGCTTTGGTGCTGTAACTCCTGGGAGACACAATGCCTGGTGCTGTAATCCCAGGTGGCATGTTGCCTGTGCCATAATCGGCATTGGCAACATGTTTGTCACTGCAGCATGGGTGAACCCCAGCCACTTACCATTAGCCTGGGCCCACCTTCTTCTGAGCTAGATATAAGTTATGTTCTTCTTGTTGTAATACATGTCATTATTACGTAGTTTTGAAAAGTAAGAATGCTGAATATAGTTAAACACCCCAAGGTAAAGTCAGAATCCAGTGGGAGCCTCTCAAGCTAATACTGAGGTTGTGAAACTGGGTGTGTAGGCCATGCAAAAGCCTACAAAAACAAGATTCCCCAAATCTTCCTGTTACATTCAAAGACCCAAGTAGCTCCAACACTTGGCCCATAGGGCTTCTTCAGGGGAGTGCTTCCCTGTTTTCATTTCATCATTTTTCTTCCTCTTTATTGTTGACTGTTGTTTGTCTAAAAAAGGCTACTTGCATTTATTGCTTTTCCTTTTTTTAAATCCTTGCATTTAATTCTCCTTTTTCCCCCCACATCCGCTGTGCTGTCACCCAACCTAAGCTAGGCGGCAATCCCAGAGGGGCACACTGATTGTGCCCCCCCACCCTTCCCAAGAGGAAAGCCATCTATGGGATGCTGAATCCTCCCCCTCTGGCTGGCCCCATGGCGACCAAGGTCCATTCGGAAACTCAGGCTGCCAGAGTAGTTAGCAGTACTGAAGGTACTGTAGCACTATGGGGCTGGTTCTTTCTTTTCATTTTCAAGAAACAAAACATTTTGATAGTGCCATGCTTGTCTCCCACTGGGTTGGGGATCCTTGCAAGGAGACCAGCATGGTGCTTTATAAAAATGTTCTATGGGGCCTTGCCCTTGGAACTTTCTTGAAAATGAAATGAGGATTTTAAAAACAGCCATAAAGCCGGCCCACTGGCACAGCAGTGGCTGTACTGCTTGTGATGCTGATGACTCAGGTTCAGGAATGAGCCATGGTTGTCGGAATGCCAGCTGGGGGGAGGAGGATCAAGCATCCCAATAAATGCTCTCCTGTCTGTGGAGGGAATGGTCTCGCCATTCCACTGCTCTATCACCACCTGAGTGATCACGGGTGGAAGTACAGGGAAAGAAGTCAATGAGAGAGCCTGGAGCAAGCGTCAAGTCATCTTGGTGTGTCGGTGTGCTGGCACCCAATGATGAGACATGCGCCTGGGGAGGGTGGGAATAAAGGGGACAAAACGCTTGGGACTGGGTACGGGCAGATGTAACCCTTACCTACCACCCGCCATGCTCAACACCAGACTCACACCACCACCAACCGGGGGATCCTTAGGGCCTTCACCTCCACTGTGGGTGGCCACATAGACAGCACGGCAGTAACATCAAAGTGGCTGAAGGCAGGCTCAGCCTTGGTGGTCAAGATAGGGGGTGTTTATGGGTGGGCCTCAGAGGCCTGGCCAGGTGAGTGGCTGGGTTTTGGTGAGCAGGATCGGATTGGCAGGGGTAGAAGAAGGACCCTACCAGTACCTTGGGGGAAAAATATGTTTAAAAGAAAAAAAGCCATAACAGTAGATGGCCTTTTTCATTTGTGTGATAAATAATTGCCAGTGAGACGGGATAGCAGAATGATGAAAAAACTCACCTTAACAAGCCCTATTGCCAAGCTGTTGCACTGCACCTCACTTCCAGGGGCTCTAAGACCCTCCACATGTGGTATCAGACCTCACTACACCCGCGGACATGTGGTAGTATAGCCCAGCAAGATGTGACAGTCTGCACAGGGCCAAAGCAGCTTTGCTGGATTCAAAGCTTGCTGTCCAGGACCTCAGCTCCATGCACTGGGCCACTCAAAAATTCATGGATGTTTTCCTTCAAATGGTAAGTTCTCAGCTGGACTACTGGGCTCCTCCCACAGGTGTTCGTTCCTTCTCACACCTCCAGTTAGCTTCTTGAAGGTTATTAAGAAATGTTTTGTTTGTCATTATGAACAGGCAGTGCCGCCAGCAGAAACTGTTGTCCTGGCTATAACCCATTACACTGCTTTTCATTTCATTTCAGAACAGCGAGCTTTCTCTGCAGGCTAGAGAATGTTTCTTGTTCAGAGAATGGATTTAAATACTTAGCAGCATAAGAACAAGCAGACCCCCCTTGCAAACCATTAATAGCATGCCAAGTGAATCAAATGGAACATAAATACATCAGTCATTTTCCCTGAGAAACAAAAAGTTTTCCTTCCATCCAGCAGCATAGCATTTGTTTGTTGTATTAGCCAGTCACTGCTGAGAATCAGATGGAGGCACAAATTAATTTACTCTTGGAGCTCAGTGCCACATTCTTTGGGGTATTAGGCACTGGATTTAGTATGTCATTGTGATGTGAAAACAAGGGCAAGTGCACTGGAAGCACTTCTGAAGATGTACTGGGATTGCCAGCATTCCCCAGGGATTTTAATTAGTTGCAAAATTATTTCTTGCAAGACTCTTACTTGTGTGTTGCTGACTGTTTCTAAGAATCAGCTAGGGACACGGGGAGTATTTGGAAAGGCAGAGTGGTCTAGCAATCAGAGAACAGTGCATCACTGTGAAACAGAAGATCCAGAGATCGCAAGTTTGAATCCCACCTCAGCAACTGATGCATTGTATGTCCTTAGGCAAGTCACCTGATCTCCCTGCACTCCTGTCCTTTGCTGCTGTGGTGTTTTGATGTTGGTCTGCCACCAGGACCCTTATCTTCTCTTCAGGTCTGCCATTCCCATCTCTCGCTGCTCTGGCGGACGCTGTCTTGCTGGCCCATGCAAATAATTGAGTCGGATACATAAAATAAAAGTAGAAAATGTTTTTATTCGTTGCAGGAGACTTCTGCACACCATGAGGCTGTGCCTCAGACTGAGGGGTTTCCAGAACCCCTGTTATGATAAGGCATTGCCAGGCAGTGTAATAATTTGTAACAACAACAGTGTTTTGAGTTTTCTTAAAGGGGTGGTAGCTAAACACCAAGCTCCATGCTTAACTGTGTACTTCACATCACCCTTGAAGTCATGAAAGTGTGTACCACTTGAACAAGCAATAATATAATAAGTTTAAACACAGAAACAGATGAGAAATATTGAGCATTACATTACACAATCTGACCGTAGCAGTACTCTACTGCTGGGGGGGGGGGGCAGAAAGGATCAGGACTACAGTGGTGACAACTCATAGCAGTACCAGGGAAGGGGGAACATCATAGCAACATGAAGCTTTGTCAGAGGTACAAGTGCCACAATTCATGGGAGGGAGAAGGAAAGAGAGGGAAAGGAGTTGCAGCAGAGATTGCTAGGAACTGTGCTATGCAAACTCTGTTGCAGAACATGACAACAAAACATGGAACTGTTCTTTTGAAGAAGACATCCATGCAGAAAAAAACATTAATACAGGTTATGCAATGTTTAGTACCATTGTCTGGAGCATTTGCAAAGGTGAGCTGTGCAAATGTCTGACATCTGCACCGTAAAACTATCCGTGTTGAGCACACTGTATTGTAGTAGCTAAACCCGCACAGAGAGCAGGAGTATACAGCTGACAGGAGACAACTGCTAAGGAGACTGGGTAGTGCTGTTCCCTGGGGAGCCCCAGGGACTACTTGAGGATTTTAACATTGTAAAAATGGGTTATTGTTTTGGAGTGGGAGTCCACAACCTTGTAATGCACTAAAAGCATGTTAAGAGCTGCTTTTTATTTATTTTAACCTTGTTTTGGGAGCCTGACTAGTGTGACCCATGGGGAGCTACTGTACTTCTGGGTCTCCGCTCTTAAAACCTCATCCTGTAGTGAGTGAGACCTGTTTGGAGCATTTGCAAAAATTAGCTGTAAAACAAACGAGCAGAAAAGTCGCCCCACTGGTTAAGATGTTCCCGGAAAATCTTTTTTACAAAGATCAAACCAACATAGTAAAAATAAGTTATTTTTTGGGGTGGGAGTCAGCAGGCTTGTTGTAGAGCACTAAAAGCTCATTAGGAGCTGCTTTTATTTATTTTAACCTTATTTTCGGAGCCTGACTAGTGTGACTTATGGAGAGCCACTTTCAAGTCTCCACTCATAAAACCTCATCTCCTAGCAAACAGGGTGAGTGCAGTGCATGTGGAGAGGACATGCGCACAGACAAGCTCGTGTGTCTGCCATGTCAACCATGGGCAGACGGAACATGGGTTGGAAGTTATTACTGTTGTCTGGCCATTAGCATAAGGTGGCAGTCCAATTGCATAATACAGGGAAATAATACTCACCTGTCAGGGCATGTCTGAATACTGACAGTGTGCAAATAAGGAATTCCTACATTAACTAACGTTGCTTTAGGAATCTTTTGGTTATCAACATAAAGGGTTGATTTTGTAAAAGCCAAAGTACTTTGGTGAAACCTAGCCTTGAGTTAAGGGTGTCAAGAATGTCATAACTAATACAACACAGTCGCAGGTGTGCTATACCTATAGTAGCACAGTGCAGGTGCAGCTTTGTGGTTAGGCAACTGCTCCTGTGTTGATCCTTGCATTGCTGTAACTATATATATATATAAATATATATATTATAGGGGTGCTGTCATGCCCCCTATAGTTAGGGTTGAATAGGCACTTCAATGTTAAACTTTAATAACTTTGCAACCATTCAATGGATTTGCGCTAAATTTGGTGTGCACTGTCCTGTGGGAGTAGATCGCATGATGTGAGAAGTTATGATCTGGTCAGCTGTACAGTCTCCAAGTTACAAAGAGGTGAAAAGAACATGTTTTTGCTCATTGACTTTGCTGGGATTTTTCTTTGAACTTGCCTACAGCCCAGACGGTTTGGCATTCTGGTCTGAAATTTTCAGGGCAGAAAGAGACCACCCCACAGATGTGCCTTTTGCTAGTCTGGTGAAAAAATAATAAGCAGTTTTTAAGTTTTTGCAATTAAAAAAAGTGAAAAAAATCATTTCTGAGCATGCTGAGTAAGCACTACAATATAGCTGTATGAAATGAAGATGGAATCCTGCTTCATATGGGAAAATTCCTTCTTCTAATGGCCACCATCTTGTTTTCAGTTTTGCCTGAAAATTCAAATTTGGAACCCTCCCAAAATCATATTCTGGGGAGGAACCAACACATGTAACTTGCTTATTGGGACCCCTTAGGTACATTCTGCACTTTATTGGTCGAAAATTGCCCTTACAATGTGTTTTATTTAACAATTACATTCTTAGTTCGTATCCATGTAATACGAAGTAGGATCTTTTTTTGTATGATGAGATATGAAGTAAGATCCTACTTTGTGAGCCAAAAATAAGAATACTTATATCAAAATAAATGTTCCTGTTGACATTGGGGTGCCCAATCCCTGTGTCGGCACTAGACGCCCCCTCTGCCAGTGTGGGACACTGGGGAGCCCACTCTCAGTGTCTCCAACAGAAGAAAACAGTCTACCTTTTCGACAATGGGGTGCCCAATCCCTGTGTCAGCAGTAGCCCCCCATGGCGGGACACTGGGAAGACCACTTATATCATAACCCCCAACACCATCAGTTTTGTGGGACACTGGGGAGCCCACCCCCAGTGTCCCGAAATGTTCATTTATGTTAATTATGCCTGAAAAAGAAAACAGTCCCCGATGTCTTTAAATTTTTTACAATCTGTAAAAAGAAAACCATCCTCATCATCTCCCTGTCCCCTCCCCATCCCAACCCACCCACTGAGCAACCCACCACTCCACACACACACCCTTGCCTATATTTACTATCAGAGGTTGGTGACTGTCATCCTCTGTTCACTGGACATGTCTGCACTCTTCAAAGCCAAACTGCAAACTGAAGAATCAAGGTAAGTGCCATATAATGGCTGTCAATGGTGTTTTGAACTTGTGTTGATATCTCAGCCATTTATAGGTATGTATGTACCAAATTTTCAACATGGGCTTTTTGAGACCCCACCTCATGAACACTGGCACTGTCATTTCATTACTCAGTCCCAAAAGGTGATTTCACAGTCATTTCACGGATCACCTTTCAGGACCCAGTAACAAAACAACAGTGCCAGTGTTCATGAAGTGGAGTCTCACAAAGCTCATGTTGAAAATTTAGTGAAGAAGTTCCCAAAAATAGCCGCATTACGAGCGTGCATTGCATAGTTTCTACACAGGCGCATAACTTTGGTAATTTACAATATTATGACTCCAAATATTCAACATTGCCATTTTTACACATCATGAACACATGAACAGTACAGCTGTCATTTTTCACATCTTGACCGAAATCCGTTTTCGCTACTGTGGCATAGAATGGCATGTACACTGTGTGAAATCACCTTTCAGGGCTTATTAATGAAATGACAGTGCCACTGTTCATGAGGTGAGGTCCCCCAAAGGCCATGTTGACAATTTGGTACAAAAAATTCCTCAAAATGCCTGAGTTACATGCATCTGTTGACTTAAATAGACGCCCATCCCGGAGGCTCTGGGCGCCGTACATCAATCAAATAAATACAACATGGCACAATAATAATAAATTATGTACACTGCTCCAAACAAGTTAAAACAAAATTTGCTACACAATTTACTACCCTCAGCTACAGCTAAATTTAAAGTCTCTAGAACTAAATTAAACATCAAAATTTTTTTTTTAAAACAGATATGAACTATAAAACATAGTCTGGGAAGGCCTGATCGTACAGGAAGACTTACTTTAACACACTCGTATAACTTTGGTACTTTTTCATATTTTGCTGCAAAATTTTCAACATAGCCATTTTTTCACACCACCTCATGAATGGTATAGCTGTCATTTCCCACATCCTGCTCAAAATGTGTTTTTGCACCTGTAGCGTGAAATGGCGTTGCAGCTGCACATAATGACATTTTGCATTGTATTTCACAATTACTCTGTACTGGGGTACATGAGGATGAGTAATAAGATGGATATGCTGACAATTTTGTCACTGTTATTTTTGCATCTACAGCAGGATTGGAGCGTAGGGTCCAAGGGACCCCGAGCTCCCACAGTAAAATAAGGATAGTGTTACACTATCTCAAAAAGAAGGGACATTCATTGCAAAAAAACTCCTTTAATGCATCAGTTAGGGTTTCTATTACAGCATCAAAAGTCAGGAAATTCAATGTTAGGGTTACCAACCCTACCACCCCACCCCCACTCTCCCACCCTCCACACACCAACAGGCATCGGAGTGTGCCTTGGGGTCATCAAGCCTAACTCTCACCCCATTCTCCTATATTGTATCATATCAGCTTGTTTACACATGGAATGGGGTGAGAGTTAGGGCTGATGAGCCCAAAGGCCACTAATGCTGTCAGTGTGGAGGTGGAAGAGTGAGAGTGAGTGTGGGATGATAACCTAACATCAACCTCCTGACTTTGTGCTGTAAAAACCTAAATGATACATGTATTTTGCAACGAACTATGTATATATATATATGCACACACACACACACACACACACACACATACACACACACACACATGCGCACATAAACATACGCTAGTCTTTGTCCTGTCTATGCAATATTTAGTGGGGTAATGAGGACAATTCATCCCAGCTATTAAAATGGATCTGACAACTGGCTTGGTAACCCTCTTGTCAGGGGAAATAGGAATAGCATGTGTTTCATGCAAAAAAAAAAATAGTTCATGTGCTAATTCAAATTTTGAGGCTTTCACTTGTAGTCAGTGCAAGGAAATCCTGCAACTCAAAATAAAAATTCTGGAACTTGAAATTGAACTTAGTGAAGTCTTGAATAATAATTTGTTAAATAGTTGCATTGAAATAAGGGAAAGCAAGGACTAAGTACACACACAGACATCTGTATTGAAAACAATTTAGACCACAGCAAACTGAACAAAAAAAGACAAAGGGAGTAGGATGAGGGGAAGATCAGAAATGGGTATCAGTGGAAAAATGAAGGAGGTTAAAAAAGGGGAGAACGGCCATGAATTTTCAGCTAGCTCTAACGAACCAGTATGAACCACTAGTATCATTAGAAGGGTACATACCTTTACACTTTATAAGCATTGAACAATCCATTGAGGAAGACAATATCAAAGAGGAGGCCCCAGCCCAAAGACACATGTATGTTCTGGGTGATTCTATCCTAAAATGTTGTGATAAGTATATCTGCAATCCTGACAAACAAAACTGAACATGCAGTAGCTTTCGGATGCAAAAATTTCAGATATCACACGCATGCCTAATGACATCTTGAAAAATGCAGTGAGTAATCCCATAGTATAGTACATGTGGGAACAAATAATGTGAGTAACTCAAACACACTAGAACAAAAGGTATGTGAAATTTGCTATTCTGAGCTGCTACCGGTTCCGAGAGCAAGTCGGGCAAAGCAAAACAAGATAAAAATGGTATACAAATGGCTGCACAAATGGACTCTGATGAAAAGGATAAAGTGTATACCACACTAGGAGACATTTGAAAATAACCATGGACTGTATAGTTGGGACAGTCTGCACTTAAGCAGAAGCAGGAGTATGTTATTGGGAAAGTGAATAGAGAAACAAATAACACAGTCTTTAAACTAAATTCATTGGGGGCTGGAAATCAAGTGACAACAGAACATACAATAAAACAGTGCATACATATAATTTCTTATTGGCAAAGGCAAGAATTCTGAATATACTAAAAAAATTGGAACTGGAAATCTTGCTACATAGAGACAATATCAACATTGTAGCCATACCAGAAACCTGGTGGGACATGACCAGTGACTGGTCATGCAGAATTCCAGGATATAAACTCTTCTACAAAAACAGAAGGGACAAAAAATGGGAGGTGTTTGTATATATATATATATATATATATATATATATATATATATATATACTAAAACGAGCACAAATGTAAAGAGCTAAATATTGGCAACAACTCATATAATGATGTCGAAAGCACATGGCTTCAGCTTCACTTTAAAAATTACAAGAAACTGAAAATCAGAATTTTTTTTTCCATTTTTGTTAACCGGGAATTGTTATCAACTACCATCCAGTAAACAGGAACATAATGAGTATCTGATTGAAGAATTAGTCACTGCATCTGACTTATCAGATGTGATTATACTGGGGGACTTTAATCTTCCTGGAATTGACTGGGAGCAGCTAACCAGCAGCACCACCTTGGAATCACATTTTTTAAACTCCTTATTAATGGCAGGGCTTGAACAGAAAACTATGGAACCTACTAGGAAAACCTATCCTAGATCTAATCATTACCAACTCAGAAGTTGGAATTTGCAATATGAATTTTAAGAGGACACTAAGGAATAGCGATCATAATATTGTAACCTTTAATTTTTTGGTAAGACCCACAATCGATAATCTAAACATTTTGGTATGGAACTATGCAAAAGCACAGTACAACATAATCAGAGGAACTCTCAATTCCATTGACTGGGTAAATACATTAAAGAACCTGTCAGTAGAAGAAAGTTGGGAGGTCATTAGAACTACATTCACAGAGGTAGAAGACAAATATGTCTATGTAAAAAAATAAAGAAAGAAAAAGGGGAAAAATTCCTAAATGGTTGTCAAATAAGTAAAGAAAACAAATAAGGGAAAAATAACATGTCTTCATTAACTTTAGAAAAAATAGACACCTCTGACTTAAAATCTAGATATAAAGTAGAGTTAAAAGAGACAAAATGGGTAATAAGGAAAGAGCAAATCAACCTTGAATTTAAGATAACTTGCACAAAAGACAATCAAAAGTCCTTTTTCTCTTATATTAATAATATGAGATGGTAACAGATCAATAGGTCTATTAACTGAAAATGGCAATACACTACAGGACCCACTTGTAATAGCAGATGCTCTAAACAATTATTTTTGTACGCTTTCTACAGTGCAAAAAGTAATTGTAAGGTTATAGGTGCTCTCCCTCATATGAATATACAAGGGTTTACTAAAGAGCAAGTGCTGACAGTATTAAAAAATGTAAAACCTGATTCATCACCATGTCTAGATGGTATTCACCCCAAATCTTTTAAGGAGCTTGTAACATCATTGTGCATCCCATTTCTGATATTATTTAACAAATTGTACGAATAAGAGGAAGTGCTGGCTGATTGGAAAAAGGCCATAATTACACCAATACACAAGAAGGAGAGTAAGTCAGTAGTGGGGAATTATAGGCCAATAAGCCTTACATCAGTCCCTTGTAAGTTAATAGAGAAATTATTAAAGTTGAAATTTGACAGTGAAGCAGCAGTCAAGGGGTTGCAGGACTCCACTCAGCATGGTTTTACACTGGGAACATCATGTACCACAAATCTCATTGCATTTTATGAACAGGTCAGTGCCAGCCTAGATAATCATAAAACAGTGGATGTGATCTTCTTGAATTTCAGGAAGGCCTTCGATACTGTGCCTCACTTTGAACTCATAAACAAACTAAAAAATGGGATTTGGTCTACACTTGTTTAAATGGGTGGAATCATGGCTATCTGGGAAATGCAACAAGTAAGAGTTAGTGGAAAACTGTCTGCAGGGAGGCTGGTTAGCAGTGGTATCCCCCAGGGCTCTGTCCCAGGGCCAACTTTATTCAGAATCTTTATAGAAGATTTGCAGGATTGGGTAGGAAACAACATTTAAAAATTTGCCAATGATTCTAAAATAAGTGGTGATGTGGACACAGATGAAAAACAACAATCTTTATTGAATAACCTTAAGCTCATTGCAGGATGGTTACCCAGACAGTTAATAGACTAATTAATTTTATCAAAAATTGTTTATATCAAGGAATGAGTATTGTCTAGTCCCATTGTACAGGTCTTACATGAGACCACATTTGGATTATGGGTGTCCTTTTTGATCACTATATTTAAGACAAAACATTAATTTGTTAGAGAGCATCCAAAGAAGTGTAACTAAGCAGACACTGAGATTAAGAGACAAATAATGTACAGAAAGATTGTTACAACTGAAGTAGTATAACCTTGAACAAAGAAGAACGAGAGGTGATATTTTATTATTATTTAAAATATTGAATGATCCAGATGTTGCTGGCCAATGTGATATAAGTAATAAAGAAAGAACAGCCAACTTTCGGTCTCATAGTAAGCAATTATAATATCCAAGGGTTAATACAAACAAAAGTCATAATTACTTTACAATTTGGGTACCTAGAATGTGGAATAACATGCCACAACACCTGGTTGATCTCATGGTATTTGAAGACTTTAAGGCAGAACTTGATAAGTACATAACACACCCATAAATGTGATGCCCCACATAGTGTGAGAGAGAGTCCCAATGGGCAGAAGCCTTCTTCTGTCTATTTTACCAAGTAAACTTAGCAAAAAATATATTGTATGCACATAAATAAGTACATTATGACATTTTCTGCAGAAGAAAACATTATAATTATTACCACAGACAGTGAGTAATATCATGGGCAACAGAACAAATAGTCCCAAGAAACACTGAGACCAGTTGCACAAAAGTTCAAGACTTGTGTTGACTGTTCCGGTCAGCTGGAATGGTATTATTAGCTGCTTGAACTAGTTCCTGACAAGATGGAGTAAGGTCAGCAAAGGCAACCCAAGAATTCTGCCAACTATCAAAATCACACCATTTGATTCTGTAAGTAGTACAGGATCCATTGACAAACTTCTTGCAAAAAATCTTCTTTATCTGGTGCACAGGGGATGTGCACAAGAGAGTTCTGAGAAGAAGAGGTCCGAGTAGTCCTAGGAAGTTCATCTGAGTGAAGGTAGGGTGCAACAGAATCCTGGCTGGTGAAAGTTAGAAGTGTGAGGATCTAAAGGAGCTGGCTGCAAGTTATCTAGAACTTCCGATTCTGAAAGGATGGCCAGCTCAAGTGCAGCTTTATAACTGTAAGGACTGGGATCATCTTGCAGGGTATTGCTCAGGTACCCATGTTTCAAATGATTGATGCAGACTTTGTTAAGCACAAGCTTTGCATCTGACTTGTGTTGCAGATGGACATGAACTAAAGACAGCTTTTCCATAATGTAAAAAGGACCAGTCCAAGGGCAGAGAAGTTTCATGGTGGCACCAGGAACTAAAACAGATTGATACAAGTAGACAGTGCCCCCCAAAGAAAATGAAGGTTTATGTGACTTGGTTGATGACATTTTTTCCATGGCAGATTTTCTTTGTCCCAGTGTGGTTATAGCAACATGTCTGGCAAGTTCAAGCTGTTCCAGTACAGGGATAATGTACAAGGAAGCTGATTTTGGAGCCTCAATCAGTGAGAGATCCATGTCCAATGGAGTTTTTGGATGGTGTCCATGAGCCAAGAAAATGGAGTGTACTCTGTGCTGTCAACACATGGGCTGGAGTTGTAGGCGAACTGAACAAAAGGAACAAAGTAGTCCCAAGTGCAGTATAGCGCAATGGTTTAAGACTCTGAACTACAAATCTGGAGACCTGGGTTTGAATCCCACAGCCCCTACTTGCAATACTGTGTGACCCTGAGCAAGTCAATTAACTTCCCTGTGCTCCCAGGTCGCACCTGTAAACAAGCTTTCAGCTTAGTGTGCCACTCCTGGTTAAAAAATTGGGGAAAAAAGTGTTGTGAGTTTCATTCAAGTCCTTGGAGAGTGCGTTTAGAATGGCAGACATCACTCTCTCACTTTTTCCATTGTTTTGCAGGTGATAGCTCATCATGTGAATCTTTTTTAAATTGAGGACTTTGCAAGTTTCTCAAACAATGGTAGAAAGGAAGTTAGTGCATCTGTCAGAATGCAGGTATGAGGGGGTACCAGAATAACAAATAACTGTGTTGAGGAAGGCATTTGCTACTGTAGTAGCTTTGATGTCATTTAATGGGACTAGCTCTAAATATTTTGTAAAGTAATCCACATAAACATGAAAGTATTTGTTGCCAGAACCACATCATGTTGGTATAGGTCCAGGAGTGTCTATGCTGACTCACTGAAATGGTTCTGTAGCTACAGGTATTGGAATGAGATGTGCCTTTTGTTGGTTTGGCAGGAGGCTTTTTTAGGAGCAGGGCTGCAGGATTTGACCAATTGGACAACATTCTTGTTCATGTGAGGCCAGAAGAACTGAAGCCTTGTCTTTTTGAGAGTTCTGTGGATTCCCATATGACCTCCAGAAAGTGGAGGGGCATGAGTGGAGGGAAGAACTTCATTGATTAGAGAGGCAGGCACAACAAACTGTATATAAGTTCTGTGCATGCAATGGCCCTTGCCTGCTTTAGTCCAGATGTGAAAAAGCACACCATCATTGAGGAAGTATTGTGAAGCTAGGAAAAGAAAATCCTGCTGAAGTTACTTCTGTTGAGGAATATTTCCAGACTCTAAGTAAATAATTATGTCTGAGAATTGAGGGCCTGCTCTTTGTTGAGTTTAGACAATTGCCAGGGAGAGTGCAAATGCAGAGGTGGTGAGAAGCTCTTTGGTGGATTACAGTAGTTGAAGATTAGTGTTACTTTCTGAAGAAGCATCTGGGAGCAGCAAAGCAACTTGGGGTGCTGTAGAAGTGTCCAGTGGAAGCATGTCTGTGGCATGGAGAGGAAGAGCTTCAAGGCAGGATTCCTCATCTGTTGAGGGTGATTCAGAGAGATACTGTCATCGGCTGACCTAGGCTTTTTTGAAATTCTAAGTTGTAGGATTGGAGCATGGTAATGCATCAGGCAAGCTTTCCTGGGTCTGGTACCTTTGCAACTCCCATTTTCCCGATGCTCGTTATCCCGTATCCTATTTCCTGACTCATTCAAAACACCGACACACATATCACTGACAATGAAAATCCCTATGGTCATAATACTGACTCTCCCTTCAATACGAAACACCGACTGTGTTTTGTAGTTCCACTTTAGCATATGCTGCTAAAAATTAACTCACTACCTACTCTGCCCACTCACTTTATTGAAGTGCTGAAAAGACATGCTATATGGGCACATATTTCTTCATTGCTGCTCCTTTCATTATGGGTAGTGAAGCAGATGCACATTACATTGTCCATCCTTGCAAATATATATTGGCATGTAACTTTACATAGTGTTTCTACAGTTCATACTGTACTGCATCATACTACAATTTAAAATACATATTTTTTAAATTCTATTACCAACACTGTACCAGTTCTTGAGGAAATGTTATGCCACAATATTAAAGTACTCAGAACACAATGGAACGGGATCGCGCCAAAAATAAACAAACAGTCCAAATACCGACCACAAGCGCATGTTGGCACTAGGGTCCAAACTTAGTGATGCTTGGATAGTATGAATTATTTGAACAACTGTAAGGGTTGAGCTGTAAGTTCACACACTGCACTGTTTACGGGGATGATTGTCTCACTCTGATCAGATTCTGGCTGGTAGTCATGGTGCTTGCATGTTGGCATACAGTTCTGCAAGTACCGCAACAGTGCCACAGAGTACTGACTGCAAGCACAAGCTTTGTTTATTTTTAGCTTGCTAGAAGGAGCTTTGTTTTTTTCAACATTACACACCACACACCTCTCACTTGTATGAGATCACTGTCACTGTTGCTGTAACACGCTGGAATCACCATCTGCCAATTACTTCCTGGTTCCTCCTGTGTTGTCCAGTACCATTACTATACCTGGGTCATCCGGTACCATTACTATAATGTGCACATTATGATTCTGCATGCCTTATACCTTATAAGCAATCAGTATGTTTGGAACTGTATGCCAATGTATTCGGTGTGCGAAATCAAATACCCTCAAACCCTGGTGCACTTCTAGTCGATATTTTAATCAACAGAATTTCAACTGCTGGGATTTCAAGCGGTGGTATTATGATTGTGTTGGGCAATTGGAGTTGGGCAATCATACAGATCCCGCTTTCCTACTGGTTCCTTCATGTCAAGCAATCATCGGAGGGCAGAGTGATGAACGATATTTGTGAATGAGGTGTAGCAAAGATAGCAGTCAAATTTCTTTACAGAAAATACCATGGTATAGGAAACAACACATTCAGTTCCATCTTGAAGCTGACATACCAAAGCACCCACTGCAAAAGAATTAGGATCTGTGTAGAGTTTGAAGGGTTGGTTGAACCTTGGGTAGGCCTATACAGGAGAGGACAGCCGTTTGTCCTTTAAGGTATCAAAGGCCTCTTTGCACTCAGAAGTCCATGTATATTCACATCCCTGTTTGGTGAGGGCGTTCAGTAGAGTTGTAATCTAGGCATAGATACTGTTGAACTTTCTATAATATCCAGGCAGGCCTAGAAAAGCTCTGAGGTCTTTGAGGTTGTTAGGATCCAGATAGTCTTTGACTACTGAGAGCTTGTCTGGTCTGGAGAGATGCCTTGAGAACTAACAACATGTCCCAGGTAATGAATTTGATGCTGTGCAAAGCAACACTTCTCTGGGTGAAGCTTGAGGTTGCCTTGCCAGAGGTGTTCTACTGAAGACAAGAACATTGTCCAGGTAGACGAGGCAAGATTTCCAAGATAACCCACATAGTACAGCTTCCATAACATGCTGGAATGTGGCTGGTCTGTTCTAAAGTTCTATAAGTAGTCATTTGAACTGGAAAAGTCCCAGATGACAGCACCAAGCTATGTATGGATGAGAAGCTGGATCAATGGAGACTTGGTAGAACCCACTTTGGAGATCCAGAGTGGTGATGTAGGCTGGACTGGCCACACCTAGACTCTCTACAACATCCTCTGTTGTGGGTAAAGGATGAGCATTCAGCATCATACTGGCACTGAGCTTCCTGTAGTCCAACACAAAGTGATACCTCTTGTCTTTCTTTACCACCAGCAGACATGGTGCACCCCAAGGACTTGTAGATTCTTCAATGATGTTTTGTTCCATTATGTCCTTGATCACATCATCTAGGTCTTGTTTCTGTTTGTGCCCCATTTTGCAGGCTCGCTGATGGATGGATTTTTGACTGGGCTGCACCTTGATGGTGTGTTGCAGGATATCACAACACACAAGCTTGTTATCTGTACCAACAAAGACATCTGGTAGCCCTCCAGGAAATCCAAAAGCTGTTGTTTCTCTCTTGGAGGTGCTGGACGCTTGGAAGAGGACAGTCGCTTACTGAGGGATAACACTGGTGAAGCTGGAGTGGTGGTGGTAGCACTGACAGGCATAGAGATTGTGGAACTAGGCTGAGGTTCTTGTCTGATATGGCGCTGGTCCCCAGTAGACAGGCAGGCAAACTTCCAATATTGACAAGATGCAGCATTTCTAGAATACTGTGCTGCTGTGCACAGCAGGCAATGTAATTTCTGAGAAAAGACCTGAAGAATGCTGAGCAGGAGATCCTGTGGCAATGCCAATGACACCTTGTGGGAGTTCTCCTTGAATCTTGGCAATCAAAACCAACCCCTGTCTTAGGAGGCATAGTGACTGAATCTGTAGCTGGAAGTTGCCTCTGGGGGTCCAGTGACAGATTGTGTGAAAAGAAGTCCAGGATGGCTTTGTGATATTTGAGAAAGTCCATGCCAGGAATCACTGATGATTGTAGATCAGGCACCTGACAGTAGCATGCTGTGAGCCAAAATGTGGCTTGAGGAGGATGACACCTGCGATAGGTACCATAGCAGCATTTGCTGTGATGAGGTACTTTATGTCAGCTGGAGAGACATGAGGTGTCTAACAAAAAGCTCTGTTGTTCAGATTGTTGGCATTGATGACTAAGATGTCTGCTCCAGTGACAATCAAGGCATGTGTGGGCCACTCTCCAATGGTCACCAAGATGTAGTTTGCTAGCAGTGGTGATCTGATGACAGGTACTGCTGCTTCTGGAAGCAAGATGATGCCAGAGTTGGTTCTTGGAGTTGAAGTGTGCTGCTTGTGTGAGTTGAGAGAGTTGGACCGGTGGTCATTTGAGATGTTCCCCTGCCCAACAAAAGTTCCTAATTTGTTTGGCAGCACTCATTTCCCTGATCCTGTGAGTACTTGTCTTCATCATGCTGCTGCAGTGGCCATCCTTGGTTTCTGTTATCTTAATTGTCATACTTTAGCTTTCTGTAAACCACAACAGTGTGCCCTCTGAATCCACACCACTGGCAGATAATGGGCTCTTGAGAAGGTGGTGGTTGAGCAGGTGGCTGTCGAGGTGGTTGCAGAGCTTTGACAGAGGTAGCAGAGAAAGAAGTTGAGCTGAGCTATAAATTATTGACAAACATGATAAGCTAGTCTACCATCATTTGCTTTGCTGGACACATGTTATGAATGCAGCCATTTATGAGGATTGAGGTTCTTGCACACTGGTGGCCTGGAACATGTCTATGGGTTGTTGTGCAAGTTGTGCAGCTTGGACAGTGTCCATCCGTATCGTTGACTTATCTTAGATCAACATAAAGATGAAGTTGTGGGCACAGTCCACTGATGAAGGCTGATCCTAATATTCTAATATCTATGTCATTATCCTGTGAATCCCAAAATTCTTCATCAATATCAAATACACCTTTCCATGAAGAAGGCATCAGTGTTTTCTGTTGTAATACTATGTCTTGTTCTCTGATAGTATCTATTGATAGGCTAAGGAGCTAATTATATACCATATTATCTTTAGTTCCATTCCCTGTATTGGTTATGGCACTGCTTCCCTAATCCATTGCTTCATCTGTAATATTTATTAGATCACTCATTTTCTGTCATTGTGTCCATTTCATTTTCAGATTGTCTCCCCATCTATAGTGAGCTGGTGATTATCTGAATTGCTGGCAAAACATTTTTTGAGATGCAGTTTTCTAATTAACTTAAATCTACTTTGAACCTGTTGGATTTAGCAGGTGGTACAAAGTGTAACCCCCATAGTAGCAAAGATGTTTCAGCATTTGTAAGTGTCTTACCAATCTTTCTTTCCCTTTGCTGCCAAAGCTGCCCTCTTCCTGGTTATTCTGTGTGGGTCTTCTTCCTCTACATCCTCCTCTCCTGCCCTGCTTTATCTTTCATCAGTGTCTCTCTTTTTCAGTCAGTTCCTCTGTTCTTTTCTTTTTGTTGCGGCCTCGGGTTGCTCTTAAAAAGGACTGACTGTGCTTGTAAATCCAAGTCTTCTGTATCCTCCTTGTCCCTGTAACTTGTTTTTCTGTGACCTCCCTGATTGATTTGACCACCATCTGCTCTTAGATCTTGGAATCTTGACCAGTTGTGTATCCCCCCCTTCTTGTAATTAATTTCATCATGATCCAACTTCTTTTATTTGTGTTGGATTAATTCAGTTTCATACTTAGATATTTTATCTTTTAGTTTGTGATCGAGTTCAAGTAAGTCTTTATTATTTTTGTATTTAGCCAATAATGACAAGATCTCAGCAATTTCCACAGACATTGTTACTTGTTTGTCAGTGTCTTCTTTGATTAAAACTGTTATTATTTTTCTGAGCACTCTGAAAGTGCTACCTTCCAGTCGCCACAATATTTAAATTTTCTAGGCTGCTGGGTGGGAACATGTAAAAAATTAATTTGGATACAGGGGTTAAACTATAATTTTTGGATAAAATACCAAAGTACAAACTGAATTGATAATCTTCTTATTTGGTAAGAGACAGACACACACACGTACACACATAAACAAAAAGTCAGGAACAAACAGACATGAGCAGCCCATCATTTTCCAAAACCAAATTACGTTTACTGAAAACAGATCCAGTCCAAACTGAATTCATAACCTTCTTGTTCAGTAGGAGAGAGAGACACACACGTACACAAAAAGTGAGGCGCAAACAGATATGAGCAGCCTATCATTTTCCAAAACCCAATTATTTTTACCAAAAACAGATTCAGGAAAGAACAATAAATTAGACTACACTCTCCCTTCAGAAGCGCTTATGCAGATACATAGATGGTAATCGACAGAAAATGACTAAGGGCAGAACTGTAAAACTAGTCATTTTCACACAAAGTAATTTAGCACTAATACAAATGCAACTGCCATTGATCTAATGCAATTTAGCATTGTCATTATGCCCCATTCACTATAATGAAAAAAGTGCTATTAGCGCTACCTAGCACAAATTTATTTTCATGTTAACTGGTGTTTTATTGAAAATGCCAAAAATTATTTGACAGTGAAAATTTCAAGTTTCACAGTATTTTCAACCTGGATTGGTCTGCCCTCATTTTCAAAGCAGATTTCCGTCTGCTGTTTTAGACCAGTTATTAAATGCTCTCGCAGTTTGGACAGAAAACATGCAGTATGCATTAAAAAGACACGTGCACCATTTTATTCGATGCATGCACCATTTTATATGACACATGCACCATTTATTTTACATATGCGCCATTTTATCTGATATGTGTGCCATTTTATTTGACATATGCATCATTTTATTTGATGTATCCATTTTACTTGACACATGTATCATTTTGACATGTATGATTTCTTTTACACATGCACCATTTTATTTGATACATGCCCCACTTTGACACCCGTGCCATTTTATTTGACATATGCACTATCTTATTTGACACATGCCCTATTTTATTTGAAACAGACACCATGTTATTGAATGCATACACCATTTTATTTGTCACATGTGCCATTTTATTTGATGCATGCACCATTTTATATGACACATGCACCATTTTATTCGACACATGCACCATTTTATTTGACGCATGCACCATTTTATTTGACACGTGCTATTTTATTTGACACATGTGCTATCTGAAATGTGTTTTATTTGATGCATGCATCATTTTGTTTGAGACATGCACATTTTCTTTGTTGCATGCACCATTTCATTTGAGGCATGTGCCATTTTATTTGATGCAAGTAACATTTTATTTGATGCATCCTCCATTTTATTTGACAGATGTGCCATTTTATTCGACAAATGTGCTGTTTTGACATGTACTATTTTATCTGCCATACATGGCATTATAATTAATGCATGCTCCATTTTATTTGATGCATGCACCATTTTATTTGACACAGGTGCCATTTTATTTGATACACACATCATTTTATTTAATGCATGCACCATTTTTACTGAGGCATGCACCTTTTTGGTTGACACATGCACTATTTTATTTAAGCACTGCATCATTTTATTTGACGCAATTACCATTTTATTTGACACAGGTGCCATTTTATTTGATGCACACACCATTTTGTTTGATGCATGTGCCATTTTACTTGACATGCAACATTTTATTTTACACATGCACAATTTTATTTGATGCATGAGCCATTTTATTTGCCACATGCCCAATTGTATTTCACACATGTGCCATTATATTTTTTGTATGCACCATCTTATTTAATGCATGCACCATTTTATTTGACACATGTGCCATTGTATTCTATGCATGTGCCATTTTATTTGGCACATGAATCATTTTGACAAATGCACCATTTTATTTGACACATGCACCATTTGATTTGATGCATGCACCATTTTATCTGAGGCATGTGCCACTTTATTTGACACATGCACCATTTTATTTGACACATGTGCCATTTTAGTTGGCACCTTTTTATTTGATGCCTTTGCTATTTGTTTGACACATGTGCCTTTTTATGATGCATGCATCACTTTATTTGACACATATGCCATTTTAGTTGATGCATATGCCATTTTATTTGACAAATGTGCCATTTTATTGTACACATGCACCATTTTATTTGACAAATGCACCATTTTATTTCACAAATATGCCATTTTATTGTACACATGCACCCTTTTATTTGACATATGCAACATTTAACACATGCACTATTTTATTTGAGGCATGCACCTTAGTTGACTCATGGACAATTTATTTGATGCATGTGCCATTTTATCTGAGGCATGCACCACTTTAGTTGACACATGCATCATTTTATTTAAGCATTGCACCACTTTATTTGATGCTTGTGCCATTTTATTTGGCATATGCACAATCTTATTGGACACATGCATTATTTTATTTGAGGCAAGCACCATTTTAGTAGACACATGCACCATTTTATTTTATGCATGTGCCATTTTATTTGATGCATGCATGCACCATTTTATTTGATGCATGCAGCATTTTATTTGACATGCACCATTTTATTTGACACATTCATCATTTTATTTGACATACATGCATTTTATTTGACACATGCATCACTTTATTTGAGGCATGTGCCACTTTATCTGATTCATGCACTATTTTATTTGTCACATATGCCATTTTATTTGGTGCATACACCATTTTGTTTGACACTTGTACCATTTTATTTGACACGTGCCATTTGTTTGACACAGGGACCATTTTACTTGCCATATGTGCCATTTTATTTGACAAATGCACCATTTTATTTGACACATACACCATTTTATTTGATGCACGCACCATTTTATTTAAAAATGCACCATTGTGTTTGATGTATGCTCCATTTTTTTGACAAATATGCAATTTTATTTGATGTACACACCATTTTATTTTACACATGCACCATTTTATTAGATACATGCACCATTGTTTGACAAATGCACCATGTAATTTGATAAATACACCATTTTATTTGACACATGCATCATTTATTTGACACATGTGCCACTTTATTTGACACAAACACCATTTTATTTGACAAATGCACCATTTTGTTTGATTTACACACCATTTTTGACACATACTTTCTTTTGTTTGATGCATGCTCCATTTATTGACAAAGTGCAATTTTATTTGATGTACACATCATTTTATTTTAAGCAAGCACCATGTTTTTTGACACATGCCTTATTTTGTTTGATGCATGCTCCACTTTTTGTTTTTGATGCATCTCCATTTTGTCCTATGGAAGCTGACACAAATCATGGAAACTGTCACAAAAACCTGGGACCTTTCAAAATAGGGCTTCTGCATTTGGGTGCAAATGGTCAGACACAGACACAAGTGGAAAATGCATTTGTATCTGAATCTGCCTATTTTGCAAGCCCCCCCCCCCCAGAAAGTCCATTGAGTCACACCTTTCTTATGTTATCAGATTTTAACTCTAGCTTATTATGCCTTTCTGGTGAAAGGCTTTAAAAATAAATGAGTAAATCAATAGTACATCAAAAATAGCAATAACAATTAATCAGAATTGGGAATGGTTAAATCAGTTTATTGATGTTCTGAATAATATACATGTCTATAAAGGCAGCTAAACACAACAGGCACCTGAATGCCTTCTTTGAGGAGGTAACTATGGTGGCAGATTGGGTCAGAGTGATGGATGTAGTGTCTGGACCACAGCAAGACTTTTGAGATTGTACCACATGAAAAATGTATGAAAGTATACAGGGGGGGGTCAACTATTTTTTTTATATGTTTTTGTTTTCCTAATCTATCCCAGTGGTCCCACTCTGATTGACCCCACAGCCCCATCACATAGTTTCTCTATGACTTATTTTTCCTCATCGTCCTCTGCTGGAGGACTGTGAAGGGTGCCCAGCCATCAGTGCAGAGCCTGCAAGGGGTCAGTTGTCATGCTGCAGTCAGGATGTTTTTCTGCTGAGTTTTTGCCCAGGGCCCATGGATGTGCCATGGGCATGATGTGCAAGCTCTGCTTCCACAGAGATGCCCCTGGTGCCCTAAATGTGGGATCAATCTCTTCCCTCTATGTGCAACTTGAATGCATTGCCACCTGGAGACTTTGCCAACAGGTTGCTGTGATGGTGTGCCCAAGACAGGGGCATGCCGTCTCCTGGTCTTGCACCCCTGCCCCCAGTTAATTCCGACTGGAGTTAACAATCATTTAGTCAGGGGTGCGGGGGTGGAGCCCCATGCATGGGTGGTTTGGGGGTTGAATCCCCCTTTAGAAAAACAGGACCGGGAGTCTGCAAGGAATCATGCTGACCATGATTTGCAGTCGACATGATTCCTGTCGCTGTAATGCTGGTCGACATTAGAGATGTTGAACCAGCATGGTAGAGTCATGGGAAACAATCAAACTGTAGCATGCAGAATGAAATTGAATATTTGGAACCTACCCACCCACCCTTATGAAGTCAGCATAAATTTAATTAAAAAATGTAGCAAAGCAAGCAAATGCCTCAGATGGTTTTAAATTTCTAACATAGATATAATCTAATATTTATTTCTGTTGCTCAAGAGAATAAAGAAGAGTTAAAGGAATTGGGTTCGATTTTTTTAGTCAGACTCAGACAACTACAACTATATAGTTACAAAAATGTCTCTAAAACTTTTGTAAGTGTATTGTTAGTACCCACACTGGCTCATTGCAGATTATGTATTTGGCAAGCCACTTTGAGATACTTCTGATTCAAGGTCTAGCCTTGGTTCTGTAAGGAAAGTGTACCGCCGGTTATTATCAATGTTCTTGCTTTTATAATGGATTTTTTATAGCTTATTCTGGCTGTATACTGTATGGTGTTATTTTGCTGAAAGTAAATACAATTTTTGCAAGATAAAAAATAAATAAAACTTTTGCAAGTGGATTGTTTAAGCAGAAAATACAAGAAGATGATAGTGGTGTTTGGTTAGATATTCATGCCAATGCAGACAACTACACAAGTGCAGTAGTTACTATTTAAAAATGTCTGTATTAAATTTCACATGTGGATTGTTTATTTAGAAAGTACAAGAAGAACTAGTGGTTTGGGTTTGGTTTGGTTACATTTTTTAGTCAGACAACTATGAAAAAATTGCTATGTGCATTTTGCTCAACAACGCATATAGGACTAGGTTGGTCAGCTAGCTAGGGTTTATGTTTTGCTTTTGTCTTGCACATTGTGTGAAGGAAACCATAAGCACCTGCACGTAATTTAAGATTGAAGAAGAAGACAAATTGAAATTTGGCATTTACAAATGTGCACGTAATGTAAGACTGAAGAAGAAGATGAGTTGACATTTGGCATTTTTAATTGCACTGCCACTAAAATAAAGTATTAATTTATTGCAATTACAAATGCCAAATATCAATTTGTCTTCTTAATCTTAAGTTATGTGTGTGTACTTATGATTTGCCTCCCAGTGTGCAAGACAAAGGCAAAACATAAACCCTAGCTAGATGGCTAACTCAGCCCTATATGTGTTGTTGCACAAAATGTGTGCAGATGCCTATAGTATACCCTTATTATACAATATTAATTTAATACTACATAATAAGGATATACTATATGCATCTACTTGCCTTCTACATGATTTTATATTGGCCTTAGCTGTGTTCAAGCTGGCTTGGGTGTCTCTACTGGCATCCGAGTTCCCCTACTTGATGTTATTACAGTTTCATTCCACGCACAAATTTCTGATACAGGTTGCTCCCTCTTACATGCACACACACACACACACACACACACACACACACACACAAGAAGGGCTTGATTTTAAATGCCCCAAATTTGGTGCAAGGTGCCTGCACCAAAAGGATTTGACACAAGTGGCACCTTGTGGCAAAGTTTGTGGCAATCCTGATTTTTGAAAGCAGGCTGCGTAGAAATCAGGATGCCTTGCACCGAAATCACCCTGCACCAGAAATGCTGGTGCAGCAGGTTGCAAGGGGGCTTGTGCCATGGTGGGGCTGCAGCATCTCCCTATTTGGGATTTTGAAAGCCCCATTGTGGATACAACATAGTGCTGAGGTTAGACCAGCCACAAGCTGGCCTAACAGCCCTTGTGCCATGCGGTTGACATAAGCCATATTGGGGAGGCAGGCTGCATGGCACAGTGCAGTAGGACTGGTGGGGGTGCCAGTGCTGGGTGAATTGGGCACATTGGGGTGTAGGAGGGAACACTGGTGGTACCAAGGCAGGTATGTCCTGGATGGTGACACACAGCTACAGAGTGACCATGGGCAATATGCTGCCACTGATCATGTGCCAGACCCTCAATGCTGCCATCCCTACCAGCTGATCCACAGCATACACATGCCCTGACACGCTGACTGCCAGACCTTGGGATGGTATCTGCCACTTTTGCTGCCCATCCCACCTGCTGTCACTCTTCTGGCACCTGTGGCTGTGCATTGGGACAGGTGGCTCTAGCTGGGGTATGTTCCCCACCATGTCCACCCCCTCATCCTGTGCCACCATGGTCAGTCACCCCCTGTCAGGGTGGTGGCATGATATGGGAAGCTGGCAAGGACTGGTGTCTTCAAGGGTCTGGAACAGTTCATGACAGTATACTGCCCACTGCATTCCATGACTGTGTTTCCTGTCCAGGGTAAGCCTGCCCTGGTGCCACCAGAGTACCCTCCCACAGCCTGCTGTGCATCTGCCACCCACTGCTGGCATCCCCACTGGTCCAGCTGCTGTGTATCATGCAGCCTGTCCCCAAACACTGCAGCTCAGGGCCAGGGATGTGCCAGGCTGGGGGGGCTTGACAGGACCCTTTGTCAAACCCCTCTGGTGCACCAAAGGCTGGATGCAAGACTGAGATTGTGGCATCTCCCAGGACTTTGGTGCATGGACCTCCTTTTTGCTAGAATAGGGCGCAGGGTCCCTGACACACCAAGAGGTTGATGCACCATGCGTCAATGTAGTGGCCCTTTGAAAATCAGGCCCAAGATGTTTTACTTATAATTGGTGCAATACAAAAGAAGAGTAACATTGTTGTGGTTGTGTGTGTTGTGTCTTTCTTTCAGTCACAGTTCAGGATATTGGTGTAATTTTCTGCAGTATTTTTACCCTGTGACCTTACAGACAGCAGCAGCAGCTAAATATGCACATGACACAATGGCCTATATATCTTTATCATAATGCATACTGGCTCCTCTTCATCACTATTAGGATCAGTGTGATATTTTACAGAAAAAGTGCAACCACTGAAAGCATCAAGATTGACTTTCAGAAATGTAAGTCACTCAGCATATTCAGGTAACAAACATTTGCGTTGGTCAGAAACAACACTACCAGCTGTGCCAAAGATTCTCTTCAAATAGACAGTGGTGGGAGGACAAATCAGGTAAAAAATGACTATTTTGTACAATGTTGACCAGATTTTTCTCTTAGTTTGCCAACATTTCAGAGGGTCATCCTGTATAGATGGTTTACTAGGGTCTCTTAGATAGTCTTCTACCACACTGGTAGAAGTATGTCCTTGGAAAACACTGGAACAAGTACTGTTTTTATCAGTATCTTGCAGCTCAGATCAAATCCCCTCTTCTTCATCTTGATCTTTCACACTGGATGCACATCTTGCTGCTAGTGAGGTTTGGGAGTCTGCATGCTCAAGAGGTTGTTGTGATGCAACAGTATCCACCATTTCATTTGACACTTTTTCAGTGAGTAGATCTTTATATCTGTTGAATTCTGTGATGCCATGGGGAGGAAAGAAACCAGGGTTGCCTTATATCAAAGATCTAATATGGTGGCGAAAATATAATGTTCAGATTGTAACATCACTTCTATCCTAGGATCCATTTCAAGGGACATACTCAGATTTTATACAAACAAAGGCACAGTACCTTCCTCCAAGAATTTTGCCTTCTGCTTTTCTAGTTTTTTTTAAGTAGGCATGTCAGGGGATAACCTGACTCAGACTGGCATTGTCTTCACTCATTTCCCTAGTAGCTTCCTCAAAGGTCTGGAGAACCTGGCACAATTGTGCCATTAGGTTCCACTGGGTGGAATTGAGACACATATCCCCTTTCCCTATGGAGTGGTCCATCGTGTACTGATGCACTGCTCTACGCTGCTCATGGAGCCATTGTACCACATAAAAGGTGGAATTCCACCTGGTAATTACCTCCTGCTTTAGTTGATGTTGTGGAAGATTATTGTCCTTTCGCAGCTGCCACAATATTTTGGATGCCTTGGCAGAATGGCTGAAATGTCTGCATGTCTTGCACACAACACTAAGCACATTTGGAATGCTTCTGCCATCCTGGAGACAATCATGTACTATGAGACTGAGGGTGTGAGCAAAGCAAGGTATGTGCATATACCCGCCATCCTTCACAGCACATACAATGTTAGCCCCGTTATTGGATATAACAAATCCTGGTGAAAAGCCATGAGGAGTGAGCCATTCAGCAAAGCGTCTTCTAGCTCCTGCAAGAGGTTCACTGCAGTATGATCTTTTGACTCTAAACTAGTAATAGACAAGGCAGCCTACTTCTTAAAATGTCCTGGTTGAGTCTGAGACAGAGGATGAGGCAGAGGAATCATGGAAGGAGACCCATTGAGCAATGACGGTCATGTAGTCTACTGTTTTGACTGCTAGTCCACGTGTCAGTTGTAATATGGATTTGTGGCAATGCTACCAGTTTCAAGGCCTGCGTCACTTTCTCATACAATTCACAATACAAATTTGGTACTGCTTTTTTGGAACAGTATTTCCTGTATGGTATTTGATATCATGGCACTGCAGTCTGCATTAGTTGTTTAAAACCAACAGACTCAACAAAAGAGAAGGGATGCAGGTCTAGTGCTATTATTTCTGCTATGGCCTTGTTAAATTTTGGGGCAGTTGGATGACTGGGTTCATTTTTACATGCCCTTTGAAATGACTCTTGCTTGGTTAGCTGTTTTGGTTTTGGGCCTTCTCTGCTCCAAAAAGAGCAAACCAAATTAAATGGAAGGAAACTGTCAGATGCTAGAGTGCCTGATGGTGATGGTGAATTACGTGCCTGACTTTTTTGGCTGAGGGGGGATGAAAATTAATTGGCAATGCCACCTGCTTTGGTTACAGGAGAACAGCCTTTGTCCCTATCATAGAATGCCTCATCCTCTGTCTCACCACTCAACAGTGGCATCACATCTTTTCTGCATACCATCAGGTACATTCTCTTTATGTGTCTTATCAATGTAGATGTGCCAAGGTGATTCTCCTGTCTTCCCTTGCTGACACCAATTTTACAAATAGTGCATACCGAATGGCAAATATTTTTGGAGTCAATACAATAGCAATTCCAAACCAAAGAGGTGGCCTTTTCAGTTTTACCTCCAGGCATACATAACTGTTCTGTAACACTAGTAGCAACACTTGCATCATGAGTCTTGTCATCATCATTGTTTTCCTTCTCTAAAATAACAGTGCCAGCAGGGGAGACAGGAGGATCTTTCTTGTCACCATCTCCTTTTTGGTTGATCTCTCCTGATGACCCATTTCCAGAATTTCTTTGAGTTCTCTGCTGTACTACATCACCAGTATCAGAGTCAGATGACTCGGCCCCATGGTCACTGGGCACAAAAGTTGCTACCACTGCTGTTATGGTCCATGCTGGAGTCTGACTTGTGAGATAATGACTGGGACAATGGTGCATTGAATGCATAAACACTCATTTTTTTCAGTGCCTCTCCAGGTGATGCTACCAACTATTTTGGTTCTCTTAATAAGAGTACATTTACTACCTTACCCCATACTCATCTTGTATGGTGCAGCAGCACCCATGGTTCTCTTTTTCATACTTTCTTGACTTGATGTACCAGAACCAACACCTGGGAATGGATCACTTGTGGGGCTAGGGAATGGGGATATTCCACCCATTGTCTCACTCAGACTCTGACTCATTTGGGTTGTTTTCCAACAAGGATTGTTCTGGAACCCTTTTGGGACTGGAAGGCCTATCAGTAGCATCTTGCCCCCTACTTTTGGCTTTTGTTTTAAACAGTTCAGACAGTTTCCTTACATTTGTTTGTTTAGTTTTGTCCAAGATTTGTAAACAGGGCAGGACTAAGAAAACTAGTAAAATGAAACGCAAACAATGCCAGGTGAGTTGAAGTTAACACACACACACACACACACACACACACACACACACACACACACACACACACATTATTCAGGTAAGAGTGTTGATCAATAGGGGTGGCTAGCTCAAGCAGCTTAAAAAGGGTACCCTTATGAAGTACTGAGGCTCGCTATCCTGACACTGACCTGCCTGGCAAGTATTGCCCGAGAGATTCAGTATCTGGACAGTGAGCATCCTGGCATGATGGATCCCGAGGGACGTTGACAGGGGTAAGGTAGTGAATGTGATGGCTTGCTACCTTACCTCTGTCCATAGCATTCAATGGGAAGAAAAATCAGAATGCTGGCCGAGCTGCCTGCTGGTTTTGTGGACTACACCACACTGGCTTAGCCAGCATGCTGTGTAGGCGTGGGTTCTATCCATGTTGCAGGTGGCATATATTTTAGCGTTCCTACCCCAGTAATACTTTTATTTCTAACTCCGAGGTCCGCTCCCCCTTGGAGTTAGATATTTTAGTTAAGGGGGGTGTGGGGGTGGATCCCCCCAATATGCTTAATGATTATTCAATCTGATGCCCAAAATTGTATTTTTGGGCATCTGATTGATTCAGCAGACTAGATTTCAGGCCAGTGGGGTCAGTATCCTGAGACTCAGGTTACTGAGTTTAGGGATACCATAGTATATCTTTAAAAAGCATATCACTATCCACCCAGCTGTGACAAGTAGTCAAGCAGCAGCAATATCAGGATCACAAGTGTCCCTAGCAGCCCCAGCACTACAAGTAGCAGTGCAGCAGTCACCAAGGGGCCCAATTTAGTAAATGATGACTTATTATTTTCTTCTACTATGGTATGGTCAGGGTGCTTCTGTATGCTGTGTTCACTTGTGTAGTGCCCCTTACTGCTGTATTACCATCAAATTGCTCTTGCAGTTCATTTGTGGTTGTGCGTAGTATGTTGGAACACCAGATAACTCTCCTGCTCCCTGCTACTTCATCAAAGAACATCTCCCACTGGTTATCCCAGGCAAGCCACTACCCAGGGGGCGTGAACACTGGGTACTCAAGAATAGAGATAATTCACAGCAAGATGACAATAAACACCTTGGATTAATGCACTACACTATTTGGCATCAAAGTATTTTTTTGTTGGCATTGAAAAATGGACTGGCTAGCCCGGATGGCTAATGGCAAGCCACTACCCAGGAAAGGCAGTAGTCTGGCGGCAGTGGCAGGTGCTCGAGAATGGAGATAATTCACAGCTGCAGGATGACATTGGATCATGGAACTGAGGGGCAGTGCATGGAAGTATCAGGCTGGAGTCCCCCCCCAACACACAAACACATTCGCTGTTTGACACTGCTTTATTGTTGTTCTTTCTTTCCTGTTTATTTCTCTTACTCTGTTAGAGTCAATCTGCTCCTTTTTTTAAGCAAACAAGAAAACATGGCAGCAGGAGAGCTAAGGAGAGAGGCTTGTACCAGCCACCCCAAACCACCCACCCACCCACTCAGCCCCCCTTTCTTTTTCTGGGTTTTATATTTTTTTTTTTTTTTTTTTTTAAGTTTTCCTGCAAGTCCCGCTGGAGAAGCCTACCACCACGTGCACCAGTCCCCCACCAGCCAAGGAGTACACATTCACATGATCCCTCCCAACACATGCAGACCTTGCTTTCTTGTTGTTCTTTCTTTTCTGTTCTCCTCTTATTCTGTTAGAGTCAGCTGAATCATTCTGTTCAAATCATGGCAGCCGGAAAAGTAGGGAGACAGGCCTGTACCACCCTCCCCAAACTACCTACTTAGCTCCCCCCTTTTCTTTTTTCCTGTTTTTTTTTTTTTGTTTGCTTCTTTTTTAAGTTTTGGTTTGACTCCTCTGAGTCCCTGGAGAAGCCTACCAGTACCGACACATGCACCAGCCCACCACCCACCCACCCAGGGGAACACATACACAATCCCCCAACACATGCACAATCACAGACTTTGCTTTCTTGTTGTTCTGAAATTCTTCCTTTTCTCCCTTTCTAGTCTGTTAGAGAGAGAGTCAGCTGTGTCTCTCTTGTCTGACCATGCATGACTGAACTTGTGAGTCCTCTTGGTGAGGGAAGCCCACCGTCCACCAGCAGCCCACCACCCACCTAGCTCTCTCAGACTCCATCTCTCCTTTATGTCTTTTTTGTTTGTTTCTTTTTTTTTTCATAAATTCAGTTCCTCCCAATGTGGAGTCCTCCTGGCTCCCAGTAGTCCTCCCTCTGAGTCCCCTCCACTCTGCCCAAAATTACCACCACCACCGAATCTGCCCACGAGAATTTAAAGCCCGTCCTTCATCCCAACTGAACTGCTCTATCCTATCTCTGGTCTGGTATTAATGGTACTGAGCTAGCATGCATGGGCCTATATACCCCGGTTTTGCGCATGTGCATACCGGGGTATAGTTCAGGCTCACACACTGGTGCACAGACATCACTGAGCTCCTCCTCAGTCTCCCATGAATGTCACATGTCAGGCATGCAAGCAGGGAGCATGAAGGAGGAAAAAAAGGCAAGGCAAAACCTGAGCCAAGATGGCAGTGTTCAGTTTGGGTCTCACGTAAATCGAGCCACCACAGTTCGGCAGAGCTCAGTTTAGAGGGCAGGGATTTGGCCTATCTGTACAAAAATATTTCCAGTTAACACAAGGAGAATGAAGCTGGGAATGTTGGAAGTGGTGCAGTGCAGTGACTGTGAGGCAGCAGTTTTCAGAGAGACCTTCTAAAGACTGCAAGGTGCCCCATCTGAATACACATCTCTGGGTTTAGGAAGGAGGTCACCAGACTCAGACTGAGTTGGCTGGGATTCAGTTGACCTCTTTCCCTATCCAGGGGCCACCAAGTCTGCCACCATTGCCGTAGAGGATACCAGGGAGGAGGAATGGCTGGACTGTAGTGGGCTCAGGAAGGGTGGGGATGGTGGGTCAAAGGCATATTACTCAACTGGTACTTCTACACAGTTCTTATGCTGCTTTGGTGAGGCAGGGCTGCCAGGAAGAGGCACCTGTGGTAGAGACCAGGGAGGATATGGGGGTCCTCCATAGTGGAGAACCCAAGGAGGGTGGAAGAGGACCCCAGAGGAGGAGAAAGCAACTTCCGGTGGGAGACTTGATTGCGAGTGAGATAGATTTGAGAATAGAAAAGGGAGGACAAGGGAGGTTAAGTGCCTACACAGCACCATAGCCTGGAGGAATGGGAAACAAATCCTAAGGATTGCTACAGCAGCATTATGGGAGGCAGAGCAGGATGTCATTGTCCACCTGAGGACTAATAACCTGTGGTAGAGACCAGGGAGGATGTGGGGGTCCTCCATAGTGGAGGCCACAAGGAGGGTGGAAGAGGACCCCAGAGGTGAAGGAAGCAACTTCTGGTGGGGGACTCGATTGTGAGTGGGACAGATCTGGGAACAGAAAAGGGAGCGAGAGGGAGGTTAGGTGCCTACGCAGCACCATGGCCTTGAGGGATGGGAAACAGATCCTAAGGATTGCTACAGCAGCATTATGGGAGGCAGAGCTGGATGTCATTGTCCACCTGAGGACTAATAACCTGGGTAGGGACAGGGCTGGGATAGTGCAGGGGGAGTTTAGGGAGCTTGGGAGGGTCTTAGACAGGTATCGTGCTTAGGGGCTTTCTCCGAGTTGCCGCCTGTCTATGACAGAGGGGAGGGGAGGAGAGAGATCTCTGCACTGGGGCCTCAACTCATGGTTAAAGGAATGGTGCAGAGAGGAGGTGTTTATTTACACTGGGGACCGAGGACCCACCCGGGAGGATAAAGACCAATACAGGGATGATGGCCTGCATCCATCCGGGAAGGGAACCATAAGCCTCAGTAGGCAGTTTAAAGGTTACTTTGATTAACATTTAATCTAACCAAGGGGGTGATGAAAGAGGTCGTGGCAGCAGAAACTGCCACCCCTCCTCCCAACAGGCTGAAGTAGACAGTATGGAGAACCCTGAAAGGAGTTGATTCCCCTGGAATGCATATTAATATAGGAAGCAGGGTGGAAGAAATGAAGAGGGGTGGGAATGAATGTAACAAAAAGGGGGGAAACAAATGGAGTGGTAACAAAACCTGGAAAGCCATGTGTGCGAAAGTTAGAAGTCTGGGAAATAAGATTCCAGACCTAGAGGCCACAATGGCAGAGGCCAACCTGGATATTGTGGCAATTACTGAGTCATGGTGCATTGAGAACCATGACTGGGGCATGGCCATACAAAGCTATACTCTGTTCAGGAAGGTATGCCATTATATGGGCACTGCAATTTAGGTGCCCAACCAGTTCGCCCATCATGTAGGCAAACTGGATTTTGCAACACTCAGCAGGGACGGTGCTGTCCAGGTGTTGCGCCCTTGCCCCCTACACCTCCGACCTGGAGGTGATTATATTTATTTATGTCTTTGTTTACCAGGTAAGTGCACTGATCCAGAGGACCATTTCAGTCATGACCCGGTGCGGGGGGTGCAGTCCCCTGCAAACAGGCAGACCCTTCCTCAGGGCATTGGGTACGCTAGTGGTAGGGCGGCACAACTGCCGGGCATGATGTTCGCCGCCAGCATTGTGCTTGTGCCCTAATGACGTTTGCGTTTTTTTCCCATCACCGCGACTTGATGGAACTGTTCAGAAAGGACAGGATAGGAATGAAAGGAGGAGGTGTGGTACTTTATGTGATGGACGGCATTAATGAGATGGTGATAAAGGGAATACAAGGGGGCAGAAGTTCTGTGGTTCACCCTAGAGATGGGGAAAAAAGCCTCTATTTGCACTGGTTTGAGCTACAGACCTCCAGCACAGGGGGAGGAGTTAGATAAGGTACTGATGGAAGCCACTGGCAAGATGGCAGAAGAGGGAGAGGTGCTGTTTGTGGATAACTTTATTCTGTCGGATGTAGATTGAAGCCTCCCAGTAGTGGCTTCAGCTAGAAACAGGGAAATCTTGGACTTCCTGCAGGGGGCATTCCTCAGGCAACTAGTCAGTGAACCCACTCATTATGGGGCAATACTGGACCTGGTACTCACTAACAGGGACAGTGTTGCAGATGTCGAGGGGCCACCTGGGGACCAGCGATCACCATACAGTATGGTTCAATATAAGACGACTGCGAGATCGAACTACACAAGGTGAGGGTCCTGAACTTCAGGAAGGCAGATTTAAAAAAAATGGGTGAATGCCTCAGGGATGGCCTGGCCGGGGGATGAACTGGGTGGGGTGGAGGAACAGTGGGGGAAACTAAAAAGGACCACAGTGAAGGCAACAAACCTCTGCATCAAGCAAGGGAGCAAAAGAAAGAAGAAAAAGAGGCCACTGTGGTTCTGAAAAGAGGTGGCAGAAAAGGTAAATGCTAGGATGGTAGCATTCAGAAGGTACGAGGAGATGCAAAGGGAGGAGGATAGGGAGGTGTGTCGGGAAACAAAGAAGCAGAGAGAGCAGTAGGGAGTGCAAAGATGCAAACTGATGAAAGAGAATAGCCAAGGCAGTAACAAAAGGGAACAAGACATGTTTTAGGTATATATGCAGAAAAAGGAAGACCAGGGGTAGAACTTTAAGGTTAAGAAGGGGCGTGGGGACTGTGCAGAGGGGGAACAGGAAAAGGCAGACATAGTAAAAAAATACTTTTGTTCAGTGTTCACAGAGGAAACAGACAGGGAGGGGCCACATAAATGTAAAAGGAGCTTTGGAGGGAGGGAGGTGGACACTAGTCTGTTTTTGGAGGAGAGAGTCCTGAAGGGACTCACAAATCTGAAGGGACTCACAACTCAAAGTGGACAAAGCAAAGATGGGGTCCACCCAAGGGTACTGAGGGAGTTCAGGGAGGTACTGGCTGCACCTCTAATGGTGGTATTTATCAGCTCATTGAAAACAGGAGTGGTTCTGGTGGATTGGAGAAGGGTAGATGTAGTCCCACTTCACAAAAGTGGTAGCAGGGAAGAGGCTGGCAATTATAGGCCAGTCTGCCTGACATTGGTGGTGGGAAAGTTAATGGTATCACTGCTGAAAGGATTGTGGAATATTTTGAATCCAGTGGGTTAGAAGACCTAAGGCAGCATGGATTCATGGGTGTGTGGGGGGGAGGGGGGAGTCCGTGAGGTGTTTAACACAGGAGACCAGTAAGAAAGCTGGGCAGCTTAGAAGTGGGTCCAAAGGTGGAAAACTGGGTGAGAAATTGGTTAAAGGATAAGCAGCAGAGGGTGGTGGTAACCGGAGTTCACTAAGAAGAATGGAGGATGTCCAGTGGGGTGCCTCAGGGATCAGTGCTGGGACCGATCCTCTTTAATGTCTTTATAAGTGACACTGCAGAGGAGCTCGAAGAGAAGGTCTGCCTCTTTGTGGCTGACACCAAACTCTGCAATAGGATGGGCACTCCAGGGGGGATGGAAAGGATGAGCAGCAATCTGGGAAAACTTGAGGAGTGGTCAAGGGTATAGCACCTGGGCTTCAATGTGAAAAAGTGCAGAATAATGCACTTGAGATACAGAAACCCAGCGACAGAGTACAAAGAGGGGGGTACTAATGACCACCAAGCAGGAAAGAGACCTGGGGGTGATCATACTGGATGACCTAAAAGTGGCCAGGCAGTATGCAAGGCAGCTGGGAGGGTAAATGGGATACTGGGGTGCATAGGGAAGTATATCACCTGCACACCCTGGAAAAGGGGGGAGGATATGATAGAGGCCTTTAAATACCTCATGGGAGTAAACAAGGTACAAGAAGGAAGTATTTTTCAGAAACAAAAGGTGCTCAGGGACAAGGGGGCATAATAAGTAGCTGGAGGGGGTAGACTCAAGAGAGATGTGAGGAGTTACTTTTTCACAGAAAAAGTGATGGATTCTTGGAATAGTCTTCCAGCAGAAGTGGTGTGGTTCAAGAATACATGGGCTAGGCATAAGGGAATCTAAGGGAAAGGGAAGGGGGAGTGCATGGGCAGGAGATCAAGTAATATATTCGGTGACACTATAGGTGTGGAAAAATGGGCAGACTAGGTGGGCCAAGCAGTCCTTATCTACTGGCAAATTCTGTTTTTCTGTTTCTGTGTTTGCATACATAGCCTTCCAACACCTTGTTCCCACTCTGCCCGCAAATACCCCCTTTTTCCCTTTCTGCTCTGCTTTTTCCCTTTTTTTGCAACCCTTGTTCCCATTACCCCCCATCTTCTACCATACTGCTTTTCTTTATCCTGCTCCCTGGGGATTCTACTTCTTTTGGGTCCTCCCTTCTTACTGCTTCAGTCTGCGCAGAGGGGGGCAGTTTGTGCCTCTCTTTTTTTCTTCTGCCACCCCCCTCAGCTAGTTTAAATGTTCATCAAAGTAACATTTGAACTGTCCACTGAGGACTGCAGTTCTCCTCCCAGAGAGATGCTCAGTTTAGCTTGGCTGTCTTACAAGGCCTGCACTCCTGAGGGGTTGGTCCACTGTTTTGCTGGTCACCCAGTTGGGACTGGTACTGCTTTTTAATTAACCAATGTATTATGGCTCTACTGAGATGCCCTAAAAGAAAACAAGCTCTTTACATATCAGTAACAGTAAATCTTCGAGAGGATCTGCTTACAGCTGTACCTTTTTCCTCCCGCTATCCCCTTGGTGTAGTGGACTTATGCTTTCAGACTGCTTGTCAATGCACTGTGTGTTGAGTCTGTTGTTTAAATCAATGGCCCCTCTAGCTATGTGGTGAAGCAGCATTTTCTTCACTCTTCTTGCTTCTCTGTGCATAATTTGTGGGGGCAGCTCCAATCCTGCTGTTAGTGGATGTTTATGAACTTATTCACCAACAGCAGGAAATGAAAATGGTTGGGGCTTGCCACACTATATGAGTAACACAGTGTGGCACCAGTGTGCACAAAGGCATGTTGATGTGGGCATTTCCATAATGCAAAAGCTTCCTATGATGTCTGATGCTGATGGCTTACAGTCCAGTGTATTATAGCTCTATGGAGATCCTCTAGAAGATCTACTGATACTGGTAAGTAAGAAACCTTTCCCTCCTGGCCTCCAGTTGTAACGGGTGTGGCTGCCCTGTTACAGTCAACCCACCAAAATAAGGTGTAATAGAGGGACTTACCTGCCCTAGGGAGCCAAAGGTAGGAGTCCCAAAGGGTGACGTGAAGATACCTGTAAAATAAAAGATAGAAAAGGATTCGCAAAGGATCTGCAGCTCTTAGGGTGTCCAAAAGGTCAGAAGGGACAGGATAGAAATGAAAAACAGGTTACTCACCTGTAACAGTAGTTCTAGAAGTGGTATATTTTGTTCATCCACACTGATTGGCATGTCCTTCCCCTTTAAGAATCTTGCCAGATGGTCTCAAAGCTGGCTCCTCCCACCCACCCGGGTGGTATATCCCTCAGCTCTGCTCCTTGATGCCAGATGTTGCCCGCTGAAAGCAGAGGGTTGTGCATTGAAGCTGGGGAGGTCAGGTGGGTTTGTGTGGATGAACAACATATACCACTCCTAGAACTGCTGTTACAGGTGAGTAACCTGTTTTTCTAGGATCATGGCTATGTTGTTCTATCCACGCTGACTGGCAGACTCCTAGCAGTTCTGTATGAGGAGGGAGGCAAAGCGCATACCCCCTACTTAGGGAACAGAGACTGGAGAATTGAGGCTCCAAAACCAGCATCCCAGTGTGACTCAAGGTTGATGTGGTAATGGGAAATGAAGGTGTTTGCTGACTTCCAGGTAGCAGCCCTGTAGATATCCTGGATAGGGATGTCCTTAGAAGCAGCCATCGATGCAGTGGTATGGCGGGTGGAATGAGCCCTTAGTTCTATGGGAGGTTCCCTACCAGCCAACCTATAGCAGAGATCAATGCATAATGTAATCCATCTGCCAATCATCCACTTCACTGCAGGTCTGCCAGGTGCAGCTTCAGCATAGGTGACAAACAGCTAGCAAACCTCCCCCTGAACTTCAGCCACTTCTCCGTGTGATAAGACAGCACTCATCTCAGGTCCAAAGTATGGAGACTGTACTTAGCCTCTGAGGTGTAATTGGGGTAGTACACCAGCAGAGTCATCACCTGATTAAGGTGAAACTCCATCACCACCTATGGAAGGAACATCAGGTTGGGGCACAGGACAACCTTGTCCCTGTGGAAGACCAGACAGGGAGACTTAACAGAGAACACCTGGAGCTCCCCAATCCTTCTGGCTGATGTGATAGCCACAAGAAAGCGGTCTTCCACGACAGGTGTGACATCTCGCACCTGTTCATTGGTTCGAATGGCTTGCCCATGAGCTTTTCCAATACCAGCATCAGATCCCATGGTGGTTGTGGTTCATGCACCAGACGGGAAATATGGTCAAGGCCTTTAAAGAAACACCAGACCACCTTCTTCTGTGCCACCATCTGCTGACTGGCCCACGTCCAGTAAGCAGAGATGGCTGCCAGGTGCACCTTAAGGATCGTAGACTGAAGACCCCCTTTGGATAGAGACCAAAGGTAGCAGAGGATGCTAGCCACTGGACAGGATGAAGGGTCCAGGCCCTTGCCCTGACACCAAATGGAAAATCTTTTCCATTTGAAGGCATAGCACCTCCTGGTCGACTCCTTCCTAGATGCCTCAACTACATTAACTACATCTTCAGAGAGTCTCAAAGCCTGGAACTGTAATCACTCAGAAACCAGGCTGTTAGGTGCAGGTATTTAAAGTCTGGGTGGAATACCTTCCTTTGATTGATGAAAAGCAGGTCCAGGTAGGCTGGAAGACTTCTCGGGAGCCTGTTGCTGAGGCTGAAGATATCTGGGTACTAGAACTGGCGAGGCCAATCTGGGGCAACCAGGATCACCTGTGCCTTTTTCCACTGACCTTGAGAAGCACCTTGTGGATCAAGGGGAGTGGAGAGAAGGCACAGAAGAGGCCTGGGGTCCACGGCCTCAAGAAGGCATCCCTCTGCAGCGAGCCCTGCTGAGGGAGGCGGGCATGAAACAGCCTCAGCTTTGTGTTCTCCCTGGAGGTAAACAGGTCCACCTGAGGGGTGCCCCACTGGGAGAACAGGCTGTGTACTACCTCTGGGTGGAGAGACTGCTCATGGGACACCTCACTTACATGGCTGATGGTGTCTGCCAAATGATTTGAATCTCCTGCCACATGAATAGATAGGAGATCTGCTTCCAGTTGGCCCATTAGGGTCCAGATGTGGAGCACTTCCCTGCACAGAGGCTGGGAGTGTGTGCCACCCTGTTTGTTGAGGTAGTACATGGTCATGGTGTTGCCCATCTGGACTTGGACCACTTGACCCTGAAGGAACTGAGCAAATGCAGCCAGCAGCAGCCGAACTGCTCGAAGCTCCAGCAGGTTGATATGACATCAGGATTCCTCTGGGATCCAGAGCTCATAGACTCTGTGATTCCCTATATGGGCACCCCAGCCCATGAGAGAGGCGTCGGTCTGAGAATGACTGTCAGATCAGGGCCGACAAATGGGATCCCTCCCCGCAGATGTTCCAGGATGGTCCACCACTGGAGAGCATCCCACATCTTCTGGGTTACCGTGACCAGCTGGTCAAAGTGACGGTGCTGGGACCACTGGCTGGTCAGCTCCCATTGCAGGGGGGTGCATATGCCACCGGGCCCATGAGACCACGGAAGTGCAGGCCACCATGTAACCCAGAAGTCACAGGAAGTCCTGGGAAGGGCACAATTGCCAACCAGAAATGATCAGGCAAAGGAGGAGAGAACCTCCGCCTTGTCCGCTGGGAGCTGCACTCTGGCTAGACAAGAGTTGAGCTCTGCCCCAATTAAACAGATCACCTGTGAAGGCATGAGTTCCAATTTGACCTCATTGATCAGGAGGCCAAGACTGAGGCAGGTTTGGAAGGCCAGATCCCTGGACCTCTCCACCTCCAGTCTGGAGGGACCTGCTATGAGCCAATCATTGAGATGGGGTAGACTCTGGCCCCCTACACTGAAGATGGGCTGCCACCACTGCTATGCATTTGGTGAAGACCCTGGGGGCTGATGACAGGCCGAACGGCATGGCTTGGAACTCATAGAGGTTCCGTCCACCCTGAAGTGGAGGAGCCTTTAGTGTGACGGATGAATCGGGATGTGAAAGAATGCATCCTGAAGATCCAGGGAGCAGAACCACATGTTCTGCTCAAGAGATGGTATGATCTGGGACAGAGTTACCATCCTGAAGATGCACAACCTGAGAAACTGATTCAGGTCATGCAGATCTAGAATGGAGCACGAGCCCTCCATCCGTTTTGGGACCAGGAAGTACCTGGAAATGAACCCTGGGTTGACAGGGGGATCCACGACTCGAGCCACTCCTTCCTTGCAGAGGAGTTGGGCAATGTCATCTCTGAGAGCTGACTGAGTGTTCATGGGAAACCTTCTCCTCCCATGGGGCTCGGGCTCAGCTTGGTGAGTACTGCTCAAAATCCAGAGGCAGTCCCTGGCCGACCACTTCCAAGACCCACCTGTCCATTGTGACAGCAGACTAGGCAGAAAGGAAGTGGAGGAACTGGCCCCCCACAGGAGGACCAAGAGTTGTCATGATGGCCTTGGGGTTATCCATCCCCATCCCGTCATTGCACAGGCTTGGAGGAGGAGGAGGATCCAAAGCCCCTGACTTGGGCTGAGGGTACAAAGACTGAGCCTGCTGCTGCTGCTCAAATTGGTACTGGGGCTGCTTGGCCACAGGGGCAGAGGACCAAAAGGACTTCCTCTTCTGTTTTTTAGAATGCTGGGGTTGCTTCTGGGCAGAGGTAACAGAGTCCAAGGTGGCATTGGACCTTTTGATACACTGTAGCTTACTTTTAACTCCTGGACCGAACAAGCTGGTACCCAGGAAGAGAACATCCGCCAATTTGTGCTGGGTGTCTGCCGTAAAGATTGAGACCCTTAGCCAGGCCCCACGGTGCATGGCGACTGTGGCTGCCACTGGACGGGCACAAGAATCCCCAATGTCCAGGGCAGTCTGGAGTTGCTGCTTAGCAACTGCCCGGCCCTGGTCCCAGACCTGCTTGACCATGGTCTGAAGGTCTGCAAGAAGATGAGGAAGCACCTCATCCAGAGAGCCCAAGAAGGCATGAGAGAAGTGCACCATGGTGATGGCCAAACTCGCCTGATGGAGGCCAAGCAAAGAGGCATCATAGACCTTCCTGGCTGAAAGGTCCAATTTTTTGGACTCTGTCCGGAGGACTATCCATGTCTCCTTGATTTCCCACAGACTCGGTCACCAACCCCTCAGCCAAGGCATGCTGTGTAAACCCAGAAGAGAAGCCGATGGGAACTGTATACATGCAGGCCATCTGGGCTGAATGTGCAAGGCAGGAGGCTGAGTGCTGCCAAAGCTCAAAGGCTGGGCCAATTATGGCCTCGGCCACTGGGAAGGCCTTGGTCGGAGAATCCCCTTTTCTGAGGATATCGGTTAAGAGGTATTAGGCCCGTTTTTCAACAGGCTCTAATGGCATCCCCGAGGATTCAGAGATGAGACAGAGGATGCCCAGGAAAGATGTGGGTCCTTCCTCCATCGACAGACTAATCGAATCATCATCATAAGGATGCAAATTCAATTCCGAGTCCTCAGAGTCCAAGGAGTCTGGATAGTGCGGCCGGCCACCAGAGTCAGTTTCAAGTCACTGTGGACAGTTGGGAGTGAGGTTGACTGAGAGCCTATGCAGGAGGCCCTTATTGGGCTGAGAATCCTTAGAAGGAGCACCTGAAGAAGGCTGCTTAAGTGGCGGCTCCACCACAATCAGCAGAGAAGCCAGCTTCGGCTGAACCGGGAGGGTCTTCACCGACTCTGCGGGAGGAGGGATGGTGTCTACTGGCTCAAAGGTGTTGGTCTGAAAGGTGACAGCCATGTGATGGCCGGAGTAGAAGCTGGGGTCTACTTTGGACAAGCCAGCACCAACTGTTGCCACATAAGGTCCCCGTAGCATCGACGAAGCTTGTGTCAAAGCCTCTCCTCATCCAAGGAGGATGAGGTTGAACAGAGGTGTTGCTGCTTCTTGGAGCACCACTTATGGGCCTTCCTCTGCCTTTTGGTCATGAGCATCCAAGATCTCGACCATCAGGGGAATCGTCGGGGGTGCTCAGAAGGAGCCGGGAAGAACCGCGGCTCCACCAGGCCAGGGACAGGGACCTCGATGGGATTCCCAGCAGGCTGGGATTCCGCTTCAGTGGGTCCAGGCAGGACCAGGGTCCTGAAAAGAGAATTGTCAGCCTTATTGTTCGACAATGGGTTGATGGGGTCAAGAATAATCTCAACCAGGTCGTCAGCCTGCATCTTGGCCGGCTAGCCTGATGGGGGTACTGTGAAGCCAGCGTCTGAGGTTGCAATTTCAACCACAGGGTGCTCAAATCTCCCAGCCAGCATGGAGCTCAGGTGGTGGCCTACTCTGCACGAGTGGAAGACGGGGGACAAAAGAAGTCAGCGGGAGGTGGAGGATGCATGTAAAGGAAGCGTCTTCCCCTACCCTTCCAATCGCCACTCCAGTGGCAGAGTTTTTAATTGTTTATGCTCTACGGAGCTCAGAGGCAGCAAAGGAGTAATAGCAGTTGCAGTAAAGAAGTTGCTATTTAGTAAAGCCACTATGTGGCATTAGTGAGCTGGGGGATTTCAGATCAGAGAGAGCAGCAGTAAACGTAGTGGGTGCCACATAGTGAAAGCCACACCATGACAGTGCAGTGGCTGGGGGGGCACAATTTAAAATATTATTTAAAAGCCTGCAAGAAGCAGGTGGAGCAAAGTGCTCCCCGAGGGGAGAAATAAATGAAGAGCCACACCGTGGCTATTAACAAGCCCGTGGAGGGTCTGTGTATAATGTGAACGGTGTGGAGGGGGGACAGAAAGTGAGCATTCAGGCAAAGAGAGCCCACAAATAGCAGCAGCAGACAGCAGCAAAGCCCAAAAGGGGCATAAAACTTTTAAAATAAATAATAATATATATTTAAAGATAATGTGACTACCTGGATGGGAAGTAGACAATCCTCCAGGTAGCATCAGGGAGGCCATGTTGTTTTGTGAGCATGCTGGCTGGCGTGGACGTCATTAGGACATCCTAACGCCAGCATCAGGAGGCAGGATCAGCCAGATAGAAAAGAAAGTGAAGGAGGGGGGACTGCATTTCGGCAGCTCCCGACAGCTAAACAAATTATTAATTTGAAAAGGTGTGAGGTGGGGTAGCTGGGGAATTGCCAGCCCTACCTACCCACACCATAGTTTATCAGTGTTACCTCAAGAAGCGGGTAAATGAAAGGCTTCAAAAGGGGTCAAAACAGCAATCGGGAGGAGCCCACCCGAGATGCTCCCACCACTAGGGGGGCTCAAGCTTTCTTCTCACTGGCCGCCAGAGGCCTGGGTAACCCAAAGCACCAATCGGGTGTCGAGTAGGGTTGGATAAAGGTCTGAGGAGGAGTAGCTTGGGGGCTTTTTCTCTCTCCTCCTCACATAGCTGACAGGAGTGATGGGGAAGGGCTCTGCCACAGGCAACTCCTACATGCTAGCAGGTGGTGGTGGCATAAAAGCACCTGAGTTTGGAATTGGAGGCAGTGCAAGCTGCACTTCTTAGAATATTTTGACAGGATCCATAATAGGCAGCATCTCAGAAGCGAGCTGGATAGGCTCCAACAGCCAACTGATAGACTGGAAGACTTTATTATGGACAAATAGGAGGCTTATCTATGCCTGTATCCTGGAGCACCAGAAGAGGAAGCAGTGGATTTCATCACAAGCACCCTGGAACTCAGACTACAGAACCTATGGGGCTCAGAGGCAGGAAAGGTGCAGCAAGAGCAGGAGTAAAAGCCGCTCCATGGCATTGGTCAGCTGGGGGAATTTCAGAGCAGAGAGAGAGCAGCAGTAAGCGCGAGGGTGTCACATAGTGAAGCTGCACCACAGCAGTGCAATTGCCGGGGGCTAAATTTAAAATATTATTTGAAGGCTGGCCGATGGATTAGGGGATGAGAGGCTGGTACCTTACCTCTTCCCATGCCAATGACCCGGGGTCGGGAGCGACCTCGGATCTCAGAGGATCGGCGGGGGAGGAGGATCGAGCATCCCATGGATTGCTATCCTCTTCTGGGGAGGGAGGGTGAGAAGATTCCTGAAGCACTGGCTCCTGGCAGTGGCCAGGGGCTGGTGCAGGATTGGGGATCAACATGTGGGCTGGTGCTGGCTAGCATTAGGTGTGCTTCATGCGAGTGCATGTGCATCAGCATCCCTGACACCACTGCATGCCTGTACTATGTGGGGACCAAGGGACAAAAGGAAAAACAAGCACCAATCCTCCACACGAGTGACAGCTGGCTTCGACAGCGCTGCAGCGGACCCACTTAAGCCAGCTCCCCTTCAGCCCCTAGCCTCCAGGTCTTCTGCAGTGTGTTGGATAAATCCCCACTGTAGCATGACAGGGGATGGCAGGACGAAAAGGGTTCAAGCTCTGACTGGGTCCGGACCAGCAGCCGAGACCATGTCTGAAGAAGAGGGGAACTATAGGACCACCCCCCCAGCCGAGGAGGTAACAAAAAAGAAATAATCTAAAAAAAATATATATTATTTAAAAGCCTGCAGGAAGCAGGCAAGGGCAATGTGCTCCCCATGGGGAGAAATAAATGAAGAGCCACACAATGGCTGTTAGCAAGCCCGAGGAAGGGCTGTGTATAATGTGAACAGAGGGGAACAGAAGGTAAGCATTCGGGCTAAGAGAGCCCACAAATAGCAGCAGCAGACAGCAGCAAAGCCCAAAAGGGGCATAAAACTTTTGAAATAAATAAAAATATATATTTAAAGATAATGTTGCTACCTGGGTGGGAAGCAGACAGTCCTCCAGGTAGCATCAGGCAGGCCATGTTGTTTTATGAGCATGCTGGCTGGTGCGGACGTCATTAGGATGTCCTGACGTCAACTTCAGGAGGCAGGATCAGCCAGACAGAAAGGAAAGTGAAGGGGGGGGGACTGTATTTCAGCAGCTCCCGACAGCTAAACAAATTATTAATTTGAAAAGGCGTGAGGTGGGGTAACTCAGGAATCGCCAGTCCAATCTACCCACACCATAGTTTATCAGTGTTACCTCAAGAAGGGGGTAAATGAGGGGCTTCAAAAGGGGTCAAAACAGCAATCGGGAGGAGCCAGCTTGAGACACTTTCACTTCTGGAGGGGCTCGCGCTCTTTCCCCTGCTTGGCTGCCAGAGGCCTGGGTAACTCAAAGCACAAATCAGGTGTCAAGTAAGGCTGGCTAAAGGTCTGAGGAGGAGTAGCTCAGGGTTTTTTTCTCTCCTCCTCACAAAGCTGACAGCAGTGATGTGGGAGGGCTCTGCCACAGGCAATTCCTACTTGAAGAAAAGATAAAAGGTAGAGACAGTTTAAAGTGACAGGATAGTCAGATAGGGGGCTATCACTGCCAAGGTAGAAAAAAATATTTAGTCAGGAAAAGTTAGTCAGATTAATTTATTTACAGAGCTACTGGATCTTGACAGTCAAACCAAAGGAGGAGTGACAGAAAGTCCATTTATTTGTTCAGTTAACTGCCAAGACACTTCAGAAGGGTTATTTTATAGTTAAAAGTTTGTAGCGAGGCTCACCTGCCCAACGGAGGACTGGAGAATACCACAGGTGCAGCAGAGCAGAGTCAGATTACCAAAGGTGCAATGGATTCATCATGGGACTTCAAAAGACAACACCTCCCCAGTCTCTGGCCAGGGTAGCACATTGAAGACTTCATCATCCTTATGGATTTCACCTTTTGGATTGAGGTAGCAGGGACTCTGTGACTTCTGAAAGAACCTTGAAATTATTTTCGGACATTTTACTGTTTATCTTGGGGGTGGGGTGAGAAATGTGTTATGCAAAAATTCTAGGGGCTGGATATTCAAACTGCACTATTTTGTGGCGCAAGCCCTTGCGCTGCACAAAATAGTTGTGCAGGGGTGTGTCCGGGGCGATATTCAAAGGAGTTGTGCTATTAAGCAACTCCTTTGATATCACCCTGACCACAACCACTAATGCGTGGCGCAGTGGAACTTGCGCCACCGCAAGTGGTCAGAGTGGAGCATTCAAGTTGCGGTGGCGCAAGTACCATTGCACCATGCGCAAATGTCCCATATTCAAAAGGTGACATGCAAATGGGGCCATAATTCATGCAAGGCGTGGGGGGCCATTTGCATCTATTTATGGCCCCATTTGCATGCCATTAGTATGCAGGTGCGCCGATCCCCGAGGACTTGTGCCTGGCGCCCTGCCAGGCAGCAGCCGTCGGGGACCAATGCCCTCTGCAGCCCAATCGCGGGCAAAAGTGTAAAAATCCCCACCCCTGACTGGCTGATTGCGGGCAGCAAAGTGTCAACCCCCAAGGACATATCCCTGGTGGTCCAGTGGACCGCTAAGCCTGATCGCAGGCTGCAAACTGTTCAACACCCCCAAGAACATATCCTGGTGGTCCAGCGGACGCTAAGCCAGATGCAGGCTGCAAAATGTTCAACACCCCCAGGAACATATCCCTGGTGATCTAGTAGTTACCCCACCCACCCGAAGCCCCACCTCGCTCCCCGTCAGCCAGCAGGCGGCAGCATCCCCACCCGCCGCCCGCCAAGCTGACTGCCGGTGGAAACTGCACACCGGTGGTGCAGAGCAGAGCCAATGGGCGTGCAGCCCATACCGTCTAAGGCAATCAGGATATATGAATGAATGGATCATTCACATATCTGGAATACCTTATGGTATGGGCTGCGCCCATTGGCTCTTGCTCTGCACCAATGGGCGTGCAGCCCTAACGAACAGTCAGTCGGCGGGCAGCAAGCGAGGACGGTGGGATATCCGCCGCCGGCTGATGGGGGAGCGGGGTGGTGAGGCTTCATGGTGGGTGGGTGGGGACCACTAGATCCCAGGGATATGTTCTTTGGGGGTGTTAGAATTTGCAGCCAGCGATCGGGCTTAACGGTCACTGGACCCAGAGAATGTCCTTGAGGTTGGCACTTTGCTGCCCGCGATCGGGCTGGTGGGGTGGGTTTATTTTCACTTTTGCCCTTGTTCGGGCCAGTCGAGGTGGGGGCTGTTTTACATATGCCTTGATTGGGCCAGTCGGGGAGGGTATTTCGACATATGCCCTTGGTCAGGGCCAGTCGAGAGGAGGGGGGGGTTACTGTATGCCTGCAATTGGGCTGCAGGGAGGGCACAGGGGAGTAGGTTGAGGCCACCCACAGGTGGCAGCTGCTGTGTTGCGCCCTGCAATGCGGCAGCTCACCTGTGGGTGGCCCTCGACTTACTCCTTTTTTTTTGGCTCAAAGTTGTGCAGGCACAGGTTGGGGGTTGCGCCTGCACAACTGTGCACAGCCCACTGAATATCGGGCTGTGCAGTTTATGCATGGTTCCTCCCCCCTCCGGTTCAGCATGCATTCATTTGCATTGCGCTGTTGCTCAGTTTGACTTAGGGGGCGCAACTGCCTCCTGCTGAATATGGCAGAATGGAGCAATTTTGGACTTGCACAGGCGCAACCCTAGTGCGCATGGCGCAACCCTTTTGAACATCCAGCCCTAGATGTTTTTGTCAGGGAAGAAAACTGATACTCATTTTGTGCAAATGTTATTTTACTGTTTAGGCTGCACAGCCATTTTTCTAGTCACTGATGCAACCATTGCTGAAGTAAGAAATAACAGTTATTTATAGACTGCTTAATAAAATTGGCTCTAATTTGAAAGATATTTCTGCCTCTGTGGTAATTCCTATTGCACTGTTTATGGTTCGAATTTTATAACTCCAATTAATATCTGTCAGCCTTGTGACTAACCTTCCTTGCATCTAGCCGGACTCCATCGCCAAGGTAGGTGAACGCAGGGTAGGGGCAGGTGTTACACAGTGTATACACATTACAGTCTGCCAAACTTTCCTCATGCAGTCTCCCTTGCAACCCTTGGATCATCTTTGTGGCCCTCCTTCACATGGTCTCTATATGGTCCCTGTCTTTCTTAAGGTGATTCCAGAACTTTGTGCAATACTCCAGGTGCAGCCTTACCAGAGCCTTATAAAGAGGCAGTGTCACCTCCATCCTTTTACTATCAGATCCCTTTCATATACATCCCAATATTTGGTTTGTCTTTCCCATATGCTATGTTGCACTACACAGTGGACTTGAGGCTGTCACTAACCATGATCCATTGTCCATCCCTCCGAGCTGCGGTGCCAGGTAGACACCTTACCTCCCTCTTTCCCTCCCTTCCTGTTCCCAAATCTACCCACCTAACAATCAAGTCCCACACCAGAAGTTGCTTCCTCCTCTTCTGAGGTCCTCTATCTCCCACCTTGGAGCCTCCCCTATGGAGGACCCCCACAGCCTCCCTGATAACTACCATGGGTGCCTCCTCTCAGCAGTCCCTTCCCACCAGAGTGGTGAATTAATTTTATAGTATCACAGGCTGAGGAATGTGCCCTTGACCCATCACCCCCACCCGCCTGGATCCCACCACAGTCCAGCTGGTACTCCTTCTCCTAGGTATCCTCTGGGCTATGGTGGTAGACTCGGTGGCCCCTGGGTGGGGGACGAGGTCCTCTGAATCCTAACCAACTCAGCCCAGAGACCAGCAGCATCCTTCCTCAGCCCACTGAAGTGCATGCAGATGGGACAGCACCTCATTCTCTAGAATGTCTCCTGGAAAACTGCAGCTCTGCACCCATTACATTGCACTGTTCCCATAACTGCCTTTGTACTTCACTCTGCACTATCCCTTACTATGCCTACCCCCGTTACCCCTTCCTGTTGCTTTAGGCCTTTTCTGCCTACATCTTCTACTGGTAACTACTTTGTCACCCTACCCTAGATAAGGTGATAGGAAGTTTCTTTTTTTCCCCTTTTTTTCCTTTGCTTTACCCCTTCCTTGCTTTTACAATTCATTTCTTGTACCCCTCATCCTTCCTTGTACCCCCATTTACTGCATTTAGAAAAATAGCAACAAAAGATTCATCAACATGAAGGGGAGAATTGATGCAACATTCAGGAGTAGACATACAAATGTATACTACAGCACCCTCATACTCTGTTACAACACAGGAGGCAATGAAAACATGAGTTTTGCAATACATTGTTACAATATGCAAGAAACCTATTAAGTGCATATGACTTAGGCATGAAATCAGTGTAAAAAGTCTTAACATGTAAGTTTCTGCCAAAATAATTGGCTTAGTGCCCTGAATTTTGATGTGTAAAAAATAACGTTCTGTAACCAGACTGTTCAAATACTGTAATCTATGCTGAAGGTCCAATATAAGTGCTCAGTGATTTGTTTACAACAAACTAGAACCAACCAGAGTAACCTTCAGCAGTCAACAGTATTTAGTCTGCGGAAAAACAATGTGATATACAACCACCATAACATCTTCCTGTATGTGTAAAATATTAAAGGACAGCATAACAGTTGTAGGGACTAGAACAGTAGTTCAAGGAACCCTTACTTACTCGGTCACTGAGCCCCACTCTTTGGATTTTACGTTACCCACGCAGGTGGGAGAACTCATGCAGCAGAGGGAGAGGGAGAGGGAAACAGAGGGCAACAGAGTTGGCAAGATGGCAGATCCAGCACCATACTGGCCATGCCCAAATTCTTCAACTCACTGGGTGCTAATACACCCCATACAGCCAAGCCTTTTCTCCAGTCTCCAGCATATGAAAACCCCACTCAGCATAAATGCAAGGCAAAATGGGCAGCCATACCCCAAACACTTTTAATCATAAATTGCTCAGGTAGGTAACTGAAAGCACGTAAACAAAAAAGTTTTAAAACTGGATAGCATTCAGTTCAGTCATTTGATTTAGCATCTAAGAAAGCATTCTGCGCCCAGGCTGAACATTCCTTGCAGATTTTGTTCCGCCAGTTTTCCGGAGCCGATGGGTGTAGGGAACATGAAGGTCTTACCTCCTGTAATGCTCCTTCAACCAGGCTGGCAGCAACATGTAATGATTGCTGCCCAGCTCCCTAAGTAAGGAGCGGACCCCATCTACTGTAATTCTTTTCTCTGTTGCTGAGTGTTGAAGCTGAGGTTTGGGATGAGTTTGATTTGAGAATCCCCCATCATTATTCCTCCAGATCTCATTGCAGCCAAAAGCATGGTGTCTCTCTCTTCACTGCTCTCTGTATGAGTAGTACAGTCCAGGTACTGTCCTCTATATTATGGACCGGCTCAGACGTGGTCCATTAGGCATACTTAATTGTGAGAGCCCCTTGCATGGACAATGCCTCAGAGAGCCAGGAGTTCAAGTATGTCCATAAATCTTCTCCCTCCACCAGCTCTGGCAGTCCCAAGAGTCAAATGCTAGAGGCTCAAGAAAAGTTCTCTAGCTGCACTAATCTGGCCTGCAGCACCAAATTCTCTTGCACCAGCCCAGAGCACGATAGCAGTGCTTTCTTTGCTGAGTCGCCCACTGCTTTTGCGTCCAACAGGGCCCCACCTATTTTGTTTTCCAGGAGGGCGGTCTTGGAGTTGAAATCTTCCACTTTTTTGTCTAGTTTCTGTATGACCACCAGCAGTGGTCCCTTCTTCTTTAAGTTTCTTCAAGTTTATTGATTAACCAAGGCATTCCGGAGTTGGACATTTCAAATAGTATAAAAAATTAAAAAGTAGGAATATTAACATACATAGTAAAATTATTTTCAAGCACAAATATAAAACAGCAATGAGAACAAAAACAGAAACGATATTACAGATAGCAATACAGGAATAGTTATGTCACATTCAGACTGATATGGCTGCCTGAAGTTAAATTCTCTAGAGCCAGGTACCTTTTCCTTTTGTGTCTGACCACATAGGAAAGAAATTTAGAAATCATTTCAGCATCTTCTTTTATCTTGGGGTGCAGCAAAATAAATATTGGATCATAGTCTAAATTGGCATATTTGACCAGAAATTCTTTAAGGATTCTATCTCTCTGAAAACTGTAAAGAGGACACTGGGTAATAATATGAAATTGCTTCTCCTGGAAGCCTCTGTTACAAGTACAATTTGTGTCTTGAGAATGTCCATCAAGATAATATTTATTAAAGTATGTGTGTTTTGAGGATAAAAGACCAAGTCTGGCCCATGTAATCCAGTTGCTTGAATTTCTCAAAATTGGAAGAGTAAGCTAGTCTTCCAAGGCTGAATCTGTTTTATTGAAGCTGTACCATGGGGCCTGTTTTTGTAGTTTTACTTGCTCCATCGTTTTTGGTTTTTTTTTGGAGCTGCACAGAACAGTTTAAATTTTAGTGAATTCTTATATAATGGGGAGATCACGATTCCCTGAAAATGGTCCTTCCAAATGTGTAAAAGGTCCACTCCATTGAGAATAGTAATAAGCTTTCTCAACCAAGTGGAGGAAAAAACATTTTTGAGACAAGTGATTTTTTCAGTGAGACAATCTAGTAGCATAAGACTGGTCTTATTATTGATCATTCTAAGGCAATATGAGGCAAAGTGTAACTCTATCAAAGAAACAAGAGGAATTCTGTCTAGTTCAGATCTATTACATTAGACGTAGATGGAGGGACCTGTAAAATAGCTTTATAATAGTATGATCAGGGAAGTTCCAGATTAGAAGCATTTTTTGGCCCCAAACTTCTGCCCCATATAGAAGTAGGGGATTTATTTTAGCCTCACCAGCGGTAATTGCAGGAATCACTGTATGGCCCCCATACTTGTAGTTAAAATGTAATAAGGCTCTGTCCGCATGTCTGGCTTTTGCTATTTGTTCTTTAAAATGTGCTGCCCAATTACTGTTAGGGGTAAACTTTACCCCAAGATAGGTGTATCAATCAATCAAAAGTTTATCTGTGTGGCTGAAGAGCCATGACAAAAGACACAACATTAAAACATCATCACATCTAAATAAATACATGCATCTACTATATATATATATATATATATATATATATATATATATATATATACATACACACACACACACACACATATACACACACACACAGTATATATATATATATATATATATATATATATATACACACTATAGTGGCACGGTAGTGCCACTATAGTTAGAGCTGAGTACCCCATTTAAGGTTAAATGGTGAAATTTTGCACCTTAATTACTTTGCCACCATATGATGAATTTGCCTGAAATTTGGCAGGCACGGAGCGGTAACATAGATCTTGGGATCTGCTAAGTTGTGTACTGGTTGGATATACAGTTGCAGAGTTATTAAGCAACATTTTGTAGTGCATTTACGCTTTTTTGTGCATTCTTTGCTCACTTCTACAGCTCGCACGTTTGCGCGACCAGTCCGAAAACTTCAGGGAACATGCAACTGGGGTCCCCGATGTGCCTTTTGAAGATTTTGTGAAAAATTATTAAACGGTTCAAAAATTATTCTAAAAACAAGTTTCCCATTTTAGTCAATGGGAAAAGTTAACAAAAAGTTTGACAGTGTTGCAAATGCAGTTTTTAGTGTCATAAATGACCCCTGTAGTGTCGTGAGTCAGCCATTTTTTTTAGTTACTGGTCACAGAAATGCTTGGCATTTAAATTTGGGACCCTCTAGGCACACAATTCTTTTTGTATTCACCTAGTCGAGCCCTGAGGATGCGAGCCATGTCTTTTTTGGGTGGTTAAACACCCCAGAAATATGTTTTTCAAATTTTTGTAATCTGTAGTGTTGCAAAGTAGTGTCGCACTTGCGACACTGTTATTGGTTTTGCAAAAGTTTTGCAAATCACGACACTACTTTGCAACACTATGGCCAAAACAACAGGAATTGTTTGCCACCCTGCTGCAAAAGAATGGTTTGGTCTTTTGGGCTGAAATTTGGAGGATAGAAAGCCAACATCCCACAGATGTGCCTTTTGGTGGTTTGGTGAAAAAATATTGCAGGGATGCAAAGTTACAGTACTCTGAAGTTGACACTTTTTCCCATAGACTAACATTGCGACATCCGCCGCGCCTTTCAGGGCCCGTATCTTGGAAACGGTGTGAGATACGGACTTTTCGTTGGAAAAATGCTTAGCCCACACTAGGGGGCAAAGTGCAAAACTAGCCAGGAAAGTCATGAATCATATGACATTTTAATTTTTTTTCTACGTCGTACGGTTCCTGAGATATAAGCAATTTAGTATTCCAAGTGCTCATTTTCTGGTCCGAGGCCCATTATTATGCATACATTCTTTGTAGTCACTGTGTTTCTCTATGCAGCTGTTGGGGAAAACCAGGGTGTGTGCTCCACTTACTGTTACACTTAGCTTTTCCACTTGCATTTCCATACCCATTTGCGTTCCCATGTATGCCACTGTGTGCGTTACCCTTTGCATTTTCATTTGCCCTCACATTTGCATTACTGTTACCATTTGGTCTCCACTACTGTTTCTGTTTGCGTTTTGATTTGTGTCACTGTGCGCATTATCATTTGCATTTGCGGCCAGCCTTCCATTTGCATTTGCATTTGTCTTTCGTTTTGCGTCATCGTTGCTGTTATCATTACCATTTGCGTTTCCAATTGTGTTACCGTGTCTGTGCGCGTTACGGTTTGCTTTTCTGTACGTGCTTGCATTTCTATTTCTGTTTCCTTTGGCGTTATTGTTGCTGTTACTGTTACCATTTGTGTTTCCAATTGCGGTACCGTAACTGTGCACATTACGGATTGCATTTCCATATGTGCTTGCATTTGCTTTTCTGTTTCCTTTGACGTTACTATTGCTGTTACCATTACCATTTGCATTTCCAATTGTGATACCGTGACTGTGCGCATTATGGTTTGCGTTTCCATACGTGCTTGCATTTGCGTTTGTGTTTCTGTTTTCTTTGGCATTATTGTTGCTGTTACCATTACCATTTGCGTTTACAATTGCAGTACCATGACCGTGCAAGTTACAGTTTTTATTTCTGTACACGCTTGCATTTGCATTTCCGTTTCTGTTTCCTTTGGTGTTATTGTTTCTGTTACCGTTACCATTTGCATTTACAATTGCAGTACCATCACCATGCATGTTACGGTTTGCGTTTTCATATGTGGTTGCATTTGCATTTCTATTTTCCTTTGGTATTATTGTTGCTGTTACCATTAACATTTGCATTTCCAATTGTGGTACCATGACTGTGTGCGTTACCAGTTGGGTTTCCATATGCGCTTGCGTTTGCATCTCCATTTGTGTCACTGTTAGCTTTGGCATCACTTTGCGCTTGCGTTTCTATTACCGATTGTGTTACCATTTATGTTTGCGTCACCATGTGCATAACAGTATGTGCTTGCATTTGCGTTGCACTTACTATGTGACAAAAAATCATGTGGTGGGAGCATGGGGCCCAAAGGGCTCGCACTCCCACCACCACATTCCATTCACTATTTATAGTCCTCATTCTCAAAAAGAAGGGAAATTCATGGCAAAAAAACTCTGTTTAATGCATCAGTTAGGGTTGTTCCACAGTGACAAAAGTGAGGAAATTCGATGTTAGGGTTGAAAGCCCCTCCTTGCACCCCCCACCCTGCCCCCAACCAGCATTGAGGTGTGCATTGGGGACATCGTACCTAACTCTCACCCCATTCTCCTACACTTCACCACCTCAGCTTGTTTACACATGGAATGGGGTGAGAGTTAAGGCCTTTCTTCTTCTCCTCCCTTGCTACAGCCACACTCCCCTGATGTTAGACCTGTTTTATTATGAAGCAATGACATGTTACTTTTGCATTGTTCAAACTTATAATTGGAGGCAACTGTTCTCAATTTATGGTCTAAGATTTCCAAACATGGTTTAAAACTAAAATAATAGTTATTTTTGGAAAACCACTTAGAGTAGGGTGATTCTATGATTAACTTTAAATCCACAGAAATCCACTTGTTATTTTCATTGTAATGTATACTTTATATTTTAAACTAAGTATAATATCCATGTCAGTTACACATTTGAGGTTTATTAACTTGTGTTTTTTTCAGTATGTTCATGAGAGTAGTGAACCAGAGTACAGTTTTACATCCAGAATTGTACCAACTTTCCTTTCCTTTTCTTTTAAAGCCATATGGGCAAGAGTGGTCTCTTCTTTTCTAATAAGCCTTACCCAATGATTAACTTTCCTACATTCTATTAGGGCTTCAATGTTATAAAGTCCCCAATTCAGATCTTAGGTAAACAGCTGGGCATATATATGACCTGCTTTTAATATAATGCGTAAATATTTGTATGGGGGGCTAACACTCTATTCATATTTTTAGATTCCCACACTTCTGCCCCATACAAGAGTTGGGAGTCAAATTTTGCCTTGATGGCATGTATCAACAGTTTTATGATCATCCCTCCATACTTTACATTGAAGTGAGTTAGTCTAGTTACAGTACCTTTAAGTTTTCCTATTAAGTATTCTATGTGGTGAGTCCAGTTACAGTTTTCTTGGAAATGTATCCCAAGATACACGTATCTGTTGACCGTTTCAAGTCTTTCCATCCCTACAGTCCAGAAGGTAGAGTCCTTTTTTCCTTTGCTGAAAATTAACACCTTTGTTTTACTTAGGTTTATTTTTTAGCTTTAATTCTTTAGATCTCATATATATCAAGTTAATGCCTTTTTGTAAACCAGATTTTGTCTGGGAAAGTAATACAATATCAGCCGTGTATGCCAAAAGTGGTCATTTATGGGAATGAATTTTGGGTGCATCTATGGGTTCCTTTTCAATGTCCTCTAGCATTTGATCAATGTATAATGAAAATAATAAGGGAGCCAGGAAGCAGCCTTGTCTTATGCCTCTGTTGATCATAACTGGGGCAGAGACGCTCCCATTACTGGCCAATCTTCTATTAGCCCAGTTGTTAGAATAGAGCTGTGAGATTATAGCCACTAGATTATAGTCAATCCCCCTCTCTATTAGTGCAACCCATAGGATTTCTCTAGATACATAGTCAAAAGCTGATGTGTAATCTATAAAAATGGTATCCAGTCTCTGTTGCCTAACTTTAAAATACTTTTCTATTAAAAGTTGTAACACAAAGATATTATCAAGTATTGAAAAATGAGCATCAAATCCAGCTTGAAAATTAGTAAGACCCCCCCCCCACCACCACCACCGTTCTGGTTACTTCTGATTTTAAGCTTTCCAGAATAATTCTGGAAAATATATTTGAGTTGACATCCAACAAGCTAATTGGTATGTACCTAGTATGGTAATTAATGTTACCCTTTTTATGTATGGGTATGATATTAGCTCCTTTCTAGGATTCAGGAATATTATTTGATCGGATGCATTTATTATAGTATACAATAAGAAACCTGCACCAGGTGGCTGGGGAGCACAAAAAACCTTCAGTGGGTATTCCATCTGTACCAACAGCTTTATGTTTCCTAGAGTAGCCATAGCATAATATACTTTGTCCGGAGTTACCAAAGGAAAATCTGATTTAACAACTAGGGATTCATAATTTCCAGTGTTTGCTGATGGATCAAAAAATATTGTGGAAAAGTGCGCTATCCATTTATCCTCTGTTAGATAAGTGTCTATCTCTGTCTTATAATTATTGCTGCCTTTAGCCACAAGTGCCCAAAAGGTTTTATTATTTTGCCGAATTGCATCTAGCCTGTTTTGCCAGAGCTTATTGTAGTGACATTTTTTATTCTTAGTTATTATTTTATATTTTCTCTTCTCTTTACTAAGTTCCAGCAAGTCTTTAGTCCTAGAATGTCTATATATTTTGAGCAATTTCCTTATTTGAGTTTTCATAACTTCACAGTCTTCATCAAACCAATTATCATTTGTTGGAATCCTTTGTTTTCTAGGACATTCTAGAGTATGTCTTATTTCCAGAAATATTAAGCTTAACTGCTGGGTTAGAAAATTCAAATTTTCTTTCCACAAATTCCCATAATCCATCTGTAAGAAAGATTCTGTAAGTATCATAGATATTTGTGTCTCAGAATTGAGTTTCCAGACTATTCTTTTATTTGCTCAAATTTCCGTAAGTAATAAAGGTGGAGAATCTGTATTAGTAGGGGCCAGGATAGGCATAATAAGTTCTAATACAAGTGGGAAGTGGTCACTTTCAGCTCTTATGTAAAATGTTAATGTTTTCCAAAAATTCAGAGAACCAGTCCATAATGCATAATTTACCAATGATGCCCCACGGGTAAACATAAAATGAAAAATGTCCCACTAGATCTTCTTCTAATCTACCATTCAGTGGGTAAAATAGATATTTCATCATATATTCAATTAGCTTATTACCATTATTATTTGCGTTATCATCTTTAGTATTTCTTTTAGTAAGCTGTGTATTTAAATGTGAAAATAGCATATTATATATTAGGCCATCATAAAAACCAACCCATGAACTGAAGTCCCAAAAGACTAGAAGTTCGGCCTTAGGATTTTTCTGTACTAATTCCAGCAAGTCTTGTTTAGCCCTAGAATGCCTATATATTTTGAGCAATTTCCTTATTTGAGTTTTCATAACTTTACAGTCTTTATCAAACCAATTACCATTTGTTGGAATCCTTTGTTTTCTGGGATTGTCTAGAGTATGTCTTATTTCCAGAAATGTTTAACTTAACTGCTGAGTTAGAAAATTCAAATTTTCTTTCCACAAATTCCCATATTCCATCTGTAAGAAGGATTATGTAAGTATCATAGATATTTGTGTCTCAGAATTGTGTTTCCAAACTATTCTTTTATTTGCTCTAATTTCTGTAAGTGATAAAGGTGGAGAATCTGTATTGGTAGGGGTCAGGCTAGGCATATTAAGTTTTATTACAAGGGGGAAGTAGTCACTTTCAGCTCTTATACAAAATTTTAGTGTTTTCCAAAAGTTCAGAGAACCAGTCCATAATGCATAATCCACCAATGATCCCCCCCCCCCCCCGGGTAGACATAAATGAAAAATGTCCCACCAGATCTCCTTCTAATCTACCATTCAGTGTGTAAAGTAGATATTCCATTATATATTCAATTAGCTCATTACCATTATTATTTACTTTATCATCTGTAGTATTTCTTTTAGTAAGCTGCGTATTTAAATGTACAAATAGCATATTATCTATTAGGCCATCATAAAAATAGAAGTTCGGCCTGAGGATTTTCCTGTACTAATTTCATAGTATCGTCTGTAATTTTAGTCCAGATTTCATCTGAAGAGTAGTTAAGATTTTTCTCGGGGAATATAACAGTTCATGATTATAAGCAAATGAGAACCCAGTACCAATTCAAGGGCTATAAAATTAGGACATAGCTTTTTCACTAATACTTTATCATATTTTCCAGCCTTGATACATACCATAAGCCCCCGAGTGTCTACCAAACTTTGCAGATTTTGCACCAGAGACACAATAACTTTCATAACCATTCAAGGTAATCATATCATTCTCATTATGCCACGTTTCTGGTAGGCATATGAGATCATGCTGTTCTAAGAATCTTTTACAATCATGATCATTAATGATTTTGCCCCATCCTGCTACTTTCCAGGATAGAAAGGTTATACTCCATTCATTATTATCCAGTTCTAGTAATACATCTGATAAAACATCAGGTAATCATGCCCTGCTAAAGTCAAAACCCTGTTATGTAAGGGTACTGCTGTTACAGTAGTCAGTTGAGGGGATTTTTTATATTTAGGTCTTCTGCTTCTATAAGATTGAAACCTAAACAATCTAGTTTAACAGTGTTTTTCATAATAGTTTCTGCCAAGTTTTTATTAGACACCCAGATATTAACTTGACTGCCCATATGTGGTCTGGTAGCATTAATACAGCTTTGCTCATCAATGGGCATACCAAGGAAATTTATCATCAAATCCTTAATAGCCCTAATCAGTTTCTCTCCATTTTCATTTAACAAGTGTGTCATCCCAAACATGCATAGCATTTTACCTTCATTTACTGTATGTTTGTGGGCTCTTAATTAAACATAGATCTATTGGGAAATGTAAGAATCACATCCAGTTCCTGTATCAGCCATTTATTTATCCAGATGTAATTAGCTACTCTAGGAGACAAGAACATCATATCTAACAAGATTGCTCCTGTTATTGGAATGCTCTTAACTTCCACAATGTCTTCTTCTGTAAATTCCATATCTAGGGTAGCACTTAGATACTGTAATATTCCCGATTCTATATTAGTAGGGTCAAAATTGCCTCATTTCAATGGTCCACATAACCAGATTAAAGGATTTTTTGCCCATTCATATAGTTCACATCCTGATTCATTATATCTCAGATTAGTAACATTATTCAATTCAACTGGTAATTTTCCCCTTAACCCATATTTCTCTTGGTTCAACTCCTTTAACTCATCTATTAGTAAATTATCCCCTTTATCCTGAGTAAAGATTCCTTTTGGGCAACTACTAGATGTTTTCCCAAGTTGCACATTAAGTTTAATCACTTATTTTCCTAGTGTATATAATGCAACCATTAGATCTAACTGTGGGAGATTATCAATCCCCTTCTCTGTATGTTGGTGCTTTTGTGGTGAGTGCCTTTTTATGCTGAATATATTAACTCTACCCCTATCCTGAGTAAATGTTGAATTGTGTTTATCTGTTGAGTTGTTCTTGTCACTATTTTGTACGTTTTATTTTTTGTTTCTTCATTTATTTTCTTGTTTTTTTTATCTCTGTAATTTAATATAATCTTTTGCTGTATCAGGAATTTCTACTATGCTAAAATCTGGCCTTTTATCTATTAATTCCTCAGGACTGCTGTAAACTTCAAAGCTTATTAAACTGTCTTCCTCCTTTTGTTTAGTCAAAGGGGAAGATCATCAATTTTAAATCTGTTTAAAGACACATCTGCCCTTAGGGCTTCCAGTATATTTTTTATTAATGACTAGTTGTTCCATGATTAATAAATGCACATAAGTATTCTTTAATAAGCAGATTAGCTCTTGACTTAAGCAAGTAGGCTTAAATATCTTAGTAGGATCGAGAAGTTGATTCTGGCTGTTGTTAACACTACAGTTTGTACAATATCTGGTGGCTACTATATTCTCTTCCAGCTGCTTTAGTCCCTCAATAGTATGATGTAAATCAATAATAACTTCACCCAGTTTGGAATTTGGACCTTTCTCTTCTGGGGTGTTACTATAAATACTTGTGTTAACAATGTCATTAGTTCCATAGTTTGGGTAAATGTTCTAAATTTAAACTATCAAACTTTATATTTTCCTGTTTGGAATGGTTCTCAGCCAGAAGAACTGGAGAATGCAATGTGCTGGTAATATTTGCCATATGGATGGCTCTAGGTGTCATGGACTCTGCCATATGAGTGGTCCTAGTCACAACTGTTGCTGCTACCTCTTCCTCATTAAACTTACTCAGGATTTCGCTGCTGCTTGTATCATTATACTGAGATAAATTTGGCACAGAACTTTGCGAGTCTGTTTGTTTGCCACTGCTCTTAGATCTCTTTAAGTCTAATGGATCTAATCTGGGTGTGGACATCCTAGTCATGTGTGGCAGCAAATGTTAAGTGATTTTTGATTGACTAATTTTTTTAATGCATTATGACCAGTTCATGTAATGGTGATGTATCACCATTTTGTATTCTCTACAGCCTTGTATTCACCATTTTTATTTAGTAGTTAAAATGACTTTGTGTTACCAATTAATCTTAGCAGAGCAAGTTATATCCCAGCGTATAAAATTAGAACATCAATCTCCTTGAATCTTTCAGCTCATATATAAAAAAATTATGCTATACTCCACAGAGACCAGAAGAATTAAGGGTGTAAACAAATACAAAGCGATGCAGTAAAAAAAATTATATATATATATATATTAAAAAAACTATATGTAAAAGTCTGTGTTTCAGCTATTCAGTTTGAGGAGAGTAACATATAACAAATGTTCACTCTTTCTTCATCGTTTGGTCCATTTATTTCCATCAATTTTAGTGAAAGATTCTTTATTTGAATTTTAATACACCGAACAATGTTCCAAAGCATGCAAGAGCTTGCTAGGTTCCTAAGAATTACAGTTCCAGATCTTTAGCAATTACCAGAAAAGACACCAAGAGTTTCTATGGTTTTGCTTGCTGGACTTAAGCTTTAGTTTGACTTTAACTTTTACTTTTTCTTTGTGCTTTATCTCTGAGCTTTGCTTTTTTAGCGATGATAAAAGAGTTAAAAATAACCAGTTTCTACTTCATGGGCAAGCACTATGGAAGGATCACAAAAGCATGATTTAACCAAAGGATGAAAAGTAACCAATATGCCTGCAACAGTCTTATCAGCAGTCCCTAGTAGCCGATATTACAATAGAGGCTAAGCCTTTTTACTAATGACTACAGTATATACAAAAATTTGGTCAGAGATCTAACACCCTTAGATAAAATAGATTATAAAAATAAAAATATATATGTGGCTATATAAGCCAGTTTCTTACTTGCAGCAGCAAAAAGTAAAATAGAATCTCACAAATGCTGAAGTCTAGTGGATACAATCAATGGCGAAAGCAGCAAGAGTATTTTAAAGTCTCTTATAATCTCTTACGATCTCCCTTGCAACCCATCACTGAAGGTAGTTACTTTCCCCCACAAAGCAATAATCTGCAACTGCTCTGAATCCTGTGTTTATCGGGAACCAATGAACGCTATTGAGCATAAGCTGAGTGAGTATGCTATAGTATGCTCTCTTCTGTGTTTGAACACTGAGGTGAATGGCAACTGAAATGAATGGATGTCAGTCTCTACACCTGTGCACTAACAACAGGTGAGTCAGGTGATCGCTCTAGGGCACAAAATTTAAAAAGCTAAATTGAATAAAAGGAATAAACTAATATCAACATTGGTAAACAATCACTTAAAAAAATACTAGTAGAAAATTAATAAAATGCTGGATTAGATAAAATATGATTCAAACCAATTCAATCCAATAAACATTCACTTTCACTATAATAAGAGGCCAGCTAAAGTAACCATGAGTCTGAATGTAGAAAACATTTCTAAATAGGTTGCTGAGAAAAAAATCACTCTCCTGTGCTGCTCCCCTTTCGTTTCCAAAAATCCCTCTTGCTTTCCTTTTTAGATACACTCTTGTGTCAAAGAATTTGTGTTGAGGAGCCTTCTGTGCTGCACTGAGCTGACTCATGATATTGAAGTTCCCCTTATCCCCATCCAGCCTTTCTGAAGGGCCATTTTTTTCTCTTCTCTTAGTCGTGTCAACCTCCACCCAGAACAGCAGTCTTCCTAAGTGAAAAAGAAGAACAGGGAGCAAGAAAGGAACACAGACTGGGAGTGCTTAAGATCTACTGGCAAGCTCATATTTCAGGCAATGGTGGCATACCTGTATTTAATTCAAAAATCACGTAGTAAGCCTGCAACTTGTAGCTTCTCCTCAACAGCAAGTGCAATATACTCTCACCAGACCACCATGGAGGGACCTGTAAAATAGCTTTATAATAGTATAATAAGGGAAGTTCCACATTAGGAGCATTTTTACCCCAAAACTTCCGCCCCATATAGAAGATGGGGATTTATTTTAACCTCACCAACGGTAATTGCAGAAACCATTGTATGGCCCCCATACATGTAAATAAAATGTAGTAAGGCTTTGTCCGCATGTCTGGCTTTTGCTATTTGTTCTTTAAAATGAGCTGTCCAACTACTGTTAGGGGTAAACATTACCCCAAGATAGGTGTATGAAAGTGGAACATCTATTGGGGCTTTTTCTAAGTATAGCTTAACTTGAGGGAGTTGTGTTCCGAAGGTCATCATTTTTGTTTGCTTTAAATTAACTTTTAATTCAGGTTGATCACATTTAACCTTTAATTGATCAATTTTACGTTGTAGGCCTATACAGGAAAGGGAAAAAAGAACCAAATCATCAGCATAAGCTAGTGAATGGATACAATTATTCTTAGGTTTAGGGGAATCCAGTGGAGAAGAAGTGTCAATTTGTAATAATGAATCAATATAGATGCTAAATAATAATGAGGCCAAAAGGCATCCTTGTTTTACTCCCTTAGCTGTTGCAAAATATTCAGTAAGGCTTCCATTGTTGTCGTATCTAATAGCTGTCGAAGTGTTGGAATGTAAAAGATAAATAGGAATTAATAAATTCAAAGGGAGGCCTTTTTTAAGCAGAATGTCCCATAAGATTTCTCTGATCACTGAGTCAAATGCAGCAGTAAAATCAACAAAAATAACATTAAATTTCATTTTCCTATGTATTCTGCATTTTTCCAAGAGATGAGCATATATGAAAATATTATTTAATATGGAAAAGCCATGACGGAACCCTGCTTGAAATTTTGATAGGGGTCTCGCTGGCCCGCAGGTAGCATTACTATTTGCGACACCGATGACCTGGGTTCAGGAACGAGCCTGGGGAGTCAGAGGGCCGGCCGGGGGAGGAGACTGAGCATCCCTGGGACTGCTCACCTTCTCCAGAGAGGAAGAGAGGGGGATTGTGGCTTGATGCTTCACTGACTCCAGGTGGAGACCTGGGGAATGGCAAGCATCCAGCCAAAGTTGCTGGGGAATGAGCGTGGTGGACATCGGTGGTGACACCTTGATGTCAGAGTGCATGCCATGCCAGGAAAAAGGAAAAATAGGTCTTCAGGTACCATGTAGATGGCATGCCCGGTGCAGACCCTGAAGCTCCTGCCTGTCCCGCAGCTGACCCAATGCAGATGCAGAAGTTAAGGGTGTATGGGCCCCACCTTGTCCCCACCTGGAGGAAAGATCCATGGCTACATGGGGGTTCAGCAGGGCTCCAGGTAAGGTGAGGAAGAAGGGGAGGATATCACAAGCGTCTCCAGAAGGTGTGGTGCTTGGGGACCATGGGGTAAAAATAGCAAGTTTAAAAAAAAATTTGATGGGGGCTAGTAGAGTGAATCCAATGATGAAGTTCATCATGTATGATCCTAGTGAATATTTTAGAACTAATATCTATTAAGCTGTTTGAACGATAATTGAATGGATCTTGATATGAGCATTTTTTATGAATGGGTACTATTATGTTTTTAGTCCATGAAGAGGGTATAAATCTTTCAGAGAGACAAATATTTAAAAAATGAGCTAAAAAAAGGCACACAGTAGTTTTTATAGTCCTTATAGATTTCTCCAGGCATGGCATCAGGGCCTTGGGCCTTATTATTGGATGGCTGAAAAATCACCTGTTCAGCCTCTCCATATGTAATAATTAGTGGGTGACAAGTATTGGATGGAAACCAAGCTGGGAATTTATCATCATCACAAATGAGATTATCTTTGTTAAATAATGTTTTAGAGTGTGATACCCATATTTCCTTTGGGATGTAAATTGATAATGATGGTTGGTATTGTTTTACCCCCTTTGCCACCATCATCCAGTACATTTTGGAATCCTTAGTCATAATGGCTTGATGGATGAGCGTCCATTGTTTGTGGGTATGCTCAGTTTTTTGTTTTTTTTTTAAAGTGACACATTTTTTATAGTTTTTCCTTGCTTTATTTAGATGAGAATTTTTTTTTTTTTTTTTTTCAGGTTAGGTCCCTCTTGGCTCTTCTGATTAACTTCCCCATGTTATGCTTCTCTCTTGTACACCGAGTATCAAATCAAGTAGTAGTAGTAAAAATCTTTATTTTTAGACAGGAAATAGATGGAATAAACACATCATTAGGACAAAATCCTATTTACAAGATGGTCCTGTACAAAGGGTTTTAACAATTAACAACCATACAATATATTTAAGTACATATATACAATATGAAGTACTATGTTTTGGATTTTTGCTCCCTGGAAGACAGATTTTTGACCTGATTAATTGTTAACAAAGGTCAAGCCGATTTTGTATATCTTGTGCCATTACCATACCTTCAGTTGGTGAGAATAAGGAAAAGAGTGAAGAGGAATATATCACCTCTGAGACCTCTTCCCTGGTTCTGCTATTAAACACTAGTTTTGATGTGCCTCTGGAGGCCAGAGCTCCTAGGGTGTTATTAGCAGAAACTAAGTCTTGGTGATTTTTTGATAAATCTACCAACAGCAATAAACCTGTGTGATCACGTTCAGGCCTCATACAGTATATATCGTTAATTTTTTAAATAATTCATGGCTCTCCAGGGAACAAAGTAAATAATCGATAACACTTTGACCATCAGCAGGAAAAAAGTGCAGGACCCCTCTTGGTCACCTTCAACTCTTCCATTGAGTATAAGTAAATTATTATTTATAATGAAGTCTTGGAGGTCGGAGCAGTGACCCCAGTGTTGTCTCCTCCTCCTCCTGGAAAGATGCCATCTCAGGCCTGCCTTATGTCTTTGAAGAACTGCCCTAGTTTTCTGAGACTCAAGAAACATAACATAGAAATATAGAATTTGATGGCAGATAAGGACCGCTTGACCCACCTAGTCTGCCCATTTCCTTACCTAACAGATAAGCTGCAGATCCTAGTTAACCAACAGCCTACTTCCTCCTACCCACCACTAGAATTGCCTTATGTCTGTCCCATGCATTCTTGAATTCCCCCAGTTTTTGACTCTATGACCTCCTCAGGAAGGCCGTTCTATGCATCTACAACCCTCTCTGTGAAGAAATACTTCCTCACATTACCTTTGAGCCATCCCCCCCCTCTATCTTCAAATTGTGCCACCTCTCAAGCAGTTGTTGCAGTTGCTGTTTTGGCTTAACCATTCTGCCACTCTTGAGAAGTACCTTACAGATGATCGGTAACAAGTACAGTTCAATGAAAGTATTTTTTTGGGGGGGCAGTATCCCCCCCGGAGTCTCAGCCCAGCTCCACTCACCACTCCTACATGCCCCAGGCTTACCCCCTGGAGGCTGCCAGGTGGGCACCACCTCTCAATGGACACTCAGGTAGGTGAAACTGGGCTTGCCCCCCCAGGTCAGGGCCATGGAAGTGGGACTCCCCCCGGTGGACATGGGTAGGCAGGACAGCAGTGGGGCCAGCATTATGGTAGGGGCCAGCATTTTCTTTTTGCTGGGATCCTGGGGGCAGGGACATGCAATGATGACCAGCATCCGCCCCGCACCCCTGACATACGGTGCCTGCTGCAGCAGTACCCCACTCTCCACCAGAGGTCCGCAATGTGCCAGACACTCAACCCCCCTCCCCCCCAGAGAAAGAGAGCAGTCCCTGGAATGCCCAATCCTTCTCCCTCTGACTGGCCCTCCAACTCCTGAGTCCATTCCCCAAACCCGTGATGTCAGTGCCACAAGCGGATGCCTTGCCACTGTGCTGGTAGGCCAACATTCAATGAAAATATTTTAAACAAAGTTAAATGTTCTGTGGAGCTGGCCCACTGGGGCAGTGGTAGTGCTACTGTCTGCGATACCGACAACCTGGGTTTGGGAGTGAATCTGGGAGTCCGAGGGTCAGCCCAGGGGAGGTTGGCGGAGCATCCGATCGACTGCTCTCCACCTCCAGAGGGGAATCCATTGTGGCCCAGCATTCAGGTGCCACCCAGTGGAGAACAGGTGAGCAAGAGGCCAGGACCATAGGGAAAGTGTCTAGGGCAGTCAATGGATGTCTGCAGCATGCATGTGGGAGCATGCACATGCTGTGCTGACATCATTGCACATCCGCAGCCCTTGGGGAGATCTGGGAAGGGGGAAATCTGGGGAGAGGTGTCCCACAATGGTGGCCCAGTCAGCAGGGTAAGTGGGAGGCAGGGAAGCCAACTCTGTTAGCCAGTGCTCCCCAGATATAGATACATCAAGAAAAAAAATTCAATGTTTTGTGGCAAATAAATTATTTTTTTTTTTAATAGTTCAACGATGGAGCAAGTTCAGCACACGTCTAGTGAGCTCAGCAGTCAGGCCACATCCTCCCAAGGTCCAGCTTTGCTTTGCCACCACTGTCTGCAGCTCATTCATTTTGTTCCTGAGGCTTCTGGCATTTAAGCAGCTCATCTTTCAGGACCCTTATTTCCTAACCATACCCCTTGCACTGACCTGACCTACTGTACATTTCTTACATTATTTCACCTATGTTATCCCACTGATGCAGTCCCCAGTACATGCTGTATACCCCTTCCACCATCCCTATCTATGGTACCCTTTTACCACTGGTTGTCACACTAGTTGGGTGAGTGTTAGGTAGCTGTCCCTCACCTGAGTTTTTCTTGCAGATGACCCTAGCCCTGGCCTCTCACCCCGCTAGTTTAAATGCTCCAAAAAGGTATGCCTCATGGTGAGATAAGGCCATATTTTATTATTTTGGGAGATGTTTTATATAACTTTATGTATATAATGACTCTGAAATGCCCATAGTAGCCAGTGTGAGTGCAAGGAATCATGGGCCCTAGAATAATGTTGGAACTCTTGTTACTGGGCAGAAAAAAAGCTGTTTGTTGCTAGCCAGGAACTGGAGTTAATTAAATTATCTAAAAGCAGACAAACAAATGATTAAGCCTAGCTGGGATGCCAGGTAGGCCAATTTGTTTGTGAAAGGCCAGGGCCTCAGGAAAGAGACGGGCTGCTATTAATTCTGCGGCATGGGATCATAATGTCACAAGACATTATGCTGCATACAAAAATCGCGCTGCCAATACAGCATGATTTCTTGTATGCACCATAATTCTTTTTCTGTGGGGTGCTCCGCCCCTGCACTCCCCATTAAGGGGGCTGTGCCCCTGAACACCCCAATAAGGATTCTCAATTCAGGGATGGGTTCCCCTCCAAATTGCCAAAGTGCAAAAAAAGAAATAAAGGTTTCTGGGACCAGGAATCAAACCCGGTCCCAGACGCAGTGTCTGGGTTCCTTGCTGCAGTGGCTGAGTCCATTGAGCCACAGCAGCTGCTCGGCAGATCCCCATCCCAGCAGAGGTCTTATCCTTTGCCTGGGATAGTGCAAGTGATGCAATACCGCGTACAGCAGTATTCGTGCTATTGCACCACTCACTGTCTCGTACAGCACTATTCCAGGTTAGCGCTAATGTCGTACGCTATTAAGCGTATGACATTATGACCCAGTAGGCATCTCTGCAAGACTACAATGAGCTAAGTTTGTTACAACTGAATAGGGCTACAATTTATGTAAACAGCTGTATTAAAGTATTGAGTAATGACGGCCATCTCCCAGCAGGGAGGTCTGGAATGTTCCCCAGAAAATCTAGTTTGAGTTGGCTTACCTCATGTTTTTTTCTGTGTTCAAAAACTGCACATCTGTGTTATCATAATAACTGACTGAACTTTGGTTGGGTAACCATAGAAACTGAAATGCTAGCCAGTCACAGGTCAGCCACTATCGACTGGACCTGCCTTCCTGAACCCCTTTAAAACTAGGATGCAGAGGGGTATCTGAGCCTTTTTGCTACCTTCTGTTGTTTTCTTGCTTGAAGCAGTTAGGACCCTGCTGTCTTGAGCAGAGACAATTTTCTCCTGGATCACTGACACCCAAAACGTCTTCTACCACACTTCTTAAGGATACTTCTACACTTCAAAATTCCAACTAAAGACGCAAGGTAGACTTTTAACCTCAGAGTTTAAAGTGCAGCTTTTTTCCTTTTATTTTCAATATCCTGTAACCAATCTCCAAATTATTTTGTCTTATTTACTGTTTTATTAATTTAATTAGTAAAGCCTTTGACTTTTTTTTTTTATATATACTGTAGCTATTTGGTCCCCATCACCTCCTCCCACCAACTGGCGATGGAGACACAGGTATTTTACAGGTTTCTCCCTGACCCCTCCCGAGGCTCTGACACACGGCCATGTGAGCATGAGGAGGCATGCTACGCACCCCATGGTGTCAGTTCAGCCCCTTCCACCTCCCATAACTGTTTGCTGCCCTCTCTCTGCCTATGCCACCCACCAGCCCTCCACCCATTGGGAGCGGAACTATGAGGGGGTGCCAACCCACCTTCACCATCCTCAGGAGAGAAGAGCTGCCCACCGGCATGCTCGATCCTGCTCCACCTTCCCCCCATGCCGGCACCCCAGTGACCCGAGGTCATTCCCAAACCCGAGTCGCCAGCGTAGCGTGAGGTGTGGCATCCAGCACCTCAACCCTCAGCACCACTGGGTTGGTGCTACCTTTGGCTCATTTCAAAATAATTCTGCATATGTTGTTTGTGTGTGTGGCTGCCTGTGTAAAAGTTGTTCAAATGATATCACACCTGTGTGACTGTTTTAAGGGCCTAATCACTACCAAAAGTGAAGTTCACTAGGGACTTTGTGATGAAAGGAGGGGAGGAAATATGAAAGGTCTCATGAAGAGCCTGTGGGGTTTTGAACTGAGTACTGCATTGGGAAAGACACAGTAATAAGGTGTATAGGCCCCCGCCCCGAATCCTACAAATGCCTGTGGCTTTCTGGTTCATGGTGCAGTGGCTGAGAGAGTTCTACCCCAGAAACACAGACTTGAGACTGTATGTATATCCCCTCGCATGGAGAAAGGGCATCTCTGACCCCGTTTTCCCCTCCCCATCATAAGAGGGATTTTCACTGTAATGCAGAAAATCCTGCCCCATGGGAGTAGACTTGTGACAGATTCGGTGGTGGTGGTGGTGGTGGGATTGGCAAACTGTTTGTACAACCACACACAAAGAGGGCAAAAAATTGGAAAAAGGGCAAATTGGTTACAAGATATAGTTCCCTACCCTGTTTTATAATTTTTTGGCTGAAAGACAGACTAGTGGTAGTGTAGGGAAGAAAGATGACTTCCAAGTACAGCGACTACACTGCAGAAGAGCTGAAGCAGCTGAGCCAGGAGAGAAGAGTCCAGTATGAGTGACGATGCAAAAAGAACCTCATGGAGGCTCTTGTGGCAGCCAATGAGCAAGCGACTGCCCAGGACCTTGAGTCACAGTCGGTGACTGAAAGGGACCAGACCTTGGGCATGGGGGTGCCAAGGGCTGTCAGTGTCCAGTCCCAGGGAGGAGGACAAGAAACCCAGAGCCACAGCAGCAGGGGAAGGTCACCACAGAGCTGGGGCTAGAAGGGATCAGGCTGCAGCTGGAGCTGAGGAAGCTGGAGCTGAAATTCGAGCAGAGAAAGTTTGAAGCACAGCTTCAGAAAGAGCTAGAGGTCTAGGAGAAATGGCACCAGAGAGAGTGAGATGCTGAGGAGAAATGGCACCAGCAAGAAAGAGAGCAGAGGAGGTTTGAACTGGAGATGCAGGAATGAGAAAAAGAGCACCAGAGGGAATTCAAACTGGAGAAGCTGAGACTCCAATGACCAGTGCCAGAGGAGGTAAGTAGCAGGGATGGACCTGAAACTCTAGGGCTGGGGTAAAAATTAAGTTAAAAATTAATAGCGGAATTTAAAGAGGGAGAGGATATGGATGCATTTTCGAATTCATTTGAAAATGTCTGTCCAGACCAAAATACCCAGGGAATCCTGGAGCTTTCAGCTATCCCCGCTGCTTACTGTTAAAGGGCATGAGGCACTAGGCCAACTGGATAATGATGATATCCAAGACTATGAGAAACTGAAAACTGCTTTACTTAAAAAGTATGAACCGACTCCTGAGGCTTACAGGGTTAAATTCCATAAACTCTGAAAAAGTCCTGACATGAGCTTTAAAGAACTAGCCACAAAGCAACGGCAGTTTTTAAAGCGTTAGTGGGGGCCGGTAGAAGAAAACTCTATGGGGAAAATTGAGGAGGTTATACTTTTAGAACAGTTTTTTTGGGCTTGCCCGGCGGAGCTGAAAACCTGGCTAGAGGACCAGGATCACAAAACAACACAGCAAGCTGCTGGGCTCTCAGATTGCTATGCCAGGAGCAGACCTACTCTGAAAGGAAGTGGGGGAGCAGGTGTCACAGGGCAGAAAAGGAAAAGTGTGCCTTCAGGGCAGCTAAAACCATCAATGTCTCTGCAAAAAGGGGGAAGCCCCAAGTTACCAAGAAGGGAGGTCTTGGGGAAAAAAAGAATGATGAATGTTGGCTTTGTAAGCAGCCAGGGCATCTGGATAGATGGTTTCCTAAAAAGGCACAGAGTGGATAAAATGTCCCTCAAAAGGAGGTGAGTGCACTGTTTATCCTGGAGAGTATGCCCGTGAACACGAGAGAGGACATACACCCTGTTACTGTAAATGGGTTGCAGACCTATGGGCTAAGGGACACAGGGGCATCTGTTACTCTGGTAAAAGGGGATCTGGTTGAGCCTGAACAGCTTATACCTAATCAATTTGTCACTGTGAGGGGATTCACAGGGGAGGAAAAAAACCCTGCCACTATCTAGCATTCTCCTGGATTAAGGTGAGACAGGAGAGAGGGTACAAAAAGTGGCAGTGGCAGACAACCTTGCTCTGGATGTGATTATAGGGAATAATATACAGCTGAGGGTGGTGTGTGTGGTCAAACAGCTAAGGCCCCTTGTATTTCCCTGAACCCTACAGAAGCCCCTGTGGAAGAGAACAGGAGGCTGGTCCTCCAGCCTGTGTCTCCTGAAATGGAGAATAGTGAAAGGGAGGTAAAACTTCCCCAAGTAGCTGTGCACCAAACCGCTACAGAAACTCTGCAGAGGAAGGGGTAACAAATAGTCAGAAGGTTAGGGATGGCAGTGAATCTGAATGACCTGATGCTAGTGCTATGGACCCCAGTTTAGGAACTGAGGTGGACATGTCCCATGCTTTGGGAAAATGTGAAGATTTTGCAGCTGCTCAGAGAAGTGACCCTAGTTTGGAGAGGCTGAGGGCTTGTGCAGAATCTGACAGGACACAGGGAGGTGATGTGACATGAGACATAGGGTATTTTGGGATAACGGACTGTTGTATACACAGGACATGAGGACCGAGGGAGGGGTAATGGGCAGGCAGCTTGTCGTTCCCCAGGAGTATCATGAGCGGTTGCTCAAGGTCGCCCATGATATCCCCATGTCTGGACATCGCGGGAATCATGCACACCATGCAGCAATTGGCCCAAAATTTCTATTGGCTCAATTTCACCAAGCAGATGAAGGAATATCGCAGGTCTCGTCACCAGTGACAACAATTCGGGAAGGTAGGTAGTAAAACAAAAGCTACCCCATTTCCCTTGCCCATTATAGAGAAGCCACTCTAGAGGGTAGGAATGGATATTGTGAGACCCTTGAATAACCCAAGCGCTTCTGGAAAAAGGTTTATCCAGACAGCAGTCAACTACACAACCTGATACCCAGAGGTGGTCACCCTGTCCTCCATTAAGGCACCCAAAGTGGCAGACGCCTTGCTAGAGATTTTCTCCTATGCCAGGTTTCCACAGGAGGTTCTCTCTGATCGAGGGGCTAACTTCATGTCAGACCTGATGCAATCTTTGTGGGAGAAGTGTGGGGTAGTTCAAAGACACACAACGCTTTATCACCCACAAGCCAATGAACTCATGGAAAGAATCAGTGGTACCCTAAAGTCAATGCTCCAAGCATTTGTTGAACAGCATGGGAGGGACTGGGAGAAATACCTTCCCCACTTGCTTGCATGCAGGGAGTTGCCCCAAGAGTCAACAGGGTTCTCTCCCTTTGAACTCTTATATGGACATGAGGTGCGTGGGCCCCTAGACTTGATCTGGGAAGACTGTGAAGGCAAACACACCACCCAGGGGACTCCCATAGTGGAGGATGTCCTTTAGTTCAGGGAGAAGCTGAAGGAGCTTATGGGGGTGGCCCAAAGCATCCTGTTAGCTGCCCAGAAGAAGCAAAAAGTCTGGTACAATTGCAGAGCCAGAGCTCACTCATACAGCACAGGCCAGGAAGTAATGGTCCTCATTCCAGTCCAGAAGAACAAGATGCAGGCCGAGTGGGCGGGACCATACAAGGTAGTCCAACAGGTAAATGACATGAATTACATGGTGGAACTGCCTGACAGGAGACATACCCATTGAATGGACCATGTTAATATGCTGAAGTCATATGTAAATAAGCCTCTTCGAATTTAAGGTGATGCCTTTTGGGATGAAGAACACCACTGCCACATTCCAAAGGTTGGTCAACCAGGTGTTACAGGGTACTGAACAGTACACAGTGGCTTATCTGGATGATACTGCCATCTTCAGTGCCAACTGGAAGGAACACCTGTCCCATCTCAGGGAAGGATTAGGCAAGATGCAGAAGGCAGGACTCACTGTAAAGGTCGACAGCTACATCTGAACCAGGCAACGTAGAGGCCATTGAGGCATGGCCCAGGCCGGAGACCCAGAAGCAGGTCATAAGCTTCCTGGGGACTGCAGGGTACTACAGAAAATTTTTACTAAATTACGGCCCCCTGGCAGCTCCCCTGTCTAGCTTGTAAAAAAAAAAAAAAGGCAATCCCAGAAAGTAAAATGGGACCCTGCATGTAACAGGGCCTTCACCCAGCTAAAAGTTGCACTGTGCAGTGCCCCTGTGCTGGCTACCTCAGACTACACTAAACCATTTTTTGTTCAGACAGATGCCTTGGATGTGGGGACTGGTGCCGCCCTCAGCCAGATATCCCAACAGGGTAAGGATCACCGAACTGTGTACCTAAGTAGGAAGCTACTTCCCAGAAAGCAGGCATACTCCACTGTGGAGAAAGAATACCTTGCTCAGGTGTGGTCACTTAAGAAGCTAGAGCCATACCTCTATGTGAGGCCCTTCAAGGTACAGACAGACCACAACCCTCTGGTGTGGCTAAACCAGATTGGAAAAATGAATGGGAGTCTTCTTAGGTACAGCATTGTGCTACAAGCCTATGACATGGACATTAAACATAGGTCAGTGTTTGCTAATGCCAATGCAGATGGCCCATCCTGCCAGTCATAGTAAGGCAGAACTGGTGGAAACCCTTACTAGAAAGGAGCGTGTTCCCCACATGTTCTGTTAAGGAGGGAGGAGTGTGTCAAATAAGGCCATATTTTATTATTTTGGGTCATGTTTTATATAACTTTATGTATACAATGCCTTTGAGACACCCATAGTAGCCAGTGTGAGTGCAAAGAATCATGGGCCCTAGAATAATGTTGGAACTCCTGTCACTGGGCAGAAAAAAGCTGTTTGTTGCTAGCCAGGAACTGGAGTTAATTACATTATTTAAAAGGAGACAAAAGAATGATTAAACCTAGCTGGGAGGCTAGGCAGGCCAATTTGTTTATGAAAGACCTGGGCCTCAGGAAAGAAACAGCCGGTCTGGGCTCCTATTGTATCTGCAGGGCTACAGTGAGATAAGCCTGTTACAACTGAATAGAGCTACCATTTATGTAAATAGCTGTATATAAGTGTTGAGTAATGATGACCATCTCCCAACAGGGAGGTCTGGAATGTTCCCCAGAAAATCTAGTTTCAGCTGGCTAACCTTGTTTTTTTTCTATGTTCAGCAACTGCATATCTGTGTTATTGTAATAACATACTGAACTTTGATTGGTTGGGTAACCATAGAAACCAAAATGCTAGCCAGTTGCAGGCCAGCCACTATCGATTGGATCTGCCCTCCTGACCCCTTTAAAACTAGGATGCAGAGCGATATCCAAGCCTTCTTGCTGCCTTCTGTTTTCTTGCTTGAAGCAGTTGGGACCCTGCTGTCTTGAGCAGAGACAGTATTCTCCTGGGTCACTGAGAGCCAAGACTTCATCTACCACACTTTTTAAGGACACTTTTGCACTTCAAAATTCTAACTAAGGACTCAAGGTAGACTTTTAACCTCAGAGTTTAAAGTATAGGTTTTTTTATGTATATTTTCCTTTTATTTTCAATATCCTGTAACCAATCTACAAATTATTTTGTCTTTTTATTTACTGTTTTCTTACTAATTTAATTAGTAAAGCCTTTGGCTTATTTTGAAATAATTCTGCCTATGTTGTTTGTGTGTGTGGCTGCCTGGGTAAAAGTTGTTCAAATGATACCATGCCAGTGCAACTGTTTTAAGGGCTGAAATACTACCAAAAGTGAAGTTCACTAAGGACTTCATGACAAAAGGAGGGGAGGAAATAAGAAAGGTATCAAGAGGAGCATGTGGGGTTTTGAACAGAGTGCTGCATTTCTTCGGAAATACACAGTAATAGGGTGTACAAGGCCACCCCCCGAAGCCTATACACACCTGTGGCTTTCTGGTTTGTGGTACAGTGGCTGAGCAAGTTCTATCCCAGGAACGCAGATCTGAGACTGTATAATATCCCCCTCACATGGAGAAAGGGTATCTCTGACCACATTCTCCCCCACCCTGTCATGAGAAGGATTTTTGCTGTGACACAGAGAATCCCACCCCATGGGAGTGGACTTGTGACACCTCACACCTCTGCCCCAATGCCTTTGTACCCTCCCTATCAGGATGAAGGTTGTTACAGTTTATGAATCAAACACTGCAGGAGATAACAAATTGCTAAAGAGAAGACTTCATTTGTGTTGAACTTGGTCCCACATTCCTTAATGTGAAATTTGATGACATTTTGTATGTTTTTTTTTTTGGGGTGGTGCTTTTATCAGTCAAGTGCTATAAATTATGGCCTTGGGGCCTGAAGCAGTGCACCCCAGGCTGCTGCAGGAACTCAGGGAGGTTCTGGCTGCACCCCTGACTGCCCATTACAACTGATCACTGAATACAGGGGAGGTGCAAAGAGAATGAAAAACAACAGACATGGTTCCGATACACAAGGGGGGGATAGGAAGGATCCAGGGAAATACAGGCCGGTAAGCCTTACCTCAGCAGCTGGCAAGGTAATGGGGACACTTGTCAATGAAAGGATTGGGGATTACCTGGAAGCCAGTGGGCTACAAAAACCAGAGACAACATGGGTTCACCATGGGTAGGTCCTGTCAGACCAATCCGATCAAATTCTTTGATGAGGTAACTAGGGTGGTAGACCAGGGAGGGGTGGTGGATGTGGCCTGTCTGGCCTTCAGGAAGGCCTTTGTTACCATCCCACATAGGAGGTTGGTAAAGAAGCGGAGTAGCCTGGGGATGGGGAGAAAAATAGAGAAATGGGTGTAAAATTGGCTTAGAAATAGGAGTCAGATGGTGGTGGTGAATGCTCAAAGGAGGGAAGGGTGACCAGTGGGGTGCCACAGGGGCCTGTGCTGGGACCAGAGCTTTTTAACATCGATGTCAGCGATATTACAGAAGGTTTGGGAGAGAGAGTATGCCTGTTTGCAGATGATACAAAACTCAGTAACAGGGTGGACATACTGGGGGAGGTGGACAAGATGAGGGCTGACTTGGGGAAGTTGGAGGAGTGGTCCAGGAGGTGGCAACTAAGGTTCAATACTAAGAAATGCAGAATCATGCACCTGGGGAACAGAAACCCAGGTGCAGAATACATACTTGGGGGGAGGTGCCGGACACCACAAGGGAGGAGGGAGACCTAGGAGTAATTAATACTGATGACCTTAAGATGATAAAATAATGTGGGAAAGTGGTGGGAAAAGCAAATCAAATGCTCAGATGCATAGGAAGGGGGATCACCAGCAGGAGGAGAGAGGTGCTTCTCCCTTGTATTTATCACTGGTACGACTGCACCTCCAATATGGTGTGCAGTTTTGGAGGATCTATCTCTGCATGAACAAGGACAGGTTGGAGGCGGTGCAGAGGAGGGTTACCAGGATGATGCTGCATATGCAGGGGATGTCCTATGAGGAGAGACTTTGGGAACTTAACCTGTACTCCATGGAGGACAGGAGAAGAAGGGGGAATATGACTGAGACATTTAAATATTTGATGGGGATTAATAAGGCACAGGTGGAGAGTCTGTTTCAATGGAGCACAGTTTCTAACACTAGGGCACAGTAAGAAATTGCTGGGGGCAGGGTCCGGGAAAACGTGACGAAGTTCTTCTTCACTGAGAGGATGCTGAATGACTGTATTAGTTTGCCGGAGGAGGTGGGGGTTGGCAATGATCACGCAATTCAAGCATGTATGGGATAAGTATATGGGTATACTGGCAATGGGAGGGATAGGTTTGAGGGCCCCCCCAGTAGATGGATTCTACTTGGGGGTTTTCATGGGCAGACTAGATGGGTCACTTGGTTTTTATGTGCTGGCTACTTCTATGAATCTATTAAATCTGTGAAGTGCTTTTTATAAAGAAATCCAGAAAAGCTTAAAAGGATGAAGCTCTCTTCTTTTTGAAGTTAATTTTTTGATTAGCATTTTTTAACAGCAGGATACATAGATCAACAGTGTTAAGTGAACACAACAGGGTACATGGTACATCAAACATTTCAGAGTCCACAGAGGTTCAGTAAGTACTGTCTCAGTTTAGGGGCCAGTCAGCTACCTCAGAAGTACAGAGGAGTGTCTGACCATCAGAACACTGAACATTTATTACCATCAGATAGAGCATAAGTACATTTGTCATACCCAGATGGGTATTTCCCAGTATCCATAGCATAGGGGTCAGTAATCCGTGTGTGCGTTGGGGGAGGTATGGTGCCCAGCAGGCCTGGCACTTTCCCAAGGAGTTTGCAGCTATGTGGGATAGCCTGTCAAGGGTTGCTACTTGGCTAAGACCTGACAGCAGCTCCTGATAGGAAGGAACTTCCTGGGTATACCATTTGCACTAAGAAACCACTTGGCTTGCATGCTGAGCAATGCCAACCATCTGTGCCCAGCTGCTTGGCTGGCTGATGTTATGTGATCCCCCCCATGTCAGTGCCACCCCTGTTTCCACCATTGGGGGCACTGTTGTAGCAGACAGTACTATGTCCTCCTCCTGAGGCCAATGGGTAATGGCTCCAAATTGTACCCTGAACCCCATGGGACCAGAAGATAGGAGTGAAGCTCAAGACTTGAACCTGGGTCTCCCATGTGGAAGGTTAGTGCACTAACAACCTGTGCCACTGGGACAGTCCTCCGGGCATGGCGCCCGTGGCTTTGATGGCTGTGAGCAGGGCAAGTGGTGATCCAAGCTGCTTTATCTGGTCAGATGGTGGAAGGGGTTAAACAAGAGAAAATGGCCAGCCTGCTGTGAGTGACATCAGGGTCCCCTTGCTCAGCTCACAGCCATCAAAGCCACGGGCCCCATGCCCCGAGGACTTCACCAGGATTCTATCAAGCAAGGTAATGGGGATGGGATTGGGAGGTCATGGTAGGAAACAGCCTGAGGACTGGGTGGACGCTGGTGGTGGGGGGGGGGACAAAAAGCCAGATAAATAAAAGAGTTGGGACTAATAATCGGTGCATGCAATGGCTTGGCAAGCCTTCTCTAATGACACCGGTGCATGCATTCATGATGTTCAGGCTCTGTTACTGTAATGCCCTCTACCTCAGGGTCAATGATGGTACCCTTCAGTGCCTGCAGTTGATGCAGAAGGCTGGGGTTAGGTTAGGTTAGGTTACTGACAGGCCTTCTGTAACCCGGATGCCACCTCCCAATGGGCTACTACCTCTGCCTGCTTCCCTGACTGCAGGTTGAGGGGCCTGGGTTCTACAGTGTTACTATTGCCATGGTGCGTCCACCCAGAGAAAGTTTCAAGTGGGTTGGATGGTAAACTAGCACAATCCTCTGGGAAGTTGTACTCACCCACAGCCCCGACCAGTGGACCCACACATGAAGTTGTACCTGACACTTTACTTGACATTCAAAGAAACAATTACTGGTGAGCGCTAGTAATACCCTCACAGTTATTTCTCTTACCAGCAGGATCTGGATTCCTCGAATGCCCTGCACACCTGGAAAGGAAAACCTGACAACAACAGTGATACACCTTTATACCTTTCCAATCCCTGCCCCAAGTAATAATATGCACAGCAAGCAAATCAGCATTCAAACAGTAAATTGATTTACTGGGGGATGTTAACAGGGGATGGGCAGGAAAATCAATGGTTACTTCAAAGAAAGTAATCAGCTTGGATGGTAGCTCTGACATTTACAAACACCCACCCCTGATTTAATTCAGATAGTGCAATCTGGGTATCCAGGTTTTAAGTTGCTGCAGGCCTGAGCATTGCTGTGGGGTGGCCGATGTTTCAGCTGGTTGGAGCCCTTAAATGAAATATTGGTTATTTTACTTTTATCTGTAGCGACATTCAGCAGTGCTTTAAAACTAAAAGAAACTGTAATCCCCAGGCCCGATGGCCTCCAAATACAGTCAAACCACAACATGAACTTTGAAAACAGATCAGATGACCACAAACACTTTAATCTTGGTTTCAGGGCTAAGACCCTGAGATTGCTCACAGTATGAGGACGAGCAGAGATGATGGCTGCAGTCAGGCTAGATTCTTTCTTGCTAGGAATGAACATGGGACCTGGGCTGACATGACTCACCTCTACTTCATGGCCTTTCCCTTCAAGGTTGCTGCAGACCTTGCGATTCTTCTCTCCACAAGGGCTGACTCCCTGATCTAGTCTTTAGCCAGGCTGGTGCTTCAGTTCTGCAATGACACCAACCCAGCACATGCAGCTCAGTCTCTGATGCAGTTTACGATGCACACTCAGCTTACTCACTTCTGGGCTTGCGGTTTCTCTACTGTAAGCTGGATACAACTCAGGCAGGTCCTCCCCTTTTTTTCTCTGATACGTGGTAGGAGACAACTGCAGAGGTTGCAGGCTCCACTTCTTTTACAGGAGTCTCTTAATCCTCACAGCAACTTCTCAAAATCTGAAATAGTCAGACAGACTTTACTTGTCCAGTGGACTGCTTTCTCACACAACTCAGGGCTGACAGAAAGAAAATTAACTTTTCTGCTTCCAAGGCAGTCCACACGGGCCATGCAGGGAGGCTAGCAAGCCTTTTCTCTGCATCTCTTAGCTAAGTCACACAGTCTCCTCTTTCTTGAGAGCTCAAGTTGATCTCTCTCTTCAAAAACAGTTCCTGACTCAGAAGACTGTGATCTCTGTACTCCAGTTGGCTGCCCAAACTGTCAGTCACAGTCCCAGAGCTCCGACTGGTCAGAAAGGGGCACCAAGAGAAAAGTCTACAGTTTCTCCCAGAAATCACTGTAACAAGGCTCCATTAAGACCCATGAAGTTCCGACTGGTCCAACTGCAAAGTCCAGGATCAAACATGGTGGCTTCCTTACTTGACAAGAGTAAACAGTCCATATTTACAGTTCATTTTAAACATAAATGTTTGGGTTTAGCAATAAACAATCACAGCACTCAATAGAGCTTCATGTACACTGGTAAGCAACTGTACAATGAAACACATCAGGACATAGTCCGGTCTGTCACAGGCTTGGATTTCCCGGACTCAGCACAGGCTATTCACTGCAGTGATATGGCTGAGCCTTTTAAAGTGGCAATGTAGTGGCATCCATTCGCACACTCATGCAGGAACCGGGATTACAGCAATACTTCACACTGGACAATACTTACAGCACTGGGCTTGGCCAGGATCTTAAAGACAGAGCACCATCTGGGACCCTCTTCTGTCAGAAGAACATTGCGAGGTCCAGGGAGACAATTAAGGTAAGCCCACCATTTGGGGGATGGATTACACTTCCTAAGTCATGTCATGTGACCCCAGTCCTTCATGAACTGCCCTGGCTGCCAGGGAAGTAGTGCATCCCCTTGTTATTTATTTATTTATGTACTGAAAAATTCAGAGATTACTTTTTGAGCACAAGTGCACATTTACAAAGGTTCCACATCAAATACGTAGTCACAAAAAAAATTACAAGTACAAAAAGCAGTTCCAGAAGAAATGCAGTTGAGTCAGGCTCAAAATACTTAAGACAGAACAATTACATACAGTTTTGCAAAAATTCATACAGATTGTCATATTAAAGAGTCACAGGATAGGTACAGAGAGAAACAAAACAAAACAGTTTAATAGTTACAGTTGGATTGGACTGCAAGGGCAGATTGCAAAGATCTCTTAAATGGATTACTCTTGGGGAGATTCACCAGTGTATCAGGCAGTTTGTTTAACCAGATAGTGGCCCTGGCAGCAAATGACCGCTTGCCCAGCTGAGTACACCAGAGAGGAGACTTAAGGACATTCCTGGCCATGTTCCTGGTGCTTTACTGGTTGGAGACAGTATGGAAGTAATTTGTTAGAGCAGGGCATGTTAGGCCCTGGAGCACCTTTTTGGCTAGCAAACAGGTCTGGAGTTGTATTCTGCAGGGTAAAGGTTAGTGAGTATGTAAAGAGTACAACTTTGAGTGCAGTTATCTGTACCACGTGCTATGTGGCACACCTTATTATAGATCAGTTTTACTCTACCACCATGTCACAAGCAGCTGCATAGACAGGGAGGTCATTATCTATAAGTGACAGAATGGAGTTGGCCACAATAAGGCATGTAGCATCCCCAGTGAGACTGTTCTGGTTATGGTACAGGGCACCTAGTCTTCTGTTAACTATGGCCACCAGATTGTCAAAATGGGGGCAAAAGATAAGGTGTCATCCACAGTTACTCCTAGGTATTTGAAGGTCTCCACCTGTTCAAGAATTTGTCCCTGGCTATTCTGTCTCCTACACAATGGAGACCCATAGGAGGGTGGCCCAGGACCCCACAGGGGAAGGAAACAACTCCTGTTGGGGGACTCAATTGTTAGGGGTGTAGAACTGGGGGAGGAAGGGGAAAGTGGGGTAAGGTATCTGCCCAGTGCCAAGGCTTGGAGGGACAGGAAACAAATCCTCAGGATCGTGGGAGCAGTGGCAAGGGGGAAGGAGCTGGATGTCATTATCCACCTAGGGACGAATGACCTGGCTGATAATGGGATCAGAGCAGTGCAACAGGAGTTTGTGGAGTTGGGGAGGGGCCTTAGACAAGTAGCACACACAGTAACTTTCTCGGAAGTGCTACCTGTCTATGGCATGGATGAGGCTAGGGCACTCCACACCATGGGATTCAATGACTGGTTGAAAAGCTGGTGCAGAGCTCAGGGATTTGGCTTCATTGGGAACTAGGGCTCCACCTGGAGGGATGCAGGCCTATACAGGTGCGATGGTCTGCATCTATCCTGGAGGGGAACCAGGATCCTAGGTGATAGGTTTAAATGCTTCAGTGGCAAGCATTTAAACTAACCATGGGGGGGAGGCACTGAAGAGGAGAAGGGAAATCCTAGCCCCACCCCAAAAAAAATCAGGGTAATTAGTGAGGTAAACACCAAAATAGAGCAGTCAATAGGGAGAAGGGCTGGGGTAAATGGAGAAAAAGACAAAGGCAGTAGGGACAAGGATGGGGCAAAAAGAAATAAAGCCATAAAAAAAAATGGAGGGTAATGAGCACCAATGCCCGTGGGCTAGGTTAAAAACTCCCTGAAATGGTGGCCTTGACGGAAGAGGGATGCCTGGATATTGTGGCAGTCACAGAAACATGGTACACAGAGAACCATGACTGGGATGTCAACATACCAGGGTACACAATCTACAGGAGGGACAGGGAGGGAAGAAGAGGAGGAGGAGGAGCTCTCTATGTAAGGGAAGAGATAAAAGCAACATAACTAAAGGGTAAACAGGGAGGAGAGGAGGCACTGTGGCTCACCCTGGAGACTGGAAATGGCTCCACAATCCGCACAGGGGTTGTATACAGACCCCCATCACAGGGAGAGGAAATGGACAATGAAATGATAGAAGGTATCCTTGGGATGGCAGAGAAAGGGGAGATATTGCTGATGGGGGACCTGAATATGCCAGATGTTGACTGAAGTACCTTTGCTGCAGCCACATCCAAGAGCAGGGCCATTCTCAATGCCCTACAGGGGGCATGCCTCAGACAGCTAGTTTTGGAACCCACTCAGGAGACAGCAATCTTGGACCTGGTGCTCTCATATGGGGATGGAGAGAGGATCTCTGATCTTGAAGTGGGTAGCCATCTGGGAACAAGCGACCACCAAACAATGTGGTTCACGATAAACTTAGCTGTAGAGTCAAGCCACACAAAAGTGAAGGTACTGGACTTCAGAAGGGCTGATTTTTTCAAAATGGGAGAGTGCCTCAGAAAAGCACTAGCAAACAGGCAAGAAGGCGGGGTGCAGCAACAATGGGGAAACATCAAAACCGCCATCACAGAGGCAACAGGTCTTTGTGTGAAGCAAATAAACAAATCAAAACGAAAGAAAAAACCACTATGGTTCTCAAAAGAAGTGGCGGAGAAGGTAAGGGAAAAAAGATAGCATTCAGGAAATATAAGGAAACACAGAAGGAGCAAGACAGAGAACTGTACCACTTAAAGCAGAAGGAAGCGGGTAAGGCAGTCAGAATAGCAAAGGCCCAAACTGAGGAAAAGATAGCCAACTCAGTTAAGAAGGGGGATAAAACCTTTTATAGGTACATTAGGGAGCAAAGAAAGACTAAGGCAGGAATACTGAGGCTGAACAAAGGAAGGTGGTTGGGCAGAGAGCGACAGTGAAAAAGCAGGGATACTGAACGAATACTTCTGCTCAGTATTCACAATGGAAAAGCAGGGGGAAATACCTAATCTGGTCAATAGAAGCACTCTGGATAGGGGGGTTGATATTAGTCCTTTCATAGAAGAAAAGGTTCTGAAAGAACTTTTAAAACTGAAGGTGGACAAAGCAATGGGGCCTGATGGGATTCACTCCAGAATTTTAAAAGAACTAAGGGAAGAACTAGTAACACCACTGACTTCCCTTTTTAATAAATCATGGGAGGATGGGGTGGTACCTGAGGACTGGAGGAGGGAGGATGTGATTCCCCTTCACAAAAGTGGGAGCAAGACAGAGGCAGGAAACTACAGACCCGTCAGTTTGACCTCAGTGGTAGGGAAAATGATGGAATCACTTCTGAAGGAAAGAACTGCTGAGTACCTAGAGGCCAGTGGGGCACAGAACCCAAGGCAGCATGGATTCACAGCAGGAAGGTCATGTCAGACAAATCTAATTGATTTCTTTGACTGGGTGACCAAAGCAGTAGACCAGGGAGGGGATGTGGACATGGCCTACCTAGACTTTAGCAAGACATTTGACACAGTCCCGCACAAAAGATTAATAAACAAATTAGCCAGCCTGGGAGTGGGTCCTAGGGTGGTAGCCTGGGTAAAACACTGGTTGGACAACAGGACACAGCAGATAATAGTAAATGGAGTCCACAGTGAAGAAAGGAGGGTCACTAGTGGGGTACCGCAGGGTTCAGTACTGGGGCCGGTCCTTTTTAATGTCTTTATAAGTGACATTGCAGAGGGACTGGAAGGGAAAGTATGTCTCTTTGCAGATGACACAAAGATCTGCAACAGGGTTGATACACAAGTTAGGGTGGAAAGGATGAAAAGGGACTTGGCAAGGTTGGATGAATAGTCAAATGTATGGCAGCTTAGATTCAGTGCAAAGAAGTGCAAAGTAATGCACCTGGGAAACAAAAACCCAGAGGAAGGGTACACAATGGGGGGGTGAGACACTGACAACAAAAATGGAAAGGGACCTGGAGGTAGTCATATCAGATGACCTAAAGGTGGTCCAGCAATGTGAGAAGGCAGTAAGGAGGGCTGGGGGGATACTGGGATGCACAGGGACAGGCATCACCAGTAGAAAACAGGAAGTTGTTGGCCCTCTGTACAGACAGTTGGTAAGACCACATCTGGAGTACTGTGTACAGTTCTGGAGACCCCATCTCCGCAAAGACAGACAGGGTGGAGGCTGTCCAGAGGGCAACCAAAATGATGCAGGGTCTGCATCAGAAGACATATGAAGAAAGACTAAAGGAACTAAAGATGTATAGCCTTGAGGAAAGGAGGGAGAGGGGAGACATGATAGAAACTTTCAAATACCTCAAGGGAATCAACAAAGTCCAAGAGGGTGGCATCTTTCAGAAAAAGAGATGTGCAAAAACAAGGGGGCACAATTTGAAGATAGAGGGGGACGGCTCAGAGGTAATGTGAGGAAGTATTTCTTCACAGAGAGGATTGTGGATACATGGAACAGCCTTCCTGAGGAGGTCATAGAGTCAAAAACAGTGGGGGAATTCAAGAATGCGTGGGACAGACATAAGGCAATTCCAGTGGGGGATAGGAGGAAGTAGGCTGTTGGTTAACTAGGATCTGCAGCTTACCCGTTAGGTAGGGAAATGGGCAGACTAGGTGGGCCAAGCGGTCCTTATCTGCCATCAAATTCTATGTTTCTATGGATGACAAAGGATGGAACTTTCCTCTTCTGTGGGAGGCTAGAGAAGAGCACGGTCTTCATTTTTTGTAGCTGAGGACCAGTTTGTCGTTGAACTGAAGTTACTTTGTAGAGCGGTGGTGCGGCTGTCAAGGTCAGGGTTTTTGGAACTGATGACAGCATCATTGGCATAGAGGAGTACATTGGCTCTCTGACAGGCATCAGGCAGTTGATTTACGAAGAGGAGTGGGCCCAAGATGGAGCCCTGGGGGACACCAATAGATACTCCGCTAATGTCAAAGATTTATTGATCTTCACATGCTGGAAGCAACTGGTGAGATAGCTATGGAGCCAATCATCTGTGTTCCATAGCAAACCCAAGCCAAGGAGTTTGTCAAATAGGAGCTTATGGTTGACCAAGTTGAAGGCCTTAGTAAGGTTGGTATATATAGCTCCGATGAGGTCACCATTGTCAAGGGCCTCATGAACATAGCTGGCATATTCAGACAGTGCTATACACTGTATTTTTCAAGGCATGTGACAGGTTGGTCAGATGCTGTTCTCTCAAGGGCCTTGGACAGGTTGAGTTATTAACCTATAAGGCCCTACATGGGCTGGGCCTGGGCTATCTGGCAGAGCTCCTGTCTTCTTACCAGCCCTCCCACCCTTTCTGCTTCACTGAGGTGTGCCTCCTATCTGTTCCCAGATCAATAGTCAGGGGATTGCGCCTTTGAAGTAGCCGGTCCTCATTTGTGGAATTCGTTCCCTAGAGCCTTGAGGGATGCCCCTCAGTAGAGGCCTTTAAAAGCAGTCATAAAACCTACCTCTCATATGTTACTATATTATATATTTTATATTTGAAAACCATAGATCCATCAATCTTACTTCCATGGTAGAGAAACTGATGGAGACACTAGTCAAAGAAGATCTAGTGGAATACATGGAGAAAAACAGTCTTCAGAATGGTAAGCAGGATGGATTCATGACAGAGGTCTTCTCAGACCAACCTGATTGTATTCTTTCAACAAAGCCCAAAAGAGGAGCCATGCCACAGTGTAACTGCAGTTGGTGCAGCCAGGCAAGGGCTGGGTAGCCCCAAAATTGATCTGAAAAAGTTTCAAAGCCAGGCTGCACTTGGGAAGGTGATGAAAAATACATTGGCTGCATGAAGTTCAGGCTGTGAGAAAATGTTATTGCTTCTGGCACAAACAGCAAAATAAAGTAGCTTGAACACTACATGCAACTAAACCACCAAGACCAATTTGTTGATTTAATTGCACAAGGTGTTCGAGCTGCTTTATATTGTTGCTTGTGCTAAAAGGCAATAAAATGTTCTCACAGCCTTAACTTTATTCAGCCCAGTGTATTTTTCATTATCCTGCTGAATGCAGCCAAGCTTTGGAACTTTTTCTGATAGTATTCTTTGACTGGGTAACCAAGGTGGTTGATAAGGGCTTCACAGTAGATTTATCCTACTTCGACTTCAGCTAGGCATTCAACTCAATGCCACATCAAAGGCTGTTGAAAAAGGTGTCTGGGAATAGCTAGGGAAATAGTAAGGTGGCTTGGTAGTTGGTTGGAGGGGAGGAAGCAAGAGAGTTGTGGTGAATAGGGCCATATCAGAGGACAGAGAAGTCACTAGCAATGTCACAGGGATCTATTCTGGGCCCAGTCCTCTTCACTGTGTTCATCAGCGACATGGGAGAGGGAATCCAGGGCAGGCTGGGTCTATTTGCAGATGACACTAAACTCTGTGGTAGGGTAGATAACATGAAGTGGATAAGGGAGTTGCAGAGAGACCTGCAAAAGCTGAAAAATTTGTCCAAAGTTTGGCAGCAGAAATTCAGTGCCAAAAAGTGCAAAGTAATGCAGTTAGGAAACACAAACCCCAGAACAGCGTACTGAAGGGGGGGGGGGTTAAGTCAGACACAATGTCAGAGAAAGGGACCTAGGAGTCATCACTCGGGACTCCCTTAAACAAATAAGCCAATGTAATAAGGCCTTTTGCAAGGCTAACAGGATGTTATCTTGCATTGGTAGAGGGTTTGACAGTAGAAGGCAGGAGGTACTGTTACCACTGTATAAGTTGCTGGTGAGGCAACACTGGGAGTACTGTGCCAGTTCTGGAGTCCCTACCTAAAAAGGGACAGGGACAGGCTAGAGAAGGTACAGTGTAGGATGACCATGATGATTCAGGGCCAGGATTGCAGACTCTATGGGATCAGCTGAAGACACTGAACATGTATTCACCTGAAACTGGAATGGAGAGGGGGGCTATGACAGAGACCTTCCTGAAGGAAATTAACAAGGTGGACTGTAAGGAACTATTTATCGGGAACAGAGAAGATAAGACAAGGAGTAATGAGTGGAGGCTAATGGGGGGGGGGGCTGAAAAAGTATGTGAGAAAGTATTATTTTACAGAAAGAGTGGTTGAGCCATGGTAGAGGTGGTGGGTGCCAAAACCATAAATGGCTTCAAACATGACTCAAATAGAGTCATGGGGATATTAGCTACTTAGCAGTAAGTGGGGATGGAAACACAGATAAAAGGGTGAAGAGTGTAAGTGAAGACCCCACAGAGACAACAAATCCTGGGGTATGATAAGGTAACAGGGTCGGACTGGATGGACCATTGGCCTTTTTCTGTCATCATCATCATCTATGTTACGGTTTCTTTTTATACAACATTTATATATTTTATGATGTGCTTATTTAGTTGTATTTTGAATCATGTTCTGTGCTGAAGTTTTAATCTGTGATTGTTTATTCAATAAACTATTGTATGGTGCCCTGACCCTCTGGGGAAATGTACCTTATAAATAAAATACTACTACCTGTACTACTACAATTTCTCATCCAAAGGATGACACCTTAACAGGACAGCATCCTCTTGTACCACATGTCAGTATCTGTATTGGGTATTAGCCCAAGTTCCTGGTGTGGGACTAGAACCCATAACCTTCCAATCTGATCTGCGAAGAAGTGAGCGTACAACCTGCTGCACCACTGACATGGGTATAATTGACATCACAAATGGTCTTTTTTCTCCCAGAATGTTTAAATGCAGCTTCTTAAGGTTCTCTGGCAGTTTCACCTGCAGCACACATCATTTGTCCATCCAGCCTGCCTGAAAACTCTGGATGGTGTTAGGTTACAGACTTCCAATATTTGTTCAGTGGTTAATTCATCCAGTAAAGGACTGTCTGTACTGCTTTTTAAATTGAAGCAGTTCCATACTGGCTCCAGTTCACTCCAGGCTGTTATTTACTGGCATCCTTGTTTTTGTTTCCACCTGGACATATATATGTGTAACTGGGGGGGTTCCTGGATGACCAGAAGCCCCTCCCATCCTGCTTCCATTATGTTTTCATAAAAAAGTGTTTGTACATGGGGACTAAATAATGGGATTTCATTGGTAGAAACCCTCCATTCTGAAATTCTGGCTATGCCCCTGACATAGTAAATTCTCTTTTCCATCATTATTTTTGTTTTGTTGCAAGATTCCGCTAACGTCTTTGTCAGCAGAAGATCCAAATCGTGCTAAAGTAGTGGCTGTTCTTACCTTCAGTTGGACTGGGAGGATTAGCTAGTCCGCTGTCCTGTGTGTTAATCTACAAATTCTTGACCATGGTGCAATCCTGGATTGTCTTAGAAGTACCATATCCCATTTTTGGACTTTCAAGAAATATTTTGTTTTATTTCTATATGTCATGGATATTACAATATTTTTCCAGAAATCTGTCCATAAGTGCAATAGATCATTTTCCTGAAGATAATTTTTCAGGGATACAAGCCACCCAGATGGCTTTACAGATTTTTCTCATTTTATTTTCACTTGTAAACAAAGTAGCAGCAATAAAGTTTTTTTTTTGTTTTGTTTTTTTTACTAATTATTAATCTTAGCCAATACGACATTACCTTCAGTTTTATATGGGTGGAAATTTCTACTTTGCCCAATGTGGCCCTGACAAGATAAGCATGTGTTGCCTGCAGGACCCTCAACAAAGATCTATATAATATAGACAATGGGACTTCTAAATCTTGTCTATTTGCCTCCCCCAGACCTCAGAACCATAAAGAAGAACTGGCCTGATCTTCATGTCCCCTCCTTTCAGTGCTGCATTAAGTACATTACTGTACCACCGTACAGTATTTTATGTTAAATTTAAGTAATGCATTGGTAAAGTGTCTTCCCTTGCTTTCTGGCATGTAATATGTTTAGTCCATTTATAATTATATCACAGTTTTACCCCAAGATAAACATAATATTTAACTGTTTCAATTTTAGTTTTTCCCAAGAAAAAGTTTTTGATCAATTTGCCCCAAATATCCAAGAAAATGTTTTTTGATCAACTTGCCCCAATATCATTGCTTTTGTTTTATTTAGATTTATATTTTAATTCACATTTTTTACATAATATACAGTACTAAATGTATTTATTTTATGTTGTAAACCCAATGTTGATAATGAGAAAATATCACGTCATCAGCATGAACCAAGACAGGCCACACTATATTATTTTAGGTGAATAAAAATTTGCATCTGAAATATTTCCAATTAAACTGTTCACATCTGTATTGAATAAACAGGGTGCCAAAAGGCACCTTTTACTTACAGGGAACTCACAAGAGAAGTTACCACTGTTATATCGAATAGCTGTATCATTTTTGGAACACAACCGGATAACAGGTCATAAAGCTTTTTCCATAACAGCTCTCTAGTAGGAGACTCAAACATGGAAGCAAAATCTGTAAAGAGGGCATATAACTTCATCTTGCACAACTTCACATACATTTCAGTCAAATGATGCATTACAAATATCTAATCAAAGTTGTAAAATTTGGCCCGAAAACCACCCTAGAACTGGGAAATAATACCATCACCATATAACCACTTCTGTAACTTGGTCAGCAGCACTTTGTATGTAATTCAGTGAAATGTGGAGATGGCCACTTAATTACTTACAATAAAATTGCCAGAAACCAGCCTGAGATTAGGTCATGTTCTTTTTGCATCTTCTTGCAATGTCTTTTAAAAAGGGAATGTGTTGCCGGCCTGGTGGTGCTGAGGGCTGAGGCCCTGGATGCCTTACCTCGTGCCACGTCGGTGACCCGGGTTCGGGAATGGACTTGGGTCATCGAGGAGCCGGCATGATGGGAAGAGGGGAGCAGGATCGAGCTGCCTAACGGTGGCTCTCCTCTCATGGGCGGGGTATCACCCTCCTGCAGTCACGCAGTCTCAAGGTGGCAGTCCGGTGGTGGCGTAGGTGGGTAATGGGCAACTGGTAGGGTTGGACATCCCATAGTGTGTGACACGCGTGTGCCTCCACACACGCGTGCTGACACCAAGGGCGTGAGAGTGGGCAAAAATGGGGGAAAAATGGCTACACAAATACTTAAATAAAAGGAATGTAGCGCCCTCTCTCGCCCTGAAATGGAACACTCCACATTAATGCTGTTACATTAGATGAAAACTGTACATAGGATAAGATGTCCGGTGGTTCGGCATGCTGATTGGCTGAAATCATGTAATTTATAATACAGGTTATATATTACTATACTGGTTCAGCCAATAGGGCCATGCTATTTGAGATTCCATATTGCAAAAGATTTATTACCCGAGACACATTTAGGATGAGATTTCCATAAGGATTCGGCTTGGTCCAGACACTCGGGGCAGAATTTTCAAAGGAGGGTAGACACAGATGCAGTGCATGTTACACCTGCATCTGTGCCTACCTGAGTAGGCCAAAACTTGGGATCCTCCTTTTCAAAGGGTCCTGGATTTTTGTGACAGTTTCCAAGATTTGCAGCAGTTTGTGTAAACAAGCAAACAAAAAAAAAAGCCTGTCAATGCGAATGCTTGATTGCAGTGTAATGGAGCTTTAAAGGGAACATAGACAGTCTGTAATTTAAATCAACTGTTTCTGGTGTTTTCAGTTCATTACTGGTGTGCTATTAACATATTTGATGCTATTATATTTGCATTCTGCATGCTGAGTGTTCCCCCCCCCTTTGTTTAGTGCTTTCAAAGAGATGCTCTCTTGATCCCTGTTTATAATTAGGGGAAACTACTAAAAGTGTGTGTGTGTGGGGGGGGGGGAGCATAAGCAGGGAGGGTCTATGAGGCTTGATGTTCATCTTCAAAGCCTGATGATGACATCTGTTAACTGGCTAATGGGTGGAAAACTGTAATAGGTGAGGCTGCATCCTCTAAACTACAAAGTTTACACCCATCAGCCAGCTCAACACTGTCATCAGCCCTCTTAGCTCTGACTTTTAAGCAGTGATGAAAGTGAACTGGAACGCAGAGGAACTCTGTTCCTGTACCTTTTCTGCAGCTGGAATGGAGTTCCTGTACTTCTTCCCATTGACAATGGAACTGAAATTATTAAACCAGCAATACAATGACAGTTTCTGGGCCTGTGACCTGAAATCATGGTTTCCATAACATTTGACTTACACAACGTTATTTTCCTAGAAATACTTCAGTATCTCTAATTGCATCTACTAGTGTTTAAACAGATAGATGCGTCTTCACACAGCTATCCTTCAGATTGAGCATCTTCATTCCGCATTTCATATTTGCCAGTGCCTGAGTTCCTGTACTTTTTATCTACCACTTGCACCACTGCTTTTAAGTAGCAAGCCTCCTGCATTTCTACATCCACTGGCTTTTACAGGAAACAGTTGACACTACCTGAGCACTATCAATATGTGCATGTTGCGAATGCATGCAAACAAATATAAAAATGACATAAGCATAATTTGTTTGAAGCAAGCAGTGCATCTGAAGTGCTGATGCTGGTAAGCCACCTATTAGTGTGGTCTACCAATGGCAAATCTTCTAACACAGTTACATTCAAAACAGGATTCACAGGTTTGAAAATTATGTCATTGTCTCTCTGTTTACTTGAGTTGGGAGGGGAGTGGGTATACAGTAAGACATGCCAGGGTGTGTAATTACTGGTCAATTACTGCACGCCTCGGTGTGTTGTTAGGCATGCGGTGTATGTGCTGAGTGCCTTTAAACACACAAAAGTGCAATTATCAACCATAATTAAATATCCCTGAAATGTCGTATTGCAATTATAACATGGGTTCTACTTAACATGTTTATTAATTTTTTCATGATTTTCTTTATTGTTTTCTGTCAAAAATACGAGCAGAAGACAAAAACACAATTAGTTCCAGTTGAGGTGTACTGATACTGTAGCACAAGCTGGTGCACAGGCTAAACAACCACAGGAGTGTAATGGCAAGATAATTACACTTGTGTACTTGTCTCTTAGCCAATCAGAGGGCTAGAATGTTCTTATCCATCTTATAAGCCAAAACAAATTAACTGACAATCCCAGTCTTACAGTGCTCAGCGTGCTGCTAAAGTATAAACAGAGAAATAATAGGCACCACATTTTGTCAAAAGATCAACTTTATAAAAACAAAGTTGGTGAACAGATAGCGGCAGCAGTAAAACACATATTTAAACAATTTTACAAAGTTACATTTCTCTAAAATATAACATTGGCTAAGTACTTTCTTCATCTGCCCCCCCATATATAATTTACACATATACTAATTACCAAGCAACAGAATAAAATATAAAGGTTATAAAAAATAATTACAGTAATACTTGTACATTTACTTATCAGATAAAAAAATTATACAGTCTTAACATACTAATATAACAAATATCATTTTTAATAAATTTCATTATCAATAGCATATGACTAAATTATCTCTATTTTTTTAAAAAAAGCAGACTGTCCATTTTTATATAGTGCAGTCATTTTATATCATAAGTAATTATTTCATTTATTAGGGATTTTTATCAGCACCTTATTTATTGTGTGCCTGTTGTATGTCTGTATTTATGTCAAATCCAGCAGTTTCTTGTGCTTTCATCAAAGCATCCCAGCATTTGACCAAAACTGCAGGCAAATCTACCCTGGATTTGTCTATACTGGGCCCCCTTTCGAAAGGTCTGGTGCATGTCTGAAACAGGGAATAAACGTGGCAGCAATATGAGCATTAAAGGCATTCCACTGTTTCCCACTCTTCTATCATTCCGCCTGGGAAAAAAAACAACACTTTCTAATAACATGAACTCTGCTTATGCACCAGTTCTGTGGTGGTGAACAATAAGGAACCTCTCTGGCAAGCAGATGTATCAGGTTAATATTTCATGCCCAGATAACAGAAGTGAAGGCTGGTAAAGAAGGTGACAAAACATCCTTAGGATGCTCTTCTCCCCAGCAACAGGGAGACGACATACTGCTCTTAAAGCAGTGAGGGTGCAAGCACACCACTAATGTATGCAGTGGTGTTCTAGGCAGCTTCCTGGGTTGCCACTAATGTGTGCAGTTGTATTCTAGGCAGCTTCCGGGGTTGACGCTAATATATGCAGTGGTGTTCTAGGCAGTTTCCTGGGTTGCCACTAATGTATGCAGTGGTGTTCTAGGTAGCTTCCTGGGTTGCCGCTAATATATTCAGACTCAGAGAAGTGGGCTGGATGGGGGTGATAAAAAATGGAAATCCATCTAGGATGTTGGATGAAAGGTGCCACCATACCACCAGACCCTCCAATACACCACACCTGCCCCCATGAACTGCCACTGCCTCTCATACATTACCTCTCCCATGATGGCAGAAGGGGCAGGATTCCAGGTAGGGACAAACCAGGACCAGTGATGTGGAAAACACCTGGGGAGGCTGGCAGTGAGTGTTAGTAGCTTTGGGATGAGTCTGCTGAGTAGCAGGGAAGACACTAGTTAGGCCCCATCTGGAGTACTGTGTGCAGTACTAGAGGCCACACCTTCACAAGAACATTAGCCAAATTGAGGCAGTCCAGAGAAGAGCAACCTAAATGGTGCAGGGACTGCATCAGAAAACATATGAGGACAGATTAATGGAGCTCAATATGTATACCCTAGAGCAAAGTAGGGAGAGAGGTGATATGATCAAAACATTCAAACACCTTAAGGGCATTAGCAAGGTGAGAGTCTAACATGTTTCAATATAAGGAAAACAGCAGGATAAGAGGACACAGCATGAGATTAGAGGGAGGCCGATTAAGGGGTAATGTGAGGACGTTCTTTTTCACAGAAAGGGTGGTGGATGCATAGAATGGCCTACCTCAGGAAGTGGTGGATATGAATACAGTGCAGAGCTTCAAACAGGCATGGGATAGGCATAAGGGAGCAATACATATGAGTATGAATAGATTAAGAGTCCCACAACATACTTTGAGGACAAGACAACCATGAACTAAAGGTAGGCAATTTTGGGGTCCAAAGGATGCAAGAAGCAACACTTGTGTCCATAAGAGGCCCTCAAACCAGACCCACAGAACTATTTTATGTCTCACAAATGTTAATTTAAAAAATTAACTTTTTTCCTTCAGCGTGAATGGCAAATGAGCCAGTCCTATTTAAAGAAATAAGAGTCTCCTGTGCAACTAAGGAAAGCAATGTGATCAGTTGGGGGTGTCACATGAAGCGCTCCAAGATCTATTTTTTTTTTGTTTGTTTCATCAGGAGGTGGACAGGGCCACACAGTCTCATTATCAGCCATATTCCACTAGTGCTAGGTTAACAAATGTAACCCAACTTCTAGAATGCCTTAATGCTATTATTAATCTAAAATATTTTTAATCTTTTTTTAACATGAATGTTTTTATTGTTAAAATGTTAAGTGAGGGTCTCCAGTCATTAGCATAACCCTTTAGAATGTATGCCAGTCAAAAAGAGAGCTCCACTTTCACACTCCCTCTTTCATAATGCAGGGTAAAATGTTGGTGTTTCTGAGTCCATTAGGTCAGGTTAGGTAATGCAGGTTAACTCTGCATGCCTTTACCAGAGTAACTTTTAAAAAGCCACTGATGCCTAGAGAAGAAAGGTTGAAAAATGTAATATTTTGACACTAAAGAGGCAGTATGCAGATTAAGACGGGATCTGAGTAAAATGGAAAGCTGGGCATTTGAACACAAATTGGAATTTAATGTAGGAAAATGTGCTGTGATGCAACTGAAGAGTAAGAGCAGAATGGCAAAGTACATTTTAATGGGCCAAGAAATTAAAGAAACTAAGGCTGAAAAGGATATGGGATACCTGTATCACCAAATCTGAACTCTGATGTGCATTGCAGGGAAGTGGTACAAAAATGTCATAGAACTGGGGTCTAGTGGCGAAGAGGGCTGAGGCACCATGGACACCTTAACTTTTCCCATGCCAGCGGCCCAGGTTCGAGAATGGACTTGGGTCACTCAGGGGTTGGCCGGGAGAGGGAGGATTGAGCGATTGTAGGACTGCTCTCCTACCTTGGGAAGGGGGTACTTTGTGACTTGACAACTGACCACCACCTGAGGGAATCCCAGCGGTGATGCATGCGAGTCACAAGATAAGAGAGGCCCCCGGTAGCTCGCACAATATGCGCATTGCACATCCTGTGGAGCCCAGGGGAGAAAAGTAGGAGGAAAATGGAGGACAGGCTCACTGAAGCCCCGCCCACCATGCTGTTGGCCAGACGATCTCTCTGGTTTTGGGACAGTCTAGATTTTTGTTCCAGGTGGGGGAGGACAGCTCTCCCTTCCTGGCCCTGCTGCAGGAAGGGGGGGGGCAATCCACAGGGGATAATGATCCAGACACCATAGGAGAATTGGGATGGCTGTGGCTGATGAGTATGAGGCTTAACAGCCCCCCGTACCTGCCTAGCAGGATAAATACCTCTATAGCAAAAAAAAATATATATATATACAATTTATAGAACAATGGGCTGTATATGAAGAAACACTGCCAGCAGGGATAAATGAGTAATAATGCCATTGTATGTCATACTGGTGAGGCCACATGCAAGGGTACTGCAGCCAGTTCTGGGCACTGCATACTAAGATAGAGAATAAGTTACTGGAGGAGGTGCAGAGAAGAGCTACCAAGATGGTAGCAGGGTTGAAAGATCTATCATATGAAAGACCGGAAAACCTGGGTATGTGTTCTTTGGAATTCATAATTTTCAGAGCATTTCATGAAAATGATCTATAGGATTGCTTATGATTAAAGTTAAAAGAAGCACTGTATGAAACAAGAACACATGGGCTCCAACTCAAGGCTGCTATGTAGAAAACTAAGAAAAAAGGAATGTGAATCACCCAGAGAGTGGTACCTGTGTGGAACGATCTCCCAAATGAAACTGTTAACTGTGAAAGTATGGGTACCTTTAAAACAGCTTTAGATGTGTTCTGCAGAAATGTCACTGAGGTGGGCTGCAATCATTGAGAAATGACAAGCCAATATGGGCAGTGTCTAAAAGGCTTGAAAATATCCAATGAATCCTATAAAGCAACTTATATTTCTCATTAGCTCTACATCTTATCCCCATCATCTATTACTGAGATCATATGCATGAAAACAGGATAGACGTTTCTTGAGGGTTCATCAGCTACTATTGCTTCCTCCCAACCTGATGTCATAATACTGTGCTTGTGACATCACAGTTTTCCCATGGCAACAGACTGAGATTACAACACATCATGATAATTTCAGGCAGGGAATACGCTATGGAGATGAACTTTAAGGAGTAAAGATCTTATTTTTCTGGGAATTTCTTCAGTAATAAATAACGGAGAGGAGGAATCTACAGATATGTAAAATACAAGCAGAATTGTGTCTAAATATTTTGTCTGCTAAAGTTTTCCCAAAGGCATCAACTGCTCCTTAAAGACAGAAAAAGCTTATCAAATGTATTTGGATTCCGAATGTGCCATTAAAAGGAGGTTTTCATGAATAATATATAATCTCTGATTCGAGAATGGCCAACCAGAATGCTACATTGGTGGGCTGCGGTTTCCAGACACCTGCTGATTTCGAACGCTGTTACACCTTGTTGCAAAATTATTTATTCATTCATTAATGTATTTGTTTTTGGTAACCGGGTAAGCCCACTAGAACTGTAAGAAGCGACTCCGAATTTGTTACCGGTAGAAATAACATTCTGTGTACAGACATCAGGATACAAAGTGCAAAAGGAATTATGCAAAACAACTACAAAAATTGTTGAAACAATACACAAAACATCCAAGGTATACAGATTATCACAATATTAGTAACGGAACATGATCTGCTGGGTAAATGGAGAGAGAAGCAGATACTACAAGTGGGGATGGGCTGGGCTGAGGTTTTTCTCTTTTACTGAAACCCCTGCAGTTTAGAACTGCAATGTAGTACAGTGCCGACACATGGCATGTTCAATTCTGCCATTCAATGGCACAGCAATGCCTGTCACTGCTGCTGCATCAGGCAATTAACAATAGCCAACCAAAGATCTTGTTGTATCGCTGTGAGGCCTAACGTGATGACATCTATTGGTGGAATTGAATGTGGTATTTTTTCAAAATTGAGGTTACTCACCTGTAACCATAGTTCTACAGCTAGTATTCAGTTCCCATCCACACTTAGGTAGTCTTCCACCAAGCATGCTGAGTCACCGGAACAGTCTTATAGCTTGACTTCTCCTACTACCCAACCTTGTGGTCTTCCAGCTCTGCCCACTTGTCACTCAGATCTGCATGCCAGAACAGGAATCTGAAGCAAGCCTTGGCTGACTCCAAAACCAATTTCTGAGGTCAGGTGGGACTTGTGGATGTGAAACTATGGTTACAGGCGAGTAACCTCTAGTCTAACTGCCTAGATTTAGTTCAGACACACAAGAAAAAGTCACAATGGGATGGTGGTGCTCTATATAAAATGAAAACATACAACATTAAGTGCTGAAGTTGCATACAAAGACATCCACTATCACCTGACATATTTCTGATAAAACTGAGAAAGGACAGTTTTATCCAAAAAGTGTTAGACGATAATGGGTGTCTGTGTGTGCAACTTTGGTACATAATAAAGATGGCACTATAAACTTCTATATTTAATGAGACTGAGCATCAGATTTATTGGTGGCAAGTGCCCTATTTTATTGGTTGTTATGTTCTAGATTGAGTTCACTAGCTACATTTAAGGAAACTCCTAGCAACCCTCAGGAGGAGAGGCAAGGCATGCACCCCATATTAGGTGAAATGAGACTGAAGGACTGAGGACAAACACAGCATCATGATGCCCGAGCACACTGATGCTGTAGTGGGTTATGAATGTGGGTGCATTTGACCAGGCATCAGCCCTACATATCTCAGCAATGTGGATGTGCCTGGCAGCAGTATATTTGGTGAAGTGAGACTTCAACTCCATGGGTGGTCCCTTCCCACGCAACCTGTAACATGGATCGATACATTTTATCCACCAGCCAACTCTGTTTACATGCCAGTCTGTCTAGGGTGGCTGCGAAATGACAAGCAGCTGGTGAGCCTCCATGGGAATGCCTGCTGTATGCTCCTGGTGGAACAGCAATGCCCTGTGAATGTCTAGCAGGTGCAGTGCTCACCTGGCAGGTGCAGTGCTTGCTTGGCTTCTGAAGTGTGCGGCTTTGGAAAGGACAATAGAACGAGTGCCTGGTTAAGGCGAAACTCTGAAAATACCTTAGGCAGGAACTTCACATAGGAAAACCTTGACCTTGTAGAAAACTAGATATGGAGACTCCATAGTGCCTTGAGCTCCCTCACCCATCTGGCTGAGGTGATGGCAACCAAAAACATGGTCTTTCATGACTGTTGTGACAAATCACAAGTGTCTACAGACTCTAATGGTTTACCAATTAGCCTTGACATCACCAGCGGTAAGTCTCACAGTGAAGCTGGTTCCTGCACCAGAGGGGAAAGGTAGCCAAACCCCTTGAAGAAACTGCTCACCACTTTGTTCTGTGCCACTGCCAGCAACCCTGCCTTAGCATAATATGTCAAAAGGGCAGCCAAGTGCACTTTCAAGGATGCAACGAGCAGTCCCAACTGACAGGGACAAGCAGTATTCAAGAATACAGGTAACAGGGCAGGTGAGAGGGTTTACAGCCTGCCCTGAGTACCAGTGAAAAAATATCCCTACTTGTGAGTTTACAACTTGTGAGTCAACTCCTAAAATGCTTCCAGTATGCGGAGAGCATCTTTGGAAAGACCAAGAGTCTAGAACTCTGGTCACTCAGGAATCAGGTGAAGGGGCTGCAGGTCCAGGGTCCTGATCATCTCCCCAGTCCCTGTCAGCAGGTATGGTCCAAGTAAAAGAAAGCACAGAGTTCTGCTGCTGAGGCTATGGAGATTCTGGTACCACAGCTTGTGCAGCCACTATAGGGCTATCAGGATCAATGATACCCCATCCCGCCACATCTTGTGGACCACCTTGTGGATCAAGGAAAATGTAGGGAAGGCATACAGAAGGCCTTGGGCACAGAACTGAGAGCACTGAAGTCCCTAGTTCCAGAGGACTGGAGAAGGGCTGATGTCCCCTCTACATAAGAGCGGCAGCAGAGTGGATGCTATCAAATATAGGCCAGTCAGTCTCACCTTAGTGGTGGGGAAACTGATGGAAACATGACTGAAAGTAAGGCTGATAACAGTAATTTGAATCAGATGGGCTGCAGGATCACAGACAACATAGATTCACTGAGGGGACATCACGCAAAACAAATTTATTAGATTTCTTTGACTGAGTGACCAGGAAAATTGATCAGGAGAGAGCCATGGATGTGGCCTACTTAGACTTTAGCATGTCCTTTGACACAGTGCCGCATAGAAGGCTGATTAAGAAGTTGACTAACTTAGGAGTGGAATCCACAGTGGTAAATTGGGTTAGAAACTGGTTAAAGGATAGGAGCCAGAGGGTAGTGGTTAACAAGACTCCTTCTAAAGAAGGGTGTGTGACAAGTGGGGTATCACAGGGCTCGGTAGGAGGACCAGTCGTCTTCAATATCTTTATCGGGAACATTGCAGAAGAGCTGGAAGGAAAGGTATGCCTTTTTCCAGATGATACCAAAGTCTGCAATAGGGTGGACACTCAGTAAGGGTTGGAAAAATGTGCAGGGATCTTGGGATACTTGACGAATGGTAAAAAACAGTGCAGTTGGGATTCAATGCCAAACAGTGCAAAATGATGCCTCTAGAAAATAGAAAAACCGACACTGACTAGGAAGCGAAGGAAGAACAGTCAGTAAGCAGGAAGGGGACATTTGGTTTACCATATCTAAAGACTTCAAGGTGGCAGGGCAGTGTGACAAGGCAATGGGTAGGGATAGTGCAATGTTGGGTTGCATGGGGAGTGGTATTTTCAGCAGCAGAAGGAGGCAGGTGGTGTTACCATTACATTGCTCACTAGTGGGGCCACGCCTAGAGTATAGTGTTCAACTTTGGAGACTACACCTCAGAAAAGAGTAGAGGGAGTCCAAAAGAGGGCAACTAACATTGTACATGGTTTGCACGAGATGCTCTACGAGGAGAGATTGTGGGATCTCAAAAACGTACACCCTGGAAGAAAGGAGAGGGAGGGTGAACGTGATAAGAGACCTACAAATACCTCAAAGGGGTGAATATGGTACAAGTGAGGAGTTTCTTTCAAATAAGAAAGAGCACCAGGACAAAGGGACATGCAGTGAAGCTGTTGTGGGGGAGAAATTCATGAGTGATGTGAGGAACTATTTCTTTACTGAAAGGGTAGTGGATGCCTGGAACAGACTGCCAGTGAAAGTGATCAACGGTAGAACAGTGAGGGGGCTACAAGCATGCATGTGACAGACATAAGGGTATATTAGACATAATGTAGGGACATGGGAGGGTCAACCAAGACCAGAGAAGGTCTGCGGAGATAGAATAGGTAGGGAACACCTGGGCAGATTAGGTGGGCTAAACAGTCATCTTCTCTAGTCAAATTCTGTTTCTAGAATGCGTCCCCAATCAGAATGCCCCCTCCAAGGCGGGAAGGCAAAGAACAGTGACCATCCTATTTACCCAGGGCAAAGAGGTCCGTCATGTTGTCCCCACAAGATGAACACCTGAGATACAACCTGCTGGTGCTAGGACGACTTGTGTGATGTCTCTTCCACATAACTGAGAGCATCTGCCAACTGGTTTATGGACCCACAACACAACCCACCTAGGTATTCTTGCACAGACCAAACCAGGGACCATGTTCTGTCTGCCTCCTGACACAGTGGAAAAGAGTGCATTCCCCTCTTGCTCAGGCAGAACATGATAATCGTGTTGTCCATGCTGATCTGCATGACTCAGACCCTTTTAAGCTGGGCTAACTCTGCCAGTGCTAGGTGAACTGTATGAAGCTCCAGCAGGCTGATGTGTAGCCAAGCTTCACTGAGTGATCAAAACCCATGTACTCTGTGATTCAGCAGATATGTGCCCCAATCCACCATGAAAGCACTCATCATCAAGATGACTGATAGTTTCACTCAGACAAATGAGATACCCTCCAAAAGGTTAGGGAGTACAGCACCAATGGGTGGCATCCAATATTATCTCGGTCACATGGGCTGGCTGATTCAGGGTTGCACATGACTGGGACCACTGGCACCCCTTTTCCCACTGAAAGGGATGCATGGATGCACCACTGGGTCCAGCAGACCACAGCTGTCACAGACTCCATGACACCCAGAAGTTGGAGGAAGTCCTGTGCTGGGCAAAACTGCCCAACATGAAATGAGCAGGCAAAGGAAGTTAGATACTCTGCTATGTCCAAGGGTAAGCATGCTCTGGCTTAGACAGAGTCGAACTCTGCTCCACTGAATAGAATCACCTGCTTTGGCACTAGCTCTTGGCTTGGCTATGTTGACTGTTAGGTACACGTACCTGAATGTCTGGATGGCTAGATCCTTAGGCCATTCCATGTTCTGCAGGGAGCTGCTGGTGATGTTCAGATATGGGAACACCTTGACGCCAATATCTGAGGAAAGCCACCATGACCAACAGGCATTTGGGCAAAAATTCTGGGTGCTGCGGACAATCTGATGAGCACTACGCAGAATTGAAAGTGGGGGCAATACAATAGATGAGGAGGCAATACAATAGATGGATTTGCATGTGGAAGTACCTGTTATGGTGGTCAAGGGAGCAGAACCAGTCCCCTAGCTCTAAAGATGGAATAATCCAGTGTAATCACCATGTGAAACTTCTGACTACAAATTAACTTGTTCACTGCTTGCAGATCAAGGATGGGGCACCAGCCACGTGTCCATTTCAGTACAAAGAAGTAACATGATATGAACCCAGTGCTTGAGTGTCTGGAACAGGATCAAAAGGATAGCAGTCTATAAGCTGAGCGATTTTACTCTGCAGTGCAGAAAGTGTGTCTAAAGACATTAAAGTATCCAATGGCACCTGGGACCAACAAGGGGTAATGTCCTGAATTCCAGAGACAATCTCGAGCTCACCACCTCCAGTACCTGAAGGTGGACTAGGTGGTCAAGGAGTCAAACTCTCGTCAACACGGGGTGACAACAGACAATATCTTCATGCCTGATGCTGAATAGAGGAGTACTGACTGCCAACAAAGGGTGTGGGCTGCCCGCTCTGATGTGTGATAACCACCAACTGAAAGTGAGGAAGTTTGGAAAGAGTGCCCTCCTCAGTTTGGGACATGGGAGCTCCACCTGAATCTGTGACTACGGAACAACTGGCAGAGCTGAAGGAGGGCTATGGGACATTAAACTGTAGCCAGTGTGAGAAGCAGCCAGGGCCGGAACCAGTTGACTAGCAATGTTTGTCAATGCTAACAAGTAGCTAAAGCTCCAAGAGTGAAATGCTGCCAGGCCATATGCTCCCTTGTGCAATGAGCTTGATGTCAATAGCCGGAGCCATACAAGGAAAAGCTTGACGCTGACCACTACTACCAACAATGCCAGTGGCAACATCGAGACTCAGAATGCAGTCTCAATCTCAAATATCCACTGCTTGATCAATGAGATGCTGGCACCTGTGACTCCATGTATACCACCTGCTGGGGTACTGGCCAAGCCACAGGCTACACCTGAGTCATGACAACCAGTGGCTGCTTCACCAGGTCTCAAATGGGAGCACAGTAGAGCCCATACCGCCCTTGGGCCGGGTCTCACTGAGCACTACCATCTGAGCGAGGGACGAATTTTCACCTGACTGCCCGATGAGATAGACTTTTCGACTGGCTCTTCAACCCATGTCAGGTTCGTCAGCTGCTCCTGCAGATATTCTGCCTGAAAACCGACAGGTCCACTGGTGGTACAACCTCCATCAGAGGTGACCACTATCGGTAAGTCCTCGACTGTGGTGAACACGAGAAGTCCTTTGAGTGCACTACTATGAATGATGATGGCCTTTCTTTTCATGCTTACAGCAGTAGAGGGGCAACTTGTTCCCAAAAGAATGGAGGGTCAGGAGGAAATCCTGAAACCCCTTATCCTTGAGGAGTTATCAGATCAAAGGCATACTCCTCGGCCAAAAACAGTTTGAATATTGGGATGTCCACAGTGGCCATGGCCTGCTCTTTAAAGACCCTTAACTGTGCTGCTGACTCTGTAGCCACTGATGGTTTATGCCAGAGGCCTACCCTGCAGGAGCCGCAACCTCCCATTCTTAAATGGATGGTGGGTGCATGCCCTAGCACCATGTGCTATATCATGGTTAGGACCTAAGCAGTAAACGCAGGCATCATGACCGATAGTCATGGACGTCTTCTGAATACACAAAATGCACCTCTTAAACCCTGGCTTTTTATTCTGTTCCATGGTGAAAGTAATGACAGAGCAGAAGCCAGAGACTCGGGTGATGCAGCTGATTGTTAAAGATGAAATACAATTTCAAGAAATAAACCAGAAAATCACTTGAGAAGTAGTAGAATCCTACACACCAGCAAAACCTGTGTGGAATATCTGTTCCTTCCAGCAGAAGATCTGTTCCATCCAGTGGAAGAAAAGATCTGAGTGAAAAGGGGGTAGACCATGGCTGGCTGGTAAAAGGGAGTCAAGCTTGAAGAGCGTTTCGGTGACTGAACAGGCTCAGTGGAAGATTGGCTGAGTGTGGATAGTGAACTGGATCTAGGTAGTTAAAACTGTAACTCCCTTGGTAGCATACTTTGTAGTCAGACAATGCCCCATGCATATGCTAAAGCAGCAGTATTTGATACTCGACACCGTGCCAACTCAGCAGGGACTGATGAGATGTAGTCAAAGGACAACTAACTGGCTATCCTGTAATCCAAATCTGCAAAATCAGAAAACATAGCGCTGTAAGTTAAAACCTTACCTATGTTATGCCATGCTTTGCCTAGTAGAAAAATGCAGTTTAATATAGTTTTGTCAGCTTCAGAAAAGGTAAACAAACTGGGTGAATCACTCAAAAGTTGCTCTCTGACATCAGCCCAAAATGGCCTCAACGTCCTTCGGAAATTACATCATCAGAACCACAGTGTTCCAGAGCAATCACCGAATGTGCATGGGGACCTGTTAAGTATATAGAGCAATCACTGAATGTGTCTGCAGATCTGTTAAATATAGTTATCACCTTTAGATTCTGTTTATCAGCAAAATCATTTACTGTGCTTGTGCGATAACCTTTTCACACGCCTTATTAGTCCAGGGACTCTGTGCGAGACACTCTTCACAGAAAAAGACTGCCTCACATGCAGAGGACATTAGTGTTCTGATTAGAAACATAGAAAACTGATGGCTCAAGAAGGCCTAGCAGTCTATTTGGTCTGCTCGATTGCCTCACTAGAGTTAAGTATGATTCACAGACCTTACGGGTCCTTGGCCATCTCTCCCCCTTCTCCTACCTCTGTGTTTCTTGTCAAGCCCATGGGCCTGTCTTGTTTATTTTAAGCCCACTATTTTTGCATTGACTATCTCACTGGACAGTCTGTTTAACTTGTCTACCATCCGCTCAGTGAAAAAAATACTTCCTGGCATGCTTTTTCAACCCTCACCCCCACACCACCAGTTTACCTCATGCTGCCCCTGGTGCTGCTGTTGCCTGTTTTGGTGAACAGCTCAAAATTATCCAGTTAGTCCCTGCACTAATTTGCATGTCTTAGTTATAGCTTCTCTTTGCTTTTTGGTCACCAACATGTAGATACCCTGGGTTTAATTCTCAAAGCTCCCGGCATGGCGCAAGGGGCTTGCGACAAAATGAATGGCGCAAGGTACCCCTTGCGAAAAGCAATGCCGCCAGGAGCAATTCTCAAAGGCAGCCCATGTCAACTGCAGGCTGCCTGCCCCAAACATGGCTTGCACATTCCCTGCACCCAGAAATGGGCTGCGACAAGAGGCTAGAGGACAAGAAGCAGATGCAAGACCCCACCATCCCGTGCCCGCAATTCACAGAGATCACCCAGAGGGAGAAATTCTAAGTACCCTTGGACCAGGCGGGGCTGGTTTAAGGAGACTTAGAAAATTCTCCCTGGGAGAGTAGCCTGTTTGGGCAAGGGTGCGCAGGTCCCGACCCCCAAGCACAGTAAATAAGCCCCCTTCCCTGGTGGTCTTGTGCCCCCTGCCCCGATGCTGTCTGAGTCCTGCATGAATAGATGGCCCCTCTCCCGATCCCCACTGCCACCATATGATTACAGTATTATAGTAACTCCTGTCCCAAACCCTGATGCTGCCATTTGTACAACAGTAATCAGCCCCCCCCTCCCAAAATTAGCGTTGTAGTCAACAAGCTGTAAATCTGTTTCCCTGGTGATCTAGTGACCCCCTGCCACCGCCCCACCCAGCAAGTAGTGCCACCCGACATTGTACAGTACTGGGTCTTAATTACATTTCAGTTGTCGATGGCCGCGGAGGTGAGAGGAGGGCTGTGTGGGCTCCGGCTCCCTTACGGGATGGGGGGGTGACATCACTTGCTGGGGAGGGGGGAAGTGGCTGGGGGCCACTAGATCACCAGGGAAATGGATTTACAGCTTGAAGACTGCAGTCGAATTTGGGGGAGGATGATTACAATTGTACACAAGGTGGCATCAGGGGTTTGGGAGTGGAGGTGCTGTAACACATTAATCATATGGTGGCAGTGGGGATCGGGGAGACGGGACAATCTATTCATTCAGGAATCAGACTGCATCAGGGTTGGCAAGGCACTAGACCACAGGGGAAGGAGATTTCTCTAACTACTTGGCCTGCGGCAGACCCTTCCCGTGTGCCAGGTGTTTGGTGTAAGGGAGGGATTGTTGTAAGTGTGGGAACTTACACGCTGGGACCCCTCCTGTACCAGAATCAGGTGCAGGGTCCCTGGCACGTGGGGCTTTGGCGCAAGCTGCTGTTTGCCGCAGCTTGTGCTGGATGTAGACCCCTTTGAGAATCAGGCCCCCAAACTTTACAGCCTCTCCTTGTACAATGGAGCTCTGTTATAAGCACACCATAAATGCCAATCAAAAATGTTGTAATAATTGGGATGTTCTTATAAGAGGCCTTCATTGAAAAAGTGAAAAAATTAATTTATCAGCACCACTGCAAAGCAATTAAAAAGCTACAAGCTGAATGGCAGATTGCACAACTGCGTAATTGTAAAGGCGAGATGCAATCCACACTCAAAATGATAAACCAAATCATGGAATTTTACAAGTAATTATATAGTTAACATGTACAGTAGCATGGGACCAGCACACATTTACAGTCTTCCTATATGGCCTAAACATTTTTTTTTTAACCAGGAGAGACACTAAGCTGAAAGCTTGTTTACAGGTGTGACCTGGGAGCACAAGGAAGTTAAGTGACTTGCTCAGGGTCACACAGTATGCAAGTGGGAGCTGTGGGATTCAAACCCAGGTCTCCAGGTTTGTAGCTCAGAGCCTTAAACCACTGCGCTATATTGCCTACTAACTTGGATACAAGCCACAGCTAATGGGGGTCCCCGACCCAGCCGACTGTTGGTCGGGGTGGGCCTTGGACACAGAAAGGCTGACAACTGCTGCTCTAGTTGGTTGCTACATCTGCTTGTTGGATTCACTTCTGCACAGGATGCTGCCTGCCATCAGATCTCTGGCTGTCCCCGAATCCAGCTTCTACTCTCTCCCTCCCCTGGGGTCCTGCCACCTTTCTGCTGCCACTGGAGAAGCACTTTGGTGTACCAAAGCCAGGGATAGGAAATGAACATGTTGCCATGGATGATCAGGTGGTATAGGGGAGCATGCACTACAGCCATCATCTGAAGTGCTCCAAGACAGATCTACCAGTTTCCATTTTTCTTCCTGCCTACATCCAACATGGACAATTTTATTTATTTATTTAACAGTTTTACCAGGAAGACACACCGAGCACTAGTGCACGGTTCCAGGTGCATCCTGGGGAAGGGGCAAAAGGAAATGTTACATACATGTCAGTAGAACAACTACACATGTAAAGAGCGAAGGGTATATTGTTACAAGAAATTTGCAGGAATATACAAGTTATACAGAAGCATTATATACAGAGAGGATTTAATCACAACAAGCGCATACAGTAGAATGAGGAGAAGAGCAAGACAGTAAGGGCTGTGGACAAGATTTTGGGCAGTACAAACATGCAGAAGGTCTAGACACTGCAATGGGAAAGTATATCGACTAACAGTAGGGCTCCCCGGTTCACTTATTGTTTTAGTCTCTGCCTACCCACAGGCACATGATGTCGTAAAATGCGAGTTAATGAGGGAGCTGATATGCCTTTCCAGGGGCAAATGCTGGATGACGGCAGGGAGGGAGTCCCATAATTTGGGCATCTGGTATCTGAAAGATGCTTGACCACTTGAGGAAGACACCCGTGGGACAGCCAAGGTTCATGTGTCTGTGTTCCTGAGGGAGTGCACAGCAGGGTTAGGGACAGCCATCACTGATGAGAGGTAAGGGGCAAGCACTGGGACCAGTATTTGGCAGTGAGCTTGACACAGTGGGACAATCGGTGATCGTGGAGTGAGGGAAGAGCGAGGGACCGGTAGAGTACACAACGGTGAGTGGAGGGGGGACTATCCAGTGCGAAGCAGCAGAAAGAGTGGAAGAGAGGGTCCAGTCTGGCTAGGATGGACTTGGGGGGGCACTGTAGACTACATCACCATAGTCAAATATTGGGAGAATCATTTTCTGTACGACTGCACAACGAGTTAGTGGCGGGATGCAGCCACGACTCTGGTAGAGGGCACCCAGTTTGGGGTGTAGCTTTTTGTGGATGGCATCGACATGTACAGAAAAGTCGAGGTGCTGGTCGAGTCATACCCCAAGATATCTGAAGGAGGTGCAGACCTCCAGAATAGTCCTGTCCAGGGTGTGGAAGAAAGGGGTTGCAGGGAGCCTAGAGAGTCTCTGCCTTGTGCCTAAGGTCAAGGAGACGGTCTTCTTGGCATTGAGAAAAAGCTGGTTTGCACAGAACCAGAGCTGAACATCACTGAAGTCCTGCTGCAGTCTGGTTGCAACATCAGCGGATGACTAGCCAGATGTATACAAGACCGTATCATCTGCATACATATGAATGGATGAGTGTGTGCAGGTGGAGGGCAGATCGTTTAGGAATATGGAGAATAGGAGTGGTCCAAGGACAGAGCCTTGAGGGACTTCGGAGGTTACTGGGAGGAGAGGTGAAATGGAGCTTCCAATTCTAACCGCCTGGGTATCGGCTGACAAGGTAGTAGCGGAACCAGCTGGTGACCAAAGTAGAGAGCACAGCCCCGGACAGCTTGTCAAGGAGGAGGCCGTCGGAGACCATGTCGAAAGCCTGTGCCAAGTCGACAAAAATGACTGTGGTGATAAGGCCCTTGTCCATGCCATCGAGGATGGAGTCTGTGAGCCTGAGGAGTGAGGTGGCAGTGGAGTGAGATTTCCTGAACCCAGACTGGTAGGGTGAGAAGAAGGAGGAGGAGTTAAGAAAGGCAAAGAGTTGAGAAAGGACTAAATGCTCCTGTAGCTTTGCTATGACAGGTAGGAGGGAAATGGATCTGTAGTTACCAGGTGCCGAGGTATCACCATCCTTGTGGAGCGGGATTACTGTAGCGTGCTTTCAGTCCTTAGGGATAGATGCTAAGGAGAATGAGAGGTTTAGAAAGTTGGCCAGGGGTGCGGCGATAGCGGGGGCAGCCAGGTAGAGTATCTCTGAATCCAGCCCAGAGGGGCATTTGCCTTTGTTTGGGTTCAGGGAAAGCAAGGCATGATAGACTTCTGGTGGGGTGCCTGCCGAAAGGAGAAAGAGGCAGCAGTAGGAGGAGGAGGCTAAGCAAGGAGGCCAGGTGGGGTGGGGTTAGGCTGGAAGGGGGGGGAGAGTGGAGAGCAGGACTGAGGAGCAATTGGTAAAGGAGGAATTGAATGTGGAGGCAACTGCGTGCGGGTCCGTTATGACAGACCCACCTATAATCAGCATAGCACTGGGAGGGTGGTGAGAAAAGGGATTTTGCCACCTTCCAGAATTTTGATGGGCAATTTAGGTTTGCCTGGAAGGAGGCTTTGAAGTAGTTTGCTTTAGCTAGCCTGATTTATTTAGTGCAGATGTTTCGTAGGGTGCGGTAATTATTTTGGTCAGCAGGGGTGCTGGAGGCTTTGTACGACTTCCATGCCTGGTCTCTGGCTTTAGTGAGGGACAGGATGTTGGAGTAGATCCAGGGCAAATGGGCGCCCCTAACCCATGTACATCGGAGCGGGCATGGTGAGCCCAAGCCGCTACGAATCTGAGCTTGAAATAATCCCAAGCTGAAAAGACAGAGGTTGCCGTGGGGATAAAGGACCAGTCAGTGGTTGTTAGGTCTGTTGGGAGTGAAGTGAGGTCCAGGGATTTGTATGATCATGTGAGAATAGTTCGAGGGGGTGCTTTGGGCCTGCAGATTTTACAAACAGAGTAGATCATGTGGTGGTCACTGAGTGAGTCAGGCAGGATGCCAGAGGCCATAATACAGTGCTGGTGGTAGGTAAGGCACCAGTCTAGGAGGGAGTTTTTTAGCGATTTATGGTTTAGCCTGGTGGGTTCAGAGATCAGCTGTGACAAGTTAAGGGCGGCTACCTGGTTCTGAAGCTTCGAGGTGTCTCTGGCAAGCCAGTTCACGTTGAAATACCCCAGTATGTGAATCTCGCCCCCTGAGGCGAGGGAATTCAGAGATACCAAAAGGTCTAGGATGGTTTGTGAGAGGGAGTCACTGGGGCAGTAAGAACCAGCTATGAAGATGGGAGTGGAGTGGGGGAGTGAGAGTTTAATCATCACGGCATCAATTGCCTATGGGGTCATAGGAATACGAACTATGGTATATTGGAGGGAGGACGAGATATACATTGCTATGCCACCGCCCTTTTTTTCTGCCAGGGCGGTCATGACGTATAACAGACTAGCCAAGGATGGAGAATTCCGGGTCATTGTTGTGGGGCATAAGCCAGGTTTCAGTAACAATCAGAATATCAGGCCTTAGTGAACAGACCACTTGCTGCAGCGAGGTTATTTTACGCAGAGGGCTACAGATATTTAGGTGCATAAGTTTGAGCCCCCGAGGGAGTAACAGTGGGGTAGTGGTTGGCTCAGGATTCAGTTCGATGTCCCCGTTAAGTAGAAGAAGCAAGGTTACCAGGAGTTTGGCTAAAGGCATGACTCGCTGGTGCTTGGGTGAAGTGGACAAGGGCAGGACCGCGACTGAAGGTGGAGTGTGAATGGCTGAATTCAGGGTTAAGAGTCCAGTGTGAAAGGAGGGTGGTAGTATAGAGTGGCTGATACACCAAGTGCAGGGTAGTGACAGGAGGTGGGTTGCAGAGTGAGAGGTGAACTGTTGTACAGTCCCCACTGCCTCAACTTGGGGTACTAATTTATCTGTCTCTATTGAAGGGTAAATGGTGGGAGGAAGCGAGGCTGCAGGTATAAGGGAAGCTAGTAGTGAGATAAGAAGCGGTAACATGGTGAAATATTTATGAGAGAGAGAGAGAAAGCCAGTTAGTGAAGGTTTCATGGAGGCGACCTCTAGCGGTGGAAAGAGATAGCTTGCTAATGGAAATATCGACTGATAGGTTAAAATTTCACACATGGTCCACGCTATATAGCCAGTGGTTGACCAAGGGAGGTGGTGATGGGGTAGCCGACACGAAGCATCGGCGGAGCTTCCGTGGGCAACTGGCGAACCATCCGTGGCACACAAACGCCATCCCAGCAAGTCGACCATCGTACCTTGAGCTGCTACAGATTCAGGGGAGGGCAGGCTCCTCAGGCACCCTCGCGACCACCAGGGCAATAGCTTGAGCTGCAGCAGATTCGGGGGAGGGCAGGATCCTCGGGTGCCCTCACAACCACCAGGGCAATAGCTGAGGAGAGAAAAAGAAATGGGAATTAAAGCAGGTAAGGGGAGTGGCTGAGGATACAAAGGGGGGGGGTTTGCAGGGGATGGGGAGCTAGCACAAAAGGCAGCACAGCATGACGAAATTAAGTAACACGTAGGGGTTTAGTAGAGTTAAAGCCAAGCAAGTACAGCTGCTTCCTGGCAAATCTACACCAGCAATTACAAACAGTTTCTTGTATATTTTTTTTTTTTTTTGCCAAAATAAATTAAATTCCTTGACAGCCTTGTAGTGGGCTAAATACTGTGGTTATCCTGCGTTAGTAAACCAGAAGCCCAGCATGTAAAAACAGTTCTTATTGCCAGAATTAAATCCCTTAACCAGCCTTGTAGTGGGCTAATATTGGTTCCTTTAAGTGGCAGATTCAAAAACAGATCCCTTAAAGCCCAGCGTTAGAAATGAAATTAGCAGAAATGCAATCCCTTAAGGTAACATGAGCACACAGTAAAATCAGTGAAAATCTGATAAATTCATAGGTGATAAGACTATCTGCACACCTATGACAGTAAATTAATAAGGCATTTATTAGGAATGCGCTTTTAGGCTAAGGTGGAAGCCCAGACAGTATTAGAATAAAGTTTTAAATTTGGAGCCAAAAGTGGGCAACCAGCAAACCATTTGCTGCACACAAACACCGTCCCAGCAAGCCAACCATTGCATTTTGAGCTGCTACAGATTCGGGGGAGGGCAGGCTCCTCGGGCACCCTCACGACCACCAGGGCAATAGCTTGAGCTACAGCAGATTCGGGGGAGGGCAGGCTCCTTGGGCACCATCACGACCACCAGGGCAATATTCAGGAAGCACACTTGCAGCTGGATGGGGTGGGAGGTTGCCCAGCAGCATGTGGTTCCACACACTGCCAGTGGTACAACCATCACTCCAATACCAGGAGCGGCTGCTACAGCAGTGCTTCATCCGTCCTCCATCCCAGAAGGAAAACATCCACATGGCTGCTCTCAGCCTTACTTGCCAGCCTAAACTCTCAATGTACCATGGCTTGGGGTGTGTAGCTGGGTCATCAGAGTGGTTCCCCACTGTTTAGCACAACTACTTCCACATGGCTAAAGTGTTTTGATAGTGACTAGCTGCCTAAATGTTGTTTCCAGGCTGTTCTAGTGGAAATAAACATTGTCTTTGCTATTACAGATCTTCCCACTTTCTCCCCATTCTATTTCAGGCATCATTTTGTAGGTTTCCCTCTGTTTTGCTTTTTCCACCTTTTTAGAATTCCCTTCTTCCATCCTTTCCATCTGTTACGGTCTAGCCCTCTTTCCAGGCTCTATGCTGCTTTAAATTTAATACCCCTCTGCCAGTCATAGTTCTTAGGCCCTACTCTCTCTTGCCCATGTAATATGAACCTTCTTGAATTTCCTCTAGCTTTCATCATTATTGGCTCAACTGCCTTATCTATCCAGGATCCACCCCTTAATGCTTTCAGGCCCCACCCCCTTAATGCTTTCAGGCCCCACCCCCTTAATGCTTCCAGGCCCCAATGTCTTTAATGTTTCACGGCCCCACCTCCCTTAAAGTTTTCAGGCTCCACCCCTTAATGTTTGCTGGTCACACCACCTGAATGCTCTCAGGCCCCACCCCCTTAATGCATTCAGCCCTCACCCCTCAATGCTTTCTGGCTTCATCTACTTAATGCTTTCAGGCCTTACCCATTAATGCTTTGTCATCCCACCCCCTTAATGGTTCCAGGATCCACCCCCTAATGCCTTCAAACCTCACCCCTACTAATGTTTCCAAGCCTCACCCCTTAATGCCTTTAAGCCCCGCCCCATTTGTTTCCAGGCCCCACTCTTTAATGTTTTTAGGCCTTTTCCTGCTTAATGTTTCCAGGTCCCACCCCCCTTTAATGCTTTCAGGCTCCATCCACTTAATGTTCCCAGTCCTCACTCCCTTATTGTTTCTTGGCCCCCACCTCCTAAAATGTTTCCACAATTCACCTCCTTAATGTTTCCAGGCTCTCACCCCCTTTTATGTCTCCAAAATTTTACATTTTTAATTTAAGAGATTTTCCCTCTCAGTACTTGTTTTCCGTCCCTTGCTCTTTTATTTCAGGCCTTCCCACATCTAAGTCTTCATTTTGCTAACCCACAGCCCCAGTGTGCTGCTGCTGAGGTTTGTTTCTGATATTCTTTAGTGGTATACAAGAAATGAACGGGCTATAGGAAGAGCAGCAAGTGACCAGCCACTGTTATTTCAGGCCTGAACCCCAATGTATAGTTGTACAGTACATTAGTGCATATAATTATCATGCCTGACATTTTAAAGGGCAACATTGATGGACAGGGCTCATAATAGTCTAAAAGCCCATGGGAATCTATTTTATATGAGGTATTGGGCTTATTGAACCTGTAGCTGGCAACAGACCAAAGTGATAGAGGACTCAAGTTCTCTATATTAATGCTACATTCCCATCATTTTTAGAAGTCTTGTGACATCACTGAGGGTGAAACTGTGCATAAATACTCTATATTTCAGTACAGATTCACTCTCAGGGACATCACACGGTTCTAAAAATGTTGGCAATGTAGTATTATTACAGGGCAGACATTGTCATCAATATCTCTGGATTGAGTTCAGCTACTGGTAAGCTCAATACATTGTTTAAAAGAGCTTCCATGGACTTTTAAAGAGCTGCTGACGCCTCAAGGAAAACTCTGAAAAATATAATAATTAAGTACAGTGCAGTTTATATTCTGTAGATTTCTCCACCCAATTATTTACTACTGTGAAATTTTCATAAATACATGTTCTTTATCCCTTAGAGTTTCATTAGAGTTCATCTGCCTCAATAGCTTACTCCCTACTTCAAGCCATAATCCTGTGTTGTTACATCACAATTTGTTGCCATGGCAGTAACTGTGATGTCACAAGCATAGCATTATGATCTCAGATAGGGAGAAAGCAGTAGGGATAGATAAACCTTTCAGGAGCAAATATTCTGTTTTCATGCAAATGACCTCAGTAAAAACTAATGGGCAGGAGAAATGCAGAACTAATGTGAAATACAAGCTGGACAGTGTCTAAATGTTATGTTTTGTTAAAATTCTCTTAAACGCATCAGCTGCTCTTAAACTATGATAGGTGCTGTTCACAGGTACCTTCCTATACTTTTTATTTAGTTTTCTGTTGACCGGGAAAGGAAGACTAGGCAATTCTGCCTATTTTCAGCCTCATACCGGGGGAGAGGGGGAAGATACAGATGTAAAGTGACATACAGAACCAGATTAAGCTGTTGGTGGTAATTTTTAGTGAATGGGGAGAAATTTGACCAGGACACCGGGGAAATTCCCTTACTCTTTTCAAGAAGTGCCATGGGATCTTTAACATTCACCTGAACAACCACCAGAACAGGCAGACAGGACCTCAGTTTAACATCTCATCTGAAAGAGTTTAAGCAGGGTTTCTGAATGATGCACCCTGTTCTACTATGATCCAAGCAAATGCACTGCAGTCTTACTGGCAAAGTTACCCCTACTAACTGAGTGTTGTTAGTGGTTTTGGATATTGTACACCCTAATAAAATGTGCAAGCCTTGAAACTTGCCTAAGGGTGGACTGAGAGGGTTGGGGCACTGAAGGACAGCCTTAATTACAGTCCCCTTGTGCAACTGTGGAATTCAGAAAATTCTGAAGTAAGACCAACACTCCACCCACCTTTAAATTCCAGCATCAAATCTCAGTGAATTTGACATGTAGTAACAGGCCAGGTACTGTGCTGGACCATGAACGCAAAGCAATAATCTATTCAACAGTGTTGTCCTACCTACCTCATCACATAACCATACCTTCTTCAAGCTTTCATTTGCATTTTTTTTAAATCATATGCTAACAGTATTACTGAAGACCATTAAATGCATTCAGAGTGCAGTGTTTCCATTTGTTTCTGGAGCTACATGCTAGACCTGTTAAGTGAGGCCACTCTATATCCTTTCTCTATGGCATTCTCTCGGAACCCAGAGAAATGCAATTAGTGAATCTTTAAATCCAAACTTCCTTGTTATGAAATTATCTTCTTCTTGTTGCTGATAACATATATAGTTTTCAGGAGGTTCCCAACATTTATAATACAAAGGTGGTATCTGAAATGAGTGAGCTGTGGGCACCACAGTGCTGAGAATCTTAACAGCGATTCTGTCCTTTCTGTATCACTGTCGAGATGCACGAGTGTCATGCTTACGCATGCGTCTCGCTGCTGCTGCTGCCTGGAGAGCCAGGAAGTAGATCTCCATTCACAATGCTGTTTGTTGCCAACATCCTGTCTTTGCTGGGGTCAGAAAGCTGCTGTTTCCTGAGCAACCGTTGATGGATGATGGGAACAAAGAAAAGAACCAAGCCACCTATGATTGGAGGAACTCCAGCAAGGTAAAATGCTACATGATAGTTTCCGAAGTAATCATGGAGAAACCCTGAAACAAGAAGGAAAAAAGTGAGATGACTTTAGACAATTAGTATAGGCCCCCCACCCCAAGCTTTCTTATATTTATTCCAATTCATCCTCCTCTTGCTTGACTTGCATTGTGAGTTTCAATACTTTTTATTTCAAAGTACTCCTTGATGCTATTGACAGGTTTTCCTAATCTACTTTGCTAGTGTATAGACATTAATAAATGCTTTATTGCTGCCGGCCTGGTGACACTGGGGGCTGAGGCACTGGGCGCCTTACCTCACACCACACTGGCAACCCGGGTTCAGGAACGAGCACAAGTTGCCGGGGGTCGGCCGGGGAGGAGAAGGATAGAGCGCCCAGCAGCCGCTCTCCTTCTCCGGGGGGGGGGTTAACTGCAGGCTCCCACTGCAATACCACCATCTGGGGGAGCCAAGGTGGAAGGTGCGGTAGGTGGAAAAACAGTAAGAGCACTGGGTAAGACGTCGGCATAGGGGCGGAGCGGGATGCACGTCTCAGTATGCCGACGTTTGGGGAAGAACATGGAAAAACACCTCGGCTTCTCCTAGGCGATGACACCTTGCTGAGAGGTCTCCGGGCTCATTGGACAGATGCTGCTGCACTGATTTCCACAACACAAGTCTGCTGGTTTGAGGAGGTAAGCATGGGGGGCATTCCTCCTCACCCCTACCCGGGGGGCGGTATACCGGGGGTAAGATAGTGTGGAACCATGTGTGCTCTAGGGGCAGATCTCGGTGGGGATAGGGGACCTACAGTACAGGATGTCTGAGAGAGTGGAGAAAGGAGGCAAGTAAGGTGCATAAATACACAGTCAAAAATAAATAAATGCTTTATTTCTGCCACTTATTAAGTAAGTGGGCTTTATCAAGAATGGTAAATAACTTTTGTTTATATATAATATGTCTAGTTTTCTCAGAAAATTGACAACACTGTAAGAAACACAAGTTAACAACTGATTAACCCTTTGTAGAGCACCTGATGATTGCACCTGGCTTACTATTGATGATGAAGGTGCTGCATCTTCCCCGACTTACCTGCTATTGGTGGGCCAGCAGTCATGGGAATAGACATAAGTCCAAGGAGGTAGCCAATGGCTTGGGAAGCCTGCATGGGCCCTACCAACTCAAAGGCAATGGGGGCCATGATGGTGATGAAGCATCCATCACAAAGACCAAGAAACAGGCAGACGATAATAACACCCCAAAACTGACGGCACAGTGGCAACATCATAGACATGAGGCCCAACACCATGAAGGAAGCCACCTGGAAAACAAGCAAGAATTTCTTGAGAATGTAATAAAAAGGAAAACATTTTGTTTAGTTACTTAAAACAATGGCTGGAAATGGAGCATTCTTTTTATTTTTATTTAAGTCTTTGGTAACCGGGTAAGGCCCACTAGGCACAAGTGCCTGTTTTCAGGGGCGACCTGGGAGCACTGGGTGGTTAAGTGACTTGCTCAGAGTCACACAGTATGCAAGTGGAGGTTGAGAGAATCAAACTCAGGTCTTGTCTGCTGGATGTATCAAGCTTGTTCACACCTCGTTCCTCTAACCTCTAGGCTATACTGCCAGCCCAAACTAATTGACTGGTGGCATTCTTTAAACATAGAAACATAGAAGTTGACGGCAGATAAGGACCACAAGGCCCATCCAGTTTGTCCATTTCTTTTTCTACCTTATAAATGTGCCATCGGCCTTTGCTCTGTCAATGGCCTATCTATTCACACTCATCTGTATTGCTCCCTTATGCCTATCCCATGCCTGTCTGAATCCCTGCACTGTATTCATATCCACCACTTCCTGAGGTAGGCCGTTCCATGCATCCACCACACTTTCTGTTAAAAAGAACTTCTTCACCTTACCCCTTAATCGGCCTCCCTCTAATCTCATGCTGTGTCCTCTTCTCCTGCTATTTTTCTTATATTGAAACATGTTAGACTCTTTCACCTTGTTAATGCCCTTAACGTGTTTGAATGTTTCGATCATATCACCTCTCTCCCTCTTTTGTTCTAGGGTATACATACTGAGCTCCGTTAATCTGTCCTCATATGTTTTCTGATGCAGTCCCTGCACCATTTTGGTTGCCCTTCTCTGGACTGCCTCAATTTGGTTAATGTCCTTGTGAAGGTGTGGCCTCCAGTACTGCATGCAGTACTCCAGATGGGGCCTAACCAGTGTCTTGTAAAGAAGGATTATTACCTCCCTCTTCCGACTTGTAATACCTCTACTAATATACCCTAACATCCCCCTAGCCTTAACTACTGCTTTAGTAGTCTGCTTGGATGATTTCAGGTCATCGGTGATGATGATGACCAAGTCTCTTTCTTCCCTTGTGACTGCCAGCAACTCCGCTCCCAGCTTAACGGTTATGTTAAGGGCTGAACACTCATGTACAACAGAACAATTAGAATTTATATATATATATATATATATATATATATATACATATATATATATATATATATATATATATACACACACACACACACACACACACACACACACACACACTTTAGCTATAAAATATGAATGTTAAATTTATTAAAAAAAAACTTTATGGAAGTCCAGGGTTAGCTTATCTTTATTAATCTAACCTGAGGGGCATAAGACATTCGACCTCATGTCTAATTTCCCCCCACCCCCCGGTTTAGATTAATAGATGGTAATGCAGGCATCAGCCATGCTTTCATGTATAATTTTGCACACCAGAAGACTAATTTTGGTGGCACATCTACTTTTCACCAGGGTCCTGAGGGACAGAGACAACAGCAGAGTTGAATAAATCACAGTTACAAGTTGAGTTAGAGAGGTTACCCAAACCAGTAAAACCATCAGCAAAACCATTTATGAAGCATTTGTTCCTGAATTTTTAGCACAGATGGTGGCCATGTTTGCAAAGATAGCAGCTGGATTCTCTTGTCCCGCTTCTTTTAATCAAGCAAATGTTATTCTGATCCCAAAAGAAAGAACCTTTCTCTCCCCAAAAGTTATCACCCTACACCACTGCTAAATTTTAACAGACAAGGTAATTGCTATTAAAATAAAAAAAAAAATCCTTTAATTATATACAAAGATCAAAACGGCTTTGTGACAGGAAGAACTATTTCTGAAGGACTATGGGATGTGCAGGGTGCAATCTCTGCAAAATGTGATGGACATATGAAACCAATTATCTTAACACTGGACGCAACTAAGACCTTTGATTTATTAGATTGGGATTTTATTTTTCTGGTACTAAACAATGGAACTTTCTACCTTTTATAATGAATATAATGATATCCCTATATGCCAACCCAACAGCCAGCTTTCAAATTCATCAGTTTAAATCAGACCCTATACTGATATTCAATGGTGTGAGGCAGGGATGTTCATTATTGGCAGTTCATTTTGACTATGGAGCCACTACTGAATCATTTAAGAAATAATAAGACTATAACAGTAATAAATGTGGCAGGTAAAGATACACATCTTAATGTTTATGCTGATGACATGATGGTTTTCTTAACAAATCCCAGAACTTCATATCAACACTTTATGCAGGAATTTAAAGAGCTAGTGTACTGCCTAAAACTAATATTAGTTTTAAAAAGCAGTCAACCATTACCTTTTGCATCTGAAGCACTTTTTCTTTTCTCTTTGGTTAATTAGAAGATCGTTTACTTGATGTCAGCAGGCATGATGTGTGGAACAGCACACTGCCTGGCAGCTGACATATCTAACTCTGTTCTTCCTATTACATACTCAGCATTGTGACCTCACTGACTGTGACATCACTGCTGCATAGGAAAAGACACCCAGTAGCTGCCAGGCCTGTCACCTGTGATGTCACTGTCAGTGAGATCACAATGCTGATTAAGTAATGGGGAGAACAGAGATAAGATATGTCAGCTGAGAGCTGTTTCACACATCCAGCACAATATTTTCACATAGAAAACTTTCTAATGAGCAAAAGGAAAAATAACATACTTCAGAAATAAAAAAGTACAACCAACTACTTCTTAAAACTTGTATGATTTTCCTGCCTGCCTGTTTTGGTTCCATTAACGCTTTAGCAAATTTAGTAAACTTTAAGGTTATACACACTAAATAAATCTAAATCGATGGTGTTAACTCTTACAGACATCACATTACAAACTAAAACTATGCTGCAGGAAATTAAACTTGAACATAAAGTGAAATACCTTGGAATAATCTTAATGAATAAACTAGAAGATACGATTTCCTGTAACATATCATTAAGACTGGAAAAAATTATATATAGAATAAAGCATGGGGTGGTGTGTGTAACGAGAATTTTACACACACTCGAGGGGCTGGATGTTGCATAAACCCCAAGAGCAAAGACAGACAGCCTGTCTCTACAGCAGTGTTGAGTTTGTATATGCCTTTCTGGCCATATGGTCCAGCTTCCTGGAATCTTTCAGGGGGGTCCTGATGCAGCCTGCACTACCGCTTCATGATCAGGGTGGACAAACAGGTATTCAGATCCCTCGCTGTCCATCTAATATCTTTTTTTCACCTTTTTATCAATAGCCAATGGAAAGTGTGGTGTTGCCATCACCCTGGTAGTGGCCTTTCTTACCGACTTATGTATTGGAACCAAAACCCTCTTTGAGGACCTTAGTGCCAGAATACCCAATAAACTCTGCTTCCTCTGTGTCCACTTCTGATTCAGTGGACTTGAAGTTCAGCATTGTGGCCATCTGGCTTACAAACAAAGAGTAAGATGAAACCCTCTCATTTATTCTGGGAAGGGAATAGAAGTCCTGTTTTGGGGATTCCTCAGTCTCTATCAGTTCCTCACCTTCACCTTCTTCTTGTTCCTCTCCCATACCTGTACAGGGTATAGGAGTTGGTGGAAGCCACAGTAGCAGGGTTGCCCATGGTTTGCATGGACTTGAAAGACCTTCTACTGAGGGCATTGATTGTTCTGGAACTGGTAGCCCCAAGTCCTTTTCATTATTATGGGGGCATTTGAAGCTCTAAAAATATTTAGTAATGCCATATTTATTCTACATTTAAAAAACAGTTACGTAAGAACTTACCATAACGGTAGATCTTCGAGGGAATCTTTATCATTAGGTCATACCTATGGAACTTAGCCATCAGGCATCAGGATCCCACAGAAACTTTCTTCCACAGCAGTTTATTAGGGGCTACCCATGCCAACGTCAGGTTCTGATGTCACACACACACTATATAAGCGCGGGTGGCCCACTCCCTCCCCAGTTCCTTCCCTAGCCGGAGGCCGTGGGATACAGGAGATCCACCAGGAAACTGAGGACAGACAGAAAGTGCCTAGCTAGCAGAAAGGCTGGAGCAACAGGACGGCCAAGCTGGAGAGAGAGAAAGAGAGAGGGGGGGAAGGGGGATGGAGGGAGGGATAGCATGACCTGTTGACAGAGATTCCTTCGAAGAGCTACTGTTACAGTAAGTTCTTGCGTAACTGTTCCATCTTCTTCAGGGATATCTCGGTCATCAGGTCACACCTATGAAACAAGTCCCAAGCAGTCCTGAAAGCAAGGACAGTTTGGAGGCCAGAGGCCTAAGAAGGAAGGCCCGGCCCAGAAGCACAGCAAGGCCGAAGCCTGCTCTTCTTCTGGAGGCAGTGTCCAGACTGTAGTGCTTGGTGAAAGTGAGGACAGTACTCCGAGTGGCAGAAGCACAAATCTCGGCTGCAGACATGCCCCAGAAACAGGCAACTGAAGTGGCCATGCTCCTGGTGGAACGGCCCTTAAAAACCTCAGGAAGTTCTTTACCATATTTCCTGTAACAAGATAATACATTTGGCCAACCATTTGGACAAGCACCATTTCAAAACTGGAGTGCCCTCTCTGCCAGGGGCAAAAGAAACACTGAGAGGACTTCATGCAGTGCCTCATACAGTGTGTATAGTAATGCAAAATCCTATGCACATCCAAAGTATGGAGCAATGTTTCCCTTGGACTGGCATGCTCTGGAAACTAAACAGGCAGGTGGATGGATTGGTTTAGGGTAAATTCAGACACCACCTAAGGAAGAAACTCAGGGTTAGTACACAAGGAGACCCTGTCTTTGTGGAAAATCAAATAAGGTTACTCACACATGAGTGCCTGTAGCTCTGAAATTCTTCTAGCAGAAGTAATAGCAACTAAAAATAACACTTTCCACGACAGAAAGCATAGCTCGCGAGATGCAGATGGCTCAAAAGAAGGCAGGATCAGCTTTTCTAAAACAAAATTCAGGTCCCAAGCCGGAAATGGGTTATGGATAGCAGGCTTCAAGTGGAGAATGCCTTGCAGGAAAGTACGAGCCACATCCAGCTGTGCCACAGTGCAGCCATCAGTGGACACATGAAAGGCTGATATGGCTGACAGGTGCACTTTTTTTTTTTTGGGCTGTCTCAGCACCAGGTCTCAGCCCCCGTTGCCCCTCGCTCTCATATCAGCTGTTCTCCTGGTGCCCCCTGGCATACCCCCCAGGGTGGGGCCGCAGCACCAGCCAAGGTGCTACAGACACAGTTCGGGTTCGTGGGAGCCAGCCTGAGAGTGATGGAGGGGCAGCGAGGCAACGTCATAGAGGCGTTGAGGCAGATTTTTTCTGATGTTGCTCCCTCTGGAGTAGGGTGCGTGCAATGACACCAGCCGATGAGGAACATGCATGCTCCCATGCGCACTCTCCTCGAAGCATCTGCACTGGGCTCCCCCCACGCTCATGCACGTCACCTTGCTCCTCAGCCTCTGCCAGAGGGCACTCAGGTGCCGATGCAGCAGTCCCCCCCCTCCCCAGGGAAGGAGAGCAGTCCATTGGATGCTCAATCCTTCCCTGCCCTTGCCAACCACCGGTGGTCCATGCCCGTTCCCGAACACAGGTCGCCGGTGTGGTGCAAGGTGTGGCGTCCAGTGCCTCAACCCTCAGCGCCACTGGGCCGTGACAGGTGCACTTTAAGAGAGGAGTATTTAAGTCCTGCACTAGACAAGGTCAGAAGATTCTCCAGAACCTGGTTCGCCGGGCAGGTGAAAGGGTCTAGGCAATGAGAAGTGGCCCAGATAGCGAACAGCTTTCATTTCATAGAGTAGGTGGCCCTGGTGGAAAGCTTTCTGGTGGCCACCAGGACATCAGCCACTTTCTGAGACACACCAAAGTGAGCAATGGCTATGTCCTCAGGATCCATGCATGCAGGTGGAGGGACTTGAGGTCTGGATAGAACAAGGTTCCCTGAACCTGCATGAACAGGTCCCTCCAGAGGTGCAAGGGAACAGGCGATTCCACAGCCAATTGTTGCAGTAATGGAAACTGTATCTGCTGAGGCCAGAATGGAGCCACTAGAGTTAGGGTGGCACCCTCCATCTGTAGCTTGGTGAGTACTCTCTGAATCAGAGAAAAGGGTGGGAAAGCATACAGAAACCTCCCTTTCCAGGACAGGGGAAAAAGCATCTCATCAGAAAATTCCAGACCCTGGATCTAGTGAGCAGAAACGCAACAGTTTCGCGTTAAGTGGGGACGCAAAAAGGTTCAACTCTGGATGATCCCCACCTGTCGAACAGGTCTTCTGTGACCAAGGTCAGCAGTTCCCACTTGTGCATTTTGGACTGTGACTAACTGAGGCTGTCTGCAAGGTATTTTGGGTGCCTGGCACATGGATGGCTGACAATTCTAGGCCATGATCTTGAGGCTAGTACCAGACCCTCATTGCTTCCCAGCACAGAAGGTAGGAATGGGTACCCCCCTTTGCTTGTTGATGTAATAGACCACACTGAGATTGTCAGACTGCACCAGCAGAGGGCCCAGAGAGAGAGAGAGAGAGAGAGGGTTATGGAAGGCCTGTAAGGTATACAGAACTGCCCTCATTTCTAGCAAGTGAGTCTCCCAGTGGGACCAGAGACCCTGGGTCTGAAAAGGACCTAGGTGGGCTCCCCAGCCAGCCCAGACTCGAAGCATCCATGGTGAGGATTTGGTGAGAAGTGGGGATAAGAAAGGAGACCCTTTTAAGAGATTGGCTCGGTCCATCCACTGGTGAAGCACTCTGCGTACTGGAGAGGAGACAAGGACCAGCTGATCTTGATCACCTGAGCACAGATCCCACTGAACCCTGAGGGTCTACTGCGGGATTCTCATGTGCAGCCTGACCAGAGGCACTGTCACAATGATGGCGACCATGAGGTTTAGTAACCTGAGGAATGTCCTGGTTGGGACATGCTGGCTCTAAGTCATCTCCTGAGCCTGGACAATAAGGTGGTCCACCCTGTCTTAAGAGAGGAAGGCCTTGCCCTGAGTAGAGTCCAGGACTGCTCCTATGTACTGCAACCACTGAAATGTGATTAGCACAGACTTGGGCGAATTGACAGTGATGCCCAAGGATTGGAATAAGTGCTGGGTGCATTCTAGAGTCAACAACAGGAGCTCCCTGGACTGGGCTTTCAGTAACCAGTCTTTCAGGTATTAATTTTTCATTTTTTTTTTTTAACCAAGAAATGGCCTGGGCACTGCCCTTTTTCAGCCATGCCTGACATATAGGACATCACATACATAAGACAATACAAATAGTATAATACAATTAGGTACATTTACACAAGTTTTCAGTATACAAAAGTTTGTGCAACATGTGTTTAAAATGTAAAACACTATTAGCTCTACTATCAGTTTACCATACTCATTTAACAAAGTTAGTGCATATGGTCTTGTGTATGGTATGGAGGTATGGGAACACATAGAGGTCTTTGTGCTGGAGGACTGCTGCAGCAGTGGCTAAGCACTTGGTAAATACCCGTGGTGCAGAGGATAAGCCAAAGGGCAATACCCTGAATTGGTAATTCTCCCCCTGGAACAGGAACCATAAGTATGGCTTGTGAGGGGGCAAACCAAGATATGTAGGTAGGCATCTTGCATAACGAGGGACCATAGCCAGTCACCCTGCTTGAGCACAGGAGGAAGTCCATGCAGAATGATCATATGGAACTTTCTATACTGGATAAAAAGGTTCAAATCCTTGAGGTCTAGAATGGGCCTCAAGTCCCCCGTTCTTTTGGGAACCAGAAAGAACCTGGAGTAGAACCCCTTGTTCTTTTGCCACCTGGGCATTGGTTCTATCGCCCAGTTGTGCAGCAAGGTGAGTACCTCCTCCTCGAGTACCTCTGTGTGGTCTGGGGGATAAAAGGTGGGGACTGGGGGAACATGTGGAGGTTGTTCTAGAAGTTCTAGAACATGACCCTATTTGATTATCTCCAGTATCCAAGCATCTGATGTGATAGTTCTCCATTGAGACAGATAGAGGGCGAACTGACCTCCGACCACCACCTCTTGGCTTGGAACAAGGGGGAGATGGTCTGTCAAGGAATTAGACTGAGGCTGAGGCTGAGGCTGAACCAGTGGCCAGGCTGCACTTCCTCCTCTGGGTTGCTTGACAGAGGAACCAGAGGTGGAGGAGGGGGCAAGCAAGGCAGAGCTGGCTCTGTGTTTGCCCTGATGTTTGGTTCCGGAACCTGACTTTTACGAGACCTTATGAAAGGAAGGCCTCTGTCTACTCTTGGGCTGGGTATGGTACAGGGAGTGGACAGGCTGAATAGCCCTGCTGGTCATTGTTAATGTTCTGCACGTCTGGCCCAAAAAAGTTTGTGACCCACAAAAGGGGCATTCAACACCTTTTGTTGGATATCAGCTGCAAAGCTAGAGACTCTAAACAAGGAGTGCCTTCTGAGGCAAATGCCAGAGGCAGCTGCCCTGGCTGTACTATCACCAATATAATAGGTGGCTCTGAGGAGATACTTACTGACATCTTCCAAGGCCTGGAGTACTTTGATAAGTTCTTGTCTCTGGGAGCACAAGGGAGGGCCTGAGTGGTGGCTTTGCCTTCTTCCAGAGGGTACTATGGTATTTAATCAGATGAACTAAATAACTGGCAATCCTAAGGCCCAGAGTGGCAGAGGTGAAAGTCCTCTTGCCCCAGAGGTCTAGCCTCCTGGATTTCCATTCAGCGGGCAGGGAGCAAAGGTGCTTGGGGGCCTTGGTTCTATCGTAAGCAACTTTAATAACCACCGAGTTGGTTTCCAGCTGGGTAGCATAAAATGGCAGCCCCTGAGGTGCCTGGTAAAGCTTGTCAGCCTTTCTTGGCATGGCTGGTACCAGGTTGGGCCTGAGCCTGGCCGCAGTGGCAGCATCATTCAATGCTGGCAGCAAAGGAGGACTAACTTTGGGTGGACATTCCAGAATCTCCAAGAAATCTACTAGGTTCCTCCTTGTTTCATCCTCTGCCTCCGTCTGAAACCCCATAGTAGAGGAAAGCTGCTTCATAACATTGAAGAAAGAAGGGTCCTCTGAGGGGGACCAGGGGTCACTCCTGGAGGAGACAGTGGACCTGTCAGAGGATTTCACATCAGCATCGTCTTCCTCATCCTCTTCCTCAGGAAGGATGAGGTTAGGGTGGTATTCCTCCTCGATGTTGGCCTGCTCTGAAGCAGGGACCGACAGTCAAAGCACTGACAGCTCTCTAGAAGGCTTGGGGCAAACAGGTCAGACTGACATCGACACTGAAGCAGCACCCAACAGAGCAGGTGACAATGGCCTGGGCCGTGGAATGAACTGTTGTACGAGAGATGTGGTAATGGAGGAAAGAATAGCATTAAGGTTGACAGCAGGAAAAAGAATCATCGTCGACACAGGTGTCGATGGAGGGGGTGCGTAGCCTAGCTTTGACGATGAACCACTATCAATAGTGGAAGCGGTTGGGCCCAGCGCCTGTGGATCTCGAGTCTTGAGTGGTCTTGATGGTGGGGCTGGGGCCGATGGCCCCTCCAAAGCCCTGTGATGGCTGGGAGAAGAGTCCTCCATGGGGAGCCTGATAGGAGCAGATGCCGGCATGGAGTGAAGCATCAACGTTGAAGTGGTTGACAGAGCGATCCCAGGAGAAGAAGAACAGGAGTCCAACAGGGATCATGATCACTGGGGGAGGATGGTCCTTAGGCCAATCTTTGTTCAGATGACAATGTTTCTCCAAGGGTTTGTCTCAGGCCTTGGTGGTCTGAGAGCCCAAAGAAGATGCCGGCGATTGGGAGGGGAGGGTACCGCAAAACCCCTGCTCTCCATTGGCTGCCTGCTGCTCCATGAGAAACTTCTGCAGGGCTTTCTTGCACCAGCGCTGGATGGTGAGGCTGAACTTCAGACAGGCTTCACAGGCGAGAACGTTGTGGCTAGGGCCAAGACAGCAGACAAAGAGTTCATGTTTGCCGGTAGAAGAAATCTTCTTTCCACAGCGGCAACGATGGAAGAGAGCCAACGAGGGATTAGTTCTCAACATACAAAGAACAAAAGAATCACTTTAAACTAAAGTGATTCAAAGGCAATTTTTTTTGTAAAATGTAGAATTGGCGGTCAAACTGAGTGATGAAGCTTCCATAGAGTCCATCCGCAAATGGTCGATGGCGGGAAAGAACTGAGGCAGGAGCAGGGCCACCTGTGTTTATATAGGGTGTGAGACGTCAGAGCTTGACATTGTCATGGGTGGCCTCTAATAGACTGTTACAGAAAAAAGCTTCCGTGGGATCCTGACACCTGACGGCTAAGTTCCACAGATGAGACCTGATGACAGAGATATCCCTGAAGATCAGGGAATACAAGATGAGATTCTGATTTCTTGGTTGGACCAAATTAGAATAATGTTTAAGAAGTTTTATGGAGGGGGGCTATGTGAAGAACTGCATGCCATAAACTAATTTTACCTAGACTAGTAGGAGGTATGGGATGCCCAGACCCTTAGTCATATTACTGGGCAACACAACTGAAAACAGCCATAATGGGGACACAAACACAGAATGATCAATTAATGAACAACAAGTCACAGGATTTGATAATTCTAAAAATAGAAGAGTTAGAAAACTGAACTGGGCCAGCCTGCCGGCACAGCAGTTGGATTTCCACTTGCGATGTCAATCACCTGGGTTTGGGAATGGACCTGGGTGTCAGAGGGCCAGCCAGGGGGAGAAGGATCTAGTGTCCTGGGGACTGCTTTCCTTCTCTGGGGAAGGGGGGAGTGTCTAGCACTTTAAAGGACCCCTGGCAGAGGTAGGGGTCCACTGTGGCTGCCATTGTCACCTTAGGGGGGTGGGGCAGACGCAGGATGCCACTGAACATCCCTGCCCCCCAGGAATTCAGCAAGCATTGAAAAAAAAAAAAAAGCCGACCTCGGCATGACTTCCTGCTCTGCCGATGTCTCCACTGCCTTTGACGCCTGCTGGGGTCCTGCCTGTGGCCCCGATCCGGGGGGAGCCAGGCTTACCTACAGTGTGTCCATTAGGGTGGAGCCCTTCCGGCAGCTCCTCCCACAGGGTAAGCCTCGGCAAGGGGGGGGGGGATGACGACTGGCAGGGTAGGTCTGACTTCAGAATGAAGGAGTGGGGGACCTGGGACCAAGAAAAATAAAAACAAAAAAAGAAAACTCTGAACTGAAAATACAAAATCAGATCCCTTTTCCCAACTTATTCATTAACATCAGAAATCCAATTATTGCACCAATATGTAAAGTTTTTATTACACTGAATGAAATATCATCATTAAATGATGACGAACTGATGGGTACCATAGGAGGTAACCCAAAGATTTGGGGGAAAAACATACTTGGATGAATAGTTAAAGAGAGAGAAAAAAATATAACTGATTAATTGGTGTGATTTATTACCGAATGACAATGTTCTCTTTTTTTGCTGACACTGATTACAAATGTAAACAGAATATCAAAGATTCATAGCTAAAATATATAATCTTTAAGGAACACTGTCAACCTCCTTAGGCCTTAAAGTGTCTCTAGTTTAAAAAAACACATTACGATTGGCCACAATCTTGAGAGATTGCTGATGCAGCTGGTAGCTTGATTTTGCTTCCTTCTTTCTTTTTTTTTTTTTTGAATTAGAGTGTCTCACCTGCAGCCAGAGTCTTGCCCATATCTAGCCACCACTCCTCCACCACCGACTCCGAAGCTGTCGTACCCAGCTGGCACAGGCAGCCACGCCTGGCCGAGAGAGGCTCTCCTGCTTTCCACGCCCCGCGATCCATTGCCGGCACACGCCATCCAGGCATCGTCGGCTTGTGAAGCTGCAGTCATCAAGCTGCCACGGACTTGTGTTGCCATTTTCCCTGTTCTATTTTCCCCGATGGTAACACGGATGTGCAATGACGTCCATGCACTGGCGTGCAGACGTCTGCCGTGCTCCACCCCCAACTCAGTACCCGTGCGTCTGCAGTACCTCCAGACGTCCCCAGGGACCACCCCTTTCCCCAAGACTAGGAGAGCTGTTGTTGGATGCTCAATCCTAGTCCTCCCCTGCTAACCCCTGATGACCTGGGCTCATTCCCGAACCCGGGTCGCTGGCATGAAGCAAGGTGTGGCACCCAGCACCTCAACCCTCAGCACCACCTGGCTTCTTTCTTTTTAAAAGTGAAAAAATAACTGCCCACCATACTGGTGTTACCACAAAAAAACATACTTGTTTACAGTCCTTGATAAACTGCCACTGTATTTTTCCTGAACTTGGAAACACCCAAACATCATCTAGCCACTCATGATGCAGTGGGAAAAGAGGAGACTACTGTGTCACAAGTGGCTTCTCTGTCTGGAGTGTTCTCAAGGTTCAGGAAGTATGCAATAAGAGTAGATCAAGGATTTGAAATGAAACAAGGTTGTGTATAATAATACCCTTAGCATGCATTTCAGTTCAATTAAGAAATGAAGCACATAAAACAGCCAGCAGCATTAAAGATTTTTTGTGAAGGTATACAATCATAAAATGCAGGGTTTCAACTAGAAACACTATGATGCAAAAAGTGTTGACAGTATCCCTTTAAGCATCAATTTTATTTATTTTGTTTTATTTATTCATTCCTGGATTACAATACCTTTCTGCACAAAACAGCTCTTTTACAAAGGTTTCATGTCAGTAGGAAGGGTGACAGACATACCACGGACGGTATTACATAAAATATTGACAAGAAAGTATTTGAAATGACAATATGACATTAATATTGCAACTAAGATTAAAACTCTGAATTGGTAGGAAATGAAAAAGAACCTAATATTCGAGTTCTGGACAATAACTTCTTTCCCTTTGGATCTGGTTATGTACCGAGAGACCATACAGGAATTACAGGGGGGAAAGTTTATCCTCCCCAACTATGAAAGTTTAATTTCTACATAATTTTATTAGTATTAAGTGGTACTGTTTATTAGCTCTACAGTTTATGCTTAACTGGCTGAAGTTACAGTCCATTTGGACTAAATGATGACAGTGGTTTCTAAGTTTACTGTTACATTATGTATTAACTAGAGGTACTTTGTTAAATTTTAGTGTCGAACAAACAGAAACAATAAGGTCTATGAAAAGGAGCAGGAAGTCTACAGCTATTTACATCGGAGAAACTGGTAGGCGTCTTGCTGACCGTTTCAGGGAACATTACAGAGCAGTCAGGAATGGTGAAACTGCTAAACCCATTGTATCCCACTTTATCTCTGTCCAGGGACCACAATGTCAATGACCTTTCTGTCTGTGTCCTTCAGCAGGGCTTCTGGGATCCTGACCATAGAAAAAACATGGAAGCCAAGCTGATCATCCGCCTTGGCTCCCAGCAGCCCTCTGGTTTAAACGATAGACTTATTTTCCACTAACATCTTTCAGCCATCCCTTTTTTTCCCTAAAGTCTATGGCCCGGATATTCAAACTGTGCCAGGCTGTGGCACAAGCCTGGGCGCAGCTCAACTTTGTTGTGCAGGGGTGTGGCCTGGGCGATATTCAACAGAGCTGCGCTATGGCGCAGCAGCTTTGAATATCGCACTTGCCACCCCCACTGTGCATGGCGCAGTGGCACTGCGCCAGCGCAAGTGGCCAGAGTGGAGCATGGAGATGCACTAGTGCAAGTGCCATTGCGCCATGCACAGCACCTGTGATATTCAAAAGGGGACATGCAAATGGAGCCATAAGTTATGCAAGGCACACAGGGCGCCATTTGCATCTCATTATGGCTCCATTTGCATGCCATTAGCATGCAGGTGCGCCGATCCCCGATGACTTGCGCCTGGCGCCCTGCCAGCAGCAGCCGTCGGGGACAGACGCTTCGCAGCCACCTACAGGCATTCGTCTAAAGAAACTCCCCTGTCCATAACCCTGGTGGTCAGTGGACTGATCGGGCATCTGTAACTCATAAAATACCTACTACCAGGTGGTCTAGTGTACCCCTCCCACCCGCACACTGAGCCCCACCGCCCGCTCCCCCGCCGTCAGCCGTCAGGCGGCAGCACCTCACCGCCTACCGCCCGCCGACTGACAGCTCGGTAGGGCTGCACGCCATTGGTTCATAATGGGCGCAGCTCAGCTAGCTTACATGAGTCCAGATATGTGAATGAATTCATTCACATATCTGACTGTGTTGCAGCATGGCTGCACCCTTACTGGCTCACGCCAGAACCATCGGCGGCAGCCCCACCGAGCTGTCAGTCGGGCGGGCGGCAGGTGGGTGTGCTGCCACCCGGGCTGAGTGGGGTAGGTGGTGGGCCTGCAGTGGGCGGGTGGGGAAGGGGGTACATAGACCACCAGGGTATTAGGGGTATTTTATGAGTTACAGATGCCCGCGATCGAGCAGTGATCAGTCCACTGGACCACCAGAGATATTGGATGGGGGCTTATTCTTCTACACAAATGCCCGCGATCGGGCACATAGAGGTCCACTGGACCACCAGGGATATTGGATGGGGGGGGGTTTATTCTTCTACACAAATGCCCGCGATCGGGCACATAGAGGTCCACTGGACCACCAAGCATACTGGACAGGGGGATTTCGCTACACGGATGCCCGCGATGGGGTATGGTGCGGCAGTAACTTGTGGCAGCTGCCGTGTTGCACCCTGCAATGTGGCAGCTCACCTATGGGTGGCTATCACTTGTTCCTTTTTTTTTTTTGGCTTAACTTTGTGCAGGCGCAGGTAGGGGTTGCGCATGCATGACCCTGCACATCCGGGGCTAAATATCGGGCTGTGCAGGTTATGCATGGGCGCCCCCCACCTGTGCCTGCATACATTACTGATGCACTCCGAGCATGGAATTTGTCTGAGCGATACTTTCACTTTTTGAATATCGTGCCATGAGCGCGAACACTGTTGCGCCATGCTCAACCGTTTTAAATATCTGGGCCTCTTTGTTTTTGTACTCATTTAATTTATTTTTCATTTTCACCATAAGTCTCCATCTCTGTCTCCTTCCCACACATTTGTCAACTTTCAGCCTTCTTACTAGGCCCTGTTAATTAGTCCCCACCACGGAACTTCCCTAGCTCTTTCACATCTATTATGCTTTATCTTTCCCATCATCACCTTTTTATTTCATAGATTCTCACTTAATCTTACCCTTTATCACTTCTTCTCCCTGAGCCTGTCCTTTCTTCTTTCCCCACACACAAATATATACACACATATATATACACACACACACATAAATCTTACTTCCCCTCTACACTAACTTTGTTTTTTTTTTTTTTTTTAGATATTTCCTGAAGAAGAGCTAAGGTCAAAACGTAGATTTTTAACTCTATTTTCTTTTTTCAGCGTCCATTTAACATAACCATTTTGTTTTGCTTTTAGACCACATGCTGACGCAGCGCCTTGTTTTGGTTTTTTACTATGAATAAATATACTATTTGCTCCATCACAGTCTCTATAGATCTATTTTGGTACTGGGAAACTGGCCAGATGGGCGGTATTGGGAAATATTTAGTATGTATATGGTATTAGGAGGGGCATTTGCACTCTTACTGGGAACAGATTTTTCATTTCAATTTTATAATGATGGCTAATTTACCTTTTAAAGTGCTCTCAATTAATATTAATGGAATTGACAGCCCAGTGACGCGCTCTAGATTGCTCCAATATATTAAAAAGATAGGCTCCTTGATATTACTTACATTCAGAAGACGCATTTGTCTCCCTCTGAGCATCTGAAGGATGGAATGACTGAAGTGTGTAAGGGAGGAAGGGGAAGAGGGTAGTACAGAGTCACTTTGGATGCAAATCCAGGATTCCAAGAATAGGATTCTTAGAATGGGAGTGGTGTACAGGCCTCCATCTCAGATGGAGGAGTTAGACAGGGAACTAGCGGGACAGATCAGGGGGACCTACGAGAAGGGTAGTGTGGTGACTGTGGGGGACTTCAACATGCCAGGAGTGGACTGGAGTACCACAACAACAAGGAACAGAAGGGAGCCGGTACTGCTGGATGCCTTCCAGGACAGTTTGCTGCTGCAAATGGTCAGTGAACCAACCAGGTTAGGGCATACCCTTGACTTTGTGTGGGCAAATGGGGACTTTGTGAGAGAACTTACAGTGGAGGAACCGCTGTCAGGGAGTGACCACCACTCAGTATGGCTCACATTGGATATGGACAAGGAAGGAGTGGAATCTGGCACAAGAGTGCTGGACTTCAGGAGGGCCGACTTTGGGAGGATGGGGGAAGTGGTAAAAGGGTACCTGGCCAGAATTCAATCTAGTATGGACACTAACCAGAGGTGGGAGCTCATAAAGCTGGGGGTAGTGGAGGCAACCAAAACCTGCTGCAAGGCCCAGAGCAAGAAGGCAAGGGCTAAGAAACTGAGCTGGTTGAGCAAGGAGGTCATGGAAAAGGTAAGGAGGAAAAGAGCTGCCTTTAAGAAGTACAAGAAAACAGGGAGAGGGGAGAACAGGTTGGAGTCCTTGATGGAACTGAAGGAGGTGACAAGGGCAGTAAGGGAAGCCAAGGCATCTATGGAACTCAGGCTGGTACAAGGCATTAAGAAGGGGGAGAAGGACTTCTTTAGGTACATCAGGGAGAAAAGGAGCTGTAGGGACCACATAGTAAGGATTAGGAAGGAGGGAGGTTGGGTGGAAGCAGGATGCGATAAGGCAGAAGCACTAAACGAGTACTTCTGCTCAGTATTTACTAAAGAAAAGAGATGGGGTGACACCCAAGGAGGGGGGGAAATGGCAGAAACGGGGGGGGGACAGATGGGAAAATCGTGGAGGGCAGAGTTCGGGAGGGTTTGAAGGCACTGAGGGTGGATAAGGCACCAGGCCCAGATGGCATCCACCCCAGGGTACAGAAGGAGCTGGCAGAGGTCCTTGCAGGACCTTTGGCAGACCTATTTAATGCCTCACTACATTCGGGGTGTGTACCTCAGGACTGGAGGATGGCTCACGTGGTGCCCCCAAGGATGAACCGGGAAACTACAGACCAGTGAGCCTCACATCCATCGTGGGTAAGCTAATGGAGACTATCCTGAAGGAGAGGCTGGTGGCCCTCCTAGAAGCCAAAGGACTGCAGAACAGCAGACAGCATGGCTTCATATGGGGCAGATCCTGCCAAACCAACCTGGTGGAGTTCTATGACTGGGTAACTAGGCAACTGGACAGGGGCCATGCAGTGGATGTCCTGTATCTGGACTTCAGTAAGGCATTCGACTCGGTGCCGCATGGAAGGCTGGGAAGTAAGTTAGTAGGCACAGAGGCAGGTGCAAAGCTGGTGGGATGGGTAGGGAACTGGCTTCAGGGAAGGCAACAGAGGGTGGTGGTGGGTGGGGAGCGCTCACACCCAAGGGTAGTGATGAGTGGTGTTCCACAGGGCTCGGTGTTGGGACCAGTGTTGTTTGGGATATTCATTACAGACATATCATTGGACATCAAGAGCAAGATCAGTGTGTTTGCTGATGATACAAGGTAGGAGCGGTGGTGGATGACCTAGGGGGATGGTAGGGGTTGCAGGATGATCTGGCAAAGCTTGAAACCTGGTCAGACACCTGGCAACTGGGGTTTAATGCCAAAAAGTGCAAGGTGCTGCATTTTGGGATGAAGAACCCAGGGAGGAGTTACCAGCTGGGGGGAGTGCAGCTAGCCCAGACAGAGGAGGAGGAGGAGGATCTGGGGGTGCTCATTACAGGGTCAATGAACAACTCTGCACAATGTAGGAAGGCAGCTGCAAAGGCTAACAAAATGCTGGGTTGCAATGCAAGGGGTATATCCCTGAGGAGGGAGGAGATGATTCTGCCACTGTATAGGTCATTAGTTAGACCGCACCTGGAGTACTGCATGCAGTGCTGGCGCCTGTATCCGAAGAGGGACATTAAGTTACTGGAAGGGGTGCAGCGCAGAGCGACAAAGATGATCAAGGGGCTGGGGAGCTTATCATACGAGAGGAGGGTGAGGGAGTTGAACATGTACTCACTGGAGGAGAGGAGTGACAGGGGGGCAATGATTGAAACCTTTAAGTACATTAAAGGAATAAACAAGACAGGTACAGACAAGCTGTTCAAAACAAGGGAGGGAAGGGACACCAGGGGCCATGATATGAGACTGGAGGGAGGAAGGAGACGCTTTTTTACAGAGAGGGTGGTGGCTGGGTAGAATGCGTTACCTGCAGAAATGGTATCCAGTAGAACAGTGGACTGCTTCAAAAGGGGATGGGACAGGACAAAGGGGAGGGTCAATGAAGGGGAAGGGTGGAAGGGAGGGGCAGCTGCAGAATAAGGAGTGCTAGCTACACATTCAAGCAGACTTGATAGACCTCTAGGCCTTTATCTGCTGGCAAATTTTATATGTTCGTATGAAGCTGCTGCAGGGGGGAAATACAAGGTTTATTCAGCCTCGAGTAAAACTGGGTGGAGAAGGGGGTTGGCAATACTGGTACCTTCCTCGCTCACGCTCGAGGTGGGCATCGAACATGCTGACCCAGCCGGGTGTTATGTTCTTGTGCAGGGAACCTTATACGGACAGGACATCACCCTAGCTAATGTTCATCTCCCCCCGGCTTCTCCCCCTCTTAGGGTTTGACAATTTCTCAACAGATGAACAGACCTTCAAAAGGGGATACTGATTATGGGTGGGGATTTTAATATTACCTTAAACCCCAAATTCAATACTTCTCCTCCACAAAAGCACAGGTGTTTCCCAACCCAGAGATTGCTGTGTTCCCAGATTGAAATGCTGGGGCTTTTGGATGTCTGGAGACATTTTTGCCCCAGTGGGAGGAGGTATACTTATGAGTCCTCAGGGTTCATTACCTCATCTAGAATAGACTACTACATTATTTTAATGGAACATCTGGAATTCTGGATATGCTAAGGGATCTCTCCTTAAATGCTCGATTCCTATTGGACCACACCCCATTCCTACTTAAACTAGATTTGGGGAAGACACATAAGCAAGGGTTATTCAGACTTAATTTGTCCTTCGTCCAGGATTAAGCTTTTAAAGATTGGATGAAACAGAGAATTCTTCATAATCCAGGAAAACTCTACCCCAGGCATACTGGCTACATTACTTTGGGATACGTTGAAGGCGGTGATTCATGGGGAACTCACTGCCTTTGCTTCTAGAAAGCAAAAACAGAGGGAGGCAAAATATAATCAGTTGCAGGCCCGCATAAAGTTTTTACAACAGGAAGGGAGACAGAAGAGTAGTTCCAGGGAACAAGAAATTAGACAGGTTAAAAGAGATATCCAGGCTATTTTTGATTATCAGGTCCAAGCTAAACTTCACCAACTGAAAAAATGTCATTATGAGGGGGGGCCCCAGAGGGGCAAGGAATGTAGTAGAGTTTTAAACAGGCTGACGCTATTACAAAGTTAAAAGAGCCTACTTCAGGCATACTAAAGGTCAATAACCCAGAAATCCTTTCGATAGTCCAAGACTATTACAGGGATTTATATGCTAACCCTTCCCCTCCCTCTGATCAATATATACACCAGTTTCTTGCCTCTATTTGATTCCCCAAGCTAACCCAAATACATCAAGAGATGTTTGTGGCTCCTCTTACAGAAGCTGAGATCAGTAGGGTAGTGAGACAGCTGAAAACACTTAAATCCCCAAGCCCAGATGGTTTTCCCCAGGAATGGTATAAGACCCTTCTTTCCCCTTTAATAAAATTAATGAGACAAGTGTTCCTGGAAGTCCAAAACGGAGACCCCCCTCCCGACCTCTTGGTCATATGCAGTTATTTCAACCATACCCAAGCCCGGCAGGGACTCCAGACTTCCAGAGTCATACAGGCCCATATTTATATTAAACTGTGACTAAAAGTTATACATGTCTATTTGGGCCAAGAGGCTGGAAGATAATTTGCTAGGCATAATTCATCCAGATCAATCTGGTTTTCTCAAGAATAGACAAACTTTGGATAATACAATTAGAACTATTCACCTGTTAAATTACATTTCTAGAACCTCTTTACCAGCTGTGGTAGCTAGTCTTGATGCCTATAAAGCATTTGACCGGGTGCTCTGGGGGTTCCTCTGGCAGGTTTTAGCTGCATTCAGTTTCCCTGCAGACTTTGTTAAATGGCTTAGTAATCTTTACACCCACCCTCAAGCCTATATCAGAGTAAACGTTTCCTTATCTGCCCCCATTAGTCTTGAAAGGAGTATGAGGCAGGGCTGTCCCCTGTCACCTTTGCTATTTGCTCTTTATACAGAGCCATTGGTCATGGTGATATGGGCCACTGGGGAAATCCATGGAGTGGTACTGGGGGAGACAAGTACTGCACTTCACTTTATGCAGATGATGTCTTGTTGACACTAACTGATCCAGAGACTTCATTAATTAAGACATGGCAGATCTTGGAGGAGTTTGCTGCGGTTTCTGGATATATAGTTAACTCTTCGAAGACAGAGGTCCTTGCTCTTAATTTTACCCCCTCTACCCAATTAAAGCAAAGAATGCCACTTAAATGGTGGGCTACCAAACTAAAATATCTAGGGGTTAATCTCCCCTTACAGATTTCTAATCTGACCCTGGTAAACTATGAGCCACTGTCCCAGTCTTTGGATGCAGGTATTCACAAATGGTCCCAGTCGAAGCTCCCCTTTTATTCTAGAAACATAGAATTTGACGGCAGATAAGGACCGCTTGGTCCACCTAGTCTGCCCATTTTCCTACCTAACAGATAAGCTGCACATCCTAGTTAACCAACAGCTTACTTCCTCCTACTCCCCACTAGGACTGCCTTATGTCTTTCCCATGCATTCTTGAATTCCCCCACTGTTCTTGACTCCACAACCTCCTCAGGGAGGCTGTCCCATGCATCCACAACCCTCTACGAGAAAAAATACTTCCTCACATTACCTCTGAGCCGTTCCCCATCTTCAAATTGTGCCCCCTTGTTCTTGCACATCTCTTTTTCTGAAAGATGCTACCCTTTTGGACTTTGTGGATTCCCTTGAGGTACTTGAAAGTTTCTATCATGTCCCCTCTCTCCCTTCTTTCCTCAAGGGTATACATATTAAGCTCCTTTAGTCTTTCTTCGTATGTCTTCTGGTGCAGACCCTGCACCATTTTGGTTGCCCTCCTCTGGACAGCTTCCACTCTATGTCTTTGCAGAGATGGGGTCTCCAGAACTGCACACAGTACTCCAGATGGGGTCTCACCAACTGTCTGTACAGAGGGATAGCAACTTCCTGTTTTCTACTACTGATGCATCTCCCTATGCATCCCAGTATTCCCCTGCCTTCCTTACTGCCTTCTCACATTGCTTGCCCACCTTTAGGTCATCTGATATAATTACTCCCAGGTCCTTTTCCAATTTTACTGTTGTCAGTATCTCACCCCCCACTGTGCACTCTTCCCATGGGTTTTTGTTTCCCAGGTGCATTACTTTGCACTTCTTTGTATTGAATCTGAGCTGCCATACATTTGACCATTCCTCCAACCTTGCCAAGTCCCTTCTCATCCTTTCCACTCCATCTTGTGTATCAACCCTGTTGCAGATCTTTGTGTCATCTACAAAGAGACATACTTTTCCATCCAGTTCCTCTGCAATGTCATTTATAAAGACATTAAAAAGGACCGGTCCCAGTACGGAACCCTGCGGTACCCCACTACTAATCCTCCTTTCTTCACCGTGAACTCCATTTACTACTACCCTTTGCGTCCAGTTGTCTAGCCAATTTTATCCAAACTACCACCTTGGGACCCTCTCCAAGGCTGGCTAACTTGTGTATTAATCTTTGTGTGTGGACTGTATCAAATGCCTTGCTAAAATCTAGGTAGGCCATGTCCACAGCCCCTCCTGGTCTACTACTTTGGTCACCCAGTCAAAAATCGATTAAGATTCATCCTGACACGACCTTCCCATTGTGAATCCATGCTGCCTTGGGTCCTGTGCCCCACTGGCCTCTAAGTACTCAACAATCTTTCCTTCAGAAGTGATTCCATCATTTTCCCTACCACTGAGGTCAAACTAACTGGTCTGTAGTTTCCTGCCTCTGTCCTGCTCCCACTTTTGTGAAGAGGAATCACATCCGCCCTCCTCCAGTCCTCAGGTACCACCCCATCCTCCTATGATTTGTTAGAGTAGTCAGCGGTGTCACTAGTTCTACCCTTAGTTCTTTTAGAATTCTTGTGTGAATCCCATCAGTTCCCACTGCTTTGTCCACCTTCAATTTTATTAGTTCTTTCAGAATCCTTTCTTCTGTAAATGGACTGGTATCGACCCCCGTCTTTAGAGTGTTTCTCTTGTTTGGTTTAAGTACTTCCCCCTCCTCTTCCTTTGTGAATACTGAGCAGAAATATTTGTTCAATATCCCTGCTTTTCACGGTCACCCTCTGCCCACATTCCTTCCCCTGTATTAAGACTCAGTATCCCTCCTTTGGTCTTTCTTCACTCCCTAATGTACCTATAAAAGGTTTTATCCCCTTCTTAACAGTTGGCTATCCTTTCCTCTGTTTGGGCCTTTGCTATTCTGACTGCCTTCCCTGCCTCAACTGAAAGTTCTCTGTCCTGCTCCTTCTGTGTTACCTTACATTCCCTGAATGCTGTCCTTTTCTCCTTAACCTTCACTGCCACCTCTTTTGAGAACCATAGTGTTTTTTTCCTGCGCTGTGTTTTTTGATTTGCTTTACACAAAGACTTGTTGCCTCTGCGATGGTTGTTTTGATTACTCCCCATTGTTCCTCCACTCCACCGTCTTGCTTGTTTGCTAGTGCTTTTCTGAGGCACTCTCTCATTTTCCCAAAGTCAGCCCTCCTAAAGTCCAGTAGTCTTGCTTTTGTATGGCTTGATTGTATGGCTGTGTTTATCGTGAACCACACTATTTGGTGGTCGCTTGTTCCCAGATGGCTACCCATTTCTAAGTCTGAGATTCTTTCTCCGTCCCCATTTGAGAGTACCAGTTCTAAAGATTGCTCCCTTCCGAGTGGGTTCCAATATTAGCTGTCTGAGGCATGCCCCTTGTAGGACATCAAGAATGACCCGGCTCTTGGATGTGCCTGCAGCAAAGGTGCTCCAGTTAACATCTGGCATATTCAGGTCCCCCATCAACAATGTCTCCCCTTTTTCTGCTATTCTAAGGATGCCTTGTATCATTTCCTTGTCCATTCCTTCCCCCTGAGATGGGGGTCTGTATACAACCCCCATGCAGATTGTGGTGCTATTTCCTGTCTCCAGGGTGACCCAGAGTGCCTCATCTGCTCCCTGTTTACTCTTTAGTTCTGTTGCTTTGATCCCTTCCTTTACATAAAGAGCTACTCCTCCTCCTCTTTTACCCTCCCTGTCCCTCCTGTAGATTGTGTATCCCGGTATGTTGACATTCCAGTCATGGTTCTCTGTGTACCATGTTTCTGTGACTGCCACAATATCTAGGCAACCCTCTTTTATCAAGGCCACTAGTTCAGGGAGCTTGCTACACAGACTACGGACACTGGTACTCATCACCCTGCACTTTTTTTCTAGGATTGCTACTATTCAATCTAACATTTTACCGAGACTTTTATGCTTATTTCAGACTATCCCATTTATGCCTCCACAGATGTATTTCACTTGGAATAAAATACTGTCTAGGTTTGTGTGGGAAGGCTGAAAACCTCATATTCGCTGGTCTCTCCTACAGCTGCCGAAAGATAAGGGTGGTCTGAATCTCCTAAACCTGGAACAATATGCAGCAGCAGTAGGAGCAACCAGGATATTGACTTGGTTAAACCCAAGTCTCCACCCACCCTGGAAGAAAGCAGAATGTTTTATTAATGATTTGCATGACCCACAGAGGGTACTTTTTGCTCCATTTGCTACTCCACCAAATATGTCAGATATTTATATGGGAGCACAACAGACCATACATCTGTGGTACAGAGTAAGAGCCAGGCCATCCATGGAACCATTGTTTTACTGTTTAAAGTTATTAACGACAGAAACTGATTTTTTACCAGCACAGTTTGACCTAACTTTTCGGAACTGGCACAGAAGGGGGCTCTCATTTATTAACCAATTTCTTGATTTTCACGGGGTGGTCTCTTTTGCACATCTTCAGCGGGACTACGTCTTATCTAACAGAGAATATTATCGATATCTCCAAGGCAGGGCCTTCCTTCAAAGTAAGGACCCAGCAAAGACTTGTTTACCTAACCCTCTTTCCCTATTCTTGACACTGGTAACTAATGGGATTCATGGGCTCATGCAGCCTCACTTGATAGGAGCTTTATATAGGGGGCTCATGGAGTCTGACTCAGATTCCTCAGACAGTTTTAAGGGCTTGGAATAAGGAACTGCCCAATGGGGTATCCTATGATCACTGGAATAAATATTCTCGTCCCTCACTTGGAGTCTCTTTAGCCCCCTATTGGCAAGAGTTCGCGTGGAAGTCCCGCATGCGGTACTTCAACACTCCCGCCAAGTTGGCAGGGATTTTCCCCTATGTTGGAAGTTGAATGCTGGAGACATTGTGGGGAACAATCTGCTGAACATATACATGTTTTTTGGGGGTGCTGTAAACTTCAATCATACTGGCAACAGATTGAGCAGGGGTTAAAAGACATATACAATCCTGTTCTATACTCACCCTAGAGCTGGCATTAGTGTCAGTCCCAATGGAGAGTCTTAAAATACTGAAAGGCTCACTTAGATTTACCTTTCTTTTAATTGCCAGGAAGGCAATAACTAAACTCTGGAAGCAACCTCGACCCCCTACAGTGGAAAGCTGGCATGATATGATTTTGGAACATTACCTCCTAGAGAGAATGATTGCAGGGGCCATGGGACAAGGGCGACGATTTGAAATTAGGTGGCGGGCATCGGTATTTTCTAATTCAGTTAGAGACCCCACATTTGTCCCATGAAGGTGAACTGGTATATTCAACAATGGGAGGAGAGGAGTTTCCAAGTTTTGAGAAACTGGGAGAACATAGAAATGATGTACCTTACTAATAAGTACTGGTTAGTAGCAATGGGGACGAGATGGTTTTATCGCCTCTTGAACTACATGATTACTGTACGCAGTTGGACATGTATTATATGGCTTGTTCAATTATATAATTTAGAAATGTATGCTTGGAAAAGATGGATCCATATATCTGCAACTTACAATGTATATGGACTTTATTGTATCTGTACTAAAAGAAAAAAAAAAAATAATAACCTAATAAATGGCGGCAGCCCAAAGTGCTTTGTCAAGTAAGTATAGTTAGATTTGGGTGAACAAAAGTTCAGGTAAGTGAAGATAAACAGTGGAAAGAAGGTGGAGGGTGAGGGGGTGAGGTGAAAGAAGAATCAGTGAAGGAGGCAGGAAATGAGGCAGAGCCATTAGGGTGAAAGTGGTCATTTGCAGAGAAAAGGGGAGAAGTAGGTACACAAGGATGTGTCAATACTGCTGAGGTAGTATCATGTCAGTTGAAACAGTCACAGGAACTGTTAGCTGCAAGATTCTGATGAAGAGTGCCTTTAAATGGTCCCAATCTTGGTAAGGAAGAGATATCTCTGGGCAGTGCATTAAACCATAGTGGTGCTCTATATGCAAACGATCATTGCCCTTGTGTAGTCCAGCATCTTGGGACAGAGAAGAGTTGGTTGAATGAGCTACACCTGTGCTGGGAGCTGCAAGATGGGTTGAGTAAGTTTGTAACACCAGAAGGCAGGAATCCGAGATGTGCCTTTTTTAGTTAGCAAGAAGGTTTGATAGTAAATCCTCCCATTTAGCTGAAGCCAACCTGTTTGCACATACAGTTCACATGTGTGGGTAAGGCGTGCTGCTCCAGTAAGAAGTCAGCATGCTTTACTGAGTGCCAATGATATTTTGCGGAGAGTAGTGGTGGAAGCTGAGCCGTAGATAACCAGACCATAGTCAACAAAGGATACTATGGCATTACAGATAGCTAGCATAAGTGCTTCCAGCATTAGACTGTGTATGTCTATGGAGTAACCCAGTCTTGATACTGGCAGACCTGTCAACATTCTCAACATGCTGGGCATATGATAGTGAGCTATCCATGGTTACCCCTAGATACTTGAAATGTTGAATTTGTTCAAGCGGGATGCCAGAGGAGTTCCTGATGGTTAGGGCACTGGATCTGTGTTTGCTGTGAGCACCGCTGAACAACATAACTTAAATTTTTTTGTAGTTCAGAATCAGCTTGTGTTTCCTGAACCAGTCCTCCACTTCCTCAAAGCTGAGTTGAAGTTGGTGTTTCAGTGGTTCAGGATCAGTGTTGCTAGTGTATATGACCGCATCTTCTGCAGAGAGGAGGATCTGTTGATGACAGGAGCGAGGGAGATTAAGAAAGATGCTAAAGAGAAGTGGATCCAGTATGGAGCCCTGTGGTACTCCAGGGTTGATGGTCAGAGGTGACATTAGCCATCTTCACCTGTTGGGAGTGGCCTACAAGATTGCTTTTGAACCAGGACACAGTATCTGCTGAAAGATCAACTGAGGGCAGTTGCTTGAGAAGTAGAGCATGGTTCACTGTATCAAAGGCCTTTGTGAGGTCTATGAAGGCCGCACCTACCAATCTACCTTGATCCAGAGATTGGTGAATGAAAACAGTGAATTCTAGCAGTGCTGTGGCGGTGCTATGTCGCTTTCTAAATCCATGCTGATTGGATCGAGTATTTTTCCATGTACTCCACCAGCTGACCTGCAACTATGTGCTCAAGTGCCTTAGACAGAGGTGGAAGAACAGAGATAGGTCTATAGTTTGTGTGTATAGTGCAGTCTCCACTTTTGTGAACAGGGGTAACAGGGGCTGACTTCCAGATTTGGGTGAATTGTGCCAGTCTCAGTGAGAGGTTTAGAATCTTTGCAATGGGCACCAGTATTTCTTCAATGGTAAGAGCAACTAATTTGAGGTCTAAGGAATCACCACTATGCCTTGAATTCCTGAGTACTTTTATTAGGTATTTCCTGACCATATACAGTGGGACCTCTTTGAAGCAGAAAGGAGGTGGTTCAGGAAGTGAATCATCTGCCCACTGTTCAGTGTCTTCAGTGATGACCTTGAAGAATTCTGGTGGGAGGACACTGCCCAGGTCAGTGACTGCATTGTTAAAAGCATTGGCTATGGTCGATGGGTCAAGGGTGGGGGCTCCATTAACATTCAGCATGGTGGGTGCAACCCTAGCTTTACCTGTTACATCTTTTATATTGTTCCAAAAGTTCTTACTGTCACCTCAAGAGTTAGCAAGCGGTTCCCTATGGTACTTGCTTTTTTCAATGCGAATAGCCCGGATGCACTTATTCCTGGCAGTTTTATATTCTTGTACATCTGCATGCTTACCAGTAGCCTTTGCACGGCACCAGAGGTGATCTCTGTGATTCATCTGACTAATGAGGTCGGCGGATAACCAGGGGTTGATGGCTCCTCGGATTTTCATCCTTTTCAAGGGGGCATGGATATCGCAAGCTTCATTAAAGTGCTTGATGAAGTGGTCCAGAGCTATATTTATATCCTTTGTGGCATCAAGTAATGACCAGTTAATGCTACAGAGGTGTTGTTTCAGGGGTTCCAGGTGTCCCTGCTTTAGCACCCTGCTGAAATTTGCTTTGGGGGGAGGTTTATTGAATTTATTTGACCAGTTACAGGTAATAGGGGAGTGGTTGCTTAATGCGTCAGGAAGAACATTCACATTTGTGATACAATCTGGACGACTGGACAGTATCCAGTTGAGAAGGGTACTCATACCCGTCTTATAATTAGCCCTAGTAGGTGATGAAACAAGCTGGATAAGGTTGAGTGTGGAGATTGCATCCTTAAGTTCCTAGTTCCTTACTTCCCTGGACGATCATTCCGCTTGGCCGACGAGGGGTTGCTAGAGATTCCAAGGGTGTGTTTGAAATCTTCGGGGGTGAGAGCATTTATATATGCAGACCCTACCCTTTGGAATTCTCTACCCCGTCGGTTACGGGATTGCACAACTGTGGAGGGATTCAAGCAAGATTTAAAAACTTTTTTGTGGCACCAGGCATTCAGTGACTAATCTTCCTTTTTGATGAATGGTATACTGTTGTTTTAATGTTAATTGTATTGATGTTTGATTTGTTTTTAAACTTGTTAGGCGCCTTGGTTATGGATAAGGTGCCTTATAAATAAAATGTATTATTATTAAAGGAACCTACTTCAGAGAAATGCCAGCTGACATTGAAATCACCCATAATTATTGTCTCAGCATTATGGGGCAGGTTCGTAACGTAGTCCATCAAGCTATGGAATCCTCTGAATTGGTCCTTAAGTGGTATGCAGACGGACACAATTGTTAGAGCTTTATTGTGGGCCCCAAGTAGAACACTGATGGCATTGCCTAGGCTGTCCATAGGTAATTTATGTCCCACGAGTGTACCCTTGATATATATGGCACAGCCACCCCCTCATTTTGTGAGTCTATGCTGTCTAAAGATGGCGTAACCAGGTATAGCAACAGATGAGTCAGGGATCTTCGGGGAAAACCACGTTTCCACTACGGACAGGATGTCAGGGTTCTGCTGTGTGACCCAAGCTTGGAGTCTATCTATCTTACATAACAGGTTGCAGACATTGATAGATGCCACTGCAATCGAAACAGTCTTGTTTGTGTTGCTAGGTGAAGCACATCTTGCTGTGCCAGGGTTAGGGTGCACATTTCCACAGTAACAACAAAATTAGTATGAGTCTAAGCATGAAACCTTTCACTAGTTTGAAATTCAACTTGTGAGACTGACATGAGTTTGAGCTGTTCCTTCTGTTTATGTGCATCACATTAAGGCTAAGTGGTAATGACAGTAGTGAGCAAGGCCCAAATTCCCTGATGGACTGCAGCTGCATCAGGAGCCAAGGAAGAGTCCACAAGACTTTGGAGGTGTATAACAGATTACTGTTTACAATGCTAGGGTCATAGTGGATGTTGTGTAGGAAGGTAATTCCTTGTTGTACTGAGCACAGCAATTAAGAGAAGTATTTCTAGTGTGGTATGAAGAAAATCCATTGCTTCTGGTAGCATGATAGGGTTGTGAGGCATCACAATCTCACAGTGCTTGAAAGTGATGTTAGCAAGGGAAGTGAGATAGGGATTACAGTAAAAATAATAATGAGGCCCTCTAGTGGTAGGCGCATATAATCTATCAATGGAAAACTAGACACTGAAAAAAACAGAGAGGAGTCAGCAGAGGAGGGCAATCAAATGTGCAATTAGATAGAATAGGTAGAATTTTAATAAATATACAATGACTAAAGAAACTAAAAATAAACATATTAATTCAGATAACATAAAATATACTTATATGCTAATTAAACCTGGAAACAAAAGAGAAAGTATGAGTGCTTATCTCTTTGGCAATAAAGAATAAAAAATACATTTACAGCAAAGAGTAGATTAAAATGGGAAAAGTAGATGAACGAAAACATAGCTAATACTGATTGGTTAAAAATAAAAATAAAATGTCAACAAATTACTGACATACGCAAAAAATAAAGCCATACAACAGAACATTCTGAAGAGTTCTTATCTGATCCCACATAAAATAAATGTTTCCTAATGTAGACCCTAGCTGTTGACATAAATGTAATTTGAAAGCAAAACAGATCACTGCCATCTGTTACGGAATAGGGGAAGTAATACAATTATGGTGGAAAACCACACATGATTAAATAACACAAATCTTACACCAATACCATTTAATACAAAAACAATAGTTTTTAATGATATTAATATAATACATCTGGGGAAAAAATCAACACAAAACTGTGGTTGTTGCTATAATGGTCACAAAATATCCGATTCTGGAAAAATGGAATACTCTTGGTGTTAGGAGAATTTAATAAAATTGCATGGATATCCTCTTTTAAGGAAATTATCATTCATGAACGTATCTCTGCCCAAGTATCAATTAAGAAGATATTTTTGACAAAACATGGAGAGAGACAGTTATATTATTACCTTCGCTATTACAAATATAGTATGTCTTTTGCTATTGATAATATTAATTAATTAATTTAAACATCTGGTAACCAGGAAAGGCACACTGAGCCCAAGCTTGTTTCCATGTGTGAATTTATTGCACTTGGGTGAAATTAAAAAAAGATATATGTCTTTTTTGTGTACACATTTATTGTTTAAACTTTCATTAATGGTTAAGATGAAGAATACCTTACTTTGAATGATACACATAAAGACCCAACATGCCTCTTTCTTCAGTAGCAAATGGCTAAACTTGTAGTTGAGGGTTATTCAAGTATTACTTTTTCTTCATCTGACCAAATATGGATCTCAGTTTGATGACATTATGACCATATTTGCGAATCTTATACTAACACATTTGAATGTTATCAGAAATGTATTCTAAAATGTAACCTATGTTGATGAATTGAAAAATTAAATGTATGATACCATGTATAAATTTACAATAAAGAAAGAAATATGACCTAAAAAAAGGCCATCATAGGGCTGGTTCTTTCTTTGCCTGGGGTGAGATACAAATTATTAACACCAATGAGTCCAGACAGGGCAGAAACATGTGCCTTTGTCTTCTGTTTTCGACCTTTGTAGATTGCGTGAAGGGTAATTTGGCACCATACGTTCCCTGCTCAAAGCAGAACCAGTCTAATTCTTTCACGCTGATTTGCATATACTTCACATTATGCTTTGCATTATTTGGGAATGTATAATTTTGTATTTCTTTAAAGCTTGGTTTTACTATCAATGCCCTTCCAGGGTAGTCCTTGTTTCATTGCTTTAGCACTGAGGTTCTTTGTCTTTTAGATTATGTTTTTATTTTGAATTTACCATAACCCAACCAAGTAAGAACATAGGGCTGGTTCTCCTTTACCCTGAACTGAGATACAGATGAGGCACATCGATAAGTCCTGACAAAAATGAAATGCGTATTTGTATCTTTCACCCTTTACAGATTGTGCGAGAGGCATTTGGCACCATACACTCCTGCTTAAAGTAGAACCAGCCTAACTCTTTCATGGTCATTTGCATACACTTTCCACAATGCTTTGCTTTATTGAGGTATATGTAATTCTGTATTTCTTAGAAAATGGTTAACTGGTACAAAATTCAAGTTTATAACGAGTACAGAACAAGTTAATTCAAGTTAGTTTATAATTTACATATTTACAAAACAGAACAGCAAGCAATTACTTCAGGTGGGGGTACAGGAACAGGGCTACTGAGTGGGATCATATGGTCTAAGTGCTAAGACGTGACTTTTTTAACGTGCTGCTGGTTACAGATATTCTCAACATTATCAGGCAGAGCATTCCAGGTAAAAACATGACTATTTTCTGGACTGTGTGATGTGGACCAGGGGCCAGATTTTCAGTCCGTTTTAGGACTAAGTCCCACTCCACAGCCGCTGGTGTGGAAAGAAAATCTATGCACTGGCGTCAAGTGTTAATTGCTGCATAGATGGCAGATGCAGCTGCAGAGGATGTTATGCCTGGTCCAGTCATGTGTAACATTTTAGCACAGCTGCACCAAAAATTGGCTGCAAACTGTCCAGCTAGTTTTTCCACACAGGCATTGAAAACAGCCATCTGAAAATCTGACCCCAGGTATATTCTTTCATCTGCAGTAATACTGTGCATGTACTGCTATGACATACTCAGTTCCACATATGCGAGGACCCATAAAAAATTGTTAAAATCATATGGGATTGGAGCTTGAAACACAACAGTGATTAGCTGTTGTACTGAACCCACTGGACAGCCAATTCCAGGCAGGGAGGACCTCCCCCCCAAAAAATGAAGTGTTAAAATCATACAGGATTGGAGCTTGGAGCTTGAAATACATCAGTAACCAAAGTAGTAGACCAGGGAGGGGATGTGGACATGGCCAGGTGGTCAGTTAATGTATTTTTAGTGGAAGTTTGAAACTTCCATGAGTCAAAATCTGGAAGTCCTGCCAATTTTTTGGAAGTCAAAATACTTCAAGGATCCCTCTTGTGGAAGTCAGTGTTTTAGGAAAGACCAATTTATTGATGTTAATATAATATATTAGTGTAAAATACAATTTCTTTCAGAAAAATCCATCATTTCTGACTTTCATGCCTACAATTTTGGAAGTCATCAAGTTTTTTTGTTTTGCATCTTGAAGTCAATGACTTCCTTCCCCTTTATTTTGGAAGTTTTTGCCTTATTTTTGGAAGTCAAATACTCCAAAAATGGAGTTAACTGAACCCCTGGACATGGCCTACCTAGACTTCAGCAAGGCATCTGAAACAGTCCCACACAAAAGATTATTAAACAAGTTAGCCAGCCTGGGAGTGGGTCCCAGGGTGGTAGCCTGGGTAAACAATTGGCTGGACAATAGTACACAGACGGTAACAATAAACGGAGTCCACTCCGAAGAAAGAGGGGTTACCAACAGGGTACCGCAGGGTTCAGTACTAGGACCGGTACTTTTTAATGTCTTTATAAGTGACACTGTGGAGGGACTGGAAGGAAAAGTGTGCCTCTTTGCAGATGACACAAAGATCTGCAATAGGGTTGATACACAAGGGGGGTGGAAATGATGAGAAGGGACTTGGCAAGGTTGGAGGAACGGTCAAAAGTATGGCAGCTTAGATTCAATGCAAAGAAATGCAAAGTAATGCGCCTGGGAAACAAAAACCCAGGAGAAGAGTACACAGTTTGGGGGTAGGTACTAACAACAATAAAAATGGAAAGGGACCTGGAGGTAGTCATATCAGATGATCTAAAGGTAAGCAAGCAATGTGAGAAGGCAGTAAGGAGGGCTAGGGGGATACTATGATGTATAGGAAGAGGCATTACCAGTAGAAAACAGGAAGTTGTTAACCTTCTGTACAGACAGTTGGTGAGACCCCATCTGGAGTACTGCGTGCAGTTCTGGAGACCCCATCTCCGCAAGGTCATCGGCAGAATGGAGGCAGTCCAGAGGAGGACAACTAAAATGGTGCAGGGTCTGCACCAGAAGCTATACAAAGAAAGGCTAAATGAGCTTAATATGTATACCATCGAGGAAAGGGGGGGCATGACAGAAACTTTCAAGTACCTCAAGGGAATCAACAAAGTCCAAGAGGATTGCATATTTCAGAAAAAGAGATGTGCAAGGACAAGGGGGCACAACTTGAAGATAGAGGGGGCACGGCTCAGGGGCAACGTGAGGAAGTATTTTTTCACGGAGAGGGTCGTGGACACATGGAATGGCCTTCCTGAGGGGGTTGTGAGGGAATTCAAGAATGCATTCTAAATTCAAGGTGGCAATTCTGGTGGGGGTAGGAAGAAGTAGCCTGTTGGTTAAGTAGGATCTGCAGCTTATCCAATAGGTAGGGAAATGTGCAGACTGGGTGGGCCAAGCGGTCCTTATCTGCCGTCAAAGTCTATGTTTCTATCTTTCTATGAATAGTTGTTGTACTGACCCCCACTGGAGAGCCAATTCCAGGCACAGGATGTAAAAAACTGAAACATTTGCCAGGGTTTTAATAAGGCTACACAGAGACGCAGGCAAAACGTTTTGGAGAATTTGTTGGACGTGAACTGCCTGCCATGTCATCAAATCCCATGCCAACACCAGTAAAACAGAAATCCTTGACATCGTAAAAAAGGGTCATGACGTTACCAAGCAAATCTATGCCATGGTTGCCATTGAGGCCCATTGTCTGGTCGGAGTCATTGTTATTCACAGAGAGATTCCAGGGTACACAGTATTCAGGCCACTCAACAGTGAGCCAACCTCACTCCCCTGCCCATCGGTGATCCAGAATCCCAGTCACTAAGGAGATGTTAAGTCGAATTATTTGTCCAGTATGCTGGCACAACCAGTAGGTTCAGCCTCTGTAAGATCAGCACCCTGCGCTGCAGAAGGCTCTGATCTGATATCCAAGGTATGCCAGCTCCCTCTAGCACCTCTAGAACTGTGTCACCAAGCAGCCTCTTTAATGCTGTTTATGGGCATGATCACGTCAACAAAGTCAACAGAACCAATCCTGTCATTGTTGATGGCTTCAGCTGTTGCCGCTATTCTGATAAAGAGATTATTGCCTGGTTTGCCACAGTTCATGATGCAGGTCATTACACAGCCACCATCTCCAGTGTTGCGGGTTGGTCCTGTTGTAATTCCTTATGTCCCTCCTCCAAGGTCTGTGATTTTGCAGCATCATCCCCTAGAAGAAGAGAAGAGAAGAGAAGAGAAGAGAAGAGAAGAGAAGAGAAGAGAAGAGAAGAGAAGAGAAGAGAAGAGAAGGAGTACAAAACTGACCTCCTGGATGAGAAGCATTGGGGAGAAGAGGACCACAGTCTTTTCCAACCTCTGGGGTAGAAAGATTCAACTGGTTCAACTGTGTCCTCAGGGAGTGAAGATACAATCCCATACATGCCTTATTCTCCTCTAGAGGACCCTATCTTCCAGGAAATGATGAGGCTGATGCAGGAGAGTTTGAATTTCCCTTGAAGGAAGAAGACTCTTCAAAAAATAATCTGCGCAAGTTCTTGGAGGTGGAGAGCTCCTCCTCAGTGGTCATCCCTCTTACTCATGCTGCTCTGGAAAATGCTACCCTGACTGCCTGGAACATGCCTAGTACATTGCTGGTCATCCTTAAAGTGGCAAACAGCAGTATCTAGCCACTACGGATAAAATGCATTATTTTACCCAGCCGGATAATGATTCCGCTGTAATCATAGCTGCACATGACTGGTCTTGGGCTCCCTAGAGATGAGTACCAGAATGTTTCATTAGGAGCACAGGAAACTGGACATTATGGGCAAGCACACTTTTGCCTTAGCTTGGGTCTTCCCAATTACCATGTGTATCTGACAAAATATCTGAACCACATGTGGAGGGAGATGATCCATATTGTCAGCAGTGTACCTGCTGGGCATCACAAAGCAAAAGTCCTTCACTGTGGGTTCCAGGGCTCTGACGTTAGTAAGCTTCTCCTGGAGATCTGTCTATGACCCCTCAAATACTGCAGCCCAGGCAGCCCCACCTTAGGCATTTGCTTGCAATGCCAGTCCTGGCTCCATGCTGCAGATTTTGCCTGGAATGTGCAGCAGTCGGTCATGAATGTCCCCTTCAAGGACAACAAGCTCTTTCCTTCAGAAATAGAAAACATTCTCAATGAGCTAGAGACCTCCAAGTCATCTCTAAGGACTATTTGGCCTTTAATGTCTAGTGAATCTCTGTGTGGCTGTGGTAGAAGCTCCTTGCGCAGAAACACAGCTACACTCCCTGTGGTTAGGACATGGTTATGCACCCCAGTAGCAGTAGCAGCAGTTCCTGGGGAACATCAGTCACCTCTCCACCTGCTTCTCTCTACCCCCCTCTGGATCACTCACTGGGACTTGGGTGGGGGGCAGGATGGAACAGTTACGTAAGAACTTACCATAATAGTAGATCTTCAAGGGGATCTCAGTCATCAGATCACACCATAGGAACTTCACAGCTGGTGAAGCAGGATCCACACAGAAGACTTTTCCAGCAGTACAACTGGGGCCACCCATGCCGATGTTGCCTGCCAACGTCATCAACCCTATAAAGGCATAAGCGACCCCACTCCCTCCTCAGTTCTTTCCCCCAGAGACAAATGGAGCAGGCTCCTGTCACTGGAGACCAGGGAGAGAGACAGACATGCCCAGGCCAAAATAAAAAGGCTGGAGACAGCAGATAGCCAGTCCTGACAGAGGAACCCAAGAAGGGGGATGGTGGGAAGGAAGGCAGACCCGATGACTGAGATCCCCTCAAAGAGCTACTGTTATGGTAAGTTCTTACGTAATTGTTCTATCTTTGGGGGTATCTCACTTCATCAGGTCACACCGCAGGAATGAGTCCCAAGCAGTTGCAAGCACATGAGGACAGTCTGATAGGCAGGTAGACCGAGGCCTAAGACAGAAGGCCTTGAAGTACAGCATGACCAAAGCCTGCACGGGCTCTAGAGGCAATGTATACTCTGTAGTGCTTGGTGAAAGTATGGACGGTACTCCAGGTAGCAGCAGTGCAGATGTCAGCTGCGGAGACCCCCTAGAAGCAAGCCACAGAGGCAGCCTTGCCCCTAGTGGAATGGGCTTTCACTGACCCTGGCAACTCCTTTCCATGCTTATTGTAACAGAAAACAATGCAACTGGCCAACCATTTGGACAAACATTATTTGAAAACCTGAATGCCCTCTCATCCTTGGGGGAAAGAAACAAACAGCTGCTTTCACTTTCTGCAGTCCTCAGTTCGCAGCAGGTAGTATTTCAAAATCTTGCGCACATCTGAAGTATGCATGGTCTGGGAAATAAACAAGCAGGTAGATATAGATTGGTTCAGGGTAAACTCAGGTACCACCTTAGGAAGGAACTTAGGATTTGTGTGCAAAGACACCGTCTTTGTGAAAAATCAAATAAGGCTCCTCACACCAGAGAGTCTGAAGCTTGGAAAACCTTTGAGCAGAAGTGATAAAAAAACAAAAACAACGCTTTCCAAGAAAGAAAGTGTAGCTAGCAAGTTGTGGCTGGCTTAAATGGAGACAGGGTTAGTTTCTCCAAAACAAAAGACAAATCCCAAGCTGGGACAGAATTGGAGGTTTCAGATACAGGATGCCTCTGAGAAAAGAATGGGTCACATCTAACTGGGCAATAGTCTGGCCCTCCACCAACTTGTGGAAGGCCGACACAGCCAAAAGGTGCACCTTGAGGGATGAGTACTGGAGGCCTAAGTCTGACAATGAGATCAGGTAGTCCAGGATTTGACTGACTGGACAGGAGAAAGGGTCCAGATAGTGCTTGTCAGCCCAGATGGTGAACTGTTTCCACTTCGTGGCATAGGTGGCCCTTGTGGAGGGCTTCCTAGCCACCACCAGAACATCAGCCACTTTCTGGGAGACCCCAAAGCAGGCAATGGCTACATCCTCAGGAGCCAGGCATGCAGGCGAAGGCATCCAAGATGTGGATGGACCAGGGTCCCCTGAGTCTGCATCAACAGATCCCTGCAGAGAGGCAGAGGGAACGGAGGTTCCGTTGCAAACTGCTGCAGCAATGGAAACCAAATCTGCCATGGCCAGTAGGGCGCTACAAGAATAATGCTTGCCCCCTCCATCTGCAGCTTGATTAATACCCACTGAATCAGAGGGAATGGTAGAAAGGCATACAGGAACCTCCCGCTCCAAGAGAGGGACAACGCATCTCCACAGAAAACTCCAGGCCCTGGATCTAGCGAGCAACAGTTGGGCATCTGCTGAACAGATCTTCTGTGACAGACAATGTAAGATCCCATTCATGCGACCTGGATCGAGTCTGGCTGAGGCTGTCTGCTAGGGTGTCCAGCATGCCTGGGACATGGACTGCTCATAGGTCTAAGCCATGATCCAGTGCCAGATAACATACCCTCATGGCTTCCCTGCACAGGGGGTACAAATTCCCACCTTGTTTGTTGATATAGTAGACAACTCTGAGATTGTCTGACTGAATCAACTGTCCCAGAGAGAGGTGGTTCTGGAAGGCCTGCATGGCATTCAGAACCACCCACAATTCTAGAATGTTTATACGGAGGGACGTCTTGATCTGGGACCAGGTACTCTCAGTCTGGAAGGGACCCAGGTGCGCCACCCAGCCTAAACCAGAGGCGTCCATAGTAAGAATCTACTGGGGTGATGAGATTAGGAAGGGGACCCCTCTTAAGAGATTCTGGGGCTCCATCCACCACTGAAGGACTTTGTGGACTGGAGAAGAAACCAGTACCATCTGCTCTAGGTCAGTTTGTTGTTCCTATTGCACCCAGAGGGTCCACTGGAGCATCCGCATGTGCAGGCAGGCCAGGGTGATGGTAGCAACTGCCACTGCCATGAGGTCCAAGAGCTGCAGGTAAATTCTCATGGAGACATAGCAGCTCTGAGCCACTACCTGCACCTGAGATATTTTGCACTCCGCTCTGTCCGGCGTCAGGAATGCCTTGCCCTGTGCAAAGTCCAGGACTGCTCCTACATACTGCAGTCTTTGAGTGGGAATCAGAACAGACTTGAGCAAGCTGACCATAATGCTCAGGGAGTGGAACAACTGGAGAGTCCTCTCCAGGGTCTTTAGGAGTTGATCCCTGAATGCGGCCTTGAGTAGCCAGTCGTCCAGGTAGGGAAAGACGTACAGGCCTGCCCTCCAAAGGGCGGATGCCACTGCAGCTAAGCATTTTGTAAAAACATATGCCCCAGAGGACAAGCCAAATGGTAAGACTCTGAACTGGTAATGTTCGCCTTGAAAGAGAAAATGAAGAAACCTCCTGTGTGGTGGATACACCAAAATGTGCAGTTAGGCATCCTGCATATCAAGAGAGCACAGCCAGTCCCCCTGTTTAAGCAGGGGTAACAGATCCGGCAGAGTAACCCCTTCAAGACCCTGTCACTACTCCCTCGAGCATGCAGCTGTCCTGAGGAAGGATGTGGGAATCCCTGGGAACTACTTGAAATGGAGTGGGAGGTCAAGCAGCAGGTATGCAATAATATACATTCCTAGGCAATCTACAGTGCTGCATTACAGCTGCGCTTGGTTGGTAACCCACTGACCTTTTCCCTCACAGGGTTTAAAACAGCAAAGTTCACTTTGTCTGGTTTTGGCCATACCCAGTGGACCACTAACAAGAAGTCTCCATTTAATGTTGGAAAAAGAAAAAATTCACTGAGGGAACCCATCACTGTTGATCTAGTATTGAACATATCTGTTAGGGGTCTGGGGATATGGTTCCTCATTATACACTATGTTGCATTTTACACTTTATTTTGTTAGCTGTATACCTTTAGGGGTGTGCATTTCACATAGAAGCAGCCCTTCCTCATTTTCTCCTGGAACTAAGTCAGACTTTTAATTTCACTCCCAGAACTAAGTCCCCTTTGGGTTCCCTCACATTTCCACTACTGTCTGCTTTAAGCTTTACTAAGCGGCCTTAAAAAGATGCCAGATGGATTGTATTAGGGTTTAGTGGTTAGATCACAGACTTGGGAACCAACAAATTCAGGTTCAAATCCCACCTGAGCCACTTACTCACTGCTACCCCAAGCAAGCTGCAGTAGTTCTAAGTGTAAGAGTGAAGTTCATGAACTATCAGAAATTTGTTTTGGGTTTTGCAGCAGGTTAAACCAGGGTTTGCTCTGCTTCTCTTTTTTTTAAATCTTATTTTGATGCAAAGCAGAGTAATTACTTGTATTACTGTCTTCAATTGGTACAGTTCATTGATAGGGATCTGACATGCTGCAATCACAATTCTAACTAATCAACCTTAGTTGTAAAGTCAGTCCTGACCCCATACCTCTCCACCGTCCCTGATTATGAGGGATGTCCTTCATTTTATCCCTCAGAATTGCTCTGTCCCTCATCCATCCCACATGGAAAAGGTAATGCCCACACAGAGAATGTCCAGTAAATTTAGATTTTAAAGCAGAAATCCATAACATTCTCAGGTGCTATTTCAAAAGCAAACTTTGCACTCGTAAATGCAATGGTTTCCATAGCATTCTGAGCTTGCATCTTGCTTCAGAACGTGTCCATTATGAGGGACATTCTCTTTGTCCCTCACTGTGTATAATAAATATTTAAGAGATACGCCTGATCCACAGCTTTAAAGATGTTCACTGGTGTTTCAAATTCCCATTTTTCTGATACGCCCTAAAAAGCTTTCAAGACTGTTTACTGGCCCAATACACTCTTTTTTTTTTTCAATTATTTGTTAGCCATTTTCCCCCCATTTTCACCCACCCTCACGTCCATGTGGAGGCACATGCATGTTACACACTGCAGGATGCCCCATCCTGCTGGTCACCCATTACTTGCCTGCGCCGCCACCAGACCTCCCCCAGAGGCAGTGGGATTGCGGGAGGGTGACCCCCATGAGAGAAGAGCCACCATTAGGCAGCTCATTTCCTGCTCCCACCCTCCCCCATGCCAGCTCCCCGATGACCGGAGTCTGTTCCCAAATCTGGGTCGCTAACATGGCGCGAGGTAAGGTGTCTGCACCACCGAGCCGGCTATAAGTACACTCTTAATGGCAGCATTAGTAGAATAATGAACATTATAACAAATCACGTGTCCTTCTTTCACTTTTTCTTTCACACTCATGTTAACACCTAAAGCATGGATGTACTTATAACTACATGAAAAAATCTGACCCCTTATAGATTGTTTCCATAAAGAGGGATTAAGTCTAACCATGTAACTTAAAACCAAGCATGGCAACCCATGTTTTTTGCTGTTGATTTTAAATGTTTTTATGACCATCTTGTACTGGGCAAAAAATTATGACTCTGACATGGGGTTGCTGAAACACCAGGGGACGTTCTTAACTAGTTAAACTAGGTTGTAAATTTTTTTTTTCCTCATTCTCTGCTTAGCTGGTCCCCATCTGCAGCATCCTCCTCAGCCATGACACCTGTAGTTTCTGGGATTTACAGTGCCCCACAGTTTGCTCCCTGTGGCCGAGCTTCCCGAGGTTCTCCAAGCCTCAGGGAGAATTTAGCTCAGATGTGGTAGGCAAGGAAGCCCAGTAGGTGGTGCAAGGCCTGTGGGAGGATGCTGCATCATACTGCCTCAGCTGACAGTCTTTTTCCATGTTCTCTCTTCCCCCTGGGTACTTCATGGGCAAAGACTGCAGGGACATGAGCATGTCTGTGTGTTGCTGTGAGGGACAGCTAGCAGAAGCAGGGGAATAGTTCAACTTAGAGATCGGGTTTCAGTTGACAATGCCACTCTCTTCATACCTATGTAAACTGGAGCTTTCATCAGCACGATTGTCTGTGATGTCTCATTCTCTCCACCATTTATATGTTCTCTTAGTTCATATGGAGGTAAAGAACAGGTTTCTGCTATGTCAGAAATGCATTAGTTGATGACAGAATTGTTGTTTAGTCACTGACTCTTGCCCCTGCTGTTGTGTTTTGTAGTCAGCAGCATTCTTCGAGCTGCAGAGATGGCACAGAAAAGTGCCACAACCATAGAGTGATGATTATACAATGGCTAAAAAAATACTCCTCTCTGATTGGCTGGCTGGCACGATTTAAAATGTGTAAATCGGAGTATCACCCCATGGAAAGAAGTGCCAGCCAGCCACCCCCCCCTTACCCATATCATTCTGATGCCAAACATCAAAATGGAGTGGCTGCCATACTGATTCAGCCACTAACCGTGAAATTTAAAATCAACTGCTCCTTCACTTAGCAGCGCTAAAGCCTGAGTCCCAAAATAAGCTGCAAAAAAATAATTAAAAGAAAACCTCCTACAATAGTTAACAGTCTCCTACTGACCCCTTTTATACAAAAACTGACTTTCACCTGAAAACGCAGCATGCTAACTCCATGCTGCGAGTCTCTCCCTCTCCCTCTCTCACCACTTGCAGCCTACTCCACTTCACTGAACAGCTCCACAATAGAAATCTGCAGCTGTTGCCGCATGGAACCCTGGCATCAGAGAAACAAAAAGTAAACAAGGAGCCTTCCCGGTAACATTAACTTAAAAAAAAAAACAACAAAAAAAACACTGTTGTCACACTCTCCATCTCTCCTCTTGCTACTTGGTTAACTTGGTGTATATAGACAAAGTAGGCCAAGGGCCCATTGAATTGTCTCCCACTCATAGTGGGTTTATTTATTGACAGTGTTGTGTAATAAATGTTCGTCTAACCTTCTTTTAAATATATCTAATGACGAAGACTCCACAATATTCGCAGGCAGATTATTCCAGATTATTGGAGTACGTATATTATAAAAATATTGATGCCTATTGGTTCTTGCCCTGTGTATAAATATTTGTTTATTGTGTGATCTTAGATTAACTTGTTTCTGAATCCTTCTTATATTACATTGTACCATTAATGCCTCGTCTTTCAAAATTTGATACAATAGCAGTAAATCACCTCTAATTCTTCTGGTCTCTAAGGGGTATAGATTTAGACTGACAAGTCTTTCCCTATACTCCATATGGTTTAGTCCCTTAATAGATTTGGTCATTCTCCTCTGAACTCTTTCAATCTGTGTGATACCTTTTTTTAAAAACGGGTTCCAAATTGGTGAGCCGTAATCAAAGGTGTGGTAAGACATATGTCATATATAGTTCAAGGACATAGTCTTTGTTCCTAGAAATGAATGCTCTTTTAATGGAGTGAATAATACTATTACATTTCCCCACAGTTTTAACTATATGTGTACCCGATGACAATTGTGAGTTTACCCATACACCAAGGTCTTTTTCACATGTACTATTTTTTATGAGTTTTTCATTTAGAAAATATGGATATTTATGATTTCTTTTACCAAAATGTATCACTACACATTTACTTTCATTAAATTTCATATTATTTATTTCACCCCATTTTTCAATTTTCTTGAGGCTGTCACTTAATTCTTTATACTTAATTAATGATGACACTTCTCCACCTATTTTGGTGTCATCTGCAAATTTAGTGATGACTGAATCTAAACCATCACCCATGTCACTAATGTATAAACCAAACAAGGTTGGGCCCAATACTGAGCCCTGGGGGACACCACTTAAAACATTACCTTCGTCCAAAAGAACAGTTTATTCTAACTCTCTGCTTTCTATTAGATAACCAATTCCCAATCCATCTTACTATATATTTGTTTAGACCTAGATTTAACAATTTTGTAATAAGTCTATTGTGTGGAACCATATCAAATGCTTTTCCCAAATACAAATAGATCACATCAACTGGTTTTCCTTCATCCAAATTACTACTTACATGACTATAGAATGTTAGTAAGTTGGTGTTACATGAGAGTCCTCTTTTAAAGCCATGTTGCGAAGAGTCCTGCAATCCCAATTCAATTACATCATTCTCAATTTTATTTTTAATTAACTGTTCCAGTATCTTACAACAAATTACTATTAGGCGAATAGGCCTATAGTTTGCCACATTCGATTTATTTCCCTTTTTATGTATCGGTACTATCATAGCTCTTTTCCAGTCCAGTGGAATCATACTGGTTGAAAGAGATTTATTGAATATGGAATTCAAAGGGCTTACTACTACATCTGAAAGATGTTTCCAAACTATCATGTCTATGTTATCTGGACCAAAGGATGAAGAAGTCCTTAATTTAGATAATTTTTTTAGTACCATATCTTGACTAATACTAAAAACTTCTGAGTTCAATACCCTGGGAATAGTCACCTTTGATTTATTCACCTGATAGATTGACTTTAAATAATTATTAAAACTATTTGCAACTTCTTTATTACTATCAATTATTTCTCCATAAACTAACACAGAGTTTATTTTTTTCCCCAGTTTGCTTATTATTATTAATGTATGCGTAAAAGGCCTTGTGATTTTTGTTAGATGCTAATTTATTTTCAAATTTTAACTTTCCTTTTTTAATAATGGATTTTAGGAATCGCTGCTGGGTCTTATATTTACTTAAGTTATTCAGAGTTGGAAGAGATTTGTATTTTCTGAAAGCTTTATTTTTTTCTTCTTATTTGTACCTTAATATTTTTATTAAACCATAATGGAATAATACCTTTATTATTTTTATTATTTCGCCTTGGGATAAAGTGATTTGTTATTTCTTGAATTTTTGATTGTAATTCCTCCCACATAGAATTTACATCTAGTTTACAGAACGATGGTCCCCAATCTATTTTATTGAAGGCTTCTATAATTTTCATCCAATCAGCCTTTTTGTAGTCAAATGCTAAGGAGGATCTATTTGATTTAGGTTTTTTTAATATTGATAGTACACTCCACAATGTTATGGTCACTGCATCCTAAATGGGGGAGAATTTCTATACTACTAATTCTATCAATGAAATTTGTTATTACTAAATCCAAAATATTTCTCTCTCTAGTTGGAACATCTATCATTTGACGGCAACCGTGGGATATTAAAGTATCAATCAATAATTTCTCAAAAGTGGTAATTCCTTTCATTTCATCCCAATTAATGTCAGGTACATTAAAATCTCCCAGAATTAAGATATCATCTAAACTGCATGCTTTATCAATTTCCTCTATTAAGTTATTGTTATAATTACTATTACTATTAGGGGGTCTACAACAGGTTCCCAGAACTATTTTGGGTGAATGAGGAAGTATTAAGTTTATCCACAGGGTTTCGTTTTTACTTTCAGAAGTATTAGGTACTATAATTTCTTGACACTGTACATGCTCCGAAACATAACAGCAGACACCACCACCCTTTCTGCCAATACAATTTTTCAGGAAAAGATGATACCCAGGAATGTTATTTGACCAGTTGTTACTCTCATACCACCATGTTTCAGTTACACATATAATGTCTATACTATATTTATTTATCAGTGTTTTTAATTCAGTTAGTTTGACATTATTCAGAATTCTGGCATTGATATTCCATATTTTAAGTTTCCTATATTTTAAATTATTAAGGCTATGGTCCAATTTGACACCCTCATCCCCCTTATTTTCTAGTTTAAAGCTCTGTGTATAATGTTCTCAAAAGTTCTGCCCAGTTTGTAGGCACCTTGCTTACTTAAATGAAGTCCATCCCAACAAAACAGTGACGGATTTTCATAAAAATGTTCCCAGTGAGGAATAGACCGGAAGCCTTCTTCAAGTGTCCATTTACGCATCCATTCATTAATACATTTAATCTTTCTAGTAGTCTGGTAATTAGCTCTAGGAACGGGTAATATTTCTGAAAACCATATCTCACAATTAAGTTCAACCAATGTTTTACCCAAATTTATGTATTCCTGTTTGATTTCATCAATAGACAACTTTTTTAAGTAATTTGTACTGGTGTGAATTATGACAAGTGGATTGGGGTCTGAGTTGTGTAAAATATCAGGACATATTGTATTCATGTCCTTTATTCCAGCTCCTCGAAATTATGAACATGCTGTATTGTGTTTATCTCTTCTACACACAATTTTATCAGTGTATTTAATTATTGAATCAAGTACAAAATATTACCTATTTAAATCATTTGTTGGTTGTGTTTCCATAGAAAATGCATCCTCTGTTGTGCCTAACTGTACTTCTGCTGTTTCATGAGTAGAAATCTCATCAACTATTTTATCGATATTACTTAGTTTATTTTAAAATTTCCCTTGACTATTCATTTCAATAATGTTTGGATATGTTACAGCTTCCATTGTACAAGATGAGGGAATCGTAATGCCAGTAGTTAATGTAGCTGCCTGAGAATCTGTATCAATTTGTTGTTCATTTAGGGTGCTATCCTGTACCTTTTCCATGGTATTATCCCCCACATCCAGATCAATCAGGGATTCATACCTATTACTTAGGCTGATATTGTTACCCAATGCCCTGCGTCTGGATTTAGATTTATGGCCTATAGCAACATCAGTCCATTCTTCAGACTCGCTGGGGGTACTGTTCTTATTTGACTCATTTCTTTTCCTTTTTTCATATACACAGACCTCACTATGTGGGTCCGATTCACCCAATTCAATATTGTTACCCAATTTTTTTGCAGTACCTTCCTTCAATGAACTTTGTCATTTGACTCCGGGTTTCTTGATATTGTTCGATAACTGCTAATCTGTTATAGAAATTATCGATATCTTCCCTCAAAACACTGTTATTTATGCATTTGTCACAGACATATATAGGTATTTTGGGAAGAGAATCAAATAAGGCATACATAGAACAGGAGTTACATTTCAAGCCTGTTTCCCCATCCAGGGTCATGATAATATCTCTCCTTACAGGCTTAGATACAATTGTAGGGGCTGTACTGTTACACAGTGCATTATTCAAAACTATTAAGTCAGTCATGTTTATTTATTTATTGTGGGTGGTACCTGTACTTAAAAATAATTTGTACTTACTCTTTAAGTTAACTAGTCCACTCCTTATTTTCCCTCTGTCACTCTTAACACGCGCGTTGCGTGACACGCATAGCCAACGGTGTCTTTGTGCGCTGCCTCACAGACGTGAAGCGCCAGATGCCCTGTTCATGCTCGCCTTGCTCGCAGCAGGGCTTCCTAAAAATAATACTGTACTAATTCCGGAAGTTACTTGCCGAGGTCACCGAGTGAATGATTCATTTAAACAAATAAAAACGTAAATAAAATGGTTTTTAGACTACACAGTGTGGTAAAAGTAAAAACTGAAGTCTCCCAAACAGTTAAAACTGCAGAAAATCCCTCGAAATGTGAGTTGTAGTTCTATTATACAGATACCAGAACTACACTCCTCTACCTAGTGTTGCTAGGGCTCCGAAACCTCGCTACATATATATAAAAAATGCAACTCATGCTAACACAGCTCAGTCTCCATTTCCCAGCCCACTGAATGAAACTCTCTACATGACACTTGCCTCAAGTAACAGATACTGCTAAAAAAAAAAAAAAAAAAAACCCACAAACAGGTAACAGCAGCCTTCTATGTGCAACCCCTAGCAACCCAGGACTATTTTTTGTCTGCGGAAGCATATCTCCTCTATTTTATTAATAAAACATAAAATAAAAAGTTTGACAGCTGGAATTTTAAACTTTTCTTTATTTTATACATTGTATAATTGCAATATTTATTTATTTAGTTAGTTTTTGTTGACCGGGTAAGTGCACTAGACAAATTCTGCCTATTTTTAGGCATGATCCGGGGAGAGGGTTACAGATGAATGTCAACTGACCTTGAATCAGATTAAACTGTTGGTGGTATTTTTAGTGAACTTGAGGGGTGAGGTGGTTTGTTTCATCTCTGGTATGTTTCACTGCCCGCGCTCATGACCAAACCACACCAGAAGTGGGTAAATCCTGGCATCACCCACACCCTCTTGTGGAATATTGCTTAAATGAAGTAGATCTGGTAGGAGGAGGAGGAGGAGGAGGACAGCAGCACAGACAGACACCAAACAGCAGGGATCTCATGTGTACCAATGAGGTGTTGAGATTTCACTGTGGAAGTAGAAGATAATATGTGTCAGTTTCTGTTCCTTTCTGCCTTGCTCCCTCTCCTTGTTAGCATTATGTTGCATAGCTCTTGCTAAGCAGCCATAAAAACACATTTTATGATAACTCACATTCTGTAGAATTCGCTGATGTAGGTGGTAGTTTGCTTCCGATTCCTTTTTCCTTTTTAAAAATGAAAAACAGGCTGCCTACCATACTGGTGTTACCAAACAAAAATGCATTCATTTACAGTCCTTGATCAACTTCCACTACAGCTTTCCTGGACTTGGAACACCCATAACACAGTCTAGTCACTCATGATGCAGTGGGAGGACAGGAGGTTATTGCATCCTGAGTGGCTGCACTGTTTGGGGGTGTTGCTAATGTTCAAGAAGTATGCAATAAGAGCATATCAAGGATTTGAAACAACACAAGATTAGGTATAACTACACCAATAGCAAGTATTTCAGTTCTACTATGAAAGCAAGCACATAAAACAACCAGATAGTGTCTGTGAATTTCAGAGAAGGCAAGCAATCATAAAATGTGTGTTTTCACCTAGAAATAATATGATGCAAAAAGGGCTGTCAGTGCTCCTTTAAGTGTAAATATATCGATGTGCATAAATTCGAAATAAATTAAATAATTACATGCTTGAATCCACCAGAGTTACTTATTAACTGTCTGACTATTAAACAAGTCAATTAACCTCTAAATACTTCCATCCTTCAAACTATATAATGGGGTAAAAGCAGGACCCCTCCCCCCCTTGAAAAAAATATGTTGCTTCTCAATTGGACTATCCTGAGTAAAAAAATTCCCCATCAGGCTGGAGGGTCACCTGGTTGGCTGCTGCACTTTTCCATGACAAGCTGGGAGTTCAAGTAAATGCAACTGAGGGGGGCTCCCTGTTAATGGCAGCCACAAAAAGATTGCCACTGCTGAGGAGAGCAGAAGGAGGGCCCCCCTAGTAGCGGAGGTATGCCGTACATCTGTAGCTAGAGGTGTATGTTGATAGGAGGGTAGGTGTGCGGGTCCATGAGAACATGAATAGGGTGGTGAGGGGGTCTGTGTGTACAAGGGTGTGCAGATGTGTTGGTGGGTAGATGTGTATGTGTGTTGGTCTGTGTTCATGGGTGGGTAGGGGCATGTGTGTTTCCATGGTTGGGTAAATTTGTGTGCATAGGTGGAAGAGTTGGATTCTTAACATGCCACCCACCCTGGCAGCCAGGAGCCCTCACCACTAAGCAAGCCTTTTGAAATGCCACCCACTAGTGCCCCAGAGACAACACACCACATCCATCTCAGGCCCCCCCCCCAAACCTAACTATATCTCCCTGTAGTGGACCGCTCAGGGCCCTCTAGGTTCACCTCTCCAAACCCTCGATGGGGGAGCAGGCCTGGGTTGCCTAAAGTTGTGCTACACTGGGTACTCAGACCTAAAAGTAATGCATTGCCGCCACCTCAGTAGCAATATGGGGTACCTGGATGCTGACACACAAGGCTGTTGCCACCAAGGAAATAGTGTTTAACCTGCCCACACAGTCCTGCCCCAAAATAAGTGACACTGTAACAGCAATAGCAACCCCTAAACCAAGCAATGCAGTTTAAATAATTTATCTGGAAGGGAGGGAACGGACAGAACAAGGGGGACAGAAGGAAAATGGGAGCAAAGGAGTAGCAGTAAAATCCTTATACTCTGTGCAATAACAATTATTGTGCCGCACAATCTGCTCACCCCTGGTGGTCGTTCATACCCCAAGTGGGTGTACCCTACTTAAATCCCCCCAGAGGCCATGGGTAAGAGCTCTCTTGTTAGTTGCAATAGGTACCTCACGGGGGATGCAGTTGTTGCTAGCAGGGTAGGAGCTTGGTGGTATACTTTAACTGTTGCAGGGAAAACACACTTTAAAACCCAAACTGTTGCCAAAGTACTAAACTGTGAACTTGAAAAGGGTTCCCTATTTGTAATCCACACACAAACAGGTGGCCAGATGGCCTCCACCAGTTTTCTGCCTGGGCCTATGTGGCAAAGTTCTGCCTGGGGCTTCTCCCTCAGTCCCTGGAACAATCACAATTTTCCCAGTTGTGAGGCTAAAATCCCGATGGTTATTCACGGTTTAGCAGCTTCACAGATGCATCTGGTGTCTGATGATGGAACAGGTAACGGCTGGATGTGCTCCTAGCTGTTGAGTAGGCTTCCCTGAGTTGTCTCACAACCAAGGATATCACACACAAACAGCCTATATAAATTAAATGCACACATTGACTAGATACTGCTGAACTCAGCAGATTAAAGTTTATTGCTGGCCAATTACCAGTCCATTCAGGTCTGCAAAAACAATGTAAAGCAGAAAATAACAGCATGCACACAAAGACGCAATACTCAAGTGCTTCGCTCACTGGAGCTTCCTCAGGGAGTTGTCTGGTGTTCACTCCCTGGTCTTGGTTCCCTCATGGTCAGCCAGGTGCTGCAGATGCAGAGGGTCAGAGGACCCTAATGCAGACAGTGGACTTCTATGCCAGTCAATTGATCTTCAAGGGAGCTCATCCACTAGAGGGGAAAGTCACGGGTGGGGCAGGAAAACCTATCTCCAATTATCATCTTCAGACTTAGATTTTATAAAAACTGTTGTTTTCTTCACAAGAGTCAGTTGCTGAGATCCCACTCTTCTTTCCGCTGTGAGGCCTGCAGCTCCTGGCAGGCAGTGGCTCTCCAGCTCACAGCTCCTCTCTCTCTCTCTCTCTCTGTCACACTGGCAGAAACTGGCCCAGATCCCAGGGAGTAGCCCCTTTTATAGTGTATGAAACTCAGCACCCTGTTCATTATTCCTGTTCCCTGGCAAGCCATTTTTAGAATGTTGGCCCAGTCCTGCTGCGCTTGCATGCCAGCTGGGGCCCGAGATGTGCAGTTTATATGGGCACCCAGCCCGTTTTTGTGTCAGAAGTTCCAGTCTGGGAAGCAGCCTGCCAGCTACTCTCCTGATTGCTGTGCATACGTGCACACTTGCTTTTTTTGTTTTCAGCCCTGCTACCTCCCCTAGGATGGGGAAACATTTTGTTGTGCACCTGATGGTTCAGCCGTACTTTGGTCTCAGCTCCGTTGCCTTCCACAGAGCTGGGACCTCTTTGTGGTAAGTGCATGGCCCAGTTTCAGCCTCAGATCTCCAGCTTCATTTAGGTGCTGCCACACATGCACAACAGGGCTCACTGTAGCAGTGCAGTCGTTTCTGTTCCCCAACCCACTGCTCTTTCTGGTGTTGGGGAATCATTTAGCTATGCCCAATGGCAGCATTTCAACCTGTCTCAGCTCCACAAAGGAGTCCTGGGGCTGTGATCACAGCTCTGTTGTGTGGGTCTGACCACAAAGATGTTTGCATGAAGCCCTGGCCCAGCTCCCGCCAGGGCTCCTGGATGATGCTTGCACCCTGCCATACCCCACACTTCAGCAGTCCTGGAGGACCAGAGGGTGAAATTCAGAGGAGGCCTAAAGGAGAAAGAGGAGGCAGTACAGGTAAGCCCCCAGACAAAATAACAGTGGCCCTACAGTTGTACTATACTGTGCAGAACGCTCCTCCTGGTTCTACATCTGCTGGGGCCAAATAACACTATTTATAGCTCGGTAGGGCTTTGTGGACTTGTCTGTCTAAGCACTTCTGGTATAAAACTATTAAGTGTTCTGATCCAGAGGTCATAAGATAAGATGAGGACCCAGAGCGACAGATATGGGGTTGCTGTTCTTTCTCAGTTATAGTTGGCTCAGGCAGGTGCCTTATTACTGGGTGGGGAGGGTGATGGGATTAAGATGGCTATTGGAGGGTTTTACGTTTGCTTATAGTGAGAAGGAAATGTGAAATAATACAGTGTAAGGGAGGGTGTGTTTTGGACTGGTGGGTCCTAGTGTATGGAACTGGGGTGGAACTGTGAAACTACACAATCACACAAGTCAATTGGCTAAAACCAACTCTTGTGATCTTTATAACTGTGCATTAACATGAATATAGAATCACTGCCCCCTCTGCCTTGGCTGCTTGTCTATACCTCAGGTTATAACCCTTTGACTGCAACATCACAATCTATTGCCGTGGAAATTTTTACATTGTCATAATCAGAAGATTATGAAGATAGGTGCAGAGCGGACAAGCTGCAAGAGCAGATGAAATCTAGGGGGTCAGTGATCTTGGTTTCAAGATAATGTGCTGAGTTATTAGGAAAAAAAGAGAGCCTAAGTTCAGAAAATATACCATAGGTGACTGGAATTGTGTGTAAAAACATTTTTTCAGTGGCCCCTGAAACATAACTTTATCATTTCCCACAGCTGTGCATTACCTGGTAGTTTTAAAATGGGGGGTTTACTTTTGCTGTTTTCTGATAATTGTTTCCATTGAGTTTTAATACATTTATTATGTTGTGTAGATCCACAGGAAATATGGCAGCCTTCATACTGTACAATTTCCTGTTTTTTCACACTTTGTTCACATTGCTTGTTCCTATAGACACTCAGCAGGCAAAGGAAGGGGTGGTGTATTCCAGTTAAGTCAGACAAAATAACCAGTGAGAGAATGGCACCACCCCTTTTCCTTCCGAATCCAATACGGTGTGCCTGGCAAGGGTCTGTGCTAAACTGCCACAAAATATAAAAATATAAAAGAAACCAAAAATAAATGAAAGCAGACAAAATGTTGTTAGTTGTGGGGTATGTTAAACATAATTTTTAAAAAGAATATTTTTATCAAAGGAGTACCACACCCTCATATCTTGTAAATTTTGTTTCCATGTCAACAGACAACTCTTTTCGTGTGACTGTTGGGGACATATGTGTTTGCTTTAGTTTGTTTTCACTGTTTGTACTAGTCCCTGTAACTATCCTGGGGTCTCCATTTTCTGGTTGTTGAAATCTTATTTCCATGAGAGCATATGAGAATGTGATGTCACAGCACCTATTTACACTCTACATCTCTAAGCTGAAAGTACAAATATAAAAAAAAACCTCTCTGAAAACACACAAATCAAATGTCATTTTTTTTTTTTGCTATTACTTTTACCTCCTTTTTTCTGGGCCATCTGGTCTGCTCCCCTGACCTCACATCCTTCGAAGAATCCGTCCGCCTCCCCGTTAGTCCGCGCAGCACCTTACCCGTGCGGTTGTACCCTCCATAGCAGGGCTGCAGGGAGCCCCCAACTCCCTACAGAACATGGATCCAATGTGCGCTGAGCAACCACGGCAAAACTCACAGACGGCCATCAAGCTGCACAACACAGCCGCCAACCCCTTTCCACCTCGCAGCCGAGGATGTGCAATGATGTCGCCGGAGGGGAACACGCACTTGTCCGCACACACTCCCTCCAGAAGTCTGCCCTCAGCTCCACCCCTTATGTGCAGCGGAGCGTGTTGTCCTCCAGCCTCTGCCAAAAGGCACCCAAGCACCGACTGCTATGAACCCCCTTCCCCGGAGAAGGATCCTTCTCCTCCCCTGCCAACCCCTGGCGACCCGTGCTCATTCCCGAACACTGGTTGCCAACGTGGTGCGAGTTGCGGCAACCAGAGCCTCAGCCCTCGGCGCCACTGGGCCAGCAAATCAAATGTAATTTAAAGAAAAAAAAAAACACCTGCATTACAGCTCAGACAGTCTGCAAAGCCAAATGATAGTAAACTGAAGGCAAATGTTGTATTTCACACCTTGCTGTAACTTGTTTTGTTGAACTCTAAGTAAGCAGACAGGCATACTGTTGAGTCTAGAGGCTGCCGACACATCATGTTCTCATATGCCAATGCAGCTCTCAAGGACAATGAGATTTCAATAACCAGAAAATGGAGACCCCAGGATAGTTACAGGCAAGGCTCCAGATAAGGTGATTACCAACCTATTTTACTTACCTCATTTTAGGAAATACTCTTGAGGAAATTTTTTTAATGAGTACCAGTACTCATCCAACATTTGTAAATGCTGCACAATCCACAGAACAGTGCTTCATAACATAACTGGTGATTCAAAAGGAGCATTTTTTCCAGATTTACAACACTCATACACATGCCAATTTTGTTTTACTCACTATATTTTAAACTGAGGAGTAAATTACTCCTACCTGCCAACATTAGCTGGAGCAGAGTTGGCACCTGATCAGTTCTTATCTAGAAAAAAAACTACACAGTTTTAAAAAATGTACTCCTCAGTCCACTCAGTCCAGACATTTGTATGCATCTGAATTTGGTTTTACTCACTTTACTTTCAAAATGAGGAGTAAAGTACTTGTCCCAAAAAATCTTATCTGGTGCCCTGGTTACAGGGACTAGTATGAACAGTGAAAAAAACTAAAGCAAGCCCATATATCTTCAACGGCTACACAGAAAGAGTTGTCTGTTGGCAAGGAAACAAAAAAAAAAATCTTACAACATATGAGGGTGTAGTACTCCTTTAACTAGTACTGCTTCTTTAAGTGTATGGGACTAACACAGTTGCTACAAATATGTTGTTAAAAGAACATTATAAAATGGATAGAAAAAATATTGAAAGCTGATTGGTGGAGAGCCAGTTTCACCTCAATGTTATCCCAGTGCAACCTCACAGGTGAAATCAGTGCCCACAAAACAGCCTGCTTATGACTGTAAACATGTAAATGGATTTATTTTATAATCGCAGAAAGGCACTTCAGGGATAATGTCACTTCTCGGGTAACTGAAGGCACTTGGCCCGTAACTTTGTCCCTCACAACCCACCTGAGGCATGATACTATCCCAACACGACAGACACCATGGCGTGCCTTATTGCTTAAATCAGCCAGTTACAGTGAAACAGACAGGATAAAACAGTATCTCCTACTAACTTATCTGGTGGAATTATGGGGCTGGGTTTTAGAAAGCTGATGCAGGGCTTGCATTCAGCCCTGCTTCAAACCCTTGCACCGCCGCAGCTACAGCATTACCGACTACAGCAACTGTACCCGATTTTATAATCTCGGGTGCACCTACAACAATCGACCAATCTACAGCAGCTTCCACCAAATCTCAGGCACAAGCTCCGTGGAAATGGTCCTAGGTTCAGATGTAAACTAGACCACAAGATGGTCTAGCAATCGCCATTTGCTGCAAGGGATAGAAAATCCCATTAGATTGCTGTAAGCCCAGTGTAACATAACTTTGGCGCACCCAGGGTTTGTGGCAATCTTAGCCATTGTAAAGTCCAGCCCATTGCATTTAGCTCATCTGGTTCTCACCTACTGATCCAAACGCTCCTAGTCTAGGACTTGGCTCTGCCTTTATGATATCTGACCCTCTTCATGACAGATAAAGAGGCTATGCTGCTACAGCAGACGCAGCCTTCAACACATCTGCTACACAACAAAGTATTTTCACAATTCTTCCTAGCCAGGATGGGGGTATAAGTTTCAGGCTTATTGGTCACAGTTTGGCCTTGTTTTCAACAAACACTGATCAAGATTGTCTAAACTAGCGTTTACCACTGAACAACATCCTGCACATGTTTACTATTGTATCAGAGAGTGGCAAGAACTGTTCCATATCTGACATAATGTTTGTTTTTTTTTGTCTGAGAAAACATTTAGCTGATAAAAGTCTTCTTAAATAGAAACATTCCCATATGTTGCACAACATGGCAAGGAAGTACAAGTCCTTAACAGCAGCGTTTCATAGAGATGCTTGTACCTGACAAACACATTCTGGGTCCTTTTAACACAATTAGCATTCAGTTGTGGTTACTGTGCTCATTCTTAAACAGCATTGTTTCAACTGCGGGGCAAGCAAGACACTCCAAGGTGCTGTGTGTCCCAGAGTATAGAAGAGGGAACTGCAAACAGTTGTGCTAGTAAGCAATTAGAAATTGGCATTTCATAATCTTGGATTCTTACCTGATTGACACATTTTAAACAACAAAACAATCAGTTAATCAAGCATCATATACCACGCTACTGGTGAATAAATTGATTAAATATTAAATCATTTTCAATCACAAGGGTGTGGTGTGCACAATTACGAAACCAAAAATTTGTGCAGCACCAGGTTGTACATTACAGGAAGAATAAGGTGCGTCAGGACGTCCCAGTTGCCTTGGTGGTGCAGCTGGTAGTGCAACTGGAACAATATTCCAGGTGGCCTCGGTTCAAGTTTTAGCAAAGGCACTTCTTTCTTTCTCTCTTCTGTTTGTTTGGGTTCCATAAATGTGCACACCGCACCCTTGTGATTGTAATTATCTGTGCAGGACCAGGTTGTGCATTAGAGAAAGAGCAATGTGCCTCGGGATATCCCAGTTTCCAGTTGCCTTGGTGATGCAGCTAGTAGCACAACTGGAATGGTATTCCAGATGGCCTGGGTTCAAGTACCAACTGAGACACTTATTTCTTTCTCTCTTCTGTCTGTTTGGATTAAATATTAAATCGGGTTATTTTTGTATAAATATTTATTTTCATTTACAACACAATTTATTTCACTTAGAACATGTTATTTCCTTCTAGAATCTGTAAATAGAATACAGAGAACATACAGAATACTGGGAGAGTAACTGCACAACCAGTGTGTTCTGCCACAGTACCTGATTCCCTCTGACCTCGAGAGCTATCTGTGGATAGGACGCAGACATCTAGATGCATCTGTGTGGATACAGCATGCATCTGAAACATGGGCATAAGTGCTGCATCCCTGCGGCTGAAATCCCACCCATAGTGTTTAGAGATGTTGTAAACTTTTACTTCACAAGTGAAGTCGGGAGCTTCTCACTTCATAAAGACTTTGTGAGGTTCCAAATGGCTGTACCAACTTCGCCAATGTATTTTAGGGTTTTTGTATTTTTTAACGTCATTCATTCATCTGATACTGAATGGAGGGGCTGTCTCTCTGGAATGCAGGATGTTTTTACTTTTTATTTATTTATTTCAATTTTGTTCAACAGGTAAGTACACTGGTGACACAATAACACCTTTCTTAGGAATGACCGTGGTCCATAAGGGGGTTTCTTTACGGTGATGAGGAAAGAAGATGGTGGTGGAGGCCAGACTCAGTCAGGAGGGGGTAATTCAATGATTGATGGGAATCTGGTCAGGTGGGGCAAGTGGGGGGGGGCCAAGTTTTGATGTGCAGGTCGGGGGAAGGGTAACTACAATATATGATTATGTGGAACAACTGATCAGAGGGAGTTTGGGGGGAGGTCATATCAAACAAATCTCATATTTCTTTAACTGGGTGACTAGGGAGGTGGATCAAGGGAAAGCAGTGGATGTGGCCTATCGACTTCAGTAAGACATTTGACGCTGTGCCACATAGGAGGCTAATGAAGAAACTCAGCAACCTAGAGGTTGGGGAGAAGGTGGTCAGCTGGGACGCAAACTGGCTGAAGGATAGGAGGCAGAGAGTGGTGGTAAATGGAAGTCACTCGGGGGACAGGAGAGTGATCAGTGGAGTACCACAGGGATTGGTACTGGGTCCTGTCCTCTTCAATGTCTTTATAAGTGAAATTGCTGAGGAATTGGAGTGGAAGGTGGGTCTCTTTGTTGATGACAAAACAATCTGCAACAGGGTAGATACCCAGGAAGGTGTGGAGAGAATGCAAAGGGATCTGGGGAAACTAGAGAAGTGGTCTAGGATGTGATAGCTGGGTTTCAGTGCCACAAAGTGCAAAGTCATGCACCTGGGGTAGGGAAACCCGGGGTCTGCGTATAAGATGACGGGGAGGTACTCACAGTCAGTCACCAAGGAGGAAAGGGACCTTGGGGGTAATGATGGTTGATGATCTCAAGGTTGCAGAGCAGTGTAACAAAGCAGTGGCAAGGCTAGTGGGGTGCTGGGGTGCATGGGGAAGGGGATTTCTAGCAGAAGAAGAGAGGTGGTGTTGCCATTGTATCGCTCACTAGTGAGACCCCACCTACAGTTCTGGAGGCCATACTTTCCCAAGGACACTGGAAGCAATCCAGAAGAGGACTACCAAAGTGGTGTGGTGACTGCATGAGGAACTCTATGAGGAAAGGCTGCAGGAACTCAACATGCACTCCCTGGAAGAGAGGAGAGCGAGAGGGGACATGACTGATTATAAGTACCTCACTGGGTGAACAAGGTGCAGCAGGGGAGTCTCTTTCAGAGGAGCAGAAGCACCAGGACACGGTGGGGGGGTTGAGAGAGATGTGAGGAAATACTTCTTCACAGAAAGGGTGGTGGGCACCTGGAACAGCCTTCCAGAGGAGGTGGTGGGGATGAAGACAGTGGAAGGCTTCAAGCATGCATGGGTTAGGCACATGGATATAATAAGTAGAGGGGAAGGAGGAACACCTGAGAGTGAATTGGGTCCATGCAGTAGAAATAGGGCAGACTAGACGGGCCTATCAGTCCTTTTTTGCTGACAAATTCTATTCTTCTATGTTTTTATCAGATACCAGTGGTGGACTTCGCCAAGACATTTTTTTTCGATGCTGAGGGTGACAGGGTAGGGGTCTGATACTGGAAGCAGTAGAAGTATATGTGCGTGGAATGCATATAAACATTGAAAAAAAAACGTTTTTGAAGTGTGAAAGTGCCACATTGCACAGCTGCGAATTTGCACATTTCTGGAGTGTGTAGTAGTGAATTTAAAAGAAAATACTGTTAGTAAAAATGCTGTAATTTGTAGTAGAAATGAAAGTGAAACTAGCTGGTGGGACCACAAGTCAGGATGCAGTTCCGCCAGCACAGTTAGCCATGCTATGCATGAGCAGTAAGGGCACAATGGGGTGCTAGTTGTGCTGCCATAACCACATGCCCTCAGGCATAGTAAGGCATGTGGCTGCAGGCTGAGTGTATTCAGCCCCTGGGAAGTGTAGTTGTGGCAAGACAACCAACATCCATCAACATCCCTTAGTGGCATATTGCCCTTATATTTATTTTTTTGTGAAGTGAAAAATTAAAAAATAAAAACTTAAAAAATGTTCAAAAATCAATAGTTTTGTGTGAAATAGTCCCTCCTCAGACGGGCTGTCACTACAGAGTGCTATTCTGAGTTGCTCTGTGTCAGCCACTATAGTTTGGGTGCTTTTTGTGTGAGCTGTCTGTAGACATACTGTAAATACCCTCTAATAGTTTTGTTCTACTCTTTTTTTTCTTTAAATTGAAAAAACTTCATATTGTTTTACTTTGTGGACTTGATTTGGAAATGATTGGCTTCAGTTGTTTTAGCTCAGTGATTAAGTGTACCAGGCAAGGTAGTAGTGTGAATGAAAGTGAAACCAGTATTAGGGATTGCAGCATCAAGAAGCTGCACACTGACATTTTTATTAATTGAACAACATTGGTGCAGGGACTTTTTCATATCCATTGGGAACATTGGGAAAGGGTACACTGTTTTACCAGGAGTAGCACACTAAGCCGAAGCTTGCTTCCAGATGCGACCTGGGAGCACAAGGAGGTTAAGTGACTTGCTCAGGATCACACAGTATGCACCTAGGCAATGTGGGATTCAAACCCAGGTCTCCACATCTGCAGCTCAGAGCCTTAACCCACTGCACTGTACTGGATGTACTGTCTCAGTCTAATGGGTAGAAACAAGTTTCAGCCAATCAGGATGCAGGAATCTTAGTACCAGTTTTACAAAATTCAGATAAAATTTAGTTTACAAGTAGTGCAAGGTCTTTTTATTTATAGATTATGGTAATATTCTTACTTTATGTCCTGGATGTTGGATTGCACATTTCTTTTGATGTTAAGTCCCTGTCATGTATTCACTGGGCCTGCCTATCTGACAGGCAAGTAGCAGCTGAGTACATTGGAATTAAAAAAAAACAAAAAAACTGCTTGACTGCTTTCATTGCTTCATTTTTGCTAGAACCTTTAACAACTGTAAAGACAGGTAAACAGCAGACATGCATTGTGCTGTCAGTACACAATGCATAAAAAGTAAACAGAAAGCAAGAAGGCTGCCCTCCGCTCCCGTCACAGGCAAAAGGAAAAGACATAAATTTTGCATTGCTCTAGATGTGACTGACAGGACCCAAAGATAGCTCCTCGACATCATTAGTATGCTTGCAATTTGCAGCTACTCACATTTCACACTAACACGGGATGTGAACAACAAGCTGATGTCCCTTTTAAGCCAACAATGCGCCAAGTCTCTGTCATTCTCAAATGAAGCCACTGCGACAACAAGGGTGACCTAACTAATTCTCTGTGGCCACCAAGGTCTTTAGTGCCCTCATTAAAATAAAATGGCACCATTCATTTTATATTACTGAAACAATGAGCTCAGTGGCGGAGGAAGAGAAAGTTGGGCCCCAGTGCAGGTTGTAATTTTGCGCCCATCCCCACCCCAGTGCCTCAACACCCCCCCAGCCGGGCCTCCCCTCGATTTTTTTTTAACCTGTTTACGGTTATGCACCCTTCACCCACCTCCCCCACATATCAAAGAATACATGGTGGTGACTGTCAGTGCTGATTCCGATTTTAATCCCCAGACCCTCCCCCAGGCAGGTGGCAGTGGGCCCGGCTGCGTCACATAAACAATCACATGTGACATAGGGGCCCAACTATGCTGCTAGCCTGTGAAAGACAAGTCACAATCATATCACAACTTGACAACGATGACAACTTAAGTGCTGGTGGAACCAGGTCAGGCAGCAGCAACCCCCATAGTACACAACAAACAGTCAAAAAGACAAGTGTATGTAAAAAAAAAAAAAAAAAAAAGGAGGACATGCCGTGGCAGCGATGCTGTTGCTGTGTGTGGAGCTGGAGGTGGAGGATCAGTATGAAGGAATAGATGCTGCTAACTTGCAAAACTGCAGCTGCCTCAAGTTGCTTGTTCTTGCCCTGCCCTTAGTGCTTGTCTGCAGCAGCAGTCTCATCTGCTTTCTACTTTTTTCTGTCTCCGGACCTGGCTACGCCAAGCTCTTCTCTAGGCTCTACTACTAACTCGAGTGAGTCAGTCTGTCTAACTTCTCCAGACTGGTCCCCGGTGCATCCTGGTTAACTCCCACAACTCTGTGGTCAGTGCTGCCATCTGCAGTTGGGGGCTGGTGGCAGCAAGCACAGCAGGCTTGTGAGTCAGCTGAGTGAGTAGTGTCAAAAAAGACAGTCACAGACTTACAAATTAGTCAACAACGCAAGTCGTGATCCAATTGCTGCTGAACAAATCCTTGATTTTTACAATGGGCCCCTACGTGTGTCGGGCCACTGTGCCACTGCACCGGTTGCACCGGCTATTCCTCCGCCACTGAATGAGTTCAACTACCATTAATGTCTGGTGGCAGTAATTTTTGGCCATCAAGTTTTTTGGGCTTAAGACTGTCCGTATACTACAGCAAGCTCCCCTGCTTAATTTGAAATCAGACTGCCAGGAGCTGTAAAGACCTCAGCAGGAAAAATGTGAGTCCTGCCTCCCGCCCCACCTGACTACATTCTCTGCACAAAGATGTTGCGTGCAGTCTCTGGTTGGAGCATGCTATATTTCTGAAAATATCAACTAGTTGCCCCTGCTTGTTGAATTTAGAGAAATACTGTTAAAGGAGTAGAAGGAGAATAAACTGCATTTATATATTGCTTTTCATACACACTATATCCCAAAATGCTTTATAAGCAATGAGAGAGACTGGTAGTGAAGTGATTGTAAGCCTGTAATGCGCCAGCCATTCTGCTCACCAAACACCCACAAACAGCTGTGGACAATGGCATGAAGCAGTTTGCTGGAAAGGACACTGGGAAAAATTACCTACTCTCGCAAAAATGTGCCTTAGATTTTTTGCTTCCCCAAGGACAACCACCAGGAGAGCACCAGAGATGGGCAGAAGGGACATCAGTTTAATGTCTCTTCTGAAGGACAGCACACCTTAGTAGAACAGCATCCCCCAGTATTGCAATTGGATTGTCAGCATTTTGGAGGTTTAGCTCAAGTCCTGGTGTGAGACTAGAACCCATGACATTCTGACCCACAGGCAAATGTGCTAACAACGGAGCCGAGCTGACACCACAGTAAGCACTCAACTGTCCATCCAGACCAAGAGAATGTGGCCAGACTGACTACTAAATGTCTGGGTAGCTTGGCTGGGTCCCTACATGTGAGGGCATCAGCAAGTTCCACAGCTTCATAAAGCACAGATACACTGCCTCAGTTTTACAGTATCACAATACAATGGCAGGATGATATTTGGGGACATGCAACCCTGACAAGCTGATACACCATTTTTATAGTCTCACTTTTAAAGTTTATTTACCAGGATAGCACAGCTGAGATGCAACCTCTTGTTTTCAGTGTGGGGGAGTCTTACTGCTGCCGACATCGCAGTTTGGTGGACAGGACCATCTGAGTAGCGTCGATTAGATATCCTTTTTTCTAAATGGATATCTAACATTCCAGCCCAAATTTAGGATTTAGAATTTTTTAATATGGCTCCTAAAATCTTAAATATTAGAATTCCATAGTGAATTTTGATACCAACATCCAATATCTGATATGGAATTTAACTTACCTGTGCCAAAAAAACTTCCCCACCCTATCAATGTTCCCCCTGACCCTGATGCATTTGTTATTCCTTCCCTTCCCACTCTAACTCCCACCTCCCTCCTCCCCCAAAGCCCCTGTGAGCACATTAGTTGTTAAATTATAAATTGCTTACTGCTTGCTAATAATAAAACCCTTTCCCCTTATCTCCCACCCTGGTAAAGTTCCACAACCCCCACATTCAACAGACATACCCCCACCCAACACACCTTCTAGTTCCCAGCCTTCATCCTTCCCCCTTAAAAGCCCCCAAATTATAAAGGATGTTAATTAGGATTATGTGTAGAATCCAAGTCCAGTCCAGTCATGAAGCAATCAGCATATACTTGTCTTCGGTCCCATCTCATGAGTGAAATGACACCATCCACCTGCAGTAACACCTGACTCGATAATGTGTTACTATAAGCGAATGTCATAATTTCACTTATGGGCTGGGACTGAAGATGAGTGCACGCTGATCAGTCCACCATAGGACCGGACTTGTCTTCTACATACATCCTAAATATCCTTTACAATTTGAAGACTATTTGGGAGAGAAGAGAGGTTAGCGGCTAGAATGTGTGTTGGGTGGGGGTTTGTCCATTGATCTCGGGGGTTGAGGAACTTTGCCAGGATGTGAGAAGGTGAGAGGCCTGTGATTAGGTGTGGGTGAGGGACAGGGTTTTATTAGAAGCAGGCAACAATTTATGATTCACAACTAATGTGCTCACAGGGGGCTTGGGGCAGAAGGGAGGTGGGGGGTTAGAGGGTAGGTAGGGTGGGGGGTGTACTTCTCGGGGAGGGTCTGTTGTAGACAGGGTTTTCTTTTTCTTTTACAGTCAGATTTCAGTATAGGATATCCAAGTACAGTCTAAAATCAGTCTGTCATATCAGATTTCACACTATCCAATCATTAGTAATTGTGAGGTTAAATGATTTGTCTATGGTCACACAGAGAATATTAGGCTCTAGTCAGGTTTGAACTTGCAATCTCTCAGCTTCCAAGCCAGCGCTCTAACTACTAGACAACACTACCTTGAAACACTGTAACCTCATAAGTGAAACATGCTTGGCAAAGTCATTTACTTGTACAAAGTGTTTTGGTTTAATTTTAAATAAATGTTTTCATGTGAAAGCAATCTGTCACAGCCTGCCCTGTTTCCCTCTCTCTCTGTCCTGTTGTTCTCTCAGACGGCTGGCTTTAGTTTCACATAAATCAACTAACAGGCATGCTAATGTTTGTTTATGCAATTTTAACTGGCAAGGGACTTTGATTAGAAATAAATACTCCCACAACTGCAGACTACCCCTTTCTTTTTTTTTTTTTTTTTTAATTAATTTGGTTTTGACAGTTGTTCCAGCATCCAAAATGGGCTATATTATTCCCCTTCTTTTTAGTGCCAGCCCAGTATATCATATTCCCTTTTTTAGGGCTGCAGTGGGCGTAGCCCTGCAGACCTCCTGCTATCAGAAAAGGACTCAGTGCATTCCTTCCGACCGACCAACATGTTGGAGTTGCTCCACAGTTGCCTCCACGTCTGTGGAGCACTCCTCTCGTTGTTTCGATTGGAAGTAGCACTGCACAATTTTTACTTTGTCCTTGGTCACGGTGGAACACAGCATACTCCTCCGTGTCCAAGATGGCCACCAAACTGTATTGCGTATGTGCAACTACTAACGGTTGCACAGTGCAATGCGGTGTCCCTCTTGGTCATGGTGGACTGTGCTGTGTTCTGCCATGACCACCTTTTTTTTTTTTTTATTACACATATCCTTCCCACTGAACCTCCCTCTCAGCAACCCCCACCCCCAAGAAATATAAGAGTGACACTGGGGGTGCCCAATCCCCAGTGTCACAATAAGGATTTTCTCCCTCCACCCAACCCTCCTGTAAGCACCCACCCACCACCCCACCCCACCTCCAGAAACATAACAGTGACACTGGGGTGCCCAATCCCTGGTGTCGCAATCACCAATCCTGTTTTTGGGTGGCCCCTTCCACTACCATGCATGCACAGTTATTTGTTTTTGGTTTTATATCGCCCACCCACCCTCCCCTCCCTCTCAGCACCACGCCCACCCCAAGAAATGTGATAGTGACACTGGGGCTGCCCAATCCCAGTGCAGGAATGCTCAGCCTTTTTTTTTTTTTTTTTTAATACCTGTAAAAGCCATCCATTGATGTCTTTTGCAGCTGTTAGACTCCCCCCACCGGACCCTCCCACTCAGTACCCCAACCCCCCAAGCCCCGATCAGGGGTCTAATGCCGTAATCCTCTCTGGACTACAAACATGTCTTCACTCCTCAAAGCCAGACTATAAACTGAAGAAACGGGCATGCAGTTCACTGTATTTCAATGTGATTTTGAACTCAGAAGCATAACTTGGGCATTTTTGCATATTTGTAACACAAATTTTCAACATGCCTTTATGGGGACCCCACCTCATGAACAGCTGCACTGATATTAGGCAAATCTTTAGGCAAATCTGTCCCAAAATGTGATTTTGCAGTCCCTGTGCGAAATCACTTTTTGGGCAGGAGTTGAAAATTTTCTCTGCCCTTGTTCATGAAGTGGGGTCATAAGAAGGTATGTTGAAAGTCTGGTGTAAAAATATTAAAAAACAACAAAGTTATGAACCTACTCTGAATTTTGCGAATGCAGGCTCGTAACTTTGGTAATTTTCAATATTTTACCCCAAGTTTACAACATAGCCATATCTTTACAGCACCTCATGAATGTGACAGTTGTCAGTTTTCAAATCATGTCCAAAATGTGTTTTTTTTTTTTACATCACGTAAGGTGATCTTGCGGTCCCGGCACAAAATCACCTTTCAGACAGGAGTTGAACATTTTCTCTGCCCATGTTCACGGGGCAGGGTTGTAAGAAGACTATGTTGTAAATCTGGTGTAAAAATATATATACATAAAAAAAGTTATGAGGCTATGCTGAATTTTGCAAACACAGGCGTGTAAGTTTGGTAATATTCAATATTTTTTTCCCAAATTTTCAACATAGCCATTTCTTTACACCACCCCAGGAATGTCATGGCTATTATTTTTCAACTCCTGCCCAAAATGTGTTTTTGCGTTTTGAAAGTCTATGTCACAGTCCCCGCACAAAATCAAGTTTAAGCCAGGAGTTAAATATTTTCTCTGCCCTTCTTTATGAGGCAGGGTCATAACAAGGCTATGTTGAAAATTTGGTATAAACATATTACAAATCAACAAATTTATGAGCCTGTGTTACATTTTGCAAAAGCAGGCTCATAACTTTGTTAATTTTCAATATTTTTAACCCCAAATTCCTCACCAGCAGCTCTATGCTCTGGCCACAGCTTGCTTTTTTTGTTTGTTTTTTTGAGGTGGACCTGCAGTTGAGATGTTTATACTGGGCTGGCATTAACAAGAAGGGGATGTCACTGTAAATTCTGGAAGCTGGGATGATTGTCAAACCCAGGGATTTCCATACCCAATTTACACATCGAGATAGTTTGTTTTTTTAATGACCACTCCAATAACTGAAATACCACTCCAATAACTGAAATACCAGTATGTCTTATTTGTTTACTAATGCACTTCCTACTACAGTGGGGTGCTTGTGATCAAGTAGTTGTAACTGCCCCACTAAATTCTCTTTCAGAAGGGCACTATGGAACCATTCACTTTTACACTCTCTGTGACTGCACTTAGCCCAGCCCCTGACTAAATTGTTCTCCTCATACTGTAACACCTAGCTATTTGGATTCTACTTAGTTTATTGTCCACGAATGGACTGCACACATTTCTATTTGTTATACTTTGCCATGATGTAATCATGTTGTTGCCTTCATCTTGATATTTCACACGTAATTACTACCTCAGTCAAACTGTGTTCTTGCCGGCTGTTACAGCTGATCATTTGTAACTCTTTCTGCTAACATTGCACTGTCTTCTACTGTACTTACCTACGATGTACCTGAACGTGGGCATTCATTGCCTAGTTAACCCTACCCGGTTACCAATAAATAAATAGCTGTTTTTGTTATCTAGGTGTGTCCATTGGACCCAGCAGGACCCTTTACAGGCACAACCTGAGTAGAAGCCGCAGCTGGTCTGGGGAGGTACATCCAGGTCCATTCTCACCGAGTCATAACTCCAGTGAGTGGAGTTCACCTTCTTTTCTGATATAGAAGCAGTGTAGCCTAGTAGTAGTAGCCATATATATATTTTATTCACAGAATATAAGACTATAAGAATTGCCTAACTGCACAGATGCTCATTTTCAATGGGTCCCTTACAGCATTTAGTTACAGCAGATAAAAAGTTGGGCCAATAAAATTCAGCACTGAATGTACACGATATATCTTGACAAGTAGGTTGCTACATAATAAATGTCAAACATACTTACGCAGTGCCAAAATCACCATGAGGATATAAAATACAGCAACCAAGGCCATACAAGTCCAAACCACAAGTACGTCATATTTACAAAGGTAGTATCTGTACTAACAAGAATGTAAGAGATAGTAAGAATACACTTTGTTCATTGTTTTATTAATTTAGGAAGAAAAATCTAATTACACTAGTTTAAATATAATTAGCTTGGATCACAATTCAGCTAACAATGTAAAGTTTTGGATGCTTGATCCAATGCCTAACATTTACATTTAGTAAAAAAAATGGGCCCGAGTTTGGTCTTCAGTACTGGGTGACCATGTTCCAGATCATAGGTCCTTGATAAAGCAAGCATTTGTTAATGCTGAATGTTTGTTTGCTTGTATTTGCTCTGTAGTTGTTAGACAATACAAGCAAATATAAACTGTCCTGGTTTAAAATTTTACACTGTTTCATAGCTGGGCAGGCTGGAGCACTAGGAAGTTAAGTGGCTTGCTCAAGGTCACAAAGTATTTTGCATTGCAAGTTCAACCCCCACCAGAGCCAAACTGGCCCTGGTGGGGTTTGAACTTATTACCTCCCCATTCTCTCAGTTCTCAAGGTCTTGCTCTAAGCGGCAGACCACAGTAAATATTGGGACCAACAAACAATTGTGATGTGGAACAAGAATGTAAGGAAGGGATGATAAAAAGACAAACTCTAAACTTTTTTGCCACGTCCCCTAAAGTTGTGGCTCTCTTTAGAATAGTAGGAAGCATGTGAAGTTGCCACTTGAAGGGGCTCACCTGTCTCTCTGTATTTGTTTCCCACTGTTTACACAGCCTTGTTTCTTAAATTTATTAAAATATTTTATTCTCTGATTACTGAGTCCTAAACAGAGGAATTACATGTTAACATATCTCATTTCAGTGTATATAAATGAACACTGACTAGGTATACTGGATTTAACGGCCCTCCTCTACTGCTTCAGCAGAACCATCTTTAACCAAATCTGAGTGCAGCAGACAGCTGCTGTCCCCAGCCCCTGGGCAGATCCTGAGCAAACTGTTTGGGGAAAAAAACTGTCTGGCCTGATAGCAGGCTTGGCTCTGCTGTGTAAGGACTCCTTCCCCCACTCAGTGTGTATAAATTAATACTAAGTAGCTATACTGGATTCAAAGACCCTCCTCCTCCTCAGCAGCAGGACCTTCTGTAACCAGATCCAAACTCACAGAAACATAGAAATTGACAGCAGATGAGGACCACTAGGCCCATCTAGTCTGCCCATTTTGCCTGCCTACTATAAAAAGCCACAGACCCTACTTGATCTCCGGCTTTACCTCCTTGTTCCCATTGCTAGAGTTCCCCTACATCTGTCTCACGCATGCTTGAATCCCCCCACTGTTTGCCCCCACCACCTCTGCTGGGAGTCTATTCCATGCATCCACCACCCTTTCTATAAAGAAATACTTCCTCATGCTACCCCTTAGTATACCCCCTTCCAACCTCATGTCATGCCCCCATGTTCCTGGACATCTCCTTTTCTGAAAGATGCTACCCTCTGGTACCCTATTTATGCTATTTAGATATCTGTAGGTTTCTGTCATATCTCCCCCTGTCTCTTCTGTCCTCCAGGGTATACATATTGAGGTCTCCAAGTCTCTCCTCATATGACATTTGGTGCAGGCCCTGCACCATCTTCGTTGCCCTTCTTTGAACTACCTCCACCCTGTTTATGTCCTTATGGAGATGCGGCCTCCAGAACTGGACACAATATTCAAAATGAGGCCTCACTAACGATCTGTATAGTGGCATCACCACATCCTTCCTTCTGCTAGTGATACCTCTCCCTATGCACCCCAGCATCCCATTGGCTCTCCTCACAGCCTTGGCACATTGTTTGGCCACCTTTAGGTCATCAAATATAATTACTCCCAAATCTCTTTCCTGTTTGGTGACCCTCAGTCCTCCCCCCCAAACTGTAATCCTCCCCTTGGGTTTTGCACCCCACATGCATGATTTTGCACTTTTTTGCATTGAATATCTGTTGCCACACTCTGGACCATTCCTCTAGTTTATCTAGGTCCCTCCTTATGTTTTCCACCCCTTCCGGAGTGTCCACCCTGTTGCAGATCTTAATGTCATCTGCAAATAGGCACACCTTCCCCCCTCCAGCCTCTCCGCAGTGTCACATATGAAGACATTAAACAGGACTGGACCCAGAACTGATCCCTGTGGCACTCCGCTGGTCACCCTCCTTTACTCAGATTGAGCACCACTTACCAGGACCCTATGTCTTCTACCACTCAACCAGTTCCTAGCCCAGTCGACCACCTTGTGACCCACTCCCAGGCTGCCCAGCTTGTTCACAAGTCTTCTATGTGGAATGGTATCGAAGGCCTTACTGAAATTCTGGTAGGTGACATCCACTGCTCCCCCCGATCCAAGACTTTAGTCACGTCAAAGAAATCAATTAGATTTGTTTGACATGACCTTCCCACTGTGAATCCACGCTGTCTCGGATCCTGTGCTCAGCTGTCTTCAAGATGTTCCACAATCCTTTGTTTAAGTAGTGATTCCATAATCTTCCCCACTACTGAGGTGAGACTGACTGGTCTATAGTTTCCAGCCTCCTCCTTAACTGGCACTTTTGTGAAGAGGGACTACATCTGCTCTCCTCCAGTCTTCCCAAACCACTCCTGTATTGAGTGACCAGTTGAACGGTGCTGCCAGCACCTCCCATAGTTCCCTTAATATTCTAGGATGTATCCCATTTGGTTCTACTGCCTTGTCCACTTTCAGTTTTGTGAGTTCCTTTAGGACTCTCTATTCTGTAAATGGACTGGTGTCCATCTCCCTCCCAAATTTGTTCAAGTTGCCTAACGGTGGTCCCTCACCTTCTTCTTCTTCTGTGAATACAGAACAAAAATATTTGTTCAGTATTGATGCTTTTTCCAGGTCCCCTTCAACACACTGTCCTTTTTCCCCTTTAAGCCTTACTATCCTCCCCCAGTTTTTCTCCTTCCACTAATGTACCTATAAAAAGTCTTGTCTCCTTTCTTTACCTCCTTTGCTATTTTTTCCTCCGTTTGTGCCTTTGCGATCCTGACTGCTTTCCCTGCCTCCCTCCCTCCCTCTGTTTATCCAGATACACTTCCCTGTCCTCCTCCAGCTGTGTTTCCTTGTATTTCCTGAAAGCCATCTTTTTCGCTCTTTCCTTCTCAGCCACTACCTTTGAGAACCATAGTGGCTTTCTCTTGTTTACTTGACTAATGCAAAGGTTTGTCGCCTCCACTATGGCTCCTTTCAGATGGGCCCACTGCTCCTCCACTCCCCCCCCCCATGTCCCTCCCTGCCAGGGTATGCCTGAGACATATCCCCATCTTAGTAATGTCTGCTTTCCTAAAATCCAGGACTCTCACTCAGTGGACAGCTGCCGCCCCCAGTTCCCTGAGCAAAGTCCAAGCACCTTGTTTGGGGGGCGGGGGGGAACGCTGTCAAGTCAGATAGCAGGCTTGGGCCCCAGCTTGTCTTTGCTTTGTATGGACCCCTCCCCAACCTACTGCTGATCCCTATCATCAGTGGATTATGGCAGCTTGAAGGCTGCATGCCCCCCCCACCCCGTGATGGCTTATATGCAGGGATGGCACTGACATAGCAGCAGGTGCTGACTGATCTAACAAGGAAGCAGTGAGCAGTTACAATGCATAAAATAAGTAATAACATAATAAAATGAGTGCATGAGGCTACAGCTGCCTGTATGAGAGCAGGGTGAGGGGGAGTAGACTGATAAGGACTGGAGAGTGTAAACATTAGTAAATATAATAATTACTAGGAAGTCACTCTACTTACTTTACTTGTGCAGATGAACACATGGTCTTTGGTGACGGCTGGTCACACATACCCTGAGGTGAAAATGAAAAGGAAAGCAGCAACAGGACTGATCAAACGTCTGGAAGAGAGGGACTGGCAGGAAGCACTGGAGCAGGACATAAGTGACTGGTGATCAGCAAAGGAAGAATCTTGGGCAGCAGGCAGCTGATGGTTGGTCAGTTGACTAGACGCAGGGCAGGACAAGGGCAGACAGAACAGCAGGAGGCAGTAATGAAGCATGGACTCAACTCACTCGATCTGCAGAGGTAGTAGGCAGTCAGCCAGCAGGCACGTGCATGACAGCCAACACTGGGACCGGCATACACCACCTGACAGGGCATCACTTGCAGACAGCAAGGCTGTAGTCCTCTTCTTCACACAGCTCAACTTGTGTGGCGCTGTGGTAGATGCTGTGGTATGCTGTGAGACATAAAAAGGAGGCACTGTAGCAGCTAACTCATGCAGAATGGTGGTGGTGCATGGCAGTCTGGGTGGCAATCAACGTGTATGCGTCCATGGTGATACAATACATGATGGGTATTGAATCTTAGGGGCAGTGTTACCACATGGGTGAGCAAAGACTGGACTAGAACAAACACAGATCTGTGAATGAATGGTAACATCCTCCTATATTAATGCTCCCACCTACGCTCCTTGCTTATCCCCCTTGGCACCGTCATGGTGTTTTGCTTCCACTCCCTAAATGTTGCCACCCTCCCCCCTGCAATCACTACATGCCCTTGCAGGCATGTACCCTGTACCTCTCCTTACCCACCCGCTTATGTCCCCCTCGCCACCCCTCCCATGCCCCACCAAGCTCCTTCAATCAATAATTGTGTTCAAGGATGCTTCAAATACACACTGTAATTATAGTTGTGTATGTTTAACCTGTATATACTGTACTGCAGTTGCTATACTTTTTAGCTGCATACTCTTCATGGTCTTAGCTTAATGGCTCTTTTTAATACTCTATTTTGTGTGTATTATAAACCTCCTGTGTATAATTACTGCTCCATGTAAATACTATGTAAATGTGAATTCATTTTGTATATATTGTTTACCCAATTATGATGTAACTGAGTATTCCTTTGTATGTATTGTTAACTTCTTTCCGGGTCCATCTTGAAAATGAGCTTGCTCAATGATGTTCGCCAGGTTAAATAAAAATTTTGATTGATTGATTGATATTACTACAAGTGAACGTCACCAGTCATTCATATACTTAGACTGAAGACAAGCACAAGCTGCTCCACAGTGGGACAACAAAGGTTTTTCTCATGAAAGGCAGTAAAAGTTGGGGGGCTATGGAGCAAGTGGGTGTGTTGGGTGGGAGTTTGCAGGCATAACACAGCCAAATGAGCAGACAGCCAACAGGCTAATCGTGATGCCGCGTAGAAGACTGCTGGGCGGCGATGAAATGACACAGTTGCTCTGGACTGGAGTGGATCATCTCTTTCAGCTATGCAAAGTTTCCACCCAGCAAGCCAAGACCTGTGTCATGACCAGCCTCACTGATCACTGGGCTGTCACTGTCGAGTTCATTGCAGACTGAACTGCACTGGACCCAACAGTGGCACTCCTCTGAAATGCAGTTATCGAAACAAGATGTTTGCTTCACGCTGTGCATGCAAGCCAACATAAAAAGAAAGACCTTCTAATATTTGTCTTCCGTACTGGCAAAGTGTACTCCACTCCTGCTGCCATCCTTAACCATTTATATTAAGGTTTATAGGAGTGGATAAAGATCGAAGACCCATGTAAACTACTCCCCCACTATTTCAGTGGTAATATTTCAAAGTAGTTTAACCTATTCTTAATTTGCCTTTTTTCCAAGCCACACAAAATATATTCCAGAACCCTTCCTTTCTTTCTTACTGTGAAATATCTATGAACATGAAAATTCCTCCGCTCACCTAACGTCATCCACCCTAGTTCTGAATTCATCTGATAGTGGTCAGTTCTGCAGGGGGTGTCAAGGATAAAGCAGGCAAATCTATGTAAATCCCATCTAGCTTTGCAGCACTGTGAAGCTGGGGTGATCCGGGTTTGAATCCCACCGCCCATGCCAGTGCCACTTTCTCACTACGTAGCCCTGAGCACTTAACCTCTCTATGACATAGGTCTGTCCTTGTAGTTCACAGATTGTCCACACACTCTGAAATAATTCACAGTTGTGATGTCCAAACCATGAATTATGACTTTGCTTTTATAATGACTGTGTAATTCAAACTATCTGTAACTTGCCCCTTACAGACAGCTGCCCATGGTCGAAATACTGCACCCTTAGAAATTCATGTAGCCATCTGCCAAAATAAGAGTACTTATTATAGGACCCTCCTCAATTCCTCTGTAAGTAACCCAAAACACTTTTGGGAGTGTATTAAACTGGCTATGGGTATATCTACTAACTCTGTGTATTAAACTGGCTATGGGTATTTCTACTAAGTCTGTAAACCAAAATATTTTGGGAGTGTATTAAACTGGCTATGGGTGTATCTACTAACTCTGTAACCCAAAAACACTTTTGGGAGTGTACTACATAAAAACATAGAATTTGATGGCAGATAAGGACTGCTTGGCCCACCTAGTTTGCCCATTTCTCTACCTAATGAATAAGCTGCAGATCATAGTTAACCCACAGCCTACTTCCTCCTACCCCCCACTAGAATTGCCTTATGTCTGTCCCGTGCATTCTTGAATTCCTCCACTGTTTTTGACTCTACGACCTCCTCAGGAAGGCTGTTCCATGCATCTACAACCCTCTCTGTGAAGAAATACTTCCTCACATTACCTCTGAGTCGTCCCCCTCTATCTTCAAATTGTGCCCCCTTGTTCTTGCACATCTCTTTTTCTGAAAGATGCTACCCTCTTGGACTTTGTTGATTCCCTTGAGGTATTTGAAAGTTTCTATCATGTCCCCCCTCTCACTTTTTTCCTCGAGGCTCTACATCTTAAGCTCCTTTAGTCTTTCTTCATATGTCTTCTGGTGCAAACCTTGCACCATTTTGGTTGCCCTCCTCTGGACAGCCTCCACCCTGTCTATGTCTTTGCAGAGATGGGGTCTCCAGAACTGTACACAGTACTCCAGATGTGGTCTGACCAACTGACTGTACAGAGGGCCAACAATGTCCTGTTTTCTACTGGTGATGCCTCTCCCTATGCATCCCAGTATCCCCCCAGCCCTCCTTCCTGCCTTCTCACACTGCTGGCCCACCTTTAGGTCATCTGATACGACTACCCCCAGGTCCCGTTCCATTTTTGTTGTTTTCAGTATCTCACCCCCCATTGTATACTTTTCCCCTGGGATTTTGTTTCCTAGGTGCATTATTTTACACTTCTTTTCGTTGAATCTAAGCTGCCATACATTTGACCATTCCTCCAACCTTGTCAAGTCCCTTTTCATCCTTTACACCCCACCTTGCGTATCAACCCTGTTGCAGATCTTTGTATCATCTGCAAAGAGACATACTTTTCCTTCCAGTCCCTCTGCAATGTCACTTATAAAGACATTAAAAAGGACCAGCCCCAGTACTGAACCCTGTGGTACCCCACTAGTAACCCCCCTTTCTTCACTGTGGACTCCATTTACTATTACCCTCTGTATCCTGTTGTCCAGCCAGTGTTTTACCCAGGCTTCCACCCTGGGACCCATTCCCAGGCTGGCTAATTTGTTTAATAATCTTTTGTGTGGGACTGTGTCAAATGCCTTGCTAAAGTCTAGGTAGGCCATGTCCACAGCCCCTCCCTGGTCTACTACTTTGGTCACCCCGTCAAAGAAATCAATTAGATTTGTCTGACATGACCTTCCTGCTGTGAATCCATGCTGCCTTGGGTCCTGTGCCCCACTGGCCTCTAGGTACTCAACAATTATTTCCTTCAGAAGTGATTCCATCATTTTCCCTACCACTGAGGTCAAACTGACAGGTCTGTAGTTTCCTGCCTCTGTCTTGCTCCCACTTTTGTGAAGGGGGAATCATATCTGCCCTCCTCCAGTCCTCAGGTACCACACCATCCTCCCATGATTTATTAAAATGGGTAGTCAGTGGTGTTACTAGTTCTTCCGTTAGTTCTTTTAGAATTCTGGGGTGAATCCCATCAGGCCCCATTGCTTTATCCACTTTCAGTTTTAAGAGTTTTTTCAGACCCTTTCTTCTATGAAAGGACTAATATCAACCCCCTATCCAGAGTGCTTCTGTTGACTGCATTAATCTGGCTATGGGTATATCTACTAACTCTGTATCCCAAAACACTCTTGGGAGTGGCTATGGATATATCTACTAACTCTGTAACCCAAAAACACTTTGGGAGTGTATTAAACTGGCTATGGGTATATCTGCTAAGTCTGCAACCCAAAACACCGTTGGGAGTGTATTAAACCAGCTGTGGGTATATCTACTAAGTCTGTAACCCTAAACACTTTTAGGAGTGTATTAAACTGGCTATGAGTATATCTACTACATCTACAACCCAAAACACTTTTGGAAGTGTATTAAACTGGCTATGGGTATATCTACTAACTCTCTTCTCCTTGACATGTGTATAAATAATGTCAATTGTGACAGTCCCAAAACCACAGCAGATGCTTTCAATAGCTACTTCTCTGACCTCTCATCTTATACAGGGGCTTTCCCACCATTGGCACAATCAGCACTACCCATCAAAGATCCCTGCTCTTACACCCTGAGCTATCCACCATTTTACTTTTGTGTGGTTAAAGTATCTGAAGTGCATAAATTACTGCAGAGAATCCCAACAGACAAATCCACAGGCTCTGATAGCATACGTCCTAAACTACTAAGAGCTGCTGCTGCAGAACTGTCCTCACCTATCACTAGGATCATCAGCCTGTCCCTTATGACTGGGGCTGTACTTGAGCTATGGAAACTCTCCCATATTATCCCAGCCTTTAAGAAAGGTGACCCTAAACTGGTTACAAACTATAGACTAATTGACATACTTCCTGTCCATAACAAAATACTAGAGAAGCTTTTTGCCGCATAACCATCTGTCTCTGGCACAACATGGCTTTCGTAAAGATCACAGTACTACTGCTCTCTCCTCTCCTTCACTTCCCAGGTCACAAATGCTATGGATATGGGTGAGTACAAAGGGGCTGTATTCATTGACCTTACTAAAGCATTTGATCTAGTAAACCATCACCTGCTTTGTACCAAACTAAGCAACCTGGGGATCTCCTTCTCTGCTCTACCCTGGTTTAGGAACTATCTTAATGGAAGGAGCCAATTGGTAAAAGTTAGAATTATAGTCTCTGTTCCTGCCCTCTCTATGGTGGATGTGCCACAAGGTTCAATACTTGGACCACTATTTTTCTCCCTTTAGATTAACAACCTTCATCATACTCTTGCCCACTACACCCCTCTCTTGTATGCAGATGATCTCATCCTGTACCTAAGCTCAAGTAGTACCTCCATGTCTGAAATTAACACCAAATTAACCACTGACCTTCATGGGTTACAGCACTGGCTCCAATCTAACAAACTTCTTTTAAATACGACAAAGACACAGGCCATGCTGTTTGGCTCTGCTCCCAAAATTAAAAACTGCACTAACCTTCTAACAGTACTGTGCAGTGGTAGAGCCTCTCTTATAACAGCGTCTACATTTAAATTACATTGGTGTCACGACTGACGCATCCCTTGACTTTTCCGCACACATAATGGGTGTCCGCAAGCCTGTAAACACTAACCTGGGTCTCTTGTATATGCTCAAGCACAACCTTACCCCACAAGTGTCCTATGCATTGCTTGTGGTGTCCTACTCCCAAAACACAGCTATGGGTTATTTGTAATCCATGCATCTTCTCAAATAAACTTACATAAATGGGATGTTAGGTATAGTATCTGTCGACTCGCTATGTCCCTAAGCCACCTTACTCATCACTGCACATTATATGCTAAACTGGGCTGGTTTTCTTGGAGGTACTGCCTGTGCCAAGGGCAAGCACAGTAAGAAAGCAGAGAATTGTAGAATTTAATCAGGATGAGAGCCTATTTGCCCAAGAGAAGCTACACTGGATGGGGAGGGACAGGCAGTGTTAAAAAGAAAGTTAGGGGACTTTATCAAAAGGGAGTATAATTTAAACTGATCTCGGGGGGGAGGGGGCACGTAGGGAGGCCAATCAAAGTTGCAGGTGTGATGGAAGGCTGTCAGCCCCCCTCCCCCCAAGGATGGAGTTAAAATACTGGTAGAAAGCAAAAACAAGCAAAGGTTAGTAGGGGAGTGTAGTGAGGGGAAGGGGGTGGTCCTGGTGAAAGAGATTACCAGCCAATGCCAGGAGTTTGGGGAACAAAATGGTGTACTTGGAGGCCATCTTTGTGGATGAGAGACTGGACATAGTAGCGGTAAGCAAGACATGGTGGACAGTGCATCATGCCTGGGAGACAGTTATCCCAGACTACATGCCTGGGAGACAGTTATCCCAGGCTACAGACTGTTTAGGAAGGACAGGGATGGTAAAGGGGGGGGAGGGTAGCATTGTAGGTCAAAGACGACATTAGGGCAATGGAAGGGCAGGAGGAGGTAGGGGAGACAGAGCTCATGTGGGTCACGCTTGACAAACGGACTGGGGAATCATTGAGGATAGGAGTGGTTTAGAGAGCTCCGACGCAGGGGGAGGAAGGGGAATATGGTGATGGACTTCAGAAAGATGGACTTTAACAAAATGAGGAGGATATCTGAGGAAGACTTGGCAGGGAAGGGGGATATGGGGATGTTGAGGAGCTGCGGGGAGCTATCAAAGGAGGGGTATTGAAGGACACTGAAATTTGCATTAGGAAGGTAAGGAAGAACAAAAAAAGGAGGAGACCACTCTGGTTTACAAGAGAGCTGGCAGGGGCAGTCAGGAAAAGGAAAACAGCATTCAGGGAATATAAGAAGACACAAAGGGGAGAGGACAAGGAGGCTTATAGAGAAAAGAGGAGGGTGTTAGGGCAGAAGATAAGGAGGGCTAAAGCGGAAACTGAGGAGAAAATAGCTAAGCGGGCCAAAAGGGGGAATAAAACTTTTTTAGGTATGTGGGGGGAAAGAAGGAAGGCAAGGCAGGGGATGGTAAGACTTGGGGGGGGGGAAGGAGAAATACAACTGGAAGGGGACTTTGAAAAAGCAGAGGTGTTGAATAACTACTTCTGCTTGGTCTTCACAGAGGTGGGGTCAGGGCAGGGAAGGCAAAAAGGTGGAGCCTAGTATGTTCAGCAAGACAGAGTAAGGGAGGAACTGGGCAGGTTAAAGGTGGACAAGGCAATGGAGCCGGAGAGCTTGCACCCAAGGGTACTCAGGGAACTGAGGGAAGAACTGGCAGCCCCACTCACGAGACTGTTTAACTTGTCCACGGATACAGGGTGGGTGCTAAGGGACTGGAGGAGGGCGGATGTGGTGCCACTGCACAAAGGGGGCAGTAAGGAGGAGGCTGAAAATTATCACCCGGTCAGCCTCACCTCGGTGGTGGGCAAGGTGATGGAGGCACTAATAAAAGAAAGGGCAGTGGACTACCTGGTGAAGAGCGGACTGCAGGATGAAAGGCAGCATGGATTCATGAATGGGAGGTCCTGGAAGACAAACCTGATAGAGTTCTTCAATTGAGTGATGCAGGTGGTTGACCAGAGAGGGGTGTGGACATGGCGTATCTGGACTTCAGTAAGGCCTTCGACACCGTCCCTCACAGAAGGCTAGTAAATAAGCTGGAAAGCTTAGTGGTGGGACAGAAAATAACTAGGTGGGTGGAACACTGGTTGGCAGGCAGAAGTCAGAGAGTGGTGGTAAATAGGGTGCATTCCATGGTGAGGGGAGTAATGAGCGAGGTGCCCCAGGGGTCGGTGGTGGGACCCCTCCTCTTTAATATATACATCAGTGATATAGCAGACGGTCTGGGGTAAGGAGTGTGCCTATTCGTGGATGATACAAAAATCTGCAGTAGGGTAGACACCCGGGGGTTAGAGGCCATGAAGCATGACTTGAGGACTCTAGAGGGGTGGTCAGAAACTTGGCAACTAAAACTCAGTGCCAAACAGAGTGCTGTGATGCATCTTGGGTGCAAAAAACAACAAACAGATTACACTCTAGGAAGGGAAGAAATAAAAAAAAGAGCAGGAAAGGGATCTGGGGATTATTTATTTAGTTTTTGTTGACAGGAAAATAGCATCACACAACCTTAAGGTGGGTAGCCAGTGTAGCAAGGCAGTGGGGAAAGCAAATGGAATGTTAGCATGCATCAGGAGGGGCATAACTAGCAGAAGGAGAGAGGTGCCAATGCCTCTTTACAAGGCCATGGTGAGACCACACCTGGAGTACGGGGTCCAGTTCTGGAGACTGCGCCTATGCAAGGACATTGATGGGATGGAGGGGGTTCAAAGAAGAGCAACAAAGATGGTGCACTATATGCTCTGGAAACCATACAAACAAAGGTGTACAGAATTCGATCTGTACCTATTGAAGACTAGAAGGGAGAGGGGGGACATGACTGAAACTTTGAAATATGTGAAGGGCATCAATAAGGTGACGTAGGGGAGCTTGTTCAGAAGGAAAGAGGGGAGCATAAACCAGAGGGCATAGCCTAAGATTGGAAGGTGGAACATACAGAGGCAATGTGAGGAGGCGATTCTTCACAGAGAGAGTGGTGGAGGCCTGGAATAAACTACCAGAAGAGGAGGTGGTGGAGGCCAAAATGGTGGAGGGGTTTAAGAGGGCATGGGACAGACATGTGGGGTTGGGAAGTGAGGGGAAGGGGAGGGCCCGTAAGAGGGGAGATGAGTAAGGGAGGGGGGAAAGGGAAGACTCGATTGGCCAATAAGGTCCTTTTCTGCCATCAGATTTCTGTGATGCTGTGATTCATCTTGCTGCCCTGCGTGACCTATCACTTGGAGGGGTAATTTACAATTTCTTGTAGAACCAATCCGCTTTTTCACTGTTCAGTCTTATCCTCCCCCAATCGATACCTACCTACTAAGGTCTGCCATTCATGAAGAATTACCTCTCTCAAGAACCAGGACATCTTGACAAATACAATCTCTGGTCTAATTCCCAGCATGGCTTTAGAGCAAGACACAGCACTGAAACTGCCTTCGTGAGGTCCACAAGCCGAGCATATAAAGCCCTTGATGAAGGCAAATATGTGTCTTTGTCTTTTGTGGACCTCACCAAGGCATTTGATTTAGCTGATCATAAGGAGCTGTTAAACATACTGTCTAAGGTTAATCTTTCACATGAAGTTATATCATGGTTTGATAATTATCTTATTGACAGAACTCAAAAAACATTGATCAAATGGTTATTCTTCAAAAGATTGTTTGTTGAGATGTGGTGTTTCCCAGTGGTCCATTCTTGGACCCCTGTTATTTTCACTATTAACTCACTTGCTGAAATTTGTAATAATTCGGAATTAATATTATATGCTGATGACGCTGTCTTATATAGTACTGGCAATGTGATACATATACTTGAGAAAAATCTCCAAATGGATTTTGGCTTGATGCACACTTGGTTTAAAACACATCAATTGGTTTTAAGTTAATTCAAGACCAAACTTATGTTTTTTTCCCAATCCCAGAAAAACTAAGGCTGGAGATTTTTATTATTGGACAATTCTGGCCACCAGATTGAACAGGTATCAGAATTTAAATATCTTGGATTAATTTTGGACTGCCACTTGTCATTTGAGAATCACATTGTTAGCTTAGTAAGCAGACTAAAGCAGCGTCTGGGGATGTTATATTGGCTAAATAAACATTTAACATTTGAAACTAGGACAATTCTGGCTCACAGTTTTTTTCTTTTTGCTAATGGAGTATGGGTCCATTATATATATATTTTTTTCTACTGATAGAGTGTTCAATAAGCTCAGTCACTTACCATAATATTTGTTTCATTACTGGACTTTCAAAAAAGACACATCACTGCGACTTTTATAGGTATCTGGGTTGTCTTCCTTTTTCCCCAATTTTTTAATTTTAGGTCTGATTTTTCTACATAAGATTCAATTGGGTCTTTTGCCGCCTGAAACCATTGTTGACTTATTTCCAAAACTAGTCTCTACAGTTTTTACTAGATCACATAGCAAATTCTCTTTTCAGATCCCTTTTTAGCATACTGCTTTGGCACAAAATTCCATTAATTTTTTGACTACAAAATGTTATAATACATTATCAATTCATATTGTCAGTTGCACTAAGATTACGACATTAAAGAAATTCCTAAAAAAATACTTACTCTCTGACTCTGTTTTAACAGAATTATAGTGTTGCTTTTATTCTGTGTATTTGTGTATATTGTTTGTATTAAGTTGTTTCGCTGTTGTCATTGTATGACAGTGACTGGACATCTGTGAAAATAGGCATTGATGCTCAAAGGCCATTCAGTACAAAATAAAAATGAAATGAAATGGAATTCTATACCTTCTAGCCTGTGCCAGTGCCAAACCGCCTCAGACTTCAAAAAGGGATATCGCAGTCACCTCCCAAAATCTTATGTACAGTATGCTCTTGTGACTAGCAATCTACCTTTTATTTCATCTTCTTGCAGTCTGGTTGCTTACCTTCTTCCCCACTGTCTGCCTGCCCAACTAGCATGACTTGCAGGAGCTCAACGAACTATTTATAATTATAATGTCTTATTAACAAATTAATGGCTTGCTCCTACTGTGCCTTGCAATTTTGACCTTATTTGCTTATCTGTACATTGGCTTGCTATGTGATCTGCTTTCTGCTGTTGATGATGTCACTTACTGTTGCTGTTCTGTAACTTGTTGTTTACTGACCCTGACTCTGTTTAACCTCCCGGGTCGTGCCATGCCTGAAAATAGGCATACAACTGACTAGTGCACTTACCTGGTCAACAAAAACTAATTAAATAAATAAACACTTTAAAGCATTCGAAGGTAAACAATGCCGGCTTGCTCCACATTCTGCCAACAAGGAAATGTGAGGCGCAGCGCAGCCCAAGGGTACCACTAGCCTCATCTGCAGGGCTGGCCATTTCCAATTTTTAATCTCCTCTCCTGGTACATCAGTGACAAGGGATTCAAAGTGCACACTTTTAAGTGTGCTCAGGGGAAGCCAGCTGATGTCCCTCTTTCCAAGTTACTCTGCCTGCAGTACACCTGTGGTCATCCAGGCGGTTCTCACATGGAGGACTTAGGCATCCTTCCTCCTCAGAGGAGGTAAATGTCCTCTTGGATGCTTAAGCCTCCTCCCTCGTACCAGCCCTCCAGCTTCCAAAGCTCATTCCTAAACATGAGTTACCGGTGGCAAAGCTGCTGATGCCTAATACTGCAAGGTGTTTTTTTGCACAGAACATATATATATATATATATATATATATATATATATATACACACACACACACACACACACACACACTTCCTCGAAAACTTTACTGTGACCGACACAACAGTGATAACAGCACCAGGTCGCTGTAGTGTCGGCGTGGGACCCCGGCACTGCTTTCTGGGGATATTGCACCCCTTCCCTGAAGCAACTCTGACTCTGAGTTATTTAAGTAGCGGGAGGTATGGGGGCAGAGCTCCCTGAAGAAAACAAAGTTTGATGTGACTCCCTTTATGCCAACCGCAAATACAGTCCACATAAAGGAGTCGCTGTAACGTTGGTCGACAGCAAAATTGTCAACCATCACAGATCCTTCAGGGCCATTGGCCTCCATCTCCCTTTGGGTCCTATCCCCATCCACATCTCCCACGGGTCTCCCCTCTGTGTTGGAGGCTCCAGGGGAAGGGCCGTCCTCCTCTCTGAGGCTGTCCACAGTATGGACTAGAATCCAGTGTTGGTGAGCACCAGGATACAGGGGAGCCCAGGCCATCAAATAATGCACCCTGATGAAGAGGCCGTGTATGGCCTCAAAGCACCAGGAATTTCTGCTCCTGATTTCCTGTATCTGCTGCTACAAACTTTAAAAATAATATGAAGTAATAAAGAAATATGGCAGGCATTTTTGGCTCCAGAGTACTTCTTAGCAGTGACTGTTGTTCTCCAAACTGTAAAATATGTACATACGAACATACAAAACTGCCAGCAGATACAGGCCATATGGTCTATCAAGTCTGCTCGAGAGTGCAACTAGCAATCCCTTATTCTGCAGCTGCCCTTCCCTCCCCTCCTCCTTCATAGTGATCCTCCCCTTCACCTTGTCCCATCCCCTTTTAAAACTACCCACTGTCCTGCAGAACACCACCACTCTGAGTAGTGTGTTCCACTTAGACACAACCCTTTCCATGAAAAAGTGCCTCCTCACTTCTCTCCTGAATCTTCCCCCCTCTAACCTCAGACCATGCCCCCTTGTGTCCCTCACTCCCCTCAATTTAAGCAGCCCCTCAGTACCAGTCCTGTTAATGCCCTTCATGTATTTGAAGGTCTCAATCATATTCCCCCTATCTCTCCTCTCCTCCAGGGAGTACATGTTAAGCTCCCCCAGTCTCACCTCGTAGGGCTTGTCCTCCAATCCCAGGATCATCCTAGTTGCTTTGTGCTGGACCCCCTCCAGTAGTCTAACATCCTTCCTTAAGTATGGGCGCCAGGACTACACTCAGTTCTCCAAGTGCGGCCTCATCAGCGACCTGTACAGAGGCAGGATCACCTCCCCCCTCCTGGATTCCTCTAGCGATACACCCCAGCATCTTGTAGGCTTTAGCTACTGCTTTCCTGCACTGTGCCGGGTGATTCATTTGCCCTGTTATAACCATCCCAAGATCCTTTTCCTGCTCTGTAGTGGCTATCTGCACCCCTCCCAACTGGCAACACCCCCTTGGGTTCCTTGCTCCCAAGTGCATGACTTTGCACTTCTTGGCACTGAACCCCAACTGCCATGTGTCCGATCAGTCTTCAAGTTTAGCCTGATCATCCTGCAGCCCCTGCCATCCTGCCTTGTCATCCACCGCTGCCCCAATCTTGGTGTCATCCGCAAAGAGACTTATCTTGTTCTTCATGCCATGTGAGATGTCGGCAATGAAAATGCAAAACAGCACCGGGCCCAGTACCGATCCCTGTGGTACACCACTGGTTATAGCCCTTGGAGCCGAGAGCTCCCCTCCCATCACTACCCTCTGTTATCTCCCTTGCAGCCAGTTCTTGATCCAATATACTATCTTTGACCCTGCTCCCTGATATTCCACCTTACTAATCAGCCTCCCATGTAGCACTGAACCAAATGCCTTGCTGATGTCCAGATACAGAACATCTACCATACGGCCCTTGTCAAGTTCCCTAGTCACCCAGTCATAATAGTCAACTAGGTTGGTCTGGCAGGATCTGCCTGAAACAAACCCATGTTGCTTGCCGTTCAAAAGTCCATTACCTTCCAGAAAGGTTACCAACCTCTCTTTGAGGATCGTCTCCATTGACTTCCCCACAATGGATGTGAGGCTCACTGGTCTATAGTTACCCAGGTCATCCTTGGGTCCACTCTTATAGAGGGGTACCACGTGAGCCATCCTTCAGTCCTGGGGGATGCAACCCATTTCCAGAGAGGTGCTGAACAAGTCTGCCAATGACTCTGCCAGGACCTCTGCCAATTCCTTCAGGACCCAGGGGTGTACACTGTCTGGTCCTGGTGCTTTACCCACCCGAAGTGCCTTTAAACCCTCTAGTACCCTGCCAGTTGTGATTTCCCCTTCTGTCACCTCCCCCCAGTGCCCACCCTCCCTAACCCGAGGTATTGCCCCATCCTTCTCCTTAGTAAATACAGAACAGACGTATTCATTTAGCACTTTGCCTGCTCTGCCCCATCTCTGCCCAACCCCCTCCTTCCTGATCCTTACTATTTGATCCTTGCAGACCCTCCTCTCCCTTATGTACCTGAAGAAATCTTTTTCGCCATCCTTGATACCCTGTGCCAACCACAGCTCCCTGGAAGCCTTGGCTGCTCTTACTGCTCTGGTCACCTCCCTTGCCTTCTTCAGGTGCTCCTCTCTATCCTCCCCCCACCTGGATCTCTTGAAACTCCTGAAGGCTGTCCTTTTTGTTCTCACCTTTTTTAACACCTCCCCACTTAGCCAACTCGGTTTCCTGGCCTTAGCCCTCTTGTTTTCTGTCTTGGTACAGGAACTAGTGGTCTCCATGAGCCCTAGCTTAATAACTTCCCATTTCTGGTTAATATCCTTGTGTGGTTGGATTCTGGCTAGGTGCCCGGACACTATTTCCCCCATCCTTCCAAAGTCAGCTCTCCTGAAGCCCAACACCCTGGTCACAGTTCTCCCAGTCTCCCTCCCCATGGTGTGCGAGAACCACACTGTGTGGTGGTCACTTCCTGCCAGCGGATCCTCCACCCCCAGCTCCCTGACAAACTCCACATTTGACAGCACAAGGTCTAGAGTATTTCCTAATCTGGTTGGCTCATTCACCACTGTACTAAGAAGTTGCCCTGGAAAGCCTCCAGGAGAATCTACTCCCTTGTACTCGAAGTGGCTGGGGCACTCCAATCCACCTCTGGCAAACTGAAGTCCCCCAGTATCACAGTGTTCCCTTTCCCACTGACCCTCCTTATCTGCTCAGCCAACTTTCTGTCCAGGTCCTCTGCTTGAGACGGTGGCCTACACACCACCCCCATCCTAAGTGTCTGGTTTCTCGAATCCTGCAATTGCATCCATAGTGTCTTTGTTCTACCCTCCTCCCCCTCTTCTCTGATGCATTTTAATGAGGACAGTAACTGGATTTGCCGATGACACAGCTCATCAACCCCCCCCCCCCGGCAGCTCATCAAATAGATGGATGTAGGATGTGGTATTTTTTTCCTGTTTTTCTCACTTGGCTCCCCCCTCCTCCCCTGGCGTGGGTGTAGCCTATAGATTAGCCTCAGCTGCACACAGCCACTTCCTGTGGAGGGAAAAAGCTCTCTTGGCACAATGCAGGGGCAGCTGAGGCACCACAGCCTGACACCATTCCTCTCTGACTGCAGTGCATTGCAAGCAGCAGCTCCTGCAGTCTGAACTGCCTCCTGACACGGGTCCCAAGTGCACTCCTAAACGCATGTCACCTGCACAACAGCACAGTGCACTGGCACTGGACCATCAGGGCAGCCATAATATTACAAGTTTTAAAGTAGGACTGGATTTTTGTAGATGAAAAGAACATGTATGGTTGCAACTGCTACGAAAAAAGTTGTGTGTGTGTGTTTGTCCTTGAGATATGTAGGACCTCCTTTTGTTCGTACATTCCTATATTCTCTCTCCTGACTATGGCCATGTGGAAGGTTGTTGAGTGACGGCTGCTGTGGCTGTCTACATGCAGCCCCTGCATTATGTAATCAGACAGACATGTCAGGGCAAGTAATTACAGGAGCATTTTTAAGTGCTACCACGTGGCTTTAAACGTACTGAAGAAGTGTGATTATTGACCATAATTACGTGCACCCAAAGTGTCTGATTGCACTTAGTAAATGGCTTTAAAAAATTAGAGAAATACATACAAACAGTGTTCTGTGGCTGAAAATATTACATTGTTCACTGATTGGGTAGCAAATCCCAACCCGTGCAGTTATAGTGAGATAACTGCAGCGGCCGGAATGCTCATTAGTCAGTCACATTTTTCTGTTTGTCTTTGCCTGTTTATAACAGTATTTAACTCAAAGGTATGGAAATAAATTTCAGACACTTCATGTAAAAAAGATGCTGTATGACAGAAACATAGAAATTGATGGCAGATAAGGATCACTAGCCCACCCAATCTGCCCATTTTCCCTACCTGTTGCAAGAACCACTTACACTATTTGATCTACGACTTTGTTCTCTTTCCTAGCACTATTGTTCCCCTATGCCTATCTCGAGCATTCTTGAATTCCCCACAACCTCTGCTGGGAGGCTGTCCCATGCATCCACCACCCTTTCTGTGAAGAAATACTTCCTCATGTTACCCTTTAGGCTCCCTCCTTCTAGCCTCATGTCATGACCCCCTTTGTTCTAGAACATCTCTTTTGCTGAAAGATGCTACCCTCCTGTACCTTATTTATGCCCTTGAGATACTTGAAGGTCTCTATAATATCCCACCCCCTCTTTCTCCTCTACTCCAGGGTATGCAAATTGAGGTCCTCCAGTCCCATTCTCTGTCCTGATTTGCAGACGTTTTAGTGATGGCAGCAATATCTACCCCCCCCCCCGCCAGAAGTGCTTGGACCTCTGGCATCTTATTACCCTAGGCTCACCAAAACTGTGGGGGCCTAACCACCCATCCTTTCCCATGACTCTTGTCCTCTAATTCTTTCCTCATACCCCCACCAGTACCATCACTATGCCTACATTCTCCTCCAGTGGGGTAGGCAATGGCCCACCACTGGTCCTATTTCAATGCTTGATATACATTCCACCACCCTCCCCCACTAATTTAAACCAAAATAAGATGTCAGAAACTCCTCAGATTTATTTTTAAGAACTGCTGTACCCTCTTTACTGAGATGCAACCTGTCTGGGGCATACCAACTACTGTTTACCCATGTCTCCCCCCAATTCCCTACCAACCCTCCCCACTCCATTTTTTTTTTTTTTTTTTTTTTGTTCTCCATTCTGTGATACGATGGTATTCTTCCGATTCTTTATGCTATGTATAATTTACTCTGTAAAACACCAATGTCTCATGCTCTTTATAATGTATGTACGCACCTGTATTGTTCCACCCTGTCTCGCCGCACTACTTGTTGTCTCCCCTCCCTGTGACGAGGTGCCTTTGTAAATGAGTCTGTGACTCAAAGGTTGTAAATCTGATTAATGAACTAAATAAACCCAAATCCCATAGATTTACACCATCCCCTCAACCACTCATTGCAATCACTGATTTTCGTTTTTTCTGCTTAACATATAAAGTAGCTCTAGGCACTGACAGTACCTCTGAGAAGGCAGTGAACTTAGCTTCATTACCATACACCCTTGCCAGTTTCTTAAACCTTGCTATGGCCTCCATAAGACTGTTATTCGCTAAGTCATTTGTGCCTAGATGCACTACAAAATTAGGTTTCCACCCATCTCCCATCCCGTGCAGGGTTGCTATGCCTCGCTCTATGCACTATCATCCCTGGAAAGCAATGCAACCATACTGAGCTCTTCCTGATCCTATCCCCCCCCCATCTGATACCCTTAATAATAGAATCACCAAAAATGTATGATCTCATAATCCCCCTTTTTGTCTGAAATTTACTACCCTATCAGTGTCCTTGTTCACTTCTCCTTGCCACACTGATTTTACATCGCTGATAGTTCCCTCGTCAACCACTGCAAGTAACGCCTCCCCCTTAGTACATTATTACCCCCTCTCCCATAGATACTGCATGCCCCTCTTCATCCACTGAAATTCGAACAGCTACCAATTCCAGAAGTTTATCGTCCTCCAAGTCTCCATCCTTGTCATTATTCATGTCTCCTTGCCCCTCTGATTTTACCTCTCTGATAGTTACCTTGTCACCCATGGCATGTATCGCCTCCCCCCTTGGAATATTATTAGCCCCTCTCCCATAGCTACTGCACTTCCCACCTGAAATCCCCCCAATAGCTACCAATTCCAGAAGATTATTTACCTCCAAGCCCCCATCCCCTTCCACCTTCCTATCTTTATTACTCTCAACTGATTTATCCCCCTGAAACCTCCTTGCATCACTCTAGCATTCATTCCAACATTCTGAATTCCAGTAAAAACACCCTCTAATGCTGAACACCTAACCCCTTCCTTGCTATGCCATTCCAGTCTTGATACCTCAGAGTTACCAATAACAACTCCAGCTGCTTTCCACTGTCCTCTGTTGATTTACTTATCCTATCTCCATCTAAGCCACCTATTAATAATTATGTTTTATTCTGGCTATGCCTTATGATGATACATTCCCCTACTGCCTGGCCTCTTACTTCTAGGTCTACCCTAGTCCCCTCCTCTACTATTACCCACCTAACTCAAATTAGCATACTGTCACTTAAATCTGAGATATCCACAATTTGTCACTTGCAGATGATACTGCTGCAACATTGTTTGTTACATGCTACTGGCTGATGTCTTGTATGCTATGACCTATATATGTATCAAACTGTCCCACTGTCACTAGATATGGATCCCTTATCTTTTGTATTTTGTCTGAGATCTTATCATAATGAGGTCCATCCTGCAAATGAGCTCCGCTCAATGATGTTCGCCTGGATAAAGATTCTGATTGATTGACTGAACTCCCCTTTCATCCCCCTTTACTCCCCACGATCCCATCCCTTGCTTCATTATTCCCCCACCTCACATTCCCTACTCTTCCCCTTTCTCTATTTCTTCCCACCATTGATTCACACTAATCCTGTTTGACTATGCCTTGCAGATTAATGGAGCATACCTATTCCACACCCTGACCAAATTCCTACTGCTATTCCAATTTCCAAATGTTTAGACCTCTCTTTTCCCTCATTCCCACTACTTGACAATCCCCGTTCCTCCAATCACCACTACCACATCCAAAACATGATCCCTCCTTGCCATAGACCTTCCTTCCCCCAAATCCTTTCATAACATTACTTACACACTCTCTCCTTCCCACTGCTTGTCAACCCCCATTCCTCTAAGTCACTCTTCCACTGCCATTCATTTTAACCATAATACCTGCTTCCTCATTCTTCGCTCTCATGTCTCGATCACTCTCCCTTCTTATCCAGTCCTTCCAGTATTCTGGAATAACTGTCTCCCTGGGAGTGAATCCAACAGTCCCCCCCATTATCCCATTTCTTCCTAACCCACTGGTAATCCCATATTCATTATACGCATTCATACTTCCTCACCTGTTTTGCATTCCCAGCTCCGTTCTCAATCTAGTGATCTCAGCCTCAAGTTGAGTCAACCTTCTACAAATTGGACAAAATCCCAGTCTCCACAACACAGACATAAACACTGCAGCACCGCATCCATTACAACTAACTACCCTACCCAACCCCCCCACACCATTTTCCCACTGCTCTTTATTAATATCAGTCCATTTTCCCAACCGCCCATTCTTTTGTCCTTCCCTTATTCAATCCCCCCTTCTGCAAAAATATCCCCCCTCAAAATGTATAGTAAGCACCTGCTAGTGTTCTTTAATGGTCAGTTACAATAGTCTATGCTCCTAACTGCAACCCAAAATTAAAAGAAAAATAATCCCAAATTTAGGCACTTAGATCTGCTGAAGATAATGACAATCAGGATTGGAAGATGGTTCATGTCATGCCTATCCACAAAGGTGGCTCACAGGATGAGCAGGGTAACTACAGACCTGTTAGCCTAATGTCAGTGGTAGGCAAAGTGATGGAGGCCATCTTGAAAGAAAGGCTGGTGGTGTTTCTGGAAATAAGGGGCCATCTGGATGGGCACCAACATGGCTTCATTCAGGGTAAATCGTGTCAGACAAACCTTGAGGAGTTCTATGATTGGGTGACAAAGGAGCCGGACCAGGGCAAGCCAGTGGATGTCCTCTTTCTGGACTTCAGCAAGGAGTCTGATTCAGTGCCACACCCTGGGTTGCTGGACAAGCTGGAGGGAATGGGGTTGGGGGATAAGATGGTTAGGCGGATACAAAACTGGTTAACTGGGCAGTTTCAGAAGGTAGTGGTCAGGGAGAGGTATCATCACCTAGGAGGGTCAATAGCGGGGTCCCACAAGGGTCAGTGCTGGGTCTACTCCTATTTAATGCTTACATCTCAGACATCAGGGATGGTATCAGGAGTAAGATGAGCCCCTTTGCAGACGACTCGAAGCTGGGGGCAATGATGGATGGGAAGGAGTGTAGACGAGCCCTACAGTGGGACCTGGAGACTCTGGAGAGGTGGTCATGCACCTGGAAACTGAGATTCAATCCCAAGAAATGTAGTGTTCTCCACTTGGGGCTTAGGAACCCAGCTCATGAGTTCTTTTTGGGTGTCGAGAAGCTGCAGGTCTCAGGAGTGGAAAAGGATCTTGGGGTGGTTGTGGATGCCAAAATGAATAACTCAGAGCAGTGTAGGAGGGCTGTGGTGAAAGCAAATAAAATGCTTGGGTGCATCACCAGGGGGATAACCTCGAGGAGATGGGAGGTGCTTCTCCCTCTGTAAATTGCCTGGCTAGACCACACCTAGAGTACTGCATGCAGTTTTGGCGCCTGTACATGAAAAAGGACATTACACTTCTGGACAGGGTCCAGAGGAGGGCGACCAGGATGATACAGGGTCTGGGGGAAGATCCTATGAGGAGAGACTTGAGCTCAACTTGTACTCCCCCTGGAGGAGAGGAGGGACAGGGGGGATATGATCAAGGTCTTTAAACATCTTAAGGGAGTAAATAGGGTCAGCCTAAAAAGGGTGTTCCAGCTGAGGGGGGGAGGGGGCCACTAGGGGGCACTCCATGAGGCTGGTTGGCTGGAGGCTCAGGGTGGAGTCTAAAAGATGCTACTTCACCAAGAGGGTGGTGGACCCCTGGAATGCACTGCCTGTGGAACTAGTGACTATTAATACATGGAGGGACTCAAGAGGGGCTGGGACAGAAATAAGGGGAAGGTTAAACTGAGTAATGCTGAGTTTGGAGGTGTAACTCCGACGGGGGGTGGGGTTGGGGGGATTTACGGGGGAGGCAGGGAGGGCAGCAACAGTGTCCTGACCGGGTGCTGATTTTCTAGCAGACTTGATAGACCATTAGGACTACTCTACTGGCAAGTTAGTATGTACTAATATTTCTGATACCCTGAAGATAATGATTGCTTTTCCTAGTGTAGTTAATAATCAAATTATCATAGACATTTCACAACTGTAACACTATGACATACTAATCCCCTCAAACTGAGTGTATCCTCCCTAGTTATCAATATTACCATTACAGTTTCCAGATCAAAAAAGTTTATACCTTTAAAAACAATCAGAATTACTACACAGCTAAGCGCCGCTAAGCACACTCTTTCAAGTTAAACCTTATAACGTATACACTAACCTTTTACCCCAAATCACTTAATAGAGTGTCTTACAAGTGTTAGCAGCTTTAAAGTAAATACATGGAATGTATATCCACACTGTCTTTACATACTGGAACATTGTGTAAATAATAAAGCCCTCAAAAATGAATTCCCACTGCACAGATATGCTCAAATGTGTACTCAATAACAAGCAACTTTAATGCACAGCCAAACCCATCCTGTTAGCTAAACTTGTAAAATTCAGATTTGTACTATACCACACCTTCTTCCCCTTTAATTAAAAGTATACTTGGTAAATATAAACAGACCCACCACTGGGCACTGCCTGCCTGCCTGCGACTACCGTTTAGCTGAGCATTTAAAAATGTTATTTTTTATTTCATTGTTCGAATGTTAATTAAATGTAAGCAGATAAGCCTGTCCCCCCCCCTTTATAAAATGATGAATTGATGCACACACTCTATTTCGAATGTATAACACTGAAATGTTAACCTCTCCCTGCTTAACTAAAAACCTATTCCTTTGAGATAGATGCTCTAGCATATAAATAACAATGAAAAGTTAACCTCTATACCTCCTTTGCCAGTGACACTCTGCCCCCGCCAGTGGCATATAACTCTGCCTGTGCTGGAAGGCACTGAGATCCTACTTCCTGATTCACATCTTGCAAGCTCTAGAATCTAAAATGAATATATACCCGATTCTCCTCGTAATGTCCTCCTTGACCGGTCTGTTACTGGTTACGGACTTCTGTGTCATGCTACTAGCTGCAGATCTATCAAGCCCTCACTCCTATTCCACAGCACGTTTCCCATTTGAGCCCCTACCCATCGTGGTCTGCCATGAGCTCACACCCATGGGCTCTGCCATACTGGTGCTACTGTCAAACTATGAGCATTGCTTGCTTGGCCTTTTTCTTTACTCCCTAACCATCCAGTCCCCCAGCTGGCTCCCTCCTACCTGTCCTCTCCTTTCCCTCCTCCCTGCTGGAGATGTGGAAACCAACCCAGGCCCCTTAAACACACATACTGATCACACCAACACCTCTTGGGCAAGTCATACAGGCCTCAGAGTTGCACTCCTTATCGTATGCAGCCTCCCATCAAAGTTCCCTGAGCTCGAGGCTTGGGTGGCCCTGTACCAAATGCATGTATTAGGCCTCTCCGAGACCTGGCTGAAACCTTACCACTCAGATGCCTTGTACAAAATCCACAGTTACTCCATCCTCCACCTGGACAGACCTGGTAGAAAGAGGGTTGGGGGTGTAGCATTATATGTACAGGACTACAACACTGCCACCTCCATTAGCTGCTCAGCCCCCACCTCCACGAGGGAGTGGCTCCTTGTCGAAATACCCTGGGTGCATCAAAGAAATTTTACTTAGGCTGCTGCATTGGGAGGCATCCAGGGCCTAGTAAATTTCCTGGATGGACTTGGGTGCATCTCTACCTCGAGAGATACCATTATACTTGGGGACTTCAACCTCAACTGGATTGGGGACCTAAACCAGACTATCCTAACCTACTCAAGTCACAAAAGCCGGAACAAGTCATCTCCTCCCTGACCAGACACAATCACTACTCGCAAAACCACTCCATCCTCGACTGGACTGCCACAGATCGGGCAGACTTGGTCCTCCAGGCAGGTACCATGTCTGACTTGCTTAGCGACTGTACCCCTACTTACATCATTCTGGACACCAAACCAATTTGTCCTCGCCCCAAATTCCTGTCTTTCAGGAAATTTATTTGCCAGGAACATGATTCTGTTCTCAGGGATATAAGAACTATATACTGGTGTGACCTCTACCGGCATAGCAACGTTTCAACCGCAGTTAATCTTTTCACTGATGTGTTTCAAAAGCTACAGGACAAACATTTCCCCCTCACTACCAGAAGGGTTGGAGGGGGCTGTACTCACTGGCTATCCAAAGAAATTCTGGCACAAATGAAGGATAGAGACAGTAAATGGAGGGCATATAAGGTGTCCCCTTCCCCCAACTCTGGAATGTCTATAGATGACTACGAAATGCCTGCAAACAGGCTGCCAAATCACTCAAATGGAAATATTACACAAAACAACAAAGTGACACCCTTGGCAATCCTCGCAGTTTCTGGGTCTCCATCGGGTCCCTCCTAAACCCCAAGAACAACTCACAAATAACGCGACTCACATCCCCCTCGGGTCCCATCTTGGACCCTGCCAGAATTGCAGACACTTTCAACAAAATGTCTACCAACATAACCTCCTACCTCAGCGTGCTCCTCCCTCAGCCTCCCACTGGTCAAAACTACTAACCTAAGGGCTTTCATTCCTCCAACAATGCTGCCCGTCCTCCCTTTTTTTATTTTAGAGCCATCATCATCAGTCAGAGTGTCACCATTAAACTACTAAAGACTCTGCCGGCCAGTGGAAGTCCTGATTGTGATGGACTTTACCCAACTTTTCTGAAACACATCTCCCCTGCTATTGTTAAACCGCTTACTTTTATATTTTACCTGCCCCATCATCATCCACTGTGCCAAACTCCTGGAAGCATACACATGTTGTACCAGTTTTTAAAGCTGGTGATCCCCTCACCCCTGAAAACTACAGACCTATATCCCTCCTCCTCCTGCATCTAAGTAAATTACGGGAAAAATCTGTACATTTCCAGCCATCAGTACATCAAGAAAAATATAACCTTCTGTGTCCCATCCAGCATGGTTTCCGCAAACAACACAGCAACTCCTCTGCACTGGCCCTTTTTTCTGACCACATCCTTTGAAATATGGACAAAGGGTAGGGCAACAGATGCAGTATTTGTTGATTTATTGAAGGCTTTCGATCTAGTTGACCACCACCTCCTTCACTCCATCCTGTTGCGCTTTGGTTGCTCCATGGAAACTGCTACATGGTTTCGTAGTTATCTATCTGACAGGTCCCAGTCTGTTAAAATAGAGAAGCATTCCTCTGCTATCCTATTTGTACTGGAGTCCTCCAAGGTTCCATACTTAGCCAACTACTTTTTTCCATGTTCATAAACGCACTCCCTGCAGAAAGCCTCAGTTGTAACGCACTCCTCTATGCTGATGACCTAGTCCTCTACTACAGTGATAAATCTCTGGAATCCATCTCATCCACCCTCTCGCTAAACTATAGCTCCACACAAAATTGGTTCCTCTCCAGTAAACTCCTAGTAAATGAGAAGAAGACCAAAGCTATGCTCTTTGGCTCTAAACCATTCCTTGCCGAGGTCACCAAATCCAACTCCTCTCTCCTAGTACTCATCTCAGCAGCCCCCCTTCCGAGAATGTCCCCAAATTCAAATATCTTGGTGTTACCCCCAATTCATCCCTCACTTTCAATGATCATATAAATAATACTATGAGGAAAACTCACCAAAAACTAGGTGCTGCCAACCGTATCAAACAACTTCTGTCTCCTGAAGCTCGCCTAGCTATCGCACAAGGTAATCTTCTGCCCATCCTTGACTACTGCTTGCCTATCTACTACTTCCTGTCCTCTCTTCTCTTGCCTAAACATAACCTACAACTCCATCTGCCGCTTTGCTCTCCTTGCCCCCTATGCCACCCCACCACTGCTCACTCTACCAGTCACTAAGGTGGCTCCCTCTCCAGGGTCGTTTCGACTACTCCTTGGGTTGTTCAGTAGATAACGCACTTGGAAGCAACCACCTGTCCCCTACTCTGCTCTGCTTACTGATAGGGTGGTTTCTAGGAACCTCAGGAAATCCTCTGTCCCCCTCTCTGGAAGTCCCACACATCTCTTCAGTTATGGACAGCAAAGCTGTCTCTGTCACTGCCCCCACCTCATGGAACAGAATCCCATCGTCCATCCACTCGTCCCCCTCCCACTTGTCCTTCAAAACTAACCTTAGAGCCTGGCTCCTGTCCAAGTCTACCTGCAGCTGCTTCTGAGGACAGCATCAGGACCCATATACCACATGCCCTGAAAAGAGCTATGGCTGCCTGCCCTCTCTCCCTACCCCAGCTTTCCTCTCTCTCACAGACGTTCTCATGTCTCTAACACCCTAGCATATTACAGTATGAAATTTCCATATGTCATTAACTCCTAGTCATCCAATTGAATGCTCTGTTTCAGGTTATGAACTGTACAGTTTTTTGTTTTTGTTATATCCAGGTACTCTTTTGTTAGCTTAGTCCACTGCTACCCCACGCCTGATTAAATGTGTCTCTACCTCTGCCTCTTGGTTTCAATTGATTTATGCGACTTATGTACATATCTGAACTTTTGTTATTACCTTTGCTTGCCCTCATGTCAAGGTCTGCTCGATTATTGCTTTCTTTGTATTGTGTTATTACTGTTCTTTCACTTATTTGCCATTTTACATAGAAACATAGAATTTGACGGCACATAAGGACTGCCTGGCCCACCCAGTCTGCCCATTTCCCTACCTAATGGATAAGTTGCAGATCCTAGTTAACCAGCAGCCTACTTCTTCCTACCCCCACCCCCTAGAATTGCCTTATGACTGTCCCATGCATGCTTGAATTCCACCACTGTTTTTGACTCCACAACCTCCTCCGGAAGGCCGTTCCATGCATCCACAACCCTCTCTGTGAAAAAATACTTCCTTAAATCACCTCTGAGCTGCCCCCTCTATCTTCAAATTGTGCCCCTTTTGCACACCTCTTTTTTTGAAAGATGCTACCCTCTTGGACTTTGTTGATTCCATTGAGGTACTTGAAAGTTTCTATCATGTCCCCCTCTCCCTCCTTTCCTCGAGGCTATACATATTAAGCTCCTTAAGTCTCTCTTCATATGTCTTCTGGTGCAGACCCTGCACCATTTTAGTTGCCCTCCTCTGGACAGCTTCCATTCTGTCTATGTCTTTGTGGAGATTGGGTCTCCAGAACTGCATGCAGTACTCCAGATGGGGTCTCACCAGCTGTCTGTACAGAAGGATAATAACTTCCTGTTTTCTACTGGTGATGCCTCTCCCTATGCATCCCAGTACCCCTCTAGCCCTCCCTGCTGCCCTCTCACATTGCTTGCCCACCTTTAGGTCATCTGATATGACTAACCCCAGGTCCCTTTCCATTTTTGTTGTTGTTAGTATCTCAACCCCCACTGTGTACTCTTCCCCTGGGTTTTTGTTTCCCAGGTGCATTACCTTGCACTTCTTAGCGCTGAATCTAAGCTGCCATACTTTTGACCATTCCTCTAACCTTGCCAAGTCCCTTCTCATCCTTTCCACCCCACCTTGTGCATCAACTCTGTTGCAGATCTTTGTGTCATCTGCATTTTGTGGCCCAGGCCATGACTGAAAATGGTCCCTTGGATCAGCTCACCTACCTGGTTACCACAGACATAATAAATTAATAACCCCTCCCTACTTAACTTATATCCCAGCCCCTTGCAAAATGATTTCTACTGCAAAGTTAACAACCCAATAATTTAATACATTCCTAAATATTACCTTATACCCTTTATAAGCAATATACAGAGTATCTGTACACACACATTATAGTGCAAATTATTTTAAATTATCCCTTTTCTTCTCTGCGTTTGATTTGCTTATTCAAAGCAGTGTTAACCCACCTCCAATCCTCATTTCCACACCTCCTCCAAAACAGAATATTTAATAAATGTGTGGAGACGGGAGTGGGGGTGGGTGGGCCAAAATTCTCCTCAGTATTGCTTAGTTCCTTCCAGATGCATGGGGAATTACCAAGACACGCAGTCACACACTGTAGACACAGTAGACAGTGGATATCCATCATAATTGCTGTACTGTATTTATAAGGAACGACAGGAGCAGGTTTGAGGTCACGTAAGCAGGCACTGTGGGCAAAGTGATCTGCAGGGCAATACTCAGTACTTCAGGGTGACAGTCCGTTCTAGCACTCCCACAGTTCACCTGTACATTTTGTATGCATAGAAATGTGGATAGGTAGCACTCTACAGTATAATAAACAAAACAGTCTTCTAATTCTAATGAACTACACCTAATCATCAACATAAATACATTCAGCATAATAATAAAAAATGTGTGACCAGTGAGTGGTGGAGATCCAGGCAACCAATATGCCCCAGGATCACCCCAAACCCTTGTTGGGGTGTAAATAGCCAGTGCCTGAAGGGAACTGCACCTAGCTACTTGTGTAGAAGGCACTTGTCTGGACCCAAAGTGAATGGGTCTGAACAGGCTAAGGAAGAGACCTGGGGAACGTCCTCCTCATTTCTCCCTTTCGATCATAAAGTGAAAAGTAACCTCGTTAAACAGGGGAGCTTAGCCAGAGATCATGGGCACAGGACTCAGGAGGGTTATGGAGTACAGTAAGCCCTGAGAAGACAGAGATGGAGGCGTCACAGGTGAAGGCAGTATGGACCAGGTAGCCAAGTTTTCTGGTATGTCCTGGTGGTTGGTGATGGCAAGGGAGGGAAAGGGTGCAGATGGGGTTAATCGGAGTGGGACTGATTGGAGTAGAAAGGTAAGGGTGTGAGGGGGGAAGAGGTCCAATTTTTATATTCTGTTTAGTTACCTCAGTGGGGGGAAGGGGGAGAAAAGGAGAGTGTGTTGGGAGGGGACAGAAGCGGGTTTTACTGTAAGAAGAGTTGTTGAGGTCTGGTCACAGCAGTTATTCCTAGTGCTGCATGCAAAAGTGACCACCTCAGTGATTTTCCTGGATAGAACTGGCATAGCAGTACAGCCGTGCAAGTGGTTCACTGTGCTGTAGAGGCATGTGAAAAATACATCATCTGGCAAGTTACAAGGCCACCCCTGGGGCATGGAAGTTGAGACTGTGTCAGGCACTTAGCTAGCGTGTCTCCAGGTGTTGGCAGCTGGTGCACTAGGGTGTGGACATGGTATCTGGGGAGATTGTGGGTGTTTTGAATACTGGCCCCATCCTGTCATCCTATGTGCAAGAGGGATAAGGGAGAAATACTGTAGGCTGTGGGAACATGCATAGGGAGACGGCCTGAGCTGGAGATTAGAGGTCTGATGATGGGGGAGAGAAGGGTGGGGGCGACTTGTAGAAAGTAGGTAGTGGGCCATGGGGGAGGGAGCATGTCCAGTAATTGTAGGAAATGTTGTGGTAGATGGGGTATGTTGCGTCCACAGCACCGTGTCGCTGTTACTGATCCAGACGTGGATAAATCTGATTAAAGTGACTACAGAATTTCTGCTATCCAGGAGGGTCTGAGACAGTTAGACTGTTGGAGTACTAAGCAATTACTCCAGTAGGCTTAATCTCTGGAAGTTTTGGGGCATGCAGTGCAGTTGCGTAGGCACTGAGCCAGAGCTGAGTCAGTAATATCCTGCACAGGAGGTGCTCAGCACAAGGCAATTACTCCAGTGGGCTTAATCTCTGGAAGCTTTTGGGCATGTGGGTCAGTCGCACAGGCACTAAGCCAGAGCTGGGTCAGTAGTATCCTGCACAGGAGGGGCTCCAGTGGTCTAAGCCTGGGGTAGGTGGAGGTTTGTTCTAATAAACAGAGGCTGCAAGGGAGAAGGCAATAAAGTGAGCTAGCCCTCATGAACAAAAGGAGCCACAGGGGACTGTGGCATATTATACAAAAACACAGAATTTGATGGCTGATAAGGACCGCTTGGCCCACCTAGTCTGCCCATTTCCCTACCTAATTGATAAGCTGCAGATCCAAGTTAACCAACGGCCTACTTCCTCCTACCCTCCACTAGAGTTGCCTTATGTCTGTCCCATGCATTCTTGAATTCCCCCCACTGTTTTTTACTCCACTACCTCCTCAGGAAGGCCGTTCTATGTATCCACAACCCTCTCCATGAGAAAAGACTTCCTCACATTACCTCTGAGCCGTCCCCCCTTTATCTTCAAATTGTGTCCCGTGGTTCTTGCACATCTATTTTTCTGAAAAATGCTACTCTCATGGGCTTTGTCGATTCCCTTGAGGTACTTGAAAGTTTCTATCATGTCCCCCCCCTTTCCTCGAGGGTATACATATTAAGCTCCTTTAATCTCTCTTCATATGTCTTCTGGTGCAGACCCTGCATCATTTTGGTATCCGGTGATTTTAGCGGGGATAAAATAGCACTGTAAAAAAGAGCGCTACCTTAATAGCGTGGTACATAAAAGCATGTAGCATAAATTGTCACGCAGCTTAAACAGCGCATTTCATTGATCATTACATTTCTAACCACAAGTGATCATTAGCCAGTAATGAGATAATGAGGAGTACTATTAGTTAGCTTTCTGGTATGGAAGAATTAGCCAGTAATGAGATTCAGGTGCATCTTAGGAGTACTATTAGTTAGCTTTCTGGTATGGAAGAATTAGTGAGTAACGAGATTCAGGTGTGTTAAGAGGGTTGCCGCTTATCTTAATTACCTCCATCATAGCAGCACTGTTAGTGTAGCACTTTTGTTTGGCAGCATGGAAGTGCGTTACATCAAAAGTCAGAAAGGAGGTGAACTTGCACTGTGGCAGGGTTTTCTATATCGCAGAGAACGCATTTGTGGTGAAAAGTCGTATTGGAAATGCTTGCAGTATGCAACTGGACACTGTACTGCTAGGGTACATATCACTGGTGATATAATTGTTAAAAATCTGGGTGAACACAACTATGTGCCAGACCCTGTTACTGTCATGCAGAAAGAAGCGATTGCTCAGATTAAATGCAAAGCTGCTTCCACCACTGAAACCACCCACCAGATCGTTGTTGCTGGCCTTACTCAACTCCCTCCTGAAGTCACAGCACTGTGAATAACCAGTCTCCACGCTACTATATCGCGGCGCTTAACTGTAACAGTGCTAATAAAATGCTGCGCCTTTTTTAACGCACCTTTATTGTAAGCGCTAATCGCACCGCGCTATTTTCACATTAATCCCATCATTTTAGTTGCCCTTCTCTGGACAGCCTCCATCTTGTCTATATCCTTGCGGAGATGGGGTCCCCAGAACTGTACAAAGTACTCCAGATGGGGTCTCACCAACTGTCTGTACAGAGGGATAACAACTTCCTGTTTTCTACTGATGATACCTCTCCCTATGCATCCCAGTATCCCGCCAGCCCTTACTGCCTTCTCACATTGCTTGCCTACCTTTAGGTCATCTGATATGACTACACCCGGGTCCCTTTCCATTTCTGTTGTTATTAGTATCTCACCCCCCACAGTGTACTCTTCTCCAGGGGTTTTGTTTCCCAGGTGCATTACTTTGCACTTCTTTGCATTGAATCTAAGCTGCCATACAGCTGACCACTCCTCCAACCTTGCCAAGTCCCTTCTCATCCTTTCCACCCCACCTTCTGTATTGACCCGATTGCAGATCTTTGTGTCATCTGCAGAGAGATGTACTTTTCCTTCCAGTCCCTCTGCAATGTCACTTATAAAGACATTAAAGAGGACCAGTCCCAGTACTGAACCTTGCGGTACTCCGCTAGTAACCCCCCCTTTCTTCAGAGTGGACACCGTCTACTATTACCCTCTGCATCCTGTTGTCCAGCCAATTTTTGCCCAGGCCACCACCTTGGGACCCACTCCAAGGCTGGCTAACTTGTATATTAATCTTTTGTGTGGGACTGTGTCAAATGCCTTGCTAAAGGCTAGGTAGGCCATGTCCACAGCCCCTCCCTCATCTACTATTTTGGTCACCCAGTCAAAGAAAGCTATTAAATTCATCTGACATGACCTTTTCGCTGTGAAACCATGCTGCCTTGGGTCCTGTGCCCTGCTGGACTCTAGGTACTCCACAATTCTTTCCTTCAGAAGTGATTCCATCATTTGCCCTACCACTGAGTTCAAACTAATAGGTTTATAGTTTCCTGCTTCTGCCTTGCTCCCATTTTTGTGTAAGTGAAATCACATCTGCCCTTCTCAGATACCACCCAACCCTCCCATGATCTGTTAAAGAGGGTAGTCAGTGGTGTCACTAGTTCTACCCTTAGTTCTTTTAGAATTCTTTGGTGAATCCCATCAGGCCCCATTGCTTTGTCCACCTTCAGTTTTAAGAGTTCTTTTAGAACCCTTTCTTCTGTGAATGGACTGGTATCAACCCCCCATCCAGACTGTTTCTATTGTTTGGTTTAGGTACCTCCCCCTCCTCTTCTTTTGTGAATACTGAGCAGAAGTATTAGTTCAGTATCCCTGCTTTTTCACTGTTACCCTCTGCCCACATTCCTTCCCCTTTATTAAGCCTCAGTATCCCTCCCTTGGTCTTTCTTCACTCCCTAATGTACCTATACAATGTTTTATCCCCCTTCTTAACAGAGCTGGCTATCTTTTCCTCAATTTGGGCCTTTACTATTCTGACTGCCTTCCCTGCCTCTTTCTGCTTTAACTGATAAAGTTCTCTGTCCTGCTCCTTCTGTGTTTCCTTATATTTCCTGAATGCTATCCTCTTCTCCTTGACCTTCCCTGCCACCTCTTTTGAGAACCATAGTGTCTTTTTCCTTTGTTTTGTTTTGTGATTTTGACTCATGCATTTACAAGGCAATGTATAAAACAGTCATCCAGTGTCCCCACCCCATACCTTCAAATTACAGTGCTGTGACACTACACAGAAGAGAGCAGCGAACTGTGAGCGTCCAGGACAAATAAAGTTGGAGACTTTAGGCTGCAGGGCATACAGTGGCTCGCTCTGATGTTAATTCATGCAGTGGTCACACCCCTACCAGAGGGTCAAGACATTGCCCCATCACTCAGAGACTGCAAAGTTACTGATTTCACCACAAAGTTAGTAACTGTTAGACAATAAGCTAAAAATATCTCACTACTGGTAGAATAGTTTTGGATCTAACCCTCCTGATCAAAGGGTACCACAGGCACATGTGAAAATCCAACAAAGGAGTCACATAGGACTGTGGTACATTTTTAAATCATGCAATTAAAAGACAACATACAAAACAGCATCTTAGCACCCCCCATACCCTCAGTTCACAGTACTGCAACAATATTTTGGAAGAAATCAGCATAGCTGCGGACGTCTGAAACAAATATGGCAGTGAAATTTAGGTTGCAGGGCAAAGAGTGGATCACTATGGCATTAATTTGTGCAGAAGCCATGCCCATACCAGAGGGTCAAGGAAAATGCTCTGTTATTCAGGGATTACATAGTTGCCTAAGTCAACACAGAGTTAGTCTCTGGTAAATTGTCAGTCAGCAAGCAAAGAATGTCTTACCCCTGTTAGATTTGGTGTGGATTTCGGGTGCTAGGACACTGTCCCTGTCTGGCTATGTTGGTCAAGGGACACTGTAAAGGGATGTGTAGGGGTTGGTTCCATAGTTGGACTGGGGGACAGGGGATTACTTACTGAAGACAAACTCAAAATTATTGGTGCAGCTTATGATTGTCAAGGGGGCACTGGAGAAGGTTGAGAAGAGGAGATTTCCATCACAGGTTCCTGGACAAGAGGGGCAGAGCAGTTACCGGTGAGTATAGGGGAGTACTCCTCTTCGGCACTGTCAGAGTGATCGCTGCTGCTCCAGCTGTGTGACCTATTTGGGTTGTATTCATGGGGGTTCTGATTGTTGAGCAGTGGTGGTTGTGATGCTTTTGCTTTGGTGGCTTCATCCAGAGGTCTTTCTAGCTTGGTTTGCAGTGTATGGGAGTGAGAGTTGTCCGGGACAAAAGGGGTGACAGAGTCTGTCCAGGCCAAGAGCGAACTCCTCCTCCTCCCCCTCCCCCTCCTCCTCCTCCTTCTTCTTCTTCTCCTCCTCCTCTTCTATGCCCAGCTCAGGTGGGGGTTGACTGTTGCAATGTCCATGACCAGGGGGTACAGACATAGTCCTTAGCTGCCTCAGGCAAATTAAAGATTTTTGGTGCTCCATTATGTTGGATCTGGAGGATGGCAGGATAATGCAAGAAGAAGAATATGTTGGCTTTATTCAGGGCATGCCGGACCTCAGTGTAGGCACGTCTGCGGGCAGTAATGTCCTTTGAGAAGTCCTGTAAGATCATCACCCTGTGGCCTTGCCATTGTAAGTTTCCCAGCTCGCAGGCTCGCTGGAGGATGCCTTCTTTCACCTGGAAACAGAGGAACTTAGCTATGATGGGTCTTGGGTGGTTGCCTTGCTTAGGTGTGGTCAGGCAGCTGAGCAGTGAGCCCTTTCTATTTCAAAAGTAGTGCCCTCGTGAAGTCTGAGTATAGCTGGGAGGGAATGGTTTAGGAAGGTGATGGTATCCCTGGATTCTGCTCGTCAGGGTAACCTATGAAGCACAGGTTATTTCTGTGACCCCAGTTCTCGAGGCTGTCATCTTTGCTTGGAGGTCCGGGATTTTTTTATCCTGTTCCCGGAGAATGTTGTGGAGTTAATGACAGGAGTTCTCATTTTGTGCCAGTCGTTGCTCAGTGGCTGTTGTCCTGCTGACAAGGTTATGATCTGCTCAGTATTGTTGGCTGAGGTCTGTTTAATGTCCTGCAGTAGCTGGTTCTGAGTAGAACTGGTGCCCACTGAAATTCGGTAGAAAAGGGGTCATGAGGATAATGGATGTCTGTCAAATTCAGATCGGGAGGAGAAGAGAGACAGAGTTAAGCAGCCATCTCTTTCAAGCACTAGCCACACCCCCATCATCAGTTTGTTTTTTAATTACCTCAGTTATTTTGAAAATAGCCAGGGGCATGGCTGGCCGGCAAACATGGCAGATGCTTGCTAGTCTGGCTCCTTGGGACACCATCATCTTAATCGCGTTAGCAGCTAATAATTGTGTACTTTAAAACCAGAGCTTTGATAATTACTCTGTTCTTCCATGATGGCAGCGGGAAAACAAAAAAAATAAATCAAAACTGCAGTTTAATTCCTGACATCAACCCAGACAGAGCGTGGGCGAGGCATACAGTCCCAGACTATTGGACCCTGAGCCCAAGTGTGCAGGAGATAAGCAGGAACCCAGCATGGAGACCATCACCAAATCCTTAGTAGGAGTTCCATCCATGCTGCTGCAGATGCACCACGAGATGGAAGCTGGTTTTGTGAACATCACGGCACAGCTCACCCATCTACAAACTGTAGTTACCAGCCTTTCTGAGACGTGGACAACGCATTCCTCCCAGATTTCAGAACTCGAGCACTGGGTGGGAGAGCTGGAGGACTCATATGCAGGGGTTTCTGTGGAGCAAAATGGGCTCTTATCTTCCCTGGCTGAACTAAAAGACTGTATAGATGAGCAAGAAAACCGCTCATGGCACTCCACCATAAGAATTATTAGGCTCCCGGAAGGCATGGAAGGCCGGAACCCAAATACAGGGCTGCACCACTGGCTGGTGGAACAGCTAGGCCTCTCGGAGGACTGCACTGTTCTTGAAATTGAGAGAGTCCACTGGGTGGGCCCTCCTCCAAAACCGGGAGTAAGGCCGTGCCACTGCCTGATAAAATATCTCCGATATACCAACAAGGAAACTATGCTGCAGAAAGCTACAAAAGCTGGCTCCATCTCTTTGGGAAATACTAAAGTATATATTTACCAAGACTACAGCAGGGATCTTCAGAATCAGTGGCAAAAATTCAACCAAGTTAAAAGCAAATGTAACATGGATATACATATGTGTATCTACCGGTTCGGGGAAGGATGAGGTTACCTGGCACAAGGGACCTAGGTTTGGCTACTCTACACAGGGGCACCCAAGTAAATCCATTTACAGGAAGCAATAACTGTAATGTCCAGAACCAGAATTGGGATTTTTCAGTGTGGCTTTATTTATTAACTAACTGAACATAAACAAAGCACTCCCCGAGATTTCAGGAGCTCACGTTACTGTATGTGCAGATTAGAGGTTAAAACACAGCGATCCATTTGAGGAATGAACACATTACTACAATTGTCTGGCTTTGGACCCACCAGGCACTCAGCCCGGACTTTGCATGCACATTGGATACATAGCCCGACTGGCCCGGCTCCCCTGCCGGCCACTCGACTGACGGTCCACTTGAAGAATGAACCCAAACTTTACTTGGAAAGACATCCCATCAAACAAGGAGGCTCCCAAACTGTGGCTCCCCACACCACTTGAAGTCTGCGACTCCTAGAGAGATTTGTTTTCGAACTTCCAAATGAAACTCCCATCAAACAAGGAGACTCCCATCCAACAAGGAGTAATTTTCCCATCCTGTGGCTCCCCACACCACTTAGAGTCTGCGACTCCTAGAGAGATTTTCAAGTTGCGACCCACGTCTCGGTACCCACCCCATCACTGGCCAAGTGCATGAGGCAAGTAGCAAAACACAGAAGAAATCCGTAGAGGTGGACCTGGTTACTAAAGATGGGGGTTTTTCCCACCCCCAGCTCCCACAGCCCATACCTGGCCATTTCTCTGGACACACAGAAAACTTTAGACTTTAAAATGTAGATTGAACAGTGGATGACCTGAAGCACCCCCTCTACAGCGAACTTTAAATCCATTTAAAACTTTAAACAGTTGACTGCTCTATTTGTTTGTCCTAGTTGACATAGTCCTCCCAAACAGCAGTCCACATTTACTTGAAATCCAACTGAAGAAAACAAGATGTTTTCCCCTTCCAATGGAGCCAAACACTCACCCATTCATTGCAGGTGCCCCACAGGCGAAGTACTGTAACCTTTGCTGTTATACATGAACAGACTGAACTTAAATTAGGCAGCTTTCTTCCCTGGGTGGGAGAAGGGGACTGCCCCTGGAACCCACAAAGAACTTTCCTCCCCCCCCCCCTCAGAAGGAGGGGGGCACTGAGACCGGGGGAGCGGTCTCCACCACTTTAAAAAAGGTAAAATACAGGAACACTTCCTTTTTTCTTAGTGAGAGATCAGACTGCAGACTAATTGCTTCCTTCTTGCTTAAGGACAAACGGAAGACTGACTTTGAATTTCCCAAAGTTCTAAACTTCACTCCCTGAGCTGGAGATTCCAAAGTGGCTCATGCAGCTGCGACAGTTCTATAATGATGTCATCTCTCAAGTCTCAGCTGTGACTGAGGACAGAGTGAGACAGTGTGAAACCCATTTAACTGGAGCTTCACAAGCTGCCTTCCCTGCCTACCACTAGGTCTTACTGGGATTCTAGTAACCCCGGGTAACAAAGGGGTTACACTCGCCCTTGACCAGGAAAATGACTGTCCCCAGTCATTATGCACTCGACCTAGGCCATCCCACCTATGTGCTACCTGCGGAGGGTGATCAGGCCCCTCCTACCATGTGCAAGCACAGGTAGGCAACACTAAGGGCCTAGAGGCCTATAGCTGACATGTCAGCCTCTACTCTATCCACTTACTATGGACACCTAGTGGCTCTGGTAGAACCGTCCGGAGCATAGCCCTGATAGATCAGCACTGCAATCCCTACGGCCGCTCAGGACCACAGCCTGTCTATCCCCCCTAACCCTCTAGGGAAAACCTACTTGCCTCCAACATAACATCCCAAACAAAAACAAAAACCCGGGGACCTCCCCGACCTTGGGCAGCCTGCAATTACAACCATTAGCAATAATAACACAGTACATTTAAATTCTACACCATAAGCACTGACGGGGAACTCCGATGAGCCCCTCCTCCTCTTCTTGTCTTCTCTTCTGTCTTCCAGGAACACCTGTAAGAAAAGACAAAAAAAAAAACACATCCTAACCTGCATGTACAGTCTATCTAAACAACAACGACAACAACAACCCTTACCACACAGAAAAAGCACTGAACAATCCCAAAAGAAATTTTTTTTTTTTAGAAAAAGGTAGAAAAACAGTATTTACATTAAAGTAAATGACATTGGTAACAATACACCTTGCATGGGATGGAATACCCTAAATGTCCCAACTAGTGACTACAAGGCCGAAGGCCAGTCCATTAAAGAGTCTCTCTGGGCTGGAGCCCCATAAAGCATAGTTCTTTAAGGCAATAATCCCGAAGGGGAGAGTCTTTGCGGACAGTTCACACACTGCTTGAAGTCTGTAGTGTAGGGTGTGTATTGCAATGTCATAAAGATAGAATAAAAAGGTTCTTTTGGACTTACCAGCCTCGAAGTATTCGGATTTCACAAACCTGGTCCCTTCCGAAGACTCTCCCTGGCAGCATTTCTTCTGATACAGCTGGGCGGACATCTTCCGGGAACCCACAGGAGTGCACATCTGGAAACAGCTGGGCTGATGTCATAACTGGAGAAGGAACCTTAGAACAGGAACAAAAAGAGAAACAGCTGGTCCAGCGTCATCCGATTACCAGGCGATGAACAGGAAACAGCTGGGCTGGTGTCCTCTCTGGATCTGAAGTCATCTGGTGGTACCAGTAGATGGTTGCTGAACAGGATAGTACACTGTGGACTGAAGAATATGGGGCACCTGATTCCTTGTTTATTCATATTGGCAGTTCAATAAGGGCACTTCACAGTCTTAATGTGGCAGTATTGACTACCACTCTCGGCTCTCCATTTTAGGCACCGGGCTTAATTACTGGGAGGTCCTTGCACTGAGGCCAATAGTAGAGGGGGTCAGGGGCTTAAATTATTACTCCATCTGGACGCACATAATTCACACAGTGGGAGACTTCGCGTCCCTCTCCGTCCACTATTCTCACTCTGTCCATAAACAGTGTCCTGCCTCTCTTCCACTGCGTATACTTTTCGTGGAACAGTCTATTCTTTACATGCTGGTTAGCCCCAGGATGCACATGTTTCATTGCTTCATCCCAGATCCAGGATTTCCTGCAGTTCTCAATCTCCTCCCAGACTCTCCGAGGAAAGGTCATACCAAAGATTTCATTGGCCTTTCTACGAACTAGTCTCTCCTCTTTACTTGCTTTGGTCAATCTGAGACTGCTGGCCTGGCTTGGGGGTGGCCAGTCCTGGTTCTGCCAGCTTTGCATCCTCAATGAAATTAAAAACGGATCCCTGACTTCTTCTTGTCTTCTGGTGAAGCCAGGGCAGTGGCATCACCACCTTCTTGAACACATTCTTCCGAGGCAAGATCTTGAGGCTGTGTACCCGTTCCTTTCTCACAAGGCCACATAGGTTCCCCCTCATCTTCCTCTTCACTGAGGATCTGAGCCCAGGAGTGAGCAGTAGTTCTCACCCTGAGACTATCCATTCATCACTGGGAGCAGGTCGACACCTCCCATTCAAAGGCCTCCCGCATCTCATCTTCACCTTTGAGACTTGGGCTAGGCCCCCCCACCCAGGGGACTATTGATGCTTTATCTGAACTTGCCTTCTGAGATCCAGCATCCAATGCTTCAATTTCAGATTCAGTCTCTAATTCTACACTTTCTAACTTTGTGCCACACTCCCCCGAGGGACCTTCCTCCACAGGCTCCGCCTGATGCTGTGTGCTGCCAACTGCAGATTCTTGAAGTTGTGTCCATGTGGAACCAAGCAATTTGAGGAGCTTTATACAAGCCATATTTTGTAGACATCCAGCACAGTGAGGAATCATGAAGACATCCTTCCAGCACTCAAGCACATCTGGCATACACGCACTGGATAATTAGGAATTGCCACATCAGGAGGGAGTTGCCTCTATAGCACCAATTTTCAATATCTCTCAATCTATTTACTGCTGCTATTACTGCAACTTGGGCATGATCCGGGTAACGAGCTGGTCCTGAGGCCATAACTGCAGAAAACAAACAAAGTTCACTGTAACTGAAAGTCCCACTTTAAATGAACACACTCTGTAGCTTTAAAATGGCTCCTCTGCTGCTGTGTTTGCTACTACCCCACCCTGTAATGGCGGCGGCAGCACTCCTGTGCATCAACATTCAGACTCTGGGTCAAGCCACTGCGCACCCGATTTACATCAGCTACTAATAACTTTTATTAAAACTGCACAACTTGCTCTGTTCTGGCTGTTCACACATTTACAGGATTTTCCTTGGACTTTTCACATGTTGGCAACATTCATTTAATTACAGTCCCTTTTAAAACTTCAGGTTTCAGCACAGGATTGCCTGCTTCTACTAGTGTTGCACTTATTTTACAACCCACAGTCTCTCTCTGGCTGCAGACTTTAAACTGAGGCTACTTTCATTGCTATGCACACATTTCATGGCTTTACAGACTTGCACTTGCCAGCAGGACATCACATAATCGCTACTTGCAAAGCGACTATACAGCTGCACACACATTTTATATGGCATTCTCTGAAAGTCATTGATTTAAGCAGTTTTAATTCGTTTACTCACTGTTATTGAAGCAGATTGCTGCGATGGGGTAAAACGGCCTGCAGCCAGATTTTGAAGGCCTCAGAATGCAAACGGGCGGGCAGTCTCCGCGATCGTAGTATTAACCACACAATTCACTGATCCCACGATCGATAAGCGGGTTGAGCCCAATTTTTAACTGGAAAGTCACTTTTTTACTGTTTACAGCGCTTTGAACACTTCGCGAATGCTCCTCCACTGCCAGTACACGCACTACTCTCTGTCTCCCTCTCGAATGCTGAAGCAGACTCTGAAGAGCTGGCTGAGGGGCGGGACTAATGGCAAACTGACCAAACACACGACGCCATGCAAATGAGCCTCTTCTTCCTCACGAGGGCTCCTCTCCTCACGGCGATCGTCGAGCAGGCAAATTCAAACTGAAAAGATGCACTTTTTTTTTTTTTCAACTGACTCCTCGGCGGGAGCCCATTTCAACCGTGTAACATTGCCATTAACTCTGCAGTCTCTAGCATTGCACAGAAAGCATTTCCAACGTCCAGGGCATAATTTCTCTGTTGCTACCCCTAGTTTTCCACACTTTCCTTCACAGAACTTTATTTTAAAACTGACAAACGTAAACTATGTTGATGCAGGACAAGGACACACACTTTGGCTTTACAGCTCCTTGGTAAACAGTTGGCATTTTTTTTTTTTTGAAATCGTAATTTATCCTCCTCCCTCAGCCTGCCTCCTCTGACACTTCGGCGATGACCCACGAACATCCCACTACCCGCAACCCTACACGAACAGTCCACAGGCCCCCATGGAGCAGCGGCTTACCCAGGCGAGGCGAGGTAAGGGACAACCCCGTAACTTAGTGTTTCGTCGGCCCGTGGACTGTCGGAGGTAGGCGCGGGCAAATGTGGCTGCGTCCGGGTCCTCGCTTCCTCCCGGACGGGGCGAAGCTCTTTCCCGTTTTCTCCCTCCCGAGCAGACAGCGATCCCCCTGATGTCATGGCGCTTACGTCGGCGTCCGCTCTGCTCAGCGCCACCCGGCCAATCCTGCAAGGACTTGCACTTCCTCGAGCCTCCGCTCGGGGTCGCACAAGTGCCGGAATGCGGCCAAATCCCACCCTGGAGTAGGCGAGCTGTCGTCGGACACTCAAGCCTAGCTCCCCCCGGCCGACCCACCGGCTACCCGAGTCCGCTCCCGAACCCGGGTCGCCGGCGTGGAGCGAGGTGTGGCGTTCAACGCCTCAGCCCTCTGCGCCACCGGGCCGGCCTAGTTGGCATTTTTTAAACAGCAGCACAAGATTCACAGCACACAGCACACACTAGGGAAATTGCTTCAACTTTTTTGGGCTACCAACTGCCAGATAGCCAAACGCTAGCCTACTTGCCCAAGCACCTTCCTTCCCAAACAAATCCAAAGCGGTGCCTCCATTTTTGTAACATGGATATACATATGTGTATCTACGGGTTCGGAGAAGGATGAGGTTACCTGGCACAAGAGACCTAGGTTTGGCTACTCTGCACAGGGGCACCCAAGTAAATCCATTTACAGGAAGCAATAACTGTAATGTCCAGAACCAGAATTGGGATTTTTCAGTGTGGCTTTATTTATTAACTGAACATAAACAAAGCACTGCATGGTCCCCCAAAGGGCTACGTTACTGTATGTGCAGATTAGAGGTTAAAACACAGCGGTCCATTTGAGGAATGAACACATTACTACAATTGTCTGGCTTTGGACCCACCAGGCACTCAGCCCGGACTTTGCATGCGCATTGGATACATAGTCCGACTTCGGCTCCCCCTGCCGCCACCTCGACTGACGGTCCACTTGAAGAATGAACCCAAACTTTACTTGGAAAGACATCCCATCAAACAAGGAGGCTCCCAAACTGTGGCTCCCACACCACTTGAAGTCTGCGACTCCTAGAGATTTGTTTTCATACTTCCAAGCAAGCGCCCATCAAACAAGGAGACTCCCATCCAACAAGGAGTAATTTTCCCATCCTGTGGCCTCACACCACTTAGAGTCTCGACTCTAGAGAGATTTTCAAGTTGTGACCACGCCTGGGTACCCACCCATTCACTGGCCAAGCACAGTAAAGTAGCAAAACACAGAAGAAATCCGTAGAGGTGGACCTGGTTACTAAAGATGGGGTTTTCCCACCTCCAGCTCCCACAGCCCATACCCGGCCATTTCTCTGGACACACAGAAAACTTTAGACTTTAAAATGTAGATTGAACGGTGGATGACCTGAAGCACCCCCTCTACAGCGAACTTTAAATCCATTTAAAACTTTAAACAGTTGACTGCTCTATTTGTTTGTCCTAGTTGACATAGTCCTCCCAAATAGCAGTCCACATTTACTTGAAATCCAACTGAAGAAAACAAGATGTTTTCCCCTTCCAATGGAGCCAAACACTCACCCATTCGTTGCAGGTGCCCCACAGGCGAAGTACTGTAACCTTTGCTGTTATACATGAACAGACTGAATTTAAATCAGGCAGCTTTCTTCCCTGGGTGGGAGAAGGGGATTGCCCCTGGAACCCACAAAGAACTCCCTCCCCCCCAAGGGAGGGGGGCACTGAGACCAGGGGAGCGGTCTCCACCACTTTAAAAAATTTAAAATACAGGAACACTTCCTTTTTTCTTAGTGAGAGATCAGACTGCAGACTAATTGCTTCCTTCTTGCTTAAGGACAAACGGAAGACTGACTGAATTTCCCAAAGTTCTAAACTTCACTCCCTGAGCTGGAGATTCCAAAGTGGCTCATGCAGCTGCGACAGTTCTATAATGATGTCATCTCTCAAGTCTCAGCTATGACTGAGAACAGAGTGAGACAGTGTGAAACCCATTTAACTGGAGTTTCACAAGCTGCCTTCCCTGCCTACCACTAGGTCTTACTGGGATTCTAGTAACCCCGGGTAACAAAGGGGTTACACAAATTATACCACCTTGGTTGGACATTCACCTTCATGTATCCAGCTCATTTGCGGGTTGACAGACCAGGCCAGAGTCCTCTGTATTTTATGTGCCCCAAAGCAGCAGAGAAGTGGATCGAGGAGGAGAAGACCAGGAGGGAGAAGGTGCAAGCAGCCCCACCTTGAACTTGATACATTTATTGCTGAGTAAGTGAAACTCTTTTTTCCTCTTCCTGGGGCTCTTATGTCCTCCTCATAAGGCGGGGCTCTGTACTTCAATATATGGGGACTACCCGGAGTGGAGAGATGCAGTGTACTTGCCAGTCTATGACTGGAGGTTCTTCTTAATCAACGACTGGGGCCTGTGCAGTCTATGCGGTAGGGGGAGTGGCTTAGCTAGAAGGAGCCAGGTTAAGGGCTATATTGCCCTCCTTCCCTCCCCTCCACCCCAAACCAGTTCTACTTATATAGGCACAGGATTTAACTGACAACAGGAACTTCCTGTTTGGGAGCAGGAAGTGAGTGATCACAAAGCCACAAAAGACTCACCATCCTAGAAGGGCAAGAGTAGCCCACCGTCCCCCAGCTGCTGGAGGTCTAACTCTGAGCAGGTAAGGAGACTACTGAGAAATATAGGAACTGCTTGTCTCAGAACAGGAAGATCAGGAGCTAAAAGGGTGCAGAGACAGTAAGCAAGTAGGGAGAGAAGAGAAAAAAAAAAGAATTGAACAAACAGAGGAAAGAGTAAGTGTTCCAAATAACAGTTAGGGGGCAAGAAAAAAAGACATGTTGGGAGTGGAGCAGCGCAGTGGCTGTGGAGCAGCAGTCTTCCGGGAGATGTTCTGGAGGATGCAGTGTTGTTCCATCTGCAGGCACCTCTCTGGGCTGAGGAAGGAGGTTGCTCATCTCCAGGCTGAGTTGGCCAGGATTTGTGGGACCTCCTCTCCCACCCAGGGACCACCAGGGTCACTGCCATTGCCTCAGAGGTTGCCAAGAAAGAGGAGTGGTTGGACAACAGTGGGCTCAGGGAGGCTGAGGGTGGTGGAACAGAGGCGCATCCCTCCAGTTGTACCTCTCCACAATTTCTATGCTGTTCTGGAAAAGTGTGGTTCCTCTATGGAGGCATCCACAGTGGAGACCAAGGAGGATGCTGGGAACCTCCACAAAGGAGACCCACAGGAGGGTGGCATGGGACCCCACAGGGGAAGGAAACAACTCCTGGTGGGGGACTCCATTGTGAAAAAGGTGTGATGTGTTGGATAAACCTGTTCCTATTCTTGATAGTGAACAGATCTGGAATGGTGGATGGAAATTGAGGGTGAAACTTTTTTCCACAAATAATGGGCCTGTACATCTTCCCAATAGTTTTTTTCTTGGGCAGGATAGGGGTAGTTTGTTTCACTTTGGTCAGCCTAAAACTTGCTTTAAGTGTGGGTCTTGGATGCACCTTAATACGGTTTGTGATACCCCTAGGTGTACTCATTGTTTTGAATTTGGTCATTTGGCTGCTAATTGTCTTAATTTATTCAAGTGTAATTTATGTGAACAGACTGGGCATGGTTACGCTAAATGTCCTTGGGCGTCCCATAACAGGGATGATTGTCCTTCCCATGAAGGTTTGATTAATATTGTCCAACATATTCAAGCTACTAATGCGACAGCCCCTGCAGGAGTTGACCCTCAATCCCCCTCCAGTTTCCCCTTCGGAGGCTTCCCTTGTGGTAGAGGGCCTTGGACCTGATATGGCTCCTCCTGAGACTAGTGACCAGGACCAAGCTGTTCACCTTGTGGTTCCCACTGCTCCTTCTAGTTCTCCTTCTAGTTCTCCTGTGCCATCCACTTCTGTCCCGTTTACATCTCCTGATCCATCTGCTTCTGTCCTTCAAGCTCTGGATGATTCTGGTATTGTTGACATGCCCCCCCCCTCCAGACTCTCAGCAGCCTTTTAAGAAGGTTACTGCTAAGAAACGTAATAGATCTGGTAAAGGCCATTCTATCAAAATCTTCCCCTTTGGCCTCTTCCTATCATGAGCCCTTAGATACCTGGAAGGCTGGTAATCAGTTTTCTGTATTGACACCCAGAGATGAGTCTGATGGTAATGAATTTGACCACTCCTCTAGAGCTTCCACTGTCACTGACTTTACTTCTGAAGATGAGGATGGTGAAGTTAGGCCTGTGGAATCTAGCTTACGGAGGTCCAGACATTGGAGGGTGGTTAAGGCTCCTTGATGATTTTTTTCTTTGTTTGTTTGTTTTCTTTTTCCCTCACTTTATGGCATCCCTGACTATTTCTACTCTTAATGTTAATAGTAGAGTCATAGGAAAATGGTGACTACCTTGACCCTTTTACAACAATGTCCGGTTGATATCTTTTGCATTCAGGACACTAGGATGAAAACGTCTCTTGACATCAAACTTGCTACTAACCTATGGTCTAAGGGCGCTACCTTCTGGTCTATTGGGGAATCAACGTGTGATGGGGTTGGGATCTTGTTTACCAATTCGGAGTTAAAAGTCTCCAGATTGGTTGATATTTACCCTGGTAGAGCTTTATTATTATACATTAATTTTTGGGGTGATAGATTTAGATTGATTACTATTTATGCCCCTCAGACCAAGGCTCAGCAAGTGGCATTATTGTCTGATATTCAACCATATCTTCACACTTCTCGACTTGTTGTTTGGGCGGGTGATTTTAATTGTGCTCTGAGTACCTCAGACAGGGGTTTGAAAACTTCAAAATTGTTTTGTGATTCAAATAAGCTCCTCAATGTACTCCATACTGCTCAGCTGATGGATGCTTATCGACATGTTCATTCCTCTGGCGGTAATACTTTTGTAAGTCATCATTGTCCACTTGCATTGATTTTGTTTTTCTTTCTGCTGTTTTTTCATGTGTCCTCAGCTGTTTTGCATGCTTGGGAATTTACTGACCATAGATCTCTTACTGTCCACCTTGCTTGGGAAACTGTACCCAGATGTAAGAAAAATCTCTGGCGTCTTAACAATACTTTGTTATCCGATGTTGCTATTCGTAGAGCCTGGAAAAGGGAGTGGGCAGCTCTGCTTTCTGTTATTGATATGTATGATGATTTAGCACCCTGGTGGGAGGACACCAAGCATGACTGGAAATCCTTTTTTCAGGCCCATTCTTGTACCCTTGCTACCTCACATTACTTTGAATACCTACTGTACGTCTTCGGAGTCAGTTGCAGCGGTTGATTTCTTTGACTGAAACTGAGAAGCGTGATTATAGTATTCGGATACATCATGTTAAAAAGCAAATGTTTTCATATCAATATGATAGGTCTAAATCTTTGGAGCATGAACATTATTACGGTTTGAAAATGCATAAAGGTTCCTTGGATCCTTTTCAGGATTGTAAGGATCGGATGAGTAATCGTATAGTTAGTTACCCGTTTAAAATCTATGACTGATGATCTGGTTACTTCCCCAGAGGACTTGGTTCCCGTAGTTGAACAGTATTTAGATTCTCTTTATCGAGCAGATATTAATGTTGACTCCACAGCTTTGAATTTTGACACTTTGCATTTGCCTCAGGTGTCGGATTTCAGTAGGCAGCAGTTATTAGCACCAATTAATGTTGATGAAGTCAGTGTTGCTATCTCCTCTTTAAATCCGGACTCTGCTCCTGGTACTGATGGTTTAGATGCTGCTTTTCATCAGTCATTTAAGGATGAGCTGGTTCTTGTTTTTGTTAATGTCCTTAATGCCATGCTGTCTAATTCTGCATTGGCGTCCTTCATGAATCATGCTCTGGTGCTTTTGTTATATAAAAAGGGGCCAAAAGAAGATTTACAAAATTGGAGAACGCTTAGATTATTGAATACAGACTTAGAGGTGTTAAGTAAGGTTTTACTGAATAGACTGTCTATGGTGGCTGAGGGTTTAATTTGTCAGCACCAATCATGTTCTATTCCTGGTCGGACTCAATATGACAATTTATTGATATTGCGGGAGTTGTTCACTGTTGCACAGCATGGCAAGTTACGTGGTTATGTTTTAAGTTTGGACCAGGAAAATGCCTTTGATCAGGTATCACATGATTTTTTGTTTTCCGTCTTGGCGGCTTATGGTATACCGGATGCCTTTGTGGTCTGGATTCGCACTATGTAGATCAGCATTACTTCTTCCTAATGTTAATGGCTGGATTGGTAACCCAATCAGGGTGAAGCGCGGTGTGCATCAAGGTTGTCCCTTGAGCCCTCTTTTGTACTTTTTTTCTACTGATATTTTGCTTAGAATGATAATACAAAATGTCAATCTGGCTGGCTTACGTGTTAACCTTGATGTTCCGCCTGTGAAAATTTTGGCATATGCAGATGATTTGGTTCTTTGTCTATCTGATGTTAAGGAAGGGCCGTTTGTGCATGACATTCTATCCTTATTTTCTCGCTGTTCTGGTTCCAAGATCAATTATGCCAAGAGCAGAAGTGTCCCTTTAGGGGATACCCCAGTGCCTGAGTTGGGTTGTGTTTCAGGTATTCCAATCAGTACAGCCCCTATCATTGTTTTGGGGGTTGAATTTGGTTCTGGTGACATGGCCCATGCTAACTGGTCTAAGAGGCTTGATAAGGCTATGTAATTGGTGGCTAGATGGAAAGGGAGGCAAATTGCTAAATGCAAACGTGTTTTATTGATTAAATCATTATTGGTTCCTATATTTTTGTATGTTAGTTATGTGTTTCCTACCCGTCTCTTTGTTTACTTCCTTATTTAGTGTTTTTTTAAGGCATTTTGAGGGAGTAGGTTAAACCCCATTAGACGTGGGTATACTTATAGGAGTATTCGGGAAGGAGGTGTGGCAATGGTGCATCCGATGGCCTTTCTTCTTTGTCTTTTTGTATCCCACAATTTGAGTCCTCTCTTAAGGCCTGGAGTGAAGCCTTGGCATCCTTATGTGAGGGGCCTGGTTCTCCAAGGGATTACCACTTTGGAAATTGGGTAAATCTGCTCCTTTTTCGAAGCTTACTTTTTTTCCCTAAATATGGTTTGGAATTATTTAAACAGTTATTGAAATGGGGTATTTCAATGTCACATTTGGAGACTATGAATAGGAAAAAGTTGTACCATCTTGTTTTTATGGAATTTCCGGATGCTGTACATTTTCCAGATTGTCCTCAGGACTCCTTGACTGTGGTTCTTATGTGTTTATCTAATAAACGATTGCCAGATTTTGTTTGGAATAGTGCTTGGTGAAGTTCTTATGGTAGATTACCTATCAGCAGTAATCATAAACATAAACAAGTTAGTGATACGTATCGTGCTATGACGTCCTGTATAACAGTTTTGGAAACACAAGAGCACCTTTATTTGGAATGTCCTTATGTTAAATCCTTTTGGGTTTCTTTGGCTTCCAAATAGAAAGAACCTCTATTTGCTTCTCTTACTTACTGTACATTGCTTTATGGAGCACATGATGGGGAATGGCCTATGTATAATAATGATACATTATTATTGGTCTTTTTCATCCTTTGATTTTATATTTGGCAATCAAGATGTTTATGGGTTATGCAACAAAGAATTGTTTTGTTTGACGAAACTTTTTATAATGTGACATGTACATTGCAGAAAATTCATGAGCACGACTAATTTTCTGGGTCTGTTAAGGGGGAAAATTTTTATGCATTAATTGTGAACATTGGGTGTTGACTGTTTAGTTGTTTTACTGCTTTTGTTATTTTTTATGTATGTTTTTGCTATGTTTTTGTTGTTGTACACTTCTTTTTTCTGTATTGGAGTCCTCTTTTTCAATAAAAATTCTCCTACTCTTTTCGATAAGTGCCATGGGATCTCTAACATCCACCTGAACAACCACCAATCCAGGCAGATGGGACCTCGGTTTAACATCTCATCCGAAAGACAGCACCTCAGAAGTGCATCACCCCTCTCATGCTGCACAGCACTGTCAGTACTAGGATATTAACCCAAGTGCCAGATGTGGGAACTGAACCCACAGCCCTCTGATCTCCCGGCCTCAGAGGTGAGTGTACTACCTACTGAGCCACTGACACTGCTACTGAGGGCCTACATGTCTCCACTGGCTGTCCCTATCTCACATCACTAGAGGCTCAGCCAGGGGTCCAAGGGATATCACAGAAATGTCTTGTATACCAGCATTGGGGTGGGCATCCACCAAATATAAAAGTAAACAAACTAAAATAAATGAGGGAAAATGTATCTTCACTTGCAAATTTATTAATTAGGACCTACAATTTGTCAACCCAGGTGGGTACCTTTGGGCCACAGGATAATTATGTTACAACATGCCCACGGTGAACCATGTGGCGCACATAGGGGAACAAAAGAACATATGAGTCAATAAAACATATGGCATACTGGCCTTGTGTGTACTGTACAGTTATGTGACAGATTATGTAAAAAGATGCATAACCTGTTTTCAGTCTTCCTTACCAAAGCAGCAAGCACCAGTTCAGGTAAAAGGAATCACTATGCCTTGGTCAGATATACAAATTGACTGGCTTGATCCTATTACCAGGTCATCAATGGGTAATAAATACTTTTTATAACATGGGTTGGAAAAAAGAAGCAATGTAATTGGTGAAAGACCATCACCTGACCGTGGATTAAATCTCCTATTTAATCCACAGTTGAAGTGAATATCCCATAGTCAGTATCCCTCCACTGTCATTGAATCCTGCCTAGGAAATACAAAAGTGCCATCAGGACTCATTCCATTCTGCTGAAAGCAAAACAGAGAGGCAACCAGGTAAAATCTCTGAAGCGGGAGACAGCCACCAGTATCCTGATTTCCTTATTTTTAGTAAGACGTAAATAAAAACATCATCATACTTGGCTAGACAGTGTGAAATAGTGGCAGTGAGTTTATCATCTGGCATGTGTCAATGGGAATGTGCTGGTGGGAGAGAGCTGCAGCTCGGCAGCTAAACGGGAAGAGAGACCATGTGCCACTATATGGAGGGTAGCAGAAGTTTGAGAAGAGCACGGGAAAATGTAAATCTCTGCGCGAGTGTGTCTCTCTCTCTCTCTCTCTCTCTCTCTGTCTGTCTGTCACTGTGATCATCGTGCCTTGGGCCCCCCATTACAGTTTGTAATGCCGTTGGTCCCCCACTGTGGTGCTTGAAGTCAAGAAGAAATATGAAGAGAGAGCAGGAGAGAGTGCACCACAAGTAGCTCACCTCAGTCTGCTGGAATAATGGAGAAAAACAAACTAAAATGCAATGAATGCTCATATGGGCTGCAGGTGACGTGACCTTCCACTAGCCAATGTATTAATTCCCTGTTACGGTCCCGAACAGACATGCTGCATCACTGTGCTGTATCCCCGTCTCACATCCAGCAGTCTGAAGTGGTGGGTACTGTGTAGGTAACATGTGCGTTCCTATTTCCAGCAAATGCTCGGCTTTTTGTATGTCCTTTGAAGCTGCTCAGTTTGCTGTACCCCCATCCTACATCCGAAGCTGTTTGCGAGACAGAGAGAGGCAGCGAGCAGCGGAATCTGCTGCTGAGACAGAGGGAGAAAGACATCAAGAGGCAGCACAGAGTGTTTGTTGGAGGTAACACACATGTAGACTTATGCATATGAACACACAAAAGTCAGAAAGCATTTCAGCACTGTATTTCTGGCAGCTGTATGTTCATAAACGAAATAACATATGCATGAGTTCTGCGGACTCCTTTTCAAGTTGGCAGAATACAGTAACATTTTCCATATTTAAACAGAAAAATAAAACACCTTTGTGAATGTTTTTATGTTTTGCAACATCACCCATATTATAAGCGCAATAACCCACTCCAGGGTATGGTGTTATACGGATTTAATTCATGCCCTTGGTTCTGTGAGGACACTCGGACTGCGGTCTCGTGCCTCACAACTGACCTGGGGCATGGATTAAATCCCTATAACCCCATACCCTGGAATGGGTTATTGCTAACTTAACAGTTACTTGTCTCTTTACAAAATGGGTTGAATGTTTTCTTGATCCAAACAATACAGCTGAAAGCACAGCTTTATTATTGATAATAATAATAATAATGATTTTTATTTGTACAGCTCCTTTCTAATTCCAAGGCGCTTTACAGCTTAAAATAATTTTAAACAGCCATTAAAATCCAGACTTTCAACCATAAATAACAATCATATACATAACTCAATTCAATTTTCTACAAAGGCCTGTTGCCACAGGAAAGTTTTTAATTCTCTCTTAAATTCCTCCACGGAGGTGCACCCCCCGTAACCAACTGGGTAGAGAATTCCAAAGGATAGGCGCAGCATAAGAAAAAGCTCTAGAGCCGGATGATCAAAGATTTACCCTTGGAATCTCTAGCAACCCCTCGTCACGAGCCAAGCCGAACCTTGATCGATAAGAGATGGGAACCAGAAGTTCTTTCGGATAGGCCGGACCCTGACCGTGAAGGGCTTGGAAAGTAAGTAAGCCAACTTTAAAGGTGATCCGCCACCACATAGGCAGCCAGAGCAGTTTGCGCAACACTGGGGTAATGTGACAGGATCTACTAGAGCCTGTCAAAACCCAGACCGCTGTGTTCTGCACCAGCTGCAGGCGGCAAATAACCACGTGTTTAGTCACTGGGGTTTACCAATGAGGATGGGGTCTGACGGAGGTATCCATTTTATAGCAAAGGTAATTAAACATATGTGGAAAATGCTGGGTGATCCAAGGAAGTTACACGTATCCCATCTTCCAGATTTCTTTGGATAAGTGGAACATGCCAACCAAACAAATGTGTACATTCTAAAGAAATATTAGTTCCTCAGGAAAAAGATTGATACATCAAATTACCCCGTGTGCTACAGGCCATACATGCTACTCCGTAAATCTACAGGTGTGTCTCCTTTTGAAATAATAACAGGAATACAAATGGCGCTACTTTTACATTTATTGTACACTACAAGAGATCGAAATGTAGCATGTGCTACTATAGCACATAAATATGCAACTTATTTAAGATGACACCTACAAGAAATCTTTGCATTTGCACATAGAAATCTGAATAAAAGTGTTCCAGTTTCTAAGTCATATTATGACAGGAGAACAATTTCAAAGGACTACAAATTAAAGACAAGGTGTTCTATTTTAACAATAGCAGAAATACTGCTAAAACAAACAAAAAGTCTCCCTAACTGGGAAGATACATTTATTATTAAAAACACAGTATCGCCAGCCGGGTGGAGCTGAGGATTGAGGCGCTGGATGCCACACCACAATGGCAACCCAGGTTAGGGAACAGACTCGGACTGGCGGGGGAGGAGAGGATTGAGTGTCCGGAGAACTGCTCTCCTCTCCTGGGGAGGGTTTGGGTGTGTGCCCGCCACTCCAGCGACCCCAGTGGAGACTGAGGGAAGCAGCAGTTGGAGGCACTTTGTGACAGGGTCGAGCAGCATCGGATGTCTTGTGGGAAAGCACAGAAATGTGCTCACCATGCGCTGGACGTCATTGCACGTCTGTGCCCTAGGGGGTTCAAGTTAGGAAAACCCCTCACAGCGAGCAGAATGATGCCTCCAACAGATGACCTTCCCATGGCCAAACAAAGCCTGGTGTAAGCCAGGGCGGGGGCTCAAGGGTGATGCGGTCTCTCCCTGATCTGTCCCCCACCAGGGGAGAGCCCTCCATGAGGGCTAAGCCACAGCCCTGCCCGACTCTGGACCTGTGGCGGAGGCTGGCTGGTGGGATAGGTGAGCATCTGCATACAAGGCTGAAAGGGGTTAAGCATGCCCCACCACCAGTGAGGAGCTAAAACAGTCTCTACAAATAAAAAAAAAAAACACAATAACACTGCTTGATTACCAAATTAAAATCAAAAAGAACACTGGTGAAACTGAACTCAAGTGGGTTTGTATTAATCGGTTGAGATCATATTATGCACGTAAACAGAAATAATATAATGGTGATGAAAATGGTGATCATCAATGAAAATGTTAATGTGATGTGTGATGTAATGTACATATGTGATGTAAACATGTGCTGTATCATGTATTTCCTACGCAAAAATGTTCTCAGGTTTAAAATGTTCACAATATGATCTATAAAGATAAATGTATCTATGTAAATAAAGATTTTGCCTATTGAAAACTGAAAGAATTTTCTGTTAAATGGAGCTAAGCAATAAGAGTAGATACAAAATCACACATGCCCCCACAATGCAAAGCATCATGGGCTGCATATGTAAATCACCACAGAATGTTATGCTGGTCCAACTTTAAGCAGAATTGCATGGTGCCGAAAGGCCTCTCACACAGTTTGCAAAGGGTGCTGACAGAAGACATAGACACGTGTTTCGTCCTACCAGGACTCATCAGTATGCCTTGTCTGTTTGACACCCCAGTGGAATGGACCAGCTACCCCTAAGGCAGTGTGCCTGGGATATATTGTGGTGAACCCATTAAAATAAAAAACTATTCAAAGACAGAACCTCTGTGCATAAACACTGAGGCAAGGGTTACCAAAGGGCATTTGGCTGGGAAGCCAAGTTTCAAAGAAAATACAAAATCACACATGCCCCCCACAATGCAAAGGCATCATGGGCTGCATATGTAAATCACCACAGAATGTTGTGCTGGTCCAGCTTTAAGCAGGGATTGCATGGTGCCGAAAGGCCTCTCACACAGTTTGCAAAGTGCTAACAGAAGACATAGACCGCGTGTTTACGTCTACCAGGACTCATCAGTATGCCTTGTCTGTTTGACACCCCAGTGGAATGGACCAGCTACCCCTAAGGCAGTGTGCCTGGGATATATTGTGGTGAACCCATTAAAATAAAAAACTATTTAAAAGACAAAGAACCTCTGTGCATAAACACTGAGGCAAGGGTTACCCCAAAGGGCATTTGGCTGGGAAGCCAAGTTTCAAGAAAATACAAAATCACACATGCCCCCACAATGCAAAGCATCATGGGCTGCATATGTAAATCACCACAGAATGTTGTGCTGGTCCAACTTTAAGCAGAATTGCATGGTGCCGAAAGGCCTCTCACACAGTTTGCAAAGGGTGCTAACAGAAGACATAGACACGTGTTTGGTCTACCAGGACTCATCAGTATGCCTTGTCTGTTTGACACCCCAGTGGAATGGACCAGCTACCCCTAAGGCAGTGTGCCTGGGATATATTTTGTGAACCCATTAAAATAAAAAACTATTTAAAGACAAAGAACCTCTGTGCATAAACACTGAGGCAAGGGTTACCAAAGGGCATTTGGCTGGGAAGCCAAGTTTCAAGAAAATACAAAATCACATGCCCCACAATGCAAGCATCATAGGCGCATATGTAAACACCACAGAATGTTATGCTGGTCCAACTTTAAGCAGAATTGCATGGTGCGAAAGGCCTCTCCACAGTTTGCAAAGGTGCAATACAATTCTGGCAAGTTGGACCAACACTAACTGTCTATGGTGATATGACATATAGCCATGATGGCATTGTGGGGAACATATGACCTGCTGAAACAACTTCAACAATCTCTTGCTAACCTGCCTCAGCGTTATCTGGAAATTATCTTTAATAAATGAATGCCATACAGGAAACGTGTATATGCTATATAATTTAAGTATACTGGAAAATGTATTGAGTACTCTTTCATGATATTAGATAGGTAGGCAGACAGATAGCTAGACAGATCAATAGATACAGATATCAACATAAATGATATGTTAATGTGAATGATAATGCTATGTACTATATGACAATTAAGCAATAAGGCACGACAGGGTGTGTGTTATTGTGTAATAACATCACTCCTGGAGTGGGTTGAAGCACAAGGCAAAGCCGAGTGCTTCCACCACCCCAGGAGTGATGTTATTACACAATAACACACACCCTGGTGTGCCTTATTGCTATTATACAATGGCTCGATGTTATACAAAAAAAAAAAAAATTAAATGTTTTTAGTAGATTTTTAGTAAGTTTCTTAGAGAAGATGAAAAAAAGGCTCTATGAATACAGCCAGCAAAGCTAATGCTAATATATGACAGTCATGTTATACTGTAATATCATCACTGTCTCAGGCACACACTGACCAATCAGAATCCAGGATTCTTTCTTGCCATTGTATAATATTTCTTAATGGTATTATTAATATGTGGGATAACACTGTAATGCATACCATTACATGAAGCATGTTTGAACAACTGTGAACTGTAAAAATATTTGCTGAAAATAAGATTACACTTCAAAATGGAAAATGTCATAGCAGACTGGCTTATTTTCATATTTTATGTTACAGACAAGGGCTTTTTTAGTTTATTATTTTATGGTTGGTTTAATTTTATTATCTGAAAGAACGCTAGGCACTGTGCATCAAGTTGGACATGTATATTGATTTAAAAATAGATTTCTTAATAACAGCAATGAAAACTAACTTGTCCAGCTTAAAAAAAGATCTGTAAAACCAGCCTATTTTTCTGCAACAGTCCGTACCAAGAGGCTGCTGTAGAAGCTGTCCATTCAAAGGGTGAGAGGTCACATATCTCTTAGCTGAAAACAGACTGAGACTCTTACAACTTTGGACAAAGGATACCACAACAACCAAAGGTTTTCATTGCATGGTGTAGAACCGAAATATGTTGCCAGAACAAGACTGCACCTGTTTTGAAGGGGACTTTCCAAAGAATACAAATTATTAAAGAATTTCTTATAATAATGGAGAAGAAAGACATTACAGAGGAAAAATGTGAATACCTCTTCTATAAATGTTAAAACGGCTATTCTTGGACTTGTACAAACCGGTAATTCACTAGGACTCTGAAAATGTAACTTTAAAAAAAAATAAAAGTTACACCAAGATGTTTGTGTTGTTTAAGGAACTGTAGCTTGTTTTGCTGTTAAAGTCTGATATCATTTATAAAAATATCTGCACTTTTGCAACAGTTTATTCCATGTGCTCTGTTGAGCATTTACCTGGTAATCTTTCCCGGAGCCGGCATTGTACTATCACTCCGTAATGTGCTCAGTTTTCCTATGTTTTTGTTTGCATTTCCGCCACGTAGGGTTGCCACCTTTGGATGAGGAGAAAACCGGATACTAAGCTCCGCCCCTAGCCCCACCCCTTTTCATGACTCATCATGCATTGTTCCTCCTAGAAGTCCATTTGTTATATCAATAAAAAACAACACTTAAAGCAGCAGTTAAATAAAAATGTTAATACTGTACTGTGCATGTTAAAGTTACTTTCCTAGGTTCTTCCTAATTATTTATTTACTTACATATTTATTTATTTATTGACATTGGTTAACCAGATAAGCACACAGAGATAAAAGAAATCTCATTTACAGATATTATCTGGGGGAGACAAGGAAAATACTGTAAATAGCATACAATAGTATACATACTTTATCTTTTTCTGGCTCCATTTCCTGTTCTTGACCACAGTACTATTTCAAAGCCAGAGAAGTGACTATACTTTTTTCTTGAGGAAATAAAATAATTAAAAACATTTAAAAATGCCTACATTCTGTTAGAGATGAAAATGTTTACCAGCAAATGAAAGTGGAGGTTAACTGGCTCTGTTACTGTTACAAAAGATGGGGGCAGCTGTGCTGCTATGCCACTAAAGATGCAGTGGAAAGATTAGATTAAGTAAGTGCTAATAGTGTTAGTTAATGGCCATACTTTACACCTCCCAGGGTGACTGCATTCACAAACAAAAGGCTACATTGACAACATAACTTGTTTGTAACCTGGACATGTAGCTGAAACAATGAATGATATGACAACATTTGTTTCAAAAGTATGTGAGCACTCAAAATGGCTCAAAAACCTGACTAGCACAGAGCAAAACCGGATTACCTGATAGGGACCCTGAAAACCTGACCACCAGGTAAAAAACCTGACAGGTGGCAACCCTACCGCCATGTTGAAAGCAGCAGTATACTAGATAGGCAGCCACCATATTTACTGTAGCGCCACAAAACTGGAGACTGATCACTTCCTGGTTAGCTAGTACTGCTGCTTTAAACTGTGAGCAAACTATCAGTACTGTAATACAACTCAATACATCATTATATTGCAGCAACTCCCAAAGATGTGCTATATATCCAGGCTCCAGCTGTGTACACAAAGTTATTACAAGAAACTGATTGTGTGAAAACTACATAAGGTACAAAGACAAGAGACAATGGAAACTGTTCCCTGTATTGTAACTGATATAAAACTGGTATTTGTTCAAATGTATCACTGTTACATCAAAAGTTATGCATGAATTATGATTGTGAGCTTAAAATTAACAAAAAACATGAAACCCCTCCACAAGGAGTGGAGAGTGGAAGGGAAGTAAGATATTCATGAGACTGGTAAATGCCCAATCAGTGTCACCAAATTTGCTGGTTGTGATGTCATGAAGGTGTGACATCATTTTTGATATAAAACTTTTGGCAGCATGCCACACCTTTAGATTCTGTGAGTCCATCAAGAGGGGTACATCACGCAGCCCAAGAGCAGATTTACAAGACGACCAACAAAGAATACTGCATTCCAGTGAAGAAGCAAAAAAGCTGAAAACAGAGTTTAAGAAAAGTAGCTTAAATAAGCCCAGAATTTGGCTGTGTTTGCCCTGCTGCAAGAGTCTCCATCTTGAATATCCAGACTTTTGGAGGGCAATTCCCTATTATCCAACAGTAATAATTTTTTTTTCCAAAATATTTATATTTTATTTTATAGCATTTGGTACTAAATTGAATTAATTAATCAATTGGTTAATTGATTATAGCTAAGTTTTCTATTTGGATTTATTTTCCTTTCTTTTTGTTTTTAATAGTCAAAGAACCTAATAAAATACAGGTATACAAGATAACTAGTTGTTGAAGATTTAGAACAATTTAAGTGTTTTGGTTCTCTCACAAAAAGTGCATGGAAATCTTTTGCATTTATCAATTTATCTTTTTGCTGCTCTGGTATACTTGCTCTAGCACAAAATCTATGCATTGTTTATTGTACAATTATCTACAAACAACCATTTATGGTAATTTTTCACTGTTTATACTAAGTATCTATTATGGTACTTTCTGTATGCTGCATACAATGTTCATTTACAAAATGATATGCACCTTTTTAAACAAGAGACTTTAAAGGAAAAACCTGAGCCATTTTTTTCCTAAAACTAAGTGTCTTGTGTGACTAGAAACTAACAGTTCCAGAACAACTCCTCTGACAAACAGGGTGTTTTTGGTGGGAGGTATTAAATATAAATTTTGTTATTATAGTTTTTTGTCCAGACAAGTTTCATCCCATTACTTTATGGCTGATGGCTGCCAAGGAATCGCTGTTCTCAAGCACAGCTGCACTTCTCGACAGCAGCATCAACGCCTTCTTAAGGTGCTGCAGAAATCCCCTTTTCCTTTCTCACTCTAGTCTCAGAAACTGTACCAGTCCCAAGAGGAATCCTGTGGGAAGCAAGCCAATAGCAGCAAATGTGCAGGCTTATGCTCAGATGGTTCACAGATAAGCCACACCAAGAGGTGGGGGTACATATGTAATCCCATAAATATGTTGAAACTTTATTACTGTAGCAGTGAGACAAAATACACAGCAAAAAATACAAAACAGATCTTGTGAAATGTGGCCAAGGTAAGCAGTGCTGAATAGTCACTTCCATACTTCTGCCTTGAAGTGGGCCAAGTTGTGTATATTCCAGACTGATGTAGGAGGGAGTGACGCAGTGCCTGGGCTGCTACTGAGAACACCCTATTTCCCATTAACTGAAATCTGTTTATCTTTTCCTTTCTCCAAGGATATGCTATTTTTTCCAATTATCTGTTTGTCCTTCTTGCTGGCCTGCACCTATCACGCCAGCCCTCCCAGCCCTGTCACTCACCTTCCCCAGAAACTTACCCCATCCTCCGTCCCTCACGGCTTGCTCCCCCCCATGATGGGGCCTTCAAAGATTTACCCCTCTGGATGTCGGGATCTGGTAAAGGAGAGTGCCTGGTTGGTGGTGCAGGACTTACAATAGGCTGGCTGTCACCCTGCTTCAGCCAGCACCATTTTTGCTTCTTCCTTATCCACAACCCCAGGTGGCATGCATGCGCATGTGTGTGTGTGTGGGGGGGTCATGCCTCAGCTGTGTGCAGCGTACTCCTGCTGGGAGAACAAGCTCCCCGACTCACCAGCTGGAGCCACTGCAGCACTGGATCATGCCACCATTCTCTTCCACCCCCCCCCCCCGGCTGGGATACATTACCCTCGGCATTGCTACCTCCAGCATGACCACTCAAACGCCAGCTCTTGACCTTGCTCCTGAACCTGGCTTGCAGGCATGAAAGAGCAATGCACTTCTGTTGGGCCATCAGGCATCCAAAGGGAATGCTATTAGTTTATTTATACACCAGACTCCTCTCAAACCTTGGCCCCCTCTCAAACCCACGGAGCACCCCAGCCCCAACACCTCGCCTTCTTCTGGATCTTATCTTCTCCCCATGTTACCCCAGTGGCTTACCCCCCCCCCCATATGGTAGAGCCCTCAGATCAAGCCAGGTCTTTCAGAAGCACAATATCCAGTCATCCTAGAGACTGCCAGGTCAGCGAGTGGGGGGTCTGCAGGTGTGGTAGTTCTATTATGCTGCATGGGGGGTTGTGTCCTCTTCTGTTACCGCCTTCCCTAAAGACGCAGGCAGTGCAGGTGTGCATGCGCATGCATGCATAGCATGGCACCTGCCTTCATCCCCCCTCCTCTGTGTTGCTCTGCTGCACTGCCACCTGTGGTCACCCAGGTGGCCATAAAGCCACAGAGCTGGCTGCCCTCCCTCCCCAGAGGAGGAGAGTGTCCTCTGGGATGGTCAGTCCTCTTCCCTCAGCCAGTCCTCAATGACTCGCACTCGTTCCCGATGGCAGGTCGCCAGCATCACCAGTGGTAGCACTACCACTGCACCAACATGCTTGCCTAACGGTATGCTATTTTTGTTTTCCATAAAGGTTTTCATTTAAGTTTTATAAAATGCATACATCATATTTGAGTTTTGAATACAGTTGTCAAACAAACAACATTTCATATGTACAAAGACAGTAGATTTATTTTATTTATTTATTTATTGAATTTTGATGACTGAGTAGGCCCACTGGGCCCCGAAGGTCCCTTTTTCAGGGGTGACCTGGGAATAACAGTACATGATATTATAAACAGTTGAACATATGCATATACAGGTTATCATGGGTATACAGTATTCGGCTGTTTACACATAGCAGTAGTTATATGGGTTTCATATATCTAGTTGGTAAGTTGCTGTTCATTACATTCTCCATTTGTCCTACATATTAGTGAGACAGTACTGTGGATTCATTAGGTGACATAGTTCAAGAGCATTAGGATGGTTCAGAGAGGGGGAGGAAAATGTTAGTGCTACATTCTTAGGGTGGTTAGAGATTTTAGTTTGGTAAGCAGGCTAATTGTGGTCGTTGTAGTAGTGTCAGGTGCGCTGGCACTGGCATACTCTTGTTGATAGAAGATGAGTCTTGAGTCTTGTGCGGAAGCACGGCATCGATGGGGTTTCTCATACCTCCAAAGGGAGGTTGTTCCACAAGTAAGGGGCAGCATGGGAGAATGATTTCTGGCCTGTCTTAGTCCTAACCTTGGGGACCTCTAGTAACATTAGGCCCGAGGACCTAAGGCTGCGCTGGTTTCTTTTTACTGTGAGGAGTCCCCCAAGACTCGGGGGAGGTGTGGGGCTAATTATTTTCTTCACCAGGCAGAGTACAGGGTAACTGAGGTGAGCTTCGAAGGATGGCCAGTTAAGCTTTGCCAACGCCTCACAGTGGTGGCTCCTAGAGTGGGATACGGTGGCAAAGCAGGCCACCTTGTTGTATAGAGTCTGTAATTTACCGTACTACAGCTTTATGATACCCTGAATGATCGGGGCAGCATATATAGCAGTCCTAGCTTCTGGGGTTAACAGTTCCTTGAGCCAATACAGTAACCTGAGTTTTGTATGGATTACTTTAGTGACTTTGTCCACATGCTGTTTGAACGTGAGACCTTGGTCGATGGTGAGGACGAGGTACTTTGTCGAGGGGACTACTTCCAGCTTGTTGCCCTCCATGGACGAGAGCTGGAGTAGTTGTGATCTATCTTGTCCAAGGGCTCTTGGTCTGAACAGCATGGCTTTGGTTTTGTTGGTATTAGGTTACACTTTTAATGCATGGCTCTATGTCTAATCCTAGTAGCAATGCATCCACACATCACTGTACCGGAAGTGGAGGGAAATTAGCCCAAAGTCAGGTGTAGCAATGCCACCCTTGGGGCATTCCTTCTCCCAATCATCATACCATGTTAGATTACATATACCATCAAATAACATATTGGTAAAGCCCTGTATATTGGGTATTAGCCATTAGTATCTATACAGGGTGTGGTATTGTGTACCAAGATACTGTTCCTAAGAGGCTGTAGAGGTTCTGGTAAGGTAATCGTATAGACTATGTCCAACAAGGTAAACACTGTAAAAGTATTTTGACAGAGGTCAATGAATACTACAGGCCAAAGCGAACAAATGGGTAACCTGGGTCAGCTGTTTCCCCATACTTGACCAGATGGGTGGTGACTTATGTCTGGGTATTAATTATATACTCGATCTCAACTAATGTGACAACACTGAGCTAGGTGATCATTATCCCTTAGCTTGTTCTGTTCAGAGGAGTTTCATATCTTATAACTAATGTGAGGGAAGCTGGTTTTAACCAAGTTCTGGGGAGAGGGAGGGTTCTTCACCCCCACCCCCTGAGAGGGCAACAACACCAGAAATAATTCAAAATAGGTTTGGGAACCTTAAGTGGTCACCAACAGCTGTGTTATCTAGGGTATTACTGTGTAGGCGCAACCAAACAGATCCATAATGCATTGCAATATATTTTTGCCACGTTGCTCGCAAGAGAGTGGTTTTAAACTTGTTTGCTTTGTGCTGCTGATTCCCCAAACAAGCCAGAGGCATAAAACAGAGTGAGAGACTGTGAGTGCATACTGTGTATAACAACTATGGGACTTGTGTGCTTTACACCTGTGTGGAAGGGGCTCGGGAAGCAGGCTGTGAGGTATTTAAAGAGGCGGGGGCTGTCCCATTTAAATTGCCATGTCGCTCACAAGCGCAAGTGTTGTGAGTGGCGCTCAAGAAAATTCTTGGGAGTTGTTGAAGAGGCAGAGCTGTGAAGTGGCACTGACATTAATGTCGGGGTAAAGTCCTAGCTGAGTATTTTAATACAGCTGAAGTTTGTGTAAATTGCTGTACAGGAACAGTTTAACTGTGGACTGGAGATTGGGTATTTAAATCCTTCTTATGCCCGTTTGAACCAGTGTTTATTTACATGGTAGTTCTATATGTAATGTGATACTTCTATGTATTTTAAATAGTTGCATTTAGGGTTGAATCGAAATTGAATGTTTATAATTTATATATTGTTGGTGACACAGGTTTAAAATGTTATTGTGTTTAAAGTTTAGGATGGTTAAAAAAAAATTAGTCAAATAATGGTTGCGTGTAGGGATACATATAAGACAATGTATGTTTTATTTTGCTGTGATATGTTTGTTAGGTGACAGTAGAATGTTTTGTAATTTGGGGGATCAAAAAAGTAAGCTGGCAGTGCAGTGTGGGTCAGCTTTGGTGAGTAGTACCTGGTTATATCCTTTGGACTATGCAAATAAAGATATTGTCTTGACCAGGGACTCACCATTGCTGCAGCAGACGATACAGCTAATGCTGCCTTTATATTTGGAACACCAGATTCAGAGTATTGTGAGTGTGAATACTGGGCTAGAAGCTGTTTTATGAAATCTATATTCTTATATGAAACATGGATTAAGGAGCAAGTGGGTGAATCAGTTGTTTGTTATGTTTTGTTTATTACAATGTGGTGATATTAATCCTAACCCTGGACCCGAGTAACTGAGAAATATAAAGGGTATTTTATTCACTCATGCTAATGTAAGGAGTATGTTGCCCAAAATAGATTTAATTAGAGAATTTTTACTTGAGAACACCCCAGATTTTATGTTATTTACAGAATCTTGGTTACATAAGGGAGTAGAGGATGCTAGTATCCTAATTATGGACTTACCATTTTTAGGGCAGATAGGAATAAAGGGGGTTGCTGGTTTATGCATCTGACAAATATATTGTAAAATGACTATTTTTGGAGATATGTCCTTATATCTGTGAGTATATAGCTTTAGAAATTGTTTCTGATGATGGGAAACCTATGCCTTTAGTGGGGGTGTACCGTCCACCAGGAAATTCAAAACAAAAGTTGAAACAATTAGAAACAGTCTTAGATGGTTATCTGGATACACATGAAGTCCTTCTAACGGGGGACTTTAATGAGAATTGGTTGCAGGGGGCGATTCATGTGTAATAAATAATTTAGCACTTTCTCTTGGCTTGGAGCAAATTTTAACAACAGCTACCAGGGTAAATGTGAAGTGTCCAACAGATTCAACTTTGTTGGATCCGATTTTAACAAATGCACCACATAGTTATGTTGCAGGGCAATTGGAAGATTTCAATAGTGATCATAACACAGGTTTCTGTATTGGGGAAGGGTAAGGGGTTAGTATAGCCTAGATTTGTCTCCTTTCAGGAGATGAAGAAGTTTGATTATTTTTTATTTGCTAAAGATCTGGATGGGAGTATTTGGGATAGACTTTTTCTGATTCCTGATATTGATATGGCATGGGAATATTTTGTGTCTGAATTAATGAGTATAATTATCACATGCCATTAAAAACAAAAAGGATTAAGCAGAGATCAGCCCCATGGTTTACCTCAGCCTTGAGAAAACTTAAATGCAGAAGAAACAGACATGGGAGAGGGCACATGTTACAAATGATAAAGTAGATTGGGATTTTTATAGAAGGCAGATAAATAATTATGTGGCAGTTGAGAGGGAAACCAAGAGAAAGTACTATAGTCTTAAGCTAGATGCAGCCGCAGATGACCCCAGGGCCTTTTGGAAAATAATTAATAGTTTAAATGGACAGAATAAGGGGGAGATGCATAATAATAAGATCCACGAGTATGAGGGGTCTGGTACCCTAGTTGATGTTTTTAATAATTATTTAATTAAGGCTGGAGATGTAACTGGGGATTCTTGTGATGTGTAAAACATTGGGAGGATGTAGATTTTGAGTATGCTGAAGGTAGTGCTCCCTTTGTATTTAGGAAAATAGAGGAATGAGGTATCGGAACAACTGTTGGGATTGAAAACAAATAAGGGTGGGGGATTAGATGGTTTGACTCCTTATTGTCTAAAAATTTCAGCTTTGAAAATAGCTGCTCCCCTGACGTATTTGTTTAATTGGTCTGTGAGTGAGGGAGTGGTTCCAAAGAGTTGGAAGATGGCCAGGGTTGTCCCAATTTTTAAAGGAGGCAGTTCTGTCCAATTGACAAATTATCGTCCAATTTCCTTGCTGCCCCAGGTCTCTAAATTATTTGAGAGGCTGCTGGCAGCCCAGTTCGTGGACTATTTGTCACAGAAAAATTTGTATGACAAATATCAGTCAGGATTTCGTAGGTCTCATGATAGGGTGGTCTCCGTGTCGAGGGTCTTGGATGATGTCAACAAGGCAATGGAAAGAGGTCATTTGACTGGTGTCTTTGTTGACCTCTCCAAGGTCTTTGACATGGTTGATCACCAGATATTGTTATTCAGGTTGATGGATATGGGGTTATCTATTTCTGTTGTGAAGTGGTTTGCCTCATATTTGGGAGGGAGATCTTAGGTGACAACTGTAAATGGCATTACTTCTGATCCTCTTTCAGTTGTTCGAGGGGTGCCATAAGGTTCAGTGATGGGCCCTTTTTTGTTCCTAATATATTTGAATAAATTTGGGGATGCAGTGAATGGGTCAGCATACTATCTGTATGCCACCGATACAATAATATACACTTCAGCTAGGACTGTTCAAAAAACTGAGGTGCAATTGCAAGCAAGTTTTAATGCTATACAAGATTATTTTGGGAGTTCTAAATTAAAAATGAGTATTTCTAAAACAAAATGCATGGTTTTGGGGTCTGCATCAAAATTAAATAATAATATTGACCTGACTATAATAGGTGAAGGGGGTGTTAGATTAGAGCAAGTTTCCCTGTATAAATACTTAGGGTTCTGGATTGATACTTTGATAACAGAAAACTGTTATGTTGAAAAATGTATTGTGGATTTAGGTAAGAGAATAGGGGTGTTATACAGGAATAAAAACATCTTAGGAAGTGCTCTATTAAAGAAAATAGTGGAAATTCAAGTTTTCCCCTTATTAGATTTTAGTGATATATTATATGATCATGCCAATCAGGCTAAGTTACAAAAATTAGAGGTCCTCTATAATAGGTTAGCAAGATTAATTTTACAGTGTCCAAGGGATACAGATCATTGTATGATGTATGATAAATTGGATTGGTTCTCCTTAAAGGATAGGAGGAAATATCATACAATAGTTTTTGCATATAAAAGTGTACAGGGAGATGTTCCAGACTTTCTTTGTGAAAGGTTGATGGTTAGGGATGTAAATCCAACCTTAAGGAAAACATTATATAGGGAATTGCTAGTACCAATGTCTACTACTGAAAGGTCATTTTTTTTCAGTTATATGGTTCCCAAATTATGGAATAGTTTGTCAATAAGGTTTTATCTTGTGAATGGAAGACCTCCATCAATGAGGCTTTTCAAACAATGGGTTATGGATACTGTAAAAAGACAGATAAAGAGTTGTTTTGCAATAATTAGCTAGATATGTTTATATGTATGTATATTATGTAACTGTGTTAGTCATATTTATATTTGTATGTTATTGTATTTTTGATTGTTAAAGTGTGTATGTGTTATAGTGTAATATATGTTTTTGCCCTGGGTCACCATTTTAAGTGAGTGTTGTTCTCAATGGTTAAACCCTGAAATAAAAATGAAATGAAAAAAAATGAAAATGAAATAGTTCACCTATGTGGAAACAGGGGAGGATGAGGGAGTTTCCTCCTTTTCAAGTAGGGGCCCCAGATCAGGTTATATGTCTCAGTTTTACCTGCGGCTGCGTGTGCAGTCTGTTTACACCCAGCTGTGAGGACTAGCAAGGCTTCCCACTCCCTGTAGGTGGGGGGCATGGATCTCTCCAATGTCTAAGAATGATTCGCTTAGCCACTGCTAAGGCCCCACTGAGCCAGAGTAGCTGAGTCATACTGATGGGGTGCTGGTGCTGCTGCAGGGGGAGTCCCAGGATGCCCAGCACCAGATCCCTGACCAGCGGGATTGGAATTATAGTTGAACTGAGGGCCCAGATCTGGTCCCAGTAGTGATCAAGTGTTGGGCACGTCCACAGTATATAAGTGAGTGATGCTTGTGGGGAGAGACAGTGCCAACAGTCACTGTGTCTCAGAAGCCCTCCCCTATACAAGGCCGGGGGGGGGTCTGGTACGCCCTATGCAGGATTCTGAACTGCAGGGTTTTGGCCTGCAGTTCTCTGTTAAGACTTGTACATGCCTGTCCAGACTGTCTCCCATTCAGTCTGTGGGATACATACCCCCAGCTCATTTTCCCATTTGGCTTTCAATGCTGTGTGCATGGAAGGGGGCTTGCGGGACTCCCGCACTTTCATCAGTCTACTGGTCAGGTGTTGTAGGGAGGTGAGACCCCCAATCCAGGTATTCAGAGGTGCTTTGGGCAGAACATGCATTAATCAAATCAAACTTTATTTATAACATGCTTTTCAAACACCAAAGAGCAAGTACAATATAAAACACAGAATAAATAATATATATATATATATATATATATATAATGTAAGGTAAGGGCTGTTCAAGAAGAGGCCTAAATTGAGATATTGCCAAAAGTAGATTTTCCCCACTTTGGCTGCAGCACCCCTAGCTCTCAGGGTCTCAGAGGATATCAGTACCCCTGTAGTGGGGTCATAGAGGTCCCCCAAGGTCAGAGTACCAAGCTTACTCCATGTTGTCCAGTGCACTGGCTGACTGTCTATTTGGAGAGTGGGACTGTCCCGTATGGGATGGAGCCTGAAGAACTTGGTGGACCAACCCATTACTCTGAGGAATTTCTTCCACTCTTGTTTGGAGTACTTAGTACAGGGTGAGGTGATGGCTGGCCAGTCTTGAAGTACCAGGACTCAGATATTTAGTGTGGTGCAGCTAAGTTGATCCAAGTAGGGAGTGGGAAGACGAGTTCAGGGTTCCAGCACATGATATTCTGATGAAGGACTACACATGCATGGAATAGACGCATGTCAGGGAGGCTGAACCCTCCATTTTTCCAGTGATTCTGCAGCTTAGGCAGATTTTGGGGTTGGAGCCTGCCCATATGAAAGGGGAAGGGAAGTGAACATTGTTTAACCAGGAGTAGCACACTAAGCCGAAGCTTGTTTCCAGATGCAACCTGGGAGCACAAAGAAGTTAAGTGACTTGCTCAGTATCACACAGTATGCACCTAGGCAGCTGCGGGATTCAAACCCAGGTCTCCAGATCTGCAGCTCAGAGCCTTAACCCACTGCGCTATACTGCCTCCTCAAGAATTTGGAGTTCAGAGTTTGGAAGAAGGAGCCTGGGAGAGAAACTGGGAGGTTGGATAGGACATACTGTAGTCTCGGGAAGGCTATCATCTTTATCACATTTGCTCCTCCCCAAAGGGATAGGATATGTGTGCTCCACTTTCATATGTCCTCATCAAGTTTATCCGGCATAAGCTGGATGTTCGCTCCCACTATCCCCTTTATTGTAGGAAAAATTTTCACTCCCAGGCAGACCACACCCTCTAGGGACCATTGGTAGGGATATGTTTATATTAAGCTCTGGGAGCAAATGCCATTTAGTGGGAGGATATGGGATTTGGTAGCATTCAGTTTATATCCCACTATACTTGAGTATTCCGTTATAAGAGTCTGAAGGGAGCTGAGGAACCCTGGTATGTCAGTAAGGAATAAGGTGATGTTGTCTGCAAACAGTGCCAGTTTGTGCCGCACATCTCCCATCTGTATGCTCAGGAAGTCTGGGGCATCCCTGACTCTCTGTGCCAGTGGCTCCCCTGCTAGCAGGAAGAGGAAAGGGGGATGGGGGCACCCCTGTTGGGTATCTCTTTGGAGGCAGAAGGGTGCAGAAATAGTGGAATTGGTTAGGATTCATGCAGTAGGGCTCTGGTATAATAAGTGGACCATATCAATGAATTGTCTAGGGAAGCCAAATCTGCCCATTGCATTTAATAGGTATGTCCTTTTCAGCATCTAGGGACAGGGTGGTCGTGGGTTCAGACAGTTGCCTTGCTTCCCACAGCAGGTCTAGTATGCACCTAGTATTGTCAGACCCCAACCTTCCCAAGACAAATCCCAGTTGATCCAGGTGGATGATCTTCCCCATCACCAGGCCCATTCTAGTGGCCAGAAGTTTAGCGAACAGCTTCATATCAGTATTAAGGAGGAAGATGAGGCAAAACTGGGAGTACTGTTTGCTATCTTTTCCATTCTTGGGCAGTAGTGTAATTAATGCTTCGTGAAATGAGTATGGAAGGTGCTGGAGTCTTACCGCTTCATTAAAGACTGAAGCAAGTCTCGGGGCAAGGAGAGTGCAGAAGGAGAAGTAAAAGCATGATGGGAACCCATCTGGACCATGGGATCTGCCCCAGGACATTGAGAAGATGACTTCCAGCACCTCCTGCACCGAGAAGGGTGCGATCAGGGACCCATGCAGCTCAGGTCACATCTGGAAAAGGCCAATCAGCATGTAAAATGCATCCAGCTGTTCCTGGCTAGGGCTCATCTCTGATGAGTAGAGGTTTTGGGTAGTAGGCCAGGCATGCTTGGTTAATGTCCTGAGGGGTTGTGATCATCTCAGTGTTGGAGACTTGGCTAAGAGGGCTATATCGGGATGCATCCAGGGTTTGGACGCAGTGCGCCAACAGGCTCCCAGGCTGCTCTCCGGCCTCCCAAAAGGTCTGGTGAAGCCTGTATAAGCTATATTCCACTTGGTGGTGTAAGACACCCTCAATCTCTCCCCTTAGTTGATTTATCTATGGCCTCAGCTCTGCCTCCCTGTTTGGGTTTTGCACAGCCTCCTGTTCCAAGCCCTTTAAGGTCCCCTCCAGTTCCCGTGTGAGTCTGTACATAGAAACACAGAAGCTGACAGCAGATAAGGACCGCAAGGCCTATACAGTCTGCCCATTATTTCTACTTTATGAATGTGCCATAGGCCTTTACTCTGTCAATGGCCTATCTGTTCATACTTATCTGTATTGTTCCCTTATGCCTATCCCATGCCTGTTTGAAGAACTGCATTGTATTCATATCTACCACTCCCTGAGGTAGGCCATTCCATGCATCCACCACCCTTTCTGTGAAAAAGAACTTCCACACATTGCCCCTTAATCCCCTGGAAAAAAAATAAATAATCGGCCTCCCTCTAATCTCATGCTGTGTCCTCTTGTCCTGCTATTTTTCTTATATTGAAACATGTTAGACTCTTTCACCTTGTTAATGCCCTTAAGACGTTTGGATATTTCGATCATATCACCTCTCTCCCTCCTTTGCTCTAGGATATACATACTGAGCTCCGTTAATCTGTCCTCATATGTTTTCTGATGCAGTCCCTGCACCATTTTGGCTACCCTTCTCTGGACTGCCTCCATTTTGTTAATGTCCTTGTGCAGGTGCAGCTTCCAGTACTGCACGCAGTACTCCAGATGGGGCCTAACCAGTGTCTTATAAAGAGGAATTATTACCTCCCTCTTATGACTTGTGATACCCCTACTAATACACCCCAACATCCCTCTAGCCTTACCTACTGCTTTAGTGGTCTGCTTGGAAGATTTCAGGTAATCTGTGATGATGATGCCCAAGTCTCTTTCATCCCTTGTGACTGCCAGCAACTCCTCCCAACCTATAGGTAGCTTCAGGGGTTCTCTTCCCTATGTGCATGATCTTGCACTTCTTTGAGTTAAACCCCAGTTGCCACTCTTCCAACCATTTTGCCAGTTTTTCCAGATCTCTTCTCATTCTGCCCACCTCATCTGGATCATCTACTCTGTTGCAGATCTTGGTGTCATCTGCAAACAGGCAAACCTTACCCTCCAGTCTATCTGCAATGTCACTGATGAAGATATTGAAAAGGACTGGCCCCAGGACTGATCCCTGAGGTATCCCACTTGCGACTTCCATCTCTTCAGACTGTATATCATTTACCACCACTCTCTGTTTTCTGCCCGCCAACTGGTTGACCAAACTCTGACCCGCCCTGAGCCTACCCAGCTTAGTAATCAATCTTCTATGTGGAACAGTATTGAAAGCTTTGCTGAAGTCAAGGTAGGCGACATCAACTGCACCCCCTTGGTCCACCACTCTGGTTACCCAGTCAAATAACTCTATGAGATTAGTTTGACAGGACCTTCTTGTTTTAAACCCATGCTGTCTTGAATCCTGTGCTCCTGAGGATTCCAGGTGTTGCCCTATCCTTTCCTTAAGGAGTGCCTCCATAATCTTGCCCACTACTGAGGTAAGACTGAATGGTCTGTAGTTTCCTGCCTTCTCCCTGCTGCCACTCTTGTGGAGCAGGATCACTCGAGCCCTTCTCCAGTCTTCTGGGACCTCTCCTATGCTCAAAGACTCACTAAACAGTTCTAATGGCTCTGTCAGTTCCATCCTTAGTTCCTTTGGTACCCTGGGATGCATGCCATCAGATCCCACTACCTTGTCCACCAGGAGGTTAGCGAGCTCTTGTAGGATCCTTTCTTTTGTGAAAGGACTTGCGCACTCCTCCCTCCCCCGTGTCCATGGTGCTGAGCTGCGGGCCCTGCCCTACCTTCTCTTCAGTAAATACTGAACAGAAGTATCTATTTAGGATAGATGCTTTTCCTTGGTCCTCCTCCACACACTCCCCCTTATTCCCTTTGATCTTAGAAATACCCCCTCTAGACTTTCTCATTTCACTAATGTATCTACAGAAAGTCTTGACCCCTTCTTTTACTGTTCGTGCTAGTGTTTCCTCGATTTGGGCCTTTGCCTGCCTTCTCTGCTTCCCTTAGGGAATTTGGTATGCCTCCCTATCTTCGTCCCACTGTGTTCCCTTATATTTCCTGAAGGCCAACCTTTTGTCTCTGATCTTTTCTGCTACTGTTTTTGAGACCCAAAGTGGTTTTCTCCTTCTTTTGCTCTTGCCTTTCTACTTAACACAATGGGATGTTGCTTCAAGTATTGCATCCTTAATGCTTGCCCACTTTCCCCTGTACCCCCTCACCTGTATTTCATCTTGCAAGGGCTAGCTTAACTCTGTTGGCCATCTCATCAAATCAACTCCTCTGAAGTCCCATACTTTTGCCTTGGAATGGGATGATTTAGTTCTAGTGGCCAAACTGAATCATACCATGTGAAGGTCACTGGCCTACAGATGACCTTCCACCTAGAGATCTGTGATCCTTTCCCCGTTAGTCAATACTAGATCCAAGATAGCCCTGTCTCTAGTGGGTTGTTGCACCAATTGTCCGAAGCCCTCCCCCTGCAGGGAATCCACTATGTGTCTAGTTCTGGTGGATGTTCCTGCTGGTATTGACCAATCTGTATCTGGCATGTTGAAGTCTCCCATTAGCAGAACATCCCCTTTAGCTGTCATGTTTTGTATATCTTCTAAAAAGTAGTGTGTCTGTTTCCTCCTCCTGGTCTGGAGGCTTGTAGACAACCCACATTTGTATGGTTGTCCCATTTCCTGTTTCCAGGGTGACCCACAGTTCTTCTGGCTTCTTTGACATAATGGGCCACTCCACCTCCCCCCCTCTTTTTGCACCTCGATCTCTTATGAACAGTACACAGCCATCTTTCTCTCTGCATTTCCCAGAGGTGTAGGCAATTAGCCTACCTCTCAAGACTGCCTTGAGAGCGTCCCATTGAACTCCGTTCAATATGTCAGGGGTATCACTGTGGGTGACGTACTCTGTGATTTCCCTGTGGATCCATGTCAGGACAGGAAATCTTTTTGCAAGAAGGAGGTATTAAACCTCCATTTATTTCTGGGGCCAGGGGATTTGCCCCATGACAGGGTTAGTGTAACAGGAGCATGGTCAGATATTAATATGTTCCCTAGAGGCACACTACAGGTCTGTGCTATTAGCATCTGGGAAACCAGAAGAACGTCTACTCTGCTATAGAATGAGTAAGGGTCAGTGTAGTGTATATAGTCCCTTTCCCCGTGATGCAGGGTCTGAAATGTCAAATAGCCCCACTCCACTAAGGGCTTAGGCAACTTGGTCCACCACATATATCTCCGCCCTGGTGCCTGGTCCAGTTCTATCCAGCGTGGGAGAAAGGGCTAGGTTGAGATCCCCACCGAGATCACATGTGATTGGTTCTGAGTTACCTGGGCTAGCAAGGTAGTGAAAAAGGCAACATCTGGGGTGTTTGGGTCATACACACAACCTACTTGGAGGGGTTCCCCCAAGTATGTACCCCTCACCATCATGTATCTCCCATCCTTGTCCACCACATGTCTGGGCCCCAAACTGCAAGCCCTTGCGTACCAGGATCACAACCCCCTTGGTCCTTGTGGTGGCACAGCTATGGAACACTTCTCCCACCCACATGCTTTTTAGTTTGGGTGCCTCAGTTGAGAGGAGATGGGTCTCCTGAAGAAGTGCTATGTTACACCCCATATGTTTTAGCTTAGACAATACTTTGCGTTTCTTAATCGGGTTAGATATACCATTAATATTCCATGAAATTACTTTAAGCACATCAGGTCGGGCCGTGACAGGAAGGTGCACCCCTGCAATGGGGACCAGCTCTCTAATACTCCTGCAGCACTCTCACCACCCCACCTCACCCCTCACCCCAACCCCAGCTGTCTACCACACTCACCACTAACAAGATTCCTAAACAGAACAATGGTGCAACACTCCACATTTGTATACTCACCCTACGCAGTTCAGTTTAAACCGAGTATTAGATATTCCTATTATGAGTTGGCAAGGAATATAACATACAGAAGAAAAAAGAAAAACTATTCTGAGTATTCCCAGCTGGCTGTGGCACACCAGACGAGTGCTCCAAAAGCAACTCAAGGGTAGTCAATTAGACTGTATACTCACACAGGTACCAAGAGAGGGCTGAGAAGATCTTGCCATCTCCGCCTCACCACCCCCCTTAAAAGACTCTCACTTGGCCTTCTAATGGGTTTACAATGTCCTGGCAGCTTTATATGTAGCAGGACATTTGGGGAAGATACATGCCCGCCTACCCATGAGTGGGATTGGCTGGGGTGCATGACAGAGGCAAAGAAGGGGTGGGTCTACGGGTTAAAAATCTCAGTCAGACCCACGAACAGACACACTGTCTATAATGGGGTTTAGCACATCTGGCTAGGGTACTTGCGCCATGGCAACTTCGCTACCATCTTGGGGGGGGATCCACCCTTCAAGTCCCCCTTAAGGCAGCACTAAACATTTCTGTGTGACATAGTTATGCTACTGCCTGAGACCCAAGTTGGTAGTCTCATTTCTGTGTTCCCTGCAGTTTTGTCTGCCATGGAAATGAGGCCCAGATCGGTACAATAGTTTGTGTTGTGGTAGTGTAGGCCGTATGGAACAGCCCATGTGGCATCAGGAAGACGCAGCATGAAAGAAAGCACCTCTGGGCAAGCATGTCCCCGGCTGGGGTTTATCTGCAGGTTGCCCACTGGGGATATAGGTAGTCCACTGAAACAGCAGAGCATCCAGATCCTCCAGCAGGGAGAGGTAGCCTCCCCAAGTAAACAAGTAACTGTCCCATTCAATGATTCACTGGGCAACATGTCACATTGTCCAAGTGGCCAAGTGGCACAAACATCAGGCAGAAGATTTCAAAGCCCTCGAAAACTACCCCAATATGATGATGAGGAATGTAGCACAAACTCAACACTCAGTGGTTAGTTCCTCACACTATGCTAGTGCTCCGGGAGACATGCAGTGCTTTATTTTTATGGCAATGTTATTAGACCTTCAGGTCTCAAGAGTGTCATCTGGCAGGGAGACATCCACTGAAGCGGGCGGTTTAGGGGAGGTCGGCGCCTTGGATGAGCCTAGTGCTCATTGGAGGAATGCAATGGCCTCCTCGGGCATTTGAAAGGTTTGTTCTTTCCCTTGTATTCAGACCAACAGGGTGCCTGGGTACAACAGTGAATAGGTTAGCCCCTGGTTTCGTAGCCCAGACTTTATTTTGTTGTTTTATTTCTGGTGCTTTTCCAGTACAGAGTGAGGGTAGTTGGGGTAAATGATATTCTGTCACCACCGACTAGAATCTGTTGCTTTTCCCTCGCCTTGCGCAAGATTAACTCTTTATCTTGAAATCTAAGCAGTCTGAAAATCAAGGGCCTCAGTCTGTTGCCACCTTGGGGCCGCCAAGAGACCTGGATCTGGTAGCCCAGATCAATTATAAAATCAAACCCCATGGGTTTGAGGCCCAGCCATTCTGGCAAGTTTTGTCCAAGGTATTGGACCAGATCCGGTCCTTCTGCCCCCTCCCCGCTGCCCAATCAGTCTTAGATTTTTCAGCCTCTCCCTACCTTCTAGATCTTTGATTTTCCTTGTCTGCCATTCAACTTGTGTTTCTGTAGCCTGGAGTCTAGCAGCTGTTTCCTTCCCTAAGCCATCCAGTTCTGAGACCTTGACCTTGGTTTTAGTGAGTCTCCCTGTAAGTTCAGTGATGGATGCCTGGGTGTCAGTTACTGTTTATCTAATGATCTCAATGCTAGCCATCATCCTTTCCATTAAAGTAGTGGATGGACCGGCCGAATCTTGCAGCTCCCGCGAGGTACCTGATGAAGCAGCGGTGGCCATTTTAGATTGAGGGAGTGCCGGGCCAGGTGGGGATTCTACAATGTCTTTTTTGTGCTTACCTCCGGTCTCCGGCGTCCCGATTCTTTCCCCAGTTGTAGGCATCTGTTTCTCTCAGCTCCGCTACGTATCTCTATTAATGAATGTGGACGGTTTAATGAGTGACGTCGGAGAGCTTAAGTCGTAGGCAGCCATGTTGTTTTGGGTCCTCACGTGACCTCTCCGAGTATGTAATTTTAAATTTTAATTTATATTTCATCTTCTCTGTCTCTTCTCATTCCTCTGCCTTCTCTCTCCCTCTCCCCTCTGCCTTCTTTCTGCGCCTCCCTCCTTGTTTTGTGCCTTTCTTCTCTCTGACTTTTCAATGCCTGTTTAATGGGATACTCAGGTTTATTCTGATACTTTAACTTACTGTGTTTAATTATACAGAATATTTAGTCATCTTTAAATTTATTTAGAAAATGGGCAAGAAATTCCATAGCCTCTGATTGTCTGAGACACCTGGCAAAAGGTACATTGCCCGCCTACCCTTCCACAAGAAATATACTTGTGCCCAATTCATGACTTCATGGCTGCCACTTTTTCTTCTTGCTTCACAAGATTATCCAATGTACCCTCACTCACAACTGCACAATGAAACCCATTTAATAAGGCATTATTTACTTGTTTTCACAGGTTTAACATTAGTTTTACTTGCAGTTTGCTGGAATCTCCTCCTAACTCCCTCTTCACTTTGAACTGTGCTTCCTCAGCTGTTGCCATCCCAACTGCAATCTTCCAGCTGCCTGCCTGCTTTTTGTACTGCCACAAGCTGGCAGCATGTCTTCATCTGAGGAAGCTGCAACTGGGAAACTACCACTCCTTTCATCCATGCGGTAGTCTCGCTTCTAACCAACCACCATCGACCAACAATGGAGGGTATTTAAAACAATGAAGCAAGAGGGAAGCAAACTGAAGAGGCGTGACTGAAAAAGGACAAGACATTAAACTAACTGCCACAACACAAAAAATGCAGCAGTAGTGGGACTAACTTTGCAGAACATTCTTATCTTAATTTAAATTAAATATTTAAACTATTTTTTTTATCTTAAATATTTTCCTAAAATGCAGCCTTAATCTCATTTTCTAAACACACTAATACCCTCCAAAGTGGATGATATAGGTCATAGCAGACGTTCCACAGACTGGAAGGCTCTTTCTGCCTGTGGTGTCAGGCCTCATTATGCCCCTGGGCGGTCCGATATAGCCCACCCTGTTGGGTATTATTTCTAGCTTATTTACTGAAGGAGTTTCAACAGGAAGGGCCTACAGAGCTGTGACAGGTCAGTTCCTGAACTGTCCCAGGGGAGGTGTACTAATGGAAGCATAATGCCACAGGGACAATATAAGAGCAATACAAGCATACAAGTACAGTGAGAAACTGAGTATTGTAGTACAGCGTCATGAGTAATATGGTGTCATGAATACTCAGGCACTTTAATATAGTGGCAAGAGTAACTCTGGTACTGTAATGCAGCGTCATGAGTAAGTCAGGTATTGTAATACAGTGTCATGAATGACAGGTATTGTAATACAGCATCATGAGTAAGTCAGGTATTGTAATATAGTGTCATGAATGACTCAGGTATTGTAATACAGTGTCATGACCAGGCCACGGACCCCTCAATTTCTGGAACCTAAACAGTTTTTTAGAAATCCTCTGTACTGCAAGGGATCCAGCGTGCCTTGACCAGGCCACGGACCCCTCAATTTCTGGAACCGAAACAGTTTTTCAGAAATCCTCTGTACTGCAAGAGATCCAGCGTGCCTTGACCAGGCCACGGACCCCTCAATTTCTGGAACCTAAACAGTTTTTCAGAAATCCTCTGTACTGCAAGGTACTAAACCTGACTTTTGGATTTGGTACCAGTGGAAGCTGATTTCCAAGTGGCCCCACTATCTCCTGCTGAACACACCTCTAACTACTGTATCTCCCTCTGTGTCTCTAGTTGAATTTATGTGCTAGGGTTGAATAATTTGTTTAATCCTTATAGTCATTTTAAGTTCTGAGTTGATATTAGAAGTGAATTTAGAGCTTTTTTTTTTTTTCTTCTCTTCATTAGCAGATTATATCCTCTCACCACTAGAGGGCTATATCTCTATCTCTTTATCTAGTACGTAAGCCATGTGGGCTCTCTCTGCCTTTCTCTCGCCTCTCCTCCTCCTCCTTGCCCTGGTCCCCCTCTTCTCTCTCCCTGGTCCTAGCCACCCCACCCCACCCCGCCACCCTCTACTCTGGTTTCCACTGCTACTAAAGGGAACTCTCCACTTCCACTCGAGTCTTGTGCTTGGCGCAATCGATTGGATATTCCTGTTACTAACCACCACTACTCTCAACAAGTGTGGCCACCCTCTACACTGTACCACCTTGCAGTCCATATGGGACACCGCCTGAACCTTGCAACTTCTACTCCAGGAAACAACAACCAAAACTATCTCTCAAAGAGCTGTGACTCTGCTCCTTAAAACTCCTACTCCTCCTCCTTCTCATCTCAGGCAGCGTCCATCCCAATCCTGGCCCTAGAAGCTCAGGCCACACACAAACTCCAGGTGCCCTTATCCTTGCAACTATTAATATCTGCAGCCTACTACCAAAGCTGGATGCACTCCAAGCCTTCATGTGCCAACACAACCCTGACATCCTTGCAGTGGTGGAAACTTGGCTGACACCTAAAGTTCCTGACTCAGCAGTAACAATACAGGGCTAAATTGTCCACAGGCTGGACCGGATATCCAAGAAAGGTGGTGGTTGCGCAATCTATATCAAAGACTCCCTGTCTTGGCACCCTGTAGCAACTCCATCACTTTCTGCCTCAGCCCAGATTCTGCCAATAAAAATCGTCCTAGGTCCCAACCATAAAGCCCTGACTATTGTCTCCGTGTACATCCCGCCCAGGGACCCTAAATATGGATTCAATGACGTCCTAAACTTTATCAACTCTCATCCTTCCGAAGCTGAACTTATTCTACTAGGGATTTTCAACATAAACTGGTTAGCATCGAGTGCCAGTGCCTATAAAGACTCCATCTCAGCTGCTAACCTCACGCAAATGGTAAACTCCCTACTAGGATTAACTACAAGACTGGCACCAGTACCCTCTTGGATTGGGTCCTCACCACTCACCCCACAAGGATTTCTCGTATGACCATTCTCCCAGACTCACTCAGTGACCACTCCCCAGTCATGTGTGCATAGTCTAACAAATGCCTTAAGCCCCCTCCCAAAATTATCGCTAGCAGAGTCCTTCCTCGTGGAAAACTTCCACATCTCAAACAACACCTGCTTCTACAAGACTGGCTACCAATCTATGAAGCAACAGATGTTAACTTGGCTCTTGATCACTTCATCTCAATTTTCAACAAAGCCTGAGACCTCTTTGCCCCTGCTAAAAGGCGCAAAACAAAATCTCTCTCTAACCCATGGGTCACCGCGGCTCTTCTCTCACAGCTGAAACTAAGGATCACCTCTGGCAGTTGCCAGGCCACTGACGAACAACTGACATCCAAAATTACAAACAAGCACGAAATGCCTGCACAAAAGCCATAAGGCTAATGAAATCCACCTATTACAAAGACGCTCTCACCAATACATGGGGAAATGGTCGTGCTTTCTGGGACAATATCAAGGATTTCACAGGGACGCAGCCAAAAACCTCTTCGGCCATGTTAATGGTTGATGGATCCTCAACCCTTGACCCCAAGGTGATCGCAAACATCTTTAAACACGGCTTTTTCAGACCTTAGTGCTGTCCTACCCCATGGACTTTTCGAAAACTGGGCCTACTCCCCAAATACCTCAGCCCCTCAGTCCAACCATCCTCTTCTACTTCAGGAAGGTAAGGTTGAATAAAGCTCTGCTATATTACTGCAGCTATCTCTAAATCTAGATCTAGTAGCGACACCCTAGACCTTAAGCTTCTGTTGCTCACCTGATGAGGTAATTCATCCATTAACAAAAATCCTAAACCTCTCTCAGCTGTGGAAATTCCCGGACCTATGGAAAACAGCCACCGTGACACCTGTCCATAAAAGTGGGGACAAGATCATTTCCACTCAAATTATCGCCTAACTCCATACTGCCCCCACTCTAAGGCACTTGAGCGCATCGTGGCTGATCAACTTACCGACCACTTGGATAAATACAATATACCTTGTCCACAACAACACTGCTTCCGGAAAGGTCACAGCACCACCACAGCCCTTCTTGAGTTCACTGGAGCTTTGCACAAATCCCTTGACAACGGCCTTCACAGGGGCGCTTCGTCGACTTCTCCAAGCCTTTTGATACAGTACATCATGGCCTACTAATACACCAACTACTGAATGCCAGGCTATCACCTGACTCTTCTCTCTGGTTTAAAAGCTACTTAGAAAACTGGTCACAGAGAATAAAAATTGTGGACGCTCTTTCTAACACCCTGCCTGTTCGCTCGGGTGTCCCACAGGGATCCATACTGGGACCCCTCCTTTTTAGCCTTTTCTTAAACTCCCTTCCTTACCACTGCTCTAAGCAGATCATACTATATGCCGATGATGCTGTTGTATTCTCCACTCACAAAGATCCTGCAACTCTTCAACACAACCTTCAACTTGGTTTCAGTTCTGTAGAGTCATGGTTTCTTAATCATAAACTGGTCCTCAATGACAAGAAAACCAAATCTATGCTCTTCTGCAGCTCTCATAACCCACACAAGCTACACCACTTGGCTATCTCCACACAGGGCAACACTCTAGATCAGGTGGTGTCCTTCAAACACTTAGGAATTCAGCTTGACCCTAATCTCTCCTATGGACTTCATGTATATAATGTAGCTAGAGCTGCTAATACACGGCTTGGTCTCCTCTACAAACACAGACCACACCTCATGCCAGAAGCTTTGAAGGTTGCAGTCCTGAGCTCTGTGATCTCTGTAATAGACTATGGTCTCATCATTTATGGCTCTGCCACAACCACAACCCTTAGACGCCTCTCAACTGCCTTAAATAAAGCATGTCGGCTCATCACTGGTGCTCACTGTTTCACCCACACATGTGACCTGTGCACTCAGACTGGCTGGCTCCAACTATCAAACCGCATAAAGTTTCTCACCTGCTCCATGGTCAAAAAAATCTACCTTGGCCTTGCACCTTCTGTGGTCTCAACTCTGTTACAACACTGAATTAACAAACGGTGCCTTAGGAGATCCACGCTACAGCTACTGAAAGTCCCCACTGTCACATTTCACAGGGACAACGCTTTTTTGCTTATGAAGCACCACTCTGGTTCAATGGCCTCAGCCCAACCATCTCCTCTGCCCCAACTATTGGTATGTTTAAAACTAGGCTCCGGGACTATCTCACTACCAACAGCTCATGTGACTGCCCAACTTAACCTTGTTTCTCCACTTCCCTTTCTGCTCTAGTTGTCCCCCCCTCCTCCCCTCCTCACTGGATTCTACCCTCACATCTTGGTATACCCAATGCTGCACTTTTCACCCTCTTGTCACCCTTCCTACATTCCTTCTCCCCCCTACCCTCTTCCCTCTCCCTATGACTCTGGCACTTCTTATCTGTTGTCTATTTTCTCGGACAAATGCCGCTGGCTGCCTTGTTACAATGCTACCCTCGAACTGTATTAATCTGTACTCTGTTTGCAATGTCCACATTGTTGTAATGCCTGTCTTGATGTTCCCCATAATTTGTATTTCTCTGACGTGGAACCTTTGTAAAAGAGCCATGGCTCAAAGGTATTTGTAATCCTAGACTTGATAAATAAAATGAGTAACTAAGGCATTGTAATATAGTGTCATGAGTAACTCAGGCACTGTAATAATAGTGTCATAAGTAACTCAGCTATTGTAATATAGTGTCATGAATAAGTCAAGTATTGCAATATAGTGTCATGATTAACTCAGGCATTGTAATAATAGTCATGAGTAACTCCGATATTGTAATACAGTGTCACAAGTAACTCGGGTATTGTAATAATAGTGTCATGAGTGACTCAGATATTGTAATGCAGTGTCACGAGTAACTCAGGCATTGTAATACAGTGTCATGAGTGACTCAGGTATTGTAATACAGTGCCATGAGTGACTCAGGTATTGTACTACAGTGTCATGACTAAGTCAGTTATTGTAATATTTATTTATTTAAGAATTTAACCAGGCAAGCATACTGAGCGGAGAACCACTCATTTCTAGATGCGGCCTGGGGTAAATTGGGGTACAGGGTAACACAGGATGATATTTCATACAGTACAGGTTTTTACATATTGTACAGAATATACAACAAACAGAGCAGAACATCAATAACATTGAGGACCCTAGGTTTTACATATTGTACAGAACATACAACAAAGAGAGCAGAATATCATTAACTTTGAGGACCCCACAGTGCAGCAGTTGATTTTAACATAGGCTAGCAGGTGGCGTGAACCAGAGGACATGAGGGTAATATAGGGTCATTAGTGACTCAGGCATTTTAATACAATGTCATGAGTGACTCAGGCATTGTAATACAGTGTCATGAGTGACTCAGGCATTGTAATACAGTGTCATGAGTGACTCAGGGATTAAAATACAGTGTCATGAGTAACTCAGGTATTGTAATACAGTGTCACGAGTGACTCAGGCATTGTGATATAGTGTCATGAGTAACTCAGGTACTGTAATACAGTGTCATGAGTGACTCGGGTATCAAAACAGTCAGGGCCACTCGAAAATTGCACCCGCAATTTTTTTTGCGGAATCTACGATTTTCACCATTCTCCGCAAAAACTGACATGTTCTGCAATTTCTTGCAATTTTTGAGTTTTTATATTGAACTGTGTAAAAAGTATTAACATTTTTAATAAAATACTCTCAATATATTGACAATTTTGCATGCAGACTTGGGTTTGGCCGAAACAATGCAGTGCAAGGTAGAGCGAGGTTTCTATGTGACACTGATTTCTTTTGAATCTTTAGGTACTTTTACACACAGGTTTTTAAAACGAAATAAGCGTTACCTGTGTGGCGCCGTTGTACTCTGTTGCGTTCTGGTTTCCTTTTACACCCTGCGAGTATTCCGTCCAATCCCGCCTCCATTTGTTTTGGCTCCCCCAGAGTTTGCTGCTCTAATGGCAGTTTCTGTAGTGCTACCAGAATGGTTGTTTTACACAGCCAGATGAAACGAAACACGGTGCAAACCGCGAGAAGCAGAGATTGCGGTTTGGATGAATGTTCACCAAGGGAACAAAACAGATGCATTTACACACAAGGGATGTGATGGAATACCGTTTCCGTAACAGTTATTCCATCACATAAACCTGTGTGTAAAAGCGCCTTTTGTCTTGTTTGGTTTCAAAATCCACTGGCCAAGCATAAATACAGTTAAACACTTAACATTTGTTTTGTGTTACAGCAGTCTCTCAGAAAACTTTTTGTTGACACACAGACTGAAACAAAAGATTGGAGAAAAGGTGAAAATTATCCCATTCACTTAAATGGGGTGCTAATTATGAAGCTTTTTTTTGTAAGTGGCAGGGCAAGTCATTCCTTGTGAGCATACTTTCATTCAGACTAGTTTTGATTCAAACAGCTGAGGATTTTTGGATGGCCCTGCCGATTTTAAACTTGAATAAACTAGTTGCTAACAGTAATCGTACTCTTAGCAACTACCCCCTAGATGCTCACATGCAAAGACTACAATAAAAACCTGACTAAAGTCTAAAAACAAGCTTATACAACACAAAATGTATCTGAACATTTATCTTTAACTAAACAAAATCATTGCAGCCAGAGTAAAACAAAGGTAAATTACTGTACGATGCAGTAAAAATATATTGGTATATATATATATTTTTTTTACATTTTTTGTTAACCACGTAAGGCCCACTAGGCACAAGTGCCTGTTTTCAGGTACAACCCAGGAGCACTGAAAAGGTTAAGTGACTTGCTCAGAATCACACGGTATGCAAGTGGAGGTTGTGGGAATCAAACCCACGTCTGCTAGATGTCGTCAGCTCATTCACAGTTTGTTACTCTTACCTCAAGATTATACTGCCAGCCCCAATAACCCTCAGATTTAATGTTTAAATATGTGATTTCAAAAATAGTGTACAGTACCTACAGTACAAATTATGACCATTAAACACTTTAACATTTTACTAAAACTCAATTATTCACCACTCTATCTGCTTATTTTTTCTTGTACCAAAGTGGGTGAATAGCTGGCAGAGCAATGCAAACAGCTGTTGATTAGACTTCATTATTCTACAGCCAGAAACAAAAAATAAATATTTCTTCTGGCTTTATTTAATATTTATTTGCTGTGGCTCACTTTATATAATCTAGTTAGCACTGTATGAGGCAGATGCTTTTAAATTTTGGAAGATAGGCAATGGTTATGATAGCTTATCAGTTTAGTATTCTTTTTATTTATTTATTTATTAGAAAAGTTGGATTTACAACCTTTAAGTCATGGACTCATTTACAAAGCACCTTGTCGCAGCGGGGTAGACAGAGTTACATAGTGTGGTTACAACAGTGAGAACGGTACAGGTGCAGAACATTAAACATAGAGTACACACAGGTTACACAATAGTGTTACTTATAATAGGTTACAGTCAAATACAAGTTACCTAAGGGTTACATTGTGGGTACAGCCCTGGACATGCCTAGATAATACCTGAAGAGGGTGGAGATAGGATTGGGGAGTGGGGTGGGAGGGAGGGGAGAGGATAGGCTGTCCGGAGGACATTGTCAAGTCAGGGAGGCCTGACAGGGGGATCCCACAGTGGGATTAATTAGGTGCATCTACAGCAACGAGCGTCAAAGAGATGGTTCCGGAGGGCGATTTTGAAGGGACCAATTTTAGCAATGTCTGTGATACAGGGTGGAAGGGAGGGAGTTGAACTAAGCAGGGGCTTGGTAATGGAAGGACCTCTGGACTAGTGAGGTCTTGGTTCTGGGCACCAGAAAAGTGGCCTTGACAGAGCTATGGGTGGCAACAGATGAGGACGCACACCATAGGGAAGCAGAGACCCACAGGGGGGAAAGCCCTAGAAGAGATTTTTTGGTGAGTAGGCAGGTCTGGTAGTGCAGATGCTCCTTAAAGGTGAGCAAGTTGGCGGTGGAGTAGAGCAGGCAAGTGTGGGTGCGGCTAGGGGCTCCGGTCAGGAGCCTGCAGGCCTTATTGATTGAGAGCTGGGTTTCAGTCAAGGCAGTATTGTCCGCTGCAGTGTAAATGGGCAGCCACAGTCCACTAGTGACAGGACGGAAGAGGTGATGGCCAGCTGGAGGGCAACTTGGGGGAGGCACTCTCTATGACGGTATAGTAGGCCTATCCAAGAATTTATGGTGGAGGATAGGGCATTGGTGTGGAAGGTGAGAGCTGAGTCCAAAGTGATGCCTAGATATTTGTAAGAGATCACTTGCTCCAGCGGGTGCAGACTGCTGGGGAGAATGAAGAGGGGGGCATTCTTGGCCTCATTTTGGTGATGGGAGAAGAGCATTGACTTAGTCTTCTTTAGGTTAATGACAAGTCGGTGGTCAAGGAACCACTTTTCAGCTTGGTTATAGGTGTGCTGGAGGGATACCTGGAGAGAAGAGGGATTGGGTTGGGAGGCAAACAGAACTGCATCGTCGGCATAGAGGAGCATTTTTCCTTTGCAGGAGCTGGGGAGAGTGTTGCGGTAGAGGCTGAAAAGTACAGGGCCCAAAATGGAGCCCTGGGGTACCCCGGAACGAATGGGCCAGGTATTGGACAGGGAGATGTCTATCTTCACACACTGGGATCTAACATAGAGGTAGCTGGAGAACCAGGCAAGGGGACCAGTGGAAAAGCAGAGTTGGTGGAGGGAGTTAAGCAGGAGGGGGTGACAGTGTCAAAAGCCTTGGAGAGGTCTATGAACACTGAGCCGGCAAGGTTGCCGGAGTCAAGAGCAGAGTGCAGGTATTGAGTGAACTCCAGGAGAGCAGTAGTGGTACTGTGTCCTGGGCAGAAACCATGTTGTTCTGGGCACATTATGTCACATTTGGCCAGGTACTCAGAGAGTTGAATAGACACTATTTTTTTCTAGGACTTTAGAGAGCAGGGGGAGGATAGAGATTGTCCGGTAGTTGTTAGGTGTGGACCAATCTCCACTCTTAAGTATAGGGGTGATTTCGACTGATTTCCAAGCACTGGGAAACTGACCGAGGCATAGAGACCAGTTTAGTAGGTCTGTAAGAGGGACTAGGATGACATTCAAGACCAGGGTGGAGGATCCTGGAGTCTAGGCGTCACAGCTGGGGTTGTTGCTACCAAGGTCTTTTATAGAAGGTGCGGCCTGGCTATGTGGGGGGATACAGTGTGCAGGTAGAAAGGAGCGCAATCCAAGGCAGGGGGGACAGAGGCGGGGATTGGGTCAAAAAAGTTGTTTGGGAGGACAGAGCTTAGGTCAGAGAAGGCAGTACTGAGGCAATCAGCTATGCGAGTTGGGTCTGTAGTGATAGTGCCATCGATGGAGAGCTGGGATGGTGGGGGGGGGGCAGGTCTTCCCATTAAGCTCTTTCATGCTGTCCCAAAAAGTCCATGCAGAACCCCAGGTGGATGCGAGGGTAGTCTGATAGTGCTCTGCCTTGGCCCGTCTAATGGCCCAGGTGCACTGATTACGAGCTGCGTTGTAGGCTTGTCTATCAGCCAACTTGCCTGATTCGATAGTGATGTGCCAGAGATTATCCCTATGCTTAAGTTTTTGGATAAGGGATGGGGAGATCCATGCGGCATTTTGCTTTTTAGTACAGATTCTGGTGTGGGGGCGAAAAGGTCACAGGCCTTGCTGAAGGCGTTGAAGAGGTTTAGGGTAGAGTCAATATTAGGGGCGTGCCAGATGGGGGACCAGTCCAGCTGTGCTAGATGCAATTTTAGCTTTCTGAGATCCCTGGGGCATAGGCGCCGGTGCAAGGTGGCCTGGGACACAGGTTTCGGAATGGAGGATGACCAGAGACAGAGGACAGGTGAGTGATCATTAAGTGAGTTGGGGAGGACGTTGATATCCCGGATTTTATGAGGGCGGTTCGATAGTATTACGTCTAGGAGAGTGCTGGAGCCACTTGTCTGGTTGAATCTAGTGGGCTGGGTGACTAACTGGGACATGACCAGGGCAATGAAGGAGTCCCTGGTATGGGAGGCAGTGGTACCAAGCCAACTGACATTAAGGTCACCTAGGATGAGTTGCTCGGCTTTGTGTGGTAGGGAGGTGAGGTAGTCGATGAGAGACTGGACCGCTGGGTTCTGGTTCCTCAGGGGTATGCAGGAGACCGTGAGGAAGAGTAGGCCCCTGGCTGGGTCAGGGGTTATTTTTAGAGTGAGGGCTTGGACGCCATAGTCAAGCTTGGGGGCAGGCACGCATGGCTTATAAGGGTGCTTATAAGCATGTAGATTGCACACCCACCGCCGTGTTTACCAACTCGATCTTCCCTGAACAGGGTGTATCCAGGGAGGGAAATAATGGAGTCAGGGGTTGTTTTGGAGAGCCAGGTCTCTACTAACGCAATAATATCAGGTTGGTGTTATACAACCCAGCACAGGAGTGGGGCAGGTTTCCTTAGAAGGCTGCATATGTTCAGTGATGCAACGCGGAGACTGGCTCCAGAGTGGGGTATGGGAGGGCTAGTTGGCATAGGCCCAGGGTTTGGGTGTATATTCCTGGAGAGCAGTAAGAGCAGAGTGATTAATCTAATTAGGGGATTGTGGTGACAAGGACCCTTAGTGTGGTGCTGATGTGAGCTCCTGATAGTAGGGGTGCAGGGGATGGGTAAGGCACGGAGGGTAGGTATGGCAAGGAAGAGGTGGGTCCAGGATGGGCCCGGGAGGGCAGAGGGAGTGGGGGTGTTGGTAGGTGGTGGATGCAGAGAGTGGGGGTCCAGGTGGGAGGGGGCCGAGCTGTTTGGGGGTGGCTTAGGAGAGAAATGCTCGGGGTGGAGGGTGGGGCACAGGATGGGGGGGGGGGGTCTGAGCCAGAAGGGTAAATGTGAGCAGGCCTAGTACAAGAGTGATGGTGTCCATTGTTATGTAGTAGGTAGCTGGAGGTAAAATTGAGCCAGCAATGGTGTGCCGGCTGTGAAATTAGCTGAGGCACAGGGCAATTTTGGTAAAACGCCTGGAAAGAGTCACTGTAATACTGCTTTACTGCATGGGGGTGAAAATGACACTAGTTCTAATTTAAAGATATCGTTGAAAATTCAGTTAAGGCAAGGTGCCAGCTACTGGGATGGTTTGGCTGTGACTGGGTATGTCACCATAGGCAGTGTAAGTGTAAGAAATGAAAGGGTATACAGTCGAATTAGGGTGAGGTCCCTAACAATAGGGCAGATTACAGCAATAATTGAGAGAAGTTAGCTGGAGCAGCTGGAGAAAAACTTGAGAGCAAATGTGCAACCCAGTGGGTGAGATTGCTTTAAAAAGGGGAGGTAAGAAAGTGGGTCGAGTCAGGTATTGAAGACAGGAAGGGCAACAGCCATAAGAATGTGCAGTGGTGGAGTGACCAATCAGCTGCTAGGTGGAGGAAAAGGGCGGAGCAAGGTCTATTTAATACTGTGAGGAGGTGGGGGAGGGGGCTGGGCGAAAAAATTCACAGAAAGAGATTTCCCCGAGATCAGGAAGCGCCAAGAGTTGGAAAATCAGCCGAGGAGCAGAACCTGCCAATCAGTGCCTGGCTCCTCCACTGGGCATCCAGTCAAAACAACGGCATTCAAAACCACGAGTTTCAGAGGTCTGGTGCGTACTTGAATCTGTCCGGGGCTCAGTCGGGCAGTCTGTTAGCTGCGGCCGCCTCGGAGACTGCAGGGGCCACAGCAGCAGCTTGGGAAGCCTGCAGATGGGCGGTCTGTGGAACAAGAAGGGAAAGACAGAGGATTAAATACAGCTACAGTACAATAGTGAGCTCAGTGGGGGGGCAGGCAATGGGGAAAGACAAAGCAAGAGGTAAAGAGGTGGCAAATGCAGGGCAATTATTTAGAGATAGAAGAGGAGTTAACGGGGGTTCTGTGCTTTGGCGCTGGGACATCTGAGAAGGACAACAGCAGCAGCAGGAGGGGGTGTAAGAGGAGGGTTTGTAGGTAAGGCAGAGAAGAAATTAAGCTGTTTAGAGAGACAGCATTGCAAGTGGGAAGGAGAAATTAATAATTAGCAGAGTGAACAGTGTGGGACAGGAGACATGATTTGGCCGCAGAGGCTGAAATGGAAAAATGCAGCAATCTTACTCAGTAGCTGGGTCTAAGCAGTCAAACATCAGCTACTAAACAATACAGTTTGTCTAGCACTAGTCTCACAGCAGCAAATAACACTGAGAGGCCAGACTAGAGGCTTGTAATAGACTAGCTAAACTGGCAGGTAAAGTAAGACCAATTGTGAGTAATTACATTTACAAAAATTCAGTCCAGAAGACAGCACAGAATGAAATTTCCCCGAGATCAGGAAGTGCCAGGAGTTGGAAAATCCTCCGAGGAGCAGAAACCACCAATCAGTGCCTGGCTCCTCCACCGAGCATCCAGTCAAAACAGAGGCATTCAAAACCATGAGTTTTGGAGGTCTGGTGCATACCTGAATCTGTTCGGGGGTCAGTTGGGTGGTCTATTAGCTGCGGCTGGTTCGGAGAGTGCCGGGGCCACGTCAGCAGCTTGGGAAGCCCACAGATGGGCTTTCTTTATCTGTCCAGGGGGTCAGTCGGGTGGTCTATTAGCTGCAGCTGGCTCAGAGAGTGCCGGGGCCCCAGCAGCAGCTTGAGAAGCCAGCAGATGCGCTGTCTGAATCTGTCCGTGGGACAGTCGGGTGGTCTGTTAGCTATGGCCAGCTCAGACAGTGCCAGGGCCACAGCAGCAGCTTGGGAAGCCCGCAGATGGGCTATCTGAATCTGTCCAGGGGTCAGTCAGGTGGTCTGTTAGCTGCGGCTGGCTTGGAGAGTGCCAGGGCCACAGCAGCAGCAGCTTGGGAAACCAGCAGATGGGCTGTCTTCTGAATCTGCCCGGGGGACAGTCGAGTGGTCCGTTAGCTGCAGCTGGCTCGGAGGGTGCCAGGGCCACAGCAGCAGCTTGGGAAGCCAGCCGATGGGCTGTCTGAATCTGTCCGGGGGCCAGGCAGGTGGTCTGTTAGCTGCGGCCGGCTCGGGGAGTGCCAGGGCCACAGCAGCAGCAGCTTGTGTGAAGCCAGCAGATGGGCTGTCTGTGTATTCTTGTTAGGATTAGGAACATAAACTTTTCTTGATGTTTTAAACACACAGTATTCAGGTGTCAGTTTATTGATTTAACAATTTATGCTGACTAATATATGCTGCAGAATACATTAAAAGATTTATTGTGAAGCACTCAGGGTCTATAGTAGAACCCCCGCAATTTTTGCAAAACGCTCCACACTTTTGGGTAACCTTTTCCGCAGTTTTCCAGTGGCCCTGGTCATGAGTAAGTCAGGTATTGTAATATAGTGTCATGAATGACTCAGGTTTTGTAACACAGTGTCACGAGCAACTAAGGCATTGTAATATAGTGTCATGAGTAACTCAGGCACTGTAACAATAGTGTCATAAGTAACTCAGCTATTGTAATATAGTGTCATGAATAAGTCAGGTATTGTAATATAGTGTCATGATTAACTCAGGCATTGTAATAATAGTGTCATGAGTAACTCAGACATTGTAATGCAGTGTCACAAGTAACTCGGGTATTGTAATACAGTGTCATGAGTGACTCACATATTGTAATACAGTGTCACGAGTAACTCAGGTATTGTAATACAGTGTCATGAGTAACTCAGGTATTGTAATACAGTGTCATGAGTGACTCAGGTACTGTAATACAGTGCCATGAGTGACTCAGGTATTGTAATGCAGTGCCGTGAGTGACTCAGGTATTGTAATGCAGTGCCGTGAGTGACTCAGGTATTGTAATACAGTGTCACGAGTAACTCAGGTATTGTAATACAGTGCCATGAGTGACTCAAGTATTGTAATGCAGTGCCATGAGTGGCTCAGATATTGTAATACAGTGTCACAAGTAACTCAGGTATTGTAATACAGTGTCATGAGTGACTCAGGTACTGTAATACAGTGCCATGAGTGACTAATGCAGTGCCGTGAGTGACTCAGGTATTGTAATACAGTGTCATGACTAAGTCAGGTATTGAAATATAGGGTCATTGGTGACTCAGGCATTGTAATACAGTGTCATGAGTGACTTGGGAATTGTGATATAGTGTCATGAGTAACTCAGGTACTGTAATGCAGTGTCATGAGTAACTCAGGTATTGTAGTACAGTGTCATGAGTGACTCAGGCATTGTACTATAGTGTCATGAGTAACTCAGGTACTGTAATATAGTGTCACGAGTAACTCAGGTATTGTAATATAGTGTCACGAGTGACTCAGGTATTGTAATACAGCGCCATTAGTGACTCAGGTATTGTAACATAGTGTCATGACTAAGTCAGATAATTTTAATATAGGGTCATTGGTGACTCAGGCATTTTAATACAGTGTCATGAGTGACAGGGATTAAAATACAGTGTCATGAGCAACTCAGGCATTGTAATACAGTGTCATGAGTGACTTGGGCATTGTGATAGTGTCATGAGTAACTCAGGTACTGTAATACAGTGTTATGAGTTACTCAGGTATTAAAATACAGTGTCATGAGTAACTCAGGTATTGTAATACAATCTCACGAGTGACTCAGGCATCATGCTATAGTGTCATGAGTAAATCAGGTACTGTAATACAATGTCATGAGTAACTCAGGCTTTGTAAAATAGTCTCAAGATTGTTCAAAAAAGAATGTGCAGAGCTATTTTAGCAGTAAGACTTCTGGTAGCGAACATGGGCATCAGTTCCACCAAATTTCTTGGCCTCCAAATGACAAGGATTGGCAACCAGGAGGGTCTTGTCATACTGCATAAGGATGTCTTTGATCTCCTTCTTGGAAGCCTCATCAAAGTACTTCTGATAGTAAGCCACCAGTGCTTTACAGACTGCTTAGTGGATAGCACAGATTTGTGCTACATGACAACCCCCCTTGACACGGACTCGAATGTCAGCTCCTGCAAATCGTTCCTTGCCCAGAAGCAAAATCAGTTCTAGCAGCTTGTACTGCAGAGTCCTGGGCTCAACCATTTCTAGGGGTCTTTCATTTATTTTAATGAGACCATTTCCTTTCTTGTAGTGAAGTACAGCAGTAGCTGATTTTTTGTGCTCCAAAACCTGGACCCACTGCAAACCACCTTTGGCTGGCATGTTCCTGTTCACGGAGGGGAAGCAGCAGGAAAAGCTTGTTATTGTATTGTAATACATGAATAAATGCGGTATTGTAATGTAGTGCCATGAGTAACTGAGGTTTTTAATGCAGTGTCATGAGTAACTGAGGTACTGTTGCACAGTGAGATGAGTAGCGCAGATATTATAATACAGTGCCAAAAGTATCTCAGACATTGTACTGTATGTAATGTAGTGACATGAGTAACTGAGGTATTGTAACGCAGTATCATGAGTAACTGGGGTACTGTGAGATGAGTAACTGAGGTACTGTAATACAGTGTCATGAGTAACTGAGGTATTGTAATGCAGTATCATGAGTAACTGGAGTACTGTGAGACGAGTAACTGGTACTGCAATGCAGTGCCATGAGTAACTGAGGTATTGTAATGCAGTATCATGAGTAACTGGGGTACTGTGAGATGAGTAACTGGTACTGTAATGCAGTGTCATGAGTAACTGGGTGGGGTACTGTGAGATGAGCAACTGAGGTATTGTATAGCACTGTCATGAGTAACAGATATTGTGATATAGTGAGATGAACAGCTCGGATATTGTAATACAGTGCTATGAGTTACTCAGGCATTGCATGTAATATAGTGACTTGAGTAACTGAGGTATTGCAATACAGTATCATGAGTAACTGAGGTACTGTGATACCATGAGATGAGTAACTGAGGTACTGAAATGTAGTGTCATGAGTAACTGAGGTACAGTGCAACATGTGGACACATCCATTTAACTAGATTTTTGTCTATTATAAGGGGTGTTTGCTATATCCTGTAAGCATCTATTTCACATCTCAGCATTTTAATTTCCCTTTCTCTGCCATCTACCAACCCAATACTACAATAATGTTGTTGCAGCGGACCTGTTTTATCATTCCAGTATAGTACTTTGACAGCACTGCACTGTCTATGCTGTTCTGCCAGTTTGGGAGGAGCGTTACATGTTCTGGCTTAAATTACAGAGGTTCAGGGCAGCAGCTCAGTGCTGCCAGCTCCTATAACACACTTTATTACACTGTTCTTTGAGAGCTTGAGAGTTAAGTTGAACAACATTAAAGCTGCCGCTCTCTTGCTCTCTCCACATGCTGAATCACATTTCTGTTAAATGCTACGGACATGCTGAATTGAGATCAGGGGCTAGAGCAGGGCTCACAGGCTGAATCACACTGACACACAGCTCCATGCTACTGAGTTAAAGAGCTAGTGTACTGCCTGGAATTAACAGTAACTTTCAGAAGTAGTCAGATATCACTTCTTGTATCTGAAGTATTTTTTCTTTTCAATTTTTCTAATTAGAAGACTAATTACCTGACACCTACATGTGATGCGTGGAACAGCACTCAACCTGGAGGTTTACGCAGTCAGTTCTGTTCCTCGCTATACATCATCAGCATTGTGACCTCACCGACTTTGACATAACCAGTAAGAGCCCATCTCCTGCTGATTGATTGGTAACTTGTGGCACGTTACTGATCGGGCAGCAGGGCCTGTGATGTAACGGTGAGTGAGGTCACATGCTAATGATGTAGTGGAAGGAATACAACTAGGTAGGTCTGCTTCCAGGTAAAGCACTGCTTTTCCCATCACACTCAGTACTATTAGGTAGAAAACCATTTAATGAGCACACTGAAAAATGATAAACATTTCATAAATAGAAAGTAATAAGGGGCTACTTTTAAAAATGACTCAAATGTCCTGCCTGCTATTTGTTAGTGCTACTAGCTCTTTAATGCTGAATTGAAAAACGGTAAAAGTCAGTCTGTCTACAGGCTACAGTAAGTAAAAATATGTTAAGTTGTAAGTTCTGCTCTCCTCGACTGTGAAGTCATTGTTCAGATGAGCGGAACACAGGGGGGTCGGGAATCTCTCCTCACTGCTGCTATCATGATCATTTTGCTGAATCTCCATGCTACTGCCTAAACTTAGCAAGGGAGGGGGAGCTGGTCCAAGTCTGGGTAAGTCTGGGTACGTAAGCTAAAAGTAAAGATGGCAAATGCTGTGTCGGCACCTTCCCACTCTTGCTGAAATCCAGTCCAGCCCAAGTGTCTCTCTCCTGCTTGAGCAAACACTGAGCCAAGCTGCTTTCACTGCATAGCCGAAAATGCTGGAGGAACGGAGGGGTGTTGATGGGTTGATGCTGGGGATGGTTGAATTAGCTCTCACTTGTTATACCTCACTTACTAAGGCTACTCACAGCCATTAGTGGTGGCTTAACACTCTACCACAGACAGAAGAATGCCAAATTAACACCTTGCAGCCGACAGCAGTGTCTGGAACAAAGGGAACATACAGTTGGTTGTATCCTGAATTTTTCATCCAGGGCTCAGCTATTGTGGAAGCAGTGGCAGCAGGGCATTAATCCCTCCAATAGGAGAAGGGAGGGTGAAGATAAGATCTGAGGAGGGAGAGGAGGCAGGGAAGAGGGCAGTTGGAGGGGACTGTGGGCTCTGGCCCAAAGTCCAGGAGGGAGCGGGGGACAGCTGTGCCGCCAGGAGGTTGGGGGAAGAAAAGTAAACTGGAAGCCGTATGCAGAAGGAAGAGCACAGTAGGTCACACACAGACTAGTGAACCCTGGACAAATGGGGGTGCAAGGAGTAAGCTGGGAGCCAATGATAGAAGGAAGAGCCTCGAAGGGGTCAAAAGGGCCAGTAAGGGGGGGGGTAAAGGTGATCCTGCTGGGGAACTCCATGACCAGGGGCATCCAGTTGGAGGGAGTAGGGGAAGGTATATGCAGCAAAGTCAGGGTTAAATGTATCCTGGGACTATCCGTTCACAAGGCCAAATTCCAGCTATATTCTTTAGCTTTGGAATGCGGGGAACCCCTGATTTCCTAGTACACCTGGGCACAAATGATTTGAAAGGGAACAGTGAACTGGAAATCCAGGCAAGGTTCTGGGAGCTAGCCAGGGTCTGCTATTCTATTGGGAGTTCAGTCTCTTTCTCTGAAATCCTACTGGTGCCTAGGGCAGCCGGGGAGGTCAAGCACAAACTTAAGAAGTGTGAACCAGTGGCTCAGGGAGTGGTGCAGGGAGGAAGGGTTTGGACTGGTGGGGGATTGGGAGAACACATGGGATGATGATAAGGGGTTATATGCTAGGGATATGCTGCATCTTAACCTAGAGGGGAAGGAGATCTTAAAGCTGAAACTCGTCGAATTCATAAACATGAAGTGGGGTTTAAACTTGTAAAGGGGGAGGGACTAGTGCAGGACTGGAGACAGGAGGACTGACCATGGTCCCTGGTCTATGGCGGCAAATAAGGGCAGAGAATTCCGATGGACACAATGCAAGAGCTGTGCAGGAGAGGTCCAACAGGGAGTGCGCAGGGACAAATCAGCTGTGCGGGGAGGGGGTGGAGGATGGTCCTGGTCAACGCCAGGAGTATGGGCAACAAAATGCCCGAGCCACAGGCGATGCTGGCCAAAGGATCAGCGGATGTGGCAGCGATTACAGAAACATGGGCCACCCAGAAAAATGATTGGGACCTAAATGTGGAGGGCTATAAAATATTCAGGAGGGTTAGAGAAGTGGGTAGAGGACGAGGCGGACCACCGATAGTCAAGGATGGAATATTGGTAAGTGGAGTGGAGGAGTCAGAGGGGGGAGTGGGAGCTATTTGGGTAACCCTACAATCGGGGGGAAGGAAAAAGATTAAAAGTAGAGGTGGTATACAGACCACCCACAATGGATGAGGATCTGGAGGGAAAATTGGTAGAGCACATCAAGGGGCACTGTGACCGGGGAAAGGGTAGGGTGGTGGTCATGGGGGATCTAAATATGCCGGGGGCAGACTGGGACACCATGATATCAGCAGTGGCCAGGGAGCAGAGGCTGATGGATGTGTTTCAGGATGCCTTTCTGGTCCAACAGGTGGGGAAGCCTACTGGGAGTGGGGAGGATACTGGACGCTGTCCTTGCAGACAGCGACTGGATAAGGGATCTGGAGGTGTGCAGCCCGCTAGCAGGAGGAGACCATGACACAGTCTGGTTTATGCTGTGCCTGGGGGGAAAGAAAACCGCTCAAACACAGTGGTAATGGATTTCAGAGGAGCGGATTTCGTGGCCATGGGCAGGATACTGAGGGGGAGCTTGAGCCAGATCAGGCCAGACATGGATGTAGATAGATTGTGGGAGGCCATTAAAAAGGGGATACAGGAGGCTACTAGCTTGTGTGCAAGGGTAAGGAGCAAAAATGGCAGGGCCAGCAAGCCATGCGGGTGGACCAGGGAGGTGCAAGAGGCGGTAAGAGGTAAGAAGGCTGCTCAAGCACGCTTTTTAAGCTGCTCATGGGGAATGGGAGAGACGGCAATATAAGCGGTGCTAGAAGGTCACAAGGGTGGTGAGGGGATCGAAGGCAAGGATGGAGTACAACCTGGCTAAGGATATAGGTGGGGGGGGGGGAAGGGTTTTTGTAGATGCATAGGGGAAAAGAGGAATGGGAGAGCACAGATCTCCAGGATTAGGACTGGGGGTGGATGGGCTCAGCAAGAGGGGGAGCAGGCAGAGATACTGAACAAGTATTTTGCCTCGGTTTTTAGGGAGGGAGACATGGACTGCATTCAATCAGGAAACAGGGGGGGCAGCTGAGAGAATAGGGCATAGGGAGATGAGAGGATCGAAAGAGGCCAAGGCACCAGGTGGGCCAGGCCCAGAGGAGGATGGGGCTTTTACTGAGGAGAGGGCTAGGGAGGGGGAAATCACAGAGGGCAGTGTGAGGGAGGCCTTACGGGCGCTGAAAACTGACAAGGCACCAGGACCAGATGGGATGCATCCAAGGGTACTGAAGGAGCTGGCAGACAAACTAGCAGCTCCACTAGCTGAGCTGTTCAACGCTTCTCTCCAGACAGGAAGGGTGCCCCAGGATTGGAGGGTGGCTCACGTGGTGTCCATCCACAAAGGGGGGCCTAGGGAGGAGATGGGAAATGACAGGCCTGTCAGCTTAACGTCAGTGGTAGGCAAACTAATGGAGGGTTTCATCAAAGGGATGCTTGAGAGGCAACTGGACAGGCTGGGACACATGGATGACAGGCAGTATGGTTTAGTCCCAGGGAGATTGTGCCAGACCAACCTCACAGATTTCTATGACTGGGTGACAGGGACCCTGGACAGACAGACAGAGTCCAGTGGACGTCTTATATCTGGATTTTAGTAAGGCATTCAACTCGGTACCCCACTGCGGGTTGTTGACAAAGTTGGGGGAGATGGGGGTGGTAAGACAGTTGCTTAGATGGGTGGGAAACTGGCTTACAGATAGAACACAGAGGGTGGTGCTAAGAGGGACTGTCTCGTCCCCTAGGAAGGTCGTCAGTGGGATGCCCCAGGGGTTGGTACTGGTGCCACTCCTGTTCAACGTCTATGTCTCCAATATAGGGACAGGAGTTTGGAGTAGGACGAGCCTCTTCGCGGACGACTCTAAGCTGGGAGCATTGGCCGACGGGGAGGAAGCAAGGGTGGCAGTCCAGAGGGATCTGGACACCCTGGAGGGCTGGGCAAGGAGGTGGGGGCTGAGGTTTAACCCGGAGAAGTGTGGGGTGTTGCATCTGGGGGTCAGAAACCCAGGGCATGTTTATACACTGGGAGGGGTTCCACTGCAAGCAACTTCAAGTGAAAGGGATCTCAGGGTGGTGGTAGACACCAAAATGAACAGTGAGAACTGCAGAAGAACAGCAGCAAAAGCAAACAAGTTACTGGGCTGCATTGCCCGGGGAATAATGTCCAGGAGGAGTGAAGTGATACTACCTCTGTACAATGCCTTGGTTAGGCTGCACCTTGAGTACTGTATGCAGTTCTGGAGGCTGCACCTTAAGGACATAGTACTATTGGAGAGGGTCCAGAAGAGGGCAACAAGGATGATCCGGGGCATGGGGGGATAGGACCTATGAGGACAGGCTGCAAGCCCTTGGGTTGTACTCACTGGAGGATTGGACAGATGGGGGGACATGATTGAGGTTTTCAAGTATGTGAAAAGGATTAACAGGGGTGGAGCCAAAGAAATGTTCAGGCTAAAGCAAAGGGGCAAAACCAGAGGGCATAAGTGGAAACCGGACGGAAGAACCTATAGGGGAGAATGTAGAAGGCATTACTTCACAGAGAGAGTGGTAGAGCCATGGAATGCATTGCCCGGGAGCCTAGTCGAGCAAGACACTGTGGAGGGCTTCAAGAGGGGGTGGGACAGATGCATGGGGGTATTGAAGCCAAGAGTGACCCTCACGGGGACAAGGGTTGGGGGGAGCGCCCGCTAAGGGCTGGATACCGAGCAGACACGAAAGACTGACAGATCTATTCTGCTGGCTTCTAGTATGTTAGTATGCCTCCGCTGCATTCTCAGAGCCAGCTGTCAACAGAAGCCATTCCCGTGGACCAGAAGGGCAGAGGATTAAGTGGAATACTCTCTCCTCATTCAGATCTGCGGTGGTTAGTGTGACAGCTTGAGTTAGCAAGCAGTTCCAAAGAGAAGCCAATCAGAAAAAGTGGCTCCAAAGGGGAGCCCATCAGAGAATGTGGCTCCAAAGTGGAGCCAATCAGAGGATAGATCGCATCCAGAAAAGCAAGCCGAGCCAATACAGTGCTAGATTATAGTGGAAGTAGTGGTGGAAGGGCTTTAAAACCTCCGAGAGGAGACTTGCGCCCTCTGCTGCATTCTCAGACCCAGCCGTCAACAGAAGCTGTTCCAGCTATTCTCGCGGACCAGAAGGGGCACAGGATTTAGTGGAAGACCCTCTCCCCCACTCAGATCCGCAGCGGCCAGCGTGGGAGTTTGAGTTAGCAAGCAGCTCCATGGGGGAGCCAATCAGAGAAAGTGGCTCCAAAGGAGAGTCAATCAGAGGAGAGACTGCGCCCAGCAGAGCAAGCCGGGCCAATCCAGGGCTCGGCTATTGTGGAAGCAGTGGCGGCAGGGCTTTAAAATCTCCAAGAGGAGACTCATGCCTTCTGCTGCATTCTCAGGGTCAGCCATCAACAGAAGCTGTTCCAGCCATTCCCACAAACCAGAAGGGGCAGAGGATTTAGTGGAAGACCCTCTCCCCTACTCAGATCTGTGGCAGCCAGCATGGGAGCTGGAGTTATTAGCAAGCCACTCCAAAGGGGAACCAATCAAAAAAAAAAAATTAATTCCAAAGGGGAGCCAATCAGAGGACAGACTGCACCCAGTAGAGCAATACAGGCCAATCCTGGGCTCGGCTATTTGCTTCCTGTCCCTGTTAAATGGGTAGACCACCAAGCACCCCCCCCCCCAACGCTAAGGACCTACATAACAAAGACTGCGGAGTCTGCCCACCGGAGTCAGCTCAACAAGACAGCCAGCAGCCGGACACGCTTCTCCTCAGCTGGTAGGTAGGAGAGCGGTAAAGGGGTAGGCTAGGTGACAAGACTCAATAGAGGGAAACAGGGTACCAGAAAGTCTACCTGAGAACCGAAGTAAGATTCCTGCTAAGCTCTAGTCACAGCTCACATATCGCAAGGAAGAAAGAAAAGAAAAATTTAGTAAATAGGTGTATCACCCTATCTAGGGAAAGGGTAAAGTAAGGGTTTAGAGTAGGCAAAAAAGGTGGGAACAGGTATAACACACTATCTACAGTAAGGGTAAAAAAAGGGTTAAGGTAAGCAAAAAGGTGGGAATAGGCGAAACACCCTATCTAGGGTAAGGTTAAAAAAGGTTAATTTAAGCAAAAAGGTGGGAATAGATGAAACAACTCATCTAGGGTGGGGTACAAAAAAAGGGACTAGAGTAAGCAAAACAAAAACAGGCAAGGTAAACAATAGCCATACTGGGATTGCGTAGTACAGTGGCTGTGGGGTGGCAGTCTTCAGGGAGATTTTCTGGAGACTGCAGTGCTTCCTCATCTGTGTGCACTTCTCTGAGCCGAGGGTGGAGGCTGCTCATCTCCAGGCCGAGTTGGATAGTATTCAGGAAGCCTCCTCCGCCACTCAGGGACCACCAAGTCTGCCACCGCTGCCCTAGAGATTGCCAGAGAGGAGGGGAAGCTGGACTACACTGGACTTGGAAAGGGTGAGGGGTCAGAGGCACATCCCCCAGATGGTACCACTACACAACTCACACACCGCTCTGGCAGGGTGGGAATGTCCCATGGAGGCACGCGCAGTAATGGACAGGGAGGATGTGGGGGGTCTTCCTTATGAGAGGCCCTAAAGAGGGTCTCAGAAGACCCCAGAGGAGGAGGAAGCAACTCCTGGTGGCGGACTCAATTGTTAGAGGGATAGATTTGGGGACAGGGAGGGGGAAGAGAGGTTAGGTGCCTACCTGGCACCACAGCTCAGATGGATGGGAAGCAAACCCTGGGATTGCTAGGGCAACAGGATGGAAGGGAGAGCTGGATGTCATGGTCCATCTAGGAACCAATGACCTGACTAGGGAATAGGTTAGGGGAGTGTAGGAGGAGTTCAGGGGATTGGGGAGGGGTCTTAGGGAAGTAGCACGCTCAGTGGCCTTTCTGAGGTGTTGCTTGTCTATGACGGGGGGATAGGGCACTCTATACCAAGAGATTCAACCAATGATTGAAGGATTGGTGCAGAGAAGAGGGTTTCGACTACACTGGGGATTGGGGTCCTACCTGGAGGGATAATGGCCTATACAGGGGAGATGGTCTGCATCCATCCAGAAGGAGAACCACAGTCTGCAGTGGATGGTTTAAATGCTACATTGGCAGCATTTAAACTAGCTGAGGGGAGTGATGGAAGGAAGCAGGGAGACAAACTGTCCAGCCACACAAGCTGAAGTAGTCAATAGGGAAAAACCTAAGGAAGGGAAGTCCCCAAGGGTTTCTCAGAGCAGGAAAAGCAGAATGGTAGAAATGAGGAGGGCTGGGCATGAAGGCAGAGAGGATAAGGAGAGTAGGCAAAAGGGGAAAGGAGGGACTGACCAGAAGGGTGCTAGAAGAATTTGGAAGGCCATGTACACAAATGCTTGAAGTCTGGGAAATAAAATCCCGGATATTATGGCAGAGGCTGACCTGGTCATTGTCGCCATCACCAAGTCATGGTGGAAACCATCCAAAAGATGGCAACCAGAGGAGAGGTGCTTCTTTTTTTTTTTTCTGGCAGGACCCTTCTGTCGGGAATCAGCCCTGGTCACAGCCCCCGAGACTCCCACCTACTGCCAACTGCCGTTGCTTCTCCCGGTCACCCCTGACTTACCCCCCCGGAGGGTGGGGCCTTGGCACCGGTCCCCGGTATCCCGGTGTCACAGGCTAGTATCTGGTTGGGAGAGCTTCTGGTGGCAGAGGCTAACTGAAGTCCTGGGGAGGGTTTCACAGAGACAGGGGTCCCGCCATGTTTTTCCTTCCCCTTATAGGCTGGGAAGGAGACGTGCAATGATGTCCAGTGTGTGCCCCGCCCCAGAGAGCGTTGATTTCACGTCGCTTGTAGGGCGGCAATCCGACCTCCGCCAGGTGTCACTTCTGTGCAATCGCGGATCCCCCCCTTCTCCCCGGAGACGAAGAGCAGTCATAAGGACGCTCAATCCTTCTCCCTCGGCCGGCCCTCCGACAACCCTAGTTCATTCCTGAACCCAGGTCGCCGGCGTCGCAAGCGGAAATCCCACGGGAGAGGTGCTTCTGAGAGGGGACTTCAATCTGCCAGATGTGGACTGGAGCATCCCAGCTGCAGCTTCAGCTAGGAGCAGGGACATCCTGGGCTCACTGCAGGGGGAACACCTCAGGCAACAAGTACAGGAGCCCACTTGTGAGGGAGCAGTGTTCGACCTGATACTCACCAATTGGGACAGCACTGCAGATGTTGCGGTGGGTGACAACCTAGGGACCAGTGATCACTGCACGGTGTGGTTTAGTATAACTACCGAGCCAGAATAGAACCACACTAAGGCATGTGTCCTGGACTTCAGGAGGGCTGACTTTACATAGATGGGGGAATGTTGAAGATGAGCAGATAAAAAAAAAAGGATGGACAGCATTGCATGTGGGAGTGAGTGGATTAGGTATGTGAACAGAGATGGGTAGGGTAGTCCAGGAGTAGTACCTTTAAGGAGTAAGAGGAGAATGCATATCAGATATGGGGTGGAAGGTTGAATCAAACTAAGGAAAGTCTAATAGAGAAAGCAGACAGATCAGCTGAGGTTTTAGCCTGGGGAATGGAAAAGTAGAGAGGATCAGCAGAGTGAAGGGAGTAGGAGGTGGGCTGAGCACAAGGCAAAAGTAGGGCACAGAGTAACGGAATGCGACGGTGCATATACAGTACCTTGTAATAGACACATATTAATTATGTTGACAACTGCAACATTTGCTCAGCCACATTAGAACTTTACTTGCAAGTTACACAATCCTTAACTCTGAAATGAGAGGTTAAACCAAGGTTCCCTGGGCCCCTTCCTGGAGTTGGTCCAAGTGGAACTTAAAGATCCTACAGCACTATTTACAAGAAGTGAATACCCCAGTTGACTGATCTGTATCCTTTCTCTCTGTCTCTATTATTCTTTATTCTCCTCCACTGATTTAAAGCTTCTGTGCCAGCAAGCTCCAAGCTCCAACACCCACACATAGTAACATAGCAATGGAAGGTCGGAAGGGACTCGGAGAGTCAAGATCCATCCTGCAGAGGGCCACCGTTTTTCTCTGATGTTCTGTCCCTCCCACTGAAAGTGCCCACATGCTGTAGGTGTGCGCAGAGCAAGCCACGCATCCCACCCCGCCAAGGTGGTGCTAGCATGTGTGCTATGGACAGCCTCCCACCCCAGAGAAAATGAGCATCTGTTGGGCCACTCGAGCCTCCTCTCCATGCTGGTCCCTCTTACAGCCCAGGACTCTTTCCTGAGCTCAGGTCACCAGCATTGCAAACAGCACTGCCGCAGCACCACTGGAATGGCCCATGAGGAAGAGCTTCCTAATGTTAACCCTTAATTTACCAACTCTAAACTTATGGCTAGAGGACACCAGACCTAAATTTTCTGTCTACTTGATCTAATAGGTACCCTTGAATATGCAGAAGACTGAGGTCATGCTCCCTGTCAGCCTCGTTTTCTCCAAAGTTTTGGGCCACCAGCCTCTCATAGCTTTTGTCTTATATATATCTGACCCTTTTAGTAACTCTGTATTGTGCTCTTTTGACTGCCTCAATGTCTATTGTATCGACTTCCCTGACCTGCGGTGTTGAAGAACCTGTAGCTTGCCCCCCCCCCCCAAACTGGGCCCTTCACGGTAGGAGAACTCACCCAGAAGCTCACATTTAGAGCATGGCAGTAGTATGGGGCATGGGGCCTGATAGTGCTAGCTGTCCTACGTAGCCATCACTTCTCCACCTTTTCCAGTTCCTACCCGCACAGACGTCAGTGACTTGATATCCCAAGTGTCCGCATGCAACGGAAAGCCAACATGGAGCCTTGCTGATGTTGCCTCACCCTCAGGCCCCTGGGGCTGTCACTGCTCACACCTGGTCCCCCACGGGACAGTCCAGTATTGAGGTGACTCACCAATCCCCCCCTCTTCTTCCCAGGAGGGCAGTTCCATTCTTGTCCTGGTTGCCCAGTGTGAGCCTATGCCTAGATAAACGGGGTGAAAGCAGCTATCCAGTTGATACACTAGTGGGTTGCCTCGATATTCTTTCTTTCAGTGAAAATAGTTGCTTGGAAGTGTCAAGGACAGATAACAGAATTAGAAATGCTTGTTTAAAGGAGTGACACACCACTGGACCCTTTCCTCCTCTGATCAAGAGTCTCAAGCAAAACTCAGGGCCTTGGGACTTTCCTTATGGGGTTAGCAGAAGCTCTGTACTCTTACAGTTTTTTTAAGGGGTGGGGAAGGTACTTAAGGTTGCTCTTCTCTTTCCATGGCCAACGGTGGTTAGAGTACTAACTTGGGAACTGGAAGATCACAGGTTCAAACTCCACCAAAGCCAAACAATCACTGTGTGCCCCTAAGCAAGTCACTTAACCTCTTGGTTCTCCAGTCCTCCCCAGCTGCAGAATTGGGTAAAAAGCTTGATCCCTTAGTGGAAATGAGATGCTGCATCTCAACTGGGTTATCCTGGGTAAACAGTATAATAAAATGAAATTAAAAAAAATGAATGGTACATGTGCCTGCTCTCAGTAATTTTATTGCTTATATGTTACCAAATCCTCCCAGCTGAGCATGTGCACTGCGCTGCCACAGAAGGTAGAAAAGACTTTTCCTTTTTTTAAAGGGGGAACAGTCAGCATAAAGGGTCCCACACTCATGTCTGGGGCTGGTCCCAGTGTGCACTTTGTATGCAAAAACATTTTGGTTTACTTATTGTTTCCTGCAATAGCAAATTATATCAGACTAATTCTGTTTACTTCTAGGCTGACATCTTCTGTTACTGCAAAGCCCAGAATCCCCTGCAGCTGACAACAGAGCAGTCACTCAGTCAAAAGTGGGCACTCACCAACCACTTCAGGAATCACACAGGACCCAATAATTTGAAAAAATGGTATTTTATTCCAAGATACACATGGTCTGTACACTTGACGCGTTTCGGACAATGGTCCTGAAGTAGTTGGTGCGTGCCCACCTTTGACTGAGTGACTTTCATTATTTGACTAGATAGAGCACCACCTTTCCTTGTGCAGCCTTCCTGTGTTTGAACTGACATCAGAGCAGTAGGCAGCCGCGGGAGATTCAACAGCCTGCAGTGCATGTTAGAGTTTTTATGGTCTCCCATCAGATGTTTTCCAGTTCTACTTTTCTCCAAGGCCTAAACACATTCCTCTGTGACTGTACTTAGCCCAGGGAGGACAGCGGGACCAGCAAACAAAAAATCAGAGCTTATATAAACTCTAGAATTTTTATTTGTATTATATTTCACGATTAAACTGACATATTGATTATTAAAGTTTTTAAAAGTCCCTTGTTTCTGGCCACACCCGCTATGAATGAGTTAACACATTCTGATGTGGTGCTGTGCTGTTCTACCACCAGAAATGTGTACTAACCCCCTGCTAATACATCTACAGTATTACCCTACTATGCAAAGTCAAAAAAGCAGCTTTGAGGGAAAGGATTTTTTTTTTAAATTGCTAGTGGTTGCCATCTTTAATGACTTGGATCATTAATTTTAAAATTAGTAATACAAGTTGTTTTAAAAACTGAGTAAAATAAAAATATACAGATGGTGAATTCAATTATACATACACACAATAGCATTTTTACTGACAAATACTGCTCCTTCAAATTTTTTAATTTAGAACTGTGAGTTTCAGCTGAGTTTAACATTCCAGTCATGCCTTCCCTATTTCATGTTTTTTTGAGGCAGGCTATACCAAATGAATCAGCTGTTCCACAAACATTTTTTAAATCATGTTGCATTACTGCTATCTGAGGTGGACCTTTAGTTTAGATTGAAAATGCTTTATTTTTCAGGCAAAAAAAAAAAAAAAAAAACCAGCAACACCCCTCATGAGAAAAATGGAGAATTCCAACAGCATTTAGAACACTGTACTGCTTGCGTGACAGACACTATTAGCAAAACAAGAAGTAATAGAATGTTTATACGTAGGGAATCCTTTGAAGCTAAAAAAAGATTCAGTGATTTATGGTTTCAACAGACAAGGGCAAAGCTTTGCAGGGGTTACAGCAGGCCAGTGCCTGATGCAAATATTTGTTTTACTTTTGCAAACTGGACTGCAGGGGATTTTGTAACTGAGACTAGTCTGCACAGAACAGTTGCAGCACAGATGGCCGACTCCTTTATGACACACAACGTAGGATGGAGGCCGTGAGATTGAGGACAGGCAGATTGTTATGGGGGAGGCTGAGGTCACATATATATTGAGATGTAAGCAAAAAAAAAAAGGTTGTCACAACTGGACTGAGCAATTTTATGAAGGAACAGCAGTCTGAGCTAATACTGAAGGCATTTAAGAGTGGCTAATAATAGCTGACCCAGTGGTGCAGAGAGGTGAAGTGTAAAGCACCTTACCTTATGCCATGCTGGCGACCCGAGTTCAATAACAAGTTTGGGTTGCCAGGAGCTTGCAGGGGAGTGAGGGAAGGAGACGGAGTGAGCAGTCAATAGGTAGCTCCCTTCTCCCAGGTAGGGATGGTCCGCTTTCCTGGCTCTTGGCTGCCACTAGGTGGACGCCTCATGGCAGTGTCAACACTACAGGAGACAGGCCAGAAGTATGTCTGCCTGGGTGAAAGGAGGACGTGGTTCCAGAGTGTATGTACCCCTCCATGCGCAAGTGCTTCTGTGCTGCACCACGGCTCTGGACCAGTGGGAGAAAACTAAGGTGGAAAACAGACGGGGATCGAGCTACATGAAATCATACCAAAGGTGCCATTGCTCGCCCTGCTACTCTGATGGGTATAGGCCAGACATCTCAATCAGAGACACCAAGGGAAGGACCGCCCTCCCCTTCAGCCCTGCCACGAGGGGAATCCATGGGGAAAATACCTTCTATCCAGAAGGAGAGAAGCAGCTGGCCTGCCGATGGAACCCAGGACAGGGCTGAATAGCCGCACACTCAGCTCAGGAGGAAAAAAAGCTTTATATATTAACAAAAAAAGACTGACTCATAACAAGGAAGAAGAAGAATGGGTTTTCTACAAAAAGAGACCTCCCCCAAAGAACCTGGCAAGTTCAAAGAGTTTGAAATGAAAAATGAACCTCCCTTAAAAAAACAGACTGAATGTAGGTTACCAGATAACCCAGTGGAAACGCACTGCACTTCTGCACTGGCGACCTGGGTGTAGGGGTGGAATTGAGAGTGCTGGAGTTGGGTGGATGGATTAGGTAAAGTGCTGCCAGTGAGAGTGCATCCCAGCTTGGGAGAGGGGAATGCTGTCAAACCCTGCCGCAGCAGAAACCTCTTGCGGCAGGTGAGGGAGTCAGCTCACCTGTGGGGAGGGGGGGGGTGAGGTATGTGTCAAGATGCTGCTGCTGGCCAGGTTGCTACAGGCATAGCAAAGTGCTAGGAGGGAGGGAGCTTCAGGGTGGGACAACCTTTCCTCATCCCCCACCCAACTGGGGACACTAGGTGTCAGAACGGCTCAGATGGTAGTACATACTCCTGAGATGGATGGTTGTGGAATCCAGTCCCACACTGGGATTGGGCTCATACTGTAAGCACTGGCACCTGACTGCGGCACTAGGGAGATGCTGTAATGCTGGGGTGTGCCATCCTTTGGATGAGACATTAAACCAAGTTCCCTTCTGCCCATCTCTGGTGCCGTCCTGGTGGGTGCCCAGGTGAAAGTAAAAGAACCCAAGGCAATTTCTGCAAGAGCAGGAAATTTTCTACAGTGTTCCAGCCAACATTCCCCTTCCCACAAAACCTGTTCATGCAATTGTCCAAGGATGTGTGACGGTGTTGATCTGCTAAATGGTTGTCACCACACGTTCAGTCGCCTCCCTACCAGTCTCTTATTGCCAATAAAGCACTCTGGGATAAAACACACTTGAAAAGTGCTATACAAATGCTAATTCCTCTTCAACAGCTGTTTTAAAGAGGGTCTACAATCACCAGAAAAAATAAAAATGCCAGCTGCCATCAGCCTGCTGGCGCTGTGGATTGTTTCAGCTGACGCCTGCGACCCGGTTCAGGAGCAGACCCGGTCGCCGGAGGGCTGGTCGGGAGGAAGGCTGGAGCATCCAACCACAGCTTGCCTTCTCTGGGGGAGGGTAGGGATACAGCCTGGTGTGTGCTGACCCCTGGCGGAGGCCGGGGGCTTAGCAGCAGGTCGGCACCTGGTTCTATGTCAATATCACGAAAATAAAATAGCGATTTTATTAATAGCGCTGATACATCAATGAAAATTAAAATAGTGATTGAAAGGTAAGCAAAAGTCAAAACAGCTTTGCAACATTTAGAGCGCCTTTCTCTCACTCACGGTATTTTACCTGGCCTTTACTTTCTGTTTCTCCTTAGCAACTGCCTGTTGCCTGGTAACCAATCCATAGTCACCCATAGTCCTTTGGCATTCTATAAGTTGCGATACAGTCATGGGCCACATACCTTGCGATGTAGGTTCTGGATTACACCCTTGCTGATTGGTGTTCTGCAGTGCAATGTCCCTACATTTCGTGACCAGACAAAAGGGTAAGCCTCTTGTTTTGTTTGAGGGCTACTTATACCACAAGGACAAGGAAACAGCAGCTAAAGTTTACTGGAGGTATGAAGATGCTCATAAGTTTAAATGTCTTGCAAGGCTACACACAGTTGCAGACACAGTTGCTGCAAAGCTTAAAATTCATAACCATGTCCCTGATTCTGGTGACGCTGGAGCCCGAAAAGTCATGGCCGAAATTCGCGACCATGCACGACGTACAGTCGAAAGTACGTCGCAGGTACTAGTGACATCTACTGCCTCTGTACCTGAGTCAGTGAGTGTCCGTTTTCCTGAAATAAGTTTGATTAAGCACACCATTCAGTGAATTAGACAGCATGACCGTGGAGGCCCTGTAACCCGAGCATGTGTAGAGGCACTGACAATACCGAATGAGTTTGCAGTACTGGGATCGGGGGAAAGCTTTCTTCTTTTTGACAGTTTGCTAGAAAGGGACAGAATTCTAGTTTTTGGCACTGAGGCAAACGTGAGAATGTTGAAGGACACTCCAGATTGGATGCTAGATGGTACTTTTAAATCGTGTCCTACATTATTTAGTCAGTTGTACAGCATCCATGCTATGCGTTCTGGCCAAGTGTTACCAGCACTTTATATCCTGGTGTGCTCAAGAACAGCAACCTCGTATGAGCGTGTTTGAAAAAATTAAGGCACTATTTGGTGATGGCAGCCCAACAACAGCAATTATGGACTTTGAAAGAGCAGCATGGAAGGGGTTAACAACTGTTTTCACAAGCACACAAGTCAGGGGTTGCTTTTTGCACTTTGCCCAAGCCGTATGGCGAAAAATACAGACCTGCCATGAAGTGGAAAAGATACTGTAGCGACCCCGACTTTGCGCTACATTTGCGAATGCTGCTGTCACTGACTTTTGTTCCACCAGATGATGTAGTCAGTGCATTTGAGGAGCTCAGGGAAATTGAGTTCTTCACCACAAACGAGGAGTTATTGAAACCAGTCCTCGATTATTCTGAAGACACTTGGTTGGGAAGGTCAAAAAGATGATCCAGAAGAAGGCATGCAATTGTCCCAGTGGTTAACTGGAACTGTTGAGGCTACATGATTGAGGCTGTTTTAAACAAACAATGCTGTCAAGGGATGGCATAGAGGATTTCACTCATGCCTGGGATCTTGTCATCCTAGCATCTGGAAACTTACTGAATGTCTAGTGGAAGAACAGCGGCTGACAGAAATGAAGCTGGAGCAGCTTATCTCGGGTGCAACCTCTGGAGGAACTAAAAGAAAATATCGAGACCAGAATGAAAGAATTGAGAAACTTGTGCGACAATATGGTGAAAGGACAACGTACAAGTACTTGAGAGGACTCGCATATAACTTCCAGTTTCAAGTTTAGAATCATTGGATGACAAAATGTAGACTGGAGAATCAGCGTGTGAAGAAATAAAGGATCAAGGCTTCAATAAAGGATTACTGGCAACAGCCATTTTTTTTTTTTTTTTTTTAAAGGAGAATTTAGCGATTTTGACGCCCCATCTCAATGCTGCTTAAAGTCCTTAATTGCTGTTGCTATCTACATTAGAAATCAGTCAGTACAGCAAATCTAATCGCTGCTATTTTGACACGGTAAACTCGCCATTAATGGCACACGCTATTAATTACCACTTGCTATTGTATGAGTAGCGATTCTTTATTCGCTATTCTTTCTTCACTATTTTTTACTCGCTATTTTAACAGGATACCTCGGCATCTCTTTGGTTGACTGGCCATAGGCGAAGGTCTGGGGATCAGCAAGCTCTAAAGCTGTTGTAGTGGGGAGGATGTTGCGGACGTCGGCGCTTGCGTCTTGACGTCAGAGCACTCGTGACTCCCACAAGGAATATCGGAAAATGCCCTATAGCTCCGGGTAGATAGAGCACCGGAGCTAGCCCTCATATGCCTCCACCTGCATGGCCATCTGAGGACCAACGAAACCAGAAGTGTTCGGGGTGTACGGGCCCCACCTCATGCCTGCCTGGGGGGTAAATCGCGGATTCATGGGGACCGGAAGATATACCAGGTAAGGTGGAGAGCAGGGGTAGACTCTAGGTGCCCCAAAGAAGCGGAGTTGGAGGGGAGGAAAGGGGAAAAATGCCAGCTGCCATCAGCAGAACTCATTCACACAATCTGAAACACAAAATGCAAAGCCCTATTCATTTCTTTATTTCTAAGGATATAAGGACAAGAGCCATGCAATGGATGTAGTGTATCTGGACATCCGCAAGACCTCGGACATGGTACTACACAGAAAACTCCAGGAAGTCTATAGGATGTGGACAGCATGTTGGCTGAGGTATAGACAGCAGATCATGGTGGTGGTAACTCGCCACTCAGAGTTGGGGTACATAACGAGTGCAGCTCCACTGTGTCCATTCTGGGGCTTCTTCTCTTTAACATACTGTAGCGGTACTAGGATGGTGGTTAGAGTGTAATAAGTGGACCAGGGAGAAAAAATACAGAGGTCACAGGCCAAGGTGTTTAACACCCTGGTCCAGTTACTGAGTAAAACCCAAGGCACTATACTATTACAGCTATTACTGCATACTGAAAACAAAAGTTTTAAAATAGAGCACCAAAATCTCTCTCTCACTAGTGCTACAGTGCATCTTTGAGAAAAAAAATGCAGCTGTTCGGCCATTTAACGCAGCTATTTGGCCATTTCTTACAGATGTGCTGCAGTGCTAGTCTTAGCCAATCAGAACACAGGGACTGGCATACAGTCACATTAATGAATCTGTCTGGTTATTGCACAATAACAGGACAGTAACTATGTTTTTACTGGCTGAGAGGGATCCTTTTGCTCACCAAGTCCATATTTTCTGTAAACAAAAGTCAAACACCACACACAACCATCACAGGATTCTAAAATCCGATTTTCATATAAAAAATATTGCAAATGTAAAACTTTCATGTGGAAGTAAACAGAAATCTCTTTACAGGCACTAACATGTGACCTGCCTTGAACAGTAGGAGGGTCTACCAGAGAGATCCAGTCCTAGCCCACAGCTATCTATGCAGTGCTCCCTGTTGCACGTATGGCCCATGTGTAACAAAAGGAAAGGCTTATTGCACCATTTTCCATCTTCCTTCTTCCCCCACGGCACCTGGAACTGGGAATAACTCACATTCTCATGAGGGAATGGGTACAAGAACACCAGAAATAAGGAATCCCTCTTTCTGAAAGTCTGGAACGTGGTTTGCCTCCGCAGCAGGGGAACAATAACAAACTACAGTCATCACTCGGAGTACATGGATGATCTCTCTTGGTTGCCAGCAGCCAATCTTCCCCATCTCAGCTTTAGGTGCAATGATTAGGGTGTGGTTTCCTCACTATTATCCCATCCAGACAGGACACAGTGATGTAGTGCTTCTGCAGTCCCTCCAGGTCAGTAGATGATGTAACGCCTCCTTATACTGTCTCGCATTTCTTTATCACACTTGGCCTGCTTGTGTATCTCCTCCTTGTACTGTTTGTACACGCCTTTCCCCTCCTGTTAGGAAATGCCTGGCCTCCTGTAGGAGACCCCAGTCTTTGCCCCTCCACTTCCTCCAGAACCAGTCAGGCAAGTATGGGAAGCAGCACAGTGTCCGGCTAAAAGAGTGAATGAAAAACAGCAAATGAATAATAGCACATGAAAACAGCAAATGAATAATAGAACATGAAAACAGCAAATGCACTATTAGCTACATGGTCTTAATAGTGAGTGCTTATTTCAGCAATGTAGGCAGCGTTGTAGGCAGTAGTGTGGCTGAATGATGTAGGCAGTAATGGGTGTACTGGGATCCGTGCTGGCTACATAGAAGAGTCACCGCCTGTGTGCTCCCTTTGCTATGTCCAGCAGGCCTGGGTTCAATGCTTACGTTCCTTCTTTGTTTTTGTTTTTAATTTTCCTCCTGCCTTCACGCCCCCGGGTTGTCATATGAAATCTCTCCCTCCTGACTGTGTCCCCATCCCGAGTTGTGTCCCAGGTGAGAATAATCTGAATAGTTAATCTGCCTCTTCCCACTTCGTTCTACTCCCCGAGTGATAATATTTAATCTGCCCTTCCAACTTTGTCCCACTTCCCCAGTTGCATCCCCTCCGGAGACATCGGGTCTCCTTCTTGACCCTCCCCGTGCCATTCCGCTCCTTGCAGTAGCTGTGTTTTGAGGCAGGATTTTTTTTTCTTTCTCCTTGAGATTTGCAGTTTCCACTTGTTACTCCTCGTTATTTTTTTTTGGAGCTCTTGTTCATGTGCCGTTATTGCCGTCCCAATTTTTTTCTCATTTTTCTGATAAAGTACCAGCAGCACCCATACTCCGTCTCTCCTTTTAATCACTCAAACAGATTTGCATAACTTGTGCAGTTTACATCTGTCCCCTACTCCAGGGCAGCCAGTTTTGTCACACCTCGGCTATGTTTTTCAGCATGAACACTGTTTCACTAGATGGGCAGGGTACAGCGATGACCAACTCCCCCTACAGGTATCAACAGCAGCAACTGGAGCAGAGTCTGAAGGTTCATACATATCTATCACTTCCTCCTCTACCACCACGTCAGGTGCATCTGCTTTTTCTGCTTCAGTCTCTAGATCACATCCAGCTTTGATGGTCTCAGTAGTTCATCTGGTTCTGTCAAGATTGATGGTTCCATCTTCTGTAGGGAGGGCATAACAGGGGACTAAGGGGTGGCCATGGAAAGAACCATGCTGCAGGCTGGTCACTCCACTGCTGAGATCAGTCCTACTGATCTCACATTTGTCCACATGGGAGTGAGGGAAATCCCCACTCAGCGCCATGAACCCAATGTCTTCTGAGGTCAACCCCTCATCTACCCTGTACCTACTTCCAACTGGCAACAGGCTCAGGCCCCAATCCCTCGGGGTGAGATAAGGGTGCCTGCAGCACTCCCTGAGTTTCTGTCACACTCCCAACACCACCGCTAGTGATCACAGGATCATTGGAATCCCAACCCTGGCTCAAACATGCAATGAGAATTTTCATGTGTGTCTTGGCTCTTTTAAGGTGTGCTCCCCAAGAGTGGCATCGGTGGCAGGAGTCAGCGGTACTGAATTAGGTTATTGCAAAGGAGCACTGTAAGCTGCTGGAGTGCCCTGAGGATCTGGCACTGCAGTTGGCTCAGCTGCAGACTGGCAGGTGGTAGCAATATATGAGGGCAGTAATGGGGCAGTATATATTTGGCACCAGTTCATTCTGATACTGGGGCAAAGATGGAAGACTATCATCCCAAAATGTGTGCCACATCAGTCACAAGGTGGAGGCCATCCTCATCTTTCACAGGGAAGGGGCACACTGAAAGCCCTCTGCCAGGCAGGCTGCTCCAATTGCTGGGCAGCGCTCTCCTAGACGAGTGCACAGGCAGGGGCCTGGTCTGCTGTACTTGTTATTTCCACTTCCTCTTCTTCAGTACTTTCAAAGTTCCAGCTCAGCTCCTCTTGGGTTTCTTGAGGTGCATAGGGGGCAGCATGGGCTCTCAACAGCAGGACCTTCTGGTGGGCGTTTGGGACAATTACCTCTGCCAGCAGGGTGGTGGGTACCATAGTACCACTGAAGGCAGACAAAAAAGGGTACAGGGGGTAAATGCAGGGGCACCTAGGACTTAAGGCGAACACTGCAGAACAATACATTCCACCAAGTAAAGGCTCACTTTAGACTGAGTGGGGAAAACTGCTGGGTTTTCTTATAACCTTTTTTCTCTGTAAGGTTTAACTTTCACACTGCACAGTCCCAATTTTGTTCATCACTTTTGTCTTCTCTGCTTAGTTCTGGCTTGCCTGGCTGGCTAGCTATGCTGGTGACTTTTTCTCTATGCCCTGATCGCCACACCAGTTGACACTCCTGCAGTCCTGAACACAGTTATTGCCTGTAGCTATCTAGCGCAGGTAGTACGTTTCAACAAAGTACATCATTTTTTTTTTTTTTATCTGCTCCACGGTTGCAAAGCACGGTCACACTTCCAGGTTCCACAAGGAAGGCACGGCACTTTGTGCTGGCAGCGAGGACTAACATGCTTTTGCCAGTGGCTGTGACAGGAGAGGAACCAGCTGGATGGTTGCTGCTCCCTCGACGATGCTGGATCCTTGGCAATGGCACTGACTCATTTGATGTCAGCTGTCATCCCATGGCTATCTGAATACACTACTCTTCTCTCTTCATGCAGGCTCACTCTCAGCATGTGGATAGCATGTAGGCCCCTTTCTGTCTCCTTCAGCTCACATATGGGGCACAGTCTCTACTGCTCTTTAGCCACTCACTGGACACCATGTAAATGATGTGGGGCTTAAGACACACCCCCGAGCAGCTTCTCACATGTTAGGTTTCAGCTCTCGAGGCTGGAAAAATAAACTGCGTAAAACTTTTTGATTTTGGCAATAACTCAGCCATTTCTAAACAGACATTCACTAAAGAAATTGTAAACAACTGCATTTAACTAGGGGAGACCCAATTACCACCTCAGTCCCAGTTCCTGCTTTTTGTAGCCAGTCCCCAGAGGTTGGTTACTACAGATCCCACCCAATGCGTTGGGGTACCGGCCAAGATTCTTTTACATGTCTGGCACTGGTGGCTAGCTATGGGTATCTGGTAACAGCTGCTAACTACAAAACAGGGCAACAAAATTAATAAGGCCACTGTGCGCGCAATTCAGAGACAGTCTACACACAAAACATTTATTTGACAATCACATAAACACTCAGTCACTAAGGGAAAACACATTATTCACAAAAAGCACTAAACACATAGGGCTCTCTTTTGAGATCCTTGAACTACTAAGTAATAGTCCAGCACACTGAGCACATACCCCTCCATTAACACTCTATAAAGGCAGTCTTCCTTATCACTTAGACTGCTGGCAACCGAACCAGGAATTGTACTGCAGTTATACTGTAACCAACCCTCTGGTGCTATGGGTCTGTATGGTCGATCATCTCAAGGGAACCCAGCAATAAATGGGTCACTCTCCCCAGGCTCTCAGCAATCTACCCTCAGCTCCAACACACAGTGGGACATACTTTCAAAAGACCTCATGGGGCACAGACATACCTTGGCAGGCCATGCTCGGCACACACGCGTGAACTTCTAGTGGAAAGGACCTCGATGGCCAGAATTGATGGAGGGTTTCTCCTCGACTGCCCCATGACTCTACACATATGGCCCAAGGCTGCTCTCCACAATATCACCTTGAACCCTGGAGTGGACTGTCACAAACCTCAGGTTAATAATCCCTTAAGGGAATACTTCCACAACTACAGTTTTCCGGCAATCCAGACCTTAGGGCCTCTAATTCTCCTTTCTAGTCTCTGTTCCCAGATGTCAAGGTACCGATTTCCACTCTCCCTTCTCTGTTTCACACAGTCTCCCTTCCCTGCTGCTTCTGGCCTAAGCAGCACCCCCACCCCCACCCCCCGGAGCAGAGAAAAGCTGCTGATCTCTCCATTTGCTGCCTCTTCTCCCAGGAACTCAACTGAGGTGAGGCTCAGAACTCAGCTCAGGGGACATACTAAGTTGGTGCCCATGCCCCTTCTTTTTATAAGGGGTGGGGAGGGGAGGGGCAGGCAGCAGTCAAAGGCACTAGCCACTGAGCACATGCACAGGTAATGGGTAATGACTCAGCAGTCCAGCCCTGCTAACAGGAAGGAAGTCTGTAGTGGTTCAGGCTTCAGGGCTTTTGGTGCATTCACTGTTTAGTAACTAGGCTCAAACATGCACATAAGAGCTTGGTCACATACACATGCTGCATCAAGAAAATTTGTTGTACATGAGTATGCTTCATTGGGCTGCTATACAAGATCATAAATCATGGTCTGTGGGGCATTAAAGTAGACTAAGCATGGGAAGGACCATAGAAACTTTTTTTATTGTGCACTTTGGAGAGCTGTTCAAATGGTCCCAGGAGCTGAATAAGCTTTGCAGCACACATCACTTCATATACTGACTGGGCCTGGCATGCCTAGATAATGTGTCACACGATGAATGCTGCATTTGTGCTACAATTCTTTATGCAAACGTTGTCTGAAGCCAGTGTCTTCTACAGTAGAGAATGGCTGAACAGTGTCTTCTACAGTACAGCATGCCTGAACAGTGTCTTCTACAGTAGAGAATGACTGAACAGTGTCTTCCACAGTAGAGAATGACTGAAGAGTGTTCTACAGTAGAGAATGACTGAACAGTGTCTTCTACAGTACAGAATGACTGAACAGTGTCTTCTACAGTACAGACTAGTTGAACAAGTGCCTTCTACAGTAGAGAATGGCTGAACAGTGTCTTCAACAGTAGAGAATGGCTGAACAATGTCTTCTACAGTACAGTATGGCTGAACAGTGTCTTCTGCAGTAGAGAATGGCTGAAGAATGTCTTCTACAGTAGAGAATGGCTAAACAGTGTCTTCTACGGTGGAGAATGATCTGAACAGTGTTTTTACGGTGGAGAATGGTTGAAGAGTGTCTTCTACGGTGGAGAATGGCTGAAGAGTATCTTCTGTGGTGCAGAATGGCTGAACAGTGTCTTTCACAGTGGAGAATAGCTGAACAGTGTTTCTACGGTGGAGAATGGCCTATGGGGCATTCAAGTAGACTAACCATGGGAAGGATCATAGAAATGTTTTTATTGTGTACTTTGAGAGCTGTTCAAATGGTCCCAGGAACTGAATAAGCTTTGCAGCACACACCACTTCATATACTGTCTGGGCCTGGCATGCCTAGACAATGTGTCACATGATGAATGCTGCATTTGTGCTACAGTCCTTTATGTAAGAGTTTTAGAAGTCAGTGTCTTCCATAGTAGAGAATGACTGAAGAGTGTTCTACAGTAGAGAAAGCTGAACAGTGTCTTCAACAGTATAGAGAATGGCTGAACAGTGTCTTCTACAGTACAGAATGCTGAACAGTGTCTTCTACAGTACAGAATGGCTGAACAGTGTCTTCTACAGTACAGAATGGCTAAACAGTGTCTTCTATAGTAGAGAATGGCTGAACAGTGTCTTCTACAATATATAGAATGGCTGAACAGTGTCTTCCACAGTATACAGAATGGCTGAACAGTGACTTCTATAGTAGAGAATGACTGAACAGTGTCTTCTATAGTAGAGAATGACTGAACAGTGTCTTCTACAGTACAGACTAGCTGAACAGTGCCTTCTACAGTAGAGAATGGCTGAACAGAGTCTTCTACAGTAGAAAAGGGGTGAACGGAGTCTTCTACAGTAGAGAATGGCTGATGAGTGTCTTCTACAGTGGAGAATGGCTGATGAGTGTCTTCTACGGTGGAGAATGGCTGAAGAGTGTCTTCTACGGTGGAGAATGGCTGAAGAGTGTCTTCTACGGTGGAGAATGGCTGAAGGGTGTCTTCTACAACAGAGACTGGCTGAAAAGTGTCTTCTACGGTAGAGACTGGCTGAACAGTGTCTTCTACAGTAGAGACTGGCTGAACAGTGTCTTCTACAGTGGAGAATGGCTGATGAGTGTCTTCTACAGTGGAGAATGGCTGATGAGTGTCTTCTATGGTGGAGAATGGCTAAAGAGTGTCTTCTACAGTAAAGAAGGGGTGAGCGGTGTCTTCTACAGTAAAGAATGGCTGAACAGTGTCTTCTACAGTGGAGACTGGCTGAACAGTGTCTTTTACGGTGAGAATGGCTGAAGAGTGTCTTCTACAGTAGAGAATGACTGAAGAGTTCCTTCTACAGTAGAGAATGGCTGAAAAGTGTCTTCTATGGTGAGAATGGCTGAAGAGTGTCTCCTATGGTGAGAATGACTGAAGCGTGTCTTCTACAGTAGAGAATGGCTGAAGATCAAGAGCCATCATTGCTCCACAATGAGATGAGATATGAGTGTCAGTACATTGGTTCTTGTGCTTCTGCTGGTACTATCAGAGGAACCAAGCAGAGCATGATACAGTGATGCGAGTGAAAGGACAATAAATGTAATTGAGTCAATCACAGTAATATAACATAATTGGTTTTAATACAAAGCAGCCCACTTATAGCAGACACACTTAAGCTGGATGTTCACTCTCATCGGATGAAATTCATTTGTCAAAAGCCATTGTCATAGGTGACAATGCAAATCCTACTGCTTATAATAGGTTAAGCGGTCCATCTATAATGAATGACTGAGGTGCTAAACATGTGTTAATCTCCTGCCTGCCTGGCTCTCATTATTACCTTGGCCCTCACTCCTAATAGCCAAATTCAGACTTCTGCCTATCTTTCATCTTCACCTCCTTCCCTCCCTGCTGATAGCCAAAGTTTGTAAAAGAAGACAGATCAGCATTAGCCAAACAGAGAGACCCTGTTAAATCACTGGCATGAGGACTAGGGATGGGTCAAAGCCTTCCCTTGAAAACAGAGTCACTTCAAACATAAGTGGCTCAGTTTTTGTGAGACCTGAACTGAACACAGCCGGCTCAGCTCAGATCTCATAGAAACATAGAAGTTGATGGCAGATAAGGACCGCAAGGCCTATCCAGTCTGCCCATTTCTTTTTCTACCTTATAAATGTGCCATCTGCCTTTGCTCTGTCAATGGCTTATCTATTCATACTCATCTGTATTGCTCCCTTATGCCTATCCCATGCCTGTTTGAAGCCCTGCACTGTATTCATATCCACCACTTCCTGAGGTAGGCCATTCCATGCATCCACCACCCTTTCTGTGAAAAATAACTTCCTCACATTACCCCTTAATTGGCCTCCCTCTAATCTCATGCTGTGTCCTCTTGTCCTGCTATTTTTCTTATATTGAAACATGTTAGACTCTTTCACCTTGTTAATGCCCTTAAGGTGTTTGAATGTTTTGATCATATCACCTCTCTCCCTCCTTTGCTCTAGGGTATACATATTGAGCTCTGTTAATCTGTCCTCATATGTTTTCTGATGCAGTCCCTGCATGCAGTCCTGCACCATTTTGGCTGCCCTTCTCTGGACTGCCTCAATTTGGTTAATTTCCTTGTCAAGGTGTGGCCTCCAGTACTGCATGCAGTACTCCAGATGGGGCCTAACCAGCATCTTGTAAAGAGGGATTATTACCTCCCTCTTCCGACTTGTGATACCCCTACTAATACACCCTAACATCCCCCTAGCCTTACCTACTGCTTTAGTGGTCTGCTTGGATGATTTCAAGTAATCTGTGATAATGATGCCCAAGTCTCTTTCTTCCCTTGTGACTGCCAGCAACTCCCCTCCCAGCCTATAGGTGGTGTCAGGGTTTCTCTTCCCTATGTGCATGATCTTGCACTTCTTTACATTAAACCCCAGTTGCCACTCTTCAGACCATTTTGCTAGTTTATCAGCTCTCTTCTCATTCTGCCCACCTCATCTGGATCATCTACTCTGTTGCAGATCTTGGGGTCATCTGCAAACAGACAAACCTTACCCTCCAGTCCATCTGCAGTGTCACTGATGAAGATATCGAAGAGGACTGGCCGCAGGACTGATTCCTGAGGTACCCCACTTGTGACTTGCATCTCTTCTGACTGTATACCATTTACCACCATTCTCTGTTTTCTGCCTGTCAACCAGTTTGCCACCCAGTTGACCAACTTCTGACCCACCAGAGCCTACCCAGCTTATTAATCAATCTTCTATGTGGAACAGTATCGAAAGCTTTGCTGAAGTCAAGGTAGACAACATCAACTGCTCCCCCTTGGTCCACCACTCTGGTTACCCAGTCAAATAAATCTATGATATTAGTTTGACAGGACCTTCCTTTTGTAAACCCATGCTGTCTTGGATCCAGTGCTCCTATGGATTCCAGGTGTTGCACTATATTTTCCTTAAGGAGTGCCTCCATAATCTTGCCCATTACTGAGGTAAGACTGACTGGTCTGTAGTTCTCTGCCTCCTCCCTGCTACCACTCTTGTGGAGCGGGATCACATGAGTCCTTCTCCAGTCTTCTGGGACCTCTCGCTTTCTATAGCCTCCCTGTCATTTGACAGGCGTATTCCCTGTCATCTGGCAGACTTAGCATGCTAGGAAGAGGTCAGCGGGTGCCCGAGCAGCAGGTGCCTCAGTTATATGCGAGTTTGCTCATGTGCACAAACTCGGTATATAGCTAACAGCATGGCTGCTCAGCGTGCCATTCTAATAAGGAATGCATAGGAGGGAGGGACTGGGTCTCTTGGCAACTGCAGCGGTGCAAAAACATGGCCTCATTTTTTTCTTTTTGGCCACAGGGTTGCCCAAGCCCAGTGGCCACACAGAAGATGACCTCCCTATGCCCCTCGGCCCACTTATCTCATTTTCGGCCACCAGGCTGCCCAAGCCCAGTGGCCACACAAACATAATTCATCTCAACCTTCTTGTCACTGAAATGAGGGACACAGACACTCAGAGTGAGTGACAATGAGAGCACTGACCCTCATAATTAGGAGACATGCCCAAGCATGGAGATACAGGCTCAGAAAACTGGAAACCATTGTGTTTACTTGTACAAGTTTTATTTGATTTAGCATCTTAAAATGCGAATTTCTGTTTTGAAGCCTTAATTTACAGTACAATCTCTGTGTGGGCAGCACCTTTTCCATGAGGGATGAATGAGGGACACAGCAGTTTTGAGGGGTAAATGAGGGATGTCCCTTGCAATCAGGGACAGTTGAGAGGTATGTACACAGATGCCCACCCCTCCAATTTCCTTTTCAGCCACCGAGTTGCCCAAGCTCAGCGGCCACACAGATTACTCCCCTTTTCAGCCACTAGGCTGCCCAAGCCAATGGCCACACAGATGCCTCCCCTCTTTTTGGTCACGGGTTGCCAATAAAACAAACACCCCACCCTCTCAGCACCCATGCCATCCACCCCAGACCCAAGTTAAATCCTATAAAAAAAAAAAATGGTCCAACGCTGTCCTCATTTGCCCTTCACTATCCTGAAAAAAAGCGGTCCATCGGCATCTCCCACCCCCATCCATGCTACCCCACCACCCCCTAGCCCTGCCACCTCACCACCCAGTGACCCACTTACCTCGATAAAGTCCCTCATGGCAATCCTCCCTTATTGCAGCACGTGACTACTGTGAACCATGTCCAGCCCCGAACAGAGAAAAAAAACTAAGTGATTTTTACACTTAGGGTTTTTTTTCCAGTTCATTTTAACTGACACTCATAACTTTGTGATTTTTAAAGATTTTAATCCACATTTTCAACATAGGCTTTTTTGGCCCCACTTCATGAACTAGACAGGTGTCATTTTCAAATCCCACTGGAAGCTGTTTCACCATTGTTCTGCGAAATGATGTTTCCACTGGGATTTGAACAACAACAACATGTCTAGTTCATGAGGTCGGGTCACCAAAAAAACATGTTGAAAACCTGGGGTCAAAACATGTATGTTGGTCAGAAATTAACACTTTAAACAGCAGGATGCAATATACCTTAAGCAGTGGACCCTTTTTTACTATTACTGTCACTTCATTGACATTTTCTGGTGCTTTTCTCTTGATGACCCCCTTTTCCCTTCAATTATACATCCAGGCCGAATCTGGAAAATCTAAATCCAAATCCTTTGCAAATTAAAATCCAAACTCAGCCTGGATTTGACAAATCCAAACCAAATCAAATCCACACCAGCTTGCCCATCCCTAGTGAGGACCCAGAATTAATCTCAATCCCAATCATCTTTAAAATGAGTAAACTGTGTACAAATCAAAGATTAAAAGTTTACCTGCGTTCCTGTTTCCAGATATTGAACCCTGCTTGGCTTGGTGAGCTACGGGTTTGTGGGGTTGTAGGTTATAGGTGGGCAAGCTATGCAGCTCTGAAACTGGAGCACTCCTGTTTCCAGAAATCAAAGTGGTTGCCCCTCCCAGTCTCCAAGGCATTCTCCTGCCCAAATCTCAAAAAAGGGCACTTGATTCCTCTACTAGCCCAGTGCTAGAGGTCCCAAGGGCCGGGACTTGCACAGGAGGGTTCAAGCATGGCTGGCACAGAGAAAGGGGACTGACAGTTCCACTAGGAAGAACTAAGGAAGTAGGGGATTCAGGAGGAGAGGCAGGGGTTGATACCCTTCAGGACATTAGGCCAAGTGGCTGAGGTAGAAACATCTACATGGACAGAATGGATAGACCCTAGGAAATATAAAAACTTGGATGAACTTGGCGAGATTTTTTGTGTTAACTGGTTGATTGAGTACCTCATTTTGCAGTTAACTTGTCAATTTGGCATAATCTTGGTGGACCAATTTAAACAGAAAGAGGGTGACCATCAATTGGATCGCTCCCTGTTGCATTCAATTTCATTTGCTAAACATTTGACCACCTTTAATTTGCCCAGGTCTCTTTTCAATTCCCTCCTACTCTCCTCATTATCTATCTTGCCACATCTCTGTGTCATTCTCAGACACATCTTGCCCCAGAACTCTTCTCCCCTGTCGCAATGAACAAATTGAAGAGCACACTGGATAGTACATTAAAAAGTTGGATATCATGAGCCGGCCAGGTGGCGCTGAGAGTTGAGATGCTGGACGCCTTACCTCACGCTGCGCTGGCGACCGGGGTTCGGGGACGACCTTAGGTCATCAGGGTGCCGGCATGGGGAAAGGGTGGGAGTAGCACGATTGAGCGAGCCGTCAGGCTGCTCTCCTCTCCCGGGGAGTGGGTTGTCACCCCTCCCATAGTCTCATTCTCACAGGGTAGATGTCCAGTGGGGTACATAGGCAGTGGAGGGTGGCACGTAGGGTGGGAGGAAGGGGCTGAGCTGGCTTTCGGTGTGCGTGCGCGCCTCCACATGCACGTACAGCTGTGTGCCGGGGCCCTGGTGGGGAATGGGAGAAAACCCAGAAAAACCCATAAACACTTAAATAAAATTAAAAAAAAGTTGGATGTCACTGGATATCACCCATTTGTCCAGATTTCAGATTTAGTCGGATAGCACTGCTATCCAACCATTTCAGATCCAAGGCAGGGATCTGACCAGTAGGATGGATTCACTGGATCTGATCAATGGATCCAGGGATCCAACCACTGGATTCATCTTGGATCAAACTATCTGACCTGGATCCAACCTCAGGTGCCAGGACTCAAACTCTAATACCTACAGATCACACCTGGGGGGATAGAGGCCTGTACAAGGGAGATGACCTCCATTCAGGAGGGGAACAGCAGTCCGGGGTGGAAGATTTAAATGCTACTTAACAAGCATTTAAACTAGTAAAGGGGGTCAGAGAAAGACTGAGGGAGGCAGAGATTGTCCTTCCCGAGACTAGTGCAACAGGAAAGTTTAACCCAGGAGAAAAAATTCCTGGATATTGAAGGAAGCAAAGAAAGGGCAAGGCAGGCAAGTCTGAAGGAGGAACTTCAGTTGGAAGAGAGGAAGGAGGCAAGGCAGGAAGACAATGTAACAGGGAGGGCAGGACCGAGGTAACAGAAGGAGCAAGGCGGAAGCAGGAAGGGAGAGCCAGATCAGAGGAGGACAGGGACAAAGAGAGGAGAGCCATGTGTGCCAGCAAAGGAGTCTGGGAAACAAAATTCCTGACCTTGAGACAATCATTGCAGAGGCAGACCTGGATCTGGTGGCCATAACAGAATAATGGCGCACAGAAAACCACTGCTGGGAAGTGACCATTCCAGGCTACACCACGTTCCAGAATGACAGGTCAGGGAAGCAAAGCGGATGGGTTGTTTTACATGTGAAGGAGAGTATAAGAGCTACTGAGATACATGGGTAACATGGGGATGAAGAAGGGCTGGAGGTACTATGGATCAAAAGGAAAAAATTGGCTACCCTTTGATAAAGCACCTGCAGGCTGAAACAACAGCCTTGAGGAAGTTTCCTTATTTACTGTTGGGAATTTTCTCCGCAATATTTGCACTCTTTTAATATTTGTAATAAATAAAGTACAACATTTTAACCCCTAGAAATGGAGTGTTGCCTAATTCGTGGTACAAGGACAGGTGCAGGGTCTTTTCTTATTTTATACTATGGATCAGCCTAGAGATGGGGTCGGGCCCGTTATTCGCATGGGGGTGGTGTACAGCCCTCTGACACGTAGGAAGGATTCAGACACAGTCCTGAGGAAAGCCACTAGTAAAATGGCCAGAAAGGTGGAAGTTTTGTTGATGGGGATGTTAATCTGCCAGATGTAGATTGGGGCATTCTCACTGCAACTACTTCAAGACACAGGGCCATCCTCAACTCCATACAAAGGAGCATTTCTCAGGCAGCTGGTTTTGGAACCTACTGGGGATGGGGTAGTGCTGGACTTGGTACTCTACTTAATGCACACAGTCTCGATAAAATAGGGAACTAGAAATACTAGCAAACTTGGAAGATTTTGCAATTATAGGTTTAATTGAAACATGGTGGACCAATGATGATTATAGGAACAAAGAACCTGAGGGGTACAAACTATTTCAGAGGGGCTAAGTAAGGAAAGGGGGGGACACTTTTTGTGAAAAACACATTATGGACAGAAGAGATAGCAATGAATGAGGATGCGGAAGGCAATGAGTGTATCTGACACTACATTGTAGTGGGTATCTGGTATGGACTACCTGGGCAAGTAGAATCAATGGATTAAACATTTATAGGTGATCTGGAACAGCTGGCTGATGAACAAGAAAAACATACTATCTGGGGACTTCAGCGTACCAGGAATAAACTGTGAGAATGGCAAAGGAAGATATCCACAGGATAACCAGTTAGCTGTGAACATTTTGTATCTTAACTAAGAGCAGCACGCTTGGGAAACTACCAGGGCAACAACATTCTTGATGTTGTAGTAAGTGATCTGGGAGACAATATTAGGCACTGTAGAACAAGGGAACCGACAGGTGATAGTGACCACCAGATGGTAACTTTTACAATACAGAAGTATAAGATGAAGGATACAGGAACAACTAAATATAGCTGTTACAAAAGGGCAGACATTAAATCAATAAGGTTGGAGTTGGAATACTGGACATGGAAGGAGGAAATGACTAACAGAAATATCAACGATACGTGGGAGATATTAGAGGGCAAAATAAAGGACTTAGAAAGCAAATATGTACTGCAAAGGAATAAATATTAACCCTTCCAATTTTTGGAAGGTTATTCATTCCCTTTTCTCCCATCAGACCCAGTCTTCCCTCCTACTCTAAAGACTGGCAACTCCCTTATTTCTGACCCTCTGCTGTTTGCTAACTCTTTTAATTCTTACTTTACTACCTGCCTTTCTCTTATCCCTTCCTCCTCCGCCCCCTCCATTCCCTCTCCCTGCTTTCTTCTCCTCCTTTGTTTTCCTTTTCTCCTATCACTCCTGCTGTTTCCCTAAATCCACTAAAGGGAGGCTGTCCTAATGGTCTCGATCCTAAGCTTCTTCTTCACTCAGCACCTGCCACTGCTCTTCCTTTTACCTTACTTCTAAATCTCTTCTTCTCGTCTACTGTTCCTGATGGCTGGAAACAGGCTACTGTCATACCCATTCACAAAGGTGGTGATCCCACCTCTCCTGGTAACTATCATCAATTTCTCTCCTTCCTGACTTTGCCAAGTTACAGGAACATGTTGTTCTATCTCAGTTTACTTCCTTTCTTGACAATGCAACCTTTTTCATTCCCTACCCATCTGGTTTCAGGAAATCCCACTCCACTTCCACCTCCCTTCTCCGGCTCACTGAGTCCATACTTACAGGTATGGATAAAGGATTGTTGACTTCTGCCATTTTTTGTTGATCTTGCTAAAGCTTTTGACATTGTGGCGCATCCCTCCTACTGGACAAACTTAAAACCGTGGGCCTCACTGACTCTGCAGTCAGCTAGTTTTGCTCCTACCTTATAGGTAGGTCACAAACTGTCCGGATAGGTAAATCCCTTTCCCCTTCTCTTCCCATTAATTCAGGCATCCCTCAAGAGTCTGTCTTGGGTCCTATTCTCTTTTCTATATTCCTAAACGACCTACCCTCAGTCTGTTCCTTTGCATCCATTCATATGAATGCTGATGACAGTTCTTTTTGCTTCTGGCTCCTCTCCCTGTGGCCTTACCTCTCGTCTACAGTTGGATATTGACAACATTCAACACTGGTTTAAGGTAAACCAACTGTCTCTTAATGCCGAAAAAAAAGGTGTCTATGACTTTTGGTACCTGCCAGAGGCTTGCCAAACTTACTTCTCCTCCCCTATTTAATACCCTTGATGGTGCTAAACTTAAAGATGTCTCCTCCTTTAAGTACCTTAGGGTCTACCTTGACCAGCATCTTGATTTCTCTGTTCACATTGATGCAATTCACCATAAGCTTCACTGTAAGCTTGGTGTTATGTACAGGAACAAAGTGTGCATGCCGCTCCTGTCCGGCAGAAATTGTACTAAAATGGTACTTCCAATCTTTGACTATGGTGACTTAGTCTACTGTAGTGCCCTAACCTCCCTTACCAGAATGGACCCTCTTTTTCATTCTTTCTGCCACTTTGCTTTAGATTGCCCCTCTTGTACTCACAACAGCTCTCTCTACTCAACTCTTTCTTTCCCTTCTCTTGATGCTGGGTGCCTTTCCCACTGTGTCTCTTTTTGTCCAAATTCTGGTTTGGCACCCTTATTTCCTATCTCACCTTCCTTCTTCCTCCTACCCTCTTTGTAACAATACTTCCCATTCTCTAAATATCCCTCCTAGAAAATCTGTTGCTGGCCAATCTACATTTTTATACAACTTTCCTAAAATGTGGTCCTCCCTTCCACTCTGTTCGTTCTGCCTCCCATACTTCCTCTCTAAAGTCTCTTCTTTCTTTTATCACCCTGCCTGCAACTGTCTTTGACCCTTTTCTCTTTTCTTTATTCTCTAGTCTTGTCCTCTTCTTGCTGTTTCGTTTATTGTTTTCTATCTGTATATATTGGAGAGGGCTTTATTTTCTAGTTGCCATCATTTGCTATTTTGCCTTTAATATTTATTATTCTGCTTGTATTACTATGTATTTGCTTTTTACCTTGTTATTATCTTGTTAGCTACCTCCCTCTCCCCCTCCCACAGGACTCATCTGGAAATGAGCTGTTGTCAGCTCAGTATGTACTTCCTGGTTAAACCTTTCAATAAATAAATATAACAAGAATAGGAAGATACCGCTATGATTAATACGGAAGCAGAGGTGTATAAATCTTTGAATAATTTAGATTCAAACAAATCTAAGAGACTTGATGCAATACACCCAAGATTATTAAAGAAGTTAGCCGATATAGTGAAAGGACCAGTTATTCCACTGTAGCCAACAGTGGAAGGCTGTTCCTGCGGGGACTGCTTACAGCAGAGACACCACGAACATCGTGAGAGGATTTATTTTATTCTGGCTCAAAACCCTGGTGCTTCTTTAAACAGAAATTTCCCTGAGCTGTTGATGATCTTTTAAGGGCAGGACAAAGCTATTTGTATACTTTTTCAGGACATTTATTCTAACAAGGGGACCGGGCGGGCAGACACGCTACTTCCGGTCATGGCCCTATATCTCTGCACACAATGGTGAGCGTCAGTAAGCCCAGCAAAGGCGAGCCCAACAAAGGCAACACAGCTAAGACAAACAGCCTAGCTGTGTCTGCCATGTCAGCCAGGGAAGAGGGGAAGAGGGCAGAACCCCAACCCCAACTTCTAACACCAGAGGTAGACAATCATAACGGCCACCTAACAGGGGGAATGTACCAGGAGGATATGTGCTCTGAATGTGCAGTCTGTAAAATGAGAGGACGGAAAGAACAAATGCGGCCACAAGTGTGCCAAAAGTGCATATATATTGGGGAACTAGAGGCGACAGTGAAAAGATTAACAGAACAACTAAATATACAGGCAGGGATCAAAGATATTGAGGCATTTGTAGAATCTACTAGGGGACTGCTGAAAGAAAGGAAGGGGTACATCCCTCGAGCCAGACATTGAACAACTTTGGGTGCAGATTATACCTTTCCACGAAAAACAGGTCCTTTTAGGTGTTTGTTACAGGCCACTGTCTCTCAGTGGCCCCCAAACTAGCGAATTTATCAAGTAGATAGAGAACCAGGACCCCGGGAAAACACTATTGATTTTAGGAGACTTTAACTTCCCAGGAATTCGTTAGGAGGAATGGGCCTCAACTACAATGGTAGAGAATGACTTCTTAGAAGCACTTGACAGTACAAACACAGAAAATCATGTACTGGAGTATACTAGGGATAGTCACACTCTAGATCTTGTCATAAGTAACTTGGGTGAAAGACTTGAAAGACGTCATGTTAGGGAACCCTTGCTGGGAAGTGATCACAATATGGTTGAATTTTACATCAAGACAAGGACAGAGCCGGCCCGCTGGCACAGCAGTAGGTTTACCACTCATCGTGCCAGCGACCCAGGCTCGGGAACAGACTCAGGCAGCTGAAGGGCTGACCAGGGGGAGAAGGATCGAGCGCCCATGGGCTGCTCTCCTTGTCCAGGAGGGGGGGTTGACTGTCCCGCTACTCTACTGCCACCTGGGTGACCACGGGTGGCAGTGCAGCTGGGACAGCCAGTGGGAGGGGAGGACGTAGGCGGGAGCTGGAGCGTCTGCATGTCTAGCGTGCTCTGCCCCTTGGCCCCCCTTGCATGCCTATGTCCTCAGGGGATGGCACCAGAAACACAGAAAAAGGACCTCACGGATGCCGGCGTAGACAGGGATCCAAGCTCTCAGACACCTTAACCCAGCTCTCGGGGACCGTCCAGACTGCCTGACACACACTAATGGACTGGAGGAGGACATCCTGGGATCCCCCTCCTCCCCGTTGGGGGGGGGTTGCCCGAGGCAGCTTGGGGGGCAGATCTGGTGGTATCCCAAGAGGTACTGTGGGTAGGCAGAGTGAGCAGAGGATACCCCAGAAGAGAGCGGCATCTGTTTAGACAAGCGGCAAAAAAAAAAAAAGGACAAGGACAGAAACCCAGGGTGGTGCTAACAAAATAAAGAGCTATGACTTAGCAGACTACAATGCATTAAGAAATTCAGTAATAAAATGGAACTGGGCAAAGAACTCTGAAGGCCTTGAACTGACACAAATGTGGGATATGTTTAAATCTTTTCTCCATGATCTGGTAGGCAGAAATGTTCCCACTAAAATTAAATATAACCATAAGGGAAGGATCCCAATGTGGTTCAACCCCAAAATTAATAAATTACTAAAAGTTAAAAACAGAGCATATAAAAAAGGTAAAAGAGAGGGACCCACCAAATATAAAGATTTGTATAGAAAAAAGGTAGAGTTCTGAAATTAGACATTAAAAAAGCTAAAGGGGAGATGGAGTTAAAATTAGTAAACAAAGTGGACAATAATAAAAAGACATTCTTTAACTATGTAGGGAACCTTAAAAACAATAATAGCAAAATAGGTCCTCTCATTCAGGGTGATAAAATAATCACGGATTGCCAAGTTATGGCTGAACAATTTAACAGTTATTTTGGAAGCGACTACCAGGCAAGTGACATTCAGAAGTCAGAAAATGTAGAGATAGTGGAAAGCAACATGGTAATAATACCTACTATGGTCAGAAATAAACTAGAAAAATGAGATCCCAATAAATCACCAGGACCCAATGAACTACATCCCAGGCTACTCAAGGAATTAGCCTCTGTATTATGCGAGCCCATCCATGCTATATATATAAAACCCTTAAATAAAGGAGTCATATCTGAGGACTGGCTATCTGCCAATATTGTGCTTATTCATAAAAAGGGGCTTAAAACTGTCTGCTGTAATTATAGGTCAATAAGCCTTACTAGTATTGTAGGCAAGATACTTGAGGGATTCATTAAGGAGACCATAGATGACCATGTTAAAAAAAATTTCCACGGTGATATCTACCAACATGGGTTTTCAAAAGGAAGATCTTATTTAACAAACCTAATCCATTTCTTTGACCCCTGTTAGTGAGGCCTTGGACAATGACATACCAGTAGATGTACTGTACCTTGATTTTGAGACGGTTTGGTAGTGTCTCCCATTTTGAGTTGATAAAATCCCTAAAGGAAATAAATCTAAACGAAAGTATTAGAAGATGGATCTGTGCTTGGTTAACAAATAGAAAACAATGTGTGACCGTCAAGGGGTATTCATCATGCTGTGCTCCAGTGACTAGTGGGGTGCCGTAGGGTTCGGTATTAGGACCCACCCTTTTTAATATCCTGGTGGCATCCATATCCTGTAATAACAAAGCTTGGTTGGAAAGAGTTGCTGATGACATTAAAATGGGTGCATTGGTCTCAAATGAAGGAGACGAGAAACTCTTTCAAGAAAACATTAGTGTACTGGTGGATACTGTAGTAAGAAAGAAACTCAAATTCCATTTGAACAAATGTAAGATCATGCAACTAGGCAAAAAGAACAACAGATTAAACACCATATAAATGGGAGTGTATTGCAGGATAATAATTCTGAGAAGGAAAACACAAGGAGGTGCACAAAGAAAAACAGCTGAAGCCAGGTGTAATGCTGAGTGCAAGAAAGGGGTTTATTGCCGGCCCGGTGGCACTGAGGGCTGAGGCACTGGCACTTTACCTCGCGCTACGCTGGCGACCCATGTTCGGGAACGAGCACGGGCCATTGGGGGTCAGCAGTGGAGGAGAAGGATTGAGCGTCCGATGGACTGCTCTCCTTCTCTGGGAGGGTTCGTGGTAGTTGGTGCTTGTTCGCCCCCCCCCCGGCGGAGGATGGAGGACAGGGCGCCGCACCACAAGTTGGGGAGGAGTCAGGTCAGAGGTCTGGAGGGAGTGTGTGCAGACGCGTGCGTGCCCCCTCCGCTGATGACATTGCAGGTTCCCAACTCCTGGGGAGAACAGGAGAAAAAACACTGCCGTGCCAGAATGACGGAGGGCGCCTGTGAGCTCCGCCCTATTTCGATCCTAGCAGCTGGCCAACTAAATCCGGGTCTCGGTGGGGAGTCCGGGACTCCTGCCGACCTCGCTGGGCAAGCCCTGGGGTCAGGTCAAGGCCGGCTGGTGGACGCGGGATGGGGCTGGGGACACCCTCCTGAAGATACAAGCCGGCAGTAGGAGAAAAAATAATAAAAAAAAAAAGGGGGGGCTTATTATTGCAATTACAAAACAAAGGAAACAGGACAAGCCCCAGTACACTTTGAGCCTCATGCAGGCTCTTCATCGGGGGGAGGGGCATATACATTCACAGACTATCAATTTATACATAACAAAGTGTGACGTTGCAAGTCAGGATATACATGCAACCAATAATCATTTCAAAAGAAAATACATTATGCACTTAAAAGTAAATAAAAACTGTGACTGTGCAGGATGGTGAACATACAGTATATAACATAAAAGAAGATTTGTTTTATTTTTATGAAAAATAATGACTATTTCAATCTGATTGGTTATTTTATTTGTGTACATTACACATAAATAATATATAGTTCCAGTAATATACATGATAACCATACATATCAGAAAGACAAAAAACTTTAGAGACTGCAATATATAGTTAAAGTCCATAGAGGTTGCTGTGTTGATTCAGGCTCAAATACCTAAAAAAGAAAAAGAATTATTATGTTAAGTTGTTTAAAGGAAGAAAAAATAAAATGAGTGCTGAAAGCACAATATCTAAAACAAAGAAGAAAAAAGGTTAAGAGAGGGGAAAATCCAAAACCAGAGGTAAAGAAAACCCTTACAAATAAGGTGTGATGTCCCAGACATCATTCAAGCCCTTAGGATACAGGGCACCCAGGACAAAAATCAAATGTCTTTCAAGTTTTAAAATTTTTTTCACGTCTATTGCCTCCTCTGATGGGAGCATTCACATGTGCTATTCCCATAAATCTAAAGTTTCTAGGGGAAGCTTGATGTTTTACACACCAGTGGCTACCAACTGGTGTATCACCACGTTGGTTTAGAATGGAACAGACGTGCTCCTGAATCCTCTCTTTGAGAGGACGTGTAGTCATGCCCACATATAATGTTCTTTTATGTTATACTGTATATGTTTACCATCCTGCACAGTCACAGTTTTTATTTACTTTTTAGTGCATAATGTATTTTCTTTTGAAATGATTATTGGTTGCATGTATATCTTGACTTGAAATGTCACACTTTGTTACATATAAATTAATAGTCTGTGAATATATATCCCTCCCTGATGAACAGCCTGCATGAGGCTTGAAGGCCTGGGGCTGTTCCTGTTTTGTTTTGTAACTGCAATAATAAACCCCTTTTTGCACCTCAGCATTGCACCTGGCTTTGGCTATTTTCCTTTGTGCACCTCCTTGTGTTTTGCTTTATCTGGTTTTTGGTGTAGCATTGTTATTTTCGGTGCGCTGCTAGAACCCCCTTGTTTGCTTTAATGCTGAGAAGGACCTGGAAGTACAAAGCAATAGTGATTTTAGTTTTTCCAAACACTGTACAGAGGTGGTAAGGAAGGGCTATGGCATATTGACTGCTATAAAAAGGAATATCAGGAGCAGGGACAGTGAAGTGATGTTGCCGCTGTATATGTCCTTGGTGCGCCCCACGCCAAGTACTGTGGGCAGTTCTGGGCATTGTACCTGAAAGGATGTGAGGAAGGTCGAGGGACTGCAGAGAAGGACAACAAAAATGGTGAGTGGGATGCAGAGTAAGACATATCAGCAGAGGCTTGGGGCCTTAGGACTGTACTCATTGTAGTACCGATGGTACAGAGGAGACGTGTCTGATTTTCAAGGCAATGAAGGACACGGATCTTTGGGAGGGTGTAGGACTTAATAAGAGACCTGACTTGATAAAGAATAGGGGCCATCAATATCAGCTGAGAGGAATAAGAACCAGAGAGGGAACTGGTTCTCTCAGCGAGTGGTGGCACAGTGGAATGCATGGCCACCATCAGTGGTGTCCTGTGATAGTATGAATCAGTTCAAGTCTGCATTAGATGAATATTGTGGAGAAAATTGTTTTCCGCTAATTATATAAATTGGTGCAGGTCAGAAATGAAACATAGAAACAAAAGACTTTGACGGTGATAAGGACCGCTTGGCCCACCCAGTCTGCCCATTCCTATCTATTGGATAAGCTGCAGATCCTAGTTAACCAACAGCCTACTTCTTCCTACCCCCACCAGAATTATCTTTATGTCTGTCCCATGCATTCTTGAATTCTCCACAGTTTTTGACCCCACAACCTCCTCAGGAAGGCCATTCCATGCATCCACCACCTTCTCCGTGAAAAAATACTTCCTCACATTGCCCTTGAGCCGTCCCTCCTCTCAAATGGCTAATGTTATATGACCTGTTCACATTCTATGAATCCTATGAAAGTTACTTGGATTTTTAGTAAATCACTGGAAACAGGTGAAACATGAGACTTGTGGAGATTAGCTACTGTTGTTCATTAAGAAGGGGAGCATGTCTGACAAAGGAAATCATAGGCCAGTAAGCCTTGCGTCTATCTTGAGGAAAACAATGGAGACTACTGTAAGAGGTATAACAGAAGAACGTCGGACAAGTCATGACCTTGTGGATGAAACTCAAAATGGATTCAGCAAATGGAGGTCTTGCCTAACTAATTTAATTAGCTTTTTTGAAAGGGTGGCTCTAGCTTTGGATGAGGGAAAAGTAGTGGATGTGGGCTATCTAGATTTCAGAAAAGCATTTGACATTGTGCCACATGCAAAACTGAATAAATCTTAGCAATCTTGCAAATGAACTTGCTCAATGATGTAACTGCCTGGTTAAATAAAGTTTGATTGATTAATTAAATGCCTGAGAAACATGGGATTTAATAGCAGGATTATAGCATGGACAAGATCTTGGTTGAGTAAATGATCACAGAGGGTGTGTGTAAATGGGCAAGATTCTGGGAGAACAGAGGTGACTAGTGGAGCCCATGAGGAGTTGGTGTTGGGACTAACACTGTTCAACATTCACGTATCTAATATGAATATAGACAGAGGGGTTGGCTATCCATATTTCCTCATGCCACAAAGCTAGGACATATAGTGGATCTAGAAGAACAGTATAGGTCACTGCAGTACAAACTGAATGAACTATATGATTGGACAATGAAGTAGAAAATGAGTTTCAATCTAGATAACTGTGTGATAATGCCCCAGGGTCCTTAGAAATACTAAGGCAGAATACAGATTAGGAATACAGTCCTCAAAGTCACTGAAAGTGAAAAGGATCTGGGGCTAACTATAATAGATTAACATTTACTAAACATTGTAATAATAATGTGCTACATGTAACAGGATAATGGGATGCTTTAGGAAGAATATGAAGAGTAGGAGTAGAGATGTGGTGTTACTAATGTAGAGCTTTGTGCACCACTTCTGGTCACCACAAAATGTGGGGCATTCATAAACAGAAGGGGGTCCAGAGGAGGGCTACAAAAATGATGAAAGGTTTGGAAAATCAGTCACATGAGCAGAGAGTAGGTATCCTGGGTTTGTGTTAATTGTTGAAGACAATACTAAGGGAGATCTTACTACAGTGTATAAATCCTTAACAAATGAATATATGAGAACTTGCATTTGGAGCTAAGGGCATTCAGTAAGGAAACCAGAGGGCACAAATTCCAGCTACAGGCTAAACATTTTAAGACTGTAAGGAGAGGATGTTGGTTCATTCAAAGAGTGGCCCATCTCTGGAACAGTTTGCCTGAGGCAGTAGTTATTTATTTATTGAGATAATCAGTTTTACAACCTTTGAGTCAGAGACTCATTTACAAAGGTACCTTGTCTCGGTGGGGGACAACAATTAAGTGAGGTTTGGACAGAGGTTACATACAGGTGAGATACATACACACGTTGACTTACATGTAGCAAGAATCTGAATATATTTGAACACAAGTTGGACAGCTTCTTTTTTTTTTTTTATTTATTATGCTTTATCCTTATTATGTCCAACCGACCCCCATCAGCCCCCCCCCCACATACACACACTGGCTCTACCCCTCTATCCACCCCAGTACTTACCTTGCTCCCAAAGACTCTGGCTTACCTCCCACAGCTGGATCACTGGGAGGGACCCTCTTCCCCACAACAGGGACTGAACAGAACGACAAGAGCGAGAGCCTGGTCAGCAGCACGGGGTCAGCAGCTGTGGGGCAGGCGTCATCCTGTAGCAGTGGATTTCCATTTTCCCTTTTCCCCCAAGGAGGCATGGGTCATACATCTGCCATGCCTCCCAAACGAGATCAGTCCCAGTTGTTGAACCCCAGGCTACCACAAGGGGCTGCACAATATGCGACTTCCCATCCCCCAAAAGGAGGAGAGCAGTCCATCAGATGCTTAATCCTCCTTCCCAGCTGGCCTCCGATGTCGTGCAGGCTTGTTCCCAAACCCAGGCTGTCAGCGTCGTGAGCAGTAAGCGCTACCACTGTGCCAATGGGCCAGCCAGTTGGACAGTTTCTTAACAGGGATTGTCTGGAGGACTTTATAGATGAATAATTGATGGACAGGCCAGATGGGCATTAAGATCCCTCCTGTCTGTATTTCCTATGTTCCTATGCTGGTACTTACAAACAGAGATTGCATTGCTGTCATCATAGTGGCTAGTCCCTGGGTATAGGTGATCACTGTACAGTGTGGTCTGGCATACTGATAGGACAGGAGAAAAAAACACACTAAGACAAGGTCCTGGACTTCAGGAGGAAGATTTAAAGAAATGGGAAAATACCTCAGAAAATGCCTTGAAAGTGGGGAAGGTGGAAGGAGTGGAGACTCAATGGAGAAAATGAAGTTGGGTATATACCAGGCAACAGCATGCTGTTTGAAGGAAGTGAGCAAGGGAAAGAGGTGGAAGAGGCCCCATGGTTCTCTAAGGAGGTAACAAAGGCAGTGAAGGAGAATAAAACAGCATTTAGAAAGTACAAGCAAAACCCAGAAGGATGAAGACAGGGGGTATCTGGCAAAGCAAAGTAAGGCAAGAAGGAGAGTGAGGGCAGCTAAAGCAATAATACAGAAGAGGATAGCTAAGGAGGCCAAAGAGGGACAAGACCTTCTTCAGGTATGTGGAGGAAAAGAGGAAGACAAGGGAGGGACAGTGAGAATCAGGAGAGCAGGGGGACTGTGCAGAGGGCGATAACAAAAAGCAGAAATATCGAATGACTGCTCAGTCTTCAGGTAGAGGGCTGAGGAGATGGACCAGCATGCTGCAGTAAGCAACAGGGAGACAGGAGAGTGGACATAAATCCATTTCTGGTGGAGAGGGTCCAGAAGGCACTGAAAGCCAGAGAATTAGGCGATGGGGCCAGATGGGATTCATCTGAGGGTCCTAAAGGAACATGGGCAGACTAGGTGGGCCAAGCGGTCCTTATCTGCCGTCAAATTCTATGTTTCTACGAGCACGGTGCTGGTTGCCCCTCTGACAGCATTTTTTAGCACCTCACTGGAGATGGGGGACATTCCAGAGGACTGGAGGAGGGCTGATGTGGTCCATTTGCACAAAAGCAACAATAGGAAGGATGCCAACAACTATAGGCCAGTCAGTCTCACATCAGTGGTAGGGAAGTTAATGGAGACACTAGTGAAGGAAAGGCTTGTGAAGCACTTGGAGGCAAAAAGGCTGCAGGACCACCGGCAGTATGGTTTCACAGGAGAGGGGTCATGTCAAAATAATCTCATGGATTTCTTTGACTAGATTACCAGGGAGGTGGATAAAGGGAGAGCAGTGGACATGGTCTATCTGGACTTCAGTAAGGCTTCTGACACTGTGCCACACAGGAAGCTAGTTAAGAAACAAAGCAACCTGGAGATGAGGGAGAAAGTGACTAGCTGGGTTTCAAACTAGTTAAGGGATAGGAGGTAAAGTGTGGTAGTAAACGGTAGCCACTCAGGCAATAACAGAGTGATTTGTGGGATGCCACAGGGTTTGGTGTTGGGACTGGTCCTCAATATCTTCATAAGCAACAGTATGGAGGAGCTTGAGGGTAAGGCGAGTCTCTCTGCAGATGATGCAAAAATCTGTAACAGGGTTAACATTCAGGAAGGGGTGTAGGGAATGCAAAGGGATCTGTGGAAACTAGAGGAATGGTCTAGGGCTGGCACCTGGGTTTCAATCCCAAAAAGTGCAACAATATGCACTTAGGGCTATGGAATCCAGGGGCTGTGTATAAGATGTTGGGAGTGGAGCTCACAGTTACCAAGCAAGAAAGAGACCAGGGGTCAATCATATTTGATGACCTCAGGGTAGCTGGGTGCAGTGATACAAAGCAGTGGGAAAGGACTGCAGGATGCTGGGGTGCATTGGGATAGGGATTTCTAGCAGGAGAAGGGAGGTGATGCTGCTGTTGTATCACTCATTGGTGAGGCTCCACCTGGAGTGCTTTATCCTGTTCTGGAGGTCACACCTCCACAAGGACACTGAAAGAGTGGAAGCAGTATGAGAAGCCATACAAGGTAAGACTGCAGGAACTCAACATGTACTCCATGGAAGAGAGAAGAGCGAGAGGGTGCATGATTAAAACATACAAGTGCCTCACAGGAGTGAACAAAGTGCAAGGGTAGAGTCTATTTCAGAGAAAGGAGGCACTAGAACAAGGGGGCTTGCAATAAAGCTAAAGTTGGGAAAGTTAAGGAGAGATGTTCAGAAATACTTCTTTATGGAAAGAGTGGTGGATGTCTGGAACAACCTGCCAGAGGGGGTAGTGAGGGCAAAGACTGTGAGCAGCTTCATGCATGCATGGGATAGGCATAGCAGCATATTAGGTACTGGAAAGGAGGGAGGGGTGACATTTATGACCAACTAAGAACAGTGGTGACAGAAAAGGCAGGGACAAGGGGCAGATTGGATTGTTCTAACGGTCTTTACTGCTTACAAAATCTGTCTCTGTGTAATTCAACCTTGGATCTGAAATCAGACTTTGGTTGAATGTCTGTCATATCCTAGGCTGGATACTAACATTATCCAACACAGGGAAGTCAGATACACCAAAGCACTATCTGAGCACCACTAAAAAGCACCAGTCCAGGGACTGACCCCTGTGGGAGGACCCATGAGAGCAGTTCACAACTATCCTGTGTTCTCGTAAAACCCAATTGTAAATCTGGGCAGAAGTATCATTTCTAAAGGTACAATACCCCTTCCCCCCCCCGACATGGGTGTACTGCAGAATAGTCCACACATCCCCGGAGAGGATTATCATTCATAAAACACTTCTTGCTTTGAGAATGGGTTCAAAACCATGGAAGCAGTTAACAATGAAAATGTTTAATGGTAGTGTTGCTTGACCAGTACCAAAACAAATCTGATCCAATTTTGCCAGCGAGTCAGAAAATCCAAAATCCAATTCAAAGATGAATTAGATTTTGGATCATGGATATCCACAGCCGATCTGACTACCTGCACCCATTCGTATCTCTAAATTCATTTCAAACATTTTCCTGCTGTCTAGATACCCCTCCTCACCCCATCCCATGTTAAAAGTCCCTGATAGCCAGTGGGCCACTGCCCCCCTCCCCAACAATGACTGGCACAGCCCTCCTCTTACCTCCATAATCAGCCAGGGTCTTAACCATTTATCATAAACAGTCATTATGAAATACAAGCTCACTGCATTCATAAACCACCCTACAAACCAGAGTTTGCAGGAGGATTTATGAAATACCAGCTCACTGCAGTGAGGTAGTTTTTAATAAATTGCTATTTCTAACGGTTCTGATGGCAGCCTGTTTACAGGTGTGTTGGGAAGCACTGGCTACCAGGAACTTCTGACATGGGATAGGATGAGGTAAAGAGGAAAGTAGGGACTCACATGTTCAGTCTGTCCCTGACATCTGCAGAGATGCAATTTATGTGGCAATTGGCCAAGGTGGTGCCGATTTATGAGTCTGGGTACACAACCCAACTGGAAAATTACCAACCAATTTCTCTATTACCAACAATCTCAAAAATATTGGAAATGTTGTGGCATGTCAACTGCAAGTTTTTTTTAGTAAAACATAACATTCTTAACAAATTTCAGTCTGGATTTAGGCCATTGTATGAAACCACTTTGGCTCTACTGAAGGTCACCGGGGATATGGTGTAGGGTCTGGACAGGGGGATATTGGCAGGAGCAATATTTATCGATCAAAGGCTTTTGATACCTTGGACCATGGCATTCTTCTGTCCAGACTAAAGTCCTGTGGTATTTACGAGATGGCCATGAAATGGTTCAGAAATTACCTGGAGAACAGACTACAACAGGTAACCATTCATGAATGGTCCTCCAGAATGAAAACGGCCATCTCGGGTGTACCACAGGGATCCATATTGAGTCCTATTCTGGATAATTTATACATGAATGATCTTGTACTTTCCCAGCAGAAGATGGATAACCACCTCTATGCTGATGACATAATTATCTATGTCAAGGGATTTTCAGTAACTTGTATCCAGTCATCATTACAAAATGCTTTTGACCAGCTACAGGTCTTTTTTTTGACAAGTCCAAACTGGTATTAAATGCAAAAAAAAAATCACAAGTGATGATGTTCCATAGAGGAAAAATGGAGAGCCCTGATGAAAAAATGATATATACAGAAACTTTATCAGATGCTAAACTGGAACAAATCGATTATAAATACTTAGGTGTTTATTTAGATAATCATTTAAAATGGGATACCCACATTGAAGCAACTGTAAAGAAAGTTGGGAATTACCTAGTATCATTATACAGAATAAGAAACTGTATGTCAGTTGAAATTAGAAAACATATTATAAATGTCATGGTAATACCTGTATTGGAATATGGAGATACAGTTTATGCGGGAGCCTAAAAATTGCAGTTAAACTGGATATTGCGGGCCCGGTGGCTCTGAGAGTTGAGGTGCTGGACGCCACACCTCATGCCGCGCCGGCAACCCGTGTTCGAAGCGAGCATGGGCCGCCGGGGGTCGGTGGGGATGAAGAAGGATTGAGCACCAAAGGGACTGCTCTCCTTCCTCGGGGGGGGGGGAACTAGCCCACGCCAGTGCATCAGCACCCCCTGGTGGCTACCAGGGGACTGTATTGCCCGGCCGCCTGACACAGGATCGGGGCTGCGGCGGACACCTTTTGAGTGCACACAGGAGCATGCGCACATCAAGTATGGCGTCATGGCACGTCCAAGCCCAGGGGAGTAACTGAACAAAGGAAAATGTCCCAGCCTTGGTAGGCAACGATGGGGGCCAGGAGCTACCACCCACACCCAGCAGTCGTGTAGGCCAGGTGACCTCGGAGCTCTCACAGTCCAACAATGTCCTCACGAAGGGTGGTGATGGTGAGGTGTAGATGCCTGGAATACGTAGGAGTTGCCCCCACCGAGTGTCAGGACTGAGTCAAAGACGTGGCGGGATAGAGGTAAGCTGTGTGCCCCCATCAGAGAGAGTCCAGGGCTGAGAGAGGTGGATAAAGAAAATAAAAACAAAACAAAACTGGATATTATGTACAACAAGTTAGCCAGATTCATTCTGAATGTACCTAAAAGGACACATAGAATAGATATGTACTAGGAATTGAATTGGTTTACTTTGTCAGAACAAAGGAATTTACATAGTTTGTTATTTCTGACAGAATAATTTGGGGAAGGTCCCTGATTACACACTGGATTATATTAACTTCAAAACTCTTATAACAGGTTTGAGATCAGCAGAGGGTTTAGAATGCTTACTGCTTAAATGCGGAATGGAGGTGGGCAGGAAGCATTTCACATATAACAGTCCATTTTTGTGGAATAAATTACCAATAGAGTTGAGACCCATTAATAGGAAAATTCAGGTAGGAAAAAATAAGAGCATGGTACTCTGAATATATAACTCAGAACCGACTTAAACGCTACAAAGATAGTTAACACAGGAGAGTATAGTTTAGTATGTTAAGTGTTTTATGTACATGTGATCAGAGACAGTGCAATGGCCATGTCTAAGTAAAATATTGTTAAGTGTTCTATGTTTAGCAGTCCGAGACAGTGTCATTATATTGTCTAATGTAACATTCCCACTGGATTCCGTGTATATTTTATTTACTTATTAGATCATTGATTTACAGACCTTTGAGTCATAGACTCATTTACAAAGGTACCTCATCAGGAGAGCAATAAATCACAGCAAACAAAACAAAACAGTACAGTACATACTGCTTAGATTAAAAAAGCAACCAGTGTTACAGGCATTCACTGGTACACGCTTGGTAATAGGTAGATCACAGTAGTCATAATATAGGTACACGAGTACCACCCAGGTAGCAACCAGAGATATTGTATTACATTAGTCAGCAGATGTTGCATGAGACCCCAGGTATATACAGCTAAAGTAGACAGGGCATGTTGCAGTATGTTACTTCTATTGAATGTTATCAATTTTTTATGTAAAAGTAACTGGAATTGCACTTAGGACCTCACTGGAAATGAGCCTTGGCTCAGTGGAAAAATCCAATTCATTTTGTATATAAATGAATAAAAGTTTTACTACTACTACCACTATCCTCGGGGAACGCACGTGCAACTAGACACCACCGACTTACTTGCATGGGATGGTGTGAAGGGGGTACCACTAGACGCCAGGGATTTATTGGCACTGAGTGGGGTGAGGGAGTGGGGCACCACTGGGCTGTGATGTAAAGGAAAAACAAGTGAGTGTGTGTGTGTGTGTGTGTGTGTGTGTGTGTGTGTGTGTGTGTGTGTGCTTTTTTTTTTTTTGAAGTTATTTCTCCTGGCTTGGTCAGTGACAGGCAGGCTCCTCAGCCCTGTCCCCGCCTCCTCTTGTTCATGCCTACCTCCCCGAACCATGAAGCCCAAGATCCCCCATGGATTCCCCCCCTGGTAGTGGGGCCAGGAAGGGGAGGGCCATCTTCCCCCCGCTCGGTGATTCTCATTCAGATTAGGCCCAGTGGCCAGTGCGAGACAGAGGCACACAGGGAGGGCTTCATACATCCTGCATCGACCAGTTTTCCATTTTCTCCCTTTTACGCTCTGAGGCCTGCCACAAACATGGTTTGCGCGTAATGCGTGGAGGTGCTCATGCACACCGGAAATGCCAGTCCTGCTCAACCACCCGGTGAAACGCCAGCTCCTGAGTATCAGTGCTACCACCGTGCCTCCACCCCTGGTGGCAGCCAAGAGCTGGAAGGCTTACCTCCCAATCCGGGAGGTGAGCTGCCAGAAGACCGCTTGATCCTCCCCAGGCTCCCTCCTCCGGATGACCCAGGCAACTCAAGCTCTCATTCCCAAACTTGCGTTGCCAGCCTTGGAAGAGGTCAGAGCGCATTACAGCACCTCAGCCCCTCTATGCCACCGGGCCAGCAGTGTGTGTGCTTTTTAAAACACTATGGGATTTCTTCTGTTTTAAAGCAGGAGACCTTGGGGTAGAGGTCTACGAAATTCACAGCTGGAGACAGTGTGCAGTTTTAGGGGACATATTCTTTATCTGATAAGTATCTGTGTGAAGATTTCTGGTTTTGTACTGTTTTTTACATTGTTAGATTGGGTGACTGCAAACTTTGCAGTTGAGGACAGTTTGCAGTCAAGGGGATGTACTGGGCAGATTTCACTACCTTTCTGTTTTTGTTTTCATATAACTTTTCATTGTTTGCCCGGTTATCAGGCCTGAGGCCTACCCCCATGGTGATTGCCATAACCCTGTCATCTGCTAGCTCCCACCTCATTCATATTAGTGCACCTACCCGGTTAACAAAAACTAAATAAATAAATATTATCATTGTATTTGTTTACTGGGAAGAGGCACTGAGCCAAAGGCCCTTTCAGGTGTGGCTCAGAGTCACAGTGCAAAGCAGCCACAGTTGGTAACACAATTTACAAATATATGCAATATGATAAATTACATCTTGCAATATGTGGGAAATACTTGAAGACATGAGCACTCAACAATGCAGGCTAAAAACATTTACAACATGAACTGGTAAGCAGAAAATTTTTACAAAGATAATGGTGGGGGATCCACGGCACAGGGACCAAGACAGTCGCCATTTGTCATTGAGATGATGGCGTAGATTATTTTTTTTTTTACTTTTTTATTTTCATACAATGTGAATCTCCATATATAGAATACTACACAAATCAGCACATGGTCTAGCAGTCAGCATTTCATGATACTGAGCTTCAAAAACAGAGTGGAATGCCGGCCCAGTGGCGCAGAGGGCTGAGGTGCTGGACGCCTTACCTCACGCCACGCTAGTGACCTGGGTTTGGGAACAAGCCAGGGTCATCGGACAGCTGGACGGGGAGGGGGCAGGGTTGAGCAGCCATAATGGCAGCTTTCCTCTCCTGGGAAGGATCTTCGTGCCCGCCCCCCGTAGTTCTGCTGCTATTGGGTGGAGGTCCGATGGACAGCGTAGGCAGGCTGGGGCGGCAAGTAGCAGGAGGATGCCTCGGTGACACGGCGTGTGCGTGCCTCTACACATGCGCAAGTGACTGATGCGGGGAGAAAAGGGGGGTGACTCGGGGTTTAAAACTCTATATACTGGAGGAAAAAAAAAAACAGAGTGGAACTCCCTCACCATTTGACTCCTCCCCTCCCAAACCTTCTCGAGTCCAAGATACTGTAGATTCCATAAGCTCTTCTTTCTTGGTCCTAGGGTAGTACCTTATTGAGGACTGGCGTGCTTTTATACCCCTCATTTCTGTTTTACTCCCTACAACCTCCCCTGGAGTCAGCAATACTAACTATTGGCCTCAGAGGTCCCAGTGCACCTGTGCGCAAGCATCACCCTTCCTGAGGGAGATGGTTTCCCTGCTCAAAGGTAAGGGCCGCTATGACAGATGTCATTTTTTCACCCAAATTTTCAGCAAGGCACTTCTCAACCACTCAGCAGCAACATCGCCGCCACAACACCTGCGTCATGACGGGTTGTTCTTCACAGTAGCACTCCTCAGATGCAGAGCAGCATTAGTTTGCAAAAGAAACCCACAAAAATGTTAAAATAAATAAAAACACAAGAACACTTATTCAAAAAAAGATACAAATACAAGGTCCCTGTCTATTGCATAAATGGAATATGCAACCGGGACCCTGTGGAATTAATGCTTTATTTTCACTCATGGTATCTGATCTTGGGTACATCACCAGTAGCTTGCACCACTCATGAGGTTTATCAAAGGTTAAACAGCATTAGTGAAAATAGATAATTTATTCTACAGGTCCCTGTTGTGTATCCCTTATTTATACAATGCAGGTAAGAATGAAGCTCTAAAGATAAAATGTTTATTTATATGGCCTGAAGACCTAAAATGCTGGAAAATCATTTATCGTCATCTAGGTGGGTCATCACCATTTATCATTGCTTTAGGTTAGTCACAAAGGAGCTCTTAAGCAGCGGGAGAGCAGTTTAAACAATGTCTGATGACATCGCAAAGATTTCTGCTGCACTTAAAACAGAGCAGTAAAATCAAACAGAAACAGTTTATTCTTCATTGAAAAACTCATCTGAAAGCTCAGCCATTTGAATACATCATATAAACTGGACACATAATGGCCTCACTCAGAATATGACTCTTACCTTCACTTGTGGGGCAGGGCTATCATAACTCACTCGTGGCTTTACCACTCATGAGTTATAGTCCTGCTCCCTCACACATGATGATAAATGTCAGTCCATTGTGTATCCCATTTTGACAAGGTAGTTGTTGCTGTGAGATATTCACTTCCATGTGATCTGTTCTTAGCCTATCTGAAAGGGGAATTTTTTTTTTTTTTTTTAACGTTAAATATTTTATAATAACTGGTTAGTGTTTTTCCCATAGGGAAACCAGGTTATAATTCTCCATTACAACCTGCGGGTTATAATGGCAAACATGCCCTCAGTCCACGCATGTGCCAGCCACCACTCTTCCCTTACTTCTGAACCATTCCTTACTACCAAACGCTTGACCACCACTCGCACTCGGTGGTAAGTTAATTTTAAAAACATTAACTAGGTTCTTTCTGTTAGTATGCTGAAGCATTAAAAAAAAAAAGAAACAGAAACATTTTAACTATTCGTTTTGCCGGCCGCTTCTGACTGTGGACCGTACTGAAATCTGATCAGACCGTGGCTGCACAAGGATGTGTGTATATTTTATATAATTACTGTGGCACAAAAAAATACTCTCCAGCAATTATATAAAATAAAACATGGGGTAGTGTGTTTAACTCAAGATTTTTGACACACCCAAGGTGTTGGATGCTTAAAGAAGCCCCTTGAGCGTCACTCTCAGGGTTTATGTAGCATCTGATGCCCCATGTTTGTGTAAAATCTCGTTAAACACACCACCCCGTGCATTATTCTATATATAATTAATGGCTCTCCCCTTTTGCCATTGACAGACCGTGGCGTAATTTGCCGTTATAAAGGAGCGTTTATAACGGCAAACAAGCGCACAGTTCTCCTCCCTCTTTGCATGTGCCTACACCAGCGTCTCACTTCCTGGCTCGCGCTTTCTTCAACGGAGCCGCCGAGAAATCTGGTGATAAATTAAAAAAAAAAATAAAAAAGAGCACTGCTTTTACAGATGGGGACTTTCAGCATTGTTAAAAAAAAAAAAAAAAAAAAGAAGTGAAGCTCCCGAAAATGAAAATGCAACAACTGGACGAAAAATAAAGTGGCGCATACTCGTAGCCACACCAAAACTGCTGATTTTATATAATTGCTGTGGCCAAAAAGGGGAGAGCCATCAATTATATAAAATAAAATATGGAGTAGTGTGTTTAAACTCTAGGTTTACACACACCCTTGGGGTTAGATGCTTTCCACAAACCCCTTGAGCTTCGCTCTCGGGGTTTATGAAGCATCTAACCCCTCGGGTGTGTGTAAACTCTCGTTAAACACACCACCCCGTACTTTATTCTCTATATAACAACTGGCCTTTATTTTTTCCCCATAGAGAAAGCCAGTTATAATTTGTTGTTATAAGGGCAAACACATGCTAGCTTTCACTATGAGAAAGCACAAGCCACTATTCCCTCGCACACAGTAACACATTCATAGTTCTCACGGGCTGCTAGGAACTCTCATGTCAGCTCTACTCAGACAATCTCTCTCTCTCTCTCTCTCTCTCTCTCTCTCTGTACCACAGGAATCATGATCTCACAGCAAGACTCAAGGTTAGCATGGAAACCTGATGCCTTACAATTTAAAAAGTTATATGAAAACCTGTTGCTCCACATACCAAAAGACTTTTAAAATACCTTCCTAGCCTTTTTTTTTGTAATAAGAGTTGTAGCATCTTACTTTTTTAATGAAAGTTAAACAAATGTGGTTCCGCCTGTCACGAAGGTGCTACTCACCCTCTTATGTGAGTAAATGGCAGGTTTTTTTTTTTTTTGTCAATTTTATTTTTGCTCCCATGGACAGTAGGGGGCTTACCACTTATCTGCCATTTACGTGGTCACACAATGAGCCCATCAAGCCAGCCTCTGCTACGACTGCGGGGATGGAGGAGGACGGTAGCTTACCCCCTATGGAGGGCCCCCCCCCCCGTGGGAGGTGGACTGGGAGGAGAGACCACATCACCCTTGAACTCCACCCCGACTTATGTTGAGCTTCGTTTGACTCACGGGCCGGTCGACCATTGGTGGCTTCATTGGTCCACTGTGAGGTATTTGTGCCTTACTGGTACCCACTTGGGACATGGTGTGCAATGACTCCTGCGCAACTGTACCACTGGAGCCTGCAGTCATCCCAGCCACTTCTGCGTTCCTTGTGCTTGTGTTGCCGCCAGTCTCCACCAGAAGCCACCACAGCGCCGGGAACCCCCTGCAACCCATCCCAGGAGAGGAGAGCAGTCCTCTGGATGCTTGATCACCTGCCTCCCCTGCCGACCCCCCAATGGTTCAGGTCCATTCCCGAACACAGGTCGTCAGTGTGGTGTGAGGTGTGGCGTCCAGCGCCTCAACCCTCAGTGCCAACGGGATGGCTGTAAATGGCAGTTTTATCTGAAAAAAAAAAAAAAAACAGAAAGCACAAAATGTGTTGCAGTTTCAAAAATGTTACCTTTTCAGCAAAAATAAATGTTTCCCAGTGGTAATTATTTTTTTAAACCATCATAGGCATAGCCAGAGGGGGTTTCCTGGGTGCCCAGAAACCCCCTCCAGTCTTGCTTTGATTGTGTTTTCATACAAAAATTTGTTTGTACACAGGGACTAAATAATGGGATTTTCTTGGTGGAAACCCCTATTCTGAAATCCTGGCTACGCCCCTGACCATCTTTATTGATTTTACTTTCACACATTTAAGACATACAATGACACACACACACACACACACATATAAACCAAGAGTTACTCCTGGTCCCCCAGCCCAAAACTGGCTGCGGATACTTTATACATACACAGCTACATTAAAGTAACCTTGCCTCTAACAGGCCAACTGAGGCATATCCAACCCCCATCATGGAGTGGGCATTCAACTGCCTCAAGTATGTAGAGTCTAATAGCCCACTGCCCACCTACCAATACACTTAGATTATGTTAACCCCTCGTACCCAGGTCAGACTAACAGCCGTAGCTGCATCCCTAGAAAAAAGAGAGGCAGTCCTCCCCCACCCGTCTGCTTCGCAGATCCGTACATTCCTACATAGTATCACACCAAATGTACTTCCTCACTAATTAGCAATTACTCAAACAGACAGAGCTTAGCTATTAAGCAAACTTTCAGACTATTATTCATTCACTAATCTTACCCAACAGACAGACCCTCTCACGGGTATCTATTAGCTGTATAGAATAGACAGCTTCCAGAGACTGACACCTTTTTTTATATAATCCCATCTTACCCTCATTCAACATATGCTTACGTATCTTTCCCAGAGTTCTCATTAAATCCCCTACCCACTGGTCATTAAGTATAGACAAGGCGGTCTTTCCAATGTTTTAAGACAAAGGATTTGACCAGGTCCGTGAATAAGGAGATGTGGTACTTTGACGTATTTCCTGAAACCTGAGACAGGTCCCCAAGTACACAAACCTCAGGCAATACAAACTCTGAGTAGTCGAAGATGGGGTCCATATTCTGCTTGATTTTAAGCCAGAGGGTCTAATCTTGGCACAATACCACATCATGTAATACATCCCCGGTTTCTCATTACACCTAAGGTATAGGTCTGTCTGTATAAGGTTCCTTGCACATAGCTTTGCTGGAGTATAATACATATTAGAAGAAATGAACAACCGCATATTCTTAAATTTAGGTATAAGTTATGTATTTACAACTCTTCCATACATCCTTCAATTAGGCCTTAGGGGGCCATAATTTTATCCCAATATGGGATATGGATTGGGTAACTTGAGTCCACGAAATTTAGAGTATCCTGTAAATTTGGGAAATCGGCTTGTTTACAAAATTTACCCCAATTAGTTCTCCCAGTTGAACCCTTTCTTTTGAGTATCTACCATCCCTTTTTAACCATGCTTAGCAAATGAATAATCTGGATCCTCTTAAAGAAGGGCAGTCCTTGACTTTGAGGTGGAAGAATAACCTATCCTCCTTTATACAATCAACCAACTTAAGTCCCTCTAACTGCCTAGCCCACTGTTTTTAATAATTTGGCCCCTAACGAAATTGGATTACCCATTATCGGTTGTTCCCATGCCATCTCTTGTCCCCTCCTTTGTGCAGGCGTTAAAAAAAAACACACCATGCATTGACTGTTTTTGCTATCGGAGTCAACTTTGCTTTTGTAGGTAGCTTGTCCAGGTGTGAAAAAAGCAATGCATCTGGGGAAATCCCCATTTCCCTTAAAATCTGTCTCTCCATACGAAGCCAGACTGGGACATAGACCTCCTCCCTTCCCCCCGTCCATTCCACCTTCCCATATTCCTAACTGTCCTGCCACATAGTATAATTGAAGATCTGGCATCTTAAAGCCCCCCACCTTGTGTGGCATACGCATAACCGTATGTTTCTTCCTTGCTGGCTTTGAGCTCCATAGGAAGGCTGATAACTTTCTAACTTTTATAAACCAGGACTGAGGAAAGATACGGAGCCAGGTGAATCGGGTATAACAGCCTGGGCAGCAGATTCATTTTGATCAGTCCTAATCTAGCTGTAAAATTTAATGGGAGTTTGTTCCATCCAGGATGCCCCCTGGATTATGGTTAATAGTTTTCCATGTTAACCTCTGATCCCACCTCAACATTAGAGTGATCCAAATACCCAGGTACTTAATTACTTGAGGGGCCCAGTGTATCTGCAGGGGTTCAAAGTCCGCCCTAAAGGTATGAGGTGTAAGGGGTATAATTTGTGTCTTGCTTAAATTCAATTTATAGTTCGATACCTCAGAATATCTTTGTATGATTTCCAACGCCTGTTTAAAACCCTCAGCTGTATCATACAAATGCAAAAGTATGTCGAACGCAAACACAGACAGTTTGAGTTCCTCCCCCCCAGATTTTAGGTTCTAAGTTTAGTGCCCGTAATAGGGGTTCTAAGTAAATATTAAACAAAGAGGGAGAGGAGCAACCCTGCCTGGTCCCATTCTCTAATTTAATTTCCTGGGACAGATATTCATTACATAGCACCGAGCTGTGGGGTTGCATATAGATTCTTAATTCCTCTGAGAAGGCCTTCAGGGAATCCCATTCTCTCCATGATGGCAAAAGGAAAAGGGTGAGAGACCCTGTCGAAGGCCTTCTCCGCATCTAAGGATCAGTGCCATAGATATCGGAGAATCCACCGCATAGTTAAGGATATGGTGTAGTGCATCATGAGTCCCCTGCTGGGCATAAATCCCACCTGCTCCTGGATAATTAAAGTTGGGGCCACATTCAGAATTCTGTTGGCCAATATCCTTTGTCAGAATCTTGATATCCTGGTTCATTAGTGCAATTGGTCAGTAATTTTCAAGGAGTTCTCTTGGTTTATCCGGTTTTGGGATAAGGGTGATGTATGCTTGATAAAGCGGGGGGTAACATACCCCTTCTTGCATTATCGTGGTAAACAGGTCTTTGAGGAGAGGTAGTATTGCTGAGGTATGTGATTTATAAAACCTGGCTGTGAGGCCATCAGGCCCCGGAGTTTTACCATTCGGCATGATTTTACTACATCTAAAATTTCCCCCTCGCTAATTGGAGCTGCTAGGCTTTAAACCTGTGCTGGATTTAGAACTGGGAGGGGTATATTCCTCAAAAAAAGCTTGTATTTCTTCCCTACTGACACTCCTTCCCTCTTGATAAATCCCCTTATAATAGACCGCGAAGGCCTCAGCCATTTCTTGGGGGTCAGTTATATGTTCCCCTTCTACTTTTATTAAGTTTACCGTTCGTGCTGCTTCCCATTCTTTCACTCTAGCCACTAAAAGGCGGCCAGGCACATCGCCCTGCATTAAGTACTTGGCCTGAATTTTCTCCAACCAAAAACACATTAGTATAAATCAAGTCCGCCATCTCATCCCTCAATTCCTTAAGTTCAGCATCCAACTCTGCAGATGACCCTTCTAAGGGCTCCAAAGATTCTATGGCCCCTGAAATAAACTCCTCTCTAGCTTGTCTAAGTTTGTTTCTTCTTACATAGATACATAGACAGTGTCAGCAGATAAGGGCCTATGGCCCACCCAGTCTGCCCATTTGAGCTTGTAAGTTCAGTTTGTTTTCCTAGAGTCTAGTTCCCTTACCCCGACCTCTAGAATTCTTTTATGTCTATCCCATGCATTCTTAAATCCGTGATTGTTTCAGCCCCACCACTTCCTCTGGCAGGGTGTTCCACTTATCCACCACCCGTTCTGTGAAGAAATTCTTTCTCATGTTTCCTTTGAATCGTCCTCCCTCCAACTTCATCCCATGCCTCTAGTCCTGAAACATCTTTTTCGCTTAAAATAGTGTTTTCCTGCACCCTGTTCCTCCCTGCAAGATACTTGTATGTCTCTATCATCCCCTCTCCCTCCTCTCCTCCAGGGAGTACATGTTCAGTTCCTTCAACCTGTCTTCATAGGACTTGTGATGCAATCCATGCACCATCTTTGTTGCCCTCCTCTGAACCTTCTCTACCCTGTCTATGTCCTTACGTAGGTATGGTCTCCAGAACTGTACACTGTACTCCAGGTGGGGCCTCACTAGTGTCTTGTATAGCGGATTATGACCTCCTTTTCCTGCTGGTGATGCCCCTGCCTATACATCCCAGCATCCTATTTGCTTTACCTGATGCCTTGTCACACTGTTTCCCTACCTTGAGGTCATCAGAGATGACAACCCCAAGATCCCTTTCCTGCTTGGTGCATGCCATATCCTCACCCCCAACTGATATATTGTGCCAGGGTTTTTGTGCCCCATATGCATTATCTTGCACTTCTTTGCATTGAATTTCAACTGCCAAACCCTTGACCATTCTTCAAGTTTCTGGGTCCCTTCTCATTCTGTCTACACCCTCTGGTGTGTCTACTCTGTTACAGAGCTTTGTGTCATCAGCGAACAGTGAAATTCTGCCTTCTAGATCCTGTGCAATGTCACTGATGAAGATGTTGAATAGGACGGTCCCAGCACTGATCCCTGTGGTACCCCACTGGTCACTCTTCCCTCTGTGGGTGACAGCCATTTACCACCACCCTCTGTGTCCTGCCACCCAGCCAGTTACCTACCCACCACCTACTGTCCTGCCCACACCCATATTCCCCAGTTTGTGTAATAGTCTTCTATGTGGCACAGTGTCAAAGGCCTTGCTGAAGTCCAGATAGGCCATGTCCACTGCCCTCCGTGATCCACCTCCCTAGTCACCCAGTCAAAAATTCAATGAGGTTGGTCTGACATGACCTCCCCCTGGTGAAACCATGCTGCCTTGGGTCCTATAGTCCATTGACAACCAGATGTTCCACCAATCTCTCCTTCAGTAGTGCTTCCATGATCTTTCCCACTACCGAGGTGAGGCTGACTGGTCTGTAGTTCCCTGCTTCCTCTTTTTTCCCACTTTTGTATAAGGGGACTACATCTGCTGTCCTCCAGTCTTTGGGTACCTCCCCTGTTTCCAGTGATTGGCTAAACAGGATAGCCAGAGGTTCAGCCACCACCTCTCTTAGTTCTTTAAGGACCCTGGGGTGCACCCCATCTGGCCCCATTGCTTTATCAACTCTTATTATTTCCAGTTCCTTCAGGACCCTTTCTCGTGTAAAGGGACTTGTGTCCATTCTGCACCATTCTCACCTTGTACTCCTTCAGACCCATTACCCCCTCTTCCTTAGTAAAGACTGAGCAGAAATACCTGTTCAATATGTCAGCTTTACTGTTGTCATCCTCCACGGCTCCCACCCTCCCCTTCAGTCTCATTATCCTCCTTTGTCTTTCTTTTTCACTTATGTACCTGTAAAAGGTTTTGTCCCTTTACCCACTGATTTTGCAATGTGTTCTTCTGTCTGAGCTTTGGCTTCCTTACTGACTTCCCTGCCTCCCTTTGTTTCTCCTGGTACTTCTCCTATCCCTTCTGCCTGTGTCTTTTGTATTGCCTGAATGCAATCTTTTGGCTTTCACTTTCTTTGCTACCTCTTTGGAAAACCATAATGGTCTCCTCTTCCTTTTCCTCTTGCTAACCTGCTTAATGCATAATTCTGCCTGCATAATGCATAATTCTTGCTGCATATCTTTGAGCTATACCTGAATAAAGAACCTTACAGGTTGGCCAGGTTACTTGCTTGTCTTGTAATGCTGGTAGCTGAACCCTAATGATCTCACTAAGAGCTTCCTCTAATTTTCCGTGCAATGTAGTATCAGACAATAATGATTCTTCCAATCTCCACTTACAGTATATGGTTTAGGGGAACAGCTTTTAGTTCCCATGTCATCTGTATCGGAGTGATCAGATAGAATTTTGCTATGGGTAGTCATCTCTTTATACCCTGCGCTTCCTGATTAACGGGAAAAAATCAATCCTGGATTGCATTTTGTAGGCCCCTGAAAAAGGACATGTTCTTAGGTCCCGTACCGTGTAGCCAATCAGGGTCCACCAGTGCAGTGGCTTCCAAAAGTGCCCCATAGCTTCCTGTGCTCTAGAGGGGTTTCTTAGAGGGTGGAGTCCTATCTTCCCAGTTATCTAAACACAAGTTCCAATCTCCTGCTAATATGATCGGATGTGTTGGCAACCCGACTACTTCTACCTCCAATGAAACAAAAAATTATGGGTTAGGTGGGGTTGGGCCATAAATAGAGGCAATTGACAATTCTGATCCCAGAATAGATCCCGAGAGAAATATTCCCCTGTTGTCCCCTTTTATTACTGCCCTCTTTACCACATATGGGCATGTCTTTCCCACTAATACGGCTACTCCTCCAGAGGCTGTTGTATTCCCTGCTCCAAACACATGACCCACCCACATTCTTTTTAGCAGATCTAGTTCCTCTGTTAAAAGATGAGTCTCCTGCAAAGTCACAATTTGTGCCCCCAGTTGTTGAATGTGTCTCAGAATCACCATTCTTTTTTTTTTTTTTTCCCTAAGGCCTTTTACATTCCAAGAAATGATTTTAATTTGTGACATTATACATATACACTCCTGCTTCCATTGCTTCAATATGGTCTTGAATATCTTGATCGGAATTAGTGGACTCTCTCTTTTCTTTACCCCCTTCCCCGATCGCCCTCCTGAAACCTTGACTATCCATAACTGAGCCAGCTCTTGAGTGCTCCCCTAGCCCTCTCTTCAAGCTCACACTCAAAATCCCGATCTAAACAGAAAGGAAATTACCCTCTTTTCCACTCTCTTTTATTCCTCCATTTTACTTCTCCTCCCTCACCTTCTCCCAACTCCCACTGACCATAGGGAAATACATTCCTGTAACTGATGATCCCCAGTTTATATCAGCATTGAGCTAGTCTACCTGGTGGTCCTTGTCGCCCTAATACACACTGGGGGTTGCAGTCTTAACCCACTTTGCATACAATTAGCCATTTCACCCCTATACTAGCACTTCCCCCCTCCACCAAATGATCTCTCCCTTGCCGAATATATCTCTTTCCCTGTACTACCAAGGAAGCCAACTCGTGTAGTCACTCCCCCTAGTTACCCCAGAGAGAGCTTCCTCTTCCTTCGCCCCTCCCACCACCACTTGGGGTGTGGAGGCTGGTCTGTAATATGAGAGTCCCACCTTACCCAACAAGTAGGGTAGCCTAAAAATTAGTCAGTTCTGCTCCCCCTGTGCCCCAATTGAGTAGTTATCCCCTGGTTGCCATATCCCAAACAAACCTTCCACCTTCATTTCTGAAATTCCCTGGTTTAAAGGTAAACAAATTCACATCTGCCATCTAGTGGCTGCACCCTCAAATGCTTCATTGCGCTCGTATAAGCCCTGGATAGGAGGCCTCCTTTATATTTTATCAACCAAAACCCCATTGCCTCCTGTAAATCTCAACCTCTCTTTCTCCCCTCTTAGCCCAGAGCTATATTAACTCAAAAACATATTCAAAGTTTTGTTTGCTTTAACAACCCTTAATAAATTCAATCAACATATAACACTTCCATATGTCCTGTATTTTGTCCAGATGAGTTTACTTTCCCCATACCACTACCAGGTCCATCAAGTCGGAGAATTGAAGAGCGATGGAAGCTCAAATCAAGCCCTCCAGAGCATCCTGTGCTGTTAAGAGATTTTTTGTCCCCCATTTGGAGCTTCACAATTAGGGTCGCTGGATACTGCATCCGGAATTTGATCCCTGCCAGATAGAGCATCTTTTTAATATCCTAGTATTCTTTCCGTCGCTCTCTAGTGGAAGGAGTTTGGTCTTGGAACAGCCACAAAGTCACCCCATTCCACTGCAGACTTTTGGACTGCTTAGCTTTGTTAAGAACGAACACTTTTTCTTTATACTTGAGAAACCTCATGATTAATACCCTCGGGCGAGCTCCCGGGGTGTCTCTCTAGAGTGCCCGATGCACTCTTTCCAAATTGTAAGCCTCCCATATGGAGTCGGGCCTAACAGCTTCATCAGCAGATCCTGCATAAAGTTACACAGTCCACCCTCTGTTTTCTGGAGCCCTGCCATAATTAAATTATTTCTTCTGCTACACGACTCTTGATCCTCCATACGGTCTTCCAGCTTTTTAACTTGTTTTCTAAGCACCACTTCTTGTTCTATCCTCGTGGATTTCTTCTCCTGCAATGAAACTCTGGCCTCCAAATCTCCCATTCTTCTCGCCAACGCATTCAGAGTTGGTTTGACAGTGGAAAAATCTGCGACAAAACCCTGCAGCATTTGCTTAATCTCCTGAATGTCTTCTGTTGTCTCTTTCTCCCCTCTTTCCATGCTCTCCTCATTGTCCTGGTCCTCTGGTACAGGTGAGAGGGGTTTCTGGTGTTTCACTGCCGGAACCCGAGCCAACAAGGGCTCAGAGGCTCCACACTCCATCTCAGCCATTCTGCTAGGCCTCTTCCGATCGCCACCAGGACCAGGCAAATTATTTCTTAACTGCTCCTTTTTTTCCCGTTCGAGAGGCAGCGAAGCATAGGGAATCTTCCCCACTCAGTTAGATTACCAGATTGAGCCCTTACTTTTAATTTAAAGATGGATTAACTAACGAGGGTCCGGGAGCTGTACTCAGGACATCTCTCTCCTCTAGCTCATCACGTCATCACACAGTGGTAATTCTTACTGAAAGTCTCTCTCATTGCTTACTAAGGCCACCACCTCCACCTGCCCTGTTTAATCTGCCTCCTCAAACCTATTTATTTCGGATTCAACCCAAATTGACCCACCTATGCCACTAGTTCATGTCCCATGGTTGGAAGACTATCTAGGGTCGACTGACCAGCTGCTTCTAGTCAATGAACTCATGTCTCCAGAAGAAGAGGCAATAGTGGGAGTGGATTGCTGAAACCATTCCATACCCTGGATTTTAAGAAAATGGCTGTGAATAGACCAAAATGTTTAAGTTTAGCTTGTCCTTTACCTGATTGACAATCCTGCTTATGAAAATTTGACTTTGTTGTAACTGATTAATCATTTGTAGCCTACAAATGGATTTACATGTTTGATTTTGCACTAACTAAATAATCTGTAACCTGATACTTACAGAATGCTTTGGGTGTATTACTGATTAACAACTTGTAACCTACAAGCTTTGCAAGCTAGAAAACATGTGAATGTTCATTTGTTCTGCAATATCTTATGTCTTCATGAGGCTTGAACGTAACCTTGTACAAACTTTCCATGGTGTCTATAAAATGCTTTATTTATATCTACACTGTCTAGCTGTAAGGGGTTAGAGTAAGGAGTACGTTCTAGTCTATAACATAAACCATTAACCGCCTGAGTAGTCACAGGCAGTCAAGCCTGTCCCCCAAGCACCACGGCCTGCTGCAGTATCAGTCTACTACAGCAGATGCTCATACTCTTACACTGTGTACTAAGTTTAAAATAGCATAATTGCTGCTTAGTAGTCTTACATTGTAATCACAGTGGCCGTGCATTGTAGTATGTTGTGTACATACATTGTAACCACATTGGCCACGTTTTGTTTAAAAGTAATGACATCAGGTTTAGGTTACAGCCCCAAGCAGACCCACTATATCAGAGGGATACTTCCATGATTATTGTCATCACAGTATCGAGACATTGCTAATACAATCTGATCACAGTGCAGTATTAGTGCACTTTGACAAGAATATATAAAAGCCCAAAAATCCAGAGCAAAGTAAGGAGAGCACTAGAGGGAGAAGCAAGGATCACCTCTACTCTGTCAGTGTGGCTCAGTTGGTAGCACATCCGCCTCTGGACCAGAAGGTCATGGGTTCTCGTCCCACACCAGGATTGGATTTGCACCTAAAAAATCGCTGTCATCCGAGTGCAGTATTAAGGGGGTGCTGTACTGCTGGGGTGTACCATCCTTCAGATGAGATGTAAAATCGAGGTCCCTTCTACCCATCCTGGTGTTGTCCTGGTGGGTGTCCAGGTGGAAGTAAAAGAACCCAGGGCACTCTTCATAAAGAGTAGGGGACATTCCCGGTGTCCTGGTCAACATTCCCCTTCCCATAAACTGGTTCATGCAGTTATCCATGCTGTGTGTGTGTGGGTGATGTGCGATATGGTTGCCACTACACATTCAGTCACTTCATTACCAGTCTAGCACTGCTTGTAAAGCGCTTTGGGATACATTGTGTATGAAAAGCGCTATATAAATGCTGATTCTTCTTCTTCTTCTTCTTCTTAGGATTTCATGGGCACATCTGTTGCTGGTCTGGTGAGTCTAATTACCTGAATCCTAAGCACTGGAACTAGGACTGACAAATATGGTTTCTATTTTATTCCTGTCTGTGACTACCTTAGTCAACACAGGAAATATTATTTTCTGTTTGTACTGCTGTTCAGAATAATTATAATTGCATTTAAAAAGTCTTGAAATTTAAAACTGTCTTTGCCCATATATGCAATGCCAAAAGCTGCCTTATAGATATATTACTGAAATAGTTCAGAACTATGACAAAATGTTAAATTTGTAACTGTTCATTTATTTTGTTAAAGATTACTTTGCAAACATCTCAAAACGAACAAAATCAAAAAGTAAATACTTTTAATCATGAATCCTGACTTGAGAAATGTTTTTCAATTTAATATTATGAAACTTAGAGCATTTAGTTTGGAAAATGATAACCTAAGTAGTAAGTCAGTACCTTTAAGATAACAGTTCCAGGTTATATTCATATAATTAAATGTGCAAATTTCTTATGCCTAAAATGACTACATAAACATTTAGGCTGGTGTATTGAAAATTCTAATAGGCACTGGTGCAAGATATATGACTGTCCTAGGCACAGGCAGACACACGGTTTTAAAGTAAACATAAAAATATTAAAAGAACTATAAAGAACTTATTGCCCACTAAGAAATAAACATGCCCATAAGGAGACTTTAGATTTTAATGAACACAGCAGCCTTCCTGGACTGAGATCACATAGTCTTGTTCAGTCAAGTGTCACATGAGATAATTGTGGCTGGTGGTATAAACCATAACACAGAGGTCATTCTTCCAACTGTCTGTGTTGTCATTCCTAACCTAGCCCAATTAGTTGACAACTTGAAAAAACTGCCAGTCTCCGAAGGTCTTGGTGAAAGACGTATACACAAGACTGAGCAAAAAACTGAAGTTATATTGGAGAAGCCAAAAAGCACTCCGGATATAACCCACATTTATCACTACCCAGCTGGTGAGATGGGTAGGAAACTGGCTTCAGGGAAGGCAACAGAGGGTGGTGGTGGGTGGGGAGCTCTCACACCCAAGGGCAGTGACGAGTGGTGTTCCACAGGGCTCGGTGTTGGGACCAGTGTTGTTTGGGATATTCATTGCAGACATATCATGGGACATCAAGAGCAAGATCAGTCTGTTTGCTGATGATACCAAGGTAGGTGCGGTGGTGGATGACCTAGGGGGATGGCAGGGGTTGCAGGATGATCTGGCAAAGCTTGAAACCTGGTCAGACACCTGGCAACTGGGGTTTAATGCCAAAAAGTGCAAGGTGCTGCATTTTGGGATGAAGAACCCAAGGAGGAGTTACCAGCTGGGGGGAGTGCAGCTAGCCCAGACAGAGGAGGAGAAGGATCTGGGTGTGCTCATTACAGGGTCAATGAACAACTCGGCACAATGTAGGAAGGCAGCTGCAAAGGCCAACAAAATGCTGTGTTGTATTGCAAGGGGTATATCCTCGAGGAGGGAGGAGGTGATTCTGCCACTGTATAGGTCATTAGTTAGACCACACCTGGAGTACTGCGTGCAGTACTGGCGCCCGTATCTGAAGAGGGACATTAAGTTACTGGAGGGGGTGCAGCGCAGGGCAACAAAGATGATCAAGGGGCTGGGGGACTTATCATACGAGAGGAGGTTGAAGGAGTTGAACATGTACTCACTGGAGGAGAGGAGGGACAGGGTGACATGATTGAAACCTTTAAATACATGAAAGGAATAAACAAGACGGGTACAGAGGGTCTGTTCAAAGTAAGGGAGGGGAGGGACACCAGGGGCCATGATATGAGACTGGAGGGAGGAAGGTTCAGGAGGGAGGAGGAGACACTTTTTACAGAGAGGGTGGTGGCTGGGTGGAATCGTTACCTGCAGAAGTGGTATCCAGTAGAACAGTGGACTGCTTCAAAGGGGATGGGACAGGACATGGGGAGGGTTAATGAAGGGAAGGGAGGGAGGGGCAGCTGCAGGATAAGGGTGCTAGCTGCACATTGAGCAGACTTTATAGACCTTGAGCCCTTTATCTGCTGGCAAATTTCGTATGTTCATATTCCACATATTAAACTTTCAAAACATACAACAACATATAATCATCTTCAAAGTATTACAAACAGAAAAAAAATGCAGAAGAAATATACATAAAGGTTAATATGAGATTGTAACCATGCAGAAAATTCAGGTTACATGCAGATAAAGTGAATGTTTTACCCTTTGCAACAATAAGGTTGTGAATGGGAAGTATGGGTTCGGTAGTGATCCCGGTTCGCTGGAGGGCCGGACGGGGGTAGGATTAAGCACCTGACGGGCTGCACTCCTTCTCTCAAGAGGGTGGGCTGCATATTCTGTTGCTATATCGCCACCTGGGTGACCACAGGTGATGGTGCAAGTCAGGGAGGCAGAATCCGCAGGGAGGATAGATGTCGGCCGAGGTTCGGAATGGCGGCACGTGTCTGCATGCCGTCAGCTCCTTGGACCTCCAACTGCGATGACATCTAGGGGTGGAACCAGAACAAGGAAGAACACCCCTCGTGTGCTCCAGGAGACAGACCCCGGCACCTTGGCCGACACGAATGGGCCACTCGACATGTTGGATGTTGACTGGGGGGGGTAAATCTACCTACCCAGGGGGTTATCAGAGGCTGGGATGGTCCATGATTTCGCCGAGGTTGCCTTGGGTGTCCTGGAGGACGGAGTACACGCAGTAAAAGGAGGGGGCATAAACAGCAAGTAAAAAAAAAAAAAGAAAGAAATCCTAGGTAGAGAAAGGGGGTCTAAGAAGGCTGCCATTTGTTTGGGAGTGGAGCGTGACTAGGTTTTGTGAAGGTTTGTACAGAACTTACTTTTATAAAGTTGTTTATTTGTGGAGGACCTTTTTGGAGGTACATGGATGAAGCACACAGCCCCTGGATGTGTCTATTAGCTTGCAGTTTCTTTAGTCTGTAAGCCAGGATCTTGCTGGAGCGTTTGCCACCCTCCCAGTACTTGTGCTAGGTAAGGATGAGGGCTAGTTGGTTTTAATCACCTCAGAGGGGTGTCCATGTGGGTCGGCTTTATACTTATCCTTAAATTTCTCTTCAGATTTGAGCCTCCAGCTCCTTTTTTGTGCCTGTGGACTGTGTAACCAATAATGCACCCACAAAGGAAGGCTTACATGTGCCCACAAGACATGTTCAGAGACATTCACTCTATCATTATGTATTTCTTGCTTAATCCATGGAATAATATTGTTCCACCCTCAGAACGTGCCAGCATTACGGCGTCTAGCCATTAGGGTGACAATCAGGAATGCCGCTTACCACTGTTTTTTGCGGGTGTTCCCCACACCCCCCAACTATGGATACCAACTCCAGGGTGGGTGGATCTCATGGAGGGGGCAGCTAATCCCGATTTTGGTGCCCTAATGCCGGTGCTCTGAATGCCTGCAGTAGAACAAAACTGGAGTCTTTAAGCCAAAAGAGGTCCAATCTCCAAGAGGAGGGCTTAGAGGAAGCAGGGCCCCAGAGGACGGACAGGGAGATCGGTGCATGATCAGAGATGACAATAAGATGTATATGCACATCTACAGTCATCTCTGTTATGTGGGGTGATGGAAACAGGACATCTATACAGCTAAAGGAGGGGTGGACCAAGGAGAAGTAAGTGTAATTCTGAACATTGGGGTACATAAGGCACCAAATGTCTGTCATAGTATGTTCATGGAGTGACAGTTTAAGGGCTGCAGCCACTCTAGGATGGGGTTCCTGAGATGAGGAGAACCTATCCACTAAAGGTTCAAGGGCTAGATTAATATCCCCACCCATTACAACTGGAGCCAGGGGGGGAGGGTGTTGAAGTCTGTAAGCTCCTTGCTTAGGTTAGAATAACATATAGGATTATCCTCATTAGGGGTACATAAGTTAAAGGGGAACTGTCAGCAATAAGAGCCTCACATCTAAGTGTGACGCTGATCCCAAATAGCACTCTGTGTGCAAAAATATTTATATATTTTTTTTACGTGCTGTTTACTGCAGTCCAGTAGACTGTATCAGGCCAATTTCACTGACTTCTAAGTTGACATTTCCTGTAAGCAGAAATGCCAGACTCCCATGTAGCTGGCATCAGCGGAGGGCTGCAGTAGTGGGACATTCAATAGTCTGCAGTGAATGTTAAAGAGTTTTTGTAAGCTGCAATCTTCTGTTTGCTGATCTGCTGTTCTCCTGGGGCTAGGCACAGTTGCAGAGCACTGTACAAAGCCCAGTGAGCGCAGCGGGACCAGCAAACATCTGATTTCAGTTTACAAAGTCTTTAACATGTATACTGCGGGCTACTGAATCTCCCAGTTCTGCAGCCCTCCTCTGATGTCAGCTGCAGGGGGATTCTGGGATTTCTGGATACAGGAACTGTCACCTTACAAGGCAGCAAAATTAGCCTAATACAATCTACTATACTGCAGTAAACAGTTAAAAATAAGTTTTTGTACAAAAATGCAAACTAAGATTAGCCTCATAGCTCTAATTGCTGATAGTTCCCCTTTAAGTAGAACCAGGGGTCCCTCTGGGGTAGCTAAGTGGGCCATTAGACAACAGCCCTCAGAGTCAACTGCCGTGGATACACATTGCCATTTTAAAGACTTTTGAATACGTACAGAAACTCCTCTCTTGGCAGAGGAGAAAGTGTTATGATGTTCCAACCCTACCCATTCCCTCTGTAGTTTACAAGCTTCAAAAGATGACAACTTGGTCTCTTGTAAAAAGGCCACCGAGGCACAGAGCTTTCTTAAAAGCACCAGTACCTGTTTACATTTTATAGGAGAGTTGAGCTCCCTTACATTCCAGGAAACAGAGTTTATATCAGTAATCTTTGAATCAATGTCCTATATAAAATGGTTGAGTGGAGTTGAAGTGGGGGCAGCCAGACAGAAGGATAAAGGGAGGCAATTTTGCTATATAGCAAAAAGTAGAGGGAGGGGGCCATATTTAGAGACCAAAAAACAACCCAAAAAAATCCCGACAGGAGAAAGCAACAATCTATGATTAAAGAGCAGGTTCCTAGTAAGGGCTTCCCCAAGTACATAACATAGCCTACCTGGTTCTGAGTCTATATCCATAATTTATTTTCTTTAGTGCTGCCGTAAAAAAAAATGTTACAACACTCATAAAATTGCCCCCAGACAACACAGCCAGAAATGCAGCCTGTAAAATGGCCATGTGGCCCAGTGCTTTTTTACGTTTGCTTGCCATGCGTAGAAACATAGTGCCACATACGAAGTTTCATAGGTGTGCCACCTCGCTTCCAATGCCCTGCTTCTTCTCGCAGGTGCAGCCTCACCGCACCAATAAATGTCCAAGCTGTCTATGACAGCAGTTCAGATGCAATGGCGTATAGTTCCAAGCAAAACACCGCTACAATCAGCGGTGGTAACGTGTAGGCAATTTGCATACTGCCATTGGCACTGCATTGGAACAGCTGTCACGGACAGCTCCACCCCCCCAACAAACAGCCAAGTAGCACGCTGGAGCCCACCCCAGCATGCTCATGCGCTCCCCACACGCGGTATGACCGGCGGGGTGCCCAATCCCCCTTCAGCTCCGCTGCCCCAACAGACTTCCAAGTGCCACGCTGAGGAGCCACCCCAGCATGGCAAAGTCATAGAAACATAGAATTTGACGGCAGATAAGGACCACTTGGCCCACCCAGTCTGCCCATTTCCTACCTACTGGATAAGCTGCAGATCCTAGTTAATCAGCAGCCTACTTCTTCCATCCCCACCCCTAGAATTGCCTTATGACTGTCCGTGCATGCTTGAATTCCACCACTGATTTTGACTCCACAACCTCCTCCGGAAGGCGTTCCATGCATCCACAACCCTCTCTGTGAAAAATACTTCCTTAAATTAACTCTGAGCACGCCCCTCCTCCATTTTCAAATTGTGCCCTCTTGTTCTTGCACACCTCTTTTTGAAAGATGCTACCCTCTTGGACTTTCTTGATTCCCTTGAGGTACTTGAATGTTTATCATGTCCCTCCTCTCCCTCCTTTCCTCGAGGCTATACATATTAAGCTCCTTTCGTCTCTCTTCATATGTCTTCGGTGCAGACCCTGCACCATTTTAGTTAAACAGCTTTTGAAAAAAGAGTGCCTTTGTTTTGTATAATCCTAGCAAGTGATCACTACTATACACGGGTTGGTCAGACCCATGTATAGTGGACATCATCAGCTTCAGAAATCTAACTTAATATCAGTGTTATCAGTATTTTACTTGTTTATTTTATTTATTTGAAAACTGGTGACATGGAAAGGGACACTGAGCGAACTTGTTTCGATCTGTGACCCATAGAGGACAGAGGAGACACAAAATACATAGCACAGATACAATTCATAGTTACAATAAAATGCAACCAGAATAACATGATGAATACAGGGGTATGTGCAGAAAGAATAAACAAGGCAAAAAAGAACAGTTAAGCACCTCAGCCACATGTAAGCCATGGTAATATAGCAATAGCAGGTGAAATGTTAGAGAAAAGGAAAATAGGAGCAGGGGTTATGGAAGGAGTTTAAGCTGATACCTGAGGGAGCCAGGGAAGGCAGTGAAGTGGAGGGATGTGGGGAGCTGGTTTCAAAGTGTGGGAAGATGATAGGAAAAGAAAAGGCTGATTGCCCATCAGAGGAGCTGGGATGAGGAATGGCGATGGTATGAGGATCACTGGATTGGAGGGAGCAGGAAACAGAGGGGATGAGGGAGAGGAGTGATGCAAGGTAAGAGGGAAGAGACCCAAGCCAGTATTTAGATATGAAGGAGGGACAGTGGATTTGGCAATGTGAGGGCAGAGGGAGAATAGATAAAGAGGAGTAAAGTGAGCAGTGATGAATACGGGGAGTTGGTATCAAAGCAGCAAGAGGAGTTGCAGAGGGTGTCCATTTTGGTCAGGGAGGTAGAGAAGATGGTGCCATAAACTATGGCGGCATAGTTGAAGACCAGTAGCACTGGTTTGGCAACAAGCTCTTGGCAGACCTGTGGAGGCAAACAATCTTTATTGTGCTACAAGGCACCAAGTTTAGAGTGGATCATACTAAAAGCTGTGAGGAGCTAGGGAGGCTAAGAGGCCTACGACTGCTCCTGTGTTAATAATAACTCAGATGATAACCAGATAGAATTAACTTGTCAAGTTGTTGCTTAAATTCTTTGTTGGTTTTGCTAGCAATGACATCCAATGGCAGATGATTCCAAGGATTAACAATCCTGACAGAGAAAAAAAATTTCCGGCTCCCATATTTGAATTTGCTACCAAAAAGTTGAAGTGGATGTCCTCTGGTGTTATGTACATCGCTTTTAAAGGAAAAGCCTAATTCACACAGTAAGGCAGGGTCCTGCATGATGTCATACATGAACATAAGATCTCCCCTTATGCAGGCTAGGTATTTTGTGAACCTTCTTTGGACTCTAATAATGTGATTTCAGAGTGAAGCTTAGCATGGATGGCATTAGTGTGGGCTGAGAAATCAAGCTTGCTGTCTAGCCACACACCAAGATACTTGAAGGACTGAACCACTTCTGGGGGAATCATCTAAGATGGAGTAGACTGGAAGAGTAGAGTCTGGGCAGTCTCTGGAGGATACCAAGGTCATGGGCACAAGTTTTTTTTGTGTTGACCCAGATTTGGTTGGATTGGAACCAGTGCAGGACATTGTGAAAGTCTTGAAGGAGCAGACCTTCCATGGCTGTAGTAAAGGGACTGAAGTGTAGGTGCCCGTTTTGTATGCATACATGTGAATATATGAGTTGACACAGGCAGAGGAGATGTTGTTAAGAAAATGGAGAAGAATATAAGACCCCAGATGGAGTCCTATGGGACCCCAGCCTGGGTGGGAAGTGGTGGTGACAGGGCACTGCCAACCTGTACCAACTGTTGACAACCCATGAGGTAGAGCAGAACCAGTTTAGAGTAATTTTTCACGACCCTTTTGTCCCCTTGCCCTTTTCTGCACCTACTGCTTATTACTGGTGGGGACTGGAACTTAGCTCTGGACTCAGAACTTGACCGATCTGGGCCAATTAGAAAGGTCTCTCCCCTGGCAAGGGGTCTTGGGATCTGCTGGACATGGCGGGCCTCATGGATCCCTGGTACCTCCTTCATTTATCTGAGCGTCAATACACCTTTTCTCGCCCATTCCACACAGTTGAGAATCAGTATTTCCTAATGAGTACCTCAATAGTGTCTGGTTTGCAGGACTGCAAGATTCATCCATGGTGGTCTCAGACACGCTGCAGTTCCCCTGGATCATAGACTCCTTGGCCTGGAGGAAAAGATACTGCTTGGCAGCTTATCACCAATCTCCTTAATGCGTGAATATGCTCTTGGACATTAATACTTTTCTGGATAACTTCTTCAGGGCCAATGAGGGTTCCATTTCTTCCTTAGATATGTTATGGGAACTGCCAAGGTGTGCAGTAAGTGGGGAACTAATCCAGATAGCATCCACCCGCAACAAGTGACAGGCAGGGAGGATGGATGCCCTACTATGGCATATCCAAATGCTGGAGCACTCTCTCTCCTCCTCAGACCCCACTGTTTGGCAACAACTGAGTGCCATGAGAGTAAAGTATTTTGGGCTTTTATCAGAGCAAGCTGACCTTGCTCTTCAACTCACCAAATTTCGCTACTTGGAGACTGGGGAGTGAGCTGGAAAGCTTCTGGCGTTACGTCTTCACCAGATAGGGGCCAGGAAAGCTGTCTACTCGTTCCGACCGGACCCGCTCCGTCCAACCCTTACCCATCCATGGGAAAATGCAGAAGCCTTTGCTCATTATTATCAAGCTTTATACACTGAACATTTAGCCTCTCCTGACCTCCCCGACCGTATTAGAAATTATTTGGCCACTTTACAACTTCCACGGCTCTCCCCCACCCAGAGTGAAATGTTGGATGCTCCCATCACAGAAGGCAAAGTCAGGGAGGCGATCAGTGCTCTTCCTAAAAATAAAGCCCGGGTCTTGATGGATTCCTTAATAATTTTTTATCGCCTGGGGAAATCAGTTATCCAGTTCTCACCCGTCTGTTTAACTTTCTCCATACTTCTGACCTTTACTTTACCCAGGCTTAGTTTCACTTATTCCTAAGCGGATAGAGACCCTTGCTACCCAGTAATTACAGACCCATTTCCTCCTCAATTCGGATATCAAAATGATGACTAAGGTTCTGGCCAATTGTTTGCTTTGGGTGTAGTCAGGCTTATTAGTCCCACACAAGTGGGCTTTATGGTGGGTCAGTCTTCTTCAGATCACCTCCACAAGATCTGGTATTTAATTTCTGTGTCGGGTGATAGCAAGGTCCCGGCGGCATTGGTCTCACTCAACGTGGAAGAAGCTTTTGATTGGGTTTCATGGCCTTTTCTTTTTGCCACGCTCCATAAGTTTGGCTTCCCCACTAGCTTTTGTGCCTGGGCAAAGGCTCTTTACTCCCATCCAACAGCTCAGATCCATTGCAATGGCATCCTGTCAGCCCCTCTGATCCTGCAGCGTGGTACTCGACAAGGATGTCCCCTTTCTCCCTTCCTGTTCAGTCTATCCGGAGCCTTTACTGCATAGTCTCCAGAATAATCCCAAGGGTGGAGGGTATCAAGGTAGGAGGGATCAACTGCAAGTTCTCAGCATATGCTGATGATCTGCTGCTGCACCTCCTAATCCCCAATTATCAATTCCGTCAGCCTTTGCTGAGATCCGTAGTTTCTCAGAGGTGGCAGGATATCAGCAAATTTTAGACATTGGGCTTCTTTGGGAGCCTCATTCTTTGAAATATTTGGGCATAAGAGTTACTTGGACTCTGACCACCCTAGAGAAGGAGAACCTGACCCCCTTACTCAAGGATATTTCCGGGGATCTCCACAGGTGCATGCACCTCCCGCTCTTGCTTTGGGGCAGGGTGCACATAGTCAAAATGAATGTTATACCCCATATTTTATATCCCATGGATATGTTAGGACCCTACCTACCTAAGACTTGGTTTACCAAATTCCACTTGATAATTTTGGCCTTTCTCTGGAAACAGGGGACCCCACGAAGGGCATATTTTAAACTTACCCTGCCCAGAGAGAGAGGATTACATCTCCTAGATTTTGTCCTGTACTATTACACCCTGCACAGTTCCAAAGTGTTTTTATGGGACTCCCCATTGACACCCCATGGTACAGAGTATAGACCCCTTTGGCTAATGATAGAACAACATCTGTATACTCAGACAGGGCTACAGCTTTGCAGTCTATTATATATTAAATCCTCTCAATTGCCTCTGAAACTCAGGGGTACACCTATGTGGTGGTCCCTGAGAGTCCCTAACCAACTCTGCACTTATATGGGATGGGAGTGGGGGAAAGATTTATCTCAACCTTTATTAGAGAACCCTAATATACACATTGCCAACTGGCCAATTCCTCCTGGTTTCTGCCCTCAAATTCATCTGGTTAAGCTTTCCTCTGTAACTGAGGACAGTGTGTTAGTGCCTCTCCCTGTTATACAGACCGATGTGACCTTCCAGTGTTCCACCCTTTCAAGCGCTTTTTTGTTTTGTTGTTTGATAGGTTTGTCAGTGCAGTTCTCCCTTCATTTTTTTTTCTCTTTTTCTCTGTTGTTGTATTAAGAAAATTCTAATCAAGTTTAATAAATTGAAAAAAAAAAAAAAACAGTTTAGAGTGACAGCTGAGAAGCCAGCATAATTCAGCTTGTTCAGAAGGAGTGGGTGGAACACCGAGTCAAAAGCTTTGGCCAGATCAATGAAGTTGACAGCAGTGATGTGCTCTGGATCCATCCCTCAGACACAGAAACATAGAAACATAGAATTTGACGGCAGATAAGGACCACTTGGCCCACCCAGTCTGCCCATTTCCCTACCTACTGGATAAGCTGCAGATCCTAGTTAACCAGCAGCCTACTTCTTCCTACCCCCACCCCCTAGAATTGCCTTATGACTGTCCCATGCATGCTTGAATTCCACCACTGATTTTGACTCCACAACCTCCTCCATAAGGCCGTTCCATGCATCCACAACCCTCTCTGTGAAAAAATACTTCCTTAAATTACCTCTGAGCCCCCCCCATCTTCAAATTGTGCCCTCTTGTTCTTGCACACCTCTTTTTTTGAAAGATGCTACCCTCTTGGACTTTGTTGATTCCCTTGAGGTACTTGAACATTTCTATCATGTCCCTCTCCCTCCTTTCCTCGAGGCTATACATATTAAGCTCCTTTCGTCTCTCTCCTTATGTCTTCGGTGCAGACCCTGCACATTTTAGTGCCCTCCTCTGGACAGCTTCCATCCTGTCTATGTCTTTCGGAGACTGGGTCTCCAGAACTGCACACAGTACTCAGATGGGGTCTCACCAGCTGTCTGTACAGAGGATAATAACTTCCTGTTTTCTACTGGTGATGCCTCTCCCTATGCATCCCAGTATCCTCCCAACCCTCCTTGCTGCCCTCTCACATTGCTTGCCCACCTTTAGGGCATCTGATATGACTACCCCCAGGTCCCTTTCCATTTTTGTTGTTGTTAGTATCTCACCCCCCATTGTGTACTCTTTCCCCTGGGTTTCTGTTTCCCAGGTGCATTACCTTGCACTTCTTAGCATTGAATCTAAGCTGCCATACATTTGACCATTCCTCTAACCTTGCCAAGTCCCTTCTCATCCTTTCCACCCCACCCTGTGCATGTACTCTGTTGCAGATCTTTGTGTCATCTGCAAAGAGACATACTTTCCTTCAGTCCTTCTGCGATGTAAACATAAAGACATTGAAGAGGACCGGTCCTAATACTGAACCCTGCGGTACCCCACTAGTAACCCTCCTTTCTTCTGAGTGTACTCCATTTACTATTACTCTCTGTGTCCTATTCTCCAGCCAATTCTTTACCCAGGCTGTCATCTTGGGACCCACTCCCAGGCTGGCTAACTTGTATATTAATCTTTTGTGTGGGACTGTGTCAAATGCCTTGCTAAAGTCTAGGTAGGCCATGTCCACAGCCCCTCTCTGATCTACTACTTTGGTCACCCAGTCAAAGAAATCTATCAGATTCGTCTGGCATGACCTTCCCGCTGTGAATCCATGCTGCCTAGGGTCCTGTGCCCCTCTGGCCTCTAGACACTCGACAATTCTTTCCTTCAGAAGTGATTCCATCATTTTCCCTATCACTGAGGTTAAACTAACAGGTCTGTAGTTTCCTGCTTCTGCCTTGCTCCCACTTTTGTGAGGGAATCACATCTGCCCTCCTCCAGTCCTCGGGTACCACCCCATCCTCCCATGATTTGTTAAAAGGGTAGTCAGTGATGTCACTAGTTCTACCCTTAGTTCTTCTAAATTCTGGGATGAATCCCATCAGGCCCCATTGCTTTGTCACCTTCAGTTTTAAGGTTCTTTCAGAACCCTTTCTTCTGTAAATGGGCTGGTATCAACTTCTGTATCCAGAGTGTTTCTACTGTTTGTTTATGTACCTCCCCTCTTCATTTGTAAATACTGAGCAAAAATATTTGTTTAGTATCGCTGCCTTTTCACAGTCTCCCTCTGCCCACCCTCCCTCCCTCCCTTTATTAAGCCTCACTATCCCTCCTTGGTCTTCCTTCGCTCCCTGATGTACCTATAAAAGGTTTTATCCCCCTTCTTAACCGAGTTGGCTATCTTTTCCTCGGTTTGGGCCTTTGCTGTTCTGACTGCCTTCCCAGCCTCCTTTTGCTTTAACTGATACAGTTTTCTGTCCTGCTCTTTCTGTGATTCCTTGTACTTCCTAGATGCTTTCTTTTCTCTCTTGAACCTTCACTACCACTTCCTTTGAGAACCATAGTGGTTTCTTACATCGTTTGTTTTGTTTATTGCTTCACACAAAGGCTCGTTACCTCTGTGATGGCAGTTTTATTATTCCCCATTGTTCTTCCACCCTCCTTCCTGCCCATTTGCTATGTGCATTCTTAGGCACTCACCCATTTAGCAAAGTCAGCCTCCTAAAGTCCAGTACTCTTGCCTTTGTATGGCTTGACTCTATTGCTGTGTTTATTGTGAACCATACTGTTCGATGGTCGCTAGTTCCCAGATAGCTACCACTTCACATCTGTGATCCTCTCTCCATCTCCATTTGAGAGGACCAGGTCTAAGATTGCTCCCTCTCGAGTGGGTTCCAATACTAGTTGTCTAAGGCATTCCCCCTGTAGGGCATCTAGAATAACCCCACTCTTAGAAGTGACTGCTGCAACTGCACTCCAGTTAACATCTGGCAAATTCAGATCACCCATCAGCAATATCTCCCTTTTCTGCCATTCTAAGTATACTTTCTATCATTTCCTTGTCCATTTCCTCCCCTGAGAGGCGGTCTGTATACAACCCTGTATGCGGATTGTGGTGCCATTGCCTGTCTCCAAATTTACCCACAGTGCTTCTTCTCCTCCCTGTTTACCCTTTTGTTCTGTTGCTTTTATTCCTTCCCTTATGTAAAGAGCTACTCCTCCTCCTCTTTTACCCTCCCTGTCCCTCCTGTAGATAAGTGTATCCTGGTATGTTTACGTCCCAGTCATGGTTTTGTGTGTACCATGTTTCTGTGACTGCCGATATCCAGATGTTCCTCCTCCATCAAGGCCACTAATTCAGGAAGCTTGTTACCAGACTACGGCATTGGTACTCATTGCTCTCCTTTTTTGATGGCTTTACCTTCTGTTGCAGCATCCCCACTGACCGTTCTACTTGGTCTTTTTCACATTAGTACCCTGTTTTGAAGGGAGGCTGGGATTTTCCTGCTGCTTGTCAGTGCCTCCCCTTTGACTAGTTTAAAAGCTTGCCAATGAAGCATTTAAACCGATTGCTCAAAAGACTTGTTCCTCTCCTGGACAGATGCAGACCATCCTGCCAGTATAGGCTGGTGTCCTCCAGGTGGAACCCCAGTCCCCAATGAAGCCAAACCCTGTGCTCCACCATTTTTCAACCATTCATTAAACTGCATGGTGCTAATTACCTCGCCTCCCCATGCCTTTGACAGGCAGCACCTCTGAGAAGGATACTGTGTGTGCTGCTTGTCTTGAGACCCCTCCTAACTCTGCAATGTCCTCCTGCACTGCTCTAATCTCATGATGAGCCAAGTCATTTGTCCTAAGTCCGCGTAGTCTTTCAAAAAACAAACAAAACAAAAACATCACCTGTAAGAAAAAATGGTCCCTCACTGACTGTCTTTCCTCCCTCCCCAACCTCGCCCACCCTCTGAGTGCCCCACCTCACCCCATACTTACCTCCGGAGGCCGGCGCGACGATCTCTGGTGGACCAGGAACACGTCTGCACTCTTCAAATCCGACCGCAAACTGAAGAAATGCCGGTAAGCTGTATAATGGCATACACTTTTTTTTTTCAACTTTGGTGCATATCTTGGAAATTTTGGGGAATTTTTCACCAAATTTTCAACATGGAGTTCTTGGGATCCCACCTCATGAACTCAGTCACTGTCATTTTGTTATTTGGTCCCGAAAGGTGATTTTGCGGTCACTGCAAGGAAACAACTTTCAGGACTGATTCTGAAAGCGACAGTGTCACAGTTCATGGTGAGCCCCAAAACCCTATGTTGAAAATTTGGTGAAAAATTCCAAAATGACTGTTTCTGACGTGCGTTGCGCAGTTCTATGCCTTTCAGTAACTTTTCAAATTTGTAATATTTTCACTCCATATTTTCAACATTGCCATTTTACCCACCTCCTTATGAACAGTACTGCTGTCATTTTTTCACATCTCGTTCAAAATGTGTTTCGCTTTGTTGGCAGTCAGATTCTTGAAATCAATGTTAAGGACACATTAAAAAATCACAGTGAAATTGTTCATGAGCAGAGGTGTTAAAATAGGCTATGTTGAAAATTTGATGACAAAAGTCCATACTGTGATTGTGTTACGTGCATGCATTGTGCAATTTCCAAGCACCCTCGTAAGTTCACGAATTTGTAATATTTTCAGTCCACATTTTCAACATTGACATTTTTCCACACATCCTTATGAACAGTACAGCTGTCATTTTTCACACCCTGGCTGAAATGTGCTTTCACACTTCCAGCAAAGAATAGCGCGGTCGCTGTGGGAAATTAGTGTTCGGGATAGATTAAGAAAATCACCGTGACACTGTTCATGAGCGGAGGTCCCAAAATGCCTATGTTGAAAATCTGCTGTAAAAAATCCTCTAATTACATTGTGATTGGTTGGCATCCATGGCACTCCCAGGCATTACCTCATGGGTTATAGCCCACCTGATAGGCTAGAGATGCACATGACCCAGATCAGATTTCTAGGATATCCAGGTCCCAGGAACCCCTGCTCTCCAGTTTTGAATCGTGCATCTGTTAGGTTAGAAGCATACCAGGAATCCCTGTATACTCTTCTGCAAGGTAGGAACAATGTTTTTGAGTGCCTTTTTTTCTTTACTGTGTCTTTAATATGCCTAGCTGAATTTTTAATCGCTGGTTACTCGCCTTTTGGTGGCAAAATCAACGCTTTTCTTTCGATTTGGGGCTGTGTGGCACCTGCCTAGTCCTTAGCCCCAAGCATCTCCTTGTGCCTTATATGCTGTTTAGTTTTAATCCTTATCGTTTATGGTTAATCTTTGTTTTGTGGCAGTTCAACACTTATGGTAATTGGGGGCAGCGTGGCGACCTGCCTAGCCCTAACCCAAAGCATACCCTCTGTTTTCCCCCTCGTTGCTGCCGAGGGTGGCCCGGCTAGTTTCCTTTTCCTTCCCCAAGCCAGCCTCTGCTTCCCCCCCACCCCCCCTGAAGTGTTCGCGTTTTTCACCTTTCTCGTGTCGGCGTGGTGGGGGGTGAGACTAGGCCCTCGCCTGGTGGCCTCTGGGCAGAAACCCCACCCGCGTCCTCCTGGGGCGCTCTCACGCCAGACTCTCGCAGGCCGTGAGCCCTGGTTCCTCGTCTCCCGGCCTTCTGCTGCTGCCGCTGGGCCTCTGCTCCCTCGCGTCTGCCGGTCCGCCTCCTCCCCTCGCTCATGACTACTTCTCCGTCCGTCGGGGAGGGTGGCGTGGTGAACCGCTTCACCGGTCTGAGGCCTCGCCGAGAGTGCGTCAGGGGGAGGGGAAATCCATCTCTCTCGCGTGCGGCTCCCCAGGCCTCCCTCTTCAGTCCCCCGGCCTAGCGACGCCTCCGACTGCCCCAGGCGACTTCCCTAGGGCCTTTCATCGGGCAGAGCATCCCAATCCTACTGCGGGCCACATGGTCATGGCGTTTTTACAATTCGGGCCTCCTAAGCCAGGAAGCAGTGTGGCAAATGGCCCCTTGCCCTTTGTTTCAGGCCCAAGGCCGGGGGGGGGTCCACGGTGCAGCAGCAGCACAATAGCACAGCATGCTATTAGGGTAGAATCTGCTATGCCTGTATGCAATCACAACTGCAGTGGTTTGATCCCCACCTCAGGACAGAGAGAGTGAGAGAGAAACTGGGCAGCCCCCTTGGATGCAGTTAGGGGGCTATTATACTTTTCGTGAGACAATTAAAAAAAAAAAAAATAGGAGGAGTACCTGCCCTATGGGGTTCCCCCACTCGGGTCCCTCCCACAGCGACCCCAGTGGATATTTCGGAGTCTCTCCTCCCTCCACACGGTGTCCACGGCCCCCTCCCATAGCGGGCCGCGGAACCTTTTTCCTCACCACTTACCCTGTGGTAGGGGTCCTCCCATAGCACCCCTACCCTCAGGAGTTTATTTTCCTATGGCCTCACAGTCTTCCCCTTTTTTCTCTGACGTGTATATAAGAAATAATCATAATGAAAAAGGGAAAAGGAGTTAGGATAAGAGAGAGGAGATAGAGGGGTGAACGTTTCTTCTTCTACCCGTCCTAAAGAGTGTCCTTTCTCTCCGTTTCCAGATGGTTAAGGCCAAGAAGTGTTCCGCCTGCAACGCCAACCTCCTCCCCCAAATCCCGGCCCTGTGCGCGGCCTGCCTTCTCGAAGATGACCTGTCCTCGATGGAGAGGACACCTCCTCAGGCCCCCACCATCCCCGGATCCAGCAACTCGTCATGGGTAGACCCAGGCTCTTTATTGATCAGAACCAACAGGCAGCAGTGGCCATGATGGAAAGTCAACAAAACTTCATGCTCAAGATCATGGAGAAGCTGAAGCCCTCACCCAAAATAGGCGAGACCATCCAGCCGGAACCAGTCAAACCTAGGGGTCCACCAGACGAACCACCCACGCCCGAGGATCCTCGCCCGGTTGCGCCACGAGAAGGCCCCCTGGAGGAAGGAGAGAGAGATGACGCGGATGAAGAAGAAGAGGAGGAAGAAACGGGTGTGGACTCAGACGCAGAGGACATGGACCTGCAGGCTGCTCCATCTTTAACCTCGAAGCTGTGCTCGTTTGACACAGTTCCCGGACTCATGAAGATGATTAAGGCCACCATGGGGTTGGGCACGGAGGACCCCGAAGAGTGCAAGCCGAGTTGAGCTTCGATCCAATGATCCAGCTTAGACCCACGATCCAGAGTCGTTTCCAGTCTGCCCGACCATCGAAGACATTTTTAACAGGGAATGGCAGGCACCGACCGGGCAGAGTGCCAAACCGCAGAAACTTGGACAGGATGTCCGTCCAGGGAAAAGTCAGATAACTGCTGCAGGCCCCCACCATTGACCCACAGGTGGCGGCGCTGAGCAGAAGGCGGTGCTCCCATGCGCACCATAGCCCTCAAGGATCCCACAGACAAAAAATCGAGGACATGCTCAAGAGGACTTTTGAAATTGAGGGTACCACTACCAGGGCATTGTCTACAGCCATCTACACATCACGAGGCGCAGATTCGTGGCTCGAGGAACTCCAGAGCACGCTATCCCTAAGTCCAGAGAAGCAGAACTGCTGGAGTGTACCCTGGGCAGCCAAGTATCTGGCTGATATGGCGGTGGACTCTCTCTGGCTTCAGCGAAGGCCACCGCCATTATCAACCGGGCCCACAGGGCTCTGTGGTTAAAGCTATGGGAGCTGACACGGAGTCCAAGAATTTGTTGCAAAACCTACCTCTCAAGGTAAATCACGTTTTGGGGAGGGACTGCAGAGTTACTTGAAGCAGAAAGAGGAAGGTAGGGACCTTCTCAAGATTGGGTCAGACCCTCTTACACCCCTCCATAGGGGCGGAGGTTTAGAAGCGGAATCAAATTCAGTCAGACCATAAGGGACTCTTTTCAGCAGAGCCATTCCTTTCAGTAGAGGCTCCCCTCCAGCTCTGGCCCCTCATTCCAGAACTATCAACCCGCCCCTTCTGAGCTCGGGGTCAGAGATCCAGTACCAGTAGAGGATTCAGGGAAAGCAGTGACTGCCAGCGGTCCAGGACTCATGGGGAACCCATATCCACCCGTGGGGCAAAGGCTAGCCCTGTTTGCCCACCGCTGGATGGACACTACATCGGACAGATGGGTTCGAGATGTAGTGTCAAGGGATACATCATCGAGCTATCCCGTACTCCGGTCCCGCACAGGTTCGTGTCCTCCCCTGTGTCCAGAAGGAGAGCGTCCCCTCACCAGGTACAACAGATACTAGCAGAGCTAGTACAAAACAGGGCCATCCAGCCCGTACCGGCTCAGGAACAAGAAAGGGGCATGTACTCCATATTCTTCCTCGTGCCAAAAAAATCGGGGGAACTCAGGCCTATCCTGGACTTAAAACAGCTGAACTGGCATGTGGTCCACCATCGTTTCAAGATGGAGACCATTCAGTCAACGCTCCAGGGCATCAGGGTAGGCGACTTCATGACATCCATCGACCTGAAGGGCGCCTACCTTCACATTCCCATCGTCAAAAAGCACAGGCAGTTTCTGCGATTTCACATTCTAGGCCATCATTTCCAGTACAAGATGCTTCCATTCGGCCTCTCTTACTTTAGAGTCTTCACCAAGGTCTCCATAACCTTGGTAGCCAGGCTCAGGGAACAGGGCCTAGACATTATCCCCTACCTGGACGATTGGCTCATTCGAGCAGGCTCCAGGGGCCAGGCGCGGGCGCATACTGAGCTGGCCTTACGGGCTCTTGAGGACCACGGCTGGGTGGTAAACCGGGAAAAGAGCCACCTCTTACCATCCCAGAAAATCGAACACCTCAGAGCCATCATAGACTCGGCCGAGGGTTGGGCAAAACCCTCCCCGAGCTGAATCCTCAACCTGAGGCAGCTGGCCTCCGAACTAAAGGCAAACAGCCATACCACGATGGGGAAGATAGCACAACTGCTGGGCTGCATGGCCTCTTGCATCGACCTCGTGCCCTGGGCAAGGTGGCACATGCGCCCACTCCAAAACTACGCCCTGTCCTGCGGGGCACCAAACGAACACAATCTCCAGTGCATGGTGCCCCTGCCGAGGTCGATAAAACTTCCCTGGTCTGGTGGACAACCACAAGCAACCTGGACAGGGGTGCCACTAGAACACCCACGACCGGTTCCCACAGAGACAGGCGCCAGCCTCTCGGGCTGGGGGCCTGCCTGGGGAGGCATCAGCACAAGGAGCGTGGTCCCCAACAGAGACCCAGCTCTCCATCAATGTCCTGGAGATGAGAGCCGTCTTCCACGCCCTGAAGGTTTTCAGGAAGCTGATCCTAGGCAGCTCGGTCAGATCGGTCTAACAACCGGGTGCCGGTGGCCTACATTTATAAACAAGGGGGACCAGGAGCAGGGCCATGTCAAGGGAGGCAGCAAGGGTGCTCAATTGGGCACAGTCACATCTCTCGCACCTGGGAGCAGTGCACCTTGCGGGCAAATTGAATATCAGAGCAGACTGGCTCAGCCGACAGCAGAGCCACCCAGGAGAATGGAGGTTGCACCCGTCTCTCTTCCAGAAAATCCAGAAAACATGGGGCCCCGTGTCCACAGACCTCATGGCAACACGGGACAATGCCCAGGTGGACACGTACTACTCACGGTACAGGGATGCCGGGCCCAGAACACGGATGCCCTGTCACCACGACTGGGCCCTAAAGAGTATAGTAAATGTTTCCACCGCTCCCCTAATCCAGCAGGTACTGTCCAAGATCCGGGCATCTCACGTCACGATCATCATGGTGGCCCCTTACTGGCCATGCAGATCATGGTTCGCGATGATCAGAGGGATGTCACTGGCCTGTTTCCGGATACCCTACCATCCGGATATACTGTCCCAGGGACCGGTACTCCACCCATCCCCCCGGACCCTAAAACTCACGGCCTGGCTCCTGAAAGAAGGAGATTGACGGCAACTGGGTATCATGAGTCAGTCATAGGCACGCTACTGCAATCTAGAAGGGCCTCCACCACGGCTACGTCACGAGAGACAATGGGCCATCTTATGCACGGTGGTGCCAGAAGAGGGGTCGGTACCAGAACAATCCGACCTGACCACCATCCTACTGTTCCTCCAGGAAGGGTGAACAAGGGTCTGGCACCATCCTCCATAAGGGGTTCAACTGGCCGCAATCGGCGCAGCAATGGGCCTCGTGGAAGGACATTCACGGGGAGCTCACCCGGACGCCTGAGCCTCGTGAGGGCGATAGAACTCCAGCGACCCAGGACCAGGCCAGCACGTCGCCCTGTGGGATCTCCCCTGGTACTGGGATCCCTAAAATCGGCCCCTACAGACCAATCCTAGAGGCAGACCTATTCTGGGTCGGCCTGAAGACCGCTCCTTCTAGTGGCCGTCCTGTTCGGCCAGAAGGATCGGGAATTAGGCGCTTATCTTGCTCGAGCCATACACGTCTTCACACCCCAGGGGTCAGACTGAGAACAGTACCGGCCTTCCAGCCAAAAGTCTCAACTAAGTTCCACAGGGAACAACCTATCGATCTGCCCACTCTGCCATGGGATAGCCCTTGGGGACATCGCGAGAACCCCACATCATCTAGGCGTCCGGGTCAGTCCTTTCGGCCTACCTAACCAGGACCGCCACATCCGCAAAAGCGGAGACTATTCATTGTGTCAAAGGGGCAAAGACAGGGGCTGGCGGCCTCCAAGACCACAATAGCAGGGTGGCTCAGGCGGGTAGTCCAGCACGCCTCTCGGCAAATCAGATGACTCCACCACAGGGATCAGGGCTCACTCCACCAGGGCGGTTGCCACCTCTTGGGCGGAGAGGGCCTTGGTCTCATCCGAGGATATCTGCAGAGCGGCCACCTGGAGCTCTCTGCATACCTTCGCTAGGCACTACAGGCTAGAGCAGCTCCAGGATTTCAGACCCTGTTTTGCAAACCAAGTTCTGTCGATAGCTTCTTCTTCCGGCCACCCCGACTCACTCTCCTCCCACCCGGAGTGTTAACTGCTTCTTATCTCCCATGAGGTAATGTCTGGGAGTGCCATGGATGCCAACCAATCACAATGGGTGTTTACTCACCTGGTAAAGGTGATTGTGTTGTTGGCATCCATGGCACTCAAAACTCCTCGAGTGATCGGGTGCCACAACAGGCAGGCAGGGGTCCCTACCACTCCCACTAGATCCCAGGGAGTTATATTATTATTAATTGTTATTGTTGTTATTCTAAGTTCAAGCGAATCCCTGGATTCCGGGTTTTCTTTAGTCTGTACATAATAGGAAATAAATCACAGGCCTCCGCCTATTTTAAACATGTAGTGGGTAGGTCTTCCTTGATTGCTCGTTTAGACACACTATGTAGGAATGTGTTCTGTTTCTCTCCTGTCTGGTTTTTTCCAACTAACCTTAACTTTCAGCTGTGGAAGATTCAAACTGGAGAGCAGGGGTTCCTGGGACCTGGATATCCTAGAAATCTGATCTGGGTCATGTGCATCTCTAGCCTATCAGGTGGGCTATAACCCATGAGGTAATGTCTGGGAGTGCCATGGATGCCAACCAACACAATCACCTTTACCAGGTGAGTAAACACCCATTATGGGTGTACATTCGCAGTTTCTATACTGCGCTCGTGACTTCACCAGTTTTTATATTTTCACTCCTGATTTTCAACAATGCCATTTTTACACCTGCTCATGAACAGTACACCTGTCACTTTTCACATCCTGTTAAATGCGTTTTCACACCTGTAGGCACCAAATGGCGAGTCACTGTACAAAATCACCTTTCACCTAATGAACTGATAGTGTCACTGTTCATGCGGTGGGTCACAAAACACCCATGTGGAAAACTTGGAGTAAAATACCAGGAAACACCCAGGGTGTTAGGGTTTTCTACCATAATGCCCTACCCTGTAGGACTGACAGGTGTCAGGGTGTGACTTAGGATTAATAAGAGTAATGCTCATGCCATTGCACCCCCACCCACACCCTCCATCCAGTGACAGGCATCAAGGTGCCTTAGACCCTTTGCCCCGAGTTCACCCATTCTCTATACTCGTCCATTTCACCGTATTTCCTTATGGAATGAGGTGAATGTAAAGCCCAAACACCCCAAGACACACCTCGACACTTGTCAGTGTCTGACGGGTAGGGTGAGGTGAAATGTCATGACTGTCATGGGCGACGACCCAAAGGTACACCACAATGCCTGTCCATCTTTGCAGAGTGAGGATGGAGTTGGCGTCAGCTCAGTACTTCAATGCCATTCCTGTACTGCATCTGTCTAACTCCTGCACTTCCACTGCTAATGCCAGCAAGCAAACATTCGGCATTGACAAATGTTTGTTTATCCGGGTAACAAAGTTTTAAATAAATAAAAAATAAACTTCCATAATCCACTGGCAGGCACACGCAGCTCCGTTCTGTGATGTCATAAAAGAAGGCTGTGTGTACAACACGATTTATTAATTATATGGAACAAATATGTCCTGACTTTGTATGTAACCATGTGTTTTGTACTTTATGTAATTTTTACGTTTGTCTACATCGAGCGTAGTTGTACATGAAAGATTTCTCTCAATTTGCCTTCAATAAATGATGATGGTGTGCACCCACTGACTGGAATGGGGATGATTTTCTTAAACAGTTTATTACTATTTAGTGTTGCAATTTAAATAAATCAAAGTGACGCTTGACTAACAGGGACCCTGTTAGTCAAGTGGTCACTTGTTGCTATATGCAACACTAAATAATAAAATATTTGAAAAATCCTTATAAAGGAAATCAATAAAATTGAGCACACTTGCAACTAGTTTTATGACATCATGAAACAGGGCTGCATATGCCTGGAGTGGGGGCATGTCATTTCTGGCTTTTTTCTCTGGGGGCAATTTTACAAGTGGTATAACTTTTTTTCAAGGCAGCACTAAAGAAAATAATTTATGGATATCGACTCAGGGCCAGCCAGGTAAGCTAAGTTATGTGCTTTGGGGGGGCAACTACAAGTAATCTGAGAATCTGCTCTTTAAACTGGAAGAACAATGATACAAGTAACCTAGAATTACAACCCACCTCTTTGCTAGAACCACCACACCTTATGCCATGGATGAGCTGTACAGCCATCCATTCAGCAAGGAGGTTCGAGACATGAGTAATTCCCCAATCCCAAACAATCCCAAGTAATAACATTTAAGGTCACTAAGTTGGAGAAAAGGTAGAGGGAGCACCCATGAGGAAGTTTTACTTTGATAAGCCTTTAGTAAGAGTAGATGTGTGAAACCTTCCAAACTAGGAGGGTTATAAACCACAAGGCAAATACATAACAGAGGGTACAGAAAGGACACTCAGAAGCCCTGCATTTCTCCAGGATGGAGGAGATTTGTATGCAACTCCTTGTATAGGTGTTGATGGCCATAAGTGACCACAGGGTCACCAAAAGGTATCATGTATTGCCAAACACACAGTAGTAAATCTGGTAGTTTGAGGGCTGATGTTGGCCTATGGAAGGACCTATTACAGCTCTGTGTGTGAGATACGTGCATTAGTTGGAGGTGCTCCAAAGCGGTACAAGGGTCGGTGATTAGCCTCTAAGCAAATTAAGCGGCTGAAGGCGCCTGCACAAGGCATCTTACCTTATGGAAGCAAAACACACTTGATTTAGCAGGCTTAAGCCAGCTACAGACAGAGCTGCCTCACCACACACACACCAAAAACTAAAGACAAGACTAAAAATATTGTTAACACAGAAAAAGGATACATAGAGTTTCACAGACACAGTTTCTAAAATGGGCTTATGATCCACAGATCAGTACTGTCTGATAATAATGTAACCCCCAGGTGGCGCCTATCCCAAGGGCTACTACCCTGCCTGACTGACTACTAACAGGTTGAGGGCCTAGGTCCAATGCAGTGCCTCCACCCAGAGGTCAGGGTTTGCAGTAGTTAAACTAACTTGGTCACAGCCCTCTGGGACACTGTAACCCCCCTTTCTTCCCACTAGTGGCCCACACAATGCATTAGGAATGTCTTCACAATGTACACTTCCCTCCAGGACTGGCTCTGTGGACTGGATGCTGGGGACCCCCTGTAAAACAAGATGTTACAATGCAAAAGCCACAGTACCATACCTTAACATAAACGAATACCTCAGACAGTGTAACTTTGCTGAAACAAACAGATCTGATTTATTTAAGCAGCTGTAACAAGGAAGGGGGAAATCGGGTTGATTAGGTTAAACACATTAATAATCACAGTACTGTGTGCATATTCAGAGTCCCAAATTGTCACTTTCACTGGGTACCCAGGATGGGGGGCTAGCCAGGATCGGTGCAGCAGGTTGGGGCCCTGTGATGGAAAAACACTGGCACAATACCCAAATTGTAATCCGGAGCCGGTTGGCTCAGTTCGTGAAGAAAAAAAAAAAAATTAGATGATACACTTGCAATCCGATAAACAGATGGCAGGGAGCTACCCTGCTTTGTACTCACAAACTCAATGCTGGGAACTGGATGGAAGGCAGATTGTCCTGGATTGCCAGGAGAAGCAGACCATGTGGACAAGGTCCTTGTGACTGGACCCCACTGCAGTTTAGAGCAAACGGATGTAGTCTGGATTAAGCTGGGGTTTGCTTCCAGCCTCATGCACTCAATTCACTGCACAGGGGATTTTGAAACACGATTCCCCACAAGCACTACACACATCGACATGTAAAAGGAAAGTACTATACCAGGCAGGCTGCTTCTCTATCCTGATCGCAATTACTGCACAATACCGAGGAGAACACACAGCAGATTCAGATCCTGACAGACCGAGCGCGATTCAGCAAATTCTCCAGTCTTCTACAGGGTGAACCTGGTTTCTGCTCTTCAGATCTCCTCACAGGTTGGATTCAGTCCGAACAGGCGTATGCACAAGCTGCAGACCGAAACTTAGGGCCTTACACACGTTTCCCGCACTAAAACTACACACCGAAGAAGCACACAGCTCCTTGTCTCTTCACTGCCCAAACTGATCTGATCTTTCCAGTAGACAGAGACAGGTATTTCCTTTGAGTTCCTCCCAGTTCAGTTGGCTGGCTTGGCTGTCACTCACAATCAAACTCCCCCTGTTGGTGCAAAAAGGCGCAGAAGTCCAAACTACAATTCCCAGAAGCACTGGCCATACAGTACATAGGTGGCTGGCTCCACAATGAGAGTCCAAGTTCTGATTTGCCAGCAGCAGGCTCCATTTCAAAGGTCCCCCCACACTGATTGGTCCAGTTCAGCAGTTCAACCAGAATGGAGGGCTAGGCAAACACAGTTCTGACTGCAAAGAAAAGCAGGTTAGACAAACTGTATTTTTGTTATTACCTAAATAATTTTTGGCAAACAGTTACATCTTTGAAAAGTGCTCACTCTGCCCACCTAGTGATGGCAGAAACAGAGCGATTTGGCAGCAGCTCGAGTGGGACTCAAGCAGGGAAACACACAGTCCCCCATAGAAACTAATTATGTCTGCAAGCAGACAGCTCTTAAAGAGACAGTACCAGAGGCTCTAAAAGCACTCACAGATAAACGGCTTAAATGCCAAACATCATTCAGGCTTGGAGCATTCAAGCAAGCTCCTGGAAGACTTTTTGGGAACCCCCATTTGCAGGGGGTTACAATAAGACATAGTGCAAAGAGTTCACAGCCTGCACAGGCGTGGCCCTTTAAGAATTGAAAAGAATCACAGGGTTTAATTACGCAAGGTCCAGATTGCTTGACTAAGTAGGGAGAAGGGACCAGTCTTTGCAGGGGACCAAGTAGATAAAACGGACATTAAAAGTAGCAGTCTTGAGATTAAGTCATTTCATCCCTGGTCGTTGATGGCTGTTGGAGCTGAAGATCCAGTGACTACTGCTGTGGCATATGACTTTAGGTGAGCTTCTTCTGCACAGAGAGGCGTATTGAGTGGGAGGGTAACAACCTCCGGTTGCTGCTCTGCTAGTTGGGTGGATGAAGAGTTGTTGGCCAGTTCAGGTTTGGTTTGTTGCTGTTTGGATGATGCTTGGCCTCTGAAGAGAATCTGTTGAGGAGAGTGAACCTGCTACCTGTGGCCTCTACCTCTGAACTCTCAAAGGAAGCATTTTGTTCTTAGCTGTGACTCCAGCTCTGGTGTTTTTTTTTGGGGGTAGTGGAAATGGCTGTTCTAGTTTTGGTTTTCTTTCTGGTTGATCCTCTCCTCTACTATCTCTAGGTGGGTTGCCAGGAGTCCAGGTCAAGCAGGTCTTTGCACTGGAGAGGAGGACACTATTAGGCCCCAGTGCACTGAGCAAGGAGGCTGGGCAGGATCCATCTGTTGCAGGTCATTTAGACTATCTGACAAGTGGGCCTCTGGCCATGATAGGAGGATGAAGTCTTCAGCGACCTCCAGAGTGTGGAAGGAGTGGGGACCCCATTTCTAGAGATCCGAGTCGTGAGGTACCTGAGACTGTAAGGTACACAAAGCTGTATTAGGGCATATCTGGTGCAGGTGTAGGCCTGTCATTGCTCAGTAAGGGCTGGTGAAAAATTCTGGTAGATATGCACTCAGTGCCCTTGCTATGCCAGAGGACCCCTTTGAAGGGCCAGTTGCATGACCCACTCTTTGTCTGTAAAACGGGAACTTCACCAGTACTGGTCAGGGCCCTTATCCAGGTTTGGTTGTGGGGCAATGGAACAATGTGAACACTCAAGCTTGAGAGGGCCAGATCACTGGTGGTGGTGGAGGATAAGTGGGAAAACTTGCTGAAGGAAACTATTGACATCTTTTCCATGCACGCTTCTGGAATGCTGACAATTCAGGAGACTTTTCTGGTGACTCCTATTCTCAGGTCCTCAATCTTATCCCATAATTGTCGGATTGTGTGGTCTTGTTCGTGGAAGTAGGCTGCCATTTGTTCAGTTTGATATTGTGTAAGTCAGTCTGTTGCTCTGTTGCATGAGGCATTAAGAGGGAGACAATACCTTCTCAGTGTGGATATTCTGTGCTTTAAGATCACTAATTTCAACAAGTAGCTGGTGAACATTATTCTTATTTTTGACCAGTCATCAGCCTTCATGGAGGTTGCGATCTGGCGGGAAGTGCCATCTTTGAAGGCTGCACAACTGAGTAGGCATGGAGCGGACGGGCTACTGAAGCTAAAACAGCAGTGGACAGGATCATAAGAAACCAGGATTGGCAGTTGGAGGTCCCAATGAACTGGTAAGCATACAAAGTACAGAGAAAAAACTTAGTTAATATGCAGGATAAGTAAGGATTGTCTAAGGAGAGGGAAGAGCCTCAGAGATTAAGCTGCCATCTTGTTGGCAGCTAAGCATCCCCCCTCTGAAAGGTGGGATTTTCAAATCCATTTACAACTATCTATACATCCATTTATATTAAATAGAAACATAGCTCTGAGCTCTTTTTACCACTGATTTAGCATTTCCAATCCTTGTGGGATTCCTAAGAAACTGCGCTATATATTTTAAATCTCCTTACAAAATATGGATTTACATTGAACATTGGTGGAATCTTGCTTTGCTTTAAAAAGGGCAACCCTGGCTTTACAGTGTTTAATAAAGTCCCCTTAAACATATCTTTTTGGTGCTGTTTTTCTAACAAAATGTTTTATTTGAAAATGTTGCCCAGGAGAGAGCATGTGGGGCTGCAAATAGCTTGTTTTCTGATGTTTCCTAGGTGGAGCAGGGGATGTAGGGTACAAAAATGTTCGGTTATCCATCCTGAATCAAAAAACCTGCGAACAAACTATATACTTCATGGGAATAACATAAAACCTGTTACTACTGAGAAAGACTTGGGCATAGTGATTAACAATTTTTTAACGTGGAGATTAATATAGAAAAGCGGCACAATTGGGGAATAAATTTTTGGCAGCAATCAAGAGGTCTTTCATAACAAGAAGTGAAACTTGTATTATCCCACTATACAAATCTTTCATCAGACCACACACTGATTATGCAGTCTCTTTTTGGGCCCCCTACCTAAGCAAGGATAAAAAAGTAATTGAAAGTATCCAAAGAACAACAACCAAATTAATACTCAGGGTTAGAAGGCTACCTTACTAAGACAGGTTAAAATTAAAACTCTATGATTTACAGTTGAGAAGGGATGGAGTGACATATTATTGCATTATAACATATTATAGGATAGAGATCTAATGAAGGGATGTAACATCACACCCTTAAACCAAACAACCTTAAGTGTCACAGCAGACAGCTACGTATTCCTGTGGCAACAACTAACAAATGTAGACATTATTACACAATCAGATCAGCTACACTTTGGAATTCATTCCCATACCATATAATCAATATTACAAATTTTAAGAGGTTCATAAACGAACTTGATAAGTACCTCCTAGGGAATAGTAGCTAAATCTACCCCACACGGTGTGGGGAAGGCAGTCACAACGGGCTTAGTGCCTACTTCCGCCTTAACAAATCGAGTAATACCAGAGAAATATATAAAATAATTTTCAAAAAGATACAATTAATAATGGTACAGTAATGAACATACAGTATGTATTGTCTGCAAAACATGTGTACGAAAGACAAACGGAAATGTAGTTCATTAAGCCAGCCTGGTGGTAGGTTGGTAAGCTACTGCCTGCAAGCTGACGACTCAAGTTTGAGTGAGTTCAAATGCTTACGAGGTCATCCAGGGAGGAGAAGATTAAGCATTCTACAGACTGCTCTCTTCTCCCAGGAATAGGATATGCTTTTCCTCATTGTCTGCCACCAAGGGAGGACTGGTGGTGAAGCAACAATGGGATGCAGGTAGGGCCAACATCTGACTTACGGTGCGTGTCACTGTACAATGCGGCCTGAAGGGGAGAATACAGGAGGAACCCCGCTGGCAGGATGAGGGTCCAGCCCGTCAAAGGCCACACACTACCAACTGGACACTGGCTCCACTTATCTGGATTACAGACTCCCGTGGGGTGCCTCCCCCTCATGCTCCCCCCATGCAGGGGGATCCACAGGGGATTAAGAAGCCAGGTAAGTCCTGGGCAAGGTAGGTAATGGTGCTGGATGAGCTGGACACTGAAAGGTGCCTGAAGGAAGTTAGAAAAGGACAGTTATGTAAGAATACCATAACAGTAGATCTTCGACAGAATCTCTATCATCAGGCTACAACTTTGGAACATACAGTATATCCACCAAGCAATAGAACCACATGGAATCTTTTGCAAGCAGTCAGCCAGGGGCCACCCATGATGACATCAGACACCAGCATAAACATGGGCGGTCCCTCCTCTCCTCAGTTCCCCATGAAGAGCATGCTCAGAGGACCTCCCTATAGGGGAATCAGAAGAGACCCAACATTCCATATACCAGGTGAGACAGAGTGCTGGAAAAATAGAAATGGAGACAGCAACGCAAGAATCCTTTGTAGCAACCACAAAAATGGGGAAGGAGGGTGGGACGGCATGGTCTGATGAAAGAGATTCTCTCAAAGATCTACTGTTATAGTAAGTTCTTACATAACTGTTCTACCTTCTTCAAAGGTCTCTCATCAGGCTACACCTTTGGAATGAGATTCAAGCAGTACCAAAAGCTAACGGTCTGGGCAGCTGGAGCCTACAGCCTTATGATAGTAGGGCTTGTGGCGCAGCTAGGCTAAACCCAGCTCATCTATGAGAGACAATGTCCACACTGTAGTGCTTAGTGAAGGTGTTGACGTACTCCATGCAGCAGCTGCACAGATCTCTGCAGTGGAAACCTTCTGAAAACAAGCTAAAGAGTGCCATGCTCCTTGTGGAATGACGATGAACCACACCAGGAAGTTCCTTACCATACTTCCTGTAACAAATGTAATAAGTCTGCTAGCCACTTGGACGAGCACTATTTAGAAACTGGGGCACCCTCTTTTCCAGGGGTGAATGAAACAAAAAATTGCAAGGATTTTCTGCAGTCCTTAGTAGAGTGTGTATTGTACCTGAGTATTCTATGCACATCTAAGGTATGGAGCAATGCTTCCCCTGGATTGGCATGCACTGGATAATACTCTGGTAGGTGAATGATTTGATTTGAAGTAAACTTAGATACCACCTTTGGTAGAAACTTAGGGCTGGTACACAAAGACACCCTCGGCTGTATTTTCAAAGCCTGCACATGAAACCTCGTCTAGTCCTGCACCTGGGAACTTAGGTTTTGGCAGTGTGCTGAACCAATTGCTGCAACTGCTGCCGAGTATTACAAGCTCAGGTGCAGTGTGACAGTTCCATGTATTATAGCAGTTTGTGCCAAATATCTGGCACACGCTCATAATAATGGTCGCCAGAATTGCCGCAAGTTAGAACAGAAAAAGTTGGTCTAACTTGTGGCAACTGCCGCCAGGATAGAAAATCCTGTTAGATCACCGTAAGTCCCATGTGCCGTATCATCATGCACCGGGCCTTGCAGTGATCTAGGAGCCTGGAAAATCCTGCCCCCTGTCTTTGTGGAAAATCAAATTAGGAGGCTCACACACTTGAGCCTGCAGCTTTGAAATCCTTTGAGTAGAAATGACTGCAACTAAAAATGACACTTTCTATGAGAGAGAGCGTAAGCCACAAGTTGTGGCTGGGAGCTTTTCCAAAATAAAATTCAGATCCCAACCAAGGACTGGATTTTAAATGGGACGCTTTATGTGTAAAATGCCTCTCAAGAATGCACGGGCTGCTTCCAGCTGAGCAACTGTACATCCATCCATCCACAGGCACACAGAAAGCTGATATAGCAGTCAAGGACACTTTGACTGAAGAATACTGCAGGCTTGAATCCAATAAGGACAGCAGGTACTCTAGAACCTGATTGACTGGGCAGGTAAATGGATCCAGGTTAAATGAAATGGCCCATAAAGCAAACCAGTTCCATTTCATGGAGTAACTATGTCTGGTGGACGGTTTTCTAGCAGCCACCAAAATACCCACCACTTCCTGTGATACCTCAAAGCGAGCTATGGCTATGACTTCAGGAGTAATGCATGCAGATGTAGAGACTTCAAGTCTGGGTGGACTAAGGTTCCCTGCTCCTGTGACAGCAGACACCTGCACAGGGGCAGAGGATTGGAGGTTCCACTGCCAGCTGTTGCAGCAGGGAATATCAAATCTGCCGAGGCCATAGGGGAGCAATGAGTATTAGAGTTGTCCCCTCTATCTTCAGCTTGAGTAGTACTCTCTGAATTAGTGGGAAGGGAGGAAGGCATATAGAAGCCTCTGTTTCCAAGAGAGGGACGTGTCTCACTGAAAAATTCCAGGCTTTGGAGCGAGCAAGCAGAAACATGGCAGTTTTGCGTTGTGTGGGGTTGCAAAAAGGTCCAACTCTGGATGACCCCATCTTTCGAACAGATCGTCAACCACCAAGGTCAGCATTTCCCACTCATGCATCCTGGACTGTGACCTGCTTGTCTGCCAAGGCATTTGGACACCTGGAACATGTACTACTGATAGTTCTAGACCGTGTTCTAGAGCTCAACACCAACCTCTCACAGCTTCCCTGCACAGCGGGTAGAAGTGAGTCCCCCACTTTTTGGTTGATGTAATACATCACATTGATCTTGTCCATCTGTATTAATAGAGGACCTGGGGACAAATGGTTCTGGAAGGTCTGGAGTACATACAGAACTGCTCTCATTTCCAGAACACTGATGTGCAAAGCACGCTCCACCTGGTTCCAAGTTCTCTGTCTGCAGAGGGCGAGGTGAGCTCCCATCCTGATCCTAAAGCATCCGTGAGTGGGATCTGAAGATAGGAAGGAATCAAGAACAAACCTCCCTTGAGCAGGTTGCATTCCATCCACCACTTGAGCACTTTGTACAAGAGTAACATGACTAGAGCCATCTGTTCTAGATCACCTGTCAGTTGTCCTGTGAAGAAGTTTAAATCTCTTGGGGTTTACTGGGGGATCTGTATATTTAGCCTGGCCAGTGGCACTGTAACAACACCTGCGGCCATGAGCCCCAGAAGGCATACAAATGTCCTTGCTGAGACACAATGGCTGTCGTGCACCAATTGTACTTGGGCAATCAGGTGGTCGGTTCTGTCCAGAGATAGGAAAGCTGATCCTTAGGCTGTATCCAGAACTGCCCCTATATAATGTAGGCCTTCGATGGGTGTCAGTACAGACTTTGATATGCTGACTGTCACCCCCCAGAGCACTGAACATTTGTCTGGTCCGAGCTAAGGTCTGCAGCAGTTGGTCCCTGAAGTAGGCTTTTAATAGCCAGTCATGGCTGCTGCAACCACTGCCAAGCACTTGGGAAACACTGTGGTGCAGAAGACAAGTCAGAGGGCAACACTCTGAATTGGTAATGGCTCCCTGAACCAGAAATCTCAGGAATTTTCTGTGAGGTTCACTTGATATGGAGGTACTGGTATGTATCCTTCATATCCAGGGAGCACATCTAATCCTGTTTGCAACAGAGGAAGGAGACCCTGCAGAGGCCACACAGAACTTCTTGTATTCTATGAAGAAGTTCAGATCTCTTAGATCCGTAACAGGCCTCAGGTCCCCTGTCCACTCTGGGATAAAGAAGTATTTAGAGTAAAAACCTGTGTTCCTCTGTTCTAGAGGTACAGGTTCTATGGCAGCTTTTGGAGCACAGTTTGTACTTCCTCTAGCAATGCTCCCCAATCCATCCACAGGGCCTTAGAGTGAGTTCCCTCTTCTGTAGGCCACAGCACAACATACATAACAGCTTTAAATGGTGCTGCTGCTAAATATATACAGTAAAAATGCAATTCTCGCTCAAAAAACTTTACGTACCAAAATGTTAACAGCTGATGCAATACATTTTGTGGGCAATTACAAGAACTTGCCATAGCTTCCAGCAAGAAGCATAAATACAGGTTACTCACCTGTAACAGGAGTTCTAGGAATGGTATATGTTGTTTATCCACACTGTCTGGCAGGTTCCTTGCCGCTTTGAATCTTGCCGGAAGGTCTTCAAGCTGGCTCCTCCCACCCACCGAGTGGTAAAACTCTCAGCTCCGCCTCATGGCCGCCAGAACTAGCCTGCTGGAACCGGGTTGTCGTTCGAAGCCGGGGAGGTCGGGTGGGTCATGTGGATGAACAACATATACCATTCCTAGAACTCCTGTTACAGGTAAGTAACCTGTATTTCTAGGGACATGGATATGTTGTTCATCCACATTGTCTGGCAGACTCCTAGCAGTTCTCTGGGAGGAGGGAGGCAAGGCGCACACCCCCTACTTAGGGAGTAAAGACTGGAGAACTGAAGCCCCAAAACCAGCATCCCGGCGTGACTCAAGGTCGATGTGGTAGTGGGTGATGAAGGTGTGTGCTGACTTCCAGGTAGCAGCCCTGCAGATTTCCTGGATAGGGACATCCCTGGAAGCAGCCACCGATGCAGCGGTATGGCGGGTAGAATGAGCTCTTATCCCTCTGGGAGGATCCATGCCCGCCAACCTACAGCAGAGATCTATGCAGGAGGTGACCCACCTGCCTATCGCCTGCTTGCTGCAGGTCTGCCGAGTCTGCGGCTTCAGCATAGGTGACAAACAGCTGGCGAACCTCTCCCCGAACTTCAGCTGTCCGCTCCTTATAAGAAGCGAGCGCTCTTCTAAGGTCCAAAGTATGGAGCTTATATTCGGCCTCTGAGGTGTGACTGGGGTAGAACACCGGCAGAATCAACACCTGGTTAAGGTGAAACTCCGACACCACCTTCGGAAGGAATTTCGGGTGGGGGCGCAGGACAACCTTGTCCCTGTGGAAGACCAGATAAGGAGAGTCGATGGAAAGCACCTGGAACTCTCCCATCCTTCTGGCTAACATGATAGCCACCAAGAAGGCGGTCTTCCACGACACGTGAGAGATGTCACACCTGTGCATTGGTTCGAATGGCCTGCCCGTGAGCTTAGCCAATACCAGCAGTAGATCCCATGGAGGTGGAGGTTCTCACACCAGAGGGGATATGTGATCAAGGCATTTGAAAAAGCGCCTGACCACCTTCTCCTGCATCACTGACCGCTTCCTGGCCCGCGCCCGGTAAGCAGAGATGGATGCCAGGTACACCTTAAGGGTCGTCGACCGAAGCCTTTGCTGAGAAAGGGACCACAGGTTGTCCAGAATGCTTGCCAAGGAACAGGAGGAAGGGTCCGGGCCCTTGCCCTGACACCAAATGGAGAATCTCTTCCATTTGAAGGCGTAGCATTTTCTGGTCGACTCCTTACGGGACATCTCAACGACGTTGAGGACCTCGTCGGAAAGACCCAAGGCCTGGAACTCTAGCCACTCAGTAATCAGGCCGTCAGGTGCAGGGATTGAAGGTCAGGATTGAATACCTTCCCCTGATTGACTGAGATCAGGTCCGTGAGGGCTGAAAGCCGCCGGAAGCCTGGAGCTGAGACTGAGGAGATCTGGATACCAGAACTGGAGGGGCCAGGCTGGGGCTACCAGAATCACCTGGCCTTCTCCCTCCTCGCCTTGAGAAGCACCTTGTGGATCAAGGAAATGGGGAAAAAGTAGAAGAGGCCCGGGGTCCACGGCCCCGTGAAGGCATCCCCCTGCAGAGAGCCCTGCTGAAGGGGGCAGGCATGAAACAGTCTCAGCATCGCATTCTCCCTGGAGGCAAACAGGTCTGCCTGAGGCGTGCCCCAGAGGGAGAAGAGATCTTGTACTACCTCCGGCAGGACAGACCACTCGTGAGACGCAGCCCCTATCTGGCTTAGGGCATTGGCCAGGGTGTTAGAGGCTCCTGCCACGTGAGTGGCAAGGAGATCCGCCTCCAGGCTGCACACGAGAGACCAAATGCAGAGAGCTTCCCTGCACAGAGGCATGAAGCACGTCCTGCCCTGGCGGTTTAGGTAGTACATGGTCGTGGTGTTGTCCGTCTGGACCTAAACCACTTGACCCCATAGAAACGGAGTGAAGGTGGTGAGGGCTAGATGAACCGCTCGAAGCTCCAGCAGGTTAATATGGCATTGGGACTCCCGAGGGGACCAGAGGCCATGCGCTCTGGCTCCCCTGATGGGCACCCCAACCCATCAGAGAGGCATCGATCGATAGAGACCGTCAGCTCGAGGCGGACAAACGGAATGCCCTCCTGCAGATGTGCCGGAACGGTCCACCACTGGAGAGCGTTCCACATCCCCTAGGTCACTGTCACTAGCTGATCCAGTGGATTGAAGTATTGTGACCACTGGCTGGCTAGTCCCCATTGAAGGGGACGCATGTACCAGCGGGCCCAACGGACCACACTGGTGCAGGCTGCCATGAGGCCCAGGAGGCGCAGGAAGTCCAGGGCAGGGCGTGATTGCCCAACCTGAAATGATTGGGCAAAAGAGGAAAGAACTTCGGCCCTGTCCGCCGAGAGCCATGCTCTGGCTCATAGAGAGTCGAGTTCTGCCCCGATGAATTGTATCACCTGCTTTGGCACGAGTTCCGACATGGCCACGTTGATGAGGAGGCCAACCTGAGAGCAAACCTGGAGGGCAGATCTCTGGACCACTCCACCTCCGCTCTGGAGGGGGCTGCAATCGGCCAGTCGTCCAGGTAGGGGTACACCCAGACCCTTCGGTGCTGCAGGAGTGCTGTCACCACTGCCATGCATTTGGTGAAGACCCAGGGAGCTAGGGAAAGGCCGAAGGGCATGGCCCGGAACTCGTAAAGGGATTCCTCCGCTATGAAGCGGAGGAATCTCTGGCGGGATGGACGGATTGGGACGTGACAGAACACGTCCTGAAGGTCCAGAGAACAGAACCACATGCCTCGTTCCAAGGATGGGATTATCTGAGCCAGAGTGACCATCCTGAAGGTCCGAGACCTTAGGAACCTGTTCAGGTCGTGCAGGTTGAGAATAGGGCGCCAGCCCCCCATCTGTTTTGGGACCAGAAAGTACCTGGACACAAACCCCGGGTCTGGAGGAGGATCCGCCACCTTCCTGATCACCTCTTTTTCGAGGAGCAGGGCAATATCGGCTCAGCGGGCCGACAGAGAGGCTGCGGACCCCGTAGCCCCCCTGAGGGGTGACAGCTCGGAAGGGTGGGGCCTGCTCGAACTCAAGAGGCAGGCCCTTTCCTACCACCTCCAACACCCACCAGTCCGTGGTGATAATGGACCAGGTGGAAAGGAAGTGGCGGAGCCATCCCCCCAAGGGGGGAACCCAGGGGGGAGTGACGAGACTGGGGGCGACACCCCTCAACCCGTCACTGGGCAGGCTTGGAGGAAGGATCGGCTGAGGGACCTCCAGGGCCTTTATCTCCCTGCTTCCTATTGGAGGAAGCTGCAGGCTTAGGTTTGGGATGCCAAGTGCAAGCCTGCTGGCCCTGGTGCTGGTGCTGTTGGGCCGGACGTGCCGCAGGCGCAGAAGGACTTGTGCTGCTGCTGTCGGCAGCCTTTGTCCTTCTGGCTGGAGGTGACAGAGTCCAGAGTAGCATTGGACTTCTCAATCCGCTGGAGGTGACCTTCCACTCCAGGGCGAAGAGGTTGGACCCCAGGAAAGGGACATCCGCTAATTTGTGCTGGGTATCCGCTGTGAAGGTGGATATCCTCAGCCATGCTCAGCAGCGCATGGCCACTGCAGCCGCAACTGATCCGGCACTGCTTAGCCACTGCACTACCCTGGTCCTGCACCTGCTGGACCGTGGTCTGCAGTCGGCTGAGAGATGAGGGATCACCTCATCCAGGGAGCCCATGAGGGCGTGGGAGAAGTGTGCCATCAGCACAGCCCAGCTGGCCTGGCGGAGGCCAAGGGAGGATGCAGCATACACCTTACACCCGGCATAGTCCAGCTTTTTGGACTCCTTGTCGGGGGGCTTGTCCATGTCCCTAGCGTTCCCGGAATGTCGGAAAACGCTGTTGGTGACCAACCCCTCGGCAGAGGGGTGCTCCGAAAAACCGGGCAAAGAGCTAGTCGGGACCGCATACTTCCTGGCCATCCTGGCCAAAGGCGTAGAACAGGAAGCAGGCCACTGCCAGAGCTCCAAGGCTGGGCCAACAATGGCTTCAGCCACCGGAAAGGCCTCTGTGGGTGAATCCCCTCGGTCCAGTATCTCCATCAGGGGATACTTGGCCTGCTTGGACACAGGCTCAAGCTGCATCCCGGTGGACTCAGAGATGAGCTGAAGCAAACCCATGAAGGACGATGGGCTTTCGTCCATCGACTGGCCCCCCAGAGGGCTCCAGGTCGCTGGGCCTGGAGAACAGGGAGGAGTCGTCGGACTCGGAGGAGTCCGCGAAGAGCTGCCTGGGGCCTGAGCCACCCACCACCTGCCAAGGAAGGTCAGGAGTGAGGGTGACCGACAACCTGTGGGGCAGGCCTTGGCCTGACCGAGAGTCCATGGTCAGCGCCCCCGATGTGAAGGCGGAGGTTCCACCACAATCGGTGGGGCAGCTGGTTTCGGCCAAACAACCGGCCCAGGTTTGGGCACCTCGACTACAGCGAGGGGTTGTTTTGGCTGCTCAGGTGACAGCCACTTGATGGCCGGGGAAGGCGACGGCGTCGACTTGTTCCCAGACAGAAGTAACTGCTGCCATATCAGGCCCTCGTAGCGTCTATGCAATTTGCACCGAAGCCTCTCCTCTTCCGATGAGAAAGACGAGGACGCGCGGCGGTGCCGCTTACCTCGGTGCCAAGACCGAGACCACTGATGTCAGCAGGATCGGCTAAACCGAGACGAAGTCCGAGACCGAGACCGAGATCCTCGGTGTTTCCGAGGACGGGTCTGGGAAGGAGCAAGGGACACCCGTTCTTCCCTCAGCTCGTAAGCCTTAACCGGGGACTGCAGCACCGGGGGTGCTGGCAGATCCTCAGTCTCCACCGGGGGAACCGGTGAAGAAGGGTTGTCAGCCTCACCAGTCGACAGTCCGTCCGACGGGTCGAGAAAAATCTCAACCGCGTCAATGGGTGTCTTGGCCGGCTGGCCTGACGGGGACGCCGTGAAGCCAGCGACCTTAGCCGCAACCTCGACCGAAGTCGACAGTCGGTTGTCCGGGGAAGGAGACCTCTCCTGCTCCCACGAACGCCGACGATGGGACTTACCCTTTGAGTCCTTCTTTTTAGACGGAGAGGAATGTCCCGATGGCCCCTCTCCCTTCGTGGAAAGGGACTGGCAAAGCTCCTTGAACGAAGCTGAATACGAGGTACCCAGAGAGAGCGGGATAAATGCCGTGACCGAGGAAGATGATGATGCGGCCTGGGCCGCCTCCTCCTCGAGGGCGATCATCTGCTCAAGTTTCTCAGCCGAGCCAGCTGCTGCGGTAACCGCCCAATGGGCCTCCTTCGACTTAACTGGCGGGTAGCGCTTCTCGAGGCACCCAAGCTGTAGCCGGGGCAGTGCGGTCCTCCAGCACGTTGACCGAAAATGAACGGCATGACTCGCAGGCCTGCGGGTCGGGTTCTAGGCCGAGGCAGTAGACGCACATGGAGTGCGGGTCCGTCCTGGACATCTTCTGCCCACAAGGGCACCACCGAAATCCAGGATTCGATGTGTCCATCGCAGCCGCGAGGGAGAAAGATGACCGAAGTCTTGAAAATTTTAAAAAGAGTTTCAGGCGAACCAAAGAATTAGGATCCAGCCTATCACGCAGAGCGTTAAGGAGGGAACCTGAGCTTCCAAGTGGTAAGGAAGATCTGGCATCATGAGGCTGAGCTGAGAGTTTTACCTCCCGGTGGGTGGAAGGAGCCAGCTTGAAGACCTTCCAGCAAGATTTAAAGCAGCAAGGAACCTGCCAGACAGTGTGGATGAACAGCATATCCATGTCCCTAGAAATAATCTTTCATAATCCTACCCTCATGCTCTTAACCTGCTGCTGTTTTTATAAAGCTACAGTTAAAACACATTACTCAGCCGGCCCAGTGGTGCAGAAGGTTGAGGCTCTGGATGCCTTACCTCGCACTATGAAGGCGACCCATGTTCAGGAGCAAGCGAGGTCTGCTGGAGGTTGGTGGGGGTGAGGGCGCGGAGCTGGATCAAGCTGCCGAGAGGCAGCTCTCCTCTTCGGGGAGAGATGTGGGTTTCCGTTGGCTCTTGGCTGCCTTATAGTGGGCTCGGGGCAATGCAGGCTGAGACGGAGCCAGGCATGAGGCTATGAGGAAGGAAGGCTGTTACTGGGGCAGAAGGGTGCATGCACACCTCCACACACATGCGTGTCTGCAACTGGGGCCTCGGCGTAAGGGAAGAAAACGGAAATGCCTCCCATGGACAGCATGATGGCCAGCCCACCAAGCTCCTACGGTGACCAGGCACCCACCGCAAAATATGAGATGGTGGAAGGTAAGTCCCAGGTCACCAGGGCCAGGGAGTAGCCAGAATGGGGTCCAGGGAGAGGCAATGTGAGGAAGAATTTTTTTCACAGAGAGGGTGGTGGATGCATGGAACGGCCTTCCTAAGGAGGTTATGGGGTCAAAAAGAGTGGGGGAATTCAAGAATGCATGGGACAGACAAAAGACAATTCTGGTAGGTGGTAGGAAGAAGTAGGCTGTTGGTTAACTAGGATCTGCAGCTTATCCAATAGGTAGGGAAATGGGCAGGCTAGGTGGGCCAAGCGGTCCTTATCTGCTGTCAAAGTCTATGTTTCTATTCAAGTCAGGTCCGCAGCCATGCAAGTAAAAGCAGGCTAGGAATGTTATCCAGCTGCTCAAGTAAAGATCTGTCTTTTCAGAGGCTACGTTCATCAGCTCAACACACCAACTAAATACCATTAGAACCAAGACAGTACACTATGGTACTTAGATTAGTTGGCATAGTCATGATGTCTTATCAATGTATTTCATTTGGGGGACTCTGCCCCCCACCCCCTCCATGTTAAAAAAACATGGTGGGTGAGGAGGGGTGCAGAGACCCACAACTGAAACAAACTAATAAAATGATACACATACATACAGTGCAACTAGCATTAGTTTGTAGCCCTCCACAAAATGCTGACTACAATTACGTGAACAGTCAAGTACAACCAGAACCCGCAAACACACATATAGTACAACACAGCAAATAGTTTTTGTTTATTTAGTTCCCATAAGGGTTTGTGCAGTTGAGCCATGCCTACAGCTCCTTTTCCAAAAAATTCAATTTATTCAAAATCCACTTCAAGGAGTCCACTGAGCAGCAGTTATGCAGAGTCTCCACTCCTGTCCTAGTCCAGCATGAAACATAACTCTCAAAGTGTCACCAACACCAAATGAAATTTAAGGTAATGTCCCTAAAAATAACAATCATTAAAACAAGTGTGTGTCTACATCCATCTGTGCTTTTAGCAGACACCCCTTCCTATGATATTTTGCAGGAGATAGTAATAGAGAGGCATGAGTCTGTGCTCCCCAAAACAAAAGGCAGTACAGTTTCTGCAGAATTTTAGTTCAAGACACCGCAGTAATGTAAGCCACCTCATGAATACTAGAGGTCTTGCAGCAGTCAAAGTAAACCCCATCTCCCCCACTCCACCTTGGGGAATAGTGGGGGATTCATAAACAACTGGCCCCAAACTACTGAAATGCCCCAACTGGTGGGGGCTAGCCTTGGTATGAATCCTCTATAAAGAAAAAAAAAATCTAAAATGCCCCACAGGAAAAACGCCTGAGGGGTGGGGGGTCTGAAACGGCATGAAATCACTCACAGGAAGGGCAGGGAAGATGCTAAAATCCCTAAGTAATCCACATTTGCCCCACATGTGGAGTGCTGCATAATACTGCCTGCTAGATTCTACTAAAAATTACAACAATTAAAAAATATATACTATCCTTTTCTCCAACTCTGATCTGAGGTTGCAATACATATCAGTAACTATACAGTAAGGAAAAACTTTAAATTTTGCTCAAAAATGAATCAGTGTTATAACATGGGTTGACAACAGGTGGAAAGCTCATCGGCCAAACAGTATCACCTGACTGTGGATTAAATTCACTATTTAATCCACAGTTGGGGTGAGATGCCCCGCCAGCAAGACCCCCTGGGCAGAGCACGACTTATTATCTGTGGGTGAATCCGGTACTAACAGGCAGCCATTAAAAATGTGACTAAGCGAGGGATACAGCCGCAGGGATGAGTTGGTCACTGCCTGTCAGTGCTGTACCCAGTTCCCACAGAGAGCGAGAAAGAGAGAGAGAGCTGCCACTGTTTGTGTTCCTCCTCTTGTCCCATTGCAAACTGCCTATTTTTGGCACCTATCTTGTTCGTGGGTCAGTGGCAGTGGGTTTCTGTACTGAGAGGTGCACCTCCTGACAGCAAGAGAGAGACAGAGTGCTGACTCCTCTGTGTATGTGTGTGGGGGGGGGGGGGATCCATGCAGTCTCCTCTCTCCTGCTGAGTTGAAAGTCACTGAGTGATATTGGTGCATCGGATCTGGAGAGAGCCACAGAGAGACAGAAAGAGAGAGACAGAGACAGAGACGCACGCACACACACACACACACACACTGAGGTGACAGCGGGACCTCTCCGAGGGAGCTGGGGGGAGATGTGTCATTTGGAGAAAGCAGATTTGTGAGCAGATGTTAGCTGACCCAAACCAGTGTTCCTATGGAGAAAGGAGAGACACAGAGCAGGCTGAAGCTCATCGTTGTGCCCCCCTGCCCGAACATCATCCAGGAGCGTGTGTGTGTGTGTGTGTGTGTGTGTGTGTGTGTGTGTGTGTGTGAGAGACAGAGGAGTCACAGCAAGATCGGGACAGGGCAAGCAGAAGTCCTGCAGTGTGCTCTCTCTCCCTCCTCTCTGTTTGTGACTCTTGATGGGTCTGCAGTCCCTTTGTCTACACGATCGTAGCACTGTGGCAGCTCCAGACCCCCAAAACCAGCAGCAAGTGAGAGGGACAGACACAGGCAGTGAGCAGTGCAGCATACTATAGGAGGGGGTAGAGAGAGAGGCACACAGGAACCAGCACTGGACTGTACATTTGGTTGTGCTTGGCTGCTCTGATGTAGTTCTCATTGCTTCGCCAGCACAGGCGGAGAACTTGCGGGCTCTGAATGAATTGCCACACTTGCCTGTGCGAGGACGGAGAGTGAGCGTGAACTTTATTGGTGGCCCCTCCCATACATCATGCCTGAGTGAGAATGAGAGAGAGAGACACTGACAGCGAGATCAGGACATATCAAACAGAATTCCTGCAGTGTTCTCTCTTTCTGTCTCTTGAGTCTCTCTGCTTCTGCCTCCTGAGTCGAATCAAGCCCCTGTGTGCAGTGGATGGTGAGAGAGAATTGCAAACGGTTTGTCTGAGTGTCTCTCTGCAGTCTCCTGTGATAGGGACCTATGATTACTTCACAGTTCCCTTTGAGCTCAGAACTGCATGTGTCTGTGTGTGTGGAGGGGTGCCACCACAGTAAAGGGTGTTGCAAGTGTAAGAAACTATTTTATGCACAAGAAATGTCAGAAATCATCCCAGTACTGTATTTCAGACATTTCTATGTGCATAAAAGCATATGCATTATTCGTTGAGGACTATTTTGCTAGGTGGCAGGATATAGTAACTTTCCTGCTGTTTAAACGGGGGGATAAAACCTTTCTGTGTTTTTTTTCCTTGTTTTGCACATAACACATGTTATAAACGCAATAACCCATGACAGGATATGGGGTTTATATGCATTTAATCCATGCCTGGAGTGATATGAGGACAGTCGGCCTGCAGCCTTTTGCCTCACAACAACCCCATACCCTGTTGTGGGCTATTGCTGACTTCATTCATGGCTTAGGCTGATCTCAGTATCCCACCCAGCCCACCCTGACCCTACTTCTTTTCATCTCCTTGTTGGCTGTTCGAGCCTCTCATTGTTCTGTTTCTATAATTAATGCCAGTCACTAGCTACCTAGCCTATAAACAACAATATAATAATTTTGATCAACCTTACCTCAATTTTCTGGTCAAGGTGGGGAGAAGGGTCCTCTGGCTCAAAGTTGATCCAATTCAGGAGTCTGGGCTCAGGCTGTCGGTCTAAATTCTTAAAATTTTAAATTAGTTGCTACAGCTGCTACCTGTAACAAATACTAATTATTGCAAAGTATAACCAACAAGTTGTAAGTTAACTTGTGATTGAGTACTTTTGTGAATATTTATATTATTTTGAGCTGTGCTGCTCCGTTCCTCTCCTGCCCTCGGCTGTGCTGCAGTGCTGCTCAGTCAGGTTGGCAAGCCTCTGTGGAATGTGGCTTATCGTTCGAGTCCTCGAGGTGTGTGAGGATATCTCCTGTAGGGCTCTAACAGGATGGCACTGACTGCAGACACAGGGCTCTGTGGAAATGATTGGCTGGAGCGGTGGTCTCCCTTTTGCTCTCTGGAGACAGACCTGAGGGAGGCAGATAACAAATTTCACTATTTGGCACAGGAGGAAACAGGCTAGAGCCATCAGTCCATCCCTGCTCTGGCTGTTTAATTTTCTTTTTAAACTGCACGCCAACTCTGAGCTGCTCTGACTACAGACAAGCACACCCCATGCCTGAGTGACATCAGATTGATGGGCGTTTGTACCCGGAAGCTGTGTGAACACGTCCTCACGCAAGGAACACACAGCAGGCAACATGGCAGTTGGGTCAGCAACTCGGCAGTATTCGGGATGTGCAGCAGAGTGCTCAGGACATCGTAATAGGGGGGCCAAAAATGAGATGTCCTGGAAAATTCAGGACACTTGAGAGGTATGGAGGCCGCAGCCCTGGCAGATGCATCAGAATGTCATGTGCTGTGCAGAGCAAATGCTTTCCCACACCGGCTCCAGCAATATGAGTTGTCATTAACTCTTGCTTAGTACAGTCCCCAGGCAAGGCCCATGCTGCAGTCTTAGCTTCCTCCAGAGGGTGTTCCGATACTTCAGCATATAGGCCTGGTAGTTGGCGTTACGCAGGCCCAATGAGGCAGAGGCATATGTATGTTTGCCTAGGACATCCATTCTCCTGGATTCTTTATCAGGAGGGAGGGAGGGAGCTTACGTGTCTAGGTGTCCAGGACCTGTCATGGGCAGCTGTGATCACCACCGAGTCTATCTCAGGCTGGCTAGCATAGAAAGGCTTCCTAGGAGGGGCAGACTGCATGTGTGGCATCCTTCAAGGATAAAAACAGAGAAAGAAGTACAGTAGAGGGAGAGTCTTGCATTTCCAGAAACTCCAGCAGGTTCTTTTTGGTAGAATTCTGCTTCTCTAAAGTGAAACCCATGGCAGCTTGCATTTACTGCATCATGGTGAAAATGAGGGATTCTCTGGAGGTGACCTCTCTGTGTGTTCACTGCAGAGTCCTCACTACAGGAGGAGACTGTGGAACTGGTGCCATGTTCACAGTGGCTCTGAGCACAGTCTTCCTCTTCATCTTTCTGCATCATCAGATCGGAGTTGTATTCACATTCGTCATCGACTGTTTCATCGACGTGAATTAAAGACCACATCACCAACATCGGTGGCAACTGAGGAGGTCTATGTGGCAAGAATATCTTGAGGTGTCGATGGGGTATTTACAGGAGTCCATGTCAATGGGCCTTCTGGGACAGGGAGGCCAGGCAGAAGATGACTTATCATATCTGAAGGACTGCCTGAGTGTTGGCGCCACTTTGGTTAGCAGGCACGACTGGATAGATAGACGGTGGATGTACCGATCGTAATAGGCCTGGAAGTGCCTACACCAAGCCCTGACCTTGATGTCTGGTCAACAACTGGAGGGGGAGGGGGAAGAGGTCAGCATCACCACCAGAGTGGATGCTGTCGAAGCAGAGGCTGTACCTGTAGTATGCAGAGGCAACCTTGATCTATCTGGAGAGACCTGGTCTTTGTCCCAGTGCTTGTGTTTGTGTCTGCCTGAAGATTTTCCCAGGACTTCTCGACTGCAATTCTATCGATGGGGCCGGCAACACAGATTTTCTTGAAGATCTTATCCATTCTTTCTACATTTTTTGGACTAGGAATTTCTCCAAAGCCCCCTTTCTATGTCACTTGGTTGCGGAATTTGAACCACCAGCAGTTCTCACAAGCATTCACATTGTGAGAGAGGCCTAAGCAGCAGACAAAGACGTCATGGAATCTCCTGTGCAGATTTTCTCTCCACACTCACAGTACTGAAAGAGTTTTAATGGTTCTTTCAGAGCAACATGCAGGTTGCCAAAAATCACTCTAAAAGTAATTACTTAGGTACAGGAAAAAAAATAGAAACAGCGACTATGAGCAGCGACGTTTCCATGGGTAAGACAAGTCTGATAGATGGCAGGAAAAAAAAATGAGGAGAGGAGGCGCCACACAAGTTTATGTATACCATGACGTCTTACTTTGTCATGGGTGGCTCCCCGGCTGACTGCTGACAAAAGTTTCCATGTGGTCCTAGTGCCTGGTGGCTATATGTTAAAAAGATGTGGCCTGATGAAAGAAATATCCTTGAAGATGATCGTAAAATACCAATGAAAGAAAAAAAAGAAATGCAGTTCATTGTAGTGCAAGCCATCGGGAGATAGTGTTCCTTGTCCAAATCCAGGGTTAGTTGTCATCCTGGATGGAGAAGGAGCCTCGCATAAGCCTGGACTGTCCATGGACAGGCACCTTGAGGGACAGCTGTGAAAAGGATGACTGGAGCGGAGAAGGGAGGGGGTGTAGTTCCTGAAGGATATGGCCATCCGGTGAAATACAAATCTATTGATATTGCTGAACTGCTGGTCTTGCAGGCATGCCTAGTACATCTGACTGACTGCACAGATTTGTGTGGGGTCCCCAAAAATGGTGAACCCTCATCTGCAAAAACAATACATATATTTTTGGCTAAAAAACTGTAGTAGGCGGGAGGGAGGAGATGTTTTAATTTATTGTTTTGCCAAATAACTGTTTGCTCCCCAGTTCACCACCTCCATCTGGTTTCAGGCCAGAGTTTGAACCTCCCAGCCCTGTCAGACGCTCCTCTCACTGTCCAAGACAGTGGAGATTCACGTGGAGGGGGCCAGCGAGTATTGGTGGACATCACACAGGCAGCCCAGGAAACAGAGTTTTTCTTGTTTCTGGTTTCCATACCCTAGCCCATCCCTGTAACAGTGTGTCCTCTGTTCTGATATATAAAGAATGGTATGTGTGTCCCCCTCCATATTTTCTTTTCACTCTTTACTTTGTTCTTTATCTTATTCTGCCTCTTCTTATATTCATGCCAGGGTGGCTAACCTGGCAAACTTAAATACCCCCTCTTTGCTGTCCCCTTTATGCTGCCAAGTTAAAATATAAATATATTAATCACTGTGTTGTAAAAGAGCGCTGAAAGCACTTTGAAGTGATCTCCAGTCTGGAGATATTGAATAAGCGCATGGTGCGCTTTCTGTTTAAAACCCTAGTACCCCTGACGATACTTGAGTGTCCAGGGTTGGGTGATCGACTGGTGCCCCAAAATAAACCTGTTAAATGTAGCATCGCCCAGAGGCGCTGAAATCCTGAGCTGCTGCTGCTGAATGCAGCTCCTGTGTACAACCAAGGAATGCATTCCTTTTCAGAGCAGAAGTTCCGTGTCTAGGATCGCTGGAGTGCGACTGAGAACCGCTCTTTATGTGGCAGCGCCAATAGAAAGGTATATAACCGGAACGGGGCATGCTCTAAAACAAATATAGATGGCGCACATAGTGGCAATATAAAATAACATTGCCAGCTGATGGGACACTAAGGCATGAGTATGAATAAGCCCGTAGTGTCCCATACCTTTAACAAAGTGTGTACTATAAAGAAATAAGCAGCCCCAGAGATGCTGTGACTGGGGCTGCATATGAAATAAAGTAATCTGTGGGCTAGTGGAGCAAATAAATAAAAAAGGCCCAAATGAAATGATACCCGATGGACTGAAATTTCAGTCGTCAGGTGTTAGCAAAGCTTATTGCTGATTTCTGCAGGGGTTCAAGAAGCTGAGAAAAGAAGCCCCTGCATGTAAAACTGAATGCAGCTAAGAATGCTGCAGAATAAGACACAAATAACAAAGGTTCAGGAGACAAGAGTTGTGCCTGAATTTCCAACATCTCATGATTTGGCAGGAGAAAGGAGAAGAGGAGCACGCCCTCAATCTGCCCTTGCCAAGTCAGAGATGCCTACCTATAAATAATTACAAGGTAATAAGGCTAGGAATAAGAAATGTAATTACCAGTGGGTCCCTCTGCATTAGGCTCCTTAGGCTGGCCTGGAAATGGCCCTGTTTATATGTTTTATAGCCTATGGGGTCTACCTATGGAAACTCCCCAATTACGTGATATAACCACAAGGAGCTATGAAAGGGCTCACCATTAGGGGAGTTTAGATCAGTCGAGTCAGCTGGTGTACTGACAGTGAAGGAGAAGGACCTGCCGCTGTGTGCTGGTAGATTCACACAGGAATTTTCAAGTTGGAGAGTGTAAGAGGTGTGCTACACTCGGGTTGAAGCTAAGCCACAGGCTCTACGAGGAAAGTAGAGTCCCGAAGATTTCTTTTGCGCTGTTGTGCTAGACTAACGTTTCTCATTACTTCTGTACATTTTTTCTTTTATTGCATTTAAATAAAATGATAGGTGCATTCCTGCATCTTTTATGCACCTGATCTCTGCCTAGTTGTGTCTGTTATTATCCCACATGCTCACAATCCCATCTCCCAGAAGCTGGGCAGTGCCCCATCAGGCCTTGCATGCATGTAGTGATGCACCTGTGGAGGAAGCAAGTTTCCAGGTCTATCACAGGGGTTGCTGGACCACAGTGCCATCCCTCCCCTGCTGGAAGCACTGCCATGCTGCAGCACCACCCTAGCTCCCCAGCTGCTGACCTAGCTCTCAGAGTCCACTCCCTAGCCAAGGTTGCCAACGGGGCAACGCAACAAGCTACCCGTTGTGCTATCTGACAGCCCCGAGGAGATGTTTTTCAATGCCTCCCACTTATTTCCCATGATTTTGCTGGCAAACAGAAGAGATGGTGCATTCCCACCTCCGGATTTTGGAGACTTGTACTGAAACCTCACAGACATGCGAGGTTAAGGAAAGAAGGCACTGATTAAACTGTGAGCAAGTGCATACTGCAGTGACTCAGGAGAATTACCTGCATGTAGACTTTCTTGAGCTCGGGAATACAGTCACCAACTTTGCCAAAGACCAAACGACCAACTCCTGATGCGCCTCCAATGCAAACCAACACAATCCACTGGTTGTTAATCTCCTCGGCTTTGAACTGCTCCTTGAGGTATTGTATCTGGGAAACAAAGGCAAAACACATTATCTGGCATTGCATGACTAAAAAGATGCCAACATAAGGAATGCCAAATGGTATTATACAAATAAGAGATTCATATCGAAGAACAATATCCAGTATTGCACAAATTAAATTCTTTTCGAAAATCACTGATTCGCTTACTGCACATTTAGGACGGAGATTTTAGAAAATGGAAATTTCCTATTTGGTGTGTTGGGACAGATAAACAGAGATAATGACGCATTTAAGTGTGACAATGACACCAGATTGTCAGTTTATCACGTTGTATTCAAGTGTAAATTAAAAATAACGAAAGAGGTGAACTGCCTCTTCCTTGCCCAAATCAATGGAGAAATATCATAAGACAAAAGAACTTGAAGATGTACTGCATGACACCTCTAAATCAATAATTTATGCTATGTCCTTTTCCACATATAGCGTGTTGTCAAACATGAACTAGCAAGAGATGTACAAGTTTAAACATACTATAAAATTAGTATGTTTAAGATTTATTTATGCAAATATTTTGTCTAATTCTATGTATGTTATAAATGTTTTGCATTTGATACATATTTCTGGAAAATAAAACTGAAACCACTCTATGAATAAACAAGTCAGAACAAATAGAATGTTACGTGGTTTTGCACAAATAAAAGACGTTATGACAGACATTGTAAGACGTAAATATTTTCTGGCACTGCACAAAGAAAAGTGCAAAAACAAAGAATGTTATCTGGCATTGCATAAATAAAAGGTGAATATACAGTGAACCAGGTCTGGCATTGCACAAATAAAAGGTGAATACGCAGTGAACCAGATCTGGCATTGCACAAATAAAAGGTGAATATACAATGAACCATATCTGGCACTGCACAAATAAAAGGTGAATACGCAGTGAACCAGATCTGGCATTGCACAAACAAAAGACTAACACAAAAAATGTTTTCTACATTGCATAAATAAGAGATGCAATTAAAAGAATGGTATCTGGCACTGCAGGAATGAAAGATGTACCCACAAAGAACGCTGGGTAGCATTTCACAAAAAAGGCACAAACACGAAGAATGTTATCTGGCATTGTGCAACGAAACAGTGCAAATACAAAGAATGTTACTGGTACTGCATGAATAAAAGGTTGAAACACAAGGAACATTATCTGGCATTGCACAAATAAAAGACACAAACACAAACAACGTAGCTGCTATTTCAATGCCCTCAAAATTCATTACTAAAATTTATTTTAATAAGTCAGAAGGAACCATAACATTAAGAAGATTCTTTGATATTAAGGAATTATTCAAGATTAGGAAGAGGCCTTAAATATTAGTGGCAGAAATTTGGTAAAAATAAGAATGACAATGCTGAAATCTAAAATCCACTTTCTGTCCAATAAGTATCAAGGCAAGTGCTACAGCACATAAGAAACTGATTAAAAAAAAGAAATAAAAGAACTTTTGCATGGGTGGGCAGGTATCACAAAATTATAACCTTTCTCTACCTGAACATAAAGCATTACAGGGGATCAATATGATAGCAACATAATCATTAAGCCTGTAGATAAGCAGGGAAATGTAATTATGGATAGGGACCATTACAAAAATATGGTCACAGATCTCTTGGATGATGAGAATAATTGTTGCTGTTGGAATAGTAACCCTACATATAATTAAAACAAGCATTTGTCAATGCCGAATGTTGTCTTGCTGGCATTGGCATTGGTAGTGCAGGAGCTGGAGAGATGTATAACAGGAATGGCAGTGAAGTATGGAACCAATGTCAACTCCACCCACCCTGCAGAGACTAACGGGCATTGAGGTGTGCCTTTGGGTCATTAGTCATAACGCTCATGCCATTTCCCTCATCCTACCCTGCAGATGCTGACAAGTGTCACATTGTGCCTTGGGGTCGTCGGGCCTTACGCTCAACCCATTCAATAAAAAGTATGTTGAAATGGGTGCAGTCAAGGAGAATGGGGTGAAGTTTGGGGCCAGAGAGTCCAAGACACACCTTGATGCCCATGACTGCCTGCAGGGTGGGAGTGGGGTGGAATTACATGACATTACAGCCGACAATCCAAAGGCACGCCTTGACCCCTGTCAAGTCTCTACAGGGTGGGACATTATGGTTAGAAACCCTAACGTCCCGGGCGTTAGTTAGTATTGCACTCCAAATTTTCAACATGACCTTTTGTGACCCCACCTCATGAAAGCATTTGGGACCTCTGCTCATAAACAGTGGCACTGTGATTTTGTTAATTTGTCGAATGTTGATTTCCCACACTGACACGCCATTTATTGTACCAGATGTCGAAAACTTATTTCGGGCACAATGTGAAAAATGACAGCTGTACTGTTCATAAGGAGGTGGGACAAATGGCAATGTTGAAAATCTGGGTAAATATTAAAAATTCTAGAATTCTGGCGTGTCTGGAAACTGTGCAATGCACGCTCGCAACGTCCATTTTGAGGAATTTTGTCACCAAATTTTCAACACAGGCATTTTGGGACCTCTGCTCATGAACAGTGTCACTGTGATTTTCTTAATCTGTCCCAAACATTTATTTCCCACAGTGACCGTGCCATTGTGCACCAGATGTGTGAAAACACATTTTGGTTAGGATGTGAAAAATGACAGCTGTACTGTTCATAAGGAGATGGGGAAAAATGGCAATGTTGAAAATCTGGAGTGAAAATATTAAAAATTTTTGAACTTATGAGCATGCACGTAAACTGCACAACGCATGCTCGTAACAGTCATTTTTTGGAATGTTTTCACCAAATTTGCAACGTAGGCTATTTGGGAGCCCACCTCATAAACAGTAACACTGTTGTTTTGTTAATCAGTCCCGAAAGGTGATTCCGTGCAGTGACCGCAAAATCACCTTTTGGAGACCTAATAACGACATGACAGTGGCTGAGTTCATGAGGTGGGGGTCCCAAGAACCCCATATTGAACATCTGAAGCCAAAAGTCACAAAATGGCAGCGATATCCACCTAAGTTGAACCCTCCCTCCATTTATGCCATTATACAGCTTACTGGCATTTCTTCAGTTTACTGGGTTGGCTTTGAAGAGTGCAGGCGTGTTCAGCTCCACTGAAGATCATCGGCAGACTCTGGAGGTAGAGTATGGGGTGGGGGGTGTGGAGAAGTTGGGGTACACAGAGGATGGGCGTGGGTTGGGGAGGGGCATCAGAGACAATGAGGGACCATTTTCTCTTTTACAGGTAAAAAAAAAACAAGACACCTCAGGATGTTTTCTTGTTTTTTTTAGTGTGTTTTGGCACACTGGGTGGGCTCCCAGTGTCACCTGTGTTTTGCGAGGGACTGAAGTCAATGGGGACTGGGCCCCGTTGTGAACAAATTAAATAAATAGGGGACATTATGCCAACAGTGATTGGGCTCCCCATCGGCGAACAAACTGGGGAGGGCATGCCGACAGGAATTGGGCACCTTCCGATGCGGCTTTCAGGTGGCACTGTGAGAAGTAGACGGCGATAGCCGCCGTTTATTGAAATGTTACATCAGACACAGGACACCCTGCAATGATGGGTCGCCCTCATTGCAATGACAAAATTGTTTCAAGTTGGTGGCACGCTTTTGCACTGCTGTCATTGACAGCATGCTACTTCATTGATGCCACAGAGCACACCTAAAAGCAGTGGCACCACTGGCCACAACACGACTGCACCTCCAAAACCTGCTATTCCAAGCCACCACAATATGTTGTTTGCACTTGTGAGCAAGACAACATAACAAGGAACTGTTTAAGATATCTGAAAATGCAGTGTGAAAATGAATGTTTTCATTTTCAAGGGCAAATTTACATTTTTGTAGACTGAATTCCCATAATTTAGTTACTTATTTATTTAACTTTTGTTCACTAGGTAAATGCGCTAGACAAAAAGATGCCTATTTTCAGGCACAGGCTGGGTAATTCCTGCTGAAGGTCCATAGGCGTTTACAATACCCTCTAGGATGTCCAACTGTCTCTGGGGCTGGATCGCTGACTGACATCTGGCTAAATTTATTCATTTCTTTTCACAAAATTGAGTAGTCACTTTATGATCCTGCTTCATGGACACCATGGACGTCATGAGTAAGTCTGAAAATTTTTAACGGAATGATCGTTTTTGTTGCTCAGCATTGATATTGGATCTCTGTACACCTCAGACAACTGATGGTATCCAAACTTGAAAATGTGTCCCACTTAACAGCTCCGCATTAGTCAGATCCCAGCTGATTTTAATTTAGAGGGACTTGAATTTATACTTATCCACAATTTTCTTTGAATTTCATGGTTATTTTATGAACCTATGTTTCACAGTGATGTGGGCATCTACAGCCCTCTCTTATGCTAATCTTTTCTTGGGATTCTGGGAACCACAGACCATATCATAACTACACAGGCAACATAATCAATTGGCATTGTTATACTGATGATGCTGTCCGTGCATGGAGATGGACTTTCAAGGAGATTGATAAATTTGTTACAAGAGAACCAAAATGATTTTAATAAGGAACTCACCTATACTGCAAGTTCTAACAGCATAACATTTTTGGATGCACCCTATCAAAAGAGGTTGGACCTACTGTAACAGTACAACAAAGAGTTTGCAAAAAGAGACAGCCACCATTACCCTTGCTACTAGCACCTTCCAAGATCCTTATTGCGATATATTCCTTTATTGTTAGCGCTTTAGAATTAGAAGGAACTGTTTCTTAGATCAAATTTTGAAACACAGGCACATTATCTAAAGGATAGGTTCATCCAAAAGAGGATTAATAACCACCTTCTGATGAGGGTCTTTGCAAAGCACGAGTCCAGGATAGATCTGTCTGCTTGAAACCAAAATAAAAGAATGCGATAGTGGAAGGGACCAGGTACTTTTGTAAATGAGTACAATATGATAGGTCAAATTGGTTATATGATAAAGGAAAACTGGCCTATTCTTATGGATGAGTCCTCCTTTGTGATGTTCTGGGTCTATCACACATATAGCATTTCGTTGATGCCCCAGTCTTAGGGATACATTTGTGCACAGCTGCTTTGTATTACAAACTAAACAATCACATAATTAGTTCCCTCTGCCACCCTATTCTGGTTTTCACTGTTGCAACTGCTACAACATTTGTAGGTAAGGAAAAAAAAAAGGATACTAACTCTGAGTATCCAAACCCTGATCAAGTTTCTGAAATAAGGGAATTCATCAGGAGTCATACAAGCACTTTTGTGATTTACATCTTTTGGTATATGTGTCAAAAAGTTTATGTGGGTAGAATGATGCAGCCTCTGAAGGTGTGACTTAAGCAGTATGTTAGATCTGAAAACACACTGTATGCCAGAAAGGCACTCATGGCGTAGGAAAGGTACTCTGCAAGTGGAATGGCTATCCCACATAGAGTCTTACTTATAATCAAATAATGAATGCATGCAGGCACACTGAGGTCAAGCATCCAACAGCAAATTGAGGCACAGTGTGTTGGTCACCTAATTAGAACGAGGCTTTGGATACTTTTCAAAATAGGAGCAAACTGATCTTATTTAAAAACGTAAATGGCTCACTATCATTAAAAGCACAGCTCTTTTTAAAGTGCACTTTCATTTTCCATTTCAATAGTGCAATACAAGTGACAAAGCAAACAATGTGTGCAAAACTCAGCATATGTTTCGGCTTGTAAACAAATGTAAAGACCGCTTATCCCTTGGGACAGCTACCAAATTACCCCAGTGCTTCATACTACAACCAGGGCATCATCAGGGGGCATGTTAGATCTATCATCAATGCCTGAGTACACTCTCCAGTTAGTTCACACCTTCTTTTTTTCCCCATCCTTTGTTTATCCCTCCTGTGACCAGGACAGGTTGTGCTCCCCTCAGCTCCACCCTGCTGATCTCACCATCCTGTATCTCCCCAGGGACTTACCTGAGCCTTTGTACCCCCACTGATCCTCCCTCCCTCCCCCTCGTGGCAGAGTCTGGAGGGAAGGCCACCCCAAAGCACAATCCTGTCTGTGGCTCAGGGTCCTGGTTCATTCATGCCTGCCCTGCCACCATTTTCCACTGTTATGTTCATTTCACCACGCTGGGGCATATGTGGAGGCACACGCATGCTGTGGGTCCTGCAGCACTCCTTCTTTCTGCCCTCCTGACCCACACTGTTACCAGGCCTCCACCGGGTTATAGTCATTCAGTGGAGTGTGCAGTCTACCGCACCCCACCCGGAAGAGGAAGCAGCCCATTGAGTTCTCAATCCTGTCCCTCCCTGGCCAACCCCTGGCAACCTATGCTCATTATCAAACATGGGTCACCGGTGTGGTGAGAAGCAAGGTGCTCAAAGTGCCTTAGCCCTCTGCACCACTGGGCCAGCTCAGCTGGTTCACACTTTCAAGGGCTGCATGGTTCAGATCCCACTGAATTTCAATTTATGGGCTTGAAATGAGCACCAGTGCCAAAGAGAGGAGGTAATCACCTTAGAGCAGGGGTTCTCAAATGAGAGGCCAGCCTCCTGGGAGGCCCCAACCTGTTCCAGGGAGGCTCAAGCAAGTCTTGAAAAGTACTGTATTTAAATTTTGAACTTTATAGAGTTTGAGGAAGGGATAAGGCAAACTGAAAGAGGATAATAGTAGGTGAATGTATGTATTTATTCACAAGTCTGTGACCAGGGAAAGTACTGTACACTGAGCCATGGCTTATTTCAGGTGTACCCAGGAAGGGTAGTGAGAGATACAATCCAAAATGTAACTGCAAAACACTCAAGCAATACAAAATGAATGAAAGTGCAAACAAACTACGAACAATAAACCAACAATGCAAGGAACAATGATTAATTAGACTGGCAGCAGAACTGTCCAAATATAAGAGTTAACCATACAGGTAGTAGGAATAAGAGCAGGAGGGAGCAAAATGATCCCTGAGAAGTTGCTTAAGAGCAGGGTGTGGGGGGGGAGAGGCAGAGGTCAGCAGAAAGGTTATTCCAGTTAGAGGAGAAACAGAAAAAGCAGTCTGACCCATGAAGGTATGGCAGTAAGGTAGCAATGGTTTGAGAGTCAAAATATTGGAGAAAGTAGGTTGTCCTTTTGGGAGGTGGGGTACAATAAGCTAATAACATGAAAGCAAGCTATGCCATGAGGTTTCAATTTATTCCTGATGTACTGTGAAGAGTAGGCTATTTTTCTATGGGAGGCCCAAAAATATTTCAGTATTTTAGGGAGGCTCAAGATCTTTTCATAGCTTAGGGAGGCTCACTGTGACAAAGTTTGAGAACTGTTGCCTTAGAGGAAACATCCACCATTAATTACCCCCAGACCTTAGTATTATATGGTAGCCCCAATTAGTCTTTTTGCAAAACAATTAAATGTTACCTTCAGTGGGTTTGTAGCAATTTTTTTTATCTGGTTGATCCTGTTATCCCACCCGCCTGCATTTTGTAGCTCACACCTTTTGAGGCACATCCTAGAACTTCTGGTGGTCAGAACCAGGGATCAGCTGTAGGACAGTGTATTGATATTATTAAAAGAAGGAGCCGTTCAATAGCTCCAGTCTGTCTTTACCCAATCCTGATGCCATACTCAGACCAAATATACACTGCCCAGTCAATACTTGGTCTCAGTATGGCACCAGGATTGGGTAAAGATGAACCAGAACTTTTAATAGCTCCTTCTATTAAACACAAATACACTCTCCTGTGGCTGAAAAAATACTAATGTGTATATAACAGACAGGTCCATAACTCTAGATACTCCTTCTGGTTGGGCAGCCTCTTCCTAACAACCCTTTACCAGTGGCTTACAGGATGGTCACAAGCAGTCAGTACATTCAGTACCTTCAGGTACAGAAGCTCCCCCAGGCCGAAACAATGACCGTATGCTTCATTATCTCCTGCTACAATATATCCAGCTAAAAACCATAATGCGGCATGTCTTCACTGTAAGTGAGGGTTGGATGAGACCCCTGACAGGGTCTATGTGGCACAGGCACTCCTAAAGGACTATGTGGTTCTTTGTAAGTGAAATTTACACCCTGATTCAACTGTCGGGTTAAGCAACCTTTGATATTGGCTTCAAGACATCAGTTGCTCTTGAGAGGTTCTGACAGAAGTTCTACACCCTAAAAACGTTGTGGCAATCCCCTTGACTAAACCAGCACATAAGACTGTAACAATCTTATTCAGGAATGAAGGTGTCAGCATCACATACATCCTTTATTGGCTAAAACAATACCTAGAAGCTATAATTGACTGAAAACATCTGGACTGGAGGTTGGAGGGTGAAAGTTTTGTTGAAAAATATGGAGACTGAGCTACAACCAGGGCACCAGAAAAGATTTTTTGGGGCAAGTACTTTACTCCTCATTTTGAAAGTAAAGTAAGTAAAACCAAATTCAGATGTGTACATTTTTAAAAACAGTTTTTTTTCTAGATAAGAACTGATCAGATGCCAACTCCTGCTCCAACTAATGCTGGCAGGTAGGAGTAATTTACTCCTCAGTTTAAAATATAGAGAGTAAAACAAAATTGACGTGTACAAGTGTTGTAAATCTGGAAAAAAAATGCTCCTTCTGAATCACCAGTTATGTTATGAAGCACTATTCTGTGGAGTCTGCAGCATTTACAAATGTTGGATGAGTATTGGTACTCATTAAAAACATTTCCTGAAGAGTATTTCCTAAAATGAGGTGCATAAAAATAGGTCGGTACTCACCTTATCTGGAGCCCTGGCTACAACACTTGCCTAGCAGTTTTTTTCTGGGATGTGACTGTGGAGTATTACTTTATGCTGGCCAACCAAAAGCCTGTTACCAATGTGGATCACACAGGCATCTTAGTGGGGCCTGCGATAAGGTCAGATGCAGCCTGTGTGATGAAGCTGGGCATACTAGTCTGCACTGTGTGAAAAAACATACTGTAGGTGAATTTGTGCGAAAAATTAGACCATTCTTATTGCAGCTGCCCGTGGGCTGCACATAACCAGCCAGATCAGGGAGACCAGCAAGAACAGAATCTTTTTATTACTTTGGCACAAAAACCCAGGGGTATACTACTAATATTGCAGGGAACAGAGCTACAACAAAAGAAATGCCTAGACCAGAACCCTCTTCCAACTCAAATACTCTAAACTACCAGAACCTCAGGTCAATTCAGTACCCCCACCCTCCTCTCCTGCAATACAACCTCAGACATCATGTGAGGGAGTTGCTGAGGCATCTCAGTCCCAAGGACCAGATATTGATTCTCTACCTAAACTACCCTAACTAAAATGGTGCAGGGTCTGCATCAGAAACCATATGAAGAGAGACTGAGAGAACTTAATATGTATACCCTTGATGAAAGGAGGGACAGAGGGGACATGATAGAAACCTTCAAGTACCTCAAGGGAATCAACAAAGTCCAGGAGGGTAGCATCTTTCAGAAAAAGAGATGTGTAAGAACAAGGGGGCACAATTTAAAGATAGAGGGGGGACAGTTCAGGGGTAATGTGAGGAAATTTTTTTTCACGGAGAGAGTGGTGGGCGCATGGAACCACCTTCCTGGGGAGGTTGTTGGGGCTAAAACAGTGGAGGAATTCAAACATGCATGGGACAGACATAAGGCAATTATAGTGGGGGGTGGCAGGAAGTAGGCTGTTGGTCAACTAAAATCTGCAGCTTATCTAGTAGGCAGGGAAATGGGCAGACTGGGTGGGCCAAGTGGTCCTTATCTGCCGTCAAAGTTTATGTTTCTATGTTACCTGTGCAGGAAACTACAAGTCTCCATGGAGGCAATGCCTCCCCCTTCCACTCCTGACACAAACAGACTTAAGCTGGTTACCAGAAGAAGGCATAACTGGAGCCAGTTCGAGCTTAAAGTCTTACAAACTACAAACTGGTTTGGTGACTTTCTCTAAGACAGGAAACACTGTAAGGTCAGAAACAATCAGATGAAACAGCGGATGATTCTGGTGCTTCCACTATCTTTCCCTCACAGACCGAGTTAATACAGATGCTTCCGGCAAGAAAAAAAAGGAAAAACGAGACCAAGAAAGGAGAAACTGGGAGAAAAAAACCCAACATGGGACTCCTTACTTTATCATTTATAATGTGTTTCTTTATGCAAGTTCCTGAGATCACTATTACCAAGGCACATGTAAACAGTATAGAGTTACAAAAAGAGGGTTACTGCTTTTTCTAATTTTCGGGTTGTATGACTATGGGGTGATATTCTTACAAGATACTAGACTACACACCCTAAAAGAAATTGCCATGGCAAAAGAAGTTTGGCGTGCAGGGACATATTTATGGTGCACATGCCTTGATAAATGTTCTTCAGTAAGAATACTTTAAGGATTTAGAAGTAACCATTCTAAAATTAAGTGATTTATCTCCAGGCAGAGTTTTACTCTTAGATGCTAAATGGCAGGGTCAAAGTATGTATTTTACTAATGTGTACACACCACAGAACAAGGCAGAGAGAACAGCCCTACTGAAGTTGATTCAGCCTTATTTATTTTCTTCCAAACCTGCTATACCGGGTTGAGTTCAACTGCGGTCTGTCAGCACCGGACCGTGGAACAAACAAAAAAAACAAAGAAAATCTTTTGTGACATGTTTAAGAGATCTAGTCCAAATGGCAGGGTTATCAGATGCCTACCACAAGGTAACTGCTACAAATGATCCCACTTTCTTTTTTTTTTTTTTTTTTTTTTTAAAAGCGCCTTTTTTAATATAGAAAACATTAAATAAGCAGCTCCCTTACCTCATTGGGAGCTCCTCCAGGCTAGTCTTTTTTTTTTTTTTTTTAATTACAGCTGCAAAAGGAAGGGAAGGGATCGTAATTTGCCTCCGAGGGGCTAGTCGCATGATCCCTCTCCACTTCCTGAATCTCCAGTCTGTCCCCACGCTCCAACCTACTGTGATGTTCTTGTAGCTGAGCGTGGTGGGCATGCTCCATTCAGTCAAATAGAGTTTTGTTTTCAAATGCAATTTCCCCAATTATAAATTGGGTTTTGGTATCTATTGGTGCAAGGCAAATTACAATCCCTTCCCTTCGCAGCTGGATTTAAAAAAAAAAAAAAGAGGACGAGTGAGCTCCCGATGAGGTAAGGGAGTTCCCTATTTAGTGTTTTCTATATTTCACAGTATTATTTATTTAGCTTTTGTTAACCAGGTAAGTACACTAGACAAAGACATATGCCTATTTTCAGGTACGACCCGGGAGAGTACAGAAGAATAAAAGAACATACAGAGTACAGACTGATGCAAATAAGGTACAGACATATGCCGAAGTCAGGAAACATAACATACATAGTGGGATAGCTCAGATTACAGCAGTGGACACCATAAATGCGTAACATATAACAGAACAATTTCAATATCAATATACCTAACAAGAATATACAGAATATATACAACATGCACAGGGCCACACCCAGGCAGGCAGTCAACAACAAGTAGGGCCGGAGCCAGGTACAAGAGATACTGAGCTTGAGTAGGAGCAGAGACTCAGGGAGGTCTGGAACAATCAGATACTGAGGAAGCTTTAGCTTCCATAGGGAGGTTCAGAGATACTCTGGAAGGGGCAGTCCTGACCTGGACAGGAAAAGAGTTCAAAGCCTCTGGGCACAGGATGCAAGATCCCTATCCCCATTTGGGTGCATGTCACAGGAACCTTGAGAATAGCGGGACCCTGGGATCTTAGGGAGTAGTGAGTGGAGGGAGCCGGCACAAGAAACTCTGCCAATCCGGGGGGGGGGGGTTGCCAGAGCCCAGAACCTTGCCCGTGAAGCAGCCCAGGACAAAGTTCATGTAATTGGACGGGGAGAGCCAGTTCACCCTACTGTACAGATCACAGTGGTGGGTTAGATGAAGGTCTGCGACAGCAAAGTGGCAGATGATATTGTAGGCTACAGTCCACCTAGTGAGGTGAACCTTAGTAGTACAGGCAAACAAGGGAAGCCCATAGGATAAAGATGGGAGGAGCACTCCTCTGGCCAGTGCAAGTCGAGCAACCGTGGTAAGATAATTCCTCGCCCTGTAGGCCAGACCCAATTTCCAGTTAACAGCCTGACACACACTGTGGATGTGTTGACCAAGGTCGAGCTGAGGGTCAAGTGTCACACCAAGGTATTTGACAGAGTTAGTGATGAGCACTGGAACACCATCAGTCCCAGAGATGCACAGAGGGACCGAGGAGGCCTTTAACTCAGCCTGGGACCCTAACAGCATGGCCCGAATCTTTCCAAGATTTAGGACCAGCTTGTGAGACGATATCCAGGATTGGATGGTCATGAAGCTGCAAATCAAGCTCAAAACCAAAGCATCCAAGGCAAGCACGAACTCCTTAATTGTTTATTATTCAATCCGCTCCCTCAGATCAGCTCATCGATGCTCATACAGCTCTCAGCTTGCTTTACTCTACCTGCCTCGCTCAGTGTTGGGCTTGGAGGTTCAAAACTCTTATCGGCCTGCCATGCCCAGTCTGGGCCTGGAGGTTCATATGCTTCTATCGTTACCTACTGCGTCTCGTACCTTCTTCACCCTCAGGGCCAGGTTCAACTATTTTTACACTATGCCTGCCTGCACCGCATCAGGCCTGGAGGTTCATACAACCCTCAGCCTGCCACGCCCAGTCTGGGCCTGGAGGTTCGTATACTCCTGACTCCTACCTGGCTTTCTACCTTACTTGGCATTGATTCCAAGAGCATATTCTCCCTCTGGAATTCAGTCATTCATTCAAGCTCTTCTCCTTCTTGGAAGAATTTCTCACCTGCTAGAATTACTCGACAGTACAACTCCACCTAAGCGGATCGCATATGCTCACCTGTGGATCTCACTAATTCTCACAGTAGTCGCCCCGGATATGCTCTATACTCTCAGATTCGTTCATGCTAATCAGCTAACCTACATGGGGACCAACTGCGCACACCAGCCTACGAGGGCTAGCTGCCACTCTACTGACCTACCAACTGACTATAAGGGTCTGGCTGCGCTTAATGATTACATGGAGCTAGTTGCCGCTCTACTTACTATACCAGTGGACCTACTAAGGTCTAGCTGCGCATCCTAACCATGAGACTAGCTGCCAATTCTATTACTTATTAACTTGCCACTCTATTTACTTACCAGCAGACCTACGAAGGTCTGGCTGTGCTTTCATGTTACCTGGAGCAAGCTGCCTCTCTACTTACCTCACCAGCTGACAGTTAAGCTGCGCATCTCACTGAGGGACTAGCTGCCATGTTCTGTTACTACCAGCAGATCTCCGTAGGCCTGGCTGCACTTTCATGTTATCTGGAGCTAGCCGCCCTCTACTTACCTCGCCAGCTGACGGTTAAGCTGCGCATCTCAACCAAGGGACTAGCTGCCACGTTCTATTATTTATCAATTGACCAACTTGGTGCATTTACTTGCTACTTACTACCTCATCTCCTACGTTATGCGGTCCACCCGCACATACTTACTTACCGGGCTCTCCCTGTTATACTTCATGTATGCTTCCTAACCTTGCACCAGTGCTTCAGATTTACAACCCTTAAAGCCTGCCAAGATTTCAGCTAAGCTCTAGAGCCGTTGCCTTCTATATCATCACCCAAGTATATATTTTACTCCTACCGTACTTTACCAGAACTGGGTTTGTCAGTCAATAGTCTCGTTGCAAACCTTCTATCATTCCACGTATTATATAAGCCATCTACTAGCAGAAACCTGAAAGCCAAACTATTTCTATTTTCATCCTGCCTCGCCTGCGTCAAAGCCTGGAAATAATTACTCCAGCCACCTATCATTTGCTAGCCTCAGGAGTGCCTCACTTCCAGTTCTATCCTGAACTTATTGGACATGTTCTATAATGCTCACCTCAGTGCTCATCTACCCGGATGCTGTACGCTTTCATACTACTACCTGCTTCGGTCATGCAAGACTTGGAAGCCTGTTCTTGACCTTTCATCTTGGCTACAAACTGTTCCACTGAATATGTAATCTGCAAACCTGGACTAGCCAATAATTAATTAATGTAGGATTATGCTCCTTTAGTATGCTCATAAGGACAGGCGGGTCAGTAGCCATGGGTCCTCAGAGGTTTCCCCCCCCAAAGCGGGTGTTTTCTCTCTCCTTCGTGCTGCCGCCATACTCTCCGGAGTTGAGGAGATAATCGTGGATATCATATTTTCTTTTGGGGGGTGTCACATCCAAAACAACTAACCTTCCTTCCTATGGTGGGATATAGAGTAAAGCCACACCATCAACTTATACCGATCAACTCAATTGTTCCAGTATCAGCACCATCGCACTCTCAAGTTCATCATGAACTATAATCACTGACTTACTCATGTCTATGTCCAAGTACTTAAGCACTATCCATTCATATCACTATACCTTGGAAGCATCATTCTACCTACTGGTCTGGCCTCTGTATCCAAACTGAAATCTACATTATAAGATGCAGTATGTAACACAAGAACTGAGCTCTGAGCCACATATAACATTAAGATGGAACAGAGGCAAATGACATGAGGATGAGGGTCCTAGACTTCAGGGGGTGAATTTTAAAGAAATGGGAGATTGCCTCAGAAACCGCCTCATAGGGGGATTGCCAGGGAGAGGTAGAGGCACAGTGGAGAAAAATAAGGGAGGACATAATTAAGGCAACCAACCTTTGCCTGAAGGAAGTGAGTAAAAACAGAAGGAAAAAGAGACAGCTGTGGGTCTCTAGGGAAGTGGCCAAGGTGATGAGTGAAAAAGGTGGCATTCAGGGGGTATAAAGAAATGCAGAGAAGGAAGACAGGGAGTTTTACCAAATAAAACAGAGGGAAGCAGGAAAGGCAGTGAGGGCAACAAAGGCACAAGCAGAGGAAAGGATAGCCAAAGGGGTAGCTAAAGGGGATAAGACTTTCTTCAGGTACATGTGTGAGAAGAGAAAAGAAAGGGGAGGGATAGTGAGGATCAACAGGGTGGCAGGGGGATACTGTGCAGAAGAGGATCAAGGAAAAGCAAACATCCTGAACAGGTACTGCTACTCAGTCTTCAGAGTACAGGGGTGGGGGGGGGATTACCAGGGAGCAACAGGAACAAAAGGGAAGGAGGTGGACACAAGCCCATTTTCAGAAGAAACAGTCCTGAAGGGACTTGCAGCTCTGAAAGGGGACAAGGCTATGTGATCAGACAGGACACACGCAAGGGTACTAAAGGAACTCGGGGAGGTGCTAACTGTTCCACTGACAGCCTTATTCAACAATCCACTGGAAACACGCACAGTTCCAGAGGACTGCAGTAGAGCAGACATGTTCCCCCTCAAGTAGAGCAGCAGCACAGAGGAGGCTAGCAACTACTGGCTGGTGAATCTCACCTCAGTGGTGGGGAAGTTATTGGAAACCCTGTTTAAGAAAAAGTTGGTAGAGTATCTTGCGTCCAATGGGCTATAAGACCAGGCAGCATGGATTCAAGGTAAGGGTGGATCATGCCAGATAAATATGATTGATTTCTTCTACTGGATTACCAGGGAAGTAGATCAGGGGAGCAGTGGACGTTTCCTATCTGGACATCAGCAAGGCCATCGACACTGTGCCGCACAGGAGACTGATAAAGGTGAGCAAATAGTGGGATCCAAAGTAGTGAATTGGGTAAGGAACTTGTTAATGGACAGGCAACAGAGGGTAGTGGCTGACAGCACTCTAATGAGGGGAGCGTGACCAGCAGTGTGCTGCAGGGCTCAGTACTGAGACTGGCCTTATTCAATGTCTTTGTGACACTGCAGAAGAACTGGAAGGGAAGGTATGTCTTTTTGCAGATGACATCACAATCTTTAATAGTTTGGACACTCAGGAGGGGTTGGAAGTAACGCACAGATACCTTGGGAAACTTGAGAAGTGGTCAAGAGTATGGCAGTTGGGGTTTAATTCCATAAAGTACAAAATCGTGCACCTAGGGCATAGGAACCCAGGAACTGAGTACGGGGTAGGTATTTTGGGGTTATCATATCTGATGACCTCAAATGGAGAATGCAGTGTGACAAAGCAGTGGGAAGGGTCAGTGAGATGCTGGGATGCATAGGGAGAGGTATCTCCAGCAGGAGGAAGGAGGTGGTGTTGCCACTGTATTGTTTACATGTGAGATCCCACCTGGAGTAATGTGCCCAGTTCTGAATGATGCACCTCAGAAAAGACATAAACAGGGTGAAGGCAGTCCAGAGGAGGGCAGCTAAAATGGTGCAGAGTTGCACTAAAATTCCTACTAGAAGAAACTGAGGTATCTCGAACATGTATAACCTGGAAGAGGGGAGAGCAAGAAGGGACATGATAGAAACCTACAACTACCTCACGGCAGTAAATAGGGTGCAGGAGGGGAGTCTCTTTCAAATGAGAAAGAGCACCAGGACCAGAGGGCATGTGATGAAGCTGCAGGGGGTTCGAGGGGGAGTTGAGGAGGAATGTGAGGCAGTACTACTTCACTGAAAGAGTGGTGGACACCTGGAAGAGACTACTAGAGGAGAAGAGGTGGAGGCAAAAATAGTAGGGGGCTTCAAGCATGCGTGGGATAGACAAGACAAAGAGGAATATTAGTAAATTGACAGGAAGGAGGGAGGATCATTGGAGACCAGTTAGGATCTGTGGAGACAGGCTAGGCAGGGACCATTTAGGTAGACTAGGTGAGACAAGCGGTCCTTTTCAGCTGACAAATTCTATGTTTCTATGTGGGCAGCCACCAAAGGCTAGGTTGTTCCATAACTGTGGGAGTCTTTAAAGGAAGGTCAACTGACCAGACTTCAATATGCACCGGAGAATCCGGTATGGGAACGCAGATTATGACCAGAGTTAGGAGCAAGGGTGAGCAAGTTGTATAGGTAGCTGGGGAATCTGTTGAGCCGGTATTTAAATCTAAAAAGGCCAAAATGCTGCAAGCACCTGCATTTAAGTGAGGGCAACTTCAGTCGGTCACACATGAATACAGTGGTGGGTCTGGTGATGGCAGAGGAAAACAGTGCTGCAGAAGCGGTTGAGCAGAGTATCCAATTTAGATGGATCACATTTAGGAGTGATACTGTAGATGAGACTGCCATAGTCAAATACGGGTAAGATCATCAGCTCAGCTAGGCATTTCCTCATACCTTGGAAGATGCTGTTAATTACTCGGTAGAGGGCTCCACATTTTTTTGTAGGATTTAGAGACCAGAGACTGGATATGGGAGGAGAAATCAACAAATTGGACAAGTATAATTCCTATAAACAAGGCCTGGATTTTCAAACGTTTGGATGCAGCACTTGCAGCAGATGTAATGGCACAGCTGCATCTGTGTAAATGTGCCAATAAGAGTGCATGTGACTTCATTCTGATACATTTATGACACTTTACACAACTTCTGGCTGAAAAATTATGCATGTGCAAATATATGACGCATATATTATTTTTGGTTGTTGAACTAGCGCCACTTCAGACAAGAAGGTGGACCCCATTTTCTGTGGTCTGTCAGTCGTGTCGCAAGTACCGTAACGGCAGTCGAACTGTGCCACAACTGGCTGAAAACCCAGCCTTTGTACATTAACACAGCATTTAATGTGCTCCCCTCTTCATCTGTAATGCCCAGGTTTGGCCAATTTAGCAAACATTCCCTGGGGCATACCATAGAAACAGTTTTAGCTGGGCTGAACACCAGACAGTTTGCCTTAAACTATGTTGAGACATTACTGCAGTCCAGCTGAAAAGGGGTTGAGATAGCAGTAGAGTTGGTGGTGCCAGTTGTAAACAGAATGCTGTGATCAGCATACATGTGAATTATTGCAGGACTGGACAACAAGGGGGGGGAGTTACTTACAAAGATATTAAATAGGAGTAGCCCAAGTAATGAACTTTGGGGGACACCTAACCAAACCTGCAAGGGAACAGAGAGCACAGTCCCCTCAGAGACCGACTGGAAAGATCTGTAAGGTATGAGGAAAACCAGTACAGAGAAGGGCTAGAGATGCCAGAGGTAGAGACTTTAGCAGATAGAAGGGAATGAGCAAGTGTCAAATGCCTTCATTAGGTCAAAGAAGACAGCACCAGTAGGTAAGCTATTATCCATGTTAGTGTTTATAGATCAGCTGCAGCACTATAGCCAATCAGATGAGAGGAATCATGGTCATGAGAATGCAGTACAGCATAGTGGTTTGAGACTGTGCACTGCAAACCTGGAGACCTGGGTTTGAATCCAACAGCCCCTACTTGCATACTGCGTGACCCTAAGCAAGTCACTTAACTTCCTTGTGCTCCCAGGTTGCACCTGGATACAAGCTTTCACTTAGTGTCTCTCTCCTGGTTAAAAAAATCGCAACTCATATCCATAAGAGTGCTTCATGCACATCCTGCTCATCTACTAAGAGTCTCCTGACATTCTCGTGCTGAGCGACTTTTCTTTTTTTATGGCAAGAAACCTTTTTTCTTTTTTAAGCAAGACTCACTGATGCCATGTGAAGCATGCTCCCGATTGGTGGCAAACAATACAAATTTCAAACATATATCAGTCCTGCACAAATCCCCTACATAACCAAAGGTAAAGAAAAAAAATGCTTTCTACTCAATAAAACAAACCAAAAAAAAAAAGCAGCAACATCGTGTTGCTCTATAATAAGTTTATCAGTTATGCCAGAGGGCCTCTTATGGCTCTAAGAGTGTCACCTTTTGTGTTCTTAGGATGTCAGAACTGCTCACCTTTGGGAGACTTCTGGTTCCGGCAGGATCGGTTGAGCAGTGCGCTTCAGAGGCTTTCCGCGACTAAATAATTAAATTGGATGCCTACTCTACCTACAACTAGTAAAAACTGCAATTCGACCACCGCAATACTCAGAACTAGGGTCCAACAGCAAGAAACGGCCACCACTTCCAAGCATTTGCTGATATGGCCGATCCTGAAGACCATGCATCCGATGATTCAGAACAACATACCAGGCCCAATCCCCGGTCGACACAGAAAAAGCTATCCTCCGCAGCCCGACAGAGAAAATCAGCCCCAGCTACAAACTCGGAGGCTATTTTGCAAGCCATCGCAGATTTTCAAGTAGAAGTTAGAGAGACGATGCAGGAAATAAAGTCAGAGATGGGATCCTTGCAGATTTGAATGGCGGAGGACGATCATCAGCTCTCCAGGAACACCGATAAAACAGACGACCTTGAAGCCTCCATTAAAGCCCTGGCATCAGAGCAGCTCGCAATCGCCACTCAGCAGGAGGATGCTGAGAACCGTGGTAGACGTCGGAACATCCGTATTTTTGGCCTGCCGGAGTATGAGGAGGGAAATGACACCTTGGCTTTTGAGGTCTACCTTCTCCAGCTGGTCTTAGAACTGGAACCCAGTCTCTGGCTAGACATCGAACATGTTCATAGAACCCTCGGCCCTAAACCTATGCACCCCGACGCTAGGCCCCGTTCCTTTGTAATTCGTCTATTAAGCTACCAAACGAAGGAACTATTGCTTCACAAAACCTGGCAGAAAGGTCGGGTGATGCTGGGCCAGCATCGGCTATTATTCGACAATGATTACAAGTCCTGTACTCAGCACCAACGAAGGGACTAGAACCCATTATTTCCAGCTCTATGATCGCAAAAGGTGCATTTTCACACATTATACCCCGCAAGGCTCACAGTTTTCCTACCCTCGGGTCAGCAGACATACTCCTCAGCACTGGAAGCCGCAGAGGACCTGACAGCTCGGGGTATCATCAGTGGCAAGATCCTGGAGACAGTGAAATCTCGAATTGGTCAGAGGTTCCAATCGGGTATTGAGAGAACCCAGGTGGCAAATATGGAGCTGACAGAAATCCTGCAATGCCTAAAGCAATATAAAAACCCTTGCTTGGCACCTGAGGTACTGTGATCATGGTTTTCTCACTGTATGTGGGCCTTCCTCCCTACTGGTCTGGGGCGCTGGGGTGGGAGTGCATCTGCTGCAGGGCTTGGGGGAGAGAGCACTTCTGAGGTCCTGACAACAGATCAAAGGATTTTAATATTTTCACCAATCTGGAACTGGTTGTCATGAGGACCTGTAACCTTAGATGGCGAGAAAGTCCCAGGCTTAGGGGTTATTCTTGTTGACGTATTACTCTCCCATCTCCTTTGCCCTGCGGTGTCTTGCCTCGCTTGCCCCTTGGTGCCCTCCTTCATTCTTCCACCCCACTTAGAGGTGGGCAAGACCGTGGGGGGCCTCGGTGGGAATCCTGATCAGAAACATTTAAAAGTATAGGGTATCGGCCTGGGAGCTGAATATCATGGCCTAATACCTTATGAGGCAATAGTGACAAACTCTCACTCACTCCTATGGAAGCCTCCATGAAGTACTGTAAAGTTGGACTTTCCTTTTTCCAGGGATAGACTAATTCACGACTGACTTTCTTGTCCCAGTAACTGGATCAGCTGGTGATTATTATTCAGAGTACAGAAAATATCTCGGACTGGTGACTTGGAGAATTTTATGTACCATGCTGTCCAGTCTCAAGGGCAATAAGGAGGGTCGGGGGGAGGGGTGAGAACTGTGCAATGAGTACTGCCATCTCACAGGAACAACACTACTGAATCTTGGTATGCTGAGACAGATTAATGCCCAGGCATTGGGGGGTTCCGTAGTTCTCCGTCCTCTCTCTTCATTCCCTTTTGTGGTTTTCCCCCCAGTACTCAGTTATTTGATCTGGTCCTCTCCCCCTATGACGCAGCCTTGTTTGGTCAGTCTGGTTTACTGGGCTGACCTATTTAGATGGCATGGGGCTGAGGGTCCCGACAGGGTGGAGGGAGGACTGAATTTAAAATAGAAAGTTATTAACACCATAGGCAGGGGTGTTACATTTACAAATTAGGTATATGAACAGGTCTGACTTTAGCCTTGAGGGTAATTTTATAGGCTGGAGCAAACATCCACAAGGCTGCACTCTAAAATAAGGAGGAGCGGAGAGTCTCATCAAGGGGTATTTTAATTTTTGGTTATGCCGGTTCCTACTAAGGGTGAGCAAGGGATGAAAATACTTGCCCTTATCGGGGTACTATCACTGTTCTTGGGGATTAACTTCCGCGAGAATAGGTTGGTATCCCCAAACTCCTCTCCTGCTCCCCTTGGGAAACAGGACAGGAGCAGTTCAAGAGTGTTTGACCAAAGCACCTCCTACATGGGAGTCGACTTGTATATCAGTTCTAGTTGGGTTGTAACGTTACAAGACTATGTGAGATTTATTAATCATTCAATCTTAGATACCAACATGTTAAAGCTATTAAGTTTGTTCTTATATATTTGTTTAAAGGGGTGGGGTGGGGGTATCCACTACATTTTGGCCTAATTAGGTCTCATACCACTGTGGTACTGAAGTTGGGGGTAATTTTTGGTACCAAGTGTCTAAGTTACTTATAGTTACTAGTAATAGGATAAGGAGAGTTGGGTGGGGGGTAATGTTTCATACCAAGTGTTTACGTTACTTATAGTTACTAGTAATAGGATAAGGGGAGTTTGGGGGGGCACATGAAACACACAATGATGTTAAGAACAACTTTATTGAAGCTGATGCATAGTAAGCATTTGAAGAATGGTCTTCTCTTGTTCCGACGTTTCTACTTTCGGTGGAGAGTGATTGGGATGAACCTTGAGCCAAAGCACCTAGGGATGGAAAAGAAAATTAAAATCAGTTTGAATCTGAATTATGGCTTCTAACCCAATACAAAAGTGGACTCCCTGACTCTAAATTGCTGCAACCTGAGAAAGCGCCAGCAGAACGAAGTACAGGGGCTTGTCGGGACCTTCTGTCCTGGATGAGGCCCCAATATCTTATATGTGGCTAGCTGTATGCAGTTACACACTGCACTTGGTGAGTTTTTGCACTTTCTTTGCACAACTGATGCTGCTGACTGTATGGAGGATGTAATCAGCCAGTCTGTATATAAAAGGTGTTGAACTTTATTGGCTCTTCGTAAGTGCCATTTTGTGCTTTGAATTTTTTAAATTTACTTTTCCACAATACAAGACATCCTGTAGATCACACCCCAGTGGACAACCTCCCCCCACCGTAAACTGCCCTCACAGTGATACTACCCTGCCAGCCACGTCTCCTTAGCCTCCATCAGTCTAAAACCTGTTCCCTGACATACAGTGCAACCCCCCTCACTTTTACTCTGCCCCTTCTGAATAATACGTAGCCTGTGACTGTGAGCTTATAAGCAGCGGGAAGACAGAGGTCACTCTACCACTGTACAGATCAGTGGTATGGCCACACTTAGAGCACAGTGTACAGTACTGGTGCCCTTATCTAAAAAAGGACATCAACCTACTAGAAACGGTTCAGAGAAGGGCACCCAAAATGATCCAGTGACAGCAAAGCAGATTATGTGAGAAGAGACTTAAAGATCTCAACATGAACTCCCTGGAGGACAGACAGGACACAGGTGACATGACTGAAACCTTTAAGTACCTTAAGGGTTTCAACAGGGTGAGCTCTGAGGTTCTCTTCAGCCTTAATGGGAACAGGACCACATGGGGGAACTTCGTCAAGTTGGTGTGGGGGATTCGGGAGAGAAATGAGGTGCTGCTTTTTCACTGAGCGGGTGGTAGCTAAGTGGAATGAGTTGCCGGAGGAAGTAGTTTCCCTGAAGACAGTGGACAGCTTCAAGAGAAGTTGGGACAGAACAAAGGGAAAGCTGCATATGGTGGGTGGGGGTGGGAGGACATCAGAAGGGAAGGAAGAGGGGGAGGGCAGTTCCCTCATTAGACACAGATAGGTCTGCAAACTCAGATAGACATGACAGCCCACAAGGCCTTTTTCCGCTGGCTCAATCATATGTTTGTATGTATGTTCATATGTCACTACTGGGTGATGTCCATGTTTTCGTCACTGCCATTACGTCAGGGTTGCTGTGTACTGCTGTTGCCTAAAGCTCCGTCATTTGATTTCCAAGGCTTCTGCCATTTAGTCAGATCACCCTCCATGAACCCTGTTTGCTGTCCTTCCACTTCCCATTGACCAGTTCTACTTTGCTTATTCCAGTTGATAAACGTTTAACAGAACTTTCACCCTATCAGTTCTGGTACTCACACTTGGGTATGAGGCCCCAAACCAGACCCCTTCTGTGTCACCCCCAGCTCCCTCATTGTCCCTCACAGTTGGGGGAGTGCTTTCTAGGTCTCACTCAACTGGGTTTACCTCAAGGATGACTCTAGCCCCAGCTCCCCCCCACCACCATCACTAATTTATTTTGGCATTGCATGAATAGTAGACACAAACACAAGAAAAGTTATCTTGCATTGTGAGGATAAAAGACACAAACACAAGGAACGTTATCTGGCATTACACAACTGAAATATGCAAACATGATGAACCTTATCTGGCACGGCATGAATAATAGATACTAACGCAAGGAACGTTATCTGGCATTACACAAATAAAATATGAAAACACAAGGAATGTTACATGGCATTGCACAAATAAAAGGCACAAACATGAGGGACATTATCTTGCATTCCATGAATAAAAGACACAAACACAAAGAACGTTATCTGGCATTTCAAAAATACAAGATGCAAGTACGTACAAGTAATGTTATCTGACATTGCAAGAATAAAAGGCGCAAACACAAGGAGTGTTATCGTGCTTTGCATGAATAAAAGACACAAACACATGGAATGTTACCTGGCATTACACAACTAAAAGATGCAAACACAAGGAATGTTATCTAGCATTGCAAAAATAAAATTCAGAAACAAAAGGAACATGATCTTGCATTGCATGAATAAAAGACGCAAACACAAGGAACATCATCTGGCATTGCAAGAATAAAACAAAGTAACACAAAGAACATTACCGGCATTACACAAATAAAAGATGCAAACACAAGGAACCTTATCCAGCATTGCAAGAATAAAAGATGCAAACACAAGGAATGTTATCTGGAACTGCGTGAATAAAAGACACAAACGCAAAGAACGTTATCGGGCATTGCAAAATAAAACACGTTAACACAAAGACTGTTATCTGGCACTACAAAAATGAAAGACACAAACACAAAGAACCTTATCTGGCATTGCAAAAATAAAAGATGCAGACACAAGGAATGTTATCTGGCATTACAAGTAGAGGTGGGCAGAAGTTGCAAATTCCACTTCCGTGGAACGTTCACGAAATGTCACAAAATTGTTTGAACTTCCGCTATTGGCGAGATTGGGATCTTCCGCAGATTTTCGCTCGGTTCCATGGACTTTTTCACTGAACTGTGGAATACTACATAAACTGCTGTATTTATTCCACCCGCAGTTTAATGTATTATTTCATATCGTAAAACAGCCCCCCCCCGCCGATTGCTGACCCCCTGTAGAATAAAAACACCCTGGTGTCTAGTGGTCCCACCCCAATCACGAGTCCCATGTTAAAAAAAAAAACTCCCTGGAGTCTAGTGGTCCCCCTATCTGCTGATCGTGGCCCAATGTATAAATAAATTCCCTAGCATCTAGTGGACCACCCACCTGCAATTGTGGGCCCAATGCAAAAAAAAAAAAAAATCCCTGATGTCTAGTGGCCCCGTAACCCACCCGACTGTGGCACAAAAAAGTTATAATTCCCTAGATTTTATTGGCCCCATCCCATAATTAAAAAAAAAGGCAGTCCACTGACTCCATCCACATTATTCCCTATTGTCTCCTGTGGACTCCTCCTATCCCGATCCCTTGTTAAAAATCCTCATTCCCAGGTGTCAGGAGTCCCCAACCACCTCTCGCCGACCCTGAGCAGGCCATCAGCATAGCCCTCCTCCATGTAGCAGTTTCACTGAGCTGTCACTGAATGAGCGATGCTTGTACAAGCATGTACTCATTCACTGACAGCTCAGTGGGCTGTAGGTCGGGAGGAGAGGAGGGATGTGCCAGTGGCCCACTTGGGGTCAGGGGTGGGGTAGCGGGGTGGGAAGAGAATAACTGTTGGGTGTGGGGGCATCTGCTAGATATCATGGAATGGGAATTACTTTTTTTTTTTTTTAAACAATGGATTGGGGATAGGAGGGGTCCACTAGACACCAGGGAATAATGTGGATGGAGTCAATGGACTGCCATTTTTTTTTTTATTATGGGGCTAGGGAGGCAGTTTGCTAGATACCAGGGAATTATAACTTTTTGTGCCATGATCGGCAGGTGGGGGGGGGGGGCCACTAGGCACCAGGGATTTTTTTTTTTTTTTACATTGGACCCATGATTGGTGGGTGGGTGGGGGGACCACTAGACACCAGAGATTTTTTTTTTTTTTTTTTTACATTGGTCCCACAGTCAGTGACACTAGACACCAGGGAATTTCTGTTATACATCAGGCCATGATCAGTGGGTGGAGGGACCACCAGACACCAGGAGGGAACTATATTTTACATTAGCCCCATGATCGGAGGGGTGTGTGTGTCTAATTTTACATATGGCCAGTGATGATTTTGGGGGGACTACTACATACCCACCAAGGAACTTTAGTCTACAGTGGGTGGTAATCGACGGGGGTTGTGGATTAATATTTTAAACTGTGGGGAAAAAACTGACCACTGACAGTGATCAGTTCTGTGGATTTTTGTTTTGCTGCAGTTTAATACTTTTACCTGCAGTCCATGCATTTACTCTGCTATTTAAGGCAGAATTTCTGCGAAAGTTGCCAAAATGATTTCCGAACTTTGCGGAAGTGAAACTCGCAATTTCGTAGAAATTCCACTCGTGGGATTTTTTTTCCGCTCACCTCTAATTGCAAGAATAAAAGATGCAAACACAAGGAACCTTATCTGGTATTGCAAGAATCAAAGACAAACGCAAGGAAAGTTACCGGGCTTGCAAAATAAATAAATAAATAAATAAAGACGCTAACACGAAGAATGTTATCTGGCATTACAAAAATAAAGGATGCAAATGCAAAGAATGTTATCGGGTATTGGAAGAATAAATGACACTAACACATAAAACGTTATCTTGCACTACACAAATAAATGACGCAAAGACAAGGAACCTTACCTGACACTGCAAGAACAGAAGATGCTAACACAAAGAATGCTATTTGGCATTACACAACTATAGGATGCAACACATGGAACCTTATCTAGTACTGCAAGAAAAAAGATGCTAACACAAAGAATGTTATCTGGCATTACACAAAATATGCAAATACAAGGGAACCTTATATGGCACTGCAAGAATAAAAGATGCAAACACAAGGAATGTTACCTGGCACTGCAAGAATAAAAGATGCAAACATAAGGAATGTTATCCGGCATTGAAAGAATAACAGATGCAAACACAAGAAACATTATCTGGCATTGCAAGAGTAAAAGATGCAAACACAAGGAATGTTATCTGGTGTTGCACAAATAAAATTCACAAACACAATGAACATTATCTTGCATGTATGAATAAAGGACACAAACACAAGGAACATTATCTGGCATTGCAAGAATAAAAGATGCAAACACAAGGAATATTATCCAGCATTGCAAGAATAAAAGACACAAACACGAACGGCATTATCTAGCATTGCAAGAATAAAAGATGCAAACACAGGGAATGCTATTTGGCATTACAGAAATAAAAGATGCAAACACAAGGAATGTTACCTGGTACTGCACAAATAAAACACGCAAACACAAGGAACATTGGGTCGGATTCACAAAACCTTGCCCAGGCGCAAACCGGGTTTGCACAGGGCAAACTGGGTTTTGCCCAGAGGTGGTATTCACAAAGCCCAGTTTGTCCAGGCAAACTGGTTTTGCACCTGAAAATGCAATGACAGGGGCCCCAGTGCAAATGGAGGGGAGGAGATCTGTATATCCCTGCAATCCCAATCACAAAACTTGTGATCCACGCAAAGGCTGTTTGCAATGGCCCTTGCATGGAAAAAATTTTACCGGCAAAAACCTAGTGGTAATTCATGCAACCCTAGTGGTGTGCAGTGGTACTGCGCCACCCCAACCCCCATTCCCTGACTCCAGAAAAGATAAAGATCTTCCTGGTGGTCCAGTGGTCCCTCCCCTCCTCGCTCCATCTCCCATCCGATAATGAACATCTCTTTTCCATAGTGCAGTGTCCCTCCCTGCTCCCCAATCTCCCGCCAATAATGAACATCCTTTTCCATAGTGTAGTGCCTTTCCGATCGCCCACCTGACATAAATAAACATATTTTTATGTCTGCTTGCGCGCATGTGCAAGAAACATATTGTAGCAGCTTGCTGCAGAAGCAGGTTTTGGAGGTGCAGCACTTTTGTGGCCAATGCCGCCACTGCATGGTGGGCCGTGTGTGGTGGCCACCAATAATGATGGACACTGCCGGTGACACTAGCTTGAAAGCGTGCCACAACCTTCAAAGAAAATAGCCGTGCCAGTCCAGGCACCGCTCGTTATACCAGCAGCAGCCTATCCTGGAGCGGTGAACAGTAGGTAGTGCTAGCAGTTATGAGGCAGGGTTGCGTGGAAAAGAAACATACAAAACATTTATTTTTTCTCTCTCACACACACTCTCTTTCTTACTGTAAATGGAGAGAGGGTTCAGTGTCAGTAATTCCACTGTCTGTAGTTGTGTGTTGTTCCTGTAGCGAAGCCGCGCTCTCACTGTGTGTGTGTGTCTGGACAGTTTAGTTTTACATAACAACTGGACCAACCACATTTCACATGCACTGCTGGTAAACAGATTAGTAGGATCGTGCTCGGCCACGAAGCACCCCCTGCACTTTCTGCACCCCACCTGTAACTAACTGAACTGTACAGCAACCCTGGGAGCTCTTACTGCCCCTGTTGTCCCTTTCCCGGAGTCCTGAGCTCAAGTCATGTGTTCTGAGTTTGTCATTGGAAGGCTCGGAGACCGAAGCCGAGAATGCACCTGCATTGAGCTGAGTGGAGGAGGAGGAGAGACAACGAGGTGGATGTTCAGTCCCTCATAAGCGGCCAAGTTAACCAGGAAACCCTGTGCTGGATCAATGCTAAAATAGCGCTTGACTTAATAGCGCCTATTAGCTCGCAATATAAAATCGCCTGTACTGTATGGTACCAACCATGATTAGCGTGTGTATGTTCAAGAACAAAATGAAACAGAATACACATATTAATAGTAATCATAATTCAGCCTTATTTATGGGAAGATAAAAACTATGCAATTTATTCAGACACACATTAAAATCATTAAAATAAACTCCAATTACAGTCACAGGTGCATAAAGCACATGTGTGCCATTACTATGCTACTTTCAAAGTCCACTATGCCTGCAACTGAAAGTTGTATGTGATGCCTTGCACGTATTTGTACAGGGACCGTGAACCATACTCAGACACAATTCCATTAATGCGTCTGTGCCATGTCCTTGTACTTCTTCGATCCGGCAACCGGCAATTTTTTTGGCGCTTTAAACTCTGCGACATTTTTACTAAGCACTGTATTTGTTGCGCTGTTTTCACCGGATCCCCCTGGGCTGCTGTCTTTCCAGCTGGTAAAGGGGAAAAGGAAAAGAAGGGCATCAAAATTGTTAAGCCTATTTCTTTTCAAAAGGTATGTCGCCTTATAAACCTGCCTTTACTTTAGTGAATAAACAGTGCAAAATATGCAGGAAGGCGCCGACTGGTTGCGAAAAACGTATTCCTTTTCGGTTTTCTAAATACAGTAGGGGCATATTGGGGCTTTTAACACTGTAGAGAAAGTCGCTGAATGTATTGTTTAGCAATGGCATGTTATTGTGTGCAAAGAAGGTGAGTTTTTCACATGGTTAATGAAAAGTAGGTAGAACCAGTTTTAGACTTCCAAAGGCTGCTGCAAAAATGATTGTTCCTGAAGAGAATTGCTAATCTGCGTTTTACCCACTGCAGCAGTCTTCCCCCGGGGGTCAGACTTGTTTAACCCTGTCATTTGGCGCATTCAGTTTATACACCCTTTAAACAGACTATGAATTATGCCTGTCAGAAGGCTGACGGATGTGCACAATATTTTTTCGTGCAGCTTATTTGCCCTGAAAAGCCCAGCTGACATGCAACACCTCATTTACACACTGTCCTGCTTTTACCAAATTTTTCAGCTGGGAGGACACGCACAGATAAGTGGCTTGCTCAAGGTGACATACTAAGAGACTCCACTGGGAAGGGAACCTGGGATCTTGGCTTGTACTGTAGTCCTCCTGTGCTCTAACCACTGATTTATACTGCCAGTGTGGTTACTGGTATGGTCACCAAGCAGATTAATTAATGTTAATTAATAGTACTAGGCAAAGTACTTTTTAGAAGACAAGTTGGCACATGACTCAGAGTAGACTGAGAGCCCCTTTAACCCACGCATTTCAGAATGAGATGCATTTATAGTTAAACGCAAACTACTGTGTTTGCACACTCTGATGCTCGTTGATATTGACAGAAGTTATTTTTTTATATTTGGATTAGCGTTGTTAAAGAGCATTGTGAAAACTAAGGCACACAGCATGGAATATGGAGATATTGTCCAGATGGATTAGGTTGCCAAGCGAGCAATCATATGACAGTGATTTATAACAAGACTAAATTGTGTTCAAGACCCTTGGTGCTCCCACCACAAATGCTGCAAGATGGATGCACAGGAGGTCAAATACAACCCTGACTATAGTAAGAGGGAACTAAAAATCCAGGTTAGAGAGCAGAAAATGTCAAAGCATTCCCCTTGCACTTCAAGTGAAACATTAACGGTAGAGCTGAAAGAGGGAAAGGCAGCAGAAGTATGCGTGTTCCTCTTTTTTTTCTGAGTACACAGTAGAAACATAGAAACATAGAAGTTGACGGCAGATAAGGACCGCAAGGCCCATCCAGTCTGCCCATTTGTTTTTCTGCCTTATAAATGTGCCATCGGGCTCTTGCTCTGTCAGTGGCCTATCTATTCAATAGTCATTTGTATTGCTCCCTTATACCTATCCCATGCCTGTTTGAAGCCCTGCACTGTATTCATAGCCACCACTTCTTGTAGTAAGCCATTCCATGCATCCACCACCTTTCTGTGAAAAAGAATTTCCTCACATTCCCCTTAATCGCCCCTCTAATCTCATGCTGTGTCCTCTTGTCCTGCTATTTTCTTATATTTAAACATGTTAGACTCTTTCACCTTGTTAATGCCCTTAAGGTGTTTGAATGCCTCGATCATATCACCTCTCTCCCTCCTTTGCTCAAGGGTATACATATTGAGCTCTGTTAATCTGTCCTCATATGTCTTCTGATGTAGTCCCTGCACCATTTTGGTTGCCCTTCTCTGGACTGCTTAATTTGGTTAATGTCCTTGTGAAGGTGTGGCCTCCAATACTGCATGCAGTACTCCAGATGGGGCCTAACCAGTGTCTCGTAAAGAGGGATTATTACCTCCCTCTTACGACTTGTGATAACCCTACTAATACACCCTAACACCCCCTAGCCTTACCTACTGCTTTAGAGGTCTGCTTGAATGATTTCGGGTCATCAGTGATGATGATGCCCAAGTCTCTTTCTTCCTTTGTGACTGCTAGCAACTCCCCTCCCAGCCTATAGGTGGCTTCAGGGTTTCTCTTCCCTATGTGCATGATTTTGCACTTATTTGCATTAAATCCCAGTTGCCACTCTTCTGACCATTTTGCTAGTTTATCCAGATCTCTTCATTCTTCCCACCCCATCTGAATCATCTACTCTGTTGCAGATCTTGGTGTCATCTGCAAACAGACAAGCCTCCCTCTAGTCCATCTGCAAGGTCACTAATGAAGATGTTGAAGAGGACTGGCCCCAGGACTGATCCCTGAGGTACCCCACTTGTGACTTGCATCTCTTCTGACTGTATACCATTTACCACCACTCTTGTTTTCTGCTTGTCAACCAGTTTGCCACCCAGTTGACCAACTTCTGACCCACCCTGAGCCTACCCAGCTTATTTATCAATTTTCTATGTGGAACAGTGTCAAAAGCTTTGCTGAAGTCAAGGTAGGCGACATCAACTGCTCCCCCTTGGTCCACCACTCTGGTTACCCAGTCAAAGAAATCTATGAGATTAGTTTGACAGGACCTTCCTTTTTGTAAACCCATGCTGTCTTGGATCCTGTGCCCCTATGGATTCCATGTGTTGCACTATCCTTTCCTTAAGGAGTGCCTCCATAATCTTGCCTACTACTGAGGTAAGACTGACTGGTCTGTAGTTTCCTGCCTCCTCCCTGCTACCACTCTTGTGGAGCGGGATCACATGAGCCCTTCTCCAGTCTTCTGGGACCTCTCCTGTGCTCAGAGACTCACTAAACAGTTCTGCTAATGGCTCTGCTAGTTCCACCTTTAGCTCCTTAAGTACCCTGGGATGTATGCCATCAGGTCCCATTGCCTTATCCACCCTGAGCTTAGCAAGCTCTTGTAGGACCCTTTCTTTTGTGAAGGGAGTAGTGCTCACCTTCCTCCCCACTGTGTCCATGATGCTGGGCTGTGGGCCCTGCCCTACCTTCTCTTCAGTAAATACTGAGCAAAAGTATCTATTTAGGATAGATGCCTTTACAGGGTCCTCCTCCTCACATGCTCCCTTTTCTCCATTAAGCTTAGACCCCTCTGGACTTTCTCCTTTCACTAATGTATCTATAGAAAGTCTTGTCACCTTCTTTACTGTTCGTGCTAGTGTTTCCTCAGTTTGGGACTTTGCCTGCCTTACTGCCTTCCCTGCTTCCCTTAGGGCAGTTTGGTATGCCTCCCTATCTTCATCCCGCTGTGTTTCCTTATATTTCCTGAAGGCCAGCCTTTGGCTCTGACCTTTTCTGCTACTGTATTTGAGAACCAAAGTGGTTTCCTTCTTCTTTTGCACTTCCTTTTCTGTCTAACACAATGGGATGTTGCTTCAAGTACTGCATCCTTAATGCTTGCCCACTTTGCCTGTACCCCCTCACCTGTGATTCTTTTTGCCAGGGCTAGCTTAACTCTGTTGGCCATCTTATCAAAGTCAGCTCTTCTGAAGTCCCATATTTTTGCAGTCAGCCCACAAAGCAAGAAATGAATCTCAGCCAAAGCTGTAAATAGTGACTCTGCACTGTCAGACAGGCCAAAGGTAACTGCTGGTGGGGTTAGGAAGCAAATCCTTCACAGAACCTGGATAGATGTGAGCATGGGGTGTTTGTAGTCAGAGTACGGACTCTTTTTCAGTTTGGTATCAGAGCTTTTTTTAAGTAGGAAACCTCATTTGACCGAAGCTCCTGGACCACTTTTATAACCTGTTTATTGTTTGCTTCATCGTTAGAAGCTTTTCCAGTTAGGAAATACTTATGTTTTAGCTAACTGGTTATTTATTTTAAGATAGTCATTCTCTTTAAAGGGGCACTCTCAATCATTTTTAGGTCATATTACTGCTAGTAGAAAACCCACATTTTAGGACTGCTTACTGTACCTTCTCTAAAATTCATTTATGTTGCTGTTTGTTTTATCTGATGCCTTTCTAAGTAGCACCAAAATGCATGCTAATGATGTAATTATATCCAAACTTGTTTGTTTCAAATGCTTGATCTACACTTCTTGCATATTTCCTGAACATTAGGAGCACCCTCAAATAGGGTAACCACCTATGAAACAATCTCACCTACAGAGGGATATTGATAGGGTGGAGGGAGTCCAAAAGAGGGCACCAAAATGGTGCCTGGTATGCGTCAGAGGACGTATGAGGAGAGGATGGAGGAACTTGACCTATATCCACTGGAAACTAGGGGAGCAAGAGGGAGGTTATGACTGAAACTTTTAAATACCTGAAGGGGAATTAACAAGGTGAGGGAAGGGAGTATCTTCAAGATAAAGAACAATCCAAGAACTAGGGGGCACAGCTTGAAACTGGAGGGCGGTCAATTCAGAGGTAATAACAGAAGGCATTACTTCACTGAGAGGGTGGTAGACCCCTGGAATGGGCTACCAGAGGGAATGGTTGAGGCATCAACAGTGGGGGGATTCAAGAGTGCATGGGATAACTACACGAGTTTAAACAAGAGAGATACCCTAACGGGAAAAAGGGGCCAGGAATCTACCAGGGGGGCACGTAAATGGTGTGTAGACTGGTAGTGTCAGGGCTACCTATGGGGAGGGAACAAGGACAGACTAGATGGGCCAATGGGACCCTTTTATGCTGACAAACTTCTGTGATTCTATGAGCTCTTCTCCCTCAACTGTATCATAAATGGCTAGACTGTTGGGGGTCTTCCCAATTCCAGGAAAGAGGCAGTGGATGTTGATCAAGGAATGTAAACAAACATTTCTTTATGTGGTGACACTAGTATTGTTTGTAGTCTGTAGTTCACGTAAAAGAATAAACTAAACAGCATCAAACTACCAGCTACCTCAGCAATCTCTACAGAATGTGACCAATCATTAAATGTGTTTTTTAAACTAATGATACTTTGAGGACCAAGAGGGTTGACAGTGTCCCTTTTTTTTCCATAGATGTTTTTATCCCTCCTTTGGCAGGCTGGGTGGCTGTATCAGTCGGTCCCATAACATACGGCCATCCTGAGTCTGTTCCATCCCCCCCCAAAAAAAAATGGGTGGGCTGCTGGTGTTAGCTGGGCAGGCTTCATGAAGCTCATCTTCCATGCTTTTCCACCTAATTTTCTCCTCAGGCACAGCTGGATGCGCACTCCATATTCCAGCTCTTCTCCTGAATTACAAGACTATGCATGCGCTTCCATATGGATTCCTCTAGGTGGCAGTCAAGCGACAAGTCATGGGATCCCCTCGTGCCACTGAGATGGCTAACAGCGTCCCTTTAAGATCACTTTTTAAAAAAAAAAAAAAAAAAAGTATTTGGTGAGCTGGCCTATTGGTGCAGCAGTGGTGAGACCACTCACAATGCCAACCTACTACCTGAGTTCGGGACTAGCTTGGGTCATCATGGACCAGCCAGGGGAAAGAGAGCTGAGCATTCATTCCATCAGACCACTTTCCTGTTTCATGGAGAGAGGGCTGTGATCCCAGTTAAGGCACTTATTTCTTTCTCTCTTCTGTTTGTTTGAATTCCACATATGTGCACAATGCACCCTTGAGTTTGAAAATGTAATTATCTGTGCAGCACCAGGCTGTATATTAGACAAAGAGCAAGGTGCTTCTGGAAGTCCCAGGTTCTCAGTTGCTTTGGGGGTGCAGCTGGTAGCGCAGCTGGAACGGTATTCCGAGCAGCCCGGGTTCAAATCCCAGCTAAGGCACTTATTTCTTTCTCACTTCTTTTTGTAGGGAGGGATGGGATTCCTGCTGCTATACTGCCACCTAGGTGGCCACAGGGAGAAGTGCAGCAGGGAAGCATAGTAGTAGGAGGACATCACTGGGCTCCGCACAACACACTTGTGCTCTTGGCAAGCCAATGTCCTGAGGGAGTGGGAAGGAACAGAAAATTGGATAAGCCCTGGAGTGAGCGGGATGGTCCTGAATGTGGTCAGGACCTACCCCCACCACCTTCCACCCTCTCCCATCTGAGATTCTCCTGCCTGTATCCCCCACAGGTAGGAGCTGTGTGTCTGGCTTGGCCAGGCCCCACGAGGGGCAAGCTTGTGGGGTTGAAAGAGAGGGAAAGTGCTAGAGACATCAGGGGATGGAACTGGGCCCAACCTGGGGAATAGTGACCGCACCAGTGAGGAGTACAAAACACAAGAAATAATAAAAAGTACTAAGTTGGGCTGTCCTAGTGGTACAGTCTACTGCTACTGGGGACCCTCTCTGGGTTTACATGTGAGCAGAAATCCCATTCAAAGTGGGCTGGCTAAGGACCAATCACATGATGGAGACGAGGGGTCTGGCTCCCTGGGAGAGAGGGTGTGGGCTCTGAAAGCAGCTGTGTGACTTTCCTCCCAGACGGAGGACAAGTGCAGCTACAGTGGTGCCAATTGCTGGTGCAGGATGAAGAGGAAAAGAATGGGGTAAGGAGGTAAGTATTGTACTTTAAGCCTTGTGAGTCAGCAGCAGTGCTTTAGTTTTTGCATACCATGAGAGACTTGGGCTTGGGAACAGAGGCACAACCCCCCCAACCCCCACATTGCAGGCCATTGTTTTGTTTGTTTGTTTTTAAATGAAAAAATGCCCCCACAGCCCATCTGACTGGATCTGCTCCACCCCCACCCCCACCCCGCTGACATCTAAAATGGCTCCCCTGCTTGGGAACAGACTCAGGTCTCAAGGCCTCAGCCAGCTACAGGTGAATATAACATGCAAAGTTTCTGGAGGATAGAAGTCAATAGCTACAGTGGCACCAGCCAGCATGCAATGCAGTAATGCTGCAGTATATCATAAAATGCTGCAGTATACTGCAGAGAACAGTATAATTCAGTGACAATTATGCCCTTTTGTTATGCAGTGTTTTGTGGCATGTCATTCACTGCAAGTGATTGCGCTGCACCTTTGCTGGCTCCACTGTACTTGACACACAAACATTTTTTACCTGTCAACCGTGGTGTGACATTGCCATCAGCTATGCGGTTTGCTCCTCACTTGCCTTTCTGGCAGGAGGATAGGTGCTGTTTTGTTAGTCCCAAGGGCAGGAACCCACAGGCAGGAACAAATGAGAAAGGGTGATGAGAGTCACTGTGCAGGATGGAAGAAGCCAGAGTTGTGCTTCGGGAATCCTGTAGGCTACAGTTGCAGTAGGGCCTACATTGAGAGGGGGCCCAGAGGAAAGTGATTACATTTAGAGTTCCATTCTTTTTTTGATATATATATATTTTTTTTTTTTTAAAGAGTTTTGAAATATTTTTATTTATGTGGTGCTCTTCTGGCAAGCCACAAAGAGCACCTTACAGCTAAAACAAACATAAATTGCAAAGGACACTATAAAATCCAGCAACAAATGTCACTGCTTGTGTGCACTGAGAACATCTAAATGGTGACTTTTGTCAGCTGTCCCCTTTTTAGAGTGTGCTGTTGCTCCTGTCCCAGTATCATTTTCCCTCCTGAAAGCAGACATGGTGAAAATCTACAAGCTAAGACAACAAAAGGCACAGCTGATTCGGGACTTTGATGAACTACTGGGGGAGCCAATGTGAGAGTTGCAGAGGTGGGGCTTGCAATTTAAAAGTTTGCGCTGCTCACCGCGCGAGCGTGTGAGTGGCGCAAGTGCCACTCCGAATTAAAATAAAAAAAATAGAGGGAATTTGTTATGGTAAACGCAAGTGGGTTATTGTCCTCGGATATCTTTGCTTAGTAGGTAGGTGTAAATAAGGTTATCTGAAAAGGAGGTGGTGGTAATCCTGCTTGTAAAGTGGGTGTTGATATTTCCGAGAACACAGGATTTGTTTCAATATTTATTAGAATATGTATTCAATGCAAATACTGGGATAAGTAGTCCTTGGTCTGATTTTTCAGGCGCTATATTTAGCTAATCAGACCTCGGAACTACTAAAACAATCTGGCCATTCATTACTCGAACTAATTTTTATCAAGATGGGTATCTGTTTTTAAATAGAAGAAATACTTTTACTAATTGTTGGAATAAGTACATGCGAGCAGGTATTAAATTAAAGGGTTTGCCTCCAAGTTTCAATAAGTCACCTGATAGTTTTATGGATGCATGTTATTTGGTATTGATTTTGGGGGGTGATGTTGAATTGAATCTAGGACCTAATGTTTCAAATGAAATAACTGCTTTACACGATAATGCTCGTAGTATATCAAAAAAGTCTGATCTGCTGGCAACTATTATAGATTCTCAGAACCCTTGTATATTGGGCCTGAGTGAAACTTGGCTTAATGAAAAAAATAGTACAACTGAAATGAGTGTGCCAGCATATCAGACTTTTAGACAAAATAGAAAAGGTAAAGGGGGAGGGGTAATGTGTTTTGTTAAAAACTCACTGGGGTATGTTGAAACATTGACGGCAGGAAATGAGGGAGATATAGATTATTTAGTCATTTCTGTTGTTCCCTTAAATTTAGTAGTAACTATGATTTATTCACCCCCCCAAACAAAACTAAAAACCATAGAGGGGGTTTTACACAAAATAGGGGATCGTATACAGGACAAACCTATTATTTTAATGGGGGATTTAAGTTGTGATTGGGCAAATGTCAGAGGAAAACAATTAAAAGAAATTATGAATGAGATGGGACTTAATTGATTAATTCATCGACAAGGTATATAAATACTACAGGTAAGGGATCTATATTAGATCTAATTTTTGTTTCCCAAACTTTCCAAATAAGGGATCATGGAATTTTGCCTCCCCACTTTAGTGACCATAATCCTGTTTGGACTGTTCTCATTATACATCCTAGGGAAGTGTCTGGAAAGTATTTAAAACAAACTTGGTCTCGTGATAAGAGACATTTCTCAGAACCTCTTTTTTTGGAGAGTATTATATCAGAGAGATGGGAGAGATGCTTACTAATACCAGAGTTAGATCTTAGCATTGAATACATTACTGATACTTTTCAAAAAATCTGTAATACCCATGCCCCTAAAATAATAAAAAAAAAAAAGTGATTTGCCTAAATTTCCATGGATAACAGACTGCAAAAGATAATTATAGTTAAAAATCGAATTTGGAGGAACGCTAAAAAGACAAAAAAAAACTATGATTGGGATTTGTTTAAACTCAAAAAAAATGAGTGTCGAAAATTAATAAAAAAGGCAAAAACATCTTATTACGATAGTAAATTAAATCATAATATTAATCCTAAAAAATTCTGGATGACTATAAAAAAATTGTCAAATCCTGGAGGGCATGGAGGACAGGTTAATTTAAACTTGAAAGTAAAGGAAAGTATAATAGAAGACCCAGGGGAGGTATCAAATATTTTAAATGATTATTTTGTTGATCTCCCTAACTTAGGACAATCAGGAGATACTTCAATGGTAATTAACACTAAAAGTGAAGAACACTTTTCTAATCAACATCCCCATTTTAGATTCCAAAAATTTACATTATTGGAAGTTACTAAAGAACTGTCAAGAATAAATCCATACAAATCCACAGGATTAGATAATTTGGAGGGACGATTTTTTAAAATAGCTGCCCAGCATATAGCACATATAATCTTAGCCATATTCAATTGCAGTTTACAGGAAGGGCATTTTCCTACCCTATGGAAAACAGGGAAGATAGCATCTATCTATAAGACTGGAGACAAAACATCCACTAATAATTACCGCCCTATTGCTATTTTGCCTGTTTTATCCAAATGCTTGGAGAGACTGGTAAACCAGCAAATGGGAGAATATTTAGAAAAATATGATTTGTTAACAAAATATCAGTCAGGTTTTAGGAAGGTTTTTTCAACCACATTGGCTTTGGTTGAATTCAATGATCTGATATGTACATCCTTGAATAAAGGTAAGGATACAGCAGCGATATATATTGATTTATCAAAAGCGTTTGACTTGGTGAGCCATTCCATTTTATCTGAGAGACTGGTCGGTTTGGGTTTCTCTGGGGATCCACTGACGTGGTTTATGTCATATTTGACTGACCGATCTCAGAGGGTACAGTTACAGAATCATCTTTCAAATCCCCGAACCATCAAAAAGGGAGTTCCACAGGGGTCCATTTTGGGACCCTTGTTATTTTTAATATTTAATAATGATTTACCATCAGTGATTCGGCATACAGATATAAGGATGTATGCAGATGATACAGTTTTACTGGCCTCTGAGAATAATTTGGTGGATCTCCAGAGAAACCTACAGGCTGATTTTACCAGGGTACAGGAATGGTTCACCAAGTCAAAATTGATAATGAATGTAAATAAAACCAAATTCATGTTTTTTGGTATTAATAAATTACAGGAGATCTTGGATGTACAGATCACATCACATCATTGAACCAAACATTAATAGAACACGTTTCCAAATATTGTTATTTGGGAGTTAACATCGATTCTTTATTAACCTTCAAAAATCATATAGAATCTGTTATTACTAAAACACACAAAAAGTTAGGAGCTTTGAAGAGAATATCAAAGTGTTTTAAGATGCAAGACAGGAAACTGATTGCAGAACAGCTCATACTTCCAGTGATTAAATATGGAGGGGTTATTTATAGGACTGCTACTAAACAACTTCTAAACAAATTAGACAAATTACAGTATAGAGTAGCAAGATATGTCTTATGTTGTAGTTTTAGGACTCATCATTGTGATTTGTTAATGAGGTTAAATTGGTTATCCCTCGATCTGGAATATAGGAAAAGTTGGTCCTTATTTATTTATAAATATAGGACAATTCACTTAACTCATAACAAAGCCAAATTATTGGCAGACAGGGATTCAGCACTTAGGAAACATTCGGGAAGGGTTTTGTATCAAAACAGAATTGATCTAGATAAGCGTAAAAATAAATTTGGGGATAAAACATTAGCATCACAAGCATCAGTAATTTGGAATACACTCCCTCCTTTATTGCGATCTGAGAAAACTGTAAAAAATTTTTTGAAGGGGTTAAAGATGTATTATGTTTATTCATGTGTTTGTGTCTGATATTGATTTTTATTGTCTGTTTGAATGGTTTTGTAATTGTGAATTTATGTATATTTTGTATTCGATTGTTTGTATGTGGAACTTGGAAAATTTGCACAGGACTGTCTTGAAAACTGGATTATATTATCCAAATGGCATGTATTATTCCTGTATAAAAATAAATTTTTTACTACTACTACTTACAAATTCAGATGGCAATGTAATGCAGAAGACCTCTCAGTAAATGATCTTTTTGCAACACTTCATCTTAAGTTCTTCTGAAAAAGGAAGGTCTTAAGTCTCGCTTTGAACGGGTTTAAAGATGGGGAAGCTCTAAGGTGCACAGAGCTGACCTAGGCAACCTAAGCCTCTGCGGCCACAAGAAGTCCCCTACTCATGGGGATCCCAGCCAGAGTTAGTGCAAACCCTCTGTGTGTGAAAGTTCAATGCTTAAACTCCTTCCTGGACTTTATCTCCTTTCTCAGACCCTTTCAGTCTGGCTTCAATAAAACATTCTCCTCCCTCCTCAGGCTCACCGACCACATCCTGAAGGGGATGGATCAGGGACTTCTTATCTCTGCAGTTTTTGCGGACCTGGAAAAAGCCCTTGACACTGTGGCCTTTCTGACCTTGCAGTCAGTTGTTTCTACTCCTACCTAGTTGACAGAACCTGAACACTTGGTATGGGTAGCTGCCTCCCTCCACCTCTGCCAACAAGCTCTGGTGTTCCACATGGCTCTGTCCTAGGCCTCCTACTATTCACCATTTTTCTAAATGACCTCCCACAAGCCTGTTCATTGTCACACATCCACCTATATGAAGACAATTATTCTTCCTCTATGATTTGTGTTTCTGCTATAATTACCTTTTTGTGAAATTGCACTGTATTGTAATTTCTCTCGGTGAATTTGTTGAAATTGTTCTGTACTGCACTTGTTGCTCTCCAAGGCCATCCCTGAAAATGGGTCTGCACTGTCTCAGTGGACTTATCCGGTTATCAAAATTCAAATAAATAAATATGCAGATAATATAGTGATCATTTTCAGTTGTCCCTGTGCTCCAAAGCGTGAAGCAAGCAGATCTCCACTGAAACTTTAACAAGGTCCTGCCAGCTGTCCTTGAATGTTAAAAAAAAAAAAAGACATTTTAATGACCTCTGGAAACAGACAGCAGCTAGCAAGAGTCCCAACTCCCAACCACCTCTGTATTCAAGACTTTGTATGGCTCTCCACTGGAGGAGGTTCCCTTTTTCAAGTACCTGGGTGTCTAGTTAGATAGTCATCTTCACCCGACACATTGACAGTATCCACTCCAAACTGCTCCATCAACTAGGTGCACTGCAAGAACAAACCCTGTATCCCTTTCCAAGTTGTTGCAATACTGTTGTTAAAATGATCCTCTCGATGTTTGACTATAGGGGTGTAATTTATATTGATGGCCCCATATCTACCCTGGCCTGGCCTAGCTGGACTCACTCTTCCATTTTTTCTGCCATTTTGCCTCGGGTTGTCCCGATTGCACCCTCCACGGTTCTTTTATTTCAGTCTTCCCCCTTTCTGGCAGCCATCTTTATCACTCTGCCATCCTTACTGGCAAGTACCGATTCTCCCTGCTCCCCTGCAATCTCTCCTCTCTATCTACTCTTCAGGAACTCTGACTCTTCGTGTTTTTTTCCTTTCTTCAATACTTCTGTTGGACAGGCCTCTTTCTCCTACAGACTCCTCACTCTCTGAAACAACTTCCCAGTCTCACTTTGCTTGGTCTTGTCTCTATTCTCTATAAAACCCCATTCTTGGCCCATGCAGCCCATTCCTGCTCCTGCCCCTAACCTCTAACCTCTCTCCCCCATCTACAGTTTATGGCTATTAGTTTAGTGCCAGCCCTCAGTGGTTGTCTTGTTTACCATGCACTTTTACTACTATTATGTGTATTTTTCACCTTGTGTGCCTATGTTATATGCAACACATGGTTTCATTATGCACAGCTGCACCTTTTGTAACATTTGCTGATATTATTGGTTTCTTATTTTTGTAGCTCTCCCTGTTCTCTTTCCCCCGAAAGGCACCAGCAAATCAGCTTTTGCTCAATGTCCATTCTATGGTCTCCAAATTTTAACCAACTAAATAAATGAACAGATAAAAATTTTCCCCAGGTTACCTCTGGAAATCTTTCTTTAGACTCCCAGGGCTGACTCAAAACAGACATACCTGGCACAAATTCAACTCTTTGGTAAACTGACCTGTTTCTCAAGTCCAGGATCTGAAGCCCATTACCTACAAGTCACCAACCACCATCCATCCATCCTTCCATCCCATGAGCAGTGCAGCCCTCAGGGCAGCACCTTTCCTCTTGATCCCACTCCTTTCCTATATCTCTGTCTCCACCTGACTGACTAAACTGGATCCAGCTATTTATAACCCAGTTCCATCACATGACATGGGTGCTGGCTCAAACATGCTCATCAACCCCTTAAGGGCACATAGTGATGATAGTATCACAACCTGCATGGGGGGAGGGGTTACATCTGTGCAACACACTGTCATCTCATTCCCATTCAAAACAGGTGTTTCACTTCCGCAAGTACTACCTGCAGCTGTGTGATCAAAATTATGAGCAAAGTGTCACAACTGTGAACCATGTTCTACTTGGCTGCTATTGCTAGAAACCAGGTAAAAGGACAACTAAATAAGTTATTATGAGGATCACTCTTTACTAAACTTGACCCTAAGGACACTGAAGCATAGACTACACAAGATAAGTATTGCTCTGTATTCAGAATCACACAAATGGGGCAAATCAAGAAGCTTACAGCAAGGAGAGCTTTGGCTACATTGGGGACTGGGGGGGGGGATTAACCTGGGAGGATATGGGCCTCTATAGGGAGATGGCTTGCATCCTTCCAGGAAGGGGACTGCAGTCCTTGGTGAGTGGTCTAAATGCTACTTGGATGAGCCTTTAAACTAGTGGGGTGTAGCTGTAAAACCAAGGGAGGCAATAATTGCCCCCCAGATGATGAAGCATCAGGGAGGAATGGACCAAGGAGAGTAAATTTCCCTAGAGTGGGGTGCAAGAAGACAGGGGTGGGGACAAGACAGAGGAAACTGGGGTATAAATCTGGTAAGCAAAAGTAAAGGATTAGAGGAGATAGGGAATGGAGGTAGTAAAAAGGGAAGAGGTTGGTCTGGGGGAGCTTCAGGTAAGAACACAGGCAGGATAGAGGGAAGCAGAGAAACAGTCATCTCTCCCCGTCTCTTTTCTTAACAGCTGCAGCATTTTTATTTATTTATTTTTCGATGAACAAGGCATGAGCTTGGGCTGCTCACTGATTTCTTTTTTATGTTTGCTTGTACGCATGCACAAGAAACATTATGTGGCAGCTTAGGAGAGAAGCGGGTTTTGGAGATGCACCACTGTTGTGGCCAATGCCACCACTGCATTCTTGGGCTTGGCCCTCGTTTCCCAATGCTGTAGCACACTGCTGCTGCCACTAGTTCAGCCAGCGAGCCACCAACTTGAAATGAATTAGCCGCTGCAATGAGGGAGCGACCCGTCATTGCAGGGTGGTGCCTTGCCTGGTGTAACACTTAAAAAAAAACATAGCGGCAGCTGTCGCTGTCCACTCACAGTCCCCATAAAAGCTGAAAGGGGTGCCCAATCCCCCCCATTTGGCATGCTCCCTCCCCAGTTCATTTGCCAACGGGGGAGTCCAATCCACCCTCTGCATCATGCCCCCCCCAACAGGCTTTCTTTGCCAATGGGGGGCCCAATGCCCATTGGCTTAAGTCCCCCCTTCCCAAAAACACAGGTGACACACTGGGAGCCCACCCCAGTGTGCCAAAGCAAACCTGCAAAAAAAAAAAAAAAACAACTTCCCGCGACGTCACTCCCTCGAAATAAAAAAAAAAAACTGTCCCTTGCAGTTGGGTCCCTCCCCAATCCGCACCCACCTTCTGCGCACCTCACCTCCCTCACACACCCCCACCCCATACTTACCTCCAGAGCTGGGCTCAATGATCTTCAGTGGACTGGGAACACCTCTGCACTCGTCAAAGTTTACCGCGAACTGAAGAAATGCCAGTAAGCTGTATAATGGCAGATATGTTTTTTTCCAACTTATGTGAATATCTGAGCCATTTTTTTGACTTTTGGCACCAAATTTTCAACATTGAGTTCTTGGGACCCCTCCTCATGAATTCAGTCACTGTCATGGCGTTATTCGGTCCTGAAAGGTGATTTCGTGGTTACTGCGTGGAATCACCTTTTGGGACTGATTAACGAAATGACAGTGCCACTGTTCATGAGGTGGACTTAAAAGCGATGTTGCAAATTTGGTGAAAAATTCCAATATGACTGTGTTATCGAGTGTGCTAAGCAGTTTCCACACGCACTGCAAACTTGAGAATTTTTAATATTGTCACTCCACATTTTCAACATTGCCATTTTACATACCTCTTCTGAACAGTACAGCTGTCATTGTTCACATCCTGCCCAAATGTTTTCGCACATCCTGCACACAATGGCGGAGTTGCTGTGGGAAATCAATGTTTGGGACAGATTAAGTATAGGGACACTGTTCATGAGCAGAGGTCCAAAATGCCTATGTTGAAAATTTGGTGAAAGAATTCAAAAATGACTGTTGTGAGTGTGCATTGCAGTTTTCATGCTGCGCTTGTAACTGAGAATTTTATATTTTCACTCAGATTTCCAACATTGCTATCGCTTCACACCTCCTTCTGAATGGTGCAGCTGTCATTTATGGCATTCTGCCCGAACTGTGGTTTCGCACATCTGGCACAGAGTGGCATGGTCGCTGTGGGAAATCAACATTCGGGACAGATTAACAAAATCATAGTGCCACTGTTCATGAGCAGAGGTCCCAAATGCTTTCATCAGGTGGGGCTTGCAAAAAGGCCATGTTGAAAAATTGTAGTGCAAATACCAACAAACACCTGGGGCATTTGGGGTTTCTAACCATAACGCCCCACCCTGTACAGACTGACAGGCATTAGGGATGTGTCTTTGGACTGCGGGTGTAATGCTCATGCCATTCCACCCCACCTGCAGCCACTGACAGGCATCGAGGTGTGCCTTGGACTCTTGACCTCACAGTTCACCCCATTCTCCTATGCTGCACCCATTTCAGTGTATGTCCTTATGGAATGGGGTGACTGTAGCTGAAACCCTAAGCCACACCTCAACACTTGTCGGTGTCTGCAGAATAGGGTGAGGTGAAATGGTGTCAGCTTTATGGGTGATAACCCAAAGGTATACCCCAATGCCTATCTGTCTCTGCAGGGTGGAGGTGGGGTTGGCATTAAGTTCAATACTTCACTGCCATTCCTATTATGCATCTGTCTAACTCCTGCACTTCCAATGCTAATACCAGCAAGCAAACATTCAGCATTGACAAATGCTTGTTTTATAGTGTAGTGTCCTTCCCCGTTCCTCAATCTCCACCCGTTAATGAAAATCCCTTTTCCATAGTGTAGTGTCCTTCCCTCTTCCCTGATCTTCCACCTGATATAGAAAAAACCCTTTTCCATTGATTGGGATGGGGGGAGCGGGGTAGTGGGTCACATTGGATGGGGTGGGGGGTCCCTAGACTTCCAGGGCATGGGGTGTTGGACTTTGGGGACAGTGATCGGTGACCGGGGGGAGGGACACTACACTACGGAAAAGTTTTTTTTCCATATCGGGTGGGAGATCGAGGAGGGGGGAGAGACATTACACTATGGAAAAGGCTTTTTTCTATATCGGGTGAGAGATCAGGGAGCGGGAATGACACTGCACTATAGTAAAGGGATTTTCATTATGGCATGGGAGATCTGGGAATGGGGAGGCATACTACACTATGGAAAATTTGTTTTATTCATATCAGGTGGGCGATTAGGGTGGGGAAGGGCACCACTAGACTTCCAGGAAGTGCAGCTGCGTGGGTAATGGGCTGGTTGGGAGGCCGTGCTAAGCCACCCACGGGCCATGTAAATGGGCCAATAATGGGCATGCTAATGGCCAACAGTGCCATGCCCAATGGACTCATTTGCATGGCTCCTTCTATATGGGGGCTTAGCACAGTGGCGCTATTGCTGGCAGCCCATTCTCCTGGCTGGCTATGGGAGCAGCCCTTGAGTTTCCCAGTGCTTCCTGGGGTTACTGCTGCCCCTGCCTGTACATATTCACAGTTGATAGTGCACTGCGATTATGAATAGCAGTTGTTGGCCCCGCGCAATGGCAAGGTATGGCACAAACGCTTGTGCTGTACTGTGACCTTTGTGAATCCTGCCCATTATCTTGCATTTCATGAACAAAAGATGCAAACAAAAAGAATGTTATTTGGCATTGCAAGAATAATAGGCACAAACACAAGTAACATTATTTAGCAGTGCAAGAATAAAAGATGCAAGCATAAGGAATGTTATCTGGTGTCGCATAAATAAAATTTATAAACACAAGGAACATTATCTTGCATGCATAAATAAAAGACACAAAGAACATTATTTGGCATTGCAAGAACAAAAGATACAAACATAAGGAACATGATCTTGCATACATGAATAAAGGACACAAACACAAATAACCTTATCTGGCATTGCATGAATAAACGATACAACGCAAGGATAGTATTTGGCATTGCAAAAAAAAAAAAAAACGCTAAGACAAAGAATGTTATTTTGCATTACACAAATAAAAATGCAAAGCAAATGAACCATATCAGGCATTGCAAGAATAAAAGACACAAAGCATAAGGAAAGTTGTCTAGCATTGCAAGAAAAAAAGATGCAAACACAAGGAATCTTATCTGGCATTGCAAGAATAAAAGATGCAAACACAGGGAATGTTACTTGGCATTGCAAGAATAAAAGACACAAACACTAATAACATTATCTAGCATTGCACAAATCAAAGGTTCAAACACAAAAATCATTACCTGGCATAGCAAGATAAAAGACGCAAACACAAGGAACCTTGTCTGGCATTGCAAGAATAAAAGACACAAACACAAGGAATGTTATCTGGCATTGAAAGAATAAAAAATACAAACACAAGGAACATTACTTGGCATTACACAAACAAAAAGCCCAGGACCTCCTTGCAAATGGCGGAGCTCAATGGAGTCTTTTCCTGGTTAAAAAAAAAAAAAAAAAGTAAATAAGGAAACAGGAAAGATGCAAACAAGGCAGTGCAAGAATAAAAGACACAAACAGAAGGAATGTTACCTGGCACTGCATAAAAAAAGACAAATGCAAGGAATGATATCTGGCATCCCAAAATAAAAGATGCTGACACTTGGCTGGCCCAGTGGCGTTGAGGGTTGAGGCACTGGACACCACACTGGTAACCTGAGTTCGGGAACGAGCTTGGGTTGCCATGGGTTGGCTGGCGGGAGGAGTGCAAGGAACTGAATCGAACTGCCAGCAGCCAGCTCTCCTCTCCCGGGGAGGGATCTGGAGTTTCCTGGACTCTTGGCTGCCTGCGAGTAGAGGCTTGGTGGTAGCGCCAAGCCCTACAGGAGACTTGGCTCTAGACCGTGCGGAGGGCCGGGGCCGTAACCGGATTCATGGGGTGCATGCCTGCCTCCTTGAGCATGTATGGCTATGCTCCGGGGCCCCAGGGTAGGTGAGAGAAGATCACAAAAAACTGCCTATGTCTCCACACTGCCAAAGAAAGGCGAGTGGTGGCAACGGGGAGCAAAAAGGAATAACGGAAAGAAAAAAAAAGATGCTAACACAAAGAATGTTATCTGGCATTACAAAAAATAAAAGATGCAAACACAAGGAAACTTTATCTGGCATTGCAAGAATAAAAGATGAAAACACAAGGAACCTTATCTGGCATTGCAAGAATAAAACATGCAAACACAAGGAACGTTATCTTGCATTAAACAAATAAGAGGCACTGACACAACGAATGCTATCTGGCATTGCAAAAATGAAAGACACAAACAAACTGAATGTTACCTGGCTTTGCAAAAATAAAAGGTGCAAACACAAAGAGCGTTGTTTGGTATTGCGAGAATAACAGATGCAAACACAAGGAACATTATCTGGGGCAGCAGCAACAAAACAGTAGTTGCAATAGGCAAGGAGACCCCCGGAGGTAGCAGGCCTTTAATTTTTTATATATTTAAAATATTTTATTGACATATATGCCATACATAGCTTTAGTTACAGACATTCAGTTCAGACAGCATACATTCACAAAAAGGACTACAGATTGATATTGCTAAAGCATAGCTCTTCACGTAGAGCCTAGATAAGCAGAATGGTTCTGAAATGGGTCCATATTCATCTGGTATCATGTACTTACCAGTATACTTGATACTGATACAGGGAAAATAATCTGAAATGAAAACAGCAGGTCGTTTTCTTGTAAAAGCGTTGAAGGCCCCTCTTCTTGCATTTTACTGCATTGTCGCTGTGGTCATGCACTTTGTCATAAGCTTTCTTTTGATTCTGCATTTTGTTCATGTCCTCTTGTTTCCCTGACATAGACCTCGGCACTGGGGTAATCTGCCGATACTGCACCCTTCCTTTAGCCAGGAGGGCTGGTGGCGGCAACCTTCACAACCACCACCAGTGCGAGGTCAGCCATCAGATGAGTGCATGAAGGCTGCTGTGGCCCACTCCCACCTTGCTTCCTGAGAGCTGAACTGTTTACCTCCTTCGGGCATTTCCTGCTGGCTCGTGCATGGGATCATGGGGATGACAGGCGAACCACAGTCTCCTCGGCACCACAAGACCCATTCTGCCAGAAGCTTTTAATGAACATCCATCTGTACATTACTGTTTGTTGAGGTGACAGTTGCTCCTTAAGAGTCTGGGTGTTGGTATGTCACTCTGGTCCTCATGGCCTTTTGGAGCTGATCAGGTTGTCTTATGCAACACCGCATAATTGGGCTGTTCTTGTGTGGTACCAAATGATCAGGTTGTTTGCTGTGGTACCACATCATACTGTCTATTGTAGTATCACATTATCGAGTTGTCTTTAATGGCACAGCATGGTCAGATTGTCTTTTGTGGCACTGCATGATGGGGTTGTCTTTTGTGGCACTACATGATGGGGTTGTCTTTTGTGGTACTGCATGATTGGGTTGTCTTTCTGGCACCACATGCTTGTGTTGTCTTGTGGCACTGCATGATTGGGTTGTCTTTCTGGCACCGCATGCTTGTGTTGTCTTTTGTGGCACTGCATGATTGTGTTGTCTTTTGTGGTACCACATGATCAGCTTGTGTTTCATGGCACCACAAACCTAACAGTTCCTGTGTGCCTCCCTGCTCTGTTGATAAAGCTGCGTTGACAAATATTACTGGTTTTCCTACGAGTATTTAGTAAACCTGCTGCAGTGCAAGTTGAGCTGCCCAGTCGACTTTATTTATTTATGCTGTATATCAACAATCCTCATGATCTCAACCTGAATTCTCCGGGTGATAGACTCGTGAACAAAGACAATGAAAATAGCTTTATCTCAGCCATGAAATGTGTCCTAACATGGGGGGAGCCACATCTTTGGTCAGGATAAGGACACTTCAGCTGACAGTCAAGGGACAGCATCAGCTGACCACTAGTGGGAAGGAAGGACAGGTAGTGAATCTTACTTTCTGATTACAAACTTCCAGGGTACAGGTTTGTCACCACTGTTCGAGTCCACTGTCACTTATCCCAAACCACTTAAAGCTCCTTGGTCCCACATGGAGCAGGTACTGCCTAAAGCTGCACTCTTGGACTTTGATATGGAAATTCATATGGCTCTCTCTCAACTAAACACCAAATCATTCATTTCCACACTTTTTGCAGCCCCAGCTTGCATCTCAAGCTTTAAGTGTGCAATAAGGCAAGGCGTGGAAAGAACTCAGAAAGTGTGATTACTGGCCACAATTACACGTCCCTGAAGTGCATTCTGGCTATGGCTGTGCAAGGGGCTGATTTTCTATATTGGTATTTGTATCTGTATTTGTATTTGTATTTGTTTGCATGTAAGTGTTTGCATAATGTTTTATTTTATGTTTCAGACTTGCTTTTGTTGTTAAAGATGGCACAAGGCCATGGGTTTTAGAGGTTTCAATAACGTAAGCAGAATTATGCATAAAATATGTATTCATGTTATAAGCAGTAGTACTTACATGTGGGCCACATCAGTCTCAGCCAAGGTATAGCAGTACTGTATAGGAGATACACATTTAATAGTGATATTAGTATTTGTAAAAAGTGCCATGTTTGTGTGAATGTGTCAAAAATAGTATTTGTTCTGCACAGTCCTAGTTATTACACATATAAAATTGGTACTATATAAACATTGTAAAAATAATGTTTTCTTTAACATTTTTTTTATTCAGTGTGCTTTCCCCCACTGCCAACTGGTCCCCTTTGGTCCTACCCATTTACCCAGCCCCTCACCTGCCTTCCCCTGGACTTACTACCTCTCCTCCTGACACCCTGGCTTACCCCCCACAAAGCAGAGTCACTTGGAGGTGGCTCTACCCCTGATGGAGACTCGGCAGTGCTTCAGAGGGGAGCGCCTCAGTTGGCAATTGGGGAGCCTGCAGTGAGGGGCAGACATCCTCCTGCAGTATCTGGTAGGTCTCCCTTCTCTGTCCCAGCCCTTGTAGGATGCAGAGAAAAGCCCTCTACGTGCGTCCGCATGCTTGGCGTATGTGCATCAGCACGCCAGCCCCAACGCCACGCTCCACCTGCACTGCCACTGTGGTACCCCAGGTGGCAGTAACACAGCGGAGTCCATCTACTCTCCTTCCCCGTGCTGGAGAGCATCCTCTGGAACTCTCAACTCCCGTCCCCCAGCCGTTCCTCTGATGACTCGGGCTCATTCCCAAACCCGGGTCGTCTCTGTCATGAGCGGTAGTGCTACTGCTGCACTGGTGGGTCAGCCCTTTCTTTATCACTTTCAAAGATATAATACAGTTTTTAATGGAAGTTGCTCCAGAAGAAAAAAAAACAGTCCATCTCCACCGGCTTTTTGTAACTACCCCCACCCCAATATAACACACAGATCTGCTTTAAATTGTAAAAATATTAAACGTTTGTCCAGTCTTGGTTTTAGGTGTATCGCCTGCCACTTGAGAGTTGTTGGCAGTCTGTGATCACTAATAGTGTGATTTCTAGTGAGATGTGCTGTTGGGGACAGAGTTTCTGGCTATACGAGATCTGTGTAACAGACTTATTCATACTGCTCGGAGCATAAGAATGTTGACTCTTGATACACTGGTAGAAGTGTGAGTGGTGAGACAGCGTGCAGGACAGCCTGTGGGTGTCGGGCATGTGAGAGCAGGTGGGCAATGCATCAACAAGTATGGGTGTACAATTAGTGAGTTAACATTTTTAACTTTTGTTTTTAACTTTGACATTAAAAAGACAGCTGCAGGGGATGTTACTCCTAGGGTGAGTTTGGGATAGGGAAAAGGAGCTGAGCAAGGACTTTAGAGGTGTAATGATATGGCGTTAGGCTGCCACCTTGAAAGGACAGGAGTGTAATTATGGGCTGGTAATTACAGCCATGCTCTTTTTCTTTTGCCAGTCAGATGTCTGTACGTCTCATCACTTATATAAGTTTGTAAAGTTAAATCAGGAAGGTTGATTAATTTACTGGCCCATTTTCAGTCATGCCTGACGGTGGCATATTACACAACACATATACAACATTTAAAGAGCCATCAACACCTCCAGGAGAATTTTGAAAAACATAATTCTTTGTAAGGATCAATATTTTGTACCTTAAGTAAAGGAAGAGAGCACCTATGGGTGCAGTGAATTGACTAGATTGGTAAGACCTTGAAAACACCTCAGGAATGTTTTTAACCAAACTGCATGGGTTTCATGGCTTGCTTCTGGGGCACTCCCCTCCTCCTTCAGCATTTGGTCACAAAGCTCTGAAAATATACAGCAGTTAGCTATAGATCATGTTGGAGTACATTGTACTACAGTGGAAAGCAGGCCCCCAACCCCTCGCACTGTACCTAAGAGTGGGGGAGAATCTGTTTCCACTGCCCACATGAATTTGTAGTGTGACTAAGTAATTATGAAATGGAAACCCAACTCCACATCTGTACATCAATATGTCATTTTACTGATTTTGTACCATACTGTGCAGATATGTTAAATAAACATCACATTAACAAAAAGGAAAAAACATAATATTTAGAGGCAAAGCAGCTTACGTTTCTCACAGTGTCTGTATTTCTTCTCAACATTATTTATTTCTAAGGGAATATGCATGAAAACAGGTTCTCTGTTCCTCGAGTGTTCATCTGCTCCTACTCCTTATTCCCAGTCTGAGGCCTGATACTGGAAAAGGGGCAAAGCGAAGGTTTGTGCTGCTCTTCCCCATTGCCCATGACCCCAAGGATGCTATATTCAGTCAGAGAGCACACTGGCGCTATCTGACTGAATATAAGGGCATGTCAGTGCAGCGCTAAGTCAAGTAGAACTGCCCCAACAAGGATCCTGGAAGTGTAGGGAACAGCGCCCCCAGACCTGACAGTGCCAGGAGCCCATGGCGTGATATGCAGCTGGCACCATGCAAATGAGCCCATTGGGCATGCCAGGCGCTGCGGGGTCATGTGCATTTCTATTATGGGCTCATTTGCATGGGAAGCGGTAGCAAGTTTCTGCACCTCCTGTGGCTGGCCCCATCCACTCTGATCCGTATCTCCATTGAAATAAACCTAGTCCCTGGTATCCAGTCCCCCATCCCCACCTTCTGATCCCCATCCCCACTGAAAGAAATCCATCCCCTGGTGGCTGGTGGCCCCCATCCACTGATTATGGTCTCCATTGAAAGAAACCTATGCCCTGGTGTCCAGTAGTTCCCCCATCCTCCAATCCCTATCCCTGTTGAAGTAAACCTAGTGCCTGGTGGCTAGTGCCCACCTTCATCCTCCAATTCCTGGCCCCGCTGACAAAAAAGTATTCCCTGGTGTCCGGTGGTCCCTTCCCACCCTTTGATCCCCGGCCCAGTTCAATATACGTTATTCCCTGGTGTCCAGCCGTCCCCTCCACTTTCCGATCCCTGGCACTGGTAGACAGAAAACCCTCCCTGGTGTCCATTGGCACCCCCCCACTCTCCAAGTGCTCAGTTCAATTCCATAGACGACATCCTAAGTGTCTAGTGGCCCTCCGCACTGCCCACACCAGGTACACCACCCTGCCACCCACCATTATCATAATCATCAGCACCGTGGGCAGCCCATATGGCAACCGGCACAGCCCTTTTCTAACCCCTTCGGCCAGCCGCCATATACAAGGGCAGGGCATGCACACCCTGTGACTGTATTTAGCGGCCAGCCAAGGTAATGAGAGGAGGGCCACGCTGGTCATCATATGGGCTCTCCATAGCACCAACAATTATGGCAAGGAGGAGGAGGGGGGGCAGGGTGTTGCACCCAGTGCAGGCGGTGTGGGCAGGGGGATGCTAGATGCCAGGGACTTCCTCTATGGAACTGTAGCAAGTGGTCCGAGGGTGGGGTGCAACTGGACACCAGGAAGGGTTTTCTGTCTACTGGGGCTGGGGATTGGAGGGTGCGGAGGACCACTGGACACCAGGGAACAATATATATTGAACAGGGATCAGGGGGCAGGGGGACCAGTGGACACCAGGAATAATGTACATTGAAAGGCGCTGGGGATCAGAGGGCGGGGGGACCACTGGACAACAGGGCATAGGTTTATTTTAACAGAACCAGGAACTGGAGGAAGGGGGGACCACTGATCACTGGGGAAAACTTAATTCTAATGGGGATGGGGATTGGAGGATGGGGAGGAACCACTGGACACCAAGGAACAGGTTTCTTTCAACAGGGATGGGGATCAGAGGACAGGGGAGCCACTGGACACTGGGGAAATATTGATTTCTAACGGGGACTGGGATCGAAGGATGGGGGAACCACTGACCACCAGGGAAATATTTATTTCTCACTAGGACAGGGATCAGAGACTGGAGGATGGAAGGGACCACTGACCACCAAGAAGCAAGTGTGCTCCCCCAACCACCAATGTGACTGTTGGCTGCAATGGCTCCTTCAGCCGCTAGGACTGCCTGGAGTAAGATAGGTTCCTTCTCAGCACCAACTGCACAAGAACCCTGTCCACACCCTTCCCTTTGTCCACCACATCCATTATTTTTTGAACATGCTAACACTGCCCCCTTTGAATACTGTACTCAGGCGCAAACTCCAGGTGAACAGGGCACAATCACTTTGCCCGCCAGGCAAACTTTTGAATATCAGGCCCATGATGTCATAATACTCTGCTTGTGTCATCGCAATTATTTCCATGGCAACAGACTGTCATGTTACCACAGAGCATTATGATTTCAGGAAAGGAATAATCTGTAAGGGGCAGAGAACCTCTAAGAGACTGAGATCCTATTTCTGTGGGAACTCCCTCAATAATAAATAAGAAGGAGAAGAAATCTACAGAAGATAAATGAAATACAAGCCGAATTCTGTCTAATCAAACTCAGGCCCCCTCAGAACTACTGCCCTAGTGCTCTGCCACTGTGATACCATTCCACAAGGTGAGACAGAAGATTTCTAGAAAGAGATGTATGCTAACAACATAATGTGCAGGGAGTAAGAAAAAATGTTCCCCACTAGGAATTGAACCTAGGCCCCCTCCCAGCTACTGTTCTGGTGCTCTGCCACTGTGATATCATTCCACATGGTATGACAGAAGGTTTCTAGAAGGAAATGCATGCTAACAACATAAACTGTAGTGAGAAAGAAACAAATATTACAAACACAAGAAACAGCCCGTGCTACAACCGGTGCAAGGTCAGGTGCAAACCTCAAGCAGCTATTCCCAAACTTGATAACAGAACAAAACAGCCAGGTATGCACTCAGTAAGTCTCAAGAGATGGAAGTCCAAGTAAATTTGGCACCCGATTGTGTTTTCTTTGGTATACGTTTTGCTTTGCTGCATGATTTAATGTGAAAATAAATAAGACTCATCAGTCTTGCCAAATTTACTTGGACTTCATCTCTAGTAACTCACTGAGTGCATACCTCACTGTTTTTTTTCTGTTAAAAGAAAAAATGTTCCCTATTGGGAATCTAACCCAGGTCCACTCCCAACTATAGTTCTGTGCTCTGCCACTGTACTATAGTTTCACATGATGGGATGCAAGGTTTCTCAACAGAGGTGCATGCTAACAACACAGACTGAAAATCAGAAACAGTCCTCCACACTCCACCACAAAATAAGTATGCTACTCACTTATATACCTTCCAAGTGCTGTAGTTTATTTAAAGTGCCAGTGCAAAGACTTAAGCATGGAACTTCAAATAAACTACAGCACTTGGATGGTATATAAAGGAGTAGCATACTTATTTTGTGGTGAAGTGTGTAGGACATTTCCTGATTTTCATTTGACTTGCTGTGTCCCAGCACCCCAGCCTAGTGCACTCTTCTTTTTTGATTTTAACAACATAAACTGCAGTGAGAAAGAAAAACATTCCCTCTGAAATCAAGCCCAGGCCCCTGCCCAACTACTGTTCTGGTGTTCTACCACTGTACTATTGTTCCACATGGTGGAACAGAAGGTTTCTAGACAGAGATACTTGCTAAAATCATATACTGTAGTGGGAAAGAAAAAAATGTTCCAGACTGGGAATTGAACCCAAGCCCCCTCCCAACTACTGTCTTGGTGCATTGCCACTGTGCCACATGGTGAGGCAGAAGATTTCTAGAGAGAGAGATGCATGCTGTTGGAAAGCACATTCTGCATTGATTGCAGACCACAGTGGAGTTTTGCAATGAACTCTCTGCCATCTAAAAGTAATGCTTCCCACCAAGTTGCATTTAAACCTAAACAAGCTCAAAGTCTCAGAAGGAACTAAATAAATTGACAGCAACATATAAGAAACTGTTCAGTGTTCTGAAAGTGTGCTTCAAACTTTGCTGAAACTCTTAACACCGACATCAGCAAAGACATCTAACAATTTTTCTCATACTACATAAACTGTAGTGAGAAAGGAAATACTGGTCATTTTAGTAATTGAACCTAGGTGTGTGTGGGTCCGAAATATTATACCAAGCCCTAAAAGCCTCATTACTGACATTATCAATGGTATCACGCAACCAAATCACTCTGAAGGAATGTAACCTTAAACTTGACTAAATGCAAAGAAAGAACATGCATGACTTCAAGATAACTAGTTGCCTATACATGAAACAACAAAAAAGTGTCTGACCTTATGTATTATATAAAACACATAATGGCAAAGTGTGGTACATGAGGAAATAATATTGTGGGGTTGAACAAGCTCATAAAGGCCACTTTCCCTTTGGGCTCATGGCTTTATGACTAGTTCAACCTCTTGATGGTATTATTTTTTCATATATCATACTTTGCCATCATTTATTGTCTCTCTTTGAGTGTGTGTGTGTGTGTGTGTGTGTGTGTATACTGTATATATATATATATATATATATATATTTAACACATAACCCACTCTTAGGTGTGCGGTCGCACTTAGATATACGCACGACTTGGTGTGCATCAACCACACAAGGCGTGAGTATATCAGAGCGTGACAGAACACCGTAGAGTGGGTTCTCTATCTTATAAAATGGCAAAATTGTTTTGGAGGGGGTAAAAGTGCAGGTGTGTGGTCGCGCTCTGATATACACATGGTCACCTGATGGTGTTTGTCCAATGCCACTGATTCCTTTTTCTTACCCATTTTATATATATATATATATATATATATATATATATATATATATATACATACACACACACACACACACACATACACACACATTATATCTGAAAAATTGAAGCACTATAATGTTTGAGAAAAAATGCCTTTTGTGCTAAACAATAGTGAACTGTGTTGTGTAGTTTGCATTTCTCAAGAAAGTACAGTTACATAAGAACTTACCATAACAGTAGATCTTTGAGAGATTCTCTTGCAGTAGGTAATTACAAATAGGACTGAAGCTGGCAGGCATCAGGAACCCATGGAAAAATTTCTAGCTAGCAGTCTCTAGCGGGGGACCGCCCTCACGTCAGGTGACCGACATCAGGCAACGTCAGTATAAAGAGGCGGTCCCCCATTCCCGCCTTCTAGTTCTTTCCCACCAAAGGCCAGAAAGGCAAGACAAGAGAGAAGTGGATATTTTCCACACTGGAAAAGGAGCTGAAAAAGCTTAGAGGGATGGAGAGCGGGAAGGTATTACCTACTGCAAGAGCCTCTCTCGAAGATCTACTGTTACGGTAAGTTCTTATGTAACTGTTCTGTCTTACTTCTAGAAGGCTGTTGCAATAGGTAATTACAAATAGGACTGAGTCCCAAGCAGTCTGGAACAAGCAGAAGCAAACGGGAGGAGGAAAACTGCCCAACAATAGGCCCTCTGGCTGCGAAGGTCTTAGGAAAGAAGATCTTGCAAAACAGCCAACCCAAAGCCCGCTCTACGGCGAGAGGCAATGTCCAAACTGTAGTGTTTCATAAAGGTATGGACAGAAGTCCAAGTAGCAGCTGCACAGATGTCTGCCATTGACACATTCTTGAAACAAGCAGCGGAGACAGTGACCCCTAAGGTGGAGTGGCCTCTGACTTAACCCGGCAGGGTCTTGTCGTACTTGTCGTAACAGAAAGTGATACAATGAGCCAACCATTTAGATAGGCATTGCTTAGAAACAGCACAGTCTTTCCGAGATCCTTCATCCTGGTGGTGTAGTATCTCAGAATTCGGTGAACATCCAACGTATGCAAGAGGTACTCCCCTTGATTGGAGTGCTGCGTAAAGAAAGCAGGCAGCTCAATGGATTGATTCAGCGTAGATTCCGCTACCACCTTAGGGAGAAACTTAGGGTTGGTACGCAGAGCCACACGTTCCTTGTGAAAAATTAAATATGGGACTTTACACGAGGGCCTGGAGCTCGAAAATCCTTTGAGCAAAAGTAATGGCCATGAGAAAGAGAGTCTTCCATGAAAGGAACTTTAGGTCTGCTGAGACTGCTGGCTCGAAAGGAGGCAGAGTAAGCTTCTCAAGAAAAAAATTCAAATCCCAAGGAGGGGCAGGAACCTGAATGGGGGGTCTCAAGTGGAGGACCCCTCTAAGAAAGGTCTTGGAGACCTCCAGTTGCACAAAAGTCCTGTCCCCAAAAGGAACACGGTACGCTGAGATGGCCACCATGTGAACCTTCAGAGAGGAATGACTGAGACCCAGATCAAAGGGGTGTCGCAAGTAATCCAAAAGCTGCCCAACAGAGCATGAGAAAGGCTTAAAATCTTTGGAAGCAGCCCAAATAGAGAACCATTTCCATTTCATGGCACTCGTAGATCTAGTGGAGGGCTTCCTGGCCTCCACCAGAATCTCAGCCACCAGCGGGGAAACCCCAAATTGGACTTGAGCTACGTCTACAGGAACCATGTGTGCAACTGAGGGACTTGAGGCCTGGATGGACCAGGGTCCCCTGATCCTGGGTCAACAGAAGTTGCGACAGAGGAAGAGGAAGAGGAGGTTCCACTGAGTACTGCTGCAGAAGAGAGAACCAGACTTGCTTGGGACTTCCGGTGATGTCACGGAGCTGAAGCAAGCTTAAACCAAGAGCTCCCGACCCAATCAACCTAGAAAGCCTCAAAAAAAAACTCACTTTTTCCAGTCAAAATGTCTAGAAGCTCAGGAGGGACAGCTGTAATGAACAGCAGAGGTAGAAATCGTCCCGATGCCAAAGGTAAAGCTAAAGATCGCACTAGATTGAAAGGAGGCCCTCCCAGCAGATCCGTCTCGCCGGCCAGCTCACACGTGGCCGCATATGATACAGACGGGGAAAATGAGCATCTCTCTCACACAAGATTCGAGACACTCCTGAATGAAATACAAGAATCTAGAAAAGAAAATAAACAAGAGTTTCGAGTGGTCCAAAATCAATTAACCACCCTAGAAACTCGCATTGGTGCAATGGAAGAGAGAGTATCTGAAACCGAAGAAGCAACGGTGCAAATTACGGAAATTGTCCAGACCTTACTTTATCAAACAGAGGAGTTACAAGCTAAGTGTCTAGATTTGGAAGGTCGTTCCCGACACGATAATCTGTGTCTATATGGACTCCTAGAGGATATGGAAACAGCTCCGGTGGCCCCGTTTATAGAAAATCTTGTAATAGCTTGGCAGAAGACACCAGGAGAAAGGACTGCTGTGTGACTGGACTTCTCTGCTGGGACTAAAGAAGAAGAACTTTTGTACTTGGACCTTTAATATAGGGTAAAAAAAAAACTAAAACAAAACAAAACAAAAAGTGTGTGTTTGTCTGGGTTAACTGAACTGAATGGGTATCTGAACAGTTATCTAGGTGTAAATCTCAGGTGATTAAAAGGACTTAATAGCTGTGAGGTTTAAATTACTTGTAGAAAGATCTAGTAAGTAGGGGGAGTGGCTTGGCTAGAAGGAAGCTACATTTAAAGACTGCCTTAGAAAGATTCTGCTAATAGCTTGGCAGAAGACACCAGGAGAAAGGACTGCTGTGTGACTGAACTTCTCTACTGGGCCTATATTGCCCTCCTTCCCTCCCCTCCACCCAAAGCTAGTTCTATTTTTATAGGCACAGGATTTGACTGACAACAGGAACTTTCTGTTTGGGAGCAGGAAGTAAGTGATCACAGAACCACCAAAGACCCACCATCCTAGAAGGGCGAGAGTAGCTCTCCGGCCCCCTCTAGCTGCTGAGGTCTGCCTCTGAGCAAGTAAGTGGTCTACTGAGAAATATAGGATATTCTTGTCTCAGAACAGGACAATCAGGAGCTTAAAGGGCACACAGGCAGAAAGTAAGGAGAGAGAGAAAAAAAAAACAAAGGAAAGAGTAAGGATTGCAAACAGTTAAGGGGCCAGAAATAAGACACGATTGGAGTGGTGCAGTGCAGTGGCTGTGAAGCAGCAGTCTTCCGGGAGACGTTCTGGAGGATGCAGTGTTGTCCCATCTGCAGGCACCTCTCTGGACTGAGGGAGGAGGTTGCTCATCTCCAGGCTGAGTTGGCCAGTATTTGTGGGACCTCCTCTTCCATCCAGGGACCACCAGTGCCACTGCCGTTGCCTCAGAGGTTGCCAAGAAAGAGGAGCAGTTGGACCACAGTGGGCTCAGGGAGGGTGAGGGCAGTGGAACAGAGGCACATCCCTCCAGTTGTACCTCTCCACAATTCCTATGCCATTCTGGCAAAGTGTGGTTCCTCTATGGAGGCACCCGCAGTGGAGACCAAGGAGGATGCTGGGAACCTCCACAAAGGAGACCCACAGGAGGGTGGCAGGAGACACTGCAGGGGAAGGAAACAACTCCTGGTGGGGGACTCCATTGTTAGGAAGGTAGAACTGGGAGAGGAAGGGGAGAGGGAGGTAAGGTGCCTGCCTGGCGCCATGGCTTGGAGGGACAGGGAGCGAATCCTCAGGATTGCCGGAGCAGCTGCACAGGGAAGGGAACTGGATGTCATTGTCCACCTAGGGACAAATGACCTGGCTAAGAAAGGGATTAGAGAAGTGCAGGAAGAATTTGTGGAATTGGGGAGGGCCCTTAGTCAAGTAGCACGCACGGTAACCTTCTCAGAGGTGCTGCCCATCTATGGCATAGGAGAGGCTAGGGTGTTCCGCACCATGGAATTCAATCAGTGGTTGAAAAACTGGTGTGGAGCTCAGGGATTTGGCTTCAATAGGGACTGGGGGTCTACCTGGAGTGATGCAAGCCTATACTGGCATGATGGGCTACATCTGTCCAGGAGGGGAACGAGGATCCTAGGTGATAGGTTTAAATGCTTCGTTGGCAAGCTTTTAAACTAGCCAAGGGGGGAGGCACTGGAAAGGAGCAGGGAAATCCTAGCCCCCCCCCAAATAATCATGGTAGTAAGTGCGGCAAACACCAACATAGAGGTGATGATAGGGAGGGCAGGGTAAATGAAGAAAGTGACAAAGGCAAGAAGTACAGGGATGGGCAAAGGGAGTAAGGCCATCAGGAAATGGAGGTAATGAGTACCAATGCCCGAGTCTGGGCAACAAGCTCCTGAGCTGGCGGCCTTGATGGAAGAGGGATGCCTGGATATTGTAGCAGTCACAGAAACATGGTCACAGAGAACCATGACTGGGATGTTAACATACCAGGATACATAACCTACAGGAGAGACAGGCAGGGAGAAGAGGTGGAGGGTAGCTCTCTATGTAAAGGAAGGGATAAAAGCAACTGAACAAAAGAGTAAACAGGGAGGAGAGGAGGCACTGTGGGTCACCTTGGAAACTGGAAAGGGCACCACAATCTGCACAGGGGTTGTATACAGACCCCCATGTCAGGGGGAGGGAATGGACAAGGATATGATAGAAGGCATTCTTAGAATGGCAGAGAAAGGGGAGATACTGTTGATGGGAGACCTGAATATGCCAGATGTTAACTGGAGCACATTTGCTGCAGCCACATCCAAGAGCAGGGCCATTCTTGATGCCCTACAGGTGGCAGACCTTAGACAGCTAGTTTCAGAACCCACTCGTGAGGGAGCAATCTTAGACCTCGTACTCTCAAACGGGGCAGTGAGAGGATCTCAGATCTAGAAGTGGGTTGCCATCTGGGGACAAGTGACCATCAAACAGTGTGGTTCACGTAAACTCAGCTACAGAGTCAAGCCATACAAAAGTGAGGTACTGGACTTTAGGAGGGCTGACTTTGGCAAGATGGGAGAGTGCCTCAGAAAAGCACTAGCAAACAGGCTAGAAGGAGGTGTGGAGCAACAATGGGGAACCATCAAAACTGCCATCACAGAGGCAACAAGCCTTTGTGTGAAGCAAATAAAAAAATCAAACGAAAGAAAAAGCCACTATGGTTCTCAAAAGAGGTGGCTGTGAAAGTCAGGAAGAAAAAGATAGCATTCTGGAAGTATAAGGAAACACAGAAGGAGCAGGACAGAAAGCTGTACCAGTTAAGGCAGAAGAAGCAGGGAAGGAAGTCAGAATAGAAAAGCCCAAACTGAGGAAAAGATAGCCAACTCAGTTAAGAAGGGGGATAAAACCTTTTATAGGTACATCAGTGAGCGTAGAAAGACAAAGGGCGCGATAGAAAGAGAAGGGGGAAGTGCCTAATCCAATTAACAGAAGCACTCTGGATAGGGGGGTCGATCCCAGTCCTTTCACAGAAGAAAGGGTTCTGCAAGAACTCCTAAAACTGAAGGTGGACAAAGCAATGGGTCCTGATGGAAATCACCCCAGAATTCTAAAAGAATTAAGGGAGGAACTAGTGAAACCACTGGCTACTCTTTTTAATAAATCATGGGAGGATGGTGTGGAACCCGAGGACTGGAGGAAGGCGGATGTGATTCCCCTTCACAAAAGTGGGACCAAGACAGAGGCAGGAAACTACAGACCTGTCAGTCTGGCCTCTGTGGTAGGGAAAGTGATGGAGTCACTCTGAAGGAAAGAACAGTTGAGTACCTAGAGGCCAGTGGAGCACAGGACCCAAGGCAGCATGAGTTCACAGCGGGAAGGTCATGTCAAACGAATCTAATAGATTTCTTTGACTGGGTGACCAAGTAGTAGACCAGGGAGGGGCTGTGACATGGCCTACCTAGACTTTAGCAGGCATCTGACACAGTCCCACACAAAGATTAATAGTCAAATTAACCAGCCTGGGAGTGGGTCCCAGGGTGATAGCCTGGGTAAAACATTGGCTGCACAACAGGACACAGAAGGTAATTGTAAATGGAGTCCACTCTGAAGAAAGAGGGGTTACTATGGGTACCGCAGGGTTCATATCGGGTCCAGTCCTTTTAATGTCTTCATCAGTGACATTGCAGAGGGACTGAAGGAAAAGTATGCCTTTTGCAGGCGACACAAAGATCTGCAACAGGGTTGATACACAAGGAGGCGTGGAAAGGATGAAAAGGGACTTGGCAAGGTTGGAGGAATGGTCAGAAGTATGGCAGCTAGGATTCAATGCAAAGAAGTGCAAAATAATGCACCTGGGAACAAAAACCCAGGGAAGAATACACAATGGGTGGGAGGCAGTAACAACAACAAAAAGGAAAGGGACCTGGGGTAATCATATCAGATGACCTTAAGGTTGGCAAGCAATGTGAGGAAGGCAGTAGGGGCTGGGGGTATACTGGGATGTATAGGAGAGGCATCAGCAGCAGAAAACAGGAAGTTGTTATCCCTCTGTACAGACAGTTGGTGAGACCCATCTGGAGTACTGTGCCCAGTTCTGGAGACCCCATCTCCGCAAGGACATAGACAGGATAGAGGTAGTCCAGAGGAGGGCAACTAAAATGGTGCAGGTCTGCAAGAGAAGCCGTATGAGGAGAGACTAAAGGAGCTTAATATGTATACCCTTGAGGAAAGAAGGGAGAGGGGGACATGATAGAAACTTTTAAGTACCTCAGTGGAATCAACAAAGTCCAAGAGGGTAGCATCTTTCAGAAAAAGAGACTTGCAAGAACAAGGGACACAATTTAAAGATAGAGGAGGGCGGTTCAGGGACAATGTGAGGAAGTATTATTTCACAGAGAGGGTAGTGGATGCATGGAACAGCCTTCCTGAGGAGGTTGTGGGGTCTAAAACTATGGAAGAATTCAAGAATGCATAGGACAGACATAAGGCAATTCTTGTGGGGGGTAGGAAGAAATAGGCTGTTGGTTAACTAGGATCTGCGGCCTATCCTGTAGGTAGGGAAATGGGCAGACTAGACGGGCCAAGCGGTCCTTATCTGCCGTCAAAGTCTATGTTTCTATGAAAGATATATTGGATCTTCCAGCTACGCTAATGTTCCGGGTAGAAAGGGCGCACAGATCCTTGCAAAGAAAGCCACTAGATCCAACAGCACGTCCCCGCTCTATTGTTCTTAAACTCAACTCTTACAGTGTAAAGGAACAGATCCTAAGATGAGCTTGGGGTAAAAAGCAGCTTAAATATTTAACGCACTGACTGCTCCTCAACCATGATTACCCCCAAGGAGTACAGCAGCAGAGGCTTAGATACCTGCCAATCCTGAAATCCCTGCGTGAGAAGTCCATCAGATTCCATACTCCATACCCCTCCAGGCTGCAAATCTTTTGGGAGGATGGGGTGAAGATCTATTCCACGGTGGAGGAGGCAACTGAGGCCTTGATGGAAAGGAAAATCCCCATTGCAGATAACTGGAACCAAAGTGAAGGGAGAAGGGGACCAGTTTGGCAACGTACCACAAACAGGAAGCGTGGGGGAAATCAAAATAATGCAGCACAACGAGGCACTGCGCAGGATCCAAATGCTGCTCTGTAAGAAACAAGGACAAACTGAAGTAAATACCTGAAAAGCTAACATCTCTACTCTACGTGGGACTACTCTCTTCTACTGGAGCCGCGGGAAGCTTCCAGTGCAGCAGCCAAATAAGTACATTAACTATATTGTGCAGTTTGATCGTTCTTCCGTTTACAGAGGCGAAAGCTGCGTGGGGGGGGGGGGTTAGATCGAGGACAACAGAACTGTACATTTGACTAAGTCCTATCAGCCTAAGGGAAACATTCAGGACTATGTCTGACCAAGGACAGAATTGAATGTACAAAAAAAGGGTTTAAGCTGTGAAAATAGGCTGTAAGTTGGTCAGAACTGAGACATGGTAACTTCAAAATCAGAGACCTTCTCTGCTACAGATTATCACACAGGCCATATTAACTGTTTACACACTTTTAAACCCGATGAGACCGAAGAATAATTTGTCAAGCATTATGGCTGTTATAGGATGTGAATATGCCTCTGTCTCTGTATTAGAATCCTACTGTTATATAAGGTGCTGATTGGTGATAGGGAGCATAATGATGCTTGGTCAGTTAGTGTCGTCGGTACCTAAAGGTACTAATTTGAAGTAGGAGCCCAGTGTAATCGAGGCTCTAGAGGAGGTCCTCTGGTAACAGAGGCACACGCATCCCTCCTCATTCTCCCCTTAAAGGAGAACATAGGGGTTAATATGGTATATTAGCCCTCAACCTTGGAAGCACGTAGTTCATAGTTTATAACTTAGTGGTACTATAAAGTTGAAGCCATGTTGGCTAATAATCTTAATTATGATTTTGGTTTGTCAGGGCAGAAGGAACCTATCAGTAACAAATTTAAAGACAAATGTGTACATGTTAGGAGGAAGGGGAGGCCACCGTTCCCGATAAGGAATCTGAACCTATATATAAATTTTCAACCGGGGGAAATAAAACTTGTTTAACATGGCACAAGCCCAAGTTGTTTGCACATACAATGTGCATGGAATCACTAACCCTGTTAAGAGAAACAAAATTCTACAATACACGAAAAGGGAGAGGGCTAACATTTTATTGCTGCAAGAAACCCACCTCTCACAGGCTGAACATAAAAAGTTTGAGCACCTGGGTTTTTTCACAGGTGGTGGCCTCCTCTTATCGGGGGGGGGGGGTAGAAGAAAAGGGACTGCAATAATGATTAAGCAAGGGGTAATTTTTGAGCCTAAAGACAAGATTATTGATAAAGAAGGGAGATACGTCCTCTTGAAGGGTACACTGGAAGGCCAGCTGGTCACGTTAGCATCAGTCTATATCCCTCCAGCAGCAGACTTTACAGTTTATAAAACCTTTTTCTCCATATTAACAGAATGGGCAGAGGGGCAAGTAATCTGAGGTGGAGATTTTAATCTAGATATTTCTGGGGCCGGGACTAACTCTTCTCCTCAAGGTCGAACAAGTAAAACTGCCAGAAAGGTCCAGAAACTAATCCAGAAATTGGGATATTAGGATATATGGCAGTTCCTACACAGACCCTCCCGAAGACATACTTTTTTCTACCAGGCCCATGAAACCTATTCGTGTCTCGATTTCTTTGTGACCTTAAGGGAACAATTAAATACTATACAGCATATATGGCACGGAGATTTTTGTCTCTCGGACCATGCCCCAATTTTTTGTAGACTTAATAAACAAATAGACCAGAAGAGAACTTTTTGGAGGCTAAACTTGTCCCTTCTCAGAGACAAGGAGGTGCAGGAGATGATTACGGAGATGATAACACAGTCCATGCTTGATAATGATACCCTGGTTATCATAATATCAGTGGTATGGGATACCATTAAGGCGATAGCAAGGGGTAAACTAATAGGAATCTCTTCATACCGGAAAACGCAAAGGGAAGCTCATAGAAAAGTCCTGGAGGAGAAGACACGGGTCCTGGAAAGCCTCCAATGTATTAAATTGTGTAAAATCAGAACACAAGAGCTTACATCATTAAAGAAGGAATTAAATAATATCCTAGATTATGCCATAGAGCAGAAACTGATATTTCTAAGGTATAAATATTACGATGGGGGTCCCAGATTTATGAGACTAGTAGCGAGCCAATTACGGGCTCGGAGGGTTAAATCTACTATTCTCAAAATAAGACATCCTACCTCTGGGGAACTGGCAAAACATAGGAAGGGCATCTCTGATGTCTTTCTAAATTTTTATACATCATTATACACTAAGGCAACCGTGCCTGCAGATGAGAAAATTAGTGAATTCCTTACCTCCCTAGACTTCCCCACACTGTCCCGTGACCAAGGTGACAAACTGACAGCCCCCTTTACCAATGCAGAGGTAAACGCAACAATTGGCAACTTAAAAACAGGGAAATGTCCAGGAACAGACGGCCTCCCAGGAGAATTTTATAAAACTCTTTCCAAAACACTCACCCCAATACTGAATAGGGTTTACACCTGTATAACAACGAAGGCAGGGGTAATTCCTCCGTCCTGGGATGAAGCCATAATCTCAGTGATACCGAAGCAGGGTAAGGACCCTTCACTCTGTTCATCATACAGACCCATATCAGTATTGAACACGGACTATAACATTTTTACTTCTATATTAGCTAAGAGACTTGTTCACTTTGCCACGGCTAAAATACATGATGATCAGTGTGGCTTCATCCCGGGACGTCAGGCTCAAGATAATGTGAGACGTACAATATATATTATTGAACATATCCAATCTCAGGGCATCCCAGCAGTGCTACTGGGCCTAGACGCGGAAAAAGTGTTTGAAATGGTTTCATGGCCGTTTCTCCGGGGAGTCCTGAACCGATTTAATTTCCCCACCCAATTTATTGATACTATCTTTCAATTTTATAGTAATCCTGTTGGATTTATTAGAACTAACGGACATATCTCAGAGAGCTTTCTCCTACACAGAGGAACTCAACAGGGATGCGCTTTGTCCTGCCTTCTTTTTGCTTTTTATATTGAACCCTTGGCCCAATACCTCCGTTCTACTCCAGCAATTCAGGGAGTTAAGACAGCAGAAACAGAACAGAAGTTGTCCCTTTTTGCCGATGACATTTTGGTTTATTTAACAGAAACCGATACATCTTTGGCAGCCCTTATTTAAAAAATACAAGAATTTTCCTTATTGTCTGACTACTCCTTAAACATTAACAAATCAGAGGCCCTGTCTTTTGGTTACAACCCCCCACCCATGTTCAAAACACAATATCCAATTAAATGGGATAGGACATCCATAAAATATTTAGGCATTCAGATTCCTAAGGACCCAGCACTTTTATTTACTCATAACTATCATCCCCTATTAACAAACATAAAACAAGATCTAAGAAGGTGGGATCTACTGCCATCCTTTTTCTATACATGGACCCTATCTATTAAAATGAATGCCCTACCACGCTTTTTATATCTATTCCAGTGTGTACCTTGCACTGTCTCGATTAAGGAGATACTCTCATGGCAGAAAACCCTGAATGCCTACCAGTGGAACCAGAAGAAACCACAGACTGGCAGGACCAAACTATACCTACCAAAGCTAATGGGTGGAGTGGCTCTTCCCTCACTTCAAAATTACTGGATCTCAGCACAGATGAGACTGGCATAGTTATGGGGTACCAAAACATATCAAGCAGCTTGGAAACAAATAGATCTAGTCAGACTAACAGATAACCCACTTCCAGCATGCTTATTTTCCCCCTTACATCTAAATAAAGCATTAATTAGAGTTCCACAAGCCATGGCAACAATCCTACGGGGTTGGCACTTGGGAATAAAAAATAAAACCTTCCAACAACAATCTTGGAAATACAAGTGGTTCATGGTGACACCATAATTTGACTCACCAATGCAGATCACATGTTTTAAGACCCAGCTGAAGAAGGGACTAGAGGCACCCTGGCAATTAATAAAAGGGAATGGGGTTGTAGACTTCCTGGAAGCCCAAAGGAGATACTCCTGGACGGAAAAGGATAGACTATACTATTACCAAATCAGAAATTATATACTTAAATTAGAATTAGAGAAGGAAATTCCCAGATATGGGAAGATAATACCCCATATAGTCAAATATGGTTCTCACTACATGGGGAAAAAGCAATCTCAATATTATATAGATCCCTAATACAGCAATTGGCATATGTAATGGAACCCTTACAATCTAAGTGGGAGAAGGACTTTGCACAACCACTGACTAGCAAAGACTGGCTAAGAATTTGGCAGAGCACGTGGGCCACCACATCTTCCCCACTTTGGAGGGAGTTTATGTGGAAAGTCGGGATGAAATTTTTCCTGGTCCCCTCGATGGTTGCAGTTGGGAACCCAGGGACGTCTGCTCAGTGCTGGAGAGAGTGTGGGGAGTTAGAAGCGTAGCACAAGCATGTTTTTTTTTATTGCCCCAAACTGTCTTGGTTTTGGAATCAGGTATCTCATTATATTAAAACAATATTAAACATCCAAGCCTCCGTTGCTGGAATCAATTTAATACTGGGCATCCCTCCTTTAGAGATTAGAAATAAAGCTTCTCTGTACATGTGGTCCATCTTATTAGGAGCTGCCTACAAATCTATTACTAAAAGATGGATACAAGAATCCCCACCCTTGGTGTCAGAATGGAAAACTATAATACTCAATATACAGCATAATGAGCAGATATCTTTTGATCTCCAGGATAAGATTTCTATAGGTTCAGTAATTGTAAGTAATGACACATAAAAGAAGGATAGTTCTTCCCTCAGGCAATATCTGTTGTAGGCGGGAGGGGCTTAGATCATCTAATGATTAGCAGGATTCTATCTGATTAACTACTTCCCTTAATATATTGATAAGATTTTGGTGCTCAAAGGAGCGTCTAAAAGAAGAAATTTTAAAATATACCTATTAAAATGTATAAGCTAATAAAACTGCCCTGTATTTAATTTAATTATTTATTTATAGTTTTTTAAAAGTTTTAATTTTTTTTGTGTGTGTTAAGTTCATTCTCATTGTTAAACAAGATATGACTTTTATCTCACGGCTGTGTGTTGTAACAGCCAAGACATGTATGTAATACATATGTATTAAACCAATCTTTTTTCAATAAAGAAAGAATAAAAAAAAGGAAAAAAAAAAGAACCAGATTTGCTTGGGCAAAGAAAGAAGCGATGAGAATCATACCAGCTCCTTCTGAGCCGAGTTTCTCTAATACCCTTGGAATCAAGGGGATCAGGGGAAGGCACAGATGAATCTTCCCTTCTAGTCTACAGACAGAGCGTCTCTCCAAAAAATGCAGCGCCCTGGAGCGAGCGAGCAGAAGTCAGGAAGTTTTGCATTGAGAGGAGATGCAAACAGGTCTACCTGAGGGGTTCCCCAGTGTAGAAAGATATCATCTGCCACCCCCGCTCTAGTTCCGATTCGTGGGCGTGAGCAGAAGACCGATTGAGGTGGTCTGCCAACGTGTTCTTGACCCACGGGACGTGAATGACAGTGAGGTGAAGGTTGTGCTGCACTGCTCATTCCCAAACCCGCATCGCCTCCCTGCAGAGAGGGTAGGAACGAGTTCCTCACTGTTTGTTGATGTACCAGACTACACACATGTTGTCCATCTGGACAGCCAGATGCCTGGGAAGCAGATAAAGATGCAGAGCCTGAAGAGCATATAGCATGGCCCGAAGTTCGAGCACACTGATGTGTGAAGATTTTTCGAGCTGGGACCAGGAGCCCTGGGTTCTGTGAGGCCTGAGATGGGCTCCCCAACCCTCGCCCGAGGCGTCTGTAGTCAGCGTCTGGGAGGGGGCAGAAAGGCAGAAGGGAACACCCCGACAAAGTTTCTTCTGAACCGCCCACCATTGCAAGTCCCGAGCCATAGGGTTGGAGACCAGAACTAGTTGATCTAGGTCATCCACCAGCTGATCCCACTGAGACTGAAGCATCCACTGAGAGATTCTCATGTGGAGCTGAGTGCGAGGGACTATCAGAATAGCAACCACCATGAGCCCAGGGAGGCGAAGGACTGACCTGGCACTGACCCACCTGTGGCTGGACAACAGGCTCACCTGAGCCTGGAGTGAGGCCGCCCTGTCCAGTGGCAGAAATGCCATGCCGGAGGTCATGTACAGTACTGCCCTGATAAACTGGAGCCTCTGGGACGGGATCAGGTGGGACTTGGCCTGGTTGACAGTGACATCCAGGCAGGCAAAAACCTGCAGGGTAAGGAAAAGGAAGTGCAGGAGTTTCTCCCTGGATGAGGCCGCCAGAAGCCAATTGTCCAGGTACAGGAAAACCTGCACCCCCTGGGTATGCAGGTAGGCTGCTACCACCGAAAGGCATTTGGTAAATACACCGAGGAAAGACCAAATGGGAGGGCCTTGCACTGTAGTGGTCCCCCTGAAAAGCAAAACGCAGGAACCTGCGGTGGGAAGGGCAAATAGGGATATGCAGGTAAGCATCCTGCATATCCAGAGCACACAGGCACTGTCCCAGCCGAAGAAGGGGCAGAAGACTGTGCAGGGAGAGCATCCTGAACCTTTTGTACTCCACAAAGAAGTTCAGGGAGCTGAGATCGAGAATCAGTCTCACCTTTCCTGACTTCTTCGGGACCAGGAAGAAATGGGAGTAGTAGCCCATCCCCCTGAAGGTGTGGAAGAATGGGCTCTATTGCCTCCTTCAGAAGAAGAGAGGATATTTCTTCCCAAACCAGAAGATGATGTTCTGGGGAGTAAGACGACCTGTGGGGGGGTGTTTTGAGGAGGTTTCCTAAGAAACTCTATTGAGTGTCCTTCTGCGATCATCTGGAGCACCCAAGTATCTGAAGTTATCCTCTCCCAACCTGGTTGCTGAAGGGAGACTCTCCCTCCTACCGGTTCCTCTGGAAGGCCCAGAGGCTGTGGGAGAGGAAAGCAGTAAGGAGGTGTAAGGCAGCGTTGCAGCAGAAGCCCCCGCTGCTTTTTTGGGGCGGGAGGGGCTTGGCAGCTGGAGGGGCCAGACGTTTGTTGGCCCGCTTTCCCTGAGGTTTTGCCTTTTGCCAAGAACGTCTGCGAAAGGTACAACGCTGAGCCTGAGGGGGTCTGTACATGGAGTCAACCGACTTAAGTGCAGTACCCTTCTCTTGCAGATTGGTGATGGTGTCCTTGACATCGCCACCGAACAGCACTGAACCCCTGAAGGGTGCGTCCTGGATAGCGGACTGCACCTCCGGGACCAAACCTGACACCCGGAGCCAGGCATGACACGGCAAACCCACGGCAAAAGCCGAGCTCCAACCAGCAGCATCCACTTCGTTGTACGTGGCACGAAGCATGTGCTGACTGGCCGAATGCGCAGACCAGACTAGATCCGCCACTTCCTGCTTCGTCTGAGACTTAAGAAGGGAGTCCAATTTTGCCTCCACCACACTAAAGATTGCCTTCTGGTTATCCCCCTTATGACCAACGTAATTCAGGGCCCTAATACCCAGAGTGGAAGAAGCATAAACCTTCTTCCCCGTACTGGTCCAGAAGGCGAGATTCCTTGTCGGGTAGTAACAAGCTCAAGTGCTTCGGGTTAGCTGTCCAGCCATTAGCAGCACTAATCACGACCGAATCAGCTCGAGGGTGTGCATTTAAAGAGTCAACACCCTCCGGAGCCTGATAAAGCCAGTCCGACATCCTAGGAAGGGGGGCTAATGCCGATGGTTGCTTCCAAATGGTGGAAACCAGGTCCACATGAGGCTTAATCCAGGGTGGCACCAGGGTAGGAGCGTTCTTGGCCAGATCCAGGTGCGCAGCGAGTTTCTTACTCTGTGGATCTGGCTCCAAGGAATGCCACTGATGAACTGCCTGGATTTTGTGCAGCAACTCCGTAAAGGAAGGATCCTCCGGAGGAGACTTCGGAGGAGTCCTTAGCCTGGGCTTGTCCAGAGTGCGGGGCTCGTTGTCTGGGTCGGAACGACCATCGGAGTCATCCGAGGTATCTGAGGAGGATGAAGAGGAAGAAGACTCCTCCTCCTCCCGATGCGGGGTAGGAACGGACCCCTTCGGAAGCCCTCGGGGAAGCGTATCCTGCCCTGCCCTGGAACCGGAGGGCTCGCTTTTGGTATCTGGAGGTGAGGAGGGGGTCTGGGGGTCCTTGTCTCTGACGTAAGGGGTCCAGAACCAGGACCGGCGTCGGAAGACAGCTCTCTACCTCCCTGGTGAGCTGAGCCTTGGCCTCAGCCCACCAGGAAGCCAGAGTCTCCTTCAAGTCCACCGGTGGTTGAGGGGGTGGTGGAAGAGGAGGAGGGGGATACAGATACTGAGGGTATCCGTAAGGCGCATATCCAAACCCCAATGGTGGGTAGCCCGGCGTCAGGTACTAGGGCACAGTGTACTGCAGCGTCGGGTACTGGGGTGCCGGATACTGCGGGCCTGGGTATGATGGAGTCGGATAGGACGGGGTTGGATACCCAAGGACCGGGGGGTCTGTGGGAGCAGAAGGCCCGGAAGTGGCCCAGCTGGCGAGCCTGGACGGGAGGCCTGGCAGGTGGCAGGCCCAGCGTAGGGGTGGCATCCAGCAATGGGATATTGTCGGGTGTTGGGTAAGCTGGTGTCGGCGCCGGCATCCAAGGAAACGGCGTCGGGTCATCCGGCCCAGAGGGAGGGAGACCCGACAACAGCGTACCCACCTCCTCCATGTCGCCCGGGGAAGAAGGATCACCATCCCCGGGATCCAGCAGAGGAGTCGCTGGCACCTTGGAGTGCAACGAGTGTTGCGGCGAGCTCAGGATGATGGATAGGCCCGAAGGTTCCGGCGTCGGCTCTAATGCCAAGCGGACATTGGAGGAGCCGATGTCCGTCATATCGACGGGATCCATGTAGACATCAGAGGAGCCGGCATCCGACTTATCGGACCCAGCGCCCGACGAAGTCTGTGAAGGAGGGGTGGCCTTGGCAAGCGCTTTGGAGGCTATGCGCTGCCCCAGAGGGACGGGCGTCTTAACGGCCTTACTCGGGCAGGCATCGGAGAAGCAGACGTCAGACTTATCGGTGCCGTCAACCAGAAGGCTGCACGGCGGCGACCTTGCTGGGAGCGGCTGCCTCCTTGGACCCGGAGGCTCCCGAGGGGCCCAAGCACGAGCCCAACAGGAGGGCTGACGCAGTCTTGGAAGCCTCCAAGATGGCTGCCATGGAGCTGCCTCCCGGGGGAGGCGTTACCTGCAGCACTGCGACCCCAGCCAAGGCTGCGGCGATGGATGAGGAGTCCTGGTCCCGGTGCTTCTTCTTGTGGTAGCCCTCCAGAGAAGTTGAAGCCCGCCAAAGTTTTTTCAGTTCCTTTTCCATGGAGGTCATTTTTTGTTTAAGAACGTGGGTCTCCAGGGACTGCTGCCTCCACTTTCAGGTGGCCGCGTTAAACTGCTGGCACTTCTCAACGGGATGATCAGGGCCTAGACAAAAAAGGCACTGGGAATGACCGTTCTTATGCGGGAGCTGAGCTCGGCAAGAATCGCACTTATTCTTGTGCTCGGAGGGAGTTGGGGATGACATACATGGCAGCTGTAGGTAAGGCTGAGAAAAAGTAGAAAAAAGTAGAAAACAGGTGGTAAAAAACTACCGACGATTGACTGCGAAGCAGTGAACTTAACCGTGAGGTGCTGCACGAGCTAATGGCAGAAAAAACTGGAAGGCGGGCGTGGGGGACCGCCCCTTTATACTAACGTCGCCTGACATCGGTCACCTGATGTGGGGGCGATCCCCCGCAAGAGACTGCTAGCTAGAAATTTTTCCATGGGGTCCTGATGCCTGCTGGCTTCAGTCCTATTTGTAATTACCTACTGCAAGAGCCCTCTCGAAGTAAGATCTGAGCTGAGGCTGCAATATTCATTTCACTTGTGAGTTGAGTTTGAGTGGAGACACTGATTTCTAATGATGAAAATATATTTAACATTCACTGATCCTGCTGCCAACTTCTTGTTTTTTTAGTATCTCTTTATTCTACACATCCTGACTGATCTCCACCACAATCTATATTGTATTCTTTGGGACGATATAGTAAGACATAGAAAGGATTATGGCTCAGCTGGGTACAGAACAGCTACTGTAGGTGGGGGGAGCCTAGGGGTTATGTAAAGGGGCAGTTAGGTGACAGGTAGTGGTATAAGGTGAAGGTCCAGTGTCACTGGGCTGGGATCTACAGGAAGACTCTGGGGGTCTCCCCGATGACATTTGGACCTTGGGTAGGGTCGCCAAAGAGATCCCACCAGCAGACTGAGTACGATGGTGTGATGCTGGCATTCCTTTGGGAAATAGCTTTGTGAGGTGATCAGTGGTGACCAACCCAGTGGCATAGGACATCCCGTGATGTGAGATGGCATTAGGAGTACTGTAATCCCTTCTCCTGATGGCAAGAGCCATTTAGGAGGTATAGCATAGAAGGGTGCACAGTTAGCCAGAAGCTGTGGAAGCAAAGAAAACAACTGACACTTTGACAAGATTAGCCAGAAGCTATGATACTCGAGAGCAACGGACAGTCGGAGTTAAACCAGTATGCAGCCATAGCCAAGGACTGAACTGTCTGAGTCACCTGCACATGGACATGCCATGCAACTCAAAAGACAACTGCAATAATGCTATGCAGCACCTTCTGCAAGACAGATGGTCCTTTCTTTATTGACTATTGGAGAGACTGCCTGGTGTAAACTGTGGCTTCTGGTAAGACCTTTATTCCCTTAAATACCTCACACTGTAGGTTCAGGCATGGGGGGGCGGAGTATTATCCTGCGTGCAACCATTTCACTGCACAGACTGCCCGAGGTGGAGGCACCATGCTAAAAACCATGTACACAGGCATATTTGCACAGCCCAGATCTAGGACAGCCCCCTTGTTGTAGACGGACATGTGCCCCAAAGGCACCATGACAAAGCAGTCGGTTGTTACAAATACCATGGATGAGACCTAACCAGGTTGTGGTGTGTTTTCCCACCAGACCGCCTCTGAAACCATCACTCCCATACCCACAGTAGCCTATCTGGTTTTAAAGCTGAGTATGCTGCATGGGACTCTGTGTGTCCTGTTGTTGGCACCTGTGCTAAGTTGCACCATGGTCCTTACCAGCCAGCCAACAAGGAGGAGAATCATAACTCCCCTTACTAGACTGCTCCCAGCCCAAATCCTATTAAGTTGTCCCATCCTTGCTCTGCCTAAAGAGTCAGCATGGAATGCCCCGTGCTCACACCCTGCAGTGCCTGACAGGCAAATCAGAGTCAGTACCACCTACACAGCCTCAACCCAACTCCACCTGCCAGGGACCGTCAACTCAGAACAGGTCTTCATTACCACTCTTAACTCCCCCCCCCCGGCACCAGTGTACAGGTAGTGACAAATGCAGCCCTGCCTTCCCCAAAGACTGCTTTCAGCCTTCAGGACACCACTTAAGGGGTTGTTTAATGCTGTTAAACTGCTTACTTTGCTTCACTGCTCAAGATAACTCAAGGGACTCCACTGTAAATGATTTCTGCTCAATGATTTTCCTTTTCACTCCACTAAATACCCCACACATCCCATGTAGCCTTTGCCTTATGTATTATCCTTTTGTCTCTGTTTTTTTAATCTCTGTACCCTGTAAACCCTATGTCTGTCCTTATTTCAATGTAAGACGTGGAGCCTTTGCAGTTGAGTCCCTGACTCAAAGGGTTGTAATTCCGAAAACTTATATCAATAAAAAAAAAAAAAAAAATCAATAAACTCATTGGTTGAGAGAAGCTTTCTGACATTCCTGACTAGGGCCCATGCTCAGGGCTCAAACCCAGGCTTCCACATTGCAGTTGGGTGCCTGGACCATGCCCATTGAGGTGAACCTGAAGTTCCTTTTCTACCAAATACCAGTACAATATCTGTAACTCAGGTCAACTTTGTACTGACTGTAACAGGACAATTCTGTAAATGGGCCTATGCCCAGTGATCCTAGCCTGTATAAAGAGCAATAAATGTGAATTCGAATGTTTTTACGTTACGTCCCTGAATCTCGTTTGGTTATACCACAGATATTCACGTCAATACTGGCACTCCGTCTGCAGAGCTGTGTGACCTCCCTGATTCACCTGGATTAAACAGGTTTTATTAATGGCAGACTGACACATGACAATAGCAAGCAATTACTCAACATACTGGCCAGGGCTCAACAGGGTAAGGAGCTGGTGCTGGCAATTTTCATGGACCCTGAAAAGGTGTGTTGAGTGGGTGAACTGGGGATTTCTGTACAGGACTTTGGAGGAAATGGGACTAGAGGGTATGTTCCTTACCGTACAGCAGCATTACGCCTCCCCTCAAGCCATGGTCAGGGTCAATGGGGGTGATAGAAACACAGACTTTGAAAGCAGATAAGGACCGCTTGGCCCACCTAGTCTGCCCATTTCCCTACCTACAGGATAAGCTGCAGAGCCTAGTTAACCAACAGCCTATTTCTCCCTACCCCCCACAAAAATTGCCTTATGTCTGTCCCATGCATTCTTGAATTCTCCCACAGTTTTAGACCCCACAACCTCCTCAGGAAGGCTGTTCCACGCGTCCATCACCTTGTGAAAAAATACTTCCTAATATTGCCACTGAACCGCCCCACCTCTATCTTCAAATTGTGTCCCCTTGTTCTTGTACATCTCTTTTTCTGAAAGATGCTACCCTCTTGGACTTTGTTGAGTCCGCCGAGGTACTTAAAAGTTTCTATCATGCCCCAACCCCTCCTTTCCTCAAGGGTATACATATTAAGCTCCTTTAGCCTCTCCTCGTATGGCTCCTCTTGCAGACCCTGCACCATTTTAGTTGCCCTCCTCTGGACTGCCTCTATCCTGTCTATGTCCTTGAGGAGATGGGGTCTCCAGAACTGGACACAGTACTCCAGATGGGGTCTCACCAACTGTCTGTACAGAGGGATAACAACTTCCTGTTTTCTGCTGGTGATGCCTCTCCCTATACATCCCAGTATCTCCCCAGTCCTTCCTACTGCCTTCTCACATTGCTTGCTAACATTAAGGTCATCTGATATGATTACCCCCAGGTCCCTTTCCATTTTTGTTGTTGTTACTACCTCCCCCTCCATTGTGTAATCTTCCCCTGGGTTTCTGTTTCCCAGGTGCATTATTTTGCACTTCTTTGCATTGAATCCAAGCTACTATACTTCTGACCATTCCTCCAACCTTGCCAAGCCCTTCTCATCCTTTCCACGCCTCCTTGTGTATCAACCCTGTTGCAGATCTTTGTGTCATCTGCAAAGAGGCATGCTTTTCCTTCCAGTCCCTCTGCAATGTCACTTACAAAGACATTAAAAAGGACTGGACCAAGTACTGAACCCTGCGGTACCCCACTAGTAACCCCTCTTTCTTCAGAGCGGACTCCATTTACAATTATCTTCTGTGTCCTGCTGTCCAGCCAATGTTTTACCCAGGCTACCACCCTGGGACCCACTCCCAGGCTGGTTAATTTGACTACTAATCTTTTGTGTGGGACTGTGTCAAATGCATTGCTAAAGTCTAGGTAGGCCATGTCCTAAGCCCCTCCCTGGTCTACTACTTTGGTCACCCAGTCAAAGAAATCAATTAGCTTCGTCTGACATGACCTTCCCTCTGTGAACCCATGCTGCCTTGAGTCCTGTGCCCCACTGACCTCTAGGTACTCAACAATTCTTTCCTTCAGAAGTGATTCCATCACTTTCCCTACCACAGAGGTCAAACTGACAGGTCTGTAGTTTCCTGCCTCTGTCTTGCTTCCACTTTTGTGAAGGGGAATCACATCCGCCTTCCTCTAGTCCTCAGGTACCACACCATCCTCCCATGATTTGTTAAAAAGGGTAGTCAGTTGTTTCACTAGTTCTCCCCTTAATTCTTTTAGAATTCTGGGGTGAATTCCATCAGGCCCCATTGCTTTGTCCACCTTCAGTTTTAGGAGTTCTTTCAGAACCCTTTCTTCTGTGAAAGGACTGGGATCAACCCCCCTATCCAGAGTGCTTCTGTTAATTGGATTAGGCACTTCTCCCTCCTCCTCCTCCTCCTCCTCCTCTTTTGTGAATACTGAGCAGAAATATTCGTTCCGTATCCCTGCTTTTTCACTGTCCCTCTCTGCCCACTCACCGTCCATTCTATTCAGCCTCACTATCCCTCCCTTTGTCTTTCTATGCTCCCTGATGTACCTAAAAAAGGTTTTATCCCCCTTCTTAACAGAGTTGGCTATCTTTTCCTCAGTTTGGGCCTTTGCTATTCTGACTTCTGTCCCTGCTTCCTTCTACCTTAACTGGCACAGCTCTCTGTCCTGCTCTTTCTGTGTTTCCTTATACTTCCTAAATGCTATCATTTTCTCCCGGACCTTCCCCACCACCTCTTTTGAGAACCATAGTGGCTTTTTCTTTTGTTCTGATTTGTTTATTTGCTTCACACAAAGGTTTGTTGCCTCTGTGACTGCAGTTTTGATGTTTCCCCATTGTTGCTCCACACCTCCTTCTAGCCTGTTTGCTAGTGCTTTTCTAAGTGACTCTCCCATCTTGCCAAAGTCAGCCCTCCTGAAGTCCAGTACCCTTACTTTTGTATGGCTTGACTCTGTAGCTGAGTTTATCGTAAACCACACTGTTTGGTGGTCACTTGTTCCCAGATGGCTACCCACTTCTAGATCTGAGATCCTCTCACTGTCCCCATTTGAGAGTATGAGGTCTAAGATTGCTGCTTCACAAGTGGGTTCCACAACTAGCTGTCTGAGGCATGCCACCTGTAGGGCATCGAGAATGGCCCTGCTCTTGGATGTGGCTGCAGCAAATGTGCTCTAGTTAACATCTGGCATATTCAGGTCTCCCATCAACAGTATCTCCCCTTTCTATGCTATCCTAAGAATGCCTTCTATTATATCCTTGTCCATTCCCTCCCCGACATGGGGGTCTGTATACAACCCCTGTGTGGACTGTGGTGCCATTTCCAGTCTCTAAGGTGACCCACAGTGCCTCCTCTCCTCCCTGTTTACTCTTTTGTTCAGTTGCTTTTATCCCTTCCCTTACATAGAGTGCTACTCCTCCCCCTCTTCTCCCCTCCCTGTCTGTCCTGTAGGTTGTGTACCCTGGCATGTTAACATCCCAGTCATGGTTCTCTGTGTACCATGTTTCTGTGACTGCTATGATATCCAGGCATCCCTCTTCCATCAAGGCCACCAGTTCAGGGAGCTTGTTGCCCAGACTACGGGCATTGGTACTCATAACCCTCCATTTCCTGATGGCCTTACCCCTTTTTGCCCCATCCCTGTCCTTATTGCCTTTGTCATTTTCTCCATTTACCCCTGCCCTTCTCCCTACTGACATCTCTATCTTGGTGTTTGCCTTACTTACTACCCTGATTTTTTTTGGGGGGGTGGGCTAGGATTTCCCTGCTCCTTTCCAGTGCCTCCCCTCTTGGCTGGTTTAAATTCTTGCCAATGAAGCATTTAAACCTATCACCTAGGATCGGTTCCCCTCCTGGACAGATGCAGACCATCATGCCAGTATAGGCCTGCATCACTCCTGGTGGACCCCCAGTCCCCAATGAAGACAAATCCCTGAGCTCTGCACCAGTTTTTCAACCACTCATCGAATCCCATGGTGTGGAGCACCCTAGCCTCACCTACGCCACAGACAGGCAGCACCTCCGAGAAGGTTACCACGCATGCTACTTGTCTAAGGCCCCTCCCCAACTCCACAAACTCTTCCTGCACTGCTCTGATCCCATTCTTAGCCAGGTCATTTGTCCCTAAGTGGACAATGACATCCAACTCCCTCCCTGTGCAGCTGCTCTGGCGATCCTGAGGATTCACTCCTGTCCCTCAAGCCACTGGCGCCAGGCAGGCCTACCTCCCTCTCCCCTTCCTCCCCCAGTTCTACCTTCCTAACAATGGAGTCCCCCACCAGGAGTTGTTTCCTTCCCCTGTGGGGTCCCATGCCACCCTCCTGTGGGTCTCCTTTGTGGAGGTTCCCAGCATCCTCCTTGGTCTCCACTGCGGGTGCCTCCATAGAGGAACCACACTTTTTCAGAATGGAGGGATGAGCCTCTGTTCCACCACCCTCACCCTCCCTGAGCCCACTGTGGTCCAACCGCTCCTCTTTCTTGGCAACGTCTGAGGCAACGGCAGTGGCCCTGGTGGTCCCTGGATGTCAAACCGATTCTTCCTTACTAGGTGTACCTGGCAGGGATGTCCACTATCTCCGCTGCTCTTTGCTTTGTGTACAGAACCACTAGTGCAGGCAGTCTGTATAAACCCCAAGATAAAGGAAGTGAGAGATCGAGATAGGGAACATAAGGTATCACTATATGTGGATGATTCCCTGTTCTACCCCCATCCTCAGTTGTTTCTTATTTTATTATTAGACTTTTAAGAATGCGGTTTTAAAGATTTTACCACTGCACAAATGCTATTTATGTATTTTGTATTCTGTTTTTCCTTTATTGTGTACGGAGCCCAGAGCCTCCGGGATTGGGCGCCCTAGAAATAAAACTGCCTTGCCTTCTTCCTGACTTGACCCCAGGACTCGGTGCTGGAGTTGCTCAATGAGCTAAAGTCATACAGCAGGATATCAGGGTACAAAATTAATTTCTCTAAATCAGAGGCACTTTGATTAAATGGTATTGTCCCCCAACCCCCACCTATGAGAAAAGTGTCCTTTTCAATGGGCAGCTAACGGAGTCGTGCAATATCTGGGCATATGGTTCTCAGCTAGACTCAGCTTGCTCTTTAGCCTCAACTACAGAAAGCTGGAGGGGGAGGTAGGGGCAGACATTGCACGATGGAATCGCCTCCCTCTAGGGGTGGCAGGGTGAGTGGCCACGATCAAAATGAATGTTTTGCCCAGGTACCTCTTCCTCCTCCAGGCCCTGCCCATAAGGGTTCCAGAGACCTTCTGAAAAAAATTACAGAAGATCATTCAGTCATTCATTTGGGGGTCATCGGCACCAGATCAGGAGATAACTCCTAGCTCTCCCTAGAGAGCACGGGGAGGGGGCTGGCAATGCCAGATACGTGTCTGTATTATATAGCTGCACAACTCTCTCCATCGTGACATACTGTAGGTTAAAGGAAAACTGAGCAAAACAGTACCTGCAATCACCAGGGCTGCAGAAATGCCCGATTAACATACCCTGTAAAGTTTACAATGACTGCAGCTAACCTTTGCAATGTTATTTTTTGTTTGTAATGTGGTCCTGGATGCGCCATTTCTAAGGTGCCGCGGCACCGGAAGACAGAGTGTGACCTTACTTCCTACCGGATCATCCTGTCCTATGCCGGAATGCTCGTTCATGATGAGCAAGGCACATTTACACCAAGTAAAACTAAACTATGTCCCATGTAGAGGTCTCTGAGCTGTACCTCTACAAGCAATGCCCGTTGAAAACGGAGCAGTGTAAGGTGCTTAAATTTGTTTTTAAAAATTCCAGCTCCGAGTTCGGGCATGCATAGTAGTGCCGACTAGGGCTGGAACCCTAAAAACAAATTTAAGCAACTACACTGCTCCGTTTTCAACGAAGACATGGAGAGTACAGCTCAAAACTCTACTTGGGACATAGTTTAGTTCTACTCAGTGTAAATGTACGCGCTAAATCATGACACGAGCAATCAAAAAGACAGGATGATCAGGAAAAAGGTCACACTCTGTCTTCTCGATGCAGCTGACTTCTTAAAATAACATCCATTAAACAAAAATAACTGCAAGTTGAGCGCAGTCGTGTAAAGCCCCACGAAATATGTGTCAGGCATTCTACAACTAATGTTTCACAGGCACTGTTTGCTCAGTTTTCAGCTAAACAGAACCGAACTCAGGATGGCTGGGCCTAGAGCCAGACGCCGGACTTCCAGTGCCTCTGTTCATGTTACCTCATGTTTGCATAACCCCAACTCTGCTGGCGTCTGTTGGAAACCCCCTTACAAGGCATACCCTCTGAGTGCTATTAAGGGTTAGGATGATTTCTGGAGCACCCAATGACATTGAGCCTTAAACAGTTATAATAGGGGATCCAGACTTCACCCCTCTAGATGGGGACGTAGGCTTCAAGCGCTGGAACCGTAGCTCTTTAATAAGATTCAAATAATTTTTAAAGAATGGGTTCTGCTGCTCTTTTACAGACATACAGCAGCAATTTAACCTTCCATGAGAGGATTTGTACCATTTTCTGCAAGTACGTCATTACATACAGACACAGGGGAGGTTTACCCTAATTAATAGGGATCTTACAAGGCTTGAGCAGTTCTTATACTGGACCGTTAAGCTTGTGGGCTGGCAAGGTAACATTGCCATGGCCTATAGGATGTTGCAGGGCTCTGACCACCCCAAATTTCAGAGGGTGAAGGAGGCATGGGAGCAAGAGGCACAAATCACAACAAGTGAAGAAGAATGGGAACATATTTGGAAAATTGGTTGGCGCACCACTTCTTCGCCTACATGGCGGGAGTTCAGGTGGAAGTGCCTCATTAGGTACTTCCACACTCCTACAGTCACCAAACACTTTCAGCCTGGAGGCTCTGAGCTGTGTTGGCGAGACTGTGGGTAGATGGACATGCATCACCATATCTTTTGGGGATGCCCTCTCCTGCAGCTGTTTTGGTCCCAAATACATGGAGCATTGGAAAGCATTTGGGGAGTGAGTATCCCCCACACTTTCGAATATATGAGGGAAAAAATCCTTGGTGTAGGATGCCTGCCCCAACAGATGCTTTTTAGGACTTTCTGTCTGGCAGCCATGAAGAGGATAATGTCTCATTGGCTCATAGGGACAATACTGACAATCGAAGAATGGTGAACTCAGGTGTGGGAGCTTCACACAACGGAGTGTATCACTGCAGCACTACGCTTCACTCTAGAGAAGTTCAGGGAGTTGTGGTGCATTTGGGACGTTTATGATACAGGGGGACAGGAAGTACTGCATGTGGTGGGCTAAAGTAGCTAGAGAATGCCCCTTATTGGTTACAAATATGCCTCTTGGGAGAGGGGACCCCATGGAAGTGCAGATGCATGCCGGTGGACAGAGATATGACACCTTATGTTGGGAGTTACTGGCATGGGGTAGGAGATGGGTCCAAACATAATCTCCCCTGCTTACTCACTTTTCTCCCTTCCCTCCCCTCACTGAGACAGATTCCCACCTACTCGCAAATGGACCAAGAGATTTTGGCTGTACAAAAGGATCTACAGGGGACAGACAGTCATTTCTGTTCATTTTGACACTTTTGTTATTCAAATGTTTGTTTGGCAAATTCTGGCTCAGAACAGACTGTAGTGATTCTGTAACATGGTGTTTAAAATGAAAACTTTTAGTACTCTTAGCAGACCTTAGACTTGAAGAGTATACATATGATACGACAGATAAAATTAGAAATTTTAGGCAGTGTATTAATTAGAGAGACTCACCAAGATAATGGAGTCAGCCCCTGCACCATACCCATCAGTGCCTTGCCACCAGAGGATCCCAATAAAGTTACCGTGTCCGAAAAGTTTTAAATAATTAAAAAGATCCATCGCTCATAAAAATGTAAAAAACAGGTCCCAAGGACTTCCCGGTTGTTTGCTGCCGCCCCAGCTCCGCCACCATGCTCACTAGTGTGCTGATGAGATGCCAGGGAGAGCATGGGGGCACGCTCCATTATATGCAATGGGTGGCACCTTTTCTATCACTATTAAATGATATAGAGGCCACTTGGCAATGAAACGTGGGCTGGTCAACTAACAAGGCCCTTGTTGGTTGACCGGTGCAATTACGACCAGTAGTAAACAGAAACATAGAAACATAGAAGTTGAGGCAGATAAGGACCGCAAGGCCCATCCAGTCTTCCCATTTATTTTTCTACCTTATAAATGTGCCATCGGCCTTTGCTCTGTCAGTGGCCTATCTATTCATACTCATCTGTATTGCTCCTTATGCCTATCCCATGCCTGTTTGAAGCCCTGCACTGTATTCATAGCCACCACTTCCTGAGGTAGGCCGTTCCATGCATCCACCACCCTTTCTGTGAAAAGGAATTCCTCACATTCCCCCTAATCGGCCTCCCTCTAGTCTCATGCTGTGTCCTCTTGTCCTGCTGCTTTTCTTATATTTAAACATGTTAGACTCTTTCACCTTGTTAATGCCCTTAAGATGTTTGAATGTTTCGATCATATCACCTCTCTCCCTCCTTTGCTCAAGGGTATACATATTGAGCTCCATTAATCTGTCCTCATATGTCTTCCGATGCAGTCCCTGCACCATTTTGGTTGCCCTTCTCTGGACTGCCTCAATTTGGTTAATGTCCTTGTGAAGGTGTGGCCTCAGTACTGCCGCGGTACTCCAGATGGGGCCTAACCAGTGTCTTGTAAAGAGGGATTATTACACTCCCTCTTACGACTTGTATACCCTTCTAATACACCCTAACATCCCCTAGCCTTACCTACTGCTTTAGAGGTCTGCTTGGATGATTTCAGATCATCGGTGATGATGATGCCCAAGTCTCTTTCTTCCTTTGTGACTGCCAGCAACTCCCCTCCCAGCCTATAGGTGGCTTCAGGGTTTCTCTTCCCTATGTGCATGATCTTGCACTTCTTTGCATTAAATCCTAGTTGCCACTCTTCTGACCATTTTGCTAGTTTATCCAGATCTCTTCTCATTCTGCCCACCCCATCTGGATCATCTACTCTGTTGCAGATCTTGGTGTCATCTGCAAACAGACAAGCCTTACCCTTTAGTCCATCTGCAATGTCACTAATGAAGATATTGAAGAGGACTGACCCCTGAGGTACCCCACTTGTGACTTGCATCTCTTCTGACTGTATACCATTTACCACCACTCTCTGTTTTCTGCCCGTCAACCAGTTTGCCACCCAGTTGACCAACTTCTGACCCACCGAGCCTACCCAGCTTATTTATCAATTTTCTATATACGAACATACGAAATTTGCCAGCAGATAAAGGCCTAGAGGTCTATCAAGTCTGCTCGAATGTGCAGCTACCCCTCCCTTCCACTCTTCCCCTTCATTAACCCTCCCCCTTTTCCTGTCCCATCCTCGTTTGAAGCAGTCCACTGTTCTACTGCATACCACTTCAGGAGGTAACGCATTCCACCCAGCCACCACCCTCTCTGTAAAAAAGTGTCTCCTCATCTCCCTCCTGAACCTTTCTCGCTCCAGTCTCATATCATGGCCCCTGGTGTCCCTCCCCTCCCTTACTTTGAACAGCCCCTCTGTACTTGTCTTGTTTATTCCTTTCATGTATTTAAAGGTTTCAATCATATCACCCCTGTCTCTCCTCTCCTCCAGTGAGTACATGTTCAACTCCTTCAACCTCTTCTTTATATGGAACAGTGTCGAAAGCTTTGCTGAAGTCAAGGTAGGCGACATCAACTGCTCCCCCTTGGTCTACCACTCTGGTTACCCAGTCAAAGAAATCTATGAGATTAGTTTGACAGGACCTTCCTTTAGTAAACCCATGCTGTCTTGGATCCTGTGCCCCTATGGATTCCAGGTGTTGCACTATCCTTTCCTTAAGGAGTGCCTCCATAATCTTGCCCACTACTGAGGTAAGACTGACTGGTCTGTAGTTCTCTGCCTCCTCCCTGCTACCATTCTTGTGGAGCGGGATCACATGAGCCCTTCTCCAGTCTTCTGGGACCTCTCCTATGCTCAGAGACTCACTAAACAGTTCTGCTAATGGCTCTGCTAGTTCCACCCTTAGCTCCTTAAGTACCCTGGGATGTATGCCATCAGGTCCCATTGCCTTGTCCACCCTGAGCTTAGCGAGCTCTTGTAGGACCCTTTCTTTTGTGAAGGGAGTAGTGCTCACCTCCTCCCTCCCCTGTGTCCATGGTGCTGAGCTGTGGGCCCTGCCCTACCTTCTCTTCAGTAAATACTGAGCAAAATTATCTATTTAGGATAGATGCTTTTACAGGGTCCTCCTCCTCACAAGCCCCCTTTTCTCCTTTGAGCTTAGCAATACCCCCTCTGGACTTTCTCCTTTCACTAATGTATTTATAGAAAGTCTTGTCACCTTCTTTTACTGTTCATGCTAGTGTTTCCTCAGTTTGAGACTTTGCCTGCCTTACTGCCTTCCCTGTTTCCCTTAGGACAGTTTGGTATGCCTCCCTATCTACATCCCGCTGTGTTCCCTTACAGTTCCTGAAGGCCAGTCTTTTGGCTCTGACCTTTTCTGCTACTGTATTTGAGAACCAAAGTGGTTTCCTTCTTCTTTTGCACTTCCTTTTCTGTCTAACACAATGGGATGTTGCTTCAAGTATTGCATCCTTAATGCTTGCCCACTTTGCCTGTACCCCCTCCCCTGTGTTTCTTTTTGCCAGGGCTAGCTTAACTCTGTTGGCCATCTTATCAAAGTCAGCTCCTCTGAAGTCCCATATTTTTGCCTTGGAATGGGATGATTTAGATGTAGTGGCCAAACTGAACCATACCATGTGATGGTCACTGGCCCCCAGGTGACCTTCTACCTGGAGATCTGTGATCCCTTCCTTGTTAGTCAATACTAGATCTAGGATAGCCCTGTCTCTTGTGGGTTGTTGTACCAGTTGTTTGAGGCCCTCCCCCTGCAGGAATCCACCATGTGTTTAGTTCTGGCAGATGTTCCTGCTGGTATTGACCAATCTGTATCCGGCATGTTGAAGTCTCCCATTATCAGAACCTCCCCTTTAGCTGTCATGTTTTGTATATCTTCTAACAGTAATGTGTCTATGTCCTCCCCCTGGTCTGGGGGCCTGTAGACAACCCCAGTTCTTATGGCTGTCCCATTTCCTGTTTCCAGGGTGACCCACAGTTCTTCTGGCTCCTTATGTGTATTCTGAATTTCTGTAGCTTTGATATTTTCATTGACATACAGGGCCACTCCACCCTCCTTTTGCACCTCGGTCTCTTCTGAATAGTACACAGCCAGGTACTGAAGTCTCCCAAGTGTGGTTACTGGTAAACCACGTCTCACTGATTGCTACTATGTCCAGTTTAGCCTCTGACATTATTGCCTGCAGGTCTGGGATCTTATTTCCCAGGCTGTGAGCATTTGTGTACATAATTTTCCATTGGCCAGATTTTGGTGCGTTAGTTGTTGGGTGAGGTTTAGCATTTCTCCTGTGCGTCGTATGGGGAGACGGACCTTTTTTCTTACCTGGTGATGCAAATGAACTGCAAACATGCCGAATCCCTGTTTGACCACTAGCTGAGGAGGAAGGGGTGTTCCTCCCATTCAACGTATGGGGTACTGCACCCCTCTCCCCATTTGCTAGTTTAAATAATATCATTTAAAATCAATAGAAAAGCTGCACCATTGCGTGTATAAAGTCTGCGCACCGCTCTCTCCCTGGCATCTCATCAGCACGCTAGTGAGCGTGGGGGCAGAGCTGGGGCAACAGAAAAAATACTGGAAGTCCTTGGGACCCAGTTTTTACATTTTTACGAGCGATGGATCTTTTTAATTACTTAAAACTTTACTTACATGGTAACTTTATTGGGAACCTCTGGCGGCAAGGCACTGATGGATATGATGCAGGGGCGTATCACTGTGGGTCTCTTTAAAGGATAGCAGCACCAACGAGAGATAAAGAAACAATTAGAAAAGTATATAGCATGGTCCAGACAGTGTAATGTGTTCTACACTTGTCATTGTGTATTATCTGTTTGTACTAATCAATGTTTATAAATAAAGCTGAGTTTAAAAAATAAATGGATCTCTTGGTATTGCCTTCTTGTGTTCTCAAGGTGAGTCTGGCACACACAGAGGGCTTGAGAAGACCCTCTTAACCACGAGAGACACAGTAAGTGAACCATGTAAACATACTGCAAATCATGTTAAAGATTTCTTTGTTTAAAAAAATGGAACTTAAATTTAAAATCTAAATCTTCTACTTTGTAGAAAACTAGAGAAACGCCAGTGTGGAAAATGGACTGTGCTAACTGAGCTAAGAACTTCACAGTTTTAAAACTTCTTAACATGAGACACTTTCTTCTCAGTGTCAGGAATTTTTATGGAATAACAAACGTGACTGGCTAACATGATGTCCAGATTTGTAACACATGTTAATAGAGCTGGGGAGACCATTCTTGCAGTTGCATGATTGACTTTACCCTTCCCTATTCTGAGGGCATGGGAACCAGAAACTGTGAGAGGTTCTAATACAGTATTTTTTTATTTTTATTTTAGCAAAGTATCACCAGGAAAGACAACATGAGCTGCAACAGCTCGTTTCCAGAAGTGTCCTGGGGTGGGGTTTACATGAGGGGGAAGAGCAGAAAGCCAACAATACATAACATGGTGAACAAATCAAATACAGTGCACAGGGGTGTAATTTCAGCAAAATCATAGGGGTAGCAAGGTGGGGGGGCACGAGGTGGGTGGGGCCATGTTGTGGGCGGGGCCAGAGAGGGTGGCATTTGTCAATGTGACATACAGCTAGTTACCAAGTAATTTAAAAATGGGTATGAACTGGATAGTAAAGTTTGAATATAAATCTGAAATGGGTCATTACAGATGTTGATTCAAATTAAATAGCTAGTTTTCATCAAATTATGGAATCCGTATAATGAAAGGCACATTCCTCAACTGTACAAATATTAAACAATATTATAATGTATGGGTAGCCCTTATTACCCGTTGAAATCAAACAGATTACAACCTTATAGTGTATAGTGGAACGTCGTTGTTCACTGAAATCTAGCGCTCTCAAAATGTTGTTCTGCTGCACTAGTGACGTCCGCAGGACAGCAGAACGAAAAAGACTTTTCGTTCTGCTGCAATGTGGACATCACACATGGTGTCCTTGAGCAGCAATCTGACAGTTAGTCTTATTTTAAAAAAAAGATGTAGTATTTTTTTTTTTGGGGGGAGTCAATGATGTTCCACTATACACTATACAGAATAGTCACATAGTACCAGTTAACAACAGGGGCTGTTCTTTCACCTCGTTGGTACTATAATGACTGAATACCTCTCGAGGCTGCTCTTGGGGTAATCTGTGATGTCTCTTCGATGAAATAGCCTATTGATAACAATACTCATCTTACTATCTCTGTCCCACTGTTGTGATGTCAGAACCTTATAAACCTATCTCATCTATGTCATAGCCGTGGGTTTACAAAACGGAATGCCAGTGTTATTCAGTATTGACACCCAGAATGTGATTGTTAGTCTCAGTACAGTATTCAAATAACATTCCAATTGTCACAATTTACTGTTACTGAGTCTAGCAATCACTATGTCTGATAGAGATTTTAACTCTGGTGCTATTCTGGCCCGCTGTCATTCAGTCCGTGTATCCTAATAATGTAGAAATGCCTGGCAGGTCAGAGGAAAGAGAATATTTGGGTCAGACAAATGACAGAAATGTGAATCAACGTATTTGGAAGGACACATATTGGGAAGGCAAAGATGACTAGAACAAGGGTTACCTATTAAGGCACAGAACAAAAGTCAGGAAAATAAAGTAATTTCTGTTCTAATATAAGCAGCCCTGTGCTGGGGAGAATTATTGCCTAAAAATACACTAAACTGCACCATTTAACTCATAATTTTCAAACTTTTATGGGGGAGCATGCCCCTGGACCCCCTAGAAATATTTGGAATCCCCCAACAAATCCTGGCTATGTCTCTGGTTTAACCGTATGCAGTTAACACTTGCACATCTCTTGGGCCTATTGCCAGTGAGAAAAAAACAGAATGATAGAAGATGCAGGAAACTTTTATTTATAAAAAGCAAAATGATTGAAGTTTTCAGACCTGCCTTTAAGGGTTTGTGCCACTTTGAAAATATATGAAATTTAGATATAAATTACAGAAGCATGAGAGCAATTTCTATTACAATTTATATTTTTGAACCCAGCTTTTAGAAAACCACCATTAAAATTAAATTAGCTAAAAATTCTGGCCTCACACAAACATGTACAGTATATGATACCAGCCTTTGAAGATATGTCTCCTAGAATACAAAATTGAATTATGTTTTACTGATCAAAATATTTATTTATTTAAATCTCGAATAACACCTTTGAGCTATGCTGGCTGGCTGTGTTGACGGCCACTTTCCTCTGCTACTGCAGCTACTCACCTCGCTCCCGCTCCTCCGAGGCTCCTGCTGGCTGCTCTGCTGCCTGGTGCGGTGCGGTGCCGCTGCCTGGACTGAAGAGGACACTTAGACGCCACCACGCCACCCGGAGAGTTTGTCCAGCCACTTGTAGACCTCAGCCTGCCACCTGCCTAATAAACAAACCACCCTCCCGACCCTAACCCCACCCAGAGTGCTTGAATCGCCGCCCAGCCCAGTCCACTCACTCTACTGAACTCCCCCCGGCCATCCCCCTCTACAACAGCACTGCTAGTCTCTCTGCTGCTCAGCCTGCAGGCCAGCCACTGCCAGGCCTTCTCCCCTTGCAACCCTTGCTTGCTGGCGCTGCCTGATGGTGTGTGTATCCTGCTGGACTCCCGACTCGTACTACGACAGTCCACAGACAACACGATAAAACTGCTCGGTGCCCTCGCCTCACCTGGTTCCTGAATCCCACCAATCCTCACTCACAGAATCGGCCAGAGTCGACGCTAGCGTATCGTGCCTAATAAGCTCTCCCCTCCCAGCCAATCACAGCGGCGCAAGTGGGACTTGCCAACCCCAACCAACCAGTCAGAATGATTTTCGGGGGGGTCGAACTAAGCAGACAGAAGGCGCCATCCGTGATCTGTGCCTATTTTAAGTAATGTGACGCCAGCACAGACAGAATACTCCCTGAAACCAGCACAAGCGCTGCAGACACGTAATGCCACTGGGAAGCAAAAAGGATTTTTTAATTCCTGCTAGCCAGTGGTGGTCAAGCATGTCCATTTAACTAAGCCATGGCAAGGGCAGGCAGAATTCATGAAGCCCTGTTATGAGTGCGCCAACATTTTTCATAGGGGTGCGGTCTCGACCCTGGAGTCTAAATAACGCCCTGACAGTGCAGTTCAAACCAAGACAAATAATCATAATGAGATGGGTAGAAACAGTAAACAGATAAATGACGAAACATAACTTTAGGACACAGCATATGAAATATACATACTTATGAAATACCAGCAAAAATACACAAGTGTCTTATTTTGAAAGGTGAATGTGAGAATGCAGCAGATAACCAGATAAATGGTATATGCAGCACAAGTGCTTAATGAGAGTACAGAAAGAGGGGTACTAAGTGCTGTACAGAAAAATATTGAGATGGTTAAACCAGCAGAGAGGTGGGTGGGGGGTAGAATTAGCGGAAGGAAAAGGCAGCCAAAACCTACACCCCTTCAGGATGCTGAGAACTCTGCAAGGGGACAGGGGGTTGGCAGATAATGGAGAGGGAGAAAGTGAGTGGTAGAAGTAGCAGGGATGAGAACAGAAGGAGAGGGAATGGTAGAGTAGGGAGGTAGATAGGGAGGCTGATAGGCACGGTGAGCTGCGGGATGGCAGGGGAGGCAATTATGAGAGATGGCGAGGGCATATTAGAGGCAAAGATACAGGGGAGAGGAACAAGTTGGCAGGAAGTGGCTATTAGGTAGGTGGCGGGAGTCAGAGGGGCAAATTTGACGCAAGGTACAGGGGAGGGGAATAAGTTGGTAAGAGGGGGGCTATTAGGTAGGTGGCGGGAGGCTGAGGGGAGGGGAATTGTCAAGAGGTGGCTATTAGGTAGGTTATGGGAGGTTGAGGAAAAGAGGGGAAGGGAAGCAAAAAGGGGAAGGGAATTACGAGGGGTTAACTGCAGTTACAGCAGTGAACAGTGTGTTTGCGAAGAAGGGAAGCAAGGGAATGGCAAGACTGGGCAGTGCAGGGCTATTAGGTAGGTGGCAGGAGGCTGAGGAAAAGGGGGGGAGGGAATTGCGAGGGGTTAATTGCAGTTATAGCAGTGAACAGTGTGTTTACAAAGGAGGGAAACAAAGGAATGGCGAAAGTTGGAGCCTGTGAAGAGCACTCAAGGGGGGGGGTTCCAGATGCGAAGGAATCTGTACGAGAAAGCGGCGCGATTAGATGATGAACGCCGGGATGAGAGGGCAAGCATTCTGTGTGTGGAGGATCTGAGGGAAAAACAGGAGGGAGGAGAGACTGAGAAGAGGGAGAACAAGTAGGGTGGCAGAGAGCCGAGCTAGTACTTCCCTACTAGATTAGTGGTGTGTGACAGGCATCTGGCAGAGAGGGATGGAAAGGAGACTGAGGTGTAGAGATTGCAGTGGTGAGTAAGAGGAAAGCAGCCAAGTACATAGCGGCAGAAGGAATTAAAGAGAGTGTCCAGTCTGGATAGGGTAGTCTTAGGGGCAGAACTGTAGACAATGTCCCCGAAGTCAAAGACTGGGAGGATCATCTTTTGAACAATTTCTCGCCTGGCTTGCATTGGCAGGCAACTGCGGTGTCTGTATAGAGCACCCAGCTTAGGGAGAAGTTTTTTGTGTATGGCATCTACATGTACCCCGAAGTCTAGATTCTGGTCTAGCCATAGCCCTAAGTACTTAAAAGTGGGAACATTGTCCAGTTTAGAACCGGTCAGGGTATGGCACCTTGGTTGGGGAACTCCTGGAGGAGAATAAGGTGGTGTCCAGTAGCGGCTCTAGCCACAAATGATTACCAGGGCACAGCTGGGGCACAACAGATGGCAGCCAGGGCACTGATATATTGTTACTATGAGGAAAGCTTTTCACCATATGGGGCACCAACTGGGGCACAGCATTTTTTTTTTACTGGGGCACGTGCCCTGGCAGGCCCTGGTGTACAGCCACCACTGGTGGTGTCATCTGCATACATGTAGATACTAGCAGATGTGCAAGCATCAGGTAGATCATTCAGGAAAATGGAGAACAGTATTGGCCCAAGTGCCGAGCCTTGGGGGACTCTGTGTGGATTGGGGGCACCTGTGTGGATTTGGGGGGTGGAGCTGCCGACTCTAACAGATTGGGTCCGGCCCATGAGGTAGGGGTGGTGGATTCAGAGAGGCTGGCTGCAGTCAGCTTGAACAGGAGAAGGGAGTGGGCTGTATGCCGAACACTTTGGCCAGGTTGACAAAGATGGCAGAGGTGATGCATCCCTAGTCCATGCCTGTGAGGATGGAGTTAGTAAGCCAGAGGAGGAAGGTGGTAGTGAAGTGGGCTTTATGGAATCCAGACTGGAAAGGGGTGAAAAAGGAAGTGGAGTCAAGGAAAAGGGACAGCTGCTCCAGAGTCAAGTGCTCTTGGACCTTAGCCAGTATAGGGAGCAAAAATATAGGATGGAAGTTGCTAGGGTTGGAGGGGTCCCTGCCTCTAGGGAGAGAGACCACGGTGGCAGACTTCCAGGCCTTAGGTACAGTTGTGTGTTCGAAGGAGAGATTTAGAAGACTAGTCTGTGGAATAGCAATAGCGTTAGCAGATAGGTGGAGAAGTTTAGGGTCAAGACCGTAAGGGCTTCTTCTTTTGTTGGGATTAAGGGCAAGTAATACTCGCAGGGTGTCATCAGGGAGGACAGACTTAAAAGTGAAACGCGAGGCAGTGGGGGACTGAATGTAGGAGGGAGGCATTAAGGGGAAGAGGAGCGATGGGAAGTGAGGCCAGAAGGGAGGAGGCACAGGTAGTGAAAAAGTTGTTGAACTCTTCTGCCACAGTAAGAATGTAGAAGGGACCATTCTTGCAACTGAAAGTGGTCTCTGCAATAGTAATATATAATTGATCAAGGTCAATCAATAATATATTAACATATTAAAAAATATTGCCCAGATGTGTCAGTCTTCAGGGCCCCTGCCCATGAGAAACTCTTTACAAAATAAGAGCGTCTTATGAACAAGAGAAAGGGGTGTTCTGATTGGTAGGGAGCACTCCCTCAATCTATGGCAGTTACATACTGACTATAGAAAGTGCCAATTCAACACATACAATCTGTATTATATACTGGCCTGAAACTGCAACATCACAGAATATATATCAAGGCAGTGCTCCTAGCCAATAGAGGTGCTCCTTTCCCTTGCATAGGCATGAGACACACTTATTCTGAAAAGACTATCATGTGCATGTGCCTCGGAAGTGCCCATATTCAGAAAATGTTCTAAATGTGACCTGCTAAGTTTAGCTGCAGTCTGCTCCCACTCCCACATACCTTGCAATGCTACCACGGGAGCTGATGACTGCTAAGACCAAAATTTTAGAGCTATATTTTAAATCACTGTCGAACTATACCACCAAACACAGAAGTGCCGTGCAGGCTCTGATCGAGCGGTGCAAGGTATCATGGATATTCCACCCCACCCATTTAGTGATGTAGATATTACTACTGCTGTGAATGTAACAGTAGTGGCTGGAGCTCATTATACTTATTTTATTGCTTCTACGAGGGTGTTGATGTCTAAAATTATACTTACAGCAATGTCTTGTCCAAGTATTGCTGCAAGTATTATTTTAGGCATCAACACCCCCACAGAAGCAACAAAATTAGTATAATAAGCTCCAGCCACTGTTGTTAACATTCACAGCAGTGGTGGTATCTATGTCACTAAATGGGTTAGAATACAGATGAGGCCTTGCACGCGCTTGATCGGGACCTACGCGGCTATGCAGGGTTCGGTTGTATAGTCTGGAAGTGATTTAAAATAGAAATATAGCACAGAAAATTTTAGTCATACTAGCCACCGACTCCAGCGGCAGCATGGCAAGGTATGCGGGAATGGGGGCAGGCTGCATTTAAACTTAGCAGGTCACCTTTAAAATGTTTTCATATATTATGGGTCAATCTCAATCAATAATATTTTAATACTGCCATGGAGACTGCTCTTAATATTGTAAGAGTGGTTTCACTTACATTCTTAGCGTATCAGAACTGCTCACCTTCGATTCACAGACCGCCAAGCCTAAGAATGCAAGTGAGACCACTCTTACAACACTAAGAGTTGATTCGGACGTTTTATTAACAAACAGTAGAAACCTCAAAAAAAAAGTTTAACAAAACATAGCTGTATCTTTATTGGTTCATAATCTATCTTATTTTTATTTAAAATGTGATGACTACAGATACATTAAATCAAGGCTCGTTTCTTGGTGTGACTTGGGGGGTGGAACATGAGTGCACACAGGAAAGTGGCTGAGGTAGATTTATTCAAACAGATGGGATAATGGCGCCAGGTTACCCTGAAGCTTCAATGCGTGCTGCATCTTTGTCAGAGGGCCAAAGACAGAATAATTTCTTCCATTCAGGACAACTGCCTCAAGCCCTTTACTTGCCAAACTGGTATATGTTCAGTGTTAGAAAACGGGCACTAGAAATACTGTATTTTGATTGCCTGTTGCCATTCCATTGGCAAATGTGCACATGCTAACACCTCCCTGTAAGGAAGAAGGTCCAGTTACATGATCTGGAAGTTGGACATATCAATTCATGAGCCACTTTACTCACCATCACAGATATAACTGCCATCTTAATTCTTAGGCCCTGTCCACACTATCAGTGCGTTTGGAAACCGTTCTGAAAACTGTTTTGTATAGCGGTTTTCAGAACGGTTGTCTGTCCGTCCACACTAGCAGCCGACTTCAAAGACTGCCCATTGGGAGTTCCCAGACATACCTGCAGCAGTCCCACAAAGCATTGCGGGCACCCAATGCATGCCGGAATACTCGGTAACAGGCATGTTAACTGATCAGGCTAATAATAGCACCGATCGATTTGGGATCCCATGGCGAGGAAGGGGATGCAAGTTTATGTATCCCCTTTTCTTTTAGGAGGCCAACATTCGCTAAAACAGCCCATAGAAGTTGCCTTAAACCACTTTACAGTACGGTGCGTGTCCACACCACTGTTAAAATGGTTTAAGGCAACCGCACTGGGCTGCAACCATGCTCAAAACTTGCTCTGATCAGGTCTTGAGTATGGTTTCTTAAACCGGTTCAGAGCACAGAAAAAGTGTGCTGTACTGTGGTGTGAACCGTGTCTGCAGGTTTTGTAACATTACAGACCAACTGTAACATTACAAAACCCCTAGTATGGACACAGCCTTACATACATACTAGGCTCTGAACATAAAAGTCCTTTAAAGCAGCAGTATCCACCAGTGACCATACAGTTATTGTCAGCAATAATCTTTGACTGACAGAAATATCAAGACATCACATTTTCTTTTCGGTTGCTTTCATTTCTGCACCAAGATATGAGATTTAAAAGTTTTAGAAGTTCCATTACCATGCCATGTACATCATGAAAAAAGTAAATGTCTTGGTACAGTGTTGTGGTATCTACCATCAGAAACATGCGGTAACACAACCTGAATGTATCCACATTATGAATCTAGCATGTATATTAGACAGCAAACCTCAACAGAAGAACAATTGTGAGTGGCGAACATTTTGAGTCATTGATCACAAAATTAGTTGTAAAAGCTGTTTTAACAATATTTGAGAAAACTAAAAATTAACTTTTCATGAATGAATCTAAGGATGTCAGAAAAACATTTTTGCCAGAAAACTATATGAAGAAATGTTATGCCAACTAACAAATACTGCTGCTTTAAATAAATAAAATAATAATCGAATGCTCTTTCCACTCATGAGCTCCTCCTGACATACATAGACACATTTAAAAACTCAAAACATTCTTTAGAGGGACTTCCGGTTCCGGTATGTCTGGGTGAGCAAGCAGAGGGAGAGGCTCTTGCCTACATCAAAAATAAGAGTGCTGAACCCTCCTCTAAAGCTTGATTCTTGCAAACCGACAAAAGATATAGTTGGGGTTTGCACTCCGTCAACTAGTGATGGCAAAAAATAGCCACAATCGGTTCCAGCCCATCGCCAATTTGACCGACGTAGAAGACCGCATGTCAGATGAGGATGACCTGCAGCATGGGCCTGCTGAGAGTTCAGGAAGAAATCCACAGCCGTCTCATCAAAAGGCCCCAAAAGCCTCCAGAGCCCAACAATGAAACTATACTTCAGGCGATTAACGAATTCCGTGGTGAGGTCCGAGAGTCTCTAAAAGACATTCGAACTGAACTAGGAGTACTGCAAGGTCAAATGGCAGAAGCGGACCTCCAGATATCCTGGAATACTACTAGGCTGGATGAGCTTGAGGGGACCATTAAAATTCTCGTGGCTGAGCAGCTAGCCATCTCCCTACATCAAGAGGATGCAGAGAACTGTGGCAGGAGGAGGAATATTCGTATCTTCGGTCTCCCCGAAGAAGAAGAGGGAATGACCCCAGAGCCTTCGCCGATTACCTACTGCGCTTGGTACTCAGCTTAGAGCCTGACTTTCAGATCGATGTGGAGAGGGCTCATCGAGCCCTAGGCCCTAAACCCTCAGGCCCTGGGGCAAGGCCACGCTCTTTTGTCATTCGAATGTTGAGCTACCAAAACAAGGAGACCCTTCTGCGAAAGGCACGGCAGAAGGACAAAGTAATGTGGGGCCAACAGCGTTTGCTTATGATAATGACTATGCCCTTGTACCCAGAAACAACACTTCGGGATTATAGCTTGCTGTTTCCTGTACTTGATCTAGCATTAGATTTATGTACCCCTATCCAGCTAAACTCACAGTATTCCTCTCCATGGGCCAGCTGACTTATACTTCGGCTTCTGAGGCAACGGCAGATCTTCTGGCTAGAGGCATCATCTCAGATTAGACTGCTGAAGCTGTGAAAACACGACAGAACCAGATGGAGAAGACAGAACGATCTAGACACTCACATGCGTCATCGTTGCCACTTGATGAAATCCTGAAGAAATTACAGCAATATAGGAATCCTACATTACCAACATGAACTGCCCTCCTGGATTGGTAGATATAACAAAATCCCCCATTTGGGGGCTTGATTCTCCTATGCTGGGAACGGGGATGGTGGGGGGCTGGAGTGGGATGCTGCAGGGTTGAGGAGGGTGCCCCTAATACAGTCCAGGCATTTAAAAACTTTTATATCTATGATTTGGCACTAGAATGCTCTTTGGACTTTTCTCTGTTCTCAGATGGTGGGGTAGATCCCAGGCTGGAGTACGGACATGAAGCCCCCCTTTTTCCAGCACCTTCATTGGCGGCATCCCTCCCTCTGCCACCTCTCCTCCTCCCCGTTTAACAGCAGAAAACTATGACTGGGCTGCTATCCGTTGGAGGGAGAGATTGGACATGATGGTCATACCTCAATTACAAGAGGTGCATATAGAACAATAATTACTGGACTTTCTTGAGAGACAAGAAATATGGGGTGTTCATTTTGGACATTTTAATCTCCCATGCTTACGTCATTCCACGGTTTTCGATAGAAAGGTGAGCTGGGCTTGGTTCCCCAGCAACTGAATTGGGGGGGGAGATAACCTACAGACAGGATTATAATAAAGGTCTGATTGCTATTGTTAAACCTTCTTTCCACAACAAATGTGAATACTGCCAACCTTTTATTAAGGGGATTGGCATATTGCCTCTCCTGGGGTATGTCTGGACGTAGAACCCAGTTATACTGGTTCCATTTTGGAGAGGTATTTACGCCACTCCATCAAGGGGCTTCTCCGCTAAACTCTGGGATAGTAAACCCTAAGTGTGCTATTGAAGCCCCACATCTCTCCCCTGTCCCCTTTTCATGAGGTAGGGGGAGGATGTCCCAGGGGGAGCTCAGAACGAGCACCTCCCACTTGGGAGTCATTGTGTATATAGTTTTTGTTATGGTTACTTGGGCTCCTTGTAGTGAGGGTCCACAAGTTATAACTGTGGGTAGTTTACCCCAGAGTGTTCAAACTTGTACTTTGGTAGGGTGGGGAGGGTTTCAGAACTTCCTTTGGGTGTCAAGAAGCTCGACAACAGCTATTATGGGTTTATGGTTGCTATCTGTACTTACTTTTAGGCCCATATATTTTACAAACTAAGATAACATTTACTATTACTTTTGGAACCCTTATAGGTAATCTTATAGGAACACAGAAACATAGAATTTGATGGCAGATAAGGACCGCTTGGCCCACCTAGTCTGCCCATTTTCCTACCAAACAGATAAGCTGCAGATCCTAGTTAACCAACAGCTTACTTCCTCCTACCCCCCACTAGGACTGCCTTATGCCTGTCCCATGCATTCTTGAATTCCCCCACTGTTCTTGACTCCACGACCTCCTCAGGGAGGCTGTTCCATGCATCCACAACCCTCTCAGTGAAAAAATACTTCCTCACATTACCTCTGACCCATCCCCATACCTTCAAATTGTGCCCCCTTGTTCTTGCACATCTCTTTTTCTAGAAGATACTACCCTCTTGGACTTTGTTGATTCCCTTGAGGTACTTGAAAGTTTCTATCATGTCCCCTCTCTCTCCCTTCTTTCCTCAAGGGTATACATATTAAGCTCCTTTAGTCTTTCTTCGTATGTCTTCTGGTGCAGACCCTGCACCATTTTGGTTGCCCTCCTCTGGACAGCCTCCACTCTGTCTATGTCTTTGCGGAGATGGGGTCTCCAGAACTCACAGAACTGTTTAGTAGTTTGATAAAGAAGGAGAGTATTGGGGGAGAGAAAAACATTACACACATCTAGACTCTTGGATAATCAAATAAGTTTTATTGGTTACAGTTATAAATCATAGTCAGCAGATATCTATTTTCTCGCAGCTGGACCGCCGCCTTTGGGGGAGTGTGGTCTGGACTGAAGTTTCTTATACCACCCGGGGACGAATCCTGGTTACAACTTCAGAAATTTTGTATGATGCCAGTTAATCTGGTTATTTTATCACATAATGTCAGTGGTCTCCATGACCCCATTAAAAGGGCCCACCTCATGCAACATCTTTAGAGGCAGGGGGAGGACCTTAATTTTCTCCAGGAAACTCACCTCTCGGATGCGGAGCACCTCAAGTTAGCCTGGGGAGGCAGATATAAGGTGATTGCTTCTTCGCACCTGAGGGGTAGAAAGAGAGGTACGGCTACTTTGATTCCCCACACTGCTCCCCTAGAAATTTTACAGACACGTATTGATGCTCAAGGGAGGTGTGATTATTAAGGGCCTTTTGTATAGTCAGAGGGTCACTTTGGCCAGTGTCTACTTCCCCCCCAGACAAAATTCCCTACTTTCCAGGGATTTATTACAACCTTGTTAGATCTTCTCCAGGGTCAACTGATCCTTGGGGGAGACCTTAATCTAACCTTGCTGCCCCATGTGGACTGTCCAATCCTCAGAGACATCGGAACTCATCCACTGCTAAACAGTTTAGAAATGCCATGGATCACTTGGGGCTGATAGACGTGTGGAGGTGCCTATTTCCTTCTTCCCCTGACTACACTTACTATTCTCCCAGATTTAAGTCTTATTCTAGATTGGACTATTTTATTACTACATGTGAAAATTTGACAACGGTCCAAGATATATAAATAGGCCTGAAGGTCCTCTCGGACCATCATCCCTTAATGTTGAAGGTGGATATGGGCAGGGAAAAGAAACAAAAAAAAATTGAGCTCCTTGACCCTAGCTGATAAGGGATTTCAGGATGAAATCAGATCTAGACTCCCCCTTTTCTTTTCAGAAAATGCCTCGCTGGATATTCCTGAGGCTAACCAATGGGATGCGATGAAGGCAACTATCAGAGGGGAAATAATAGCCTGTTCCACTAAAAAATATAAAGAAAGAGTGGCTGAATACCGTGGACTCTCTGAGCGGCTTCTGAACTATCAGATGTTGTTTAAAGAGGGTGATACAGAGGTGCAGAGGCTGATCAAAGATACAAAGGCCACATTGCAAAAAATTATAGATAATAAGGTCCAACAGCCTCCATTTTATCTTCGACAAACAGTCCATGAGAGCGGGCCAAGAGGGACCAGGAAGTTGGCTTAGAGGCTCAGGTCTCATAGACGCACTGCCACTATTTTGAAACTTAAAAACTTAACTACAGGGAAGGTTCATCACTCAGATGAACATATCCTCCAGGCATTTTCATCCTACTATGCCAAATTATATTAAGTGGAGGAACCTTTAAACCCCCCCTGACCCCTCACAATTTCAAAATCAAGCTACTCTCCCAAAATTGTCACTCTCCCAAATCAGTGATTTAAAAGCCCCCATCTCCCAGGCTGAGATAATTACAACAATTAAAAATCTTAATACGGGTCGTTGCCTGGGACCAGATGGTTACACATCAGAATGGTATAAGATGTTTATTAAGGAAATTACCCCCAAAATTCATGCCTTATTTACTAAAGTCTTTCAGGGTGGTGCCCCTCCTCCATCCTGGGACTTCGTAACAATTGCCCCAATACCCAAACCCCAGAAGGACCTCTTGGATCCTAGATCTTATTGACCCATCTCCATATTAAACGTGGACTATAACATCTACACGGCCATTTTGGCCTCCAGATTGGAATCTATTATTCCACAAATTATACACCCTGACCAGTCTGGATTTATCAAAAACAGAAGTACTATGGATAATATTCGCCGAACAGTAGTTCTCCAAGAATATGTCTGTACCAGGAAAATCCCATCTATATTTATTAGCCTTGACGCCAAGAAGGCCTTTGACCATGTTTCATGGTCCTTTTTGTGGGACACCCTAGTGGCATTTCACTTCCCTTACTCATTTATCACAAGTTTAATCTTTATAGATCTCCAAGGGCTTATATACGAGCCAATGGGGCTCTATCCTCTTTGTTCCATTTGAGTAGGGGTATGCGGCAGGGTTGCCCCCTGTCTCCCTATCTCTTTGCAATATACCTTGAGCCCCTGGCCTCTGTCTTGAGATCTTCATCCCAGATAGAGGGCATACCCATAGGTCAACAGGAATACAACATTTATACGTTTGCTGATGATATATTACTAACATTATTATCCCCTAATACTTCAATTCCTTCAGTCTGGAAAGTTTTGACCTGGTTTGAGAAAATAGCTGAATTCAAACTAAATCTGTCTAAAACGGAAATGCTGACATTGAATTTTAAACCTTCTCAGCAACTTAAGAAAGCCTTTCCCTTTAAATGGCATTCCATTAAAATTAAATACCTGGGCCTTCATATACCTAAGGACCCAGTTGTCATGGAAATGATAAATTATGAACCCATCTGATTACAAATCCAGTCAGATCTGGATAGGTGGACTTCTGGTATATTTTCTTTCTATCAGCGAATTGAAAATATTCTTCCTCGTCTCCTGTACTTGATCCAAAATGCCCCCTTCTTTCCCTCCACTTTTTACCTTAAATCATGGAATAGAATGATAGCAGGTTTTATATGGGGTAAGGGACGCCCAAGAATAAGATTATCCATCCTTAAGTTATCATTGGCCCAGGGAGGTTTTAATTTGCCAGACTTTAACCTATATGCAAGGGCAGCATTTCTAAGAATTTTGATACTGTGGCTGGCGGGATCTTATGTCTCACCTTGGAAAACTATTGAATTTCACTTAAATTATCTATTTGATATTAATAGAATATTATTTTCCTCTGACGAGAGATAGGTGTCAACCTCGGCCCTCACGAAGGTTGCCTCTCCGGTTTTTAGACTATGGGGGCGTATGAGAAGGTCCCAACCAATTCATACCATTTATGAGTACTGCAAGTTAATTTCCCAGGATGAAACTTTTGCCCCTGTTCATATGGATAATGCCTTTTCCACTTGGAGACAGATGGGATTATCCCATGTCTTCCAGTTTCTTTCTCCCCAAGGGATTCTTTCCTTTGAAAAACTACAATCTCAATATACCCTTCAGGACTCAGATTTATTTAGATACTTCCAAGTCCGTAACCATATACTGTGAAACAGAGGCCTTCAGGTTAAAATGCCTTCCCCTCTTCCTGATTTATTAAAAGTATTTATTGAAGCTATCAGAGGAAATCTGGGGACTCACATTATAGGACAACTTTACAGGGGGTTGAGGAGTGAGCAGTTAGAATTCATGGCTTCAATCTTACAAGAATGGAACAGAGATTTGTCTCTAGAGGTTTCTCTTGAGGCTTGGCTGGGATCGACACTACAAGCTATAAAGATTACATCATCTCCTCGTTGGAGGGAATTTGCTTGGAAGTGCCATTCCTGATTTTGCAGGGCTCCAGCAATTCTCCTAAAGTTTCTACCAGAAAAATATGGGGGATGCTGGAGAGAGTGCGGGTGTCCTAGGGCCTCATTGGGTCATGTGTTTTGGCTGTGCCCTTTGTTGATGCCCTTTTGGCTCTCTCTTCAGATGGAACTTTCTGGGATATTCAATGATATTCAATATCCTATACCTTGGCATTAATGGCCGAACAGATTAATACTAGGGATCTTTCTGGACCACACTCCCCCATGGTACAAGACACTCCTTCCGGTCTGCCTTTTGGCAGCTAAAAAAGCTATAACTCGTAGGCAGATGTCAACTCTGATTCCTACAGTCCAAGAATGGAGAATTATCATGTCTGATATATACTGTTCTGAAAGTTTCAATGCTAAAATACAAAATAAGGGTCTTACCTGTTGAAATGGCAGCAGTGGGTTCTTCACCAATCAACGGTGGATCCCACCTTCTGCCCATAATTCTCCCCTTATTGTGGACTGTCATACCCGAGTTTCTCACCTAGCAGGTAATGGGGCGGGAGGGGGGTTAGAGAGGGGTCAAATTGACCTGGATTTCCTCTTATACTTCACCTATATTATGAGGGGAAGGAAATCACAAATACACTCCTTTATACCTTGGTGATTATTTGGATACCTTTTAAAATTATAGGTTTAATCCCCTTTCCTTGACATTCTTAATTGGGGTGCAACATGGAGATGGCTACTTATTATATATTACTACTTGGTGTACTGATCTCATAGGACAACATTTTTTACCCTCAGAGATTAATGCTGCAAAAATAATGCTACCATTGTAAACATTTATAAATTAACTGTAACCCTTGTCTTACTTGCAATGTGTGTAATGAAAACTTTTAATAACAAGAAATAAAAAAAAAAAAAAAAAAAACATTCTTTGGAGTTTTCATTTCTGGTGTTTCTTTGATGACCATGAAAAATCCCCTCATATCTTGACCAGCTTGACAGAGATGTATGTGCTTCTAACCCTGTCAAGGGTAAAATTGAAGCTCTGGCTCCATATAAGGCCTGTGTGTGTCTGTGTGAGTGGATGCCAGTGGAATACTGCAGAATTTATAATTTATGCATTCCATGATTGTGTGTGTGGGTAACCATTCTACTGGAGGAGTACTGCACACTATTGGATTCTTATGTCTGATGGTAAACAAACAAACCTTCCATTGCATGTGTAGAAAGACAGAAGACTGACAGGTAGTAACGATCAGTGGAGGAACTATTTGACATTTTCTAAGCAGTATTTTATTATACTTTTGTGTCTTTTTATCTTTTAGATTTGTTTTTTAAATCTGTCCAACCCTTTTTCTAAGCACAATAAAGACCCTTCGAGGTATATGGTATTAGTGAATAGCTGCACTTCCAGGGGCTGTAGGGTCCTCTGCCTATGGCCTCCTACCTCATCACGTCCCTGAATGTATGCGTATCTACAAAATCCACACCATCAGACCTTATTGCTTACATATTGCTCTCTGCTTTGGGCCTCATTTCTTAAAAGTAATTTTGTCATTGTTGGGAAACATTTATAAAGCATAAGATATAGACAATTCAGCTTATATTTTTTTAGGTTATCTGCACTTCTATTACTTTTTTTTTTTACACTTGAGCTGTTTAATCCTTTGCTGAAGTTCCCCATCCTCTTTCTATGACATCGTAATCATTTTTACCGAAATAAATGGTGGTCACAAGCAGAAGATTATGCCTCCAGAAAAGGCAAGGATCCTGTTTCCATGCAAATTAACCTCATAATGAAGAACAAATAGAAGAGAACTGCAGACACTCTATATAATATGAGCGGATTAATTCCTAAATATTATGGGCTGAATTTTCATCCTTCTGGATGCAGTACTTGCATTCATATTTCGGATGCGTGCTGCGTCCATGTAGACGCATCTGGAAGTCCTTAAACAGGGGATGGCTGACTACATTCAAGAAAGGTAGAGTTTAAACTTGTGAGGGGGAAGGGATAAGGAGGGCTGACCAAGCCCTCTCCTCCAGATGAGGAGTAGCCTTCAAGCCCAAGGAAACAGACTGGGGGTGGAGGTTTCAGGAGGAGCAGAGGGAGGATGGAAGTGTAAGGAATCTGGGTGGGGTTTGACAAAGAGGATCAGGGATAAGGGGTGGGGGTTGGTGTTAGTAAATGCCAGGAGCTTGGGAAACAAGTTACCAGAGTTCCAGGCCATGCTGTTTGAGGGGGTGTGGATGTGGCGGCGGTCACGGAGATGTGGGCCAACAAAAACCATGACTGGGACCTAAACGTGCAGGGGTACACTATGCTTAGGAAGGATAGAAAGGAGGGCAGAGGGCGTGGAGTGGCTATGTTCATTAGAGATGACATAGAAATTGCTCGGGTAGAAGAGGCAGAGGGAAACGTGGAGGCCTTATGGGTCACCTTACGATCCCCAGCAGGAGATAAGGTCAAGCTGGGTGTAGTATATAGGCCCCCCGGGATGACTGATGTTCTAGAGGATGGTTTGCTGGACAACATCATTGCCCAGTGTGGACCAAAAGGGGAAGGAGTGGTGTTGATGGGGGACCTTAATATGCCAGGTACAAACTGGGGAACCATGTCCTCTAAGGTGGCCAAGGAGCAGAGGCTGCTGGACAGCTTCCAGGATGTGTTCTTAACACAGCATGTGATGGAGCCCACAAGGGAGAGGCATGTCCTGGATGTGGTTCTGGCAGATGGGGATCTGGCAAGGGACCTGGTTGTACAGGACCCCTGACTGGGAGCGACCACAATACTGTCTGGTTTCAAATAAGCATGGGGGAGGAGATCTAGGACACTGGCAGTGGACTTCAGGGAGGTGGACTTTGTGGGCATGGGAAATATTCTCAAGGAGCACTTGAAGGGGATTACATCAATGACAAGTGTGGAAAGGAGATGGGAGGTCATAAAACGGGACTTCATGGGGCAGTCAGGATCTGCGCTAAGTTGAAGCGTAAGGAGCAAGGTCACATAAACCATGCTGGTGGTCCAGTGAGGTACAGGTAGCAGTCAGAGAAAAGAAAGGCGCCTACAAAAATATAAAACAACAAGAGGGATAGGGATAAGGAAATGTACCATCTTGCATCTAGAAAAGTCACCTGTATGGTGAGGAAGCAAAGTCAGTAAGAGCAGCGGCTGGCACAGGGATACATGGAGGTGAAAAGGGTTCTTCCGGTACATTGGGGCAGCGGAGAAAACTAAGGAGCCATCTCAGCAGATTGAGATCAGAAGGAGGGTGGGTGGAAGAGGTGAGGGACCAGGCAGAGGTATTTACTTAGTATTTTGCCTCTGTGTTCACTAGGGAGGGATGGGATATCTACAAAGCAAGCACGAAGGGGATAGAGCGGCAGTGAGTGGGATCAGGGAGCAACAGAAATGGAGCAAGAGGGAGGAGAGGTACCCCAGGGTGTCACATCTGGATAAGGATAAAAGGCCAGTAAGGTGGGGGACAGATGATGCTATCTCCACCAAAGGGTGTGGTTAGCCCTCAAGGCCCTAAAGAAAGACAAATCTCCTGGGCCGGATGGCATTCATCCGAGAGTACTATGGGAATTGGCGGACATACTGGCTGCACCCCTGGCGGAGCTCTTCAACAGGTCACTTGAGACAGGGAGGGTACCTAGGGATTGGTGAGAGGCACATGTGGTGCCAATCCATAAAGGGGGGTCAAGGGAAGTACCAGGTAACTATAGACCCATCAGTTTGACCTCGGTGGTGGGAAAATTAATGGAGAGTATACTAAAGGAATGATTGGGGGTGTACTTGGAGGAGGTGGGAGGTCTGGATAGTCGGCAACATGGGTTTGTGCCAGGTAGATCATGTCAAACCAATCTTGTGGAGTTCTACGAATGGGTAGTATCAGAACTGGACAGAGGAAAGCCTGTGGATATATTATTCTTGGACTTCAGCAAGGCATTTGACTCTGTCCCCCATAATGGTCTGGTGGAGAAACTGGTGGGGTTAGGAGTAGGCCCTTTGATGGTCAGATGGATTGAAAACTGGCTAGCTGGACGCACCCAGAGTGTAGTGGTCTGTGGGGAGCTCTCGAACCCTAGAGAGGTTGGTAGTGGGGTACCGCAGGGCTCGGTCCAGGGTCCGATCCTGTTTAATGCATACATATCGGACATCAGGGAGGGTATAGGGTGTGAAATGAGTCTCTCCGCGGATGACTCCAAGATGGGAGCAGTAGTTGAGGGAGAAGAGGGGAGGTTGGCCCTGCAAGGGGACCTGGACAGCCTGGAAAGCTGGGCTCACACATGGAAATTAAATTTCAATATCACCAAGTGCAAGGTGTTGCATCTTGGTCGGGGAAACCCTAAGCACAGGTAAACACAGGTACACCCTGGGAGGGGAGGCGCTGGAGGCCTCAATAGGGGAAAAAGACCTAGGGGTCATGGGGGATGCATGTATGAATAACTCTGAGCAGTGCAGGAGAGCGGCTAGCAAGGCAAACAGGATGTTGGGATGCATCATAAGGGGGATCACCTCTAGGAGCAAGGAAGTGATTCTGCCGCTGTACAATGGACTGGTTAGACCACACCTTGAGTACTGTGTACAGTACTGGAGACCACACTTGAAGAGGGACATACAACTCCTGGAGAGGGTACAGAGGAGGGCAACTAAGATGATCGAGGGCTAGGGGTTTGGCGATGAGGACAGACTTGAGGAGCTCTGCCTGTTTTCATTGGAGGAGAGGAGACAGGAATAAATAGGGTAAACATGGAGGGATCTTTAGACTAAAGCAGGGAGGTATCACCAGAGGGCATGGTTTGAAGTTGGAAGGTGGAAGGGTGAGGGGAAAGAGGAGGAGGTTTTTCACTGAGAGGGTGGTAGACCCTTGGAATGCACTGCCTGGCGAGCTGGTTCAGAGATCCACAGTGGAGGGCTTCAAGAGAGGGTGGGACAGACACAGAAAGTGGATGTATCAGATGATGGCCTGTCCCAGGGGGGTGGGGATGGATGATAGGGGTTTCTGGAGCACAAGGGATGGGAGGGCCTCGGCACCCAGCTAAGGATCTAAGGTTCGAGCAGACTCGATAGACCGTAAGGCCTAATCTGCTGGCAAATAGTATGTTAGTATATGTATCCAATTTCCATATATCTGGAATGACATTTCCTACTGTTTATGGCCCTTTTGCCTGTAAATGTGGGACTCGTGTCCATTTTTCAGCCGCAACTGTGGATTTCCATCCTAAAAGTTAGACCAACTTTTGTGGTCTAACTTATTAAGACAGCGGTCCGCAGTTGCATTCAGAAAATGAATGCAAGTCTTTAAATCTCATCTTATGTTTTTAAAGCAGCAGTGCAGTGAAGTCTGGCAAAAAAATAAATACAGATATCTTTCAGTTTCATTTGCTGGTAAAGGTGCCCAGTTCTACCAGAATTTAGGCATTTTATCAATGTTTTAAATTACTTTTTTTTCCCATGAAAATAAAGACTGCTGCTTCATTTGACTTAAAATTTACAAAGGGTTAGGAGGATTAAACAATAAAAAAAAAAAAAACACTAAAAAAAAAATAGGAATCCCCTAGAAAAACAGATTTAACGTGTACTAATATTTTTATTAAGCAATGTTGGACACTAGCTTTTTGGAAAAACTTTTCCACTGCACTTCTGCTTTAAAGTTCTCAAAGATATTTCCTACTGCCCTTCCTCTAGTGCTCATTCTGTATCATGATCTGTGGTGACCTTTATTTGTTACATTAGTGTTAAACAGCCTTTGAGGCCACCCTGTATACCTTTCTTCTTAGCGGTTACTGCTCCCCATTTTCATATTGTTTTGCCGTTCTGCGACATCAGTTCCACAACATTCCATGCAATTCTGCTGCGAGCGTGGAATGGTGGAATTGATGTCATAGAATGCCCAAGCAATATTTGTTTTTCTCCCCAATAAAAGTTGCAAGTTATTTTTATTTACTTGATATGTATTGTATTCTATTTTTTATTATCCTAGCAATATGGAAAGGATGAACAGCAGCTGCTGAGGTAGAGTGTGATAAAAGGTAGGCATCAAAGCAAACAAAAAAAATTATTTTACAATAAAAGGCTACAGCATAGCACACCACATGAAAAGCACTAAAAGGAACACAGTAGTGCATTTAAACTATATGTAAATTGCAGCCAATCATTACATTTAAATAGGACATTAACAGGTTATCATTTGCATGGTTCTTACCAGATGAACGTATGGCACAAAGTATCCTAAAACAGCAGTGGCCACTCCGAAGGCCCACAGTCGGTAGGTCTTGTTCCGGAACACTCTGAGCGTGAGGTAATGCTTCATCTGAGAAAGACACTGCTGTCGTCTGCTTCCTTTGACATAGTGCTCTTCAATGCTTGCTGCTGGTAAGAGAGGCTTGTAAGTCAAGGCCAGGAAAGACTGGATTAGCATCAAAACACTGAGGCCCTGAAGGATGCGAGCAAGTCCAATGTTTGCTTCACTAGCCTTCTGCAGGAGGATTGGCAGGAAGATGGAAAACAAACTGCTACCGCCAGTCATGATGCCGTTAGCCAGGCCCAGACGACGTTTGAAGTAGTGGCCCAGGATGACGAGGGAGGGCTGGAAAGCAAAGGAAGAGCCACATCCGAAGAGAATTCCATAGGTAAAGTACCTGACCCCAAGGGATCTGTTGGGAAATAATCAAGGGAGGAGAGAGAGAGTTTGATTTGACTGTGGGTACATCTCTTTTTCCCACTTTGTGCAACAGTGACGAGTTTCTGCTTGTGCTAGCCTAGTGTGGGCAACCAAAACTTTGACTGAGGCCACCTACTTCTATGAAGTCAAATTCTTACACTTATTTACCAAAGTCTCTTTCTTTGCAGATGGTGGGAGACTAAATCACCTCTTTTACAATTTGTTTACCCATCTCATTCCTAGTGGACCTGTGTCTACACACTGTTCACATGTGCACATCTACTTGTATGCAGATGGTTATGGTGATCTTCCTCAGTGGTCCCTTTGCCCCTGAGCTGGAAGCTGATTTCCAGTGCAATTTTAAGAAGGTCCAGCATTGGTTCTGATCCAACCAGCTCTCCCTGAAAGCTAAAAAAATGGTCTCAAATGACCTTTGGAAGCAGACAGCAGCTTGTAAGGGTCCCAATCACCACTGAATTCAAGACACTGACTGGCTCGCACATGAAGGAAGTCCTCTCCTTTAGGTACTTAAGTGTTTAGTTAGATATTCATCTTGACTTTTCCAGGAACATTTATGCTATACACTCTAAATTCCGCCCTAAAATATTGTACAGGAACAAACCTTGGCCCCCACAGCTTGTTGTGAGACTGTTCTGAAAATTATACATCTGATGTTTGACTATGGGATTTAATTTTGGTGCTGTCCCAAATCCTTTGTCCCAGCTGGGCTCCCTGTTCCATTCCTTCTGCTATTTTGCCCTGGGCTGTTCTCCTCACCCCCACCCCCCACCCCGGTACCCTCCACTGTTCTCTCTATTCTGAACGTTCCTTTCCTCCCTTGCTGGCATATGTCTGTAACACTCTGCCACCCTTGTAGTCAAATTCTGGTTCTCCCTGATCGCCTGCTATTCAAACAACATGAAGTCTTGCTGTATTCTGACTATTGCAGTTAGGTCCTGCCTTTCAACTGCCCCAGAGAACAAAGAGTTAACTTTCTATGGCCAGGATGGAACGTTCAGCGCGATTTCGGTTGAAGCCTCTGTCTGCTGTTGTTTAAACTCCAACCGTCAGATTCTTTACTCCGCCTCACTGAACAGTCGCTCCGGAGATTTCTCCTTTGCTCGGTTCAAAAAAGTCGGTTAAAGTGTCGTTTTTTGCTCGGTTTCTACCGAATTTCTGCTACTGAACCTGTCAGTTTAAGTCTCTGTCTGTGGTACCGTGAGTACTAGATAGGTTTTGCATTTAGTTTCTGTGTGGAACTTGTAAACATTGGATCGGTTTGGTTTGAAAAGATCAGATTGGTTTTAAAAAACTTTTGAATTTATTAGTGTGTGGTAACCGGTCCGTATCGGTTCTAAAAAAAACAGATTTAATTATGTTTTTTTCCAAGACCCGTAACACGGTCAAGAACCGATAGGGGTGTCTTGCCTGGCGGACTGCCGAAAAAAGGGTAAGTTTTGGATAGGATTGGCCATGTCTGAGAAACCCAAGAAAAAAACCAGGCCCACTGGGTTTCAACACTGTAGTGTGCGTGGGGAAGCCTTTGCTAAGGCTGATCCCCACACCACCTGTGTTTATTGTCTGGGGTTTGACCACCTCGATTCAGACTGCCACATTTATAAAAGTTTTCCCAAAACTACCCTGGATAAGGGAGTAGGTAGAGTGAGGGAAAGGGAGGCCGAGAAGTCCGCTGACCCGGATGACCAGCCCGGTTCGGTTCCGACCGAACCAGAAGGAGTGCCCTCTGACCAGGGCGAAACTTCTTTGGGCAAAAGGAGAGCCGATTCTGAGGAGTCGGTTCCGGTTAAAAAGAAAGAAAGGAAAAATCATCCGATCGGATCCACAAATTCCTCTGACCACTGATGAAATAGCCAAAGCAATGAGGAAAGTTCAATCGCTAACTTCGGTTCCGGCCGAACCGGCACCATCTGTCAGGGGCTCAGTTCAGTCGGTTCCCCCGGTTCCGGATTATACTTTAGAAGAATTTTATGAACCGGAGGAGGAGGGAGGGAGAGTATGAGGATAATGATGATGATGGTGATTATGAAAGTCTGGATGTGCCTATTGACCCGGACATCTCCCCAGACAGGCCTTCAGGTGTTTCTCCTCCTAGGCTTTCTGAGTCCCCTTCCCATTTTATGTTTTACAAGAAAGTGGCTGAAACCCTCCAGCTTCCAATGGAAGAAGCAGTAGAGGATCAGGAGGAGCCTGATTTTGTTGAGATGATGGACATCCCAGAGTCCAGGAGATTGTCTATTCCCCTCCATAAATCTTTTGGGAAACAGACATTTAAAATTCTAAAGTCTCCTAATTCCATACCTCCTGTGGACAGAAGAATGGACAAGAGGTATGCCCTTTCAGGCTCGGACAGGAGTTCCTTTCCAGCAATGCAATGCCATGTGGTAGTGCAGGCTGCTGCCTGTGATAAGGCAAATATTCCCTTGGCTCACACCCCACATAAGGACTCCAGGAGGATTGATGCCATGGCAAAGAAGCAGTACATGGCAACATCTTTGGGACTCAGGCAGGCTAACTATATGACCTACACAGCTAGATACCAGAAGTCCAGGTGGGACACTGTGCTGGCTCTGGCTAAACAGGCCCTGACCCGCTTGCCAGGAGCTGGAGCAGGTGGCTGCGGATGGGACAGAGGCATCCAGGTGCAATTTCATGCTGCTGTGGACTCCAATGATGTTTCATCTAGAGTCATGGCTACATCTGTGGCCCTTCGGAGGATGGCTTGGCTCAGATGTACTAGCCTATCACAGGATACCCAGGCTTATGCCATGGATTTCCCTGTCTTTGGTAATTCTCTGTTTGGGGAGCAGACAGAGAACTACATGAAGAAGATGGATGAGTACAGGACCACCTACAGGAGTGCTCAGGCCAAAGAAAGGCAAGCCACTCCTCAGAGACAGCATTCCAGGGGCAGAGGCAGGCCCTTTCAAAGGCCTTTTTACCAAACCCAGGCCTCCTCTTCTGCTTATGCTCAGAGGGGGTTCTTAAGAGGGAAAGGCAGACAGGGAATGAGCAGGCCTGCTTCCACCCCTCAGCCTAAAGCCCCTGCCAAGCAGACACCCTGATGGGTCTGCCCGGGCCGATTCTCCAATACCTGTAGGGGGCAGGCTGGCTTACTTTGTCCAGGACTGGAAGTCTTTGACATCAGACAAGTGGGTCCTTGAAGTAGTAAGCCAGGGACTGGTTCTCAGCTTCAAAAAATTTCCCAAGATGAGAACCAGATCCTTTCCACCTGCAAATCCATCAGAGACCCTTGCCCTAGAGGCAGAGGTTTCTTCCCTCCTGGCTCTCAGAGCCATAGAAAGGGTTCCTACCCTACACAGGGGCAAAGGATTGTACTCTAGGTACTTCCTAACCCCCAAAAGACAGGAGAATGGCGGCCCATCCTGGATTTAAGATATCTGAACAAGCACCTTTTAAAACCAAAATTCAAAATGGTGACTCTGGGAATAATTCTGCCCTCTCTAAGACCAGGGGACTGGCTAGCCTCTCTGGACCTCAAAGATGCCTATTTTCACATTCCCATCAGGTGATCCCACAGAAAGTACCTCAGGTTTGAGTTGCCCTCAGGCCACTATCAATTCAGAGCAATGCCCTTTGGCCTAACATCAGCCCCAAGGGTGTTCACAAAGTGCCTGGTAGTAGTGGTTGCTTTCCTAAGGAGAAAAAAGATCTCCATCTTTCCATACTTGGACGACTGGCTCATAGTGGGTCAGTCTCCAGACCAAGTCAAGTCACATCTGCAAATAACTCAGCAAGTGCTCACTTCCTTAGGATTCCTCCTCAATCTTCCAAAGTCAGTTCTCAAGCCAGTACAGCTCCTCACCTTTATAGGGGCAGAGCTGGATACAATGAGAGCAAAAGCCTTCCTTCCCCTGGACAGGGCAAGGACTCTTATAGAACTGGCCTCTTCATTCACCCTTCAGGTGTCTCAACCAGCAAGGCATTTCTTGCAGCTCTTGGGCCACATGGCAGCCTCTACAGCAGTGGTCCAGGGGGCAAGATTCCAGATGAGGGACATTCAGTTCCACTTAAGAGCCTTCTGGTCCCAAAGAAAGGATTCCCTTACCCAACTAGTCCCAGTGACTCAAACCCTGATCCAGGCTCTGCAATGGTGGCAGGATCAGGACAATCTGAGACAAGGAGTTCCTTTTGTCACTCAGTCTCATTCAGTGATACTCACCACAGATGCCTCCCTGCTGGGTTGGGGAGCCCACTTGGGGGATCTTACCACCCAAGTACTGTGGTCACCTCAAGAATCTCTGCTTCACATCAATCTCTTGGAACTCAGAGCAGTGTTTCTGGCACTGCAAGCCTTTTCCAAATCTGTACAGAACAAGGTGGTCCAGATCAGAACAGACAATACCACCACAATGTGGTACATCAACAAGCAAGGAGGCACTCGGTCTATGACCTTGTGCACAGAAGCAATGAGGTTATGGTCTCTGGCCTATTCCCTGCAAACCTCTCTGATAGCAGTTCACCTCCCAGGGAAGGACAATGTCCTAGCAGATGCTCTCAGCAGGATATCCCCGGGCCATCACGAATGGACCCTCGATCCCCTAGTTTTGGAAGTGATTTTCTCGAGATGGGGCACTCCATAGATAGATCTTTTTGCAGCCCCAGACAATCACCAACTTCCTCTCTTTTGTTGCAGACCCCCAGTCTTGGGCTCAGTCCCCCTGGATGCTCTGATTCTGAATTGGGAAGGGAAGTTCCTGTATGCCTTCCCCCCTTCCCTCTCCTGTTCAAAGTGCTAGTCAAGATCAGGTCTCAACCATGCAAAGTGATTCTGATTGCACCAGACTGGGCCAGACATCCCTGGTACCCACTGTTGCTGTCCTTAACAGTCCACCTTCCCCTGTCTCTTCCCAGGAATTACAACCTGTTGACATCCTCTCAGGGAAGGATTTGGTATCCGAACCTCAAATCTCTCAATCTCAAGGCATGGCTCTTGAAGAGTTAGAGTTTGCTGATTTACACCTTTCTCAAGGGGTTCTGGATATCCTTAAGGCTTCTCGAAAGCCTTCCACCAGAAAGACTTACAACTCCAAATGGAAAAGGTTCACTATTTGGTGCTTTAATAAGCATATTTCTCCAGAATCTGCTGGGTTGCCTACAGTCCTGGACTATATGGTTCATCTTAATGGCTTGGGACTTAGGCCAGCTACGCTTAAGGTGCATCTGGCAGCTGTTTCTGCCTTCTTGTCAGTAGGCAAGCCCTCTCATATGTCAGCCCATCCTGTGTTCTGTAAGTTCTTCAAGGGATTGCTGCACACCGATCCCCCCTTTAGGGACCCTGCTCCTGCTTGGGACCTTAATGTTTGCATTGCTCAGCTTATGCAACCACCCTTTGAGCCTTTGTCCTCTGCAAAGCTTAAGTACTTGACTTGGAAAACTGTGTTTTTAGTAGCCATTACCTCTGCCAGGCGTATCAGTGAATTGCAAGCCCTGTCAGTGGAGCCTAATTTCGTCTCTTTCCATAGAGATAAAGTGGTCCTAAGAACTAACAGGAAGTTTTTGCCTAAGGTGGTTTCAGATTTCCACCTTAATTAGTCTATGACTCTCCCTGTTTTCTTCACTGACCATTCCTCCTTTGGAGAGAGGAGGTTGCACAGCTTGGATGTTAAAAGGGCCCTCAGCTACTACATAGAGTGCACCAAGGGTCACAGGTTTGAGTCCCTCCAGTTGTTCCTCACATATGGGGAGGTCGGTAAGGGCAAACCTGCCACTAAAAGATCTATTGCCAGGTGGATTGTCTCTTGTATACAATTCTGCTATAAACAACTGGGTAGAACACCACCCTCAGGCCTGAGGGCTCACTCTACTAGAGGTACAGCTGCTTCCCTGGCTGCTGCCAGGGATATTCCTATCTTAGAAATTTGTCAAGCAGCCACCTGGAAAACAGTCCATACATTCACCAAGCATTACTCTCTGGATATCCAGGCTAGGAGTGATGCTCAGTTTGGCACATTAGTACTTCAGAGCCTATTCCCAAAGTAGGTTCTGTCCCTCCTCCATGGAGGTACTGCTTGGTAATCTGCAATAGTCAGAATACAGCAAGACTTCATGTTGTTTGAAGAAAAAATTACTCACCTTAGTAATGTTGTTTCTTCTAATGAAGTCTTGCTGTATTCTGACCTCCCCCCGCCTCCCCTCTCAGAACCTGGTTTTTGGGATGTGGGTGGGCAGGAGCAGTGTTGGCACCCTAAAGGTGCCCTTTTTCACTTTCCTTTATTTTGGGTGTGTGTTGTGTTTTGTTTTTTGGGTTTCCTGACTTGAGTCTTTGCTTTGAAACCAAAAAACCCTTTCTTAATAAATTTAGTTGCCAGTTGGCTAGTGTGAGTCTTACAGTTTCCACACAGAACTTCTAGTGAGTATTGCTTGTAAAGATCTGACGGTTGGAGTTTAAACAACAGCAGACAGAGGCTTCAACCGAGCTCACGCGGAATGTTCCATGCTGGCCATTGAAAGTTAACTCTTTGTTCTCCGGGGCAGTTGAAAGGCAGGACCTAACTGCAATAGTCAGAATACAGCAAGACTCCATTAGAAGAAACAACATTACTAAGGTGAGTAATTTTTTCTTCTCGGTCTCTCTCTCTCTCTCTCTACCTCACAGTCTCATTTTGCTTGGTTTAAATGCTATTATCTTTTAAACCTCTGCTCCGGGATCACATAGCCTGTTCCTGCTCCTATTCCAAACCCACCTACACCTTGACTATGAGTTATAGTATTACTGATTTCCTGTCGTTGCTGGCCCTTGGTGGTGGTTTTGTTTCCCTACACACTGTTCTTAATATTATACACATTTTGCACCTTGTCTGCCTATGTTACACTGATTCACACTGTCTCATTACACACATCTGCACCTTCTGTACTTATGTTGTATGCTAAACGCTGTCTTGTCATACACATTTGTACCTTGTGTAACAGTGTTGTATGCTACACACTGTCTCCTTATGCACACTTGCACCTTGTGTACCCACGTTGGATGCTACACACTGTCTTATGCACATTTGCTCAGCATGTACCAATGTTGTATGCTACACACTGTCTCATTATGCACGCTTGCACTTTGTGTACCAATGTTGGATGCTACACTGTCACACTATATACATTTTTTACCTTGTTTACCAATATTCTATGCTACACTGCCTCCTTGTACACATGTCCACCCTGTATGATTATGTTGTACACTGCACAGTCTTATTACGCACATTTGCACCTTGTGTGCTTATGCTGGCTGCTACACCTTGTCTTATCATGCACATGTGCACCACGTGAACCTATATGGTATGTTACACGCTGCCTCATTATGCACAGCTGCCCCTTGTGCACGTATGCTGCATGCTACATGGTGCCTCATTATGCATATTTGCACCCCGTGTGCCTATGTTGCATTATTGTACATTTGTACCTTGTGTACAAATGTTGTATGCTACACACTATCTTGTGTACATCTGCACCTTGTCAAAATGCTATGCTGATACTAGTATGTGTTGCTATTTTTGTAACTCTCACTGCTTCCTCTCCCCTCGACACTCCTGGAAACAAGCATCACCTTAGCGGACCTTTCTTTGTCACCATATTTTAAATAAATAATTTTACAGATGTATACACTGGAGCAGTGGGAGGCTATCTGGCTTCAGAAAACTAAAACACAAAGTAGGCACACTACAGATCCATTAATTTTTAAAGATCACTGGATACACAAAATGTACTTTGCGTTATTAATTAGCACTCAATGTATATTTACAATAAAATATACTTTATAATGTTGCATACTATATTGTGTTTTTGTCATTGCTGCCTCAGCCATAAGTGCTCAGAGTTGACCCATTCCATAATGTCACTTCAGTCACAGCACAATTGTTTTTCTTTTCAATTAAGCTTTTTCCCTCTCATCAGGTCTATCCGACGGCAACCCCCCAGGCCTTGCCACTGACCTTCTCACAGACTTACCAGTTATCCACAACGTGGGAGGTGGCAAAGCGTGTCAGTTTTGCAAGAGCCTGCAGGGAGTGCCAGCATGCAGCAACCTAGCCTTTTTCCATTTTCTCCCCAGGGGTGCGGTGTGGAATGGCACAAGTGCCTATGCGTGCTGTGTACGCATATGTGCCAGACTTGCAGCAGTGGCTCATCCCCTTGTGCGTGCTCCCATCTGTGCTTCTGCCAAGCAGCAATCCCACAGTGGGAGGCTTGCCCCCCTCTCCGAAGGAGAGCAGTCCCTGGGATGCTCCTTCCCCAGCCAGGCTATGATGATCCATGCTCATTCCTAAATGCAGTTCTCCACCACAGGAAGGAAGCAGCAGTGCTAACACTATGCTGCCAGGACAGCCTCACAGCACAGTTTTTTTATGCGGCAATGAATGTGGGGAAGGGTACCCTCTGGTAATTCCTACCCCTGCTCATCATACACCAGGAGCTGAAGGCGCGTGCTGTCTGCCATGGTGTGGGATTTATAACTGGTACCCCCCACCCAAATTGCCTTACCACTATTCTGAACTGTAGTAAACCATTTTGGTTGTTTCTGAAATTTAAGAATAAAAATAACTCACCAGCAGCTCCCCTGTGCATGCCCCCAGCATCATACAATGGCTGCTGGGGTGCGTGCGACCTATGTGGATACCACGTGGTATTCACATGTGTCCTAGCCAATCAGAAGGTTGTATTTACTGACACAGTTTTATAATTGCTGCTCAAAATAGGCTAACTGAATTCCTTCGGTATAAAAAATGTATTTAATTACTATAAATGTATATGCTGTTACCTTTTCTAAAAAAAAAAAGTTTTATAGAAGGACTGGGTAAGAATAATTAGACTAATGACTGACTAGACGCAAAGAAGCTGCATGGTGGGGTGGACAAAGGCAGCTTCAAAAGTGCCAGCCCCCTCCCAAAGGCACTCCTGAAAATGAACTCTGACTCAGTGTACGCTTACTGAACAGCAAAAATACCTACTGTACGTTAGTCAATAAACAAATAATTGCAAGATACATTATAGTGGCCAGCAGCAATAACTGGATTAAGAAGCACTCATGAGAATTCAGCTGAACACATAACTGAGTCTTGTTGATCTAAACTGTGAATTTTTTGCTGAAAATGGGAAAATCTCTTTAAAGAGACACTGTTACCCCCTTAGGCCTCAAAGTATCTCTAATTTAAAAAAAACACATATTTGTGATTGCTCACATTTTTTAGAGACTGCTGATGTAGCTGGTAGTTTGACTGTGATAACATTTTCCTTTAAATATGAAAAACAGACTGCCCACCATACTGGTGTTACCACACAAAAACATGCTTGTTTACATTCCTCGATCAACTCCCACTGCATCTTTCCTGGACATGGTAATGCCCCAACACAGTCTAGCCACTTATGCACTAGTAGGAGAGGAGACGATTGCATCAGGAATGACTGTACTGTTTGGGCATGTTCATTACGTTCAGAAAGTATGCAGTAGAATTAGATCAAGGATTAGACACTAAACAAGGTTAGGTATAACCACACCATCAGCATGCATTTCAGTTCTACTAAGAAAGGAAGCAGATAAAATAACCAGCAACATCAATGAATTTTAGAGAAGGTAAGCAATCAGAAAATGTGTGTTTTCAACTAGAAATAATATGACACAAAAAGTGTTGGCAGTGCCCCTTGAAAGCTTGCTCCTCATTACTTTAGATATTAAAGGGGACTGCAAGCATTGCAGATATCCCAGTTTGTATCTGCTTACCTCCTGTTCTCTTTCTGTATCTACTCTAACTCTCGGTTTTACTTTGTCTCCTTGGTTGTAAGACCCTAACTCTATATGGTTCGACCTGGCCCTTCCGGACAAGTAAGCCCTCATTAAAGGCTGAAGTCCTAGATTTCAGAAGGGCAGACTTCAACCGGATGAGGGAGCTGGTCTACAACAAGTTAGTCAGAGTGGACAGCAGCAGGGGTGTGGGAGAAAGATGCGGCACTAAAGGGGGCCATTCTTAAGGCAACATAAGAATGATAATCAAAAGAAAAAGATGCAAGAGACTAGTATGGTTCTCTGTAAAGGTCAGGGAAGCAGTGAGAGCCAAAAGAAGGCTTTTGGTAGGTACAAGGAAAAACAAGGGAAAGAAGAATGAGGACAGTGCTAAATAAGAACAAGGGGAAACCAAAAGGACAGTCACAGAAACAAAGGCAGACACAGAACTGCGAATTATGGAGAGGGTCAAGGGCAGGGAAAAACAGTTCTTTAGATATATTAGGGAAGAAAGAAACAAGGGAGGAGGAGGAATAAGTGATAGGCTAACAGAGAGAGGTAGGGTAGTTGAGAAGGATGGGCAGAAAGCAACCGTTCTTAATGGCTACTTTTGCTCTGTATTCACAAGGGAAGGCAGAGGGCCTCTGCCAGAAAGTGGTCTTAAGGCAGATGTAAGGGGAATCTCTGCGATAAGGCAACAAGTATTTACTAGTGAAATGGTTTGGAAAGGGCTTACAGCCTTTAAGATAGAGAAGGCCCCAAGGCCAAGATGGGATGCATCCGAGGTGCTCAAGGAATTGGCAACAGAACTGAACAATGGGAAGGGTGGAGGTCCGCATTCTCTGGTGCAAGGCAGGGTGCGGGCCACAGGTTGCTGGCCCTAAACTCTGACTAGACTCCTCACAGGCTGGTCTACATTGCCAAGGTCAAGTTTGTGAGTTCAAGAAAGTAAATGAACCAAATACCAAGGTAGCGTTTGTCAGAACCAGACTGAAAAATTTATTTTACACATTAATGAAACTAGAAGACTGCTAGCTCCAACTGAGCAAAGCACCGGGGCATCTGAATTGTGATGGTTGGAATAACTGGTGACTCCATTAGCAGTCTTCTACTGTAGTTGTCTCATTAATGTGTGAAATACATTTTCCAATCTGGTTTTGACAATACCTTGGTAGCTGGTTCATTTACTTTCTTGAACTCAAAACCTTGCACATTGTGGGAGTACAGACCAATCGTGAGGCATCTTGAACTAACCAATCCCTGGTAGGGCTATTTAATAGCTCAATTCAGAGGGGGTAGTTCCAAAAGACTGGAGGGTAGCAGACGTAGCTGCTCCATAAAGATGGGGATAAGGAGCAACCGGGTAACTACAGGCCTGTCTGTCTTACCTCTTTTGTGGGTAAACTGATGGAGACACTAGTCAAAGAGGACCTTGTTAACTACCTGGAGTGCAATGGACTCCAAGACAGTAAACAACACAGGTTTGTAGCCGGAAAATCTTGTCACACCAACCTCATAAGGGCCATGCTGTGGATTGACTCTACTTCGATTTCAGCAAGGCTTTTGACTCAGTGCCTCACAGAAGCGTGCTGAAAAAGCTGGAGGATCTGCATACAGTGAAAGACACACTTACAGTCGTGGCCAAAAATATTGGCGCCCTTGGACTTTTTCAAATAACTCACAATTTCCTCTAAACATAAGTTGAAATTAAGAACAGTACAGTATTTGCTCTCCACAATTCTTTATTCCTCTGTTAATATTACAGAACCTTTGTTTTTGATTCAGAAGTTAATATATCCTTTTAAATCAGAAAATGAAAAAGACGGCATTGACAAAATTATTGACACTCTAGACTTAATATTTGGTAGCACAGCCTTTGGTCAAAATAACTGCAATCAACCGCTTCCTATAGCCATGGATGAGCTTCCTGCACCTCTCTACTGGCAGTTTGGCCCTCTTCTTGTGCAAACTGCTCCAGTTCTCCCAGATTTGAAGGGTGCCTTCTCCCAACTGCTGTTTTCAGATCTCTCCACAGGTTTTCAATGGGATTTAGATCTGGACTCATTGCTGGCCACTTCAGAACAGTCCAGCGTCTTGTTTTGAACCATTCCTGGGTGCTTTCTGAAGTGTGTTTGGGGTCATTGTCCTGCTGGAAGACCCATGACCTTCGACGGAGACCCAGCTTTCTGACACTGGGTTCAACATTGCGCTCCAAAATGGCCTGGTAATCTCCAGATTTCATGATGCCATACATACGTTCAAGGCACCCAGTGCCAGAGGCAGCACAGCAACCCCAAAACATCACTGAACCTCCTCCATGTTTGACTGTAGGGAAGGTGTTCTTTTCTTTGAAGGCTTCATTTTGTTTTCTGTAAACACAGAGATGATGTGCTTTACCAAAAAGCTCTAATTTGGTCTCATCTGTCCACAGGACATTCTCTCAGAAGGATTTTGGCTTGTTCTGGTGTGTTTTGGCAAACCCCAGTCAGGCTTTCTTATGTCTCTCTCTCTCTCTCTCAGCAGTGGGGTCCTCCTGGGCCTCCTACCATATAACCCCCTTTCATTGAGTTGGCGACGGATGGTGCGAGTTGAAACTATCATTACCTTATGTCTGAAAGGTCAGCTTGAATCTGTTTGGCAGTTGATCGAGGTGCTTTCTCCACCATTTGAACAATCCTGTGCTGCAATCTTGATCAAGTTTTCTCTTGCGACCCGTCCAGGAGGTTGGCTACAGTGCCATGGGCCTTAAACATCCTGATAACATTCGTCTGGTGGAAACAGGAACATCAAGGTCTCTGGAGATTGATTTGTAGCCTTGAGATTGTCCATGCTTGGCTACAATCTTCTGTCTGACCTCCTCAGACAATTCTCTGGCTGTCTTTCTTTTCTCCATGCTCACTACGATACACACAGTGACACAAAACAGGAGAATGAGTCCTTTTCTCTATTCAAACTGGTTGAATGAGTGATTTTTATATTGCAGGCACCTGCAACTCACCACAGGTGAGTTCAATTCCAAAGTGAAGGAGAATCACCTGCTTGAAATCTAATTATTTCTAACTACTTCTAAAAGGTGCCAATAATTTTGTCCGGGCCATTTAAGGATTTCTGTGTGGAATACGCTAAGACTTAGTAAATTTTTCTGCTTTTTGTGTTTTATTCCACTGCAAACCAAAGAAATACATATGTGGATACCAAAATATTTTTTAATTTCAACAATTTTCTGGAAGGAATGGTGCATTATTAGAAAAAACTGCAAGGGCGCCAATATTTTTGGCCACGACTGTAGATGGGTAAGAAACTGATTGGAAGGGTGACAGCAGAGGGTTGTGGTTAAAGTCAAATCAGAAGAGAGGGAGGTCACCAGTGGGGTGCCACAAGGATCGGTTCTGGGTCCAGTCTTCTTCAATATGTTCATTAGCAACACTGAAGAAGGAATTCGGGGCAAGATGTGTCTCTTTGCAGATGACACTAAGCTCTGTGGCAGGGTAGACAATGACGAGGAGGTTAGGGAGATGCAAAGAGACTTGCAGAAGCTAGAGAGGTGGTCAAAGGTTTAGCAGTTGAAATCCAATGCCAAAAAGTGCAAGGCGATGCATATAGGGAACCAGAACACAAGAAAAAGAGTACTGGATGGTGGGGTAAAGCTGTGCATGACCTCAGAGGAAAGGGACCTGGGGTCATCATTAGTGACTCACTAAAACAAACAAACCAGTGTAACAAGGCCTAGAGTAAGGCAAACAGCATGCTGGGGTGTATAGGAAGGAGTACTGACAGCAGAAGGAAGGAGCTACTACTACCTCTCTATAGAACACTGGTGAGGCCCCACCTGAAGTACTGTGCCCAGTTCTAGAGTCCTCATCTAAGGAACGATAAGGACAGGCAGGGGACAGTGCAACCTAGGGTGACCAAAAATTATTCAGGGTCAGTAGGGTAGATCTTACAATGATCAACTCAAGGCACTGAACATGTAGTCACTAGAGGCCAGACTAGAGAGGTGAAAGGAATGAACAAGGTAAACTATGAGGAACTATTTAGCATAAGTAGTGGATCAAGAACACGGGGGCATGAGTGGAAACTGGTGGTGGTGGGGGAATTCAAGCGGGAAGTGTGAACATTTTATTTTACAGAAAAGGCGGTGGAGATGTGGAACAATCTGCCAGCTGATGTAGTGGGTGCCAAAACTATCAATGGTTTCAAACACGGCTGGAGCACAGCGAAGGGCTTAGTGGTTGCTCAGGGTGATAGCATAGGGCCTGGAGCAAGGGGGTGGATAGTGTGGGCTAGAATCCTGTATGGCGAATAGGTCCTGGGTTTGTTAGGGTTTCATGGGCAGACTGGATGGACCAGTGGTCTTCATATGCTGTCACTGTGTATGTTTCTATATTTCTAAAACCAGCTTTGCATGCAGCCCCCACCTCATCGCATCATTACAGTTGCTACAACCAGTAACAATCAGCTGTGGCTCCTGCTCCACATACCGCCACTTGATGGGCTACTACCATGATGAGAATGGAGCAGCTCTTCAATGTGCTCAATTTTAATTTAAGTAGCAATGTATGTAAGTAGCGGTATCCCTGTCAGGAGCCACTGGCTGACTGTAACCGATGATGTCACCGGGGAAGAGCACGGCAGCATCTACAGTATAATAGTGCAAACGGTGTGGGTTACATACAGAGCCAGTTTCAAAATCCAGAGAGGCAGCAAACAAACAAGAAAGGCATTTACAGAAAGAAAACAGGATACACAAATATGTAAGCGGTACAACATGACAGGCCATTGGTTATCATGGTTAATGCATGCCTTGGTGCGTAGTGAGGCACGAAGTGCTTGCATCAAGTTCCTTCAGCACCTGAACATGCATTAATCTCAAACAGCCAGTGGCTTGGAGTGTGTTATTTGGCTTATAAAATAGGTAAACTGGGAAACAATTTAAAAACCAAAAAATGCCAACTTTGTTTAAAGTAACTAGTAAAAAGTAGTTCTCCCTACTAGTCAATCATACGTCTTTGGGACATATTCAACAGATAGAATGTTTGTTTATGATGAAACACAGGAATTCAGACTTCTACAATATTACTCTAGCAAAATGTTCACCCTCTCATATGCAGCAGAAGGCTTTATATGGAGCCAAGGTCTCAGTTTTATCTGTGGCAAAGGAAGTAGCAGTTTTTGTCCTGGCAAACTAGTAAGGACAGGAGAGGAATTTTTTATGGTCACTAAAGAAACACCAGGTGTCAAAACTGTGACTATTACTTCATTTTTTTAAAGTACGTGTGTAAGGAGCCGAGCATGACAGGAAAGAATATTATTAAAATTTAAGGGTGTTGAGGCTGCCCCAGTGGCCCAGCAACAGTGTAAGTGCAGGCAACCACAGTTTGAGAGTGGGTGCCAGTCGCCGAGTCAGGAGGCAGGCCTGGCTACAGGCAGCTGCCATAGGGGCTGGTGTCAGATTCTTGTGTGCAGTGACCCATGTGAGTGGGTCAGGGAACTTGTTCCTTCCACAGGGGCATACTGTCACCCAGAGGTGGAAAGGCATGGCTCAGGCCACAGGGAGGAAGAAAGCAACAAAGGGAGAAAACTGGAACAAAAGAAATCCCCTGCTGTCTGAATGATGGCAAACTCACCGGAACAGGGCATATACCTGATCAACAGGGTATATATATCCCTGGGCAACTGCAGGAGCAGGGAGAAAAACCTACAAGGAAAAAAAATTAAGGGTGTTATATTTTCTAGGACCTTAGTGAAGGTTTTCAGTGAGTAAATATGGCTACCATGTTTGTGACTGTAATCGGGGAAAGTGAAGTTAGCCATGAATTCTGTATGTCATTTGCCCAAATTCCAAGTCCCACTGCCTGAATGTGCTCCAACCCGGGGGATTTTGGGGATTAATACATGGGTCTTGGAACTCATTTAGCCAATCAGGAAGCATCACGTTTCCAACCTATTTTATAAGAAATGGTACCTCTAGAATCCATCCCACCTCCTTTAAAGGCCATGTCACATGCTCTCATCATACATGCAGTATACAGGGCAACCGAGTTTTCTTTTCCAAAAATGGCCAGCTGTGTTTTACCAAAGCTTAAAGTAAGAGTGTTTGTCGACAAAAAAACTGATTATATAGTTGTTGTTTTTTTAGCAATAATATATACCTGAGAGCCTTAAATTTAGCTGGTCGATTTTTCTCTCTGATGTTTTTAAAACAGCTTTCATTACTAATGTTATAATTATTAAAGCAAGTCATTAAAGATGACCACCGACTAGTGATATTAAAAAATCCCTTTCCTTGAAGTGACTTTTTGAATTTACATGGCTGGATTCATCTTGTGGATATATTAGGAGGGTGCTGGCACACGTTTCTGATGGTAAACAGCACAGCACCACACCAAAATGTGCAATTTATTCATAGTGAGTGTGGCCAGATAGAAGTTACTTTTATAAACTTGCAAACCCAGCATCTCAGTTCAGGAATGAAATGCAACGAAAAGAAAAAAGGATATTTTTACTTTTTTACCAAAAATTCATTTTTGGTAAAAAAAAAAAAAAAAATAACCAAAAAACTGTCATAAAAATGTTTCTGCTAACAAATACTGTTGCTTTAAAATGGGTACAAACCAGCATATTTTGCTCTAAGATTTGGCACGTTCTTGTGAAAAACACTGGCAGCATGTGGGAGTTGTGCATGACTCTTTAGTGCAACATGTGGTTTTTTTTTGCATGAACAATTTGGACTAAGCAGGTTTCCACCCCACCCCGTCACCATCCAGGAAACCCTGCTTGCCCTTTCCTCCCTCATACTGTCAAAGTCCAGCCATGACGGTCTGGATCCCAAGCTCCTCCACTTCTCAGCTCCTGCCACTGCAGCTTACCTTACTCACCTGCTCAATCTTTCCTTCTCCCTCAGTGCTGTTCCTCAGTCCTAGAAGTTGGCCAAAGTTATTCTACTTCACAAAGAAGGTGACCACTCCTCCCCAGCAGCTTCTATCCATCCTTCCCTCCCTCTCTAAGCTACAAGAGAAACTGATCCATTCTAGACTCTTCAACTTCCTTCATCCTCCAGCTTCCTGTTACCCTTCCAGTCTGGTTTCCTGAGGCACCATTCCACCATCTTCTCCTTGCTGCATGCCACTGATACTATCTTCTCTGGGAAGGATTAGGGGCACACTACACCACTATATTCTTTGATCTGGCAAATGCCTTCGATTCTATGTCCCATCCACTCCTCCTGGACAGGCTGAGTTCTGCTGGCTTCTCATCTCCTGCTGTTGCCTGGTTTCATTTCTACCTAACAGGCTGACAACAATTGGTACATGTTGGTGATGCCCTGATGCCTCCCCTTCCCACCCAAGCTGGGGTCCCACAGGGCTCCATCCTGGGTCCTATCCTTCTTTCCATCTTCTTGAATGACCTCCCCTTTAACTGTGCCAACTTGCATATCCATATGTATGCAGATGACACAGTCATCTTCACCTCCAGTCCCTCCACTGCAGCTGTGGAAGACCTACTCCAGTGGGACTTCAACAACATTCTGCACTGGTTCCAATCCAACCAACTCGGGAGTCAACACTAAAAAAAAAATGGTGTCCATGACCTTTGGGACCAGTCATAAATTGGCCAGATGAATTGCACCCACCAAACCACCCCCCATTTTCACCACTCTGGATAGCATGCCTCTTGAAGCAGTTTAGCCCATCAAGTACCTTGGAGTGCGGCTAGACAATAAGCTTGACTTCTCTGCCCACATTAATGCCATCCATGCAAAACTCCATCCCAAACTCAGTGCTCTGTACACAATAATGCAACAAAGACTACTTATCTCAGCAGGGAGCTTGTTACCAAAATGGTGCTCCTTGACTTTAACTATGCAGATGTCGTCCATGGCACAACACCTTCCATTTCCCTCACCAGACTGGGCATCCTCTGCAAATCCTGCCATTTTGTTACAAACTCCCCCCTTTGCACCCACCATTGTTCACTGTATTCATTCCTATCTATTCTCCTTCTTCCCTCTCATCAGGCTCACTGTACCTTCTTCATATGATAATACTGGTTTGGTTCCCTTCCCTCTTGCCTCTGCTCTCCCAACTTATCTTGCTTCCTGTTTCCTCGGTTCCAGGGACCATAACACTTTTGCCACTCCTCACCCCTGCTGCTCTGCTGGGCAATCTGCTTTCTCCTATCGACTTCCCTCACTATGGAACCAACTCCCTACCTCCCGCTGTGTCTCCCCATCCCCTGGTTTCCTCAGGCACCAGTTGAAGCTTTAACCCTTCCCCACCTGTTGCTGTTATCTGTCCTCCTCATACCTCCATTGCTGAGTCTTGTCCATCCTGGCAAGCAGCCGGCTGGTCCCTGCTCCTGCCTTGGGTTAACTTTCACACTATCACAGTTTTCTCTCTCTATTACAAGGTCAGGCAATAACTCACCCCTCAGATCAATCGCCAGTTGTCAATATTTTTGTTCACCAAGTATTCCTGCCATTCTGAATATGCACCTGCTAGGTGCTCCTATACAGCTGTACCACACTTTATTCTCTTCACATTCATCTTTGTTTTTTATTCTCCTTTTTTTGTGCTAATTCTTTTATCGAATGTTGTTCCACTGTTCCCTTCCCGAGTTGCACCTGGAAACCAACCTTGGCTCAGTATGCCTCTCTCAGTTACCAGTTTTCAAACAACTAAATTATAGGGGCACGGCCACACCCGTATAGTTAGGATTGAGTAGCCGTTTTAATATTAAACCTCAAATGTTGCACTCTAATAATTTTGCAACTGTTCAATGGATTTGCATGAAATTTCACATGCACAGTCTTGGGTGTAGCTCTCTTGATGTGCCAAGTTTTGTTTTGGTCAGATTTGCAGATTGTGAGCTGCGCATAGTGCAAAAACATTAAAATTCACCTTTTTTGTCTTCGTGCTGCGCCCAGACATTTTGGAATTTTGGCCTGAAATCTTTAGGGTTCAAAGGGCTTGACCCACAGAAGTGCCTTTCATTTGTTTGGTGAAAAAATATTACTCTGTTCCAACGTTATTTAATTTTAAAGTTTTGGGTTCTGAGCATGCTCAGTACAGTCTTTTGTAAGGCTCCCTGGAACGATAAAGGAATTTGGTCTCATGAAAAAGGACTCTTTTTCTTGAGGCTTCAATCCTTTTTCATGAGAAAAAATTCATTTTTCATGAACCGCCACCTTGTTTTCCTTTTTGTCAAATCAAATAGCTGTACAAGTCACTAAAATGATGCCTTTCACAGACACCAAAACATGTACCCTGCTCAATGGGACTTCATTACAGACACCTGTTTTACTGTAGAAATGCCCCAGGAACTTTTTTTTCACTATTTAAATCCTTTTTCGCGACTCACTAAGTTCCTTTTTCATGAATCTTTTTTCGTTCTCGCAAAAAAGGAAATTGGCTAGTGAAGAATTTTTAATAAAAAAATAAGTCTGAAATCCTTTTTCGTGAGAATGAAATGGGATTCGGGAAAAAGGATTTGAAAAAAATCCAAACCTAAGTCTGAAATCCTTTATTGTGAGATGGTATCCTTTTCCATGACCATGAAAAAGGAATCTTCTGGCAAAAAAGGATTTTGGAAAAAAAAAAAACCTTCTGAAATCCTTTTTTGCAAGACGGAATCTTTTTCTGCGACCATGAAAAAGGATTCACAAAAAAGGAATCTACTCGTGAAAAAGGATTTGCAAAAAAAACTGTGTCCAAAATTCTTTTTCACAAGACAAAATAGTTTTCCGTGACCACAGCAAAGGATTCATGGAAAAGGATTCCTTTTCTGCGAACATGACAAAGCATTCGCAGAAAAGGATTCCATCTGGTGAAAAATTATTTCTCTTGTTTTTCCTGTGGCACATTATTTTCATTGGTATCTATGGTACCCCCCACCCTCTAATTTTTACCGCTGCCAAAATTTATATCTCTGGTATCTAGTGACACCCCTCACCTTGCCATTTGTATAGATTATTAATATATATTTTTTGCTGCCCAGTGGACCCCCCTCCACCCTCTAACTTGAACTAAATTAGTACCACCCCAAATGTATATCCTGGGTGTCTAGTGGTACCCCCACCTTCCGATCCCTAAATTAGTTGTAATTATGTCCATTTGTGGCCAGTGGCACCCCCCATCCCTTCTATGTAACTGTCAACCTGCAAATGAGAAAACGTTCCCTCACTGACTAGTTTTTTTTCCAACCCATTAAAAAAAAATGTCCACTGACGATTGCACCCAACCTGTACCCAACCTCCCACTGTGCACCCACCAACACACACCCCTCCTTGACTCCCCCCCACACACACACAATCTCACTCAGCTGAACTGGCCCCACAGTGAAGATCCATTCTCCCATTGAGGATGCATCTTGCTGCTGGAACCGGCGACTGCTGTATGACAAATAAGGTAACTGTGGTTCAACATGGATAGGAGAATTAAACTAACATTGAGTTTGAAGAGGTAGAAATAAATTATCAGAATTTACAACATCAAGATTCTCGTTGTAAATATTATAGATTACAGGAGTGTCCCTGACCAATCCCAGCACTCCCTTCAGTTGCGCGCAAGATACCCTTATTACCGTAAGAGTATCTCACGCTCTGAGCTGCTGTAATGGGTTTCCTGCTGACCATTTGTGCCGTTAGCATTTTAAACAAAAAAAAAAAAAAAAAAAAGCATTGTTTATTTAAAAGAAATTAACAATCCAGAATAATTTTATGGGTCTGTTTGAAGGGCCTCTTATGGATATAAGAGTGCTGCCTCATGCGTTCTCTTAGGACCACAGAACTGCTTACTTTCAGCTCGCAGTCGTCTGGTCTTAAGAACGCACAAGGTGACACTCGTATCCATAAAAGGCCATCCAAATGGACCCATTAACTTGCAATACATACAAAAAGAATAACAGACTATTGACACATTTTTATTACATTTATAAGTCTGACATTGCATGGTGTTTTCTGTATTTCTGTTTTTCATTCTTTACTAACAGGTTCATTTACATGGAAACCAGATCCCTGTCGACTGCAGTTAATCTACTTCTACTGTTCATATAGCTATAAATGGGTATATACAAGGTGAATAGTGAGGATCTATTTGTAAGGAAGATCGATGAAGTCACTAGGGGACACGACTGGAGACTGGCGAACATTAAGTTCCTCAAATATGAAGAACTTTTACTTCACTGAGAGGATTGTAGAACTATGGAACAACGATTCATCCTAAACAGCAGCCACGATCAGTCCAATCTGCTCAGTGCTCACCAAACGAATAGCCAGCTCATATTCTGAACCACAACCAACAAAGCAAATTATGGTGTCACTTGGGTACTCCAATAAGACTGCAATGAGTCCAGAATTTCCAAAAAACATTAAGATTTATTGAAGACCAAAACACAACTGTGCTTCTCTAACCACCCATCGCTTCGACTCCTCGTGAGTCTTCCTCAGGGGTGTGGTTTAAAGTGTGGCAAGTCATTTAAGTGCAATACGCATATATATCCATGTTAAACATTTACATATTCATCCAGTGCTTTAAAGAAACGTAACACAGGGAAAAACGTACAGCGGGGTTGGGGGGGGGAAGAAGGGAGAAGAAAAGGGACTTGGGTAAAAACAAAGGAAAAAAATCTGTTACAAACTTAATATCATAACATAAAAAATCTCTTAATAATCTAATAAGTCTATAACAAATGTGCACTAATTACATTACTATTCCTGTAGAAAACATGTAACAATCTTCTTGAGGAAAGAAGGGAGAGGGGGGACATGATAGAAACTTTTAAGTACCTCAGTGGAATCAACAAAGTCCAAGAGGGTAGCATCTTTCAGAAAAAGAGACTTGCAAGAACAAGGGGACACAATTTAAAGATAGAGGGAGGGTGGTTCAGGGGCAATGTGAGGAAGTATTATTTCACAGAGAGGGTAGTGGATGCATGGAACAGCCTTCCTGAGGAGGTTGTGGGGTCTAAAACTGTGGGAGAATTCAAGAATGCATGGGACAGACATAAGGCAATTCTTGTGGGGGGTAGGAAGAAATAGGCTGTTGGTTAACTAGGATCTATGGCCTATCCTGTAGGTAGGGAAATGGGCAGACTAGATGGGCCAAGCGGTCCTTATCTGCCGTCAAAGTCTATGTTTCTATGTTTCAATCTTTGTTAAGACAACCCTCCCCTATGAGGCAAAATAATGAAATATGTAAGTTGCTGCCTATGGCGCTCTTTAAAATTAACATCACTCCTATCATATTAAATCTAAATCACAAATGCTTCAAAGAGGGGAATAAACCAGTCCTGGACTTATTAGAAGAATATTTAATCAAATGATTAAAATCCAATACAGAGTGGTGATCTGCATATCCATGGTTCCTGGTAAGATGTTGCCCTAAAGAAGAAAGAGCAGAAAGAGAAAACATAAGACAGAGGATCAAACGATCATCCTAACATAACCAAAACCTATGTTCATATCTAAAAACCACTTTCACTTCTTTAGAAATAGTTTCAAGTCCCATTGATCATTCAGTCCAGATGGTTTAACAGTATTGAGTTTGTAGATCCACATACTTTCTTTTTCTAATAGCAGATTAGATCTATCCCCTCCTTCAGCTCGAGGGGGTACCCATTCCAGATCCATAAATTTCAATTCATCTGGCTTAGTTCTGTGACATACTGCAAAATGATTACCTATTGGTGTATCCTGTCTCTGACTGATAATGGTTCTAACATGTTCCTGAATCCTCTGTTTCAAAGGCTGGACAGTTTTTCCCACATATTCCAAATTACATTTATACCAGAGTACATATACAACATAGTTGGTGTCACAGGTAATAAGTTCCCTAATTTCATTGAATCCTGAGAGTGATGATACCACTGTCACTGACTGTCAAGCTAAAATTATTTTTAGAACAGAACCCAATGGATGAGGATATACCAAAGGAATTTATATCACAGGCGCTTGAGTTCATTTTAGAACATAACTATTTCAAGTTTGAAAATGAGTACTTTCTGCAGTAATGTGGCACTGCAGTGGGGGCAGCCATGGCACCTAGTTATGCCAATCTGTTTATGGGGTATTGGGAACTCACTACTATATACAATCATATGCAAAACCCCTACCATGCACACACAAAATATTGGTATAGATTTATTGATGATATACTCTGTGTATGGCAGGGTGGAAGTGAGACCATTACAGATTTTATGCAGTGGTTCAATGTGAACAAATTCAATTTAAAGTTCACACATGAAATGAGTGCACAAGTGCTCAGTTTCTTGGATCTTAGCTTGACAGTCAGTGACAGTGGTATCATTAGTACCAGAGTTATCGTAAGCCCACTTCCACCAACTCTGTCCTGCATGCCAGCAGTACACATCCTCAGAACTTGAAAGATTATATCACGTATAGCCAATTACTGAGAATCAAAAGGAATTGCAATTCAGAGGTTGTTTTTAAAGAACAGTCAGATGAATTGATTAGCAGATTTGTGGCAAGGGGCTATAAATTAGATCTTTTGCAGAAAACAAGAGATAGATTGAATAGTTTAGATAGGGAACAACTGATCAGGCATAACATAAATGTAACTTCTCACACACAGCCATGTGCTTTCATTACTGAATATTACCATAAAGCTGTAAAGATAGGTAATATTGTTCACCAGAATTGGAATATACTTTTGTCAGATGATGAAGTAGCTGCAGCTGTGGAGGAAAAGCCCAGGGTTTCTTTCAGCAGAGCTAAAAATCTTAAGGACATGCTGGTGCACAGTAGATTGAAAGCAGTGGCGGCTCTACACTAGGGCCCGCCAGGGCACGTGCCCCGGTAAAAAAATGTTGTGCCCCAGTTGGTGCAGAGCTTCCCCCATAGTAACACTATATCAGTGCCCTGGCTGCCATCTGTTGTGCCCCAGCTGTGCCCTGGTAATCATTTGTGGCTAGAGCCACTGCTGATTGAAAGCTTCACCCAGTAATACTAATCATACACCTTAACCACTAGTTAGCTCGCAGCTATTAGAAAAATTGATTATGTTGGGACCACACTGGCCTACTCTGCTCTTTCATTGTGTACATGTTCCTGATCTATCTTTATGCTCTTTCTTATGCCTCTCTAACTCCAGCTGTAACTATTTGTTTTACCTGCTACCCTCATCCTTTAGGGTTTTTTGCCCTGGCATACTGGCTACTGCCTTCCATGCTTGAACCATACTGTTGTCTACCTTCTGCTTGCAATGTAAACCCCTGATGCTCCTGTTTTGTCCTTGTTTTTGCCTGATGTTTACTGAATGTTCCTGTACGCGTTTTTGCCTGATGTTCTTGAATGTACCTTTGTATTCTCCCAGGTCGCACCTGAAAATCGGTACATGATTGTCTAGTGTGCTTACCTGGTTAACAAAAGCAAATAAATAAATACCTGGTTACCATATAGGATCAATGGTTTCTATAAATGTATCAGATGTAATATTTGTAGATTTGGTATGGCTGGCAAGGTTTTCCAACACTCTCAGGATTCAATGAAATTAGGGAACTTATTACCTGTGACACCAACTATGTTGTATATGTGCTCTGGTGTAAATGTAATTTGGTATATGTGGGAAAAACTGTCCAGCCTTTAAAACAGAGGATTCAGGAACATGTTAGAACCATTATCAATCAGAGACAGGATACACCAATAGGTAATCATTTTGCAGTATGTCACAGATCTAAGCCAGATGAATTGAAATTTATGGGTCTAGAATGGGTACCCCCTCGGACTGAAGGAGGGGATAGATCTAATCTGCTATTAGAAAAAGAAAGTATGTGGATCTACAAACTCAATACTGTTAAACCATCTGGACTGAAGCATAGATGGGACTTGAAACCATTTCTAAAGAAGTGAAAGTGGTTTTTAGATATGAACATAGGCTTTGGTTATGTTAGGATGATTGTTTGATCCTCTGTCTTATGTTTTCTCTTTCTGTTCTTTCTTCTTTAGGGCAACCTCTTACCAGGAACCATGGATATGCAGATCACCACTCTGTATTGGATTTTAATCATTTGATTAAATATTCTTCTAATAAGTCCAGAACTGGTTTGTTCCCCTCTTTGAAGCATTTGTGATTTAGATTTAATATTATATGAATGATGTTAATTTTAAAGAGTGCCATAGGCATCAACTTACATATTTCATTATTTTGCCTCATAGGGGAGGGTTGTCTTAACAAAGATTATTACATGTTTTCTACAGGAATAGTAATATAATTAGTGCGCATTTGTTATGGACTTTTTAGATTATTAAGAGATTTTGTATATGATATTAAGTTTGTAACATATTTTTCCTTTGTTTACCTAAGTCCTTTTTTCTCCCTCCCCGTAAGTTTTTCCTGTGTTACTTTTTCCTTTAAAGCACTGGGTGAATATGTAAATGTTTAACATGAATATGTATGAGTATTGCACTTAAATGACTTGTCACACACTCTAAACCACACACCTGAGGAAGACTCACAAGGAGTCGAAGCACTGGGTGGTTAGAAAAGCATGGTTGTGTTTTGGTCTTCAGTAAATCTTAATGTTTTTTGGAAATTCTGGACTCACTGCAGTCTTATGGGAGTACCCAAGTGACACCACAATTTGCTTTGTTGGTTGTGGAACTATGGAACAGACTGCGGACAGAAGTGGTGGGCTTGGCTACCCTACCCTATTATTAGTACCTGTTTTGGACTATGAAAGTCATGTATACAGTCTTGTTAGTAAAACTCATCTTAAAAAAGTTGCTATTTTGTAGAATCAAATGGGCCATTTTGTCCTTTGTTGCAATTATAAAACACACCACTGCAAATTTTATGAAGCTTTAAATTAGCTACCACTTAAACATAAAACGATAATGTGGGCAAATCAACTGCACAAAGTTACAGAGAAACTCAAACCCTTATACCTATCTGAGAAACTTGAGAATGCTGAACACAAGCACAACTTAAGAAATAAGAGCACTGGCGATTTAAGAATACCCAGAACTAAAAATAAGTTTGTGAGATGCCCTTTTCTTATGTAGCATTAAATATATGGACTAAGATCAGTGAACAAGTTAAAACAACAGTCAAATCATCAAAAGGATTTGTTACACTACTGAAAAAGGAATTATCTTGTAAATGCATGTGTAATGGATAAAGGACTAAAATCTCTAAAAATCACACATGTAGCCAAAACAATTATAACGTAAGTTGAACTAACGATTGCTGGACTTTATGTGCACATGGACTCTTAGATTGTATATGCTGAGATATTGTGAGTGCCTGTCTAGTGTTATTACGCATACTTTTTTGATATGTTAAACTGTACAGTCTTGAAACTGTGTAAACTTATTTTGTAACCGATCTTTAAAACAGGACCACCTTGAAAATAGGACCACAGTACTAATGGTGTGAAAAGGTACCAACAATATTCCCATATAAAAATAAAGATTTCTACTACACCCAGGTTAAAAAATGAATGGACAGGGTAATCAGACAAAGTCCCCAAGGAAGGCTGCACAGGTTTGAGAAGAATGGGTGAGAGGGGTAATAGTCTTCCAGCACGGTATGTGCGTGGGGGTGAGGTACAGTAGTATAGCAGGGGTAGATTAGATGGGCTTTCTTTCGGTTTCCCGATGCTGTCAAAGTCTATGTTTCTATGTTTAATCCTGTGCGGAAATCACAGTCCTCTGTTACATCCTAATAATTTCTACAGCAGTAAACTAAGATAGAAAAGAAAAGTTACCTAAGAACTTACCATAACAGTAGATCTTCGAGGGGATCTCAGTCATCAGGTAACACCATAGGAACCTCTGCTGTTGGTGAAGGGGAATTCACACAGAAGATTTTCAACAGTACAACTGGGGCCGGCCACGTTGTCGATGTCACCAACCCTGTATAGGCATGAGCAGCCCCACTCCCTCCTCAGTTCTTTTCCCCCCGGAAACTAAGGGAGCTAGGCTCTTGCCATGGGGTACTGAGGGGGGAGAGAGAGAGAGAGAGAGAGTGAGTTGCCCAGACCTAAATAAAATGCTGGATATACCAGCCAGTTCCTAGACATGAGCCCCAAGAAGGGGGATGGTGGGAGGGAAAGCATACCTGATGACTGAGATCCACTCGAAGATCTACTGTTATGGTAAGTTCTTATGTAACTGTTCTATCTTCTTCGGGGTATCTCAGTCATCAGATAACACTGTAGGAATGAGTTCCAAGCAGTTACAAGTGCATAACAGACAGTCTAGGAGGAGGGGTCTCCACAAACTTAGGACAGGAGTCCCGTGTAACACAGCTCTGCCAAATTCTGTACAGGCTCTTGAGGCAATGTCCAGACTGTTGTGCTTGGTAAAAGTACTGACTGTACTCCAGGCGGCAGTGTGACAGGGTGGAATAGGACCCTGTCCCAGTTGTTATGGAAAGAGTTTGAATGCAGGGATCTGTTCTGTTCTTTCCTTTCCCGTCTCTTGTCTGTCTGGTTACGCAAACAAATTTTCCTGTAACACCTAGGATTCTATCACTCCAATGTGGAAATGTAACTGACAGTGTGATCCCTTTGTTTAGAAATTATATAGTGTTAATTTTTGAAATGTATATAATTATAGTTAGAGAGGACTGCAAAAAGCTATTGGAAATGCAAGAGGTTACCTGAGTGCACTTTTTGAACCTTTTGGCCGAAGAGCTGTGGAAAAGGAGCCTCTGTTCTGGGACACTGTGTTCCTGCTTGCACCTGCCTGACACTTACAAGAATATTGGAAATTTACAAGGACACTTTAGAAAAAAAACAGGATGCTTGTTAAGAAGGGGGGTTGCAAGGTCTTATAAGACAGAGCTGCAATTGCTTGCAAAAGGAAGGGACAGAGATTGAAGGAAAACTCAGATGCATCTACTGTTTATTTTACCTTTGTAAATAGTTTACTGAACATTTTTTTTAAGTTACTTCTAGTACTAATAAACATTTTTTGCAAATTCTGCAACTGCTCCTGGTTTTTCTATGCTTCCTGATCTGTGCCGCGACAACAGATGCTGTCAGCCTAAGTGGTATTTTCGCCATACATACTCTAAGCCAGGAGTTCTGTGCATGAGTACTGGACCTAGTACCAGGGAAGCATAGAAAAAGGTATGAATTCTGCAGCATCAAGTCCAGGAGTGGTTACCAGGAGAATAGCAGCCAAACTTGTGTAACCCTCCTGTTACCCGGGGTTACAAGAATCCCAGTAAGACTTAGTGGTAGGCAGGGAAGGCAGCTTGTGAAACTCCAGTTAAATGGATTTCACACTGTCTCACTCTGTTCTCAGTCTCAGCTGAGACTGAGGGATGACATCATTTTAGAACTGTCACAGCTGCATAAGCCACACTGGAATGTTGTAGTTGGAGGTTAGAGTAGAATGTTGGGGAATTTGAAGTTACGAACATATGAAATTTGCCAGCAGATAAAGGCCTAGAGGTCTATCAAGTCTGCTCGAATGTGCAGCTAGCACCCCTTATTCTGCAGCTGCCCCTCCCTTCCACCCTTCCCCTTCATTAACCCTCCCCTTTGTCCTGTCCCATCCTCATTTGAAGCAGTCCACTGTTCTACTGCATACCACTTCAGCAGGTAACGCATTCCACCCAGCCACCACCGTCTCTGTAAAAAAGTGTCTCCTCATCTCCCTCCTGAACCTTCCTCGCACCAGTCTCATATCATAGCCCCTGGTGGCCCTCCCCTCCCTTACTTTGAACAGCCCCTCTGTACCCGTCTTATTCCTTTCATGTATTTAAAGGTTTCAATCACGCCACCCCGTCTCTCCTCTCCTCCAGTGAGTACATGTTCAACTCCTTCAACCTCCTCTCGTATGATAAGTCCCCCAGCCCCTTGATCATCTTTGTCGCTCTGCGCTGCACCCCCTCCAGTAACTTAATGTCCCTCTTCAGATACGGACGCCAGTACTGCATGCAGTACTCCAGGTGTGGTCTAACTAATGACCTATACAGTGGCAGAATCACCTTCTCCCTCCTCGAGGATATACCCCTTGCAATACAACCCAGCATTTTGTTGGCCTTTGCAGCTGCCTTCCTACATTGTGCTGAGTTGTTCATTGACCCTGTAATGAGCACACCCAGATCCTTCTCCTCCTCTGTCTGGACTAGCTGCACTCCCCCTAGCTGGTAACTCCTCCTTGGGTTCTTCATCCCAAAATGCAGCACCTTGCACTTTTTGGCATTAAAGCCCAGCTGCCAGGTGTCTGACCAGGTTTCAAGCTTTGCCAGATCATCCTGCAACCCCTGCCATCCCCCTAGGTCATCCACCACCGCGCCTACCTTGGTATCATCAGCAAACAGACTTGTCTTGCTCTTGATGTCCCATGATATGTCTGCAATGAATATCCCAAACAACACTGGTCCTAACACTGAGCCCTGTGGAACACCGCTCGTCACTGCCCTTGGGTGTGAGAGCTCCCCACCCACCACCACCCTCTTGTCTTCCCTGCAGCCAGTTTCCTACCCATCTCACCAGCTTTGCACCCGCCCCTGTGCCTACTAACTTCCTTCCCAGCCTTCCGTGTGGCACTGAGTTGAATGCCTTACTGAAGTCCAGATACAGGACATCCACTGCATGGCCCCTGTCCAGTTGCCTAGTTACCCAGTCATAGAACTCGACCAGGTTGGTTTGGCAGAATCTGCCACGTATGAAGCCATGCTGTCTGCTGTCCTGTAGTCCTTTGGCCTCTAGGAGGGCCACCAGCCTCTCCTTCAGGATAGTCTCCATTAGCTTACCCACGATGGATGTGAGGCTCACTGGTCTGTAGTTTCCCGGTTCATCCTTGGGGCCACTCTTGTGGAGTGGCACCACATGAGCCATCCTCCAGTCCTGAGGTACACACCCAGAATGTAGTGAGGCATTAAATAGGTCTGCCAAAGGTCCTGCAAGGACCTCTGCCAGCTCCTTCAGTACCCTGGGGTGGATGCCATCTGGGCCTGGCGCCTTGTCCACCCTCAGTGCCTTCAAACCCTCTCGAACTCTGCTCTCCATGATTTCCCCATCTGTCACCACTCCCCCACTCTGCCATTTCTCCCACCTTGGGTGTCACCCCCCTCTTCTCTTTAGTAAATACTGAGCAGAAGTACTCATTTAGTGCTGCCTTATCGCACCCTGCTTCCACCCAACCCCTCCTTCCTAATCCTTACTATGTGGTCCTTACAGCTCCTTTTCTCCTGACTGCCTAAAGAAGTCCTTCTCCCCTTCTTAATGCCTTGTGCCAGCCTGAGTTCCCGTAGATGGTTTGGCTCCCTTACTGCCCTTGTCACCTCCTTCGATTCTGCCAAGTACTCCTCCCTGTCCTCCCCCCTCCCTGTTTTCTTGTACTTCCTAAAGGCAGCTCTTTTCCTCCTTACCTTTTCCATGACCTCCTTGCTCAACCAGATCGGTTTCTTAGCCCTAGCCTTCTTGCTCTGGGCTTTGCAGCAGGTTTTAGTTGCCTCCACTATCCCCAGATTTATGAGCTCCCACCTCTGATTTAGTGTACATAATAGATTGAATTCTGGCCAGGTACCCTTTTACCACTTCCCCCATCCTCCCAAAGTCGGCCCTCCTGAAGTCCAGCACTATTGTGCCAGATTCCACTCCTTCCTTGCCCATATCCAATGTGAGCCATACTAAGCGGTGGTCACTCCCTGATAGCGGTTCCTCCACTGTAAGTTCTCTCACAAAGTCCCCATTTACCAGCACAAGGTCAAGGGTATTTCCTAACCTGGTTGGTTCACTGACCATTTGCAGCAGGAAGCTGTCCTGGAAGGCATCCAGCAGTACCTGCTCCCTTCTGTTCCTGGTTGTTGGAGTGCTCCAGTCCACTCCTGGCATGTTGAAGTCCCTCGCAATCACCACACTACCCTTCTCGCAGGTCCTCCTGATCTGTCCCGCTAGTTCCCTGTCTAACTCCTCCGTCTGAGATGGTGGCCTGTACACCACTCCCATTCTAAGAATCCTATTCTTGGAATCCTGGATTTGCATACAAAGTGACTCCGTACTACCCTCTTCCCCTTCCTCCCTTACACACTTCAGTCCTTCCTTCACATATAGTGCCACCTACCCTCCTTTCCCAATCACCCTGTCCCTACGAAATAACCTGTACCCTGGTACAGACAGGTCCCAGTCATTGTATTGGGTGGCCCATGTTTCCGTGATGGCTGCAATGTCTACCTCTCCCTCTGCCATGAGAACCTGTAACTCTGCAGTTTTCCTCCCAAGGCTCCTAACATTAAGGGTAACCACCTTCCACCCTTCCCCCCCCTCCCATCCTGCCCTCCTTTCCTAGCACCACCAATAGTACTTGCCATTTGTCCTTTGTTACTGTTATGGGGGGTAAGCTCATATGGTTTCCCAACCTGTGGTCTCTGCATATCTCTTCCCCAACTGCCACCCCCCACTCCTAGTTTAAATTCCCAACTTCCTCTATGTACTCCTCCACCCTCTATTTTAACACTTTCTTTCCCCCCCTCACTCAAGTGTAGTCTGTCCTAAGTTAGTTCAGTAGAGTCTGTGGCAGTCTGTAGAAGAGGTGCTCTGCCGTAAGCAGGGCCTCAGAGCTCTAAGCTCTGTCAAAGAGCTATTATTTTGGCATAGGTGTGTGTTCTCACCTGAAGAGGAACACAACAAGAGCACATTGAAGTGATAGAGACCGCTTTCAGTGGTTCAGGGCCCCATCCCTGCAGGGATGGGGGGAAGGAATCAGCCTGCTTCCAGGGGCAACCCCGGTCCGGCTAGGGGGGAAGAAGCTGCCTGATTTAAGTTTGTGCTGAGGCACCAGAAGTTCTGGACAAGATTTCCTTTGAGGAGAAAACACCTGTGGGGCACCTGCAACCAAGGGGTGAGTTCGCTCTGCTGAAGGGCCAATGTGTTTTCACCTGAAACAAGATGAAACTAAAGTGACTGTTACTTTGGGGTCAGGAAAAGACAGCCAAGTACAGTTTGGAAGATGTGAGGATTGGACTGCTTAAATCTGTGAGGGGTCTAGAGTAATAGGCACAGTCACTTATTAAGTATGTTCAAGTTGAGCACAAATGGTATGTAAAGGCAGCAGATTAAATGTGAATACATTTAAAGGAGAAGTCCACCCAAAACTTGAAAAAATATATGTTGTGCAGAGTGTTTTAATTTGTATGTGAAGTTCTAGTGTTTCCTTCCCTCTGACTGGTATTAGGAGTTTTTCTTAAATTAGCCTGCTTAAGGAGCTGTACAGACTACTAGGTATCACTGCCATAAGAACCTGCCCCTATCACTCTCAGACAGGCGGTCTTGTTGAGCGTTGTAACCAAACCCTAAAACGCATGTTAAAAAGGTTTGTAAAAGGGGAAGGGAAAGACTGGGACCAGTACTTGCCTTTTCTACTTTTTGCTTACAGAGAAGTGCCACGGGCATCAACAGGATTTTCACCATTTGAAATGGTGTATGGTAGGCAGCCAAGAGGGCCAGTGGATGTGATAAAAGAAACATTGGAAGATAATCCCACTCAGAAGCAATCTATAACGTCTTATATGTATGCCCCAAGAAGCTGGCAAAATATGCTGAAATTGCCCACAGTAATCAGGAAGAGGCCGAAAACCAGCAGAAGGTATATTATGACCATGGGTTAAAAGAAGAAAGGTTTTGAGCCAGGTGAAAAGGTTTTGCTACTGTTACCCACAAAAGAAAATAAACTGTTAATGAAGTGGCAAGGGCCTTATAAGGTTCTTAAGATGTACTGGCACCATTAACTACAAGACTGAGACCACTGACAGGAAAAATCCTATTAAGATATACCATGCTAACTTCCTCAAGAAATGGGCTGAAAAAATGCCAAAAGCTGCTTTGCTAGTTTTATCACAAACCGATAAGGAAGATATGGATGTAGCTTATGATAGACTGGAATAAAGTGTAACTGCTGATGCTGTAAAGGTGAATGTTTCCTTAACCTCTGAACAAACTGCTGACACTTATCATGTGCTAAAGGCATTTAACAGTGCTTTTACCACAGTACCAGGCCGAGCAAAAGGGGTTGAGCATGTAACGGGGACAAGGAATGCTCATCCTATTAGGCAAAAGACATACAGGTTACCAGAGCAGTTAAGAGCTGACGTGGTTAAGGAAATAAAAAAAAATGAAAGAACTGGGTATCATAGAGGAGTCGAGAAGTGCTTGGTCATCTCCAATGGTAACTGTAAACAAAAAAGGGGGGTGTTAGAATCCGCCTTGATTTTAGGAAACAATCAAGTGTCAGAATTTGACAGTTATCATATGCCCAGAATAGATGATTTGGTGGACAGACTGAGGAGTGCAAAATATATCAGTACCCTCGATCTCACCAAGGGTTACTGACAAATACCTTAAGCTAAAGAATCCGGAGATAAAACTGCATTTGCCACTCCTATTGGATTCTATCAGTTCACCACCATGCCATTTGGTTTACAGGGTGTGCCAGCTACATTCCAGCAGTACATGGATGTAATTTTATCCCCTCACACTGGTTATTGTCCTGCATACCTGGATGATGTTGTGGTGTACAATCCAGAATGGAAAAGCCACCCAGAACACCTACAAGCAGTTATCCAAGCTTTCAAAAATGCGGGTCTGACTATTAATCCTACCAAATATGCATTGGGGATGCAAGAAACCAGATATTTGGGCTATGTATTGGGAAATGGAGAAGTTAAGCCAGAAACTTCTAAAATAGAAGCTGTAGCTAACAGCCCTGTCCCTAAAACAAAGAAACATGTCAGGTCATTTTTAGGGCTCGCTGGTTATTATGAGAGATCTGTTCCCAACTTTACTGAGTTAGCTACTCCCCTCACTGAACACATGAAAAAACAGTACCCAAATAATGTGAAATGGACCCCAGCTTGTGATGAAGTTTTTCAAGCCACTAAGGCTACATTATGTTCAGCCCGTTTTGAGAAGCCCAGACTTTCAGAAACCATTTCTGTTACAAACAGATGCATCAGAGGTAGGTCTAGGTGCAGTATTGAGTCAAAACAGAGATGGGATGGAACATCCTGTTCTGTATAATTAGGAAATTGCATGACAGACAGGAAAGGTAGTTCACCATTGAAAAGGAATGTTTAACAGCAAAGTGGGCCATGGAGTCTCTTATGTTTTATTCGCAAGGAACTGACTTTATAACAGATGACAATCCTCTCTTTTGGCTTAACCAAATGAAAGACAAAAATTCCAGAATCACAAGGTGGTACCTGGCACTACAGCCATTTAAATTCACGGTGATACACAAATCTGGTAAAGAGAATAGCAATGCTGAATTTCTGTCAAGATATGGATCAGGAATTGAGGGTTCTATTTTTTTTGTTATTATATTTTTATTAGGCTTCTGTTGCAAGGTAACATTTACAGAAAGCATACATTCATGAGAGAATCCAATTTGCAGGTAGAGGTCATATAGATACAATAAATCTGCTATAAACAGTAGATTCTCTCTAAATCCAACAACATGGGGGAAGTAGCCAGTAATTTAACAGATATAATTCCATAAGCAGAGAACCTTCGGGGGCAAGGTACAACTAGCTGACCCCACCTAGGGAGCCAACAAGTAAGTGGGCCAAGCCCACTGCTCCCACAACAGGACTTTATACAACCATACATAAGTAACAGCCCCAAATCTAATTTCCACTGTACCCCTATCAGAGCAGGTGCACATACCCTCTTATGCCAAGTACAGAAACAGTAAATCCTGCTTCATCCTCAATATAACTTAAGATTAGTTCAAAATGTCCCCCCATTAAATCAGAGATATTAAGGGTGGTATGAAAACTCAAATCATGGTTTCAGAGCTCCATATTAAAGACAATCAAGAGACTTGAGCAGTGTTCATCCAAGCAGTAAAGTTCGAGTTGTATTCTCAAGAAACTTAATAATCAGTTCTGGCCCATGCAGTATTATTCAGAACACAGACTCAATATATTCAATTCAACTCACCAGGGCCATAGGAATTGAGGGTTCTGAAGGTTGAAAAACAAATGAGTTTAAACTTTACTGTTTGCTGTACTGTTATAGAAAAAAGGATATTGCACATGTGCTTAATTTCTGAACATTAGAAGCTAATATTAGTAGAGAATTAATAGAAAGTCTTGGAAACCTGTTTAATAAAACAGGTTCCCTCTTAAGGTGGGGGGGGGTGCATGTGACAGGGTGGACTAGGACCCTGTCCCAGTTGTTATGGAAAGAGTTTAAATGCAGGGATCTGTTCTGTTCTTTCCTTTCCTGTCTCTTGTCCACTTGGTTACGCAAATTTTCCTGTGAGACCTAGGATTTGATAACCCCAACAGTCTCGCAATTATTTGGCTCTCACTTTCTCTGAATCTTCCCTTGCTTTTCTGTCTTTTCCTCCCTTGCATATCCACTGATATAAAAATATGCAAATCATTATGTGGAAATGTAACTGATATTGGGATCCCTTGGTTTAGAAATTATATAGTGTTAATTATTGAAATGTATATAATTATAGTTAGAGATGACTGCAAAAAGCTACTGGAAACTCAAGAGGTTACCTGAGTGCATTTTTTAAGCCTTTCGCAGAAGAGCAGTGGAAAAAGCGCATCTGTTCTGGGACATTGTGTTCCTGCTTGCACCTGCCTGACACTTACAAGAACACTGGAAATGTACAAGAACACTTTAGAAAAAAAAAACCAGGATGCTTGTTAAGAAAGGGGGTTGTAAGGATTTAGAAGACAGAGCTGCAATTGCTTGCTAAAGGAAGGGACACAGATTGAAGGAAAACAGATGCATCTTCTGTTTATTTTGTCTTTGTAAATAATTTACTAAACAAGTTTTTTTTTAATCTTACTGCTAGTACTAATAAACATTTTTTTGCGAATTCTACAACTGTTCCTGGTTTTCCTATGATTCCTGACCCGTGCCTCAACGACAAGCAACTGCACAAATGTCAATGGCTGAGACCCCTCAAAAAACAAGCCACTGAGGTAGCCATTCCTCTGGTGGAATGAGCTTTGATAGCCCCAGGCAATTCTTTGCCATACTTGTAGCAGAACACAATGCAGTTTGCCAACCATTTGGATAAACATTGCTTAGAAACTGAAACACCCTCTCTACCTTGGGTGAAGGAAACAAACTTTTTACCTGCTCTGACTTTCTGGACTCCTTAGTCCTAAGCAGGTAGTACTTCAAAGTTCTGTGCACATCTATCATATGAAGCAGTGCTTCCCCTGAATTGACACACTCAGGAAAATAAACAGGAATGTGGATAGACTGAGTGTAAACATGGAAACCACCTTAGGGATAAACTTATGATTCGTGCACAATGACACCCTGTCTTTGTGAAAAATCAAATAAGGCTCCTCACACCAGAGGGCCTGAAGCTCTGAAATTCTTTGAACAGAAATAATTGCAAACAAAAACAATGCTTTCCAAGAGAGAAAGTTCAAATCGCAAGTCGCAATTGGCTCAAGAGGAGACGGGGTCAATTTTTCCAAAACAAAATTAAGAGTCCCAAGCTGGGACACGGGAATGGATTGGAGGTATCAGATGCAGGATGCCCCTTAATAAGGTATGGGAAACATCCAGCTGCACAATCGTGTGGTCACCCATAGGCTCACGAAAAACAGAAATAGCCAAAAGGTGGACCTTAAGGGAAGAATAATGGAGGCCTGAGTTGGAGAGTGAGATCAGGCAGTCCAGGATTCACCGAGCTGGTGAAAGGGTATAAGCTATGCTTGGCAGCCCAGATGGCAAACTGCTTCCACTTCATGGCAAATGTGCCTCAAGTGGAAGGCTTCCAGGAGGCCACTAGGACATCCACCACCCTGTCGAGACCCCAAACCTGGCAATAGCTATGTTTTCAGCAGCCAGGCATGTAGATGGAGGGACCTGAGGTTGGGATGGACCAGTGTCCCCTGAGCCTGAGTCAGCAGTTTCCTGCAAGGAGGAAGAGGGACCGGAGATTCCTCCCCCATCTGCTAAAGGACAGAAAACCATAGCTGGCAAGGCCAAAATAGTGCCACCAGAGTCATGCTGGCCCTTACATCTGCAACTTGATTAGCACCCTCTGGATCAGAGGAAATGGAGGGAATGCATAAAGAAGCTCCCGCTCCAAGAGAGGGACAATGTATCTTGCCAGAAAACTCCAGGCTCTGGATCTAGCAAGCAGAAATTAGGCAGTTTTGATCTGAGTGGGGACGCAAAAAAGTCTAACTCTGGATGTCCCCATCTGTCAAACAAGTCTTCTGCAATGGATGACAGACGCTCCCAATTGTGCATGCTAGACTGAGTCCTGCTGAGACTGTCCGCCAAAGTGTTTAGTACTCCTAGCACATGGACCGCAGAGAGTGACAGACTGTGATCTAATGCCCAGTACCACACTCTCATGGCCTCCCTGCAAAGGGGGTATGAATGAGTCATGCCCTGCTTGCTGATGTAGTATACTATGTTTAGATTGTCCAACTGCACCAGCAGCTGACCCGGAGCAAGGTGTTCCTGAAAGGCCTGCAAGGCACAGAGCACCGCTCTCATTTCCAGAACACTGATATGCAGAGAGGCTTCCCATTGAGACCAGGAGCCCTGGGTCTGGAAGGGACAAGCCGAGACCTGAGGCATCTGTGGTTAGGATCTGATGTGGGAAGGAGATCTGGAAAGGGATGCCTTGAAGCAGATTCAAGGGGTCCATCCACCACTGCAGTACCCTGTGTACTGGGGAAGAGACCAGGACTGACTGGTCTACCTCATCTGTGCACTGGTCCCACTGTACCTGGAAGGTCCACTGGAGGGTATGCATATGGAGCCTTGCCAGTGGAACAGTGGGTATGGCAGCTGCCATCAGGCCCACCAATCTGAGGTATACCCTGGCAAGAATGTACCAGCTCTGGACAACTTCCTGAGCTTGGGCTATGAGGCACTGTGCCCTGTTTTGGGGCGGGAAGGCCTTCCCCTGCACTGAGGCCAGAACCACCCATATATACAGCAACCTTTGGGATGGTACCAGAACTGACTTGGGCAGGTTGACAGTAATGCCCAGGAAGTGGAACAGCTGGAGAGTTTGATCCAGAGTCAGCAAAAGCTGTTCCACGGATGGGGTCTTCAGGAGCCAATCATCCAGATAAGGGAAGACATACGGTTCCTACCTTCTAAGAGCTGCTGCAACTGCTGCTAAGAAACTGGTAAAGACTCACAATGCAGAGGATAAGCTAAAGGGCAGCACTTTGAACTGATAATGCTTGCCCTGAAAGGTGAAACGGAGATACTTCCTGTGAGGAGGAAAGACCGAAATGTGCAGGTAAGCATCCTGCATGTCCAGTGAACAGAGCCAGTCTCCTGTCTTGAGTAGGGGCATTAGGCCTGGCAAAATTACCATCTGGAACTTCTTGTACTAGACAGACAGATTGAGGTCCTTTAGATCTAGAATAGGCCTCAGGTCTCCGGTCGTTTTGGGGACCAGGAAAAACCTTGAATAAAACCCCTTGTTTCTCTTGTGCCTGGGTACTGGCTCGATGGCCTGCTTGTGCAGAAGGTACTCTGGAGCGTGGGCTCTGCATTTTCCCTGGGGATAGGGAGCTGTCCCAAGCCTATTGTTCGGTTTATGAAAAGGAGGCCATCCTCTGCCCTTTGGTTGGGTATGGTAGAGGAAGTGGACAGACTTGAGGATCCTGCCCGAGGTTTGCAGATTACCGATGATGTCTTGACCATCAGGGCCAAACAGCTTGGTGCCAATGAAGGGTAATTAAGCAATTTTTGCTGCACATCAGGGGCAAACCCTGAAACTCTGAGTCAGGAGTGTCGACGGAGGCATATGCTCATGGCAGCTGCCCTGGCAACGGTGTCAGCCATGTCACATAAACCTCTGAGGAGGCAGCTGGTAACATCCTCAACTGGCTAGAGGAACTGAAGCAGTTCCGTTTTTGGGTGCTCTCTGGAAGGAACTGGGCTGCAGCCTTGCCCTTCTTCCAACTGGCATTCTGGTATTTAACCATGTGTAACAAACAGTTTGCAATCCTCAAACCTAGAGTAGAAGAGGCATAAACATATTTACCCCGGAGGTCAATTCTATGTGACTCTTTGGGGGGAGGGAACTAAGGTGCTTAGGCACCTTAGGTCTGTCATGATCTGCCTTAATGACCACTGAGTCAGTCTCAGGCTGGGCAGCATAGCAGGGAAGATGATGGGGGACATGATAAAGTTTGTCAACCCTGCAGGGCATAGCTGGCACGTCTGGTCTGTGCCAGGCTGCTGTAGCTGCAGTCATCAAGGCTTGAAGCATTGGAGGAATAAGCTTTGGTAGAGATTCAGGGATCTCCAGAAAATCCACCAGATCTTTTCTGGTGGCATACTCTTCCTAAGTGTGGAAGCCCACGGCCAAGGACAGTTGTTTCATCACATTGTGGGGTCCTCAGGAGGAGACCTGGCTTAGTATGTTTCAAAGAGCCCTCACTGACAGAAGAGGCTGTAGATCTGTCAGAGAGCAGGATCTCTTCCTCTTCTTCCTCCTCCATATCATCAGGAAGAATCGAGGTCTGGGTGATACTCCTCCTCAACGTTGACCTCTTCAATATCTGGATCTGGTGCTGGGTGTGCCTCCGGCGTCCCACAAGGAGCCTTCCGGGGCCAATGAATAGGCATCAACGATGAAGCTGCCATTGACGGCATCGGTGAGGGGGGCCTATTTAAGGTGCCCAGCTGTTGCACAAGCACATTAGTGAACTTGATCAGGACTTCATTCAAGTCATTAATGAACTTGATCAGGACTTTAGTCAAGTAGATGGTGGACGTCGACGGAGGAGGGTTTCGAAGGCACAAGTGTCGATTACCCGCCTGCTTTATCCTGAAAACCTAATAAGCCTGTAGGCCTAGATGGAGAAGGGGCAGGATTTGATGGGAGAATCATCGATGAAGGAGGGGCCAACGATGCAGAGGTTGACAGCCGGGTGCCCTGAGAAACGAGCAGAGGTGCTGTTGGTATGGGTCTGGTAGGCACAGAGACCTGGATAGCAGTTCTCTTTGTCGGTGTGGCCGCAGCTGACAAAGATCCCTCAGAAGAAGGAGAAGCCGATGGGAAGCGGTCACAATCACAGTCTTTTTTGTGACTTTTCCCCAAGGTCTTGTCGTGGGCCTTGGAGGCCTGGGAACTTAAAGAACCAGTGGGTGACAGAGGCCGGAACCCCAGAGGACCCCTACCCGGAACTGGCTACCCGTTGATCCATTAGGAATGTTTTGAGAAACTTTCTGCATCGCCTGAGGGTTGTTTGGTTAAACTTCTGGCAGAGCTCATAGTCAGTAACTTCATGGTCAGGCCCAAGACAGCAGACACAGATGGAGTGGTCATCTGTGGAGGCAATCTTCTTTCCACAATGGCAGTGATGGAGGAGAGAAGTTGAAGGATTAACTCGAGACATAAACCAAAAGAAGGAATCTCTTAAAAGGTAAGGTAAGAAAAGCTGTAAGCTAAAAAAGGCATGAATACTGCGACAGAGCTTCCATGGAGATCCATGTTAGCGAGTCGACAGTGGGAAAGAACTGAAGGGGAAGCGGAGACGCTCACGCCTATATAGGGTTGGTGACGTCAACAGCGTGGGTGGCTCCAGTTGTACTGCTGAAAGTCTTCCATGTGGATTCCCCTTCACTGACGTCAAAGGTTCCTGTGGTGTTACCTGATGACTGAGATACCTCCGAGGAAGATCATAGAATTTGACGGCATATATGTACTGCTTGGCCCACCCAGTCTATTTTTTCCCCCTTCTTACAGTGTCACCACAGATCCTACTTGATCTCCATCTCTCTCTGCCCCCACTTACATTCCACTAATATACCCTTGTGCCTATCCCATGCATTCTTCTTTTTTTTTTGTAATCACAGTTTTTATTAGTTTTACAGCTTACAAAGACCATCCTTGAGTACTAACAAACAGCCTGATCCAGCAGGTGGACACCCTGTCAGGTGTTATAACACTGTACAACTGAGGAGCAACTTGTCTGGAAGTCCCTCTTGGAAATACAACTCTAAAAATGCATATCGAAGCTGAATCATTAACCTACAGTACAATATCAAGTCTGCCCACAATGCTGATACTACCAGGACCAGGCAGTCTTGCATTTGCACTGCCTGCCGCTGACCCGCACAGCTCGCAAATGGTATAAGCATTTCTGTCCCACTTCTATTACCCATGGTAGGACCTATCTGACCAAGCCACCATTTGCAATGCCATTGGGTCATCTCATCTTGGGATAGGAAGTGGTAGTAACTTTTTACCAGTTTGAACATAGGTGCTGTTGGATATACAGTAGTAACCGGCAAGTATCTTACAGAACTGTGAGTGAAGATACTTGCCCCAGGTGTGCATTAAATTCTGGACCTTACCACTGGTAACTGTCCACACCCGCTCAAAGCTGACTGTTTTCCCCAGTTCTATCCACCACTCCTGTAAACCCAGGGATTCCTGCTCTTTCCAATGTCTGAGGATTACTCTTTTCGCTGTGATTAAGGGGCTTGCTATCCAACTTGTACCTGCTGGTGAGCCCCTTTAGCTTCCTGGTCTCCAAGCCCAGAAGGATCCCCGACATAACCATCTCAGGATCCAGTATAATTTGTTCTGAGGTGACTTCCTAACATACCTGTTGGACCCCACCCCAAAAAGTGGCTAATCTCGTTGAACCCCACCACTTCCACTGGAAGACTGTTCCAGGCATCTGGTACTCTTTCTGTGAAGAAATATATCCTCACATCTCTCCTGAGTTTACTCCCTCCAGCTTCACTGCACATCCCCTTGTTCTTGAGCATCTTTTTTTCTGATAAATACACCCCTCCTGTACCTTATTTACTCTCGTGAGGTATTTAAAGGTCTGTAACATATACTGCAGTCTTTTAGTCTCTCCTCATAGGGCTGCTGATGCAGACCCTGCACCATTTTAATTGTCCTCCTCTGGACAGGCTCCACTCCATATCCATCTGGAGATGTGGTCTCCAGAACTAGACACAGTACTCTAGGTGGGATCTCACCAGTGATCTATACAGAGGCAGTACCACCTCTGTCCTTCTGCAGATAGTACCCTTCCCTATGCACCCTAAGATCCACTGGCCTTTCCAACTACCTTGCTGCACTGCCTGGTGACCTTTAGATCATCAGCTATGAAGACTACCTACAGATTTCTTCTTGTTTGTTAGTTGTCACATCCTCTTAAACCATTTTGTATTCCACCTCTGAGTTTCTGTGCCCTAAATGCATTATTTTGCACTTTTTCACACTGAAACCCCACTGCCATACCCTTGACCACTCCTCAAAATTTCTCAGGTCTCTGCTCATTCTTTTCATACCCCATATTGTCCACCCTACTGCAGATTTTGGTGTCATCAGCAAACAGGCAGACCTTCTCTTCTGCAATACCATTTATAAAGACATTAAAGAAGGCTAGTCCAGCAACTGAGGCACCCTGCTGGCTACTCTACCTTCTCTGGAGTGGACTCTATTAACCACCACCTTCTGCCACCTATCCCTTAACCAATTTCTTAGCCAGTTTACCACCTTTGGATCTACCCCTAAGCTGCCCAGCTTCCTTACAAGTCTCATATGTGGAACACTGTCAAAAGCCTTACTAAAATCTAGGTAGGCCGTGTCCCGAGCTCTACTGTGATCTGTTTCCCTGGTCATCTAGTCAAAGAAATCTATTAGATTCATCTGACACCCCCGAATCCATGCTGCCTCGGGTCCTGTGATCCACTGGAGTCAAGATACTCCACAATCCTTGTTTTCAGCAGTGTCTCCATTAACTTTCCTACTATCAATATTAAGATAACTGGAATACAGTTGCCAACCTCAGTTTACCTATAGTGTAGTGACACCAAAGCTGCTGACATCCCTGACAGTGACAGACACAATGTTAAGTGTCAGCACTGTGCTGTTGGTTCTCCTGTGTGTTTTCTTCGGGAGGGGCGCAGCCCCTCAAACCTCCCATGTGGGGGATCTACCAACTCCAAGTCGTAGTTGTCTCAGAGAGGGGAAAAACACCAGGAAATGCAGTGCCGGTGTCAGCGGGGACCATTACAGCAACCTGTTGATTTCCGTCACTGTAATGGTCTTCGCTGTGGATGTTTCACTGTTTGGTCGCATACAGCCAGCCTCCTCCCTGATACCACTTTTGTGAAGTGGGACATCATCTGCTTTCCTCCAGTCCTCTGGAACCACTACTGTTTTCAGTAAGCTGTTACACAGGACTGTCAGAGGTGTAGCCAATACCCCCCACCGCGAGCTCCTTAAATACCCTTGGCTACACCCCATCTAGCTCCATCACTTTATCCACTTTCAGATTTGCGAATCTCTTCAGGATTCTTTCCTCTGCAAAATGACCACTATTTACCTTCCTTCCTCCAATGCTCCTGTTGCTTGTTTGTGCCCACATCCCTTCTCCTTCCTCTGTGAACAATGAAAAAGTATTTGTATGGATAGCTGCCTTTTTCTGGCCCTCCTCTGCATAGTCTTCCTCTTCCCTTTTTAACCTTACAATCCCATTCCTGGTCTTTCTCTTTTTACTTGTATGCCTAAAAAATGTCTTGTCCTCTTTCGTTATCTCTGTGACAATTTTCTCCTCAAGTTGTGTCTTTGTGCTCCATACTGTTTTCCCTGCCTCCCTCTGTTTCTTATGAGACATCTCCCATTTCTCATCCCTCTGCATCTCTTTATACCTTCTGAATGCTACCTTTTAGCCTTTATCTTTTCAACCACTTTTCTCAAGAGCCATAGCTGTGTCTTTTTCCTCTTACTTTCGCTCAACTGCTTTGTGCAGAGGTTTGTTGCCTTCACTATGTCCTCCTTTAACTTTGTTCACTGTTCCTCCATCCCACCCAGGTCATCCCCTTGCTAGGTCATTCCTGAAGCATTCACCCATCTTTTTAAAATCTGCCCTCCTGATGTCCAGGACCATTGCCCTTGTGTGGTTTGATTCCCTTGCCATCCTTATGTGGAACCACACTGTATAATGATCACTGGTCCCCACGTGGTCTCCCACCTTGATGTCAGCAATACTGTCCCTTTTAGTGAGCACCAGGTTAGTACTGCCCTTCACAAGTGGGCTCCCTGACTAGCTGCTTGAGGAACACGTGCTGCATGCAGTCCAGGATGCCCCTGCATCTGGGTGAAGCTGCAAGTGGGAGGCTCCAATCTACATCCAGCATACTGAAGTCCCACTCCAGCAGCATCTCCCCCTTTTCTGCCATTTTGCCAATGACTTCCACCAGTAACTTGTCTAAATCTTCCCCCTGTGTTAGAGGTCTGCAGATCATGCCAATGATTAGTGGCTCTGTTTCCCATCTCCAGGGTGACCAACCATGCCTCCATTCTTCCCTGGATTCCCTGTATCTCCATTGCTTTTATGCCTTCTGTGACAGGGCCAGAGCCCCTGTCTGAATTTGTGCTGCATTTTCTTTTACCTTGTCCTGTTCTTGTAAGTTTACTGTTCTAGCTACAGGCTGAAATCTGGCCACTTTCAGTCTTGTAGTCTCTCCCACCTTCTCCCAAGTACTGTATAAGGAACATCTAGGTAATACAAGAGGCAGTAAGTTGCTTGCCTTCTCCTGTGCTGTACTGCAGGCAGACACAGAGGGAATGTAAGTGATGAAAAAGAACTGAAACACAGAGCCTTGCACTCGGTGTTTTATTCTGTGTAAACTGCTTTGGGTTTGCGAGAAGCCAAAAACAAAACATTCTTTCCTAGGTGAAGCAGAGGTGTGTAAAGGTCAGATGAGTCAGCCTGTCTATGTTTATTTAGGATGAGTCAGCCTGCCTGCCTGTGAGTCAGGCAACTCATATGGTACTGACATCATCGGTAGGCAGATATAAAAGCCTACCTCCTGAGATGCAAAACAGATGAGTCAGTCAGTGGAGACTTGACTGTCATGGAGGAAGCATCTCATAGTACATCCAAGTTTTCATGTGCTAGGAATCTAATTTGGCCAGAGCTAAGCATGGAAGTTGTGCACTAAGGGAATTGTGCACTGTTTTTTTGCAGAACTGAAGGACTAATCAACTATTTCCTTTCTGCATGTTTATTATTTTAATTTTGGAAAACAAATACTGCAAAGTGCATTCTACACCTTTTACCTGTGTTTCTTGCATCTGCCTACCCACTAATCTTCACATCTGGTGTCAGAAGAGGGATACTGGTGCATCTAGGCCGGGAGAGAGAGACATTTCCAGGGGATATTGCCCTGATATCCTAGCAGATGTCATAGCAAGTACAACAGCAGCAAGGCAGATGTGCTGGTATGAGAAGAAAGGTTACCATCTGCTGACAGCGGAGTCTTAACAAGAACCATGACAGAAAAACTGGGTGTGCCATTATTTCCTGAACTAGAGCCCGGTGGTTCTGTCCAGGTAAAAGCTGAAGAGGCCTCTGTGGAGCAGTTGCAGGCTATGTTGACAAGTCTGCTGCAATCTTCCAGTACCAGTGATAAGCATCCAGTGGAACAGACAGATGACCTTGACTGTGGTGTTCCAGATAATAGAGACCTTGATGACATGGCTGATCTGAAGGTAGCTAGAGGCAGAGCGGCTTTGCCTGAAGGCAGAGAACAATGTGTTGGAGGTGGAGAAGAGTTCGAGTACAGGTGCTGCACACTTTGAATTGGAGGAACATGAGAAAGTGGAGTTGCTATTGCTTGAGCAAGCAGGGCCAGAGAGAGCAGAGGTACTGTACCTGACCTAAAAGAGCATGAGAAAATAGAGGTAATACTGCCTGCGCTAAAAGAGTTGGAACAGAGAGGAAAAGAGGAACAGAGCCTGCCATGTGTACTTTTTCAGGACTTGGGTCCAGGTGTCCAGAAGGGGCAGGGAAACTCTACAGCAGGCATCACTGAAGAGGTCTACTTAAGACCAGAAGTGACTAAATCATTGTTTCATGGGGTGATTCCCCATGATGAGGTGGACTTGGATAAGATGCAAACTAATGAGATGAAAATCAGGAAACGGTATGCCTATGACTAGACAATTGATAATGTTCCTGTCTGTAATGACAATGAAATGGAGAAATGTTGCTAATGTTAAGTCTGTCTGCTTATTGAAATATGTGAATGCTCCTGAAAGATTTGGGGGATGCAAGTTAAAAGTAAATCTGAAAATGTACAGCAGCTGAAATTTAAACATAGCGGGAGTCAGGTATGGTTTTCATAGAAAATAAGTAAAAAAAAGGTCAGAAACCAGTCTCACCTAGCAAGAAAAAAAATAGTGAAGACTGGTTCTCTTTTAAAGAGGCGGGTATGTGACAGGCCAGAGCCCCTGTCTGAATTTGTGCTGCATTACCTTTTACACTGTCCTGTTCTTGTAAGTTTACTGTTCTAGCTACAGGCTGAAATCTGGCCACTTTCAGTCTTGTAGTTTCTCCCCACCTTCTCCCAAGTACTATATAAGGAACATATAAGTAAGACAAGAAGCAGTGAGTTGCTTGCCTTCTCCTGTGCTGTACAGTAGGCAGACACAGAGAGAATGTAAGTAATGAAAAAAATTGAAACACAGAGCCTCACACTCGGTATTTTATTCTGTGTAAACTGCTTTGGGTTTGCAAGAAGCCAAAAACAAAACATTCTTTCCTAGGTGAAGCAGAGGTGTGTAAAGGTCAGATAAGTCAGCCTGCATGTGTTTATGTAGAGAAATGTGTTTATTCAGGATGAGTCAGCCTGCTTGTGTTTACTTAGAGAATTATGAGTCAGACAGCTCACAGGGTACTGACATCATCATCAGTAGGCATAAAAGCCTACCTCCTGAGATGTAAAATAGATGAGTCAGTCAGTGGAGAATTGACTGTCATGGAGGAAGCATCTCACAGTACATGCACATTTTCATGTGCTAGGAATCTAATTGTCCAGAACTAAGTCTGGAAGTTGTGCACTGAGGGAACTGTGCACAGTTTTAGCAGCACTGAAGGACTAATCAACTATTTCCTTTCTGTATGTTTATTTTAATTTTTTAATTTTGGAAAATAAATACAGCAAACTACGTTCTACATCTTTTACTTGTGTCTGTTGCATCAGTCTTCCCACTAACCTTCACACCTTCCTTTACATTAAGCACCACTCCACCTCCCTTTCTTCCCACTATCTTTCCTGAACTGAGTATAGCCTGGTGTGGCTATGTCCCAGTCATGTTTTCCAGTACACTATAACTCAATAATGGCCACAATATCCAGGTCAGTCACTGTCATGATGGCCTCTATGTCTGGACTTTTATTTCCTAGACTTCATTGTATTTTCACACATGGCCTTCCATATTTTGGTACCACTCTGTCTGCTACACCCCTTCTTTTTTCGTGGCTCCCCCTTTTATTGCTTGTGTTCCCATCCCCTTTCATTCCCTCCACTCTGCTTTTTTCACTATTTTGCACCCTGGAGGATTTATGTCCCCTTGGGTCCTCTCTACTTCAGTCTGTGTGTGTGTGTGTGTGTGTGGGGGGGGGTTTATATCTCCCGATTCCTTCTGCCACCCCCCTCGGCTAGTTTAAATGTTCATCAATGTAACATTTAAACCATCCACTGAGGACTGCAGTTCCCCTCCCAGACTGATGCAGATTATCACCCCTGTATAGACCCCTATCCCTCCAGGTTGGCCCCCAGACCCCAATGTAGCTGAACCCTTCCTTTCTGAACCTGTGAGTTGAAGCTCCTGGTGTGGAGAACTGTATGCTGCCCCCGCCACAGACAAGCAGCACCTCAGCAAAGACCACTGAGCACACTACCTGTCTAAGACTTCTCCACAGCTCCCTAAACTCCCCTTGCACTATCCCAGCTCCATTCCTAACCAGATCATTAGTCCCCAGGTGGACAATGACATACAGATCTCCCTCCCACCCTGCCATCCTAGTGATTCTTAGGATTCACTTTCCATTCCTCTGGGTCATGGCACTACATATGCACCTTACCTGCTTCTCCGCCTCCTTTCCTGTTCCCAGATCTACCCCCCTCACAATCGACTCCCCATCAGAAGCTGCTTCCTCCTCTGGGGTCCTCTACCACTCTCCTTGGGGTCTCCACTATGGAGAACCTCCACATCCTCCCTGGCCACCACCACAGGTGCCTCCTCACAGCAGTCCTGTCCTGCCAGAGTGACAAAAGAATTACGTAGTGGTACTGGCTGAGGAATGTGCCCCAGACCCACCACCTCCACCCATCTGGAGCCCACCACAGTCCAGCTATTCTTCCTGAAAGGTCCAAAAGTTCAATCCTCTAAGGAGCAACCTTAGCTGACTCAGTTGAGTGAAACACTCTTAGAAACAGTTCGCCACTTTCATTTTGTCCGGAAAAACCAAGGTGATATTTACACAGTGGACACCATGGAGTGGCCCCATTCTGCAACCCATACGGGAGCCCTGACGAAGACTCTGCGTGGGTTGAAAAGCTAAGGCACCTACACTGTATCCACTGTGTAAATATCACCTTAGATTTTGCTTGCTGAAAATAAAAATAGTAAACTGTTTGCAGTAACCCTATGTCTATGCGTTTTTTACTCAGTTAAGGTTGCTATGTGACTGCACTGAACTTTTCTGATTGTAGCCTGGGGTTAGCAACCCCACAGCAGCACCAGATAGCTGCACTGTGTGAGCTTCGGTTCACTTTGTTGGATCCAGCCATTCCTCCTCCCTGGCATCCTCCAGGGTAACGATGACAGACTTTGTGGTCCCTGGCTGGGGGAAGAGGCTGCAAAAGGAGCATTATGACCAGCAAGCAATTCAGCAGTAGAAGCTGACAAACTCGAGGGGTGTGTGGCAGGATCCTGTTTTCATGCAAATTAACCCAATAATGAAGAACACAGGAAAGAGAAATGTAGACAGTACATAAAATATAAGCTGATTTATGTCTACTCATAAAATGGCAAGGAAAACTTCTAGAAATTTCAAAGGCCAAGAGACACCACCTGACCATGCATTAAATATCTATAAACACACTTTGAAGTGCTGAATCTCACTCTTCCCCCAATAAAGCTACTTAGAGCCATTTCATAAATGTAATAAGCCCCTCCAGGGTGTGCATCATTTTGCTGCACTTCCCAGAGGGGTAAGGACACTCGGCATTCGGCCCCATGTCCTACTATACCCCTGGAGTGTGGATCAAAATCCTATAATGCACACCCTGTCATGACTTATTATTTACATAATACAGAGGAGCCCACCAGGATGCAGCACAATATTGCAGAATTCTGCAGCAGAGTTACTTCAGGAAAAGAATGGTTCCTGCAGTAGTTCAGTTCAGTTCAGTTTTACTGGTCGGTAAATACACCATTACAATATACTAAAAAGATTACAATTTCTCGTAAATCATCCCATATATAAGAAACAATCCGTAGTGTGCTCAGATCCCAGATAATCTTTCGCCAAAATTAGGTTCTAGATTATCTGGGTACTTATAAAGTATAGAGTATAAATACAAAATACAAATCCATATATCTTAACATATTGATCCTGTATAAATATGATCCCAATAAATGTATATAAAAAAGAGAAAAAAAAACAGTAGAAGAGACTGCTTGATCAGTTAAGAGATTTTATCTTATCTATCATATACTTTTACTAACAACTTGAAAGCTGCTAGTTTTAACCCTTTTAAATTTCCATCCTAAGATTAATTCTCAGAGGCAGGGGGATGTTTTTCTTTATACTTCATCACTTGATAAAAAAAACAAACTTTGAGGCCATCTTTACCTCCTTTAATGTATGAGGGTGTAAAAGCACAACTAATGGATCACATTCTGCGTTTGTGTATTTAATGAGGAAGTTATTTAACAAATTAAAACCGCAAAGTATTATATAAGGGACACTGCACTGTAATATGGTAAAGATTTTCTTCAAAGCTCCTATTACAACTACATAATTCAGGGCACAAATTGGGAGAGGTTTTCCTTTTAAAAAATACATATTTCGAGCAGTTAATTCCCATCCTTGCCCAAGTAATCATTTTTCTATCTAGGGGGGCCAGAGGTAAAGTTAAATAATTCTCCAAAAATGCATGTCTTATTTTAGGCTAGCCAAATAGCCTGGCGTTGAGCTCTAAGGAGATCCATTTGTTTTTCTTGAGCAGACCCGAGTATTTTCTTTTTAACAAGTTCCTTAAATAAGGGAGACATTGTAATTGATTTCTCCCAGTCTGACCAGAGGTGGTACATGGCAATTATTTCCAGGGTACTCTGAATATTTTTAACACAAGGTGATCTAAAGTTTTGTTTTTGCCAGGAAATCTTTTCCTTCAAGCACAATAAAGGCAAACAATTAGCCTCATGATTAATAATTTTTAACCAATAACCCATTGTACATATATCAATTATTGTGGCGATGGGAACTCTTCCCAATTCAGCCCTGACTATGACATTGGATGTAGATAGTGGGACCTGTAGTAAAGATTTATAAAAAAAGGAGAGGGGAGTTTCAAGCCATGGAGGGGAGTTTGTACTCCAGACCTCTGCTCCATATGTAAGGATGGGATTGATTTTAGCTTCACCAGCAACTAATGCTGGTGAGACCGACTGACCTGCATATTTCATGTTGAAACGTAACAAAGCTTTGGCAATCAATTTTGTCCTTACCACTTGGTCCCTCCAATGCTCTGTCCATGTTCCATTTGAGGTGAACTTTTCACCCAAATATGTATAAGAAGTTACACCCTCTATAGAGTCATTATTTAAGTAAAACCTTGAATTCTTTCTTTGTCCCTGATGTGAGCCAAAGATCATAAACTTAGTTTTCTTCATGTTTATTATTAAATCTAATTATTTACAGTTAGTGTTGAGTTGATTTATTTTATTTTGCCGACTTTGAGTGGACAAAGCAAGAATAATTAAATTGCCTGCATAGGCAAGACTATGGACTGGCAGGTTCTAAATTTTAGGTGAGTCAAGACTGGATACGTCCCTATAAGTCATAAGAGAATCAATATACAAGCTGAATAAAAGGGGAGCCAAAAGGCATCCCTGTTTGACTCCTGATGTTGTTCTAAAGTAGTCGGTAATATTACCCTTGTTGTCGTATCTAACAGCCGAAGTTGTATGTGAGTATAACATATGAATTGGGGTCAGCAGGTTCATAGGTAAATGTTTTTCTGCTAATATCTCCCATAATTTGACTCTGTTTACAGAGTCAAATACCACTGAGAAATCAACAAATAGAGCATACAACTTCATTCTACGAAATTATCTATATTTTTCTATCAAATGTGCAAGAATATAAATATTATCTATTGTTGAAAAATCCTTGTGAAAGCCCGCTTGGAACATAAATAATGGGGAGCTTACTGATGACCAATGTTGTAGTTTTTGTAATAGTATTTTAGCAAAGATTTTTCCGCTATTATCAATAAGGCTAATTGGGCGATAGTTAGAAGGAGATTGAAACTGTCCTTTTTTAATGAATTGGTACTATTATGTTTCTTGTCCAAGAAGGTGGTATAAATCTCTCTCTCTCTCTCTCAAACATATATTAAAGAAGTTTGTGAAAAAAACTACCCAGTAATTCAAATGTGCTTTATAAACTTCTCTGGGAATCAGGTCAGGCCCAGGTGCTTTGTTCCTGCAGTAGGTCATTACACATAGGACTGAATCCCAAGCAGTCTCTGAAAGAGAAACCAAGAGAGACAATGGAGGAGGAGCCAACAAAAAGGACAGCACAGTGCCAACCTAAGACAGTAGGCCCCGCAGCATGGCTAGGCCAAACCCGGCCCTACGCCTAGAGGCAATGTCCAGACTGTAATGATTTCTGACGGTGTGGACCGAACTCCAGGTTGCTGCTGCACAAATCTCCAAGGCCAAGACAGTCCTTAAAAAGGCGGCAGATGCAGCCACGCCTCTGGTAGAATGACATCTGACTTCCCCCCGGCAGAGGCTTGTTGTGCTTCTGATAATGCAATTAGCAAGCCACTTGGAGTGGCACTGTTTGGAAACTGCCGACCCCACAGATTTGGGGGCAAAGGAGATGAAGAGTTGATCGGCTTTACGAGAGCCTTTGGTCCGATGGATGCAACACCTCTCAGAATTCTGTGCACATCAAGCATGTGCAGAAGCGCCTCACTTTTGTTCGAAGGAACGGGGTAGTAAACTGGGAGTTCCACCAACTGATTGAGTGTGAACTCGAAAACTACCTTGGGAAGAAACTTAGGATTTGTACTTAGGACCGCCCGATCCTTGTGAAAAATCAAGTATGGTTCCTTAAACACCAGGGCCTGAAGTTCGGAAATTCGACAAGCAGAAGTAATAGCAACCAAAAATAGTGCTTTTCAAGAAAGGTAGCGCAATTTAGAGCTCACTGCTGACTCAAAAGGGGGAAGCATGAGCTTCTCCAACACAAAATTCAAAGCCAAGGTGGAGTAGGGCTGGGGGGGGGGTTCAGGTGGCGAATCCCTTTCAGAAAGGTTTTGGGAGATCTCCAGCTGCACCACTGTTTTACCATCCACTAGCACATGGAAGGCTAAAATAGCCAAGAGGTGGACCTTAAGGGAAGAATAAGATAACCCTGGGTCAGATAAATGGAGCAGATACTCCATTATATGAGGAGCTGACCAAGTAAATGAATCCCAACCCCTGGAAGCAGCCCCCACAGAAAAATGCTTCCACTTCAACGCATAAGTGGATCTAGTAGAGGGCTTCCTACCCTCCATAAGGACCTGGGCTACTCTGTTTGAGAACCCAAAGTGGGACTTAATTATGTCTGAAGGAGCCACACATGAAGATGCAGGGTCCAGACTCCCGGGTGTACAAGCTTGTTCCGGTTCTGAGTCAGAAGGCTGCACTGAGAGGAAGCAGAACTGGAGGCTCCTTTGAGAGCTGCTACAGAAGCGGAAACCAGATTTGCCTCTGCCAGAGGGAAGCTATGAGAATCATCCTGGCTCCCTCTGCCTGGAGTTTCAAATGGACCCTCTGAAGAATGGGAATTGCAGGGAAAGCGTACAAGAATTTCCTGGTCCAACAAAGTGACAACGCTTTATGCCAGATTGCACCATGCTCTGGAACAAGCAAATAAAAACTGGGAAGATTTGTGTTGGATGGGGAGGCAAACAGGTCAAGTTCCGGTTGTCCCCATCGCTGAAAAAGAAAGTCGGCCACTTCCTGACTTAGTTCCCATTCATGGGCTTGGATGTACATTCTGCTGAGGCTGTCTGCCAGGACATTTCGAATGCCTGGGATGTGAATGGCTGTGAGTGACAGACTGTGCTGGACTGCCCAGTTCCACACTCGCATCGCCTCCTTGCAAAGGGGGTACGACCGAATGCCTCCCTGTTTGTTGATGTACCCGACTACTGACATATTGTCTGTCTGGATCAGCAGTGATCCTCTGGGAAGGATGGACCGAAATGCCTGAAGGGCATACAGGACTACCCTCATCTTCAAGATACTGATGTGAAGAGACATCTTGAGCTGGGACCACGGCCCCGGAGTTTGGTGGTTCCCCCATATGAGCTCCCCAACCCTGACTGGAAGCATCCATGGTGAGAGTGCACAGGGGAGCAGGCCTCCAGAAGAGGAGACCCTGGGACAAGTTTGAGGCATCCCTCCACCACTGCAGATCCTTCTTGACCGCGGTGGAAATTGGGACCAGATGGTCCAGGTCTTCCCTGAACTGATCCCACTGGACACGTAAGGTCCACTGAGATATTCTCATGTGTAACCTGGCAAGGGGAATTGTGGAGATGAAGGCTGCCATCAACCCCAAAAACTGGAGCATCACTCTGGCTGGAAGGGAATTGGAGGAGGATACCAAGGTTGCCTGTTCTCAAATAGCCTCCACCCTCTCTGGAGGGAGGAAGACCTTGCACTGGACTATGTCCAACACTGCCCCTATGAACTGTAGTCTCTGAGAAGGGGTAAGTGTGAATCTGGGGACACTGACTGTGATCCCCAAATGGGGAAAAAGGTCCAGAGTACACGAGACAGCCTCCAACAAAGTCTCCCTGGATGGGGCCAAAATTAGCCAGTTGTCCAGGCAGGGAAAGACTGCAGTGCCCTGATGGCACAAGGCTGCTGCCACCACCACTACTAGGCACTTGGTAAAAACCCTGGGTGCCGAGGAAAGGCCAAAGGGGAGGGCTATAAACTGGAAATGCTCCCCATGGAAACAAAAGCACAGGAAGTGGCAGTGACTCAGAAACACTGGGATGTGCAGGTAGGCATCCTGTATGTCCAGTGCGCACAACCAATGAGCCTCCTGAAGTAGAGGTAGGAGGCTCTGGAGGGTCAGCATTCTGAAACTTTTGTACTCGATGAACAGGTTGAGTCTGCTGAGGTTGAGTATGGGTCTGAGGTCACCCATCTTCTTTGGAACCAGAAAAAAGTGGGAGTAAGACCCCCATCCCCTTTTGACAAAGGGGGACTGGCTCTATTGCCACTTTTTGCAGTACAGCTTGAACTTCCTCCCTTATGAGCTGAATCTGGTGGGGTAAGACTAGTTACCCGGAGGACATTTCGGAAGAATTTCTAGGAACTCTAGAGTGTGTCCCTGAAAGACAAGTTGCAGGACCCATGCATCACAGGTTATGCCCTTCCATTCCTGCATGTGAAGGGTGAACCTCTCTCCCATTGGCTCCTCACTCTGGGCTAAGGGGGGAGGGGGTTGGTAGTCTGGAGGTGGTGGGGTGGGCAGAGGGAGGAGCCCCTGGTCACCTATGAAACTTTGAGGCTGGAGGGGAAGAAAAGGAAGCACCTGTGGCCTTTCTCTCGCCCTGATTACAGGCCTGGGTCTGCGTTGCCAGCCTTCTGGTCTGTCTCCAAAAGGGCTGTTTCCTCTGAAACCACGATTGGTACATAGACCTAACAGACCTCAGGGCCTGGCCTCTGTCCTGTAGGCCTGTTATGACGTCCTTGGTGTCGCCCCAAAAAGGACTGAGCCCTGAAAAGGGGCATCCTGAATCGCAGTCTGAACATCCTTAGCGAGCCCAGAAATGTGAAGCCAAGCATTCCGCCGAAGGGAGACGGTGGTCGCTGAGGTCCAGGCCACTGCATCGACCGAGCTGCAGGTGGCTCATAAGGCATGCCTGCAGGAAATCTTGGACAGGCGTAAATCCTTGATGAGGTCCTCCTTGAGGTCCAAAGGGTCCACAGATTGAATCCACGCCTCCAGCTTGGCTAGGGTTGCTTTTTGAAAGGACACAATGTGGGCTACATAATTCAGGGAACGAAGAGCGCACATAGCTGAAGAGAACACTTTCTTCCCATACTGGTCAAACTGCTGAGACTCCCTGTCAGGAGGAGAGGTGCTCATGTGCTTCGGGCAGCTGAGTGATTATAAGTCACAGCAATGATGAAGGAGTCAGCTTTGGGTGTGAGCTTAGGAAAGAGGCACTCTCTAGCGCCCGGTAAAGCTGGTCAGCCTTTTTAGGAACCACGGAATGGAGTGTGGCTGCTGCCAAATCATGGTGGTGAGGTGTTCATGGGGACCTATCCAGGGAGGAACCGGAATTGGGAAATAAAACTAAGTCCAGGTGCTCAGCAAGTCTTTTTTTCATGGGGTCCTGTTCCTCTGTCTCCCAATTATAAAATTCCTGGATGGCCCTCAGTACGTCCGAAAAAGAAGGATTCAATGGAGGGGATTCAGGGGAAGCCTTCCCTTTAGAGGCTGCAGAATGGTGATCGGACAAGTCCTCTGAGGTGTCCTCCCCGTGTCCCGGTTCCCAGAATCATCCATGGGTTCGAAATCCGGAAGATGGACCTCCTGGTCAGTAGCGAAATGTAGACAGTGGAACAGACCGAACTCACTGGGCACAAGAATCTGGGTGGAGGGGTAGGAGCCTGCACTGGCAGACAGCTCTCCAGGGCTGAAACCAGCTCTGTCCTAGCTTCTCTCCACCAGGACTGGATCATAGTATAAAAGTCCTGAGGTGGAGCTGGAGGAGAAGGAGGTGGAGGAAGAGTGGGAGGCACATGGGGAGGAGCGTAATGCTATCCATGTACTCCCAAGCTCTGATAATGTGGGTGAGGGTATGCTTGATAAGAGGGGTATCCTGAATAACGATATCCTGAGAAGCTATAAAAATCTTCCAGGGGGCAGCCAGAGGGAACCCGTAAGGGTAACATGGGACAGTAAAAGGCCTAGAAGGGCCTGGCACATTCCTGTACATCAGGGTACCTGACATTGGGGGCACTGGTACAAATTTCACCATAGTGTAGACAGGAGGCAGGGTAGGCACTGGATAAACAGTTGTCAGAACCACCGATGTCAGGATTGGTGCTGCCGGGCCCAGCATTGTAAACGCGTCCAGCGTCAGTGGGGGCGGCTGGCGTTGGAACTGGACTCCGGGGAGCCAATGGCGGAGCCGGGTCTGGCACTGGGACAGGTGCTGGGGCTGGGCAAGAAGGCTCCAGTGTAGGCTTGGGCCCAGGTGTCGGAGCAGCTGGTGTCAGAACACTACCAGAGGAGTACGACGGTAAGATCTGGTCCAGCGCCCAAGCAGACACTGGGGCTGGATGAAGGGGTCCAGATGGAGGGACCTGGCTCTCTACCGTTGGGTGTTCAGTGTGACCCTGAGGGACCTCTGACGCATGTACTGTCGTCGATGGAGGAACCTCTTGCCCTGCGTCTTCCACAAGGGCCAGGAGTGAAGCCAGGACCACCAGGCGTGATGCGGAAGTGGGAGGATTCTGGGCCTTCAAAGAGCTCGACCAGGCATCGGGTAATCGGGCAGGAGCCACTGATGGCAAGCAACGTCCAGGCAGGTGCCAGGGGTGGCTGGCTTAGTGGCAAAGAGACTGGGCGGAATGGGGAGATCCCCCTGCCGACTTATTGGCCGAGGCTGAGCATGTCCCCGAAGGGCGGGAACTCAGCTTACCGGTAGCTGGGCTGAGTTATCAGTGGTAACTGGGCGGCCGCCAGAGAAGCCAGTGGGTGGCTTACCGGTAGGGATAGAGAGCAGTGAAGCAGATGTTCCTGAAGAGTCCCCGGTCACAGCCGGGACAACCACTATGGGAGGTGGTGGGGGAGAGGCCTTGCTTGCTGAAGGCCTACCAAGGTCTGGATGTTCTTTTTCCTCTTGCCGTTCCTGCTCCTGGTGCTTCTCTTTTTCCTTTTATTTTGCCTTTGGAGAGGGTGATGAAGCAGATTCTCGCAGGTGCTCCATTTCTTTTTTGAGCATGGCCACCCTAGATTTGAGCAGATGGGCCTCCAGAACCTGCTGCCTTCATTTGTGCGTTGACTGGTGGAAGGGCTGGCAGTCTGGGCAAGCTGCGGTGTTGTGGTCTGGGCCTAGGCAGAAAGGACACCTACAGTGACTGTCCTTATGTGGAATTTGAGCACTGCAAGCTTCACGATTCTTCTCGGTCTTGGATGGAGTTGAAGAAGACAGAGAGAACAAACGCAATCGAATTAAAGAGAACATGGTGCGTTTTTAAAGGCGATCGACTAGGCAGTTTACTGTGAGGTACTATGCACTGAACGACGGTGGGAAAGAGAACTGAAAGGTGGGCATGGGGACCGCCCACTATATCGGGTCACGATGACATCAGTCACCTGACGTCGGGTGGGCGGTCCCCCTCCAGGCATTGCTGGAAAAGTTTGCCGTGCGGTCCTGACACCAGGTGGCAAAGTGGTATGTGTCTTTCGGATGAGACATTAAACTGAGGTCCCATCTGCCTGGATTGGTGGTAGTTCAAGTGGATGTTAAAGATCCCATGGCACTTATTGAAAAGAGTAGGGGAATTTCCCCGGTGTCCTGGCCAACTTTCCCTCATTCACTAAAAATTACCACCAACAGCTTAATCTGGATCAAGGTCAGTTGGCATTCATCTGTATCCCACTCCCCCGGGTCGTACCTGAAAATAGGCAGGATTTGTCTAGTGCACTTACCCGGTCAACAAAAACCAAATAAAAATAAAATAAAATAAAATAAATAAATGTAACTCCCTTGTTACCTGGGGTTACTAAAATCCCAGTAAGATTTAGTGGTAGGCAGGGAAGGCAGCTTGTGAAACTCCAGTTAAATGGGTTTCACACTGTCTCACTCTGTTCTCAGTCTCAGCTGAGACTGAGGGTGACATCACCATAGAACTATCGCAGCTGCATGAGCCACAGTGGAATCTGCAGCAGGGAGCTGGAATAGAATGTTGGGAGTTTGGAACAGTAGGTCACTTGGAGTTGGGAGCTTGCTGTGAAAGCAGCACAGCAGCTCAGTGTAGGCTCTTGGAGCCTCAGCCCTGACAGAGGGCTACATTTAGGTGAAAAGGGTGCGTGTCTCCACCAAAAGAGAGACACAGAAGTAGTCTGAAGTGGTGGAGACTGCTGATTTGGGTCTCAGTGCCCCCTCCCTCCAGGGATGGGGGCAGGAAAGGGTATCCTGCATATTCCAGGGACAACCCCCTGGTTCTGCTACTAATGGAGAAGCTGCCTATTTGTTCCAGAATTTTTTTGGGAGAACAAGAAGACTTGTGAATCGCCTGTGGGGCACCTGCAACCAGAGGGTGAGTGTCTTCTCTTCCTGAAAGGGCCTATGTTTTTCACCCTGGGACTTGGATGACATGTGGGGATTGGACTACTGAAATAATGGAAGGCCTAGAGTAATAGGTTTAGCCAAAAAGTAAAAGTAGGTTCAAGTCCAGAGTGTATTGGGAAATCAAAAGATATGTAGAGGAGATGTGACATACGTCTACCAGGAATCTACATTGCCAAGCTTTCAGTAAAAGAATTGTTTAGTTTCCAGAGAAATGGCCGGGTATGAACTGTGGGAGCTGGAGGTCGGAGACCCCCATCTTTAGTGAGCAGGTCCACCTCTACGGATTTGGTCTGTGGATTTCTACTTTGCCTCATGCACTTGGCCAGTGATGAGAGAAGTACCCAGACGTGGGACTGGAAGGAAAATTCCCTCTAGGAGTCGAAGGCTCTAAGGTGGTTTGGGGAGCCACAACAGGATAATTGGTTCATTTCCCCAAATGGACCGCGGATCAAGTGGCCAGCGGGGAGCCGAGCCAGTGGAAAACCCAAGTAGGTACAAGTTGGGCTTTGTATGTACCCAAAGCTGCATGCAAGTCCGGGCTGTGTACCTGGTGGGTTCAGAGCCTGAGGGCTGGAAATAGTGAAGAAGTGTTCTGTTGTCTCTAATCTGCATTACCAGGAATGTAGCCCTGTGGGGGTCCGTCTATGCTTTGTTTGTTCAGCTTGGATGCGAATAAAAGCCACACTGTAGAATTCCATTCCTGGTTCTGGACATTACAGTTATTGCTTCCTGTGTTCGGATTTACTTGGGTGCCCCCGTGCAGAGTAGCCAAACCTAGGCCCCCTGTGCCGAGTAACCTCATCCTCCCCAAACCCAGTCCCCACCAGGTACTGCTGCCAGCTTCAACAGCATGCCACCTGTCGTTTTGCTAAAAAGGCAGGGGTCCGGGGGTTAGGGCCTATGTTTTTCACCCTGGGACTTGTGTGACATGTGGGGATTGAACTACTGAAATAGTGAGAGGCCTAGAGTAACAGGCTTAGCCAAAAAGTAAAAGTAGGTTCAAGTCCAGTGCATATTGGGAAATCAAAAGATATGTAGAGAAGATGTGACATACATCTACCAGGAATCTACATTGCCAAGCTTTCAGTATAACAATTGTTTGGTTTCCAGAGAAATGGCTGGGTATGGACCATGGGAGTTGGAGGTGGGAGACCCCCCCATCTTTAGTGACCAGGTCCACCTCTACGGATTTGCTCTGTGGATTTCTACTTTGCCTCATGCACTTGGCCAGTGATGAGGGAAGTACCCAGACGTGGGATTGGAAGGAAAATTCCATCTAGGAGTCGAAGGCTCTAAGGTGGTTTGGGGAGCCACAACAGGATAATTGGTTCATTTCCCAAAATGGACCGCGGATCAAATGGCCAGCGAGGGAGCTAGGCCAGTGGGGAAAACCCAAGTAGTGTATAAGTCGGGCTGTGTACCCAAAGCTGCATGCAAGTCCGGGCTGTGTGCCTGGTGGGTTCAGAGCCTGAGGGCTGGAAATAGTGAAGAAGCGTTCTGTTGTCTCTAATCTGCATTACCAGGAATGTAGCCCCGTGGGGATCCATCTATGCTTTGTTTGTTCAGCTTGGATGTAAATAAAAGCCACACTGTAGAATTGGTTCTGGACATTACAGTTATTGCTTCCTATGTTCGGATTTACTTGGGTGCCCCTGTGCAGAGTAGCCAAACCTAGACCCCTGTGCCGAGTAACCTCATCCTCCTCGAACCCAGTCCCCACCAGGTACTGCTGTCAGCTTCAACAGCATGCCACCTGTCATTCTGCTAAAAAGGCAGGGGTCCGGGGGTTACAAAAATGGAGGTACCGCTTTGGATTTTATTCTGGGAAGGAAGGTGCTCAGGCAAGGGGGCTAGCGTTTTGGCTGTCTGGCAATGGGTAGCCCAAAAGCTGAAGCAATTTAAATAGTGTGTTGCTGTGTGCTGTAGATCTTATGCTGCTGTTTAAAATGCCAACTGTTTACCAAGGAGAAGTAAAGCCAAAGAGTGTGCCCTTGTCCTGCATCAAATTGTTTACAGCGTTTTTTCCTGCTTTCAAAATGAACTGTGGTAAAGAAAAGTGTGGAAGACTAGGGCTGGCAACAGGAAAATTGTGCCCTGGATGTTGGAAATGCTTTTAAATGAACTGAGAGACTTGCAAGTGTAATGGCTATTTTAAATGGCTGAAATGGGCTCCTGCCGTGGAATCAGCTGAGAAAAAAAAATTGCATTCTGCAGTTTAAATTTGCCTGCTCGACAATCGCCGTGAGGAGAAGAGCACTCGCGTGGAAGAAGAGGCTCATTTGCATGGCGTTGTGTGATTGGTCAGGCTGTAATTGGTCCTGCCTCTCAGCCAGCTCTACAGTGACTGCCCCAGCATTCGAGAGGGAGTGTGAGTGGAGTGCGTGTACTGGCTAGTGGAGGAGCATTGCGGAGTGTTAAAATCACTGCAAACCTTGTCAAAATAGACTTTCTTGTTTATAATCGGGCTCAACCCGCTAATCAATCATCTGAATTGCAAGTGTGATGGTCGAGAAGACAATCGGCAGGACTGCCCGCCCTTTTCTGTTCTGAGGCCTCCAAGAACTGGCTGCAGGCTGTTTTTCCCCATCGCAGCAAACTGCTACTGATAACAGTAAGTAACAACATGGAAACTGCTCAGTGATTTTCTGCCCTATGCCATATAAATATGTGTGCAACAGTGTAGTCGCTTTGCAAGTAACAACTGTGTCAAGTCCTGCCAACAAGTGCAAGTCTGTTAAGCCATTGACTGGGTGCATAGTAATGAATTTAGCCTCAGTTTAAAGTTTAAAGCCAGAGAGAGGCTGTGAGTTGTAGCCAAATGTGCAGCACTAGTTTTACAGGCAATCCTGTGCTTAAATACCTGAAGTTTTAAGGGACTGTGAATCAAAGAAATGTTTCCAGCATGTAAACAGTCCATGGAAAATCAAGTATATGTGTTTAAAACAAGAACAGTGCAAGTTTGCTCAGTTTGAGCAAAAGTTATCAGTGGTTTGTGTAAATCGGGTGCGCAGTGGCTTGATCCAATTTCCAAATGTTGATGCACAGGAGTGCTGCTGCCACCATTACAGGGTGGGGTAGTAAAGTAAACACAGCAGCAGAGGAGCCATTTTAAAACTAAAGAAGGTGTTCAATAAAGTGGGACTTTCAGTTACACTGAACTTTTGTTTTTCTGCAGTTATGGCCTCAGGACCAGCTCGCTATCCAGATCATGCCCGGGTTGCAGTAACAGCAGCAGTAAATAGACTGAGGGACATTGAAAAGTGGTGCTATGGAGGACAACTGCCTCCTCATGTGGCGATTCCTGGTTTTCCAGTGCATGTATGTCAAATATGCTTGAGAGTTGGAAGGGACGTCTTCATAATTCCTCACTGTGCTGGATGCCTAGAAAAATATGGCTTGTATAAAGTGCCTCAAATTTGTTTGGCTCCCACATGGACAAAGGTTCAAGAATCTGTAGTTGGCAGCACACAGCACCAGGCGGAGCCTGTGGAGGAAGGCCCCTCAGGGGAGTGTGGCACAAAGCTAGAGGGTGCAGAGTTAGAGACAGAACCAGAAGTTGAAGTTTCAGATGCTGGATCCCAGAAGGAAAGTTCAGATAAAGCATCAATAGACCCCTGGGGGTGGGGGGGAGCCTAGCCCAAGTCTCTTAGGAGAAGATGAGATGCGGAGGCCTTTGAGTGGAGGTGTCCACCTCCGCGCCTAGTGATGAGTGGATAGTCTCAGGAGTGAGGACAACTGCTCACTCCTGGGCTCAGATCCTCAGTGAAGAGGAAGATGAGGGGGAACCTATGTGGCCTTGTGAAAAAGGAATGGGTACACAGCCTCAAGATCTTGCCTCGGAGGAATGCATGGAAGACAGTGGTGATGCCACTGCCCTGGCTTTGCAAGAGGAAGTAGTCAGGGATCCGTTTTTAATTTCTTTGAGTATGCGAAGCTGGCAGAACCAGGACTGGCCACCCACAAGCCAGGCTAGCGGTCTCAGGTTGACCAAAACTAGTAAAGAGGAGAGACTGGTTTGTAGAAAGGCAAATGAGATCTATGGTATGACTTTTCCTACCTTTCCTCGGAAAGTCTGGGAGGAGATTGAGAACAGCAGGAAATCCTGGATCTGGACCGAAGCAATTAAAAGTTGTGCATCCTGGGGCAAATAAGCATGTAAAAAAACAGACTGTTTCACAAGAAGTATACCCAGTGGAAGAGAGGCAGGACACTGTTTATGGACAGAGTGCGAACAGTGGACGGAGAGGGACATGAAATCTCCCACCATGTGAATTATGTGCACCCAGATGAGGTAATAATTCAAGCTCCTGACCCCTGGTACTATTGGCCTCAGTGCAAGGACCTCCCAGCAAATGTGCCCGTGCCTACTAAATGGAAAGCCGAGCAGTGGTAGTCAATACTGCCACACCATACTGTGAAGTGCCTTTATTGATCCGCCAGTATGGACATCCAGGACTCAGGTGCCCCACATTCATCAGTTCTACAGTGTACTGGCCTTTCCAGAATCCATCGACTGGCCCACCAGATGACTTCAGATCCAGAGAGGACACCAGCCCAGCTGTATCCTGCTTCATCGCCTGGTAATCGGATGACGTCGGACCAACTGTTTTTCTTTTTGTTCCTGTTCTAAGGTTCCATCTCCAGAGATGACATCATCCCAGCAGTTCCCAGATGTGCCCTCCTGTGGTTCCTGGAAGATGTCCACCCAGCTGTATCAGAAGAAATGCTGCCAGAGGGAGTCTTCGTCAGAGGTGCAGGTCGGTGCAGAATTTTCCATTCTACAACGGGCTGCTAAGTCCAAACTTTTCTATCTTTATGACACTGCAGTACACACCCTACACTAGCAGACTCCAAAATGTGTGAACTGTCCTCAAAGACTCTCCCCTTCGGGACTTTGGCCTGTTAGAACTGTGCTTCACCGGGCTCCGGCCCAGGAGAGACTCTCTATTGGACTAGCCTTCGGGCACTGTGGTCACTAGTTGGGACTTTTAGGGCACTCCATTCCCCCCAAATGTGTACTGTAAATAATGTCATTGTTTTCTAATGTATATATTGTTTTTCTACCTTTCTAAAAAAAAAAAAAAATTATTTTGGGGATTCTTCAGTGTTTTGATGGTAGGGGTTTTAGGTAGACTGTGTATGCAGATTAGGAGTGTGTGTTGCCTTTTTCTTGCAGATGTTCCTGGAAAAGATAGAAGAGAAGAGAAGACAAGAAGAGGAGATGGGGCTCATCGGAGTTCCTCATTAGTACTTTAGTGTGTAGTAATTTAAAGTACTGTGTTGCTGTTACTGTATTAACCCTTTCCTTCCACAGGTGTGGTTGTCGGGGTAGGGAGGAGGCAGTAAAATGGTGTAATAAAGTGGTATTTTCTTGGTGTGTGGTTGCAGGTTGCCCAAGGTCGGGGAGGTCCCCGGGTTGTTTTTGTTTCTGGGGTATTAAGCAAAGGCAGATAGATTTTCCCTAGAGGGCTAGAGGGGATAGACAGGCTGTGGTCCTGAACAGCCGTAGGGACTGCAGTGCTGAGCTATTAGGGCTATGCTCTGGATAGTTCTACCAGAGCCACTAGGCGTCCATAGTAAGTGAATAGAGTAGAGGCTGATATGTCAGCTAAGGGCCTCTAGGCCCTTAGTGTTGCCTGCCTGTGCTTGCACATGGTAGGAGGGGGCCTGATCACCCCCCTCCGCAGGTAGCACATAGGGTGGGATGGCCTAAAGCCGGGTAAACAATGACTGCGGACAGTCATTTTTCTGGTCAAGGGCAAGTGTAACCCCCTTGTCACCTGGGGTTGCTAGAATCCTAGTAAGACCTAGTGGTAGGCAGGGAAGGCAGGTTGTGAAACTCCAGTTAAATGGGTTTCACACTGTCTCACTCTGTTCTCAGTCTCAGCTGAGACTGAGGGATGACATCACCATAGAACTATCACAGCTGCATGAGCCACAATGGAATCTGCAGCAGGGAGTTGGAATAGAATGTTGGGAGGTTTGAACAGTAAGTCAGTTGGAGTTGGGAGCTTGCTATGAAAGCAGCACAGCAGCTCAGTGTAGGCTCTTGGAGCCTCAGCCCTGACAGAGGGCTACATTTAGATAAAAAGAGGGTGTGTCTCCACCAAGAGAGAGACACAGAAGTAGTCTGAAGTGGTGGAGACCGCTGATTCGGGTCTCAGTGCCCCCTCCCTCTGGAGATGGGGACAGGAAAGGATATCCTGCATATTCCAGGGACAACCCCCTGGTTCTGCTACTAATGGAAAAGCTGCCTATTTGTTCCAGAGTTTTTTTGGGAGAACAAGAAGACTTGTGAATCGTCTGTGGGGCACCTGCAACCAGAGGGTGAGTGTCTGCTCTTCCTGAAGGGGCCTATGTTTTTCACCCTGGGACTTGTGTGACATGTGGGGATTGGACTACTGAAATAGTGGGAGGCCTAGAGTAATAGGCTTAGCCAAAAAGTAAAAGTAGGTTCAAGTCCAGTGCGTATTGGGAAATCAAAAGATAGATAGAGGAGATGTGACATACATCTACCAGGAACCTACATTGCCAAGCTTTCAGTAAAAGAATTGTTTAGTTTCCAGAGAAAAGGCTGGGTATGGACTGTGGGAGCTGGAGGTGGGAGACCCCCCATCTTTAGTGACCAGGTCCACCTCTACGGATTTGGTCTGTGGATTTCTACTTTGCCTCATGCACTTGGCCAGTGATGAGGGAAGTACCCAGATGTGGGATTGGAAGGAAAATTCCCTCTAGGAGTCGAAGGCTCTAAGGTAGTTTGGGGAGCAACAACAGGATAATTGGTTCATTTCCCAAAATGGACCGCGGATAAAGTGGCCGTCGGGGGAGCCGGGCCAGTGGGGAAAACCCAAATAGTGTACAAGTCGGGCTGTGAACCCAAAGCTGCATGCAAGTCCGGGCTGTGTGCCTGGTGGGTTCAGAGCCTGAGGGCTGGAAATAGTGAAGAAGTGCTCTGTTGTCTCTAATCTGCATTACCAGGAATGTAGCCCCGTGGGTGTCCGTCTATGCTTTGTTTGTTCAGCTTGGATGTGAATAAAAGCCACACTGTAGAATCCCACTCCTGGTTCTGGACATTACAGTTATTGCTTCCTGTGTTCAGATTTACTTGGGTCCCCCTGTGCAGAATAGCCAAACCTAGGCCCCCTGTGCCAAGTAACCTCATCCTCCCCGAACCCAGTCCCCACCAGGTACTGCTGTCAGCTTCAACAGCATGCCACCTGTTGTTTTGCTAAAAAGGCAGGGGTCCAGGGGTTACATAAATACTGCAGGAACCCTCTCAAAGTAAGATCTTACCGTAACAGTAGATCTTCGAGAGAATCTCTGTCATCGGGTCACACCTATGGAACTTAGCCATCAGGATCCCATGTAAGATTTTTTGTAGCAGTCTACTAGGGGCTGCCCATGCTGACATCAGGCTCCGACGTCACAAACATGATATAAGTGTGAGCAGCCCCATTCCTTCCTCAGTTCTTTCCCTAACTGGAGGCCATGGGAGATAGGAATCTCACCAGGGAACCGAGGAGAGAGAAAAGGTGCCCAGCCTGCAGAAATGCTAGAACAACGGTACAGTCAAACTGTAGAGAGAAAGACAGAGAAAGAGGATACGGAGGGAGGGATGGCATGACCTGATGACAGAGATCCCTTGAAGATCTACCGTTATGGCAAGTTCCTATGTAACTGTTCTACCTTCTTCGAGGATATCTCTGTCATCAGGTCACACCTATGGAAAGAGTCTCAAGCAGTGCTGACAGCAAGGACAGGCTGGGTGGCAGGAGGCCCGAGGTCTAAGAAAGAAGGCCCCGAAGCACACCTTGTCCAATGCTTGCCCTTCTTCTGGAAGCAATGTCCAGACTGTAGTGCTTGATGAAAATGTGGACAGTAGTCCAAGTGGCAGAAGCACAAATCTTGGCTGCAGACACGCCCCTGAAACAGGCAACTGAAGTGACCATGCCCCTGGTGGAATGGCCCTTAAAAACTTCAGGGAGTTCTTTACCATACCTCCTGTAACAAAGCATAATACAGTTGGCCAACCATTTGGACAAGCACCGTTTTGAAACTAAAGCACCCTCTCTGCCAGGGGCAAAAGAAACACTGAGTCCTGCAGTCCCTCATACAGTGTGTATAGTAACACAAAATCCTATGCACATCCAAAGCATGGAGCAATGCTTCCCTTGGACTGGCATCTCTGGAAACTAAACAGGCAGGTGGATGGATTGGTTTAGGGTAAATTCGGACACCACCTAAGGAAGAAACTCAGGGTTAGTACACAAGGAGACCCTGTCTTTGTGGAAAATCAAATAAGGTTACTCACACAAGACAGCCTGTAGCTCTGAAATTCTTCTAGCTGAAGTAACAGCAAGTAAAAATTACACTTTCCATGACACAAAGCGTAGCTCACAAGATGTGGATGGCTCAAAAGGAGGCAGGGTCAGATTTTCTAAAACAAAATTCAGGTCCCAAGCTGGAAATGGGTTATGGATAGCAGGCTTCAAGTGGAGAATGCCTTGCAGGAAAGTACGAGCCACATCCAGCTGGGCCACAGTGCAGCCATCAGTGGACACATGAAAGGCTGATATGGCTGACAGGTGCACTTTAAGAGACGAGTATTTAAGTCCTGCACCAGACAAGGTCAGGAGATTCTCCAGAACCTGGCTCGCCGGGCAGGTGAAAGGGTCTAGGCAATGAGAAGCGGCCCAGATAGCGAACTGCTTCCATTTCATAGAGTAGGTGGCCCTGGTGGAAGGCTTTCTGGTGTCCAGCAGGACATCAGCCACCTTCTGAGACACACCAAAGTGAGCAACGGCTATGTCCTCAGCAGCCATGCATGCAGGTGGAGGGACTTGAGGTCTGGATGGAACAAGCTTCCCTGTATCTGCATCAACAGGTCCCTTCAAAGGGGCAGGGGAATGGAAGATTCCACAGTCAATTGTTACAGTAATGCAAACTGGCATGGGGTCATTATGTCGTAAGACATACTGCCACATGGCACAATCGTGTTACACGATTTATGCCATGAGGCATATGTCTTTGTTCTGTGGGGAGCTGCAAACATCTCCCTGAAACAGGCAACGGAAGTGGCCATGCCCCTGGTGGAATGGCCCTTAACAACCCCAGGAATTCCTTACTGTACTTCATGTAAATAATACAGTTGGCCAACCATTTGGACAAGCACTGGTTTGGAACTGGATGGCCTTCTCAGCCAGGGGGGAAAGAAACAAACCGAGAGGACTTCCTGCAGTCCCTCTCACAGTGTGTACAGTGACGCAAAATTCTATGCACATTCAAAGTATGGAGCAATACTTCCACTGGATTGACATGCTCTGGATAATAAACAGGCAGGTAGATGGATTAATTTAAGGTAAACTCAGACACCACCTCAAGAAGAACCTTAGGGTTAGTATGCAAAGAGAGACTGTCTTTGTGGAAAATCAAATAAGGCTGCTCACACATGAGAGCCTATAGCTTGGAAATTTTCTGAGCTAAAGTAATGGCAAATAAAAATAATGCTTTCCATGATGGAAAGAGTAGTTCACAAGACACAGCTGGCTCAAAAGGAGGCAGGGTCAGCTTCTCCAAGACAAAATTTAGTGTCCTAAGCCAGAACTGGCTATGGATAGGAGACTACAAATGGAGAATTCATCTCAGAAAAGTACGGGCCACACCCAGCTGTGCCACAGTATGGTCATTGATAGGCACTTGAAAGGCTGATATGGCAGACAGATGCACTTTAAGGGAGGAGTATTTGAGTCCTACACCAGACAAGGTCAGGAGATACTCCAAAACCTGCTTCACTGGACAGATGAAAGGGTCCATACTATGAGAAGTGACCCAGATAGCAAATCGCTTCCATTTCATAGACTAAGTGACCCTGGTGGAAGGTTTTCTGGCAGCCACCAGGATGTTGGCCATCTTCTGAGATACCTCAAACCAAGCAAAGGCTATGTCCTCAGGAACCATACCTGTAGGTGAAGGACTTGATGTCTGGATGGACCTGGGTCCCTTGGGCCTGAGTCAGCAGCTCCTGGCATAGGGGCAGGGGGAACAGGAGGTTCCACAGCAAATTGTTACAGTAATGGAAACCATATCAGCCGAGGCCGAAACACAGCCACCAGAATTAGGGTGGCACCCTCCATCTGCAGCTTGATGAGAACCCTCTGAAGCAGAAGGAGTGCATAAAGAAACCTCCCTTTCCAGTAGGGGGACAATGCATCTCACCAGAAAACTCCAGGCCCTAGATCTAGCAAGCAGAACATGGTAATCTGGCACTGAGTGGGGACACAAAAAGGTCCCACTCTGGATGACCCCACCTTCCGAACAGGTCTTCTATGACTGAGGTTAGCAGCTCCCATTCATGCACACTGGACTGTGACCTGCTGAGACCATCTACCAAGGTGTTTTGGGCCTAGCATGTGAACGGGTGATGGTTCTAGACCATAATCTAGCCCAGTGCCAGACCCTCACTGCTTCCCAATACAGAGGGTAGGAATGGGGTCCCCCCCTTGCTTGTTGATGTAACAGACCACACTGAGACTGTCCGACTGCACCAGCAGAGGGCCTGCAGAGATGGTTCTGGAAGGCATACAGAACTGCCCTTATTTCTAAGATGTTTATGTGGAGGTGAGTCTCCTAATGGGACCAGAGGCCCTGGGTCTGATAAGGACCTAGATGGTCTCCCCAATACAGATCTGAAGCATCCATGGTGAGGCGTGATAAGAAAGGGGACCACCTTTAAGAGATTGGCTGTATCAAGGACCAGCTGATCTAGATCATTTGAGCAATGATCCTACTGAACCCTAAGGGTCTACTGCGGAATCCTCATGTGCAAGCTGGCCAGAGGGATCATGACAATGGCTGTGGCCATGAAGCCTAGTAGCCTGAGGAATGTCCTGGCTGGGACATGTCGGCTCTGAGCCACCTCCTTGGCCTGGGCAATGTGGCAGTCCACCCTGTCTTGGGGAGGAAGGCCCTACCACTGAGTAGAGTCCAGGACTGCCCCATGTCCTGCAACTGCTGGGAAGCAGTCAGAGCAGACCTGGGCTTATTGACAGTGATAGCCAAGAACTGGAATTGCTGCAGAGTATGTTCTAGAGTTAATAATAGGAGCTCCCTAGACTGGGCTTTCAGTAACCAGTTGTCCAGATATGGGAACACATAAAGGCCTTTGGCCAAAGGGCTGCTGCTACAGCTGCTAAACACTTGGTAACCCTGAACTGGCAATGCTCCCCCTGTAACAGGAACTGCACGTATTCTCTGTGAAGGGGGCAAACCAGGATATCCAGATAGGTGTCCTGCATATCAAGGAAGCATAGCCAGTTGCCCTGCTTGAGCAGAGGAACTATGCAAAGTGACCATCCAGAACTTTCTGTACTGTATAAAAAGGTTCAGCTCCTTGAGGTTTAGAATAGGCCTCAAGCCCCCTGTTCTTTTGAGAACTAGGAAGAAACTGGAGTAGAACCCCTTGTTCCTTTGCTGCCTGGGTACTAGTTCTATGACCCGCATGCGTTGTAAAGTAAGGACCTCCTCCCTGAACACCTCTGTGTGGTCTGGAAGGTAACAGGTGAGGACTGAGGGAACATCTGGAGGCTGTTCAAGTAGCTCTAGAGCATGGTTCTGTTCAATTATCTGTAGGATCCAAGCATCTGTAATAATGGTTCTCCATTGGGACAGATGGAGGAAGGACTGACCTCCGACCACCATCTCTTGGCTCAGAGCAAGGGTAGTGGGGTCTATCAAGGAGTCAGACTGAAGCTGAACCAGTGGCCAGGGATGTACCTCCTCCTCTGGGCTGCCTGGCAAAGGAACCAGAGGTGGAAGAGGAGGCAGGCAAGGTACAGCTTGTTCTGGGTTTACCCTGAAGCTTGGTTCAGGAACCAGATTTGTGAGTGACCTTACGAAAGGAGGGTCTTGGTTTACTTCTGGGCTGGGTAGGGTACAGAGAGTGGAAAGACTGAACAGCCCTGCCAGATGCCGGCAGGTCATTAATAAAATCCTGCATGTCTGGTCCAAAAAGTCTATAGGCACACAAATGGGGCATTCAGCACCTTTTGGTGGACATCAGTCACAAATCAAGAGACCCTAAGCCAGGAGTGCCTTCTGAGGCAAATGTTGGAGGCAGGCGCCCTGGCTGTAGCATCAGCAATATCATAGGTGGCACTGAGGAGATGCTTACTGACATCTTCTGAGGCCTGGAGCACTTTGATAAGGTCCTGTCTCTGGGAACCCTCAGGGAGGGCCTGAGCAGCAGCAGCTTTGTCGTTCCTCCAGAGGGTGGTTTTGATACTTAATCAGATGATCCAAATAACTGGCAATCCTAAGGCCCAGAGAAGCCAAGACGAAAGTTCTCTTGCCCCAGAGGTCTAGCTTCCTGGACTCCTGGTCAGGTAGCAGAGAACTAAGGTGCTTAGGGGTCTTAATCCCAATATGAGTGGCCTTGATAACCACCAAATCGATTTCAGACTGGGCAGCGTAAGAGGGCAGCCCCTGAGGTGCCTGGTAGAACGTGTCATCCTTTCTGGGCATAGCTGGTACTATGTTGGGCCTGCACCAGGCCACAATGGCAGCATCATTAAGTGCTGGCAGCAGAGGAGGAATAACTTTGGGTGAAGACTCAGGGATCTCCAAAAAGTTCACCAGATTCCTCCTGGTTTCATTCTCTTCTTCTGTTTGAAACCCCATGGTGGAGGAGAGCTGCTTCATACTACTGAAAAAGGAGGGGTCCCCTGGGGAGGACCTGGGGGTGTGTTTGACAGACTCCTCACTCCTGGAGGAGACAGTGGACTTATCAGAGGAATCCATTTTTATAGCTTCCTCCTCATCCTCTTCCTCAGGAAGGATGAGGTCAGGATGGTAGTCCTCTTTGACATTGGCCTGCTCTGAGTCAGGGAGTAATGGATGGAGTACCTATGGCACCCTGAAAGGCATGGGGCGAGCGGGTCAGACTGGTGTTGACATCGAAGCAGCACCCGACGGTGCAGGTGATGGCCTGGGCCAGGGAAAGAACTGTTGAATGAGAGATGTGGTAAAGAGGAAAGTATAGCATTGAGATTGATGGCAGGATACTGAATCATTGTCGACACAGGTGTTGACAGATTGGGCACGTAGCCCGGGTCCAATGATGACAAACTGCTGGCAGTAGCAGAAGCAGTTAGGCCCAGAGCCTGAGGACCTTGAGAGGTCTCAATGTCGGGGCAGGAGCCCTCAACACAGAGGCCAACAGCCCCTCCACAGCCCTATGATGGCTGGGAGAAGAGACATCCAGGGGGGCTCTAAGCATATCAGAGTTCGCACGGGCAACACACTGACACGAGCAGCTGGCGGGGCGATCCTGGAGAAGAGAAAGAGGAATCTCAAGGGACCAGGATCGCTGACAGGAGGAACAGTCCTTAGGGCCAATACTTGCCCCATCAGCAGTGTTTCCCTGAGGATTTGTCCTGGTGTGGTGCCTGACAGCCCAAAGAAAATGCTGGCAACTGGGCGGGGCCTCCATAGGACCCCTGTTCTCCACTGGCTGCCTGCTGCTCCATGAGGAACTTCTGCAGGGCTTTCTTGTGTTGCTGCTGGGTGGTGAGGTTGAATTTCAGGCAGGATTCACAGGCAAGAATGCTGTGGCTAGGCCCAAGACAGCAAACACAGAGCTCTTGTTTGTCAGTTGAAGAAATCTTCTTTCCGCAATGGCAGTGACAGAAAAGGGTCGAAGAAGGGTTAGTTCTCAACATGTGAAGGGTCGAGGGAATCACTTTAAGCTAAAGTGATTCAAAGGTAAGTAAAAGAAAAAAGTGTAAATAGTTTAGGCAGTGGCACTGAGCAATGAAGCTTCCGTGGAGTCTGCGCGCGAATGGTCGATGGCGGGAAAGAACTGAAGAGGGAACGGGGCCACCGGCACTTATACAGGGTTTGTGATGTTGCAGCCAGACATTGGCGTGGGTGGCTCCTAGTAGACTGTTGCAGGAAAAGCTTTCATGGGATCCTGACACCTGATGGCTAAGTTCCATAGGTGTGACCTGATGACAGAGATATCTCCAAAGAATATCACGGCAACTTCACTGGCCGTTAATCCCTTTTGCCATGCAGGAATTGTTGCCCCTGCACTGCATCCTGTCGAGCTCCACTGTATGATCTGCAATGTTCTCTGTAAAGTAAGAAACTGACTTTACCCTCCTCCGTCTATCTCCCTCCGTTTCCCTTTTCTCTGTTTCCCCTTAAAGATCACTAGAAATGTAAAATTCCAGGTTGTTTTTTATTTTAATTAGTAACTTGTTAGCAGTAGAAACTGTGTTTGAGTAAAACAAAAAGTTCCTCAGACTTACCGTGGAGCTGTGAATGTTTTTTTTTTTTTTGCTGCACCATTTCTTGTCTTTCAGGCCTACACTGCTTTGATTATGTCATTATAGTTGTCAAGTCTCTAATTATTTTGACCTTGCTCTTCATGAAAAGGTTTTTTGCATATAAAAAAAATTAACATATAAATGTATTGTGACAGGATTCATTTTTATGTACCAAGGTCTTCAACGGAATGTTGTGGCTTTAAGTGCTCAGTGCATACAAAACAGTGACACAAACAATTTAATGGCACACTGCCACATTATTTAATTAAAATACAGAGTAATTTACACTGTGGGAGGGATGAATAACAAGGCTGACAAAATTGGTTATTTAGCCTGTTATTCACCTATGGGGTGAATAACATGTTAGTCTTCCTGCAGCCTATGTTATTTTCCCTGTAGCCTCATCCCAATGACATTCAGTGCTCCATTATAAAAAATAGGAAATTCTGTAGGGCATGCAGAAATAAGCTTTTTATTCACTCTGGAATGTTGTTTGACTACGCGTTATTTTGTATAGTATATGGTTTGACACATAAACTAAAAAAAATCCCCCCCCAAGAAATTTTTGGTTTAATATTTTATTTAAAAAAAAATGAAATCCATTCTTACCTGGCTGCTGAAACCCACCAAGGTGAAGGGTGGGTTTCTGTGTTTATGCAAGTATTTTGTGGTAGGGAAGGGTCTGGATTCTGTGTGTAAAATGAAAGTAAAATGGCAGGTGGAACGAGTTAATATAGAAACACAGAATTTGTCAGCAGAAAAGGACCTCTTGGCCCACCCAGTCTGCCAGCTGTTCCCTGTGTGATCCGTGTCACAATGGTTGAGTGGTCTGAGGTGTCAGACTCAATCAGAGAAGACTTCCCAAAGAAATGGGTATTCTGGTCTCTGAAGGGAAGTGTGGGTTCAAATTCCACTTCTGACATATCTATCTTTTAGCACCTCACTGTTGATGGGGAAGGGGGGATTGCAGCGGAATGGAGGAGGGCTGATGTGGTCCCTCTGCACACGAGTGGTAGCAAGGAGGAGGCCAGCCATTACAGATCAGTCAGTCTCACATCAGTGGCAAATGTAGTGTTCAGAGAAATGTGGTTATGGCTCCTTAAACTGTTCTCATCTAGTATACACAGTGACAGCAGCTTCAGTAACATGTGACCTACAGGATGTAGCTTCTAGCAGTGATGCAAGCTACAGGCAGACAAAAGGCAGTGCTGGAGGCAGGGGCACTCAGTTAAGTTAATAAAGTGTTATATAAAAAGACAGGACTCTTACCTGGATTTCTGCAAGGCCTGCGACAACGTCCCACACAGAAGATTGCTAAATAAATTGGGGAGCCTAGGAGTGGATCCCATGGTGGTAAAGTGGGCTGGGAACTCGCTAAGGGACAGAACTCAGTGGGTGGTGGTAAATGGTATGAAATCTGAGGAAAGGGAGGTGACCAGCGGCGTGCCACAGGGGTTGGTGCTGGGGCCAATCCTAGTCAATGTCTTCATTATCGACACTGCACCGCGTCTGGAGGGAAAGGTGTGCCTCTTCGCAGATGACACCAAGATCTACACCAGAGGGACTGGAAAAAATGAGAAAGGACCTAAGCCTATTAGAGGAGTGGTCAGGTGTCTGGCTGTTGAGTTTTAGTTCTAGAAAGTGCAAGATCATGTACCTGGGTCACAAGAATCCAAGGGAGGAGTACAGGATGGGTGGGGAAATTCGGGTCACCACAAGTCAGGAGAGGGACCTGGGGGTTATCATATCTGATGACCTGAAGGTGACCAAACAGTGTGAAAAGGTGGTGGGAGAGCAAACAGAATGTTGGGGTGCATAGGGAGGGGCATAACAAGCAGCAGGAAAGAGGTGGTGATGCCACTGTACAGATCACCGGGGAGACCACAGCTAAAGTACTGTGTCCAGTTCTGAAGATCACATCTCCGGAAGGACACTGACAAAATAGAGGCAGTCCAGAGAAGGGTAACGAAGATGGTACATGGATTGCACCAGAAGCCCTACAAGGAAAGACTTAAGGACCTTAATATCTATTCACTGGAGGAAAGAAGGGAGATGGGAGATATGATAAGAGACTTTCAAGTACCTTAGGGGAATAAACAGGATATAGGTGGAAAGCATATTTCAGAGAAAAGTCTGCACAAGAACAAGGGGCATGACATGAGGCTGAAGGGTGGAAGGCTCAGGGGTAATGTTAGGAAGTATGTTTTCACTGAAAGGGTGGTGGAGCTGTAGAACAGCCTTCCAGCAGAAGTGGTGAGGGCGAAAACAATACCGTGATTCAAGAGTGCATGAAACAGACATAAAGGAACCCTGGAGATGTGCGGAGCAGGAGAGCTACAGATCATATAGGATATGGGGATGCAGCAGTGAGTAGGGAAATGGGCAGACTAGGCGGGCAGTATGGTCCTTATCAGCCGAAAGAGTCTATGTTTCTATGACTCCAGCGGTCTTGTTTTGATGTAAACTACAGAGAATAGTACAACTGGTGACAAGGACAAGTACATAAGCTACAGAACCCATGAGGAAAATCCCAGTGCTGCAGACTGACAGATCCTGCACGCAACCCTGCCTGCAAATCTGCTAACTGGCATCTGATTAAATAAGTGTTCCACAGAGTGAAAGTAAAAAGGAAGACCGGGTGGGCTGCTGTCATATATAGCTTCACAAAGGTAAAACTGCTTTGATTACACTGCCTCAATTTAGGACAGCCAGAAACAGCAGCTACTGCAAGTAAACAAAATATATATTTCTCCCCTGGTACAATAATAAGCCAAGTGCACACAGAGGCAAAATTGTAAGAGCATGTGGATAAATGTGTAATGTGTTACAGCTCTTGCCCAAATTTGATACTTCAGATACCGATAACCTTGCATACAACTGGAGGAAATGACAGACCAGTTTGAAAACATTATGACTGCAATGAACATAACTGACCCACAAGGACAAGAAGCCTTACTGCTCCATTATGCCGTCAGTGAGGTGCATGACGTATATGATGCGGTACCTTCCAATGCAACACGAGACTATGATGCTTGCAAAAGGTCTCTGTCAGACTAATCCTAAGCAAAATCGTGAATTTGAAAAGTACAAATTTCTGACAGCTAAACAGCTAACATGTGAATCCATGGATGCCTATGCTACTCGTTTACAGGATATAGCACGCACCTGCGATTTTGCTGATGTGGACAGTGAGATCAAAACACAGATCACTGTTTCATGCAATTCTTCCTCAGTCAGAAGAAAAGCATTAAGGGAAGATCCCGCTAAGAAAAGCCCACAGATGATTATAGTGTTTGTGACCTCATGTAAAGCAAATTATTCAGTGTCAGGCAGCCCCACAGTCGTAATGGATATGCTAAATACCAAACTTCAGTTTACTGCTGATTTTTGTGCCTCAGTAAACATGATGGACAAGGACACTTATGACGAACTAGAGACTAAACCTAAATTGGCAAAAGTCAAAACAAATATTTATCCTTATGGTTCCAGCTCACCCATGAAAGTAGCAGGAAAAGTTGATGCACTAGTAGAGCACAAAGGCAAACTTTGCACTGCAACTTCCATTGTGATAGCTGGTAAAGGGGTATGCTGAGTTACACAACAGCTAAAACATTGGAGCCTATCACTATTGTGCAGGCTGTCACTGACAAAAGCTCTCCAGAAGCTGAAAGCGCGATACAGTGCAATTCTTCTTTATTTGAAGGAATAGGAAAACTAAAAGACTGTCAGATACAACGACATGTAGATCAATCAGTATGACCAGTGGCACAGCCACACAGACGAATCCAGTTTCATTTCAGAAAACCAGTAGGGAGGAACTACAGAACCTAAAGGACCAAGATATAACTGAGGAAGTTTCTGGTTCCACACCATGGGTGTCACCTTTAGTTGCTGCCCCCACTGCAAAACAGACAAGATTAGAATTTGCCTAGACATGAGACTTCCAAATATTATGTAGTTCATTCTTTAAATGGTGCAACAATTTTTTTTCTAAACTACATTTAACCAAAGGTTACCATCAGTTAGAATTAGTACCAGAGTCGCTATCTGACAACATTTCATACCCATGTAGGCCTGAGACACTACAAGAGACTCACATTCAGAGTTTGCTCAGCAGCTGAAATTGTTCAAGATGCAATCAAAAGGGTATTATGAACTGGATAAAAAAATTGAGGAAGCTGATTTGCTGAGAGGTCCCTGAAGCTGTGATTAAATCTGACAACATAATCAGGGCTTCAAAACACTACCAGCCACCAGCCTCCTCGCCCTCCGAAAATCCATCCAACAACAATGTTCGCCACATTCCTCACTCCACTGGACTCTTGGCAACCAAAATGCCTGCCGCAGTCTGGAGTGAGATGACCACTGTTCAACCCTCCCCCCAAAAAGCACACAAGAAATCCTCACAAGTATGCCACTTACGTCAATGAAACTGCCGCCGACTGCAGAACACAAAAGCACCCGCTCGCCACACTAAAATGCTGCAACACCACTACGGTGATCAAAAGACAGCAACAGCCACTCACTAGGAAACATCCCCTGCTATCACAATGGCCCCTTGCAGTCAAAAATGTTCTTGCCAGTAGAAAGAAATCACAACCTCACCTTTACTGCTGCTCTTGCTGCTAAATAGACATTGTTGCTGCTGCAAAGCAGATTCTCTACATTCAGAAGGTGGAATTTAGCACAGCAGGTCCAATCCGTCCCACCCACTCCAACCGCCGACCACAACTTCCAGCCACCTCTACCACTAACCAGAAATAGTGGCACCTACTGGCCATGACTAAAATTAAAGGAACTTTTTTTTTTAGATGTACATCTACACTAAAAAAAAAAAAAGCATAATAATATGACAACCTTTTACTTTTAAACATTTTTTTTTATTATTTAACATGCGGATCCAGTTCATAGTAGTAATAATGCACTCCAGGGTGTGGTATATCATGTGATAGTCACTTCTTAGGTGCATGAGGCACTCGGATGATGGCCTCATGCCTCACAGCACACCCGAGGCATGACGATATCCCATGATATACCACCACCCCGTAGCGCATTTTTGCTTAAATACAAAATATTCCCAGTGTGCCTAATTGTAATGATAATGCATTAGTCTTTGGTAAAACTCAGAAGGAACATTTTCAAGTTCTCAAATATGTGCTTGAGCGTTTGGTTGCTAATAACCCAACACTGAATCAAGTTAAATGTAAATTTAACAAGACTACACTTGAGTTCTATGGTCACATATTTTCACATCAAGGAATAAAACCAGATCCAAAAAGGCAGAGGCAGTAAAAAAGGCAGCAATACCAAAAGATGTCAATGAAGTGTGCTCATCCTTAGGAACGGCTACTAACTGTGCAAGGTATATCAGAAACTTTTCCATTGCAAGTGCCATACTGAGGGAACTCTCAAAGCAGAATACAGAATGTCAGTGGTCAGCTGCATGTCAAATGGCATTTGACACAATAAAGGATTTAAAGACCTCAGATATATATATAACCATGCCATACTTCGATCCAAGCCTGTCAACAGAATTAACAGTAGATGCTAGTCTGGTTGGACTCTGGGCGATATTAACTCAGAAAAAGTCAGACGGTAGTATCATATTCAAGTGTAACCCCCCTACAAATGGGGGTTCCCAAAAAGTCTTCCTTGAGCTTGCCTAAATGCTCACTGCCAGGCTGGTGTCCAGCGTTTTAGCAGTTTAAATGTGATTACCAGAGCCTGTATGGCCTCTGTGTACTGTCTCTTAAGAGCTGCCTGATTGCAGCATAAGTAATCTGAGAGGGAGCTCTGTTGAAAGATGTAACTATTTGCTGAAAATCATTTTTTTTTTTAAATTACTGTTTTTCCTCCTTCCTGCCCGCCATCCCCGACCCTTCAGGAGCCTCAAGGTAGACATCCCTCTGCCTTCCGCCCTGCCCGTATGACCCACATGAACCCCCATAGAGCTTGGTTTACCCCGGCGGGGATAAGAGCCAATTACCACAACAATCAGATTTCGCCGGTCCGGGGCCACCGGGCAGGCGGAGGCACATTGAGGGCACGTCTCCAGAGGCTCCATCTTCCCGGCGATGGCAGGTGTTTTCCGCTTTCTCTCACCCCCCTACAGCGGGGAGAGGGACTCCTGACGCCAAGGCGCAGGAGTGCCGACGTCACACTGTATGTCGGCAGCCCTTCCCTTAACTTGGGCTTGCAGTACTCGAGCCTCCGCTCGGAGTCAGACAAGTGTTCGGGCTATTGCCTGACCCTCCCCGGAGTAGGCGCGCTGTCGTGGGACGCTCAAGCCTAACTCCCCCCAGCTGGCCCAGCTGAAAATCATTTAGAGTGATAATGATAATGTAGTTTGTCTAACCTGCTTTCTTTGTAGCAAGGACTGTTTTGTCTGTCGCCATTACCTTGGTCCTGGACTGCAAATTGGACCAAACAGTACTGGTAGGACCTAAAATGTAGCCGGACTACAGGAGCTGTCTGAAGTCAAAATCTGTAGGAATTGTAGTTTTGGTCTTTTTGTGCCTTTTTTGCAACTGAAGGGGGAGCTCTTGCTTTGACTGACAGACAAATCAGCCAACTGAACCTTTTGGAGCGGAGGGAATTTCCCCAAGCTGCCTGCTGTTTAGGGCAGATCTAAGCTGGAAGCTGAAGAAGAAAGAGCTGAAGTGATTTTGGGCAGCAAACCTGAGTGGATTCGCATCGGAGAACTGTGAAAAGGCTGAGTTTTTGGCTTGCATGTCTGCTGCTCCTGAGAGGGAGAGAAAATAATTATTTTGGACTAAATCCAAGTTTGTGTGACTAAAGTAAGCTACTGAAGTGGGCCAGGCTCAACCTGAGGAAGACCGAAGATTTTGCTGAATGCGATCGGCCTGTCAGGAATTCCAGCTACCCCTAAGCTTCTGGTGTGTGCAGAGACTTTGCAATTGTGACCGGGGAGCGCTTTGCCTGGTACAATAGAATTGTCTTACATGTAAATGTGCTATGAGCTTCTAGTGGGTCGTGAGTTAGTTCCCCACTGTGTGAACTGTGTTCTGCTTGCTGTAAGCTGTATCCAGCCCAAAACGGACTGCATCCAAATTTGTCTCCATGCGGTCTGGGCCTTGCCAGACTGGTCCAGCCAGACTACCCACTGCAAAGAGAAGTCATTGACGAGAGACCTGCCTGGGGATCAGCCCCCTGCTCCATGCTTGAACAGGAACGACGCCTCTGTGACTTGTGTGGGCCCTACTTCTCCTGGCATTCCAGATCAACCACCTGCAGTCTCGATTTTCGTCCAGCCTGTGTCCAGTCTTTGGTATCGTGAGTAAATACCAGGGTAGCTCCCTGCAACAACAGCTTAATCTGAGTGTGTCATCTGATTGTCTTGTTTCGTTTTCTTTATGAACTGAGCCCTCTGGCTCCGGATTATAAATATTGTGTACTGTGCATGTTGTGTTTTCCATCAGAGGGCCCCAACCAGCTGCGACGCCGGCCAACCCTGGGCAACAGTCCTGGCTAGCTCATCTCTTCTCCACCTGGGTACCCAGAGGTGTGACTGTGTGGGGGACTCAAAGCGCATGCATAACTGCTTGATTGATATAACCTTTAAGCTAATTAACCTGATTTTGCCCCTCCTTGTTCAATTCTTGAATAAATCAGATCTAACTTTTCTGCATGTAATCTGACTGTGGTTCCAGTTTGTGCTCCAAGTACTGTACTGTTGCTATTTGCAGTGCATTACCTTGTTTTACAGGGGGTCCCCAGGGTTGAGCAAGAGGAACCAGCCCTGGTGGTAAGTGCAAACAGTGTGGGTACTTGTGTGGTGTACCAGGGGTATTGTGAAAGTGATTACTGTATAGTGTTCAGGCCACTAGAGGGGAAAGAGGGGGTTACAGTGTCCCGGCGGGCTGTGCCCAGGTTAGCTTAACCACTACCAACCCTGACCTCCAGGTGGAGGCACCCGTTTCAGAACTCAGGCCCCTTAACCTGCTACTTGCCAAGCAGGCAGGTGTAGTAGCCCTTGGGATACACAAGCTACAACTTAACTGAGATTGAACAAAAGTACTCTCAGCCTGAGAAAGAAGCACTAGCAGTTGTCTGTGCATGTGCATTACCACCTATGTGTGTATGGGGCACCAGTCACAATAGTTACAGATCATCAGGCCCTCATAACAATATTTGGCAACCCATAATACAAGATGCCAGCACACACTGAAAGACGGAGAATACACCTTCAGGGCTATGATTTTCAAAACTGCACCGACCACGGAAAGATAACTCATCAGACTATATTTCAAGGCAACCTTTGGAAGGATCAGGTAACTCAACGTCACCTGCAGAAGAATACATCAGCTTTGTAGCTACACATGTGGTGCCAAAAGCTCTAACCCTTACAGAAATACAGGAAGCATCAAAGATGGGCAAGACACTGCAGGCTCTAACAGAACTAATAAGGAGACAGAAGTGGTATAAAATAACAAGGACCGAGTTCCCAGACACTGAAATTAACATATCTGAGCTGACACTTCGTTCCAGACAGAAAACTGAACCGTCTGCTCTGGGTGATTGCCTAATTCTGAGAGGCAACACAATAGTAATACCAATCTCATTAAAGGGAAACCAGAGTTAATAGGAAAAGGGCAGCAGGTGCTGCAGAAATGTCTGATTAGGGCTTTCAGCACTAAAGTAAAATTTTAAGTACCTGTTTCAGATGCTGTCTTATTTTGAAAGACTCATGGCAACCATCATGTCACCGAGCCTGCCACGGACATCTCATGAACACCACGCAGCTTCCGGTGTGCGATGTATGCTAATGAGGGCTAACAACTAATGGCAGAGTTGGTGGCCCTCATTAGCATACCCCGTGCGCCGGAAGCTGCCTGGTGTGCGTGAGATGGCAGCAGGCAGCTCAGCGGCATGACGGTCTGCGCGGGTCTTTCAAAATAAGGTAACATCTGAAACAGGTACTTAAAAATTTTACTTTAATGCCGAAAGCCCTAATCAGGCATTTTTTTTTGTGCGAACCACCTGCAGGTCAGCCCCTGAACATCCCCTCTTAACCCCACCCGGGACTTAACTCCTCAGAGGTGATACTCCTGGATTGCCCCACAGGGCAAGACCACTTCACTGGTGTGACCCTCATGATAACAGAGTAAGGGAGCCAGCGGGAAATCCCACTGACCTTGTCTCTTTGGCTTGCCCCCCAGAGTAGGGCGCAGAGCTGAACCAGCTGTAGCAGCAGACGCAATGGGTCAGCTAAGGGAGAGTTCAGTGGGTGATCGGAGCTGGGAGGCAGCGGGGTATCATAGAAGGCGGCCACATTTTTCCCCTTATTTTGAAGAAGGAGGCGTGACATGCAATGACACCTGCATCCGCATGCCTCCTGAGTAGTTTTAGGCACCAGTCACTGTGAGATCCCGAGCCTACGCTAGGGGTCTGACTTGTGCCGGACACACAGCACCCTTCCCCCGGAGAGGGACAGTTGTCCCTACATGCTCAAACCCCCCCCCAAGCCGGCCCTCCAACTTCCCAGGTCCGTTTCTGAACCCAGGACATCAGTGTTGCAGACGGACACCATGCCACTGCGCTAGCAGGCCGGCTCTAGTCAGGCATTTCTGCAGCAACTGCTACTTTTTTTCTATTAACCAGGGTTTCCCATTAAGAGCTGAAACAATTGCAGTAACACACACTGGGTACCTTGGCACAGTAAGCACTAAAATTATGGAGAGAGAAAGTATGGTTTTCCAACATAGACCTGTTTGCAAAGACAATGATAAACAAATTCTGGTCAGAGCCCACACAGCTGCAGCCATGCTCACCAAGCTCACAGCGAAACAGTCCATCGTGCCCAAGATGGCCTCAGTGCAGTCGCACATGTGTAGTAAATGTTGGTGGCCATCTTGCGCATGGCAGCCGATTGGCAGCCGAAACAGTGCACCGTTAGAGAAGTTAAGCGGAATGTTGTGGAGTGCGGAAGGCTTGTTCCGCAACTCAAAATGAAACGTTCCACAGTGTCAATCCAGTAGCTCGATTTTAGAGCTACCGCAAGACAGCTACAGGCTCCGTCCATTACAGCTGTAAAAACTGTCCTGCCTGCTAGGCAGTAACAAGTGATGTGCACCCAGAACTACTACTGATGCCTGAATTACCTGATACTGTATGGGACAATGTTGCTGTGGAATTTTATGGGCTATTGCCTCGTCAGCAATATTATCTTAGCTGCCATTCATGAACATTCAAGATATCCTGAAATAGTTTATTGCTTCGACTGCAGCTACTGCAGTATTGCCAGCATTAGGCAAACTATTCTCTGCTTCTGGAACATAAACAGCGGTACAAATGGACAATGCACCTCAATCTCAAGGGTCTGACCTCAAACGGTTTGCAGACTACTTAGGGTTCAGCCATAAGAAAATCACACCTTGTTGGCCAAAAAGGTAATGGAACAGCTGAATGGTTCATGTGGATACTGGGAAAACGACTAAAGACTGCTCAAGCTGAACAGAAATCCTTTAAACAAGAATTGTACAAGTTTTTAAGAAGTGACCGAAATGTTCTGCATACAAGCACCAACAGAACCCTGGCTGAACTAGTCTTCAGCAGGTCTATTTGCACACAGTTACCTGGCACTGCCATTCAAAACCCACAGGAGGAGAGTCAAATAACAGAAAGAGATCAGAAGCAAAAGGCCAAAACAAAGAAATACACAGACAACAGAAGAAAAGCCCAGGTCTCTTCTACAAAAAAAGGGGACAGAGTAACTGTGCTTCAGAAAAAGTCAAACAAACCCTTGCCTATTTACAACCCCGTGCCCTATCATGCTGTAAGCAAGAAAGTCACTATGGTTACTGCAGAAAATGCTGGCCACAGAATAGCTCACAATGAATCACAATTTAAAGTGATACAGGATACAACATTTGCAAAAAAAGTGAATGGTGATGCCTCAGAGGATGAATGGATTTCCTTCAGAAACCCACCTGACAGTACTGCAGAAGCTGTGCCAGACAAGACATACCCAAACAGTGCAGTAAAGCCTGCAAGATTAATTGGAGAACATTAAAACAAAAGACTGGTGTTTAGATGTTTATACAGTATGGTAACTAAAGACAACTGAACTTCATGGCAACGCTATACTGTTGTTTTCCGTATTACATAAAGAAGGCTACGTTTGTGTTTCTGTTGTGAACAAATTCCAAGTTAATGTTAAAAAAGGGTGTGGAGATGTAGTGTTTAGAGAAATGTTGTTCTGTTTCCTTAAATTGATCTTATTTAGTATTCACAGTGGCAGCACCTTCACTAATATGCGAGACACAGGATATAGCTGATAGGAGTGCTGCAAGCTAGGGCAGACACAGAGCAATGCAGGAAGCTGGGACACTCGGTTAATAAAGTGTTATCAAAGAAGATGTGACACAATTTGTTTGAGGTAACTACAGAGAACAGTGCAGCGGGGAAGTTAATGCAGTCCGTACTGAAGGACAGACTGATGGAGTACCTGGAGCCATATGGGCCGCAGGACCACTGGCAGCATGGCTTCACAGAGGGGAAGTCACGTCAAACAAATCTCACAGATTTCTTTGGGTAACTAGGGAGGTGGATCAAGGAAGGGCAGTGGATGTGGCCTATCTGGACTTCAGTAAGGCCTTTGATACTGTACCACACAGGAGGCTGATAAGGAAACTTAGCAGCCTGGGGTGGAGGAGAAAGTGGTGAGTTGAGTATCTAAGTGGTTGAAAGATAGGAGGGAGAGGGTGGTGGTAAACGGCAGTCACTCGGAGGGCGGGAGAGTGACCAGTGGGGTACCACAGGGATCGGTACCAGGCTTTATCCTCTTCAATGTCTTCATAAGTGACACTGTTGAGGAACTGGAGGGGAAGGTGGGTCTCTTTGTGGAGGGCACAAAAATCTGCAAAAGGGTGGACACCAAGAAGGGGACGGGGAGAATACAAAGGGACCTGGAGAAATTAGCGTGGTCTAGGGAGTGGCAGCTGGGTTTCAGTGCCCAAAAGTGCAAAGTTATGCACCTAGGGGCATGGTTGGGGAAACCCAGGAGCTGTGTGTATACACGGGGAGGACTTACAGTTAGCAAGCAAGACAGGGACCTTGGGGTGATCATATCTGATGACCTAAAGATGTCAGGGCAGGGTGACAGGGCAGCAGGCAAGATGAACTGGATGCTGGGGTGCACAGAGAGGGGGATCTCTAGCAGGAAACAGGAGGTGGTGTTGCCTCTGCATCGCTCACTTGTGATACCCCACCTGGTGTACAATGTCCAGTTCTGGATGCCTCACCTCTGCAAGGACACTGACAGGGTGGAAGCAGTCCAGAGGAGGGCCACTAAAATGGTGTGGGGGTTGTACAAGAAACCATACAAGGAGAGGTAGTGGGAGCTCAACGTATACTCCCTGGTAGAGAGGAGAGGAGAGCAAGAGGGGACATGATTGAGACTTACAAGTACTTCAAGGGGGTGAACAAGGTGCTGGAGAGGAGTCTCTGTGACAGGAAGAGAAGCACCAGAACAAAAGGGCATGCGATAAAGTTTGAGGGGGGATATTTAAGAGGGATGAGAGGAAACACTTCTTCACAGAAAGGGTAGTGGACACCTGTAACTGCCTGCCAGAAGAGGTGGCAGGGGTGAAGATAGTGGGGAGCTTCAAACTTGAGTGGGATGGGCCTATGGGTATAACAAAGGTGAGAGAGGAGGGAGGGACACCTGTGACTAAATAGAGTCCCGGGTGTAGTGTTATGTAGGGAAAATAGGGCAGACTAGATGGGCCTTTTCTTGCCGACACTCTATGTTTTTATCCATTTCCGCAGATTCCAACTGCTCTCTGGTGACCTTCCCTCCTATCTGCCTGTTTTCTAATATACCCCTGTATCTATCCCATGAATGCTTGAAGCCCCCCACCATTTTCACCTCTACCACTTCTGCTGGTAGTCTGTTCATTCCAGGTGTCTACTATCCTTTCAGTGAAGAAATATTTCTCACAGCTCTCTTAAACTCCCCGACATACATGCCCTCCAGTCCTGGTGCTCTTTCTCATTTGAAATAGACTCCTCTCCTGCACCCTGTCCCCCACTGTGAGGTACTGTACTTGTAGGTCTTTATCATGTCACCTCTTGATCTCCTCTTTCCCATGGTGTACATGTTGAGATCCTTCAGTCTCTCCTAGCAGGACTTCTTGTGCAACCCCTGCACCATCTTAGTTGCCCCTCTCTGGACTGCCTTTACCCTGCACACGTCCTTTCTGAGGTGCGGCCTCTGAAACTGGACATAGTATTCCAGGTGGGGTCTCACCAACGAGCAATACAATGGCAACACTTTCTACCTCATCCTGCTGGAGATACCCCTCTGTATTCATCCCAGCATTCCATTAGTCCTATCCACTGCTTTGTCACACTGCCCTGCCACTTTGAGGCCATCAGGTATGATAATCCCAAAGTCCCTTTCCTGTTTAAGGACTGTCAGTACCTCCCCCCTCCATCATACACTCAGAACCTGGGTTCATATGCCCTAGGTGCATGATTTCGCACTTTCTGGCACTGAACCCCAACTGCCAGGCTCTTGATCACTCCTTAGGTTTCCCAAGATCCCTGTACATTCACTCCACCCCCTCCTGAGTGTTCACTCTATTGCAGAGTTTGGCATCACCTGCATGATGCAGAGAACTGTTTGTAGCCATACTGGTCCTTGTACAAAAAGATGAACCAAGTGGGTGATTTGATACCTTTTATTAAATAGTGTGGGGGTGTGAGAATAAAAAGTATGTATGTATAAACATATGTATATATATATAAATAAATATATGTATAAATATATATAAAGAGTACAAAGACGGACTCTTTGCTCTACCCAGGCTATTGTACCTTGCCTGACTAGTGTAATTTGCCACCCCTTTCCCCCTTCCCTGGGTCGCGCCTGGAAACGAGCTTTGGCTTAGTGTGCCTCTCCCGGGCACCAAACTTTAAATGAATAAACATAAATAAATAAATCTGTGCCACATAAACATATCTACACATAAGAATACAAACATATACGTACAATTATTTATTATTAAAATAAAAAAATGATTTGTATGTTTGGTCATACTTTTTATCTGCTGCATTCTTATGTGTAGGTATTTTTATACAGCATAGCTACTCTATGTTGCGCCATCCTCCTGTCTAGGGGTATGCAGATGGTAACAAAAGGGAGGGGTTCGTACAAACAATGACATGTATTTATTTGACTCCCAGGACTTGGGACAACCTCCGGAGCGCCCAGATGCTTTTGGGCCAGTCAGAGCTGCAACTGAAAGAGGTCAGCAACAAAACAGTCTCCAAACAGTAAACAGGAACAGTGCTGCAGACATCAAGGTGGGAAACCATCTGGGGACCAGTGATCATCCTACAGTGTGGTTCAACATAAGAACAGCTGTGAAAACCAACCACACGGTGGTGAGAATCCTCAGAAGGGCTGGTTTTACTAAGATGGGTGAATGCCTCAGGAATGATCTAGTGATGGAGGGGTCAGGTGACCTGGGGGGAGGGGTGGAGGAAAAGTGGCCCAAACTAAAAGAGGGCATAGTGAAGGCAACAAACACCTGTGTCAAGCAAGTAAGCAAAAGTAAAAGAAAAAGGAGACCACTATGGTTCTCGAAAGTGGTAGCAGAAAAGGTAAAGACTAAATGAATAGTATTCAGAAGGTATAAGGAGACCCAGAGAGATAGAGAGGAAAGGGAAGTGTATCAGGTAGAACAGTGAGAGGAAGGCAAAGCAGTAAGGAGTGCAAAGGTACAAACTGAGGAAAGAATAGCTCAGGGAGTATCATAAGGGGACAGGACATTTTTTTAGGTATGTTAGTGGAAAAAGGAAGACAAAGGGAGGGACTGCACGGTTAAGGGGGGGATGGAGGGGAGCCGGTCCGGTGGCGCTGAGAGTTGAGGCGCTGGACGCCATACCTCGTGCTACACCAGCGACCCGAGTTCGGAAGCTAGCTCAGGCACCGGGGGTCGGCAGGAACGGGGCTAGGATCGAGCGCCTGCTGGGCTGCTCTCCTCCCCCAGGGGGAGGTCTGGTTCTTGTCCAGTGCATCAGTGACTCCTGGTGGAGATCAGAGGCGCTGCAGTGCGTCAGCTGCACGTCTATGTGGCTGACGCAGGCAGGGTTGCTGTGTGCCTTGCGTCATAGTGCACCACGCGGGGGGGGAGGGGAGAAAGAGTACCAGAATATGGGAAAAGCCAGCCCGCTGGGCAGGCGATGGCAACCGACCCCTGCGCACCGCGGATCCACCTCGCCTGGCCTTCCAGTTCCTCCAACTGGGCCCTCACCTACAGTCAGAGTCTAATCGTAACAGGTGCCCAAGGAGGGGCAGCCCCACCCGGAGGGGTTAAGCTCGGGGTACTGGCTGTATGGGAGGAGGCTCAGGATTGAGGGGACCTCAGACTGGCAGGAACAGGCAGGATGCCTGAGAGAGGCTCTGTGGGCCATGACTGGAGCGAAAGAGAGTTGGAAAAAAAAAAAGGGGGGAACTATATGAAGGGGGATCAAGAAAAAGCAAACATCTGATCAAATACTTCAGCACACTGTTCACAGTAAAAGCGGAGGGGAAGGGACCATGAAAAGGTGCCAGGAGGTTTGATGTGAGGGAAATGGACACTAGTCCATTTTCTGTGGAGAGGGTCCAGAAAACACTCGTCAACCTGAAGGTAGACAAGGCTATGAGACCAGACGGTGTACATTCAAGGGTGCTGAGAAAGCTGCACCTCTGAGAGACCTGTTTAGCAGATCACTGGAGACTGGTGTGGTCCTGGAGGACTGGAGAAGGGAGGATGTAGTCCCACCTCACAAAAATGGTAGCAAGGAAGAAGCAGGCAGGCAATTATAGACCTGTCAGCCTGACATGGGTGGTGAGTCAGTTAACTGAAACACTATTAAAGGAAAGGATTGTGGAATATCTTGTATCCAACAGATTACAGGACCCAAGGCAGCATGGTCTCACAAACGGCAGGTCATGCCAAACAAATCTGATAGATTTCTTTGACTGGGTGACCAAGGAGTTGGATCAGGGAAGAGTGAAAGGATGAGGCTTGCCTTGATTTCAGCAAGGCTTTCAACACCATTCCACATAAGAGACTGGTAAGTAAGTTTGGGCAAACTTGAGGGTGGGTATTAAGGGGGTAATCTGGGTAAGAAACAGGTTAGCGAATAGGTCACAGAAGGTAGTGGTAAATGGAGATCTCTCTGAGGAAGGGAGGGAGGGTGACCAGCAGGGTATCTCAGGGATCAGTGCTGGGACCAGTCTTCTTTGATGCCTTTATAAGTGACATAGCAGAGGAACTGGAAGGGAAGGTATGCCTCTTTGTGGATGACACCAAGATCTGCAACAGAGTGGATACTCCTGGGGTGTGTGTGAAAAGGATGGGCAAGGATCTGAAAAGACTGGAAGAGTGGTCAAGGGTATGGCAGCTGGGTTTTAATGTAAAAAACGTGGAAAACTAATGCACCTGAGTGACAGAAATCCGGAAGTGGAGTACAAAATGGGTAGAGTGAGACTGACAAAGACCAAGCAGGAAAGAGACCTTGGGGCAATCATATTAGATGACCTAAAGGTGGCCAGTCAGTATGACAAGACAGTCAGAAGGGCTAGTGGGATGCATGGGTGCACAGGAAGGGGTATCGCCAGCGGGAAGAGTAAGGTGGTGATATCCCTATATAGAGTGCTAGCAAGACCTCACCTTGAGAACTGTAGTCCAGCTCTGAAGACCACATAACACAGAGTGAAGGTGGACCAGAGGAGGACTACTAAAATGGTGCAGGTTCTATATCAAAGGTTCTGTGAGGAAAGGCTGAAGGAGCAAAATATGTACACCCTGGGAGAGGAGGGCTATGACAGAGACCTTTAAATACCTCACAGGGGTTAATGAGGTACAGGAGTGGGGTATTTTTCAGAGAAAAAAGTGCTATGAAACAAGGGGAATGCTATGAAGCTGGAGGGGGGGTAAATTCAGGAGGAGATGTGAGGAAGTAATTCTTCACAGAAAGGGTGGTGAGTACCTGGAACAGCCTTCCAGTGGAGGTAGTGGGGGCAAAAACAATGGTGGGATTCAAAAATGCCTTGGACAGGCACAAGGGAATCACAGAGCTAAGGAAGGGGAGGGTGAGACTGCCGTAGATCAAGCTGGGTCTGAAGCAAAAATGAAGATTAAAAAAATAAATAAATGAACAGACCCAGTGGGCCCAGCGGCCCTTATCTGCTATCACATTCCATGTTTCTATGGAAACAGAGGTTCCTCACAGAACAAAAAGCCTAATCAGGATCCCTTTTATTTAATCTCAAAGCTCGTGAGCGTATTTCTCAAAGGGAGCTGCTGCAACAGTCTCTGTCTGATCTTAAACGTCATTCCCTGGTACACATTTCAGTTCATGTCTCCAACTGGCACTTCAGTTTGCCCACAGGGGTGGTAATCTGTAATACTTCTGACCCACTTTAAATCCTTGGTACACAGTTCAAAACACTTCAGAATTAATTTGGGGGCTGCAAGCAACCCAGTGGGGCACGTATTCTCTTTTTTTACATTGCTCCACCAGAGGTATTAGTCTGTCTTCTCACCTATAAACCCCAGGCCCTCCAACGGTGCTGGTTATTGTATGTTATGTATAAATCACTCTTTGCTATATCAGAGTGGTTTCAGCGCATTCAGCTTTAGCTAGAACAGCGGAGCAAACCCGAGCTGATCTGGCTCAAGCTGAAGCCAAGTGAAACCACTCTGATACAGCAAAAAGTGGCAAAGGGGAACATATTAGTATATTATTGATCGAGCATGATCAATAATATAATTTTACTAAACTGTAGATTTCCCTAAAGTCCCGTTTCAGGGCAGCTGCATGAAACGCTTCATGGAATAAAAGTGTCTCACGTGCAAAGGAAAGGAGTGCTCCGACTGGTTGGGAGCACTCCTTTGATCTAGAATGGTACTAATATGCTCACATATGTGGCTCAGCCCATAAGGCCAGGTGCTTCACATTCTGAACAGTCAATTGTTACCCACAGCGAGTCCTTCAAAGTGTGCCAGCAGCTCGGGCATTTCATGCTGCAGCGATGCCCGGGGAGATGCCAGCTAACCTCCCCTAGACCTGGTACTAGGCACCACAACTACCTGCCCCTCTGCAGTTGGCAAAACAGCAGGGGCTCCAGCCCTTGGGTACACATTACCACACAATAAGCCCTGCACCCACGCAAAGGAACTGAACCTACACCAGAATTTACAGTGGCACAAAGAGACAGGCACCCCCTTGGAGTCCAAAGATGTCACAAGTGCTGTCTCCCACCCTCTCTCAAGAATTGACACCCATGGGCATAGGGCCCATTACCAAATTCACTTCCTTCACAAGCTAAGTCATGCTTCTGGGGATACAGATGGAATTTCTACCAATTTAGAAGGGCAAAGGGAAGCAAACACCCCCTCGGGGTCTGAGGCTGCCACAGGTGCTACCTCCCACTCTCTCTCAATAACTGACCGCTGTGGGCAGAGGATCCCTGGCCAAATTCATTTCTCAAAGTACCATTCTTCACAACCCTCCTGCTCGATACTTGTGTGTGTGTGTGGGGAGGGACACTGCTAGGTGTCTTACCAGTCTCTCAGCTTTTAGTAAAATACATTTCACCTTGTAATTACAGTCCATTCACCTAGTTTCTCTCTCTCATCTGTTCTGAGGGTAAGCCACTACTGGGACGACTGTTCATAGCAGCCACCATGACTCCCCATCAAATTTATGTGGGTCTCAGTCTCTGGAAAAGTATTTACAGGAGGGAGCACCGACACTTCTTGCCAGTCATGCGGCTCCCTCCAGAATGATGCAATCAGCTTCAGGTCTCCAACCTCAGCAACTGGCCACCCCACCTTGGAGCAATGGCTCAGCCTCTAAAGGAGCCCCTTTGTGGTATGGATGACCACATAATAAGCTATGAATTCTCTAGTAGTCCTAACTAAGGAGCTGGGCTCCTGGGGGGGGGAGCTATAGATATATACATATATACTTTTTATTCTCCCCTCCTCCAACATTTCCTCTGACTCCAGCATCCTGGCTTCATTACATTTCAAAAGAGGAACTTTTAACACCCCCTATAAAGCCATCCAGTCTTCAGATATACAACTCTTTCCTATGTACATCAATTGATATCAGTAGACTGCACTATCCACTGAACAGAAGCTTTGTTTCTGTAGAAACTGCCATACCTGAAGAAGGGCTCTGAGTAGCCTGAAAGCTTGTGTTCAGAAAATTTCTTGTTGGTCCAATAAAAGGTATCAAATTACCCACTTTGGTATGATGTGCAAAAAAAGCATACCTTCCCTTCCGGTTCCTCAGCAATCTTCCACTTTCCAGTCTTGTTAAAAGAAGCTGTTGTACTACAGAAGGTACAACAGTATTCCATGACCTCTGAACTGTGGTGCACCCATTTTTTTAGTTAGGCTGGAAATACATGCACAACAAAGGTGACCCATACAGTGTGTTTGTTTTAATTCATCTTTCTAACTCTGTCTTGAACTGTGGTCAAGTAAAACAGAAACCAGAGCAAACAAGATAAGCCTAAACACAATCCCCTCTCCTACCTGTTATTCAATAATCAGTACTATATAGATGCCTCTCTAGTCTCACGCTTCAACTGTATCAAGGTATTGTCGAATTGCTGATGTTGGTCTGTTGACTTGCTACACATGCGTAATCAGTTACGGGATAACCTGTTGTTGCTGATTTAACTAATTGTTCGTATGTACCTGTCTTACCTCGTGCAAATCACCTTTGTACTGTCTTGCCATATTGGACATGTATGCTCTTGTATGTAACTAATTCCGGGTCTCCCCTGAAAAAAGGACCTCTGGTCTTGGTGAGCCTACCCAGTTACCAAAATGCCATAAATAAACATTTAATGCGATTTAAGTAACAGCTACCCAAGTTGGCAACATTCCTTGTAGATACTCTTAGCACACACAGTTCATTTGGGGGTATTTTCAGTTTTGCTAATATCTTCATTATGGGGAATCTTAATAGACACAAGAGTCTATGCTGTTGTACCACGGTAGTAACATAGATACTGTGGTACAACCGCATTCTCACGTCACTACTGTGGCACAACAGCATCCGAAGGTGCATGGATTTCCACACACAACACTGAACCATGTATTATACAGGTTTTCAGCTCAGTGTTTATTTAGATACTGGTCAATATAAATCATTATAGAGATGAATTTCATTACTGTAGTCAGTCAATCAGTGTTGAGTGGCTCAGTTGGTAGCACACTGGCCTCAGGGGTGGGAAGAGCAGATGGTCGTGGGTTCTAGCACTAGGGGTAATACCAATAACTGACACTGTAGTGCAGTACGAGGGGTGGGTGCTGCACTGGTGGACACTTTAAGTCACGGCCCCTTCTGTCCATCTCTGGTCGCTGCACAGGTGGAAGTGAGAGATCCCATGGCACTTATCGAAGAAGAGTAGGAAAGTTTTCTCAGTGTCATTGCCAATATTCGCCCATCAATAAAACAGATCCATGTACCCACCCCCATGACACACCTGGAAAAAGCATCACAGCTTACTGTGCCTTTCCTGGTCAAACATTACAAATAAATAAAATAAACAGGAACATTACAAACAATTGCCAGTTTTAAATTAATTTCCTGTCCCACAAACTGATAAAATGTGAAAGATAAGTGGAAAAATGAAATGTGATATGTTATTTTCATTACTGAGGTGTATATACAGTAGGTGAAGCTGCATCTGGAGTACTGCGTGCCATTCGGGAACCCTCAACTAAAAAAGGACAAGGGACGCCCGAGTCAATCCACAGCAGAGCAACAGAAGTGATCTATGGCCAGCATGGGAGGTCTGGTGAGGAGAGGAAAGGAGTGGCTGACCTCACTGTGTACTTCACTGGATGCCAGAGGAGAGAGAGGGGGACATGACTGAAACTTTATATACCTGAAGGGTATGAACAGTGTGGGCAGCCACCAACTATTTAAGTTTAGCAAGGAGTCCATTACAAGGGGCCCACAACTTCAAGCTGGTATGGGAGAAATTTCAGAAGGATGTGAGGAAAATAGTTCTTTATGGAGAGGGTGGTGAAACATTATCTTATTTTAGCAGTTTATCTCCACTCCGACAGGTCACAAACGAACCTTTAACCAATAGGAGAGAAGCTTGAGCAATGCCTGATATCATCACAATGGCATTTGCTACACTCAAAACACAGCAGTGCATCAAACAGAACCATAGAATCTGTTGGCAGATAAGGACCACTTGGGCCACCCAGTCTGCCCATTTTTTCCCTGCCTATAACTTTACGAGAGACCCTACCTGATCTCCGGTTACTCCCCCAACCCCCGCTTTCCTACCAAGATTCCTTTGTGCCTATCCCATTAATGCTTGAAGCCTACAACTGTTTTTGCCCCCCCCACCTCCACTAGAAGACTGTTCCAGGTGTCCAACCACTATTCCAGTGAAGAAGTACTTCCTTACATTCCTCCTAAATTTTCCCCCTTTCAGCTTCACAGCTTGCCCCTTGTTCTTATGCACATTTTCTTCTAAAAATACTCTCCTCCTGTACCTTGTTCACTCCTGTGAGGTATTTTTAGGTCTCTATCATGTCCATCCTCTCTCCTAGGGTGTACATATTGAGATCCCTCTGTCTCTCCTCATAGGGCTTCTGATGCAGCCCCTTCTTCATCTTTGTTGCCCTCCTCCAGACAGCCTCAACCTTGTCTACGTCCTTCCTGAGATGTGGTCTCCAGAACTGGATACAGTAGTCCAGGTGGGGTCTCACCAATGATCCATACAGTGATAAAACCACCTCTCTAAATCTGCTGATGATACCCCTACCCTATGTACCCCAGCATCCTGTAGGCCCTGCCTACTACCCTGTTGCAATGCCTCACCACTTTGAGGTCATCAGATATGATCACACCAAGGTTCCTTTCTTGCTTCATGACTGTCAATACCTCTTCCCTCATTCTAAACACCACCTCTTGTTTTCTGTCCCTTAGGTGCATGAGTCTGCAATTTTTCCACACTGAAACCCAGTTGCCTTACCCCTGACCACTCCTCGAGTATTCTCAGGTCTCGACTCATTCTCTCCACCCCCTCCAGAGTATCTACCCTACTACAGATTTTGTTGTCATCTGCAAAAAGGCATATTTTCCTTTCTACTTCTTCTGCAATGTCACTTATAAAGACACTGAAGAGTACTGGACCCAGTACTGAACCCTGATGTACCCTGCTGGTCACTCTCCTTTCATTACAGTGAATGCCATTTACCACCACCTTCTGTTGCCTGTCCATCAACCAATTCCACACCAAGTTAACCAGCTTGGGCTCCACCCCCGAACTGCCCAGTTCCTTATAAGCCTCCCATGTGGCACAGTGTTGAAGGCCTTGCTGAAATCTGACACATCCACCGTTCCGCCCTGAAACAGTTAAATCTTCATTAAAATGACATTTAAAAGCTTTATAATTTAAAATATGTTGTATAAATTGGACACATAATGAACTGGCTCAGAATTTGCTGCTTAAAATCGCTTGTGAAGGGGTAGGATATGAATAGCTGACTTACGGCTCTGTCGCTTACGAGTTATGGTCTTGCATCCTCACTCATGAAGACAAGTGACATATTCTGAGTCAGGCCATTGTGTATACCATGTATGTTGTAATTCTTTTAAAAGAATAACTTTTTGACTGGCCCTATGGTGTGGAGGACTGAGGCACTGAATGCCTCAACTCCTGCCATGCCGGTGTCCCTGGTTCAGGAATGGATCAGGGACGGTTGGAAACTGGCGGAGGTAGGGAGGACTAAGCATCCCTAGGACAGCTCTCCTTTCTCGGGGAAGGGGGAGGTAATGTGTCCCACTACTTGCCTGCTGCCTAGAGAATTCTGGGTGGGCAGCACAGCAGGACCATGGGAAGAGATCCCACTCACAGGGGGCATCTCTGTGGAGGCGGAGCTCACTCAGCATGCCACATCAGGAGACCTGGGCACAGGGCAACAGAAAAATAGGAAAAATTCCCAATCACAGGATAATGGCCTGACCCCCTGCAAGCCCTTCAATGGTGACCAGGCACTTCCATGAATCCTGTGGTAGAGGACGTCAGAGCGTGGTAAGCCTCAGAGAAGCTGTGGGATAGTACCAGGAGTGCTGGTATGAAGAAAATGGTCAGGGCAGTGGGGCAGACAAATTACTAATTGAAAAAAAAAAAGAATTACTTTTTCATAAAGAAACGTGGTAGAAATAATTAAGAGACAATGACATTACAATTGTGGGTGCAACAGATCGAGAAAGAAGCATCACTGAAAGAAAAATGTCACAACCGCACGGTAAGTCAGAGAGACTTTTTGTTTTACTTATTACACCATTTCTACTGCTAGTACACTCTACCAGTAAAACTAAGACAACCCATGTTTTAAATTTCCAATGATTTTTGGAAAGTAGGTACAAAATAGTAAAATGCTGAAAAGTTTGCATACGAACATTTCGCAGCAAAGATGTTTAAAAAACACTTCCACTAGCCTCTCTCTCTTACTTTGTAAAGGAGCTTGCCAGAAGTCCAATGAACGCCACTGCTGCGCCTGTTGCCGCTGTCTTTCTGCAGCCAAACTTGTCTGTGCAGATACTTACGACTGGAGAGCAGAAGAAGATCATGCCCATGGCCAAGGAGCCAACCCAGGCTGTAAAAAGAGACAGGAACAGTCCTTAGTTTTATAAAATGGACCATGAAAAACATGTAACCGAATTGGTCAAAACACGTCACATGACCACTGATTATTCTCTTAGAACCACACACCTTACCCAAGCAACACCTTTTTTGTTACAAAGAAAAGTCTATTTTATGTCAGATAACACACTCCAGGGTGGGCGCTCATCAGGGAATAATACACTTTTTGGGTGGTTGTGACTTGGTTACTCCTTTTAGCAAAGATGTCCTCTGAGGTGTGCATCACTCCCTTATAGAAACATAGAAACATAAAATTTGACGGCAGATAAGGACCACTTGGCCCACCTAGTCTGCCCATTTCCCTACCTAATGCATAGGCTGCAGATCCTAGTTAACCAACAGCCTACTTCCTCCTACCCCCCACTAGAATTGCCTTATGTCTGTCCCATGCATTCTTGAATTCCTCCACTGTTTTTGAGTCCACTACCTCCTCAGGAAGGCTGTTCCATGTATCCACAACCCTCTCAGTGAAAAAATACTTCCTCACATTACCTTTGAGCCGTCCCCCCCGTATCTTCAAATTGTATCCCCTTGTTCTTGCACATCTCTTTTTCTGAAAGATGCTACCATCTTGGACTCTCTTGATTCCCTTGATGCACTTGAAAGTTTCTATCATGTCCCCCCTCTCCCTCCTCTCCTCGAGTGTATACATGTTAAGCTTCTTTAATTTCTCTTTGTATGTCTTCTGGTGCAGACCCTGCACCATTTTAGTTGCCCTCCTCTGGACAGTCTCCATCCTGTCCATGTCTTTGTGGAGATGGGGTCTCCAGAACTGGATGCAGAACTCCAGATGGGGTCTCACCAACTGTCTGTACAAAGGGATAACAACGTCCTGTTTTCTACTGGTGATGCCTCTCCCTATGCATCCCAGTATCCCACCAGCTCTTCTTACTGCCTTCTCACATTGCTTGCCCACCTTAAGGTCATCTGATATGACTACCCCCAGGTCTCTTTCCATTTCTGTAGTTGTTATCTCACCCCCCATTGTGTACTCTTCCCCTGGATGTCTGTTTCCCCGGTGCATTACTTTGCACTTCTTTGCACTGAATCTAAGCTGCCATATATTTGACCATTCCTCCAACTTTGCCAAGTCCCTTTGCATCCTCTCCACCCCACCTTCTTTATCAACCCTGTTGCAGATCTTTGTGTCATCTGCAAGGAGACAAACTTTTCCTTTCAGTCCCTCTGCAGTGTCACTTATAAAGACATTAAAGAGGACCAGTCCCAGTACTGAACCCTGTGGTATCCCACTAGTAACCCCCTTTTCTTCAGTGTAAACTCTGTTTACTATTACCCTCTGTATCCTGTTGTCCAGCCAATTTTTAACCCAGGCTACCACCTTGGGACCCACTCCAAGGCGGGCTAACTTGTATATTAATCTTTTGTGTGGGACTGTGTCAAATGCCTTGCTAAAGTCTAGGAAGGCCATGTCCACTGCCCCTCCCTGGTTTGCCACATTGGTCACCCAGTCAAAGAAATCTATTAGATTCGTCTGACATGACCTTCCCGCTGTGAATCCATGCTGCCTTGGGTACTGTGCCCCACTGGCCTCTAGGAACTCAACAATTCTTTTCTTTAGAAGTGACTCCATCATTTTCCCTACCACTGAGGTCAAACTAACAGGTCTGTAGTTTCCTGCCTCTGTCTTACTCCCACTTTTGTGAAGGGGAATCACATCTGCCCTCCTCCAGTCCTCCGGTACTACACTGTCCTCCCATGATTTGTTAAAAAGGGAAGTCAGTGGTGTCACTTATGACAATATACCCTGTCATTTGTTATCCCCTACTTACCAGAATTTTACACCTTTGAGAATTTTCAAGTGCATTTTAGTCAAGTGGTCTGAGTACACATCTGTTAACCTGGAACGTGTGGAGGAAAGGGTCTGCCTGAATCTCTCCTGCTACAGGGTATTAGAGACCTAGTTCTATGTTTTACTATCATGCCCCATTCTATGACTTCTTCATTGGAGTTGGGCAATAAGCAGGATGAACTGTTGTTTAACAGTCATACTTACTGTACCAGGAAGCAACTTTATGATTGTTCTCTTCGGCCAGGTCTAAATATCATTTATCTACTCTGCAGTTAATTTTTGTCATTTGTAAATATTACTTGGGCCGGGGGAGATGTGCCTTGACCATGCAACAAAAAAGTGTGCCACCACAGGCAGTGGTTAAAATGGTAAATAACGTAATAGGAGACATTTACTCCAAAAAAGTTTGTGATGTTACCTCAGAAAATGTTTGTATTCCTTTGGAACAATTGAGAATGGGTGAAGTAAAAAGGGAGATGAGCATACATGTGTGTGTGTGTTTGTGTAATTAAAACATTCCACTACTGTTATGTTCCTGACTGTCTACTGTAACACCTGCACTGTATGACTTAGCAATGTCTTCTGTGTTGTTTTTGTATTATTCTTTCTTTTTAATAAAAATACCCCTACTTTTGTGAAAAGTGCTTTGGGATCTTTTACTTCCAGTTGGACACCCACCAGGACACCACTAGGAATGGGCATAAGGGACCTCAGTTTAATGTCTCATCTGAAGGACGCTGCACCCTGACAGTACAGCATCCTCTTAGTACTGTAATGCATTTAGGTGCCAGCGTTTATGGTATGAGTCCAATCCCAGTGTGGGACTAGAACAAATGACCATCTGGTCCACAGGCTGATAATACTACCAACTGAGCCAACTGCTATGTGATCCATATATTACCTTGAGCAAGTCCCACAGTCTCCCTGAGCCAAAACTCTCATAAGTCTCTCTCTCTGAGCATTTGTTACCTCCATGTGTGCCTTCTGGTGGCAACACTCTCTCCCCTCCAGTAAGACACAACTTAGTAGCAATCGTGGCAGATAATCATAAAGAAATCAAAGGAAAATGCACGAAAGTAAATATTACAAAAAAAAAAGGATAATGTATTACACAACAAGCCTGTGTTGGCATCAGGAGGTTCCATGGCAACTGTTGAACCTCATCAGTGAACCCTGAGAAGTTCCTGGTTGCCATGGAAGCCTTGAGGTGTCAACACAGGCTTGCTGTGTATGGCTGCCCATATATTATCCTGTTTTTGCAGTATATACTTTTGCACGTTTACCTTTGGTTTCTTTATGATTATCTACCATGATGGGCACCACTAATGCCCAAAAATACTAACCAGTCAGACTCCTGTTCAACAACAAAAAAAAGAAGAGTCTTACTTTTTTGGCTGATTATTGTCAATGTATTTGAGTCGAGATTTGAACACAGCGTGCAAAATAAATAAATAAATAAATAAAAGACATCTTTCTCTCCCCTGGCAACGTGGGACAATGAGGAAACACAGTGGTATCAAACAAATACTGTGGTTTTCTTTACTGCGTGTTTGTGCCATAAACTGAATTTATGAAAAAATGAGTGTGCTTATTTTCACTGGAGTTATGTCACTAATGTCACTAATCTATAGGAGCAAAAAGAGGCAAAATGCCCATAAGTAGCCCCGTTAGAATTCCATGTAGTATTTCATATACCCACCATTTGCTGTGTAATTATCAAGTTTTTTTTTTGAAGGTGTCCTTTATTTTACTTATAACAATTTCTAATGGCAACTTATTCCAGAGGTTCATCAGTCTCTGTATAAAGAAATGTTTTCCTTTTTATCATGATAAACCTGTTACCTGTATGTTGTAGAGGATGTTCTCGTGATGCTGAATTGATGTTCTTAAAATCTATGTTCAGATTGTTAATGAGATTAATGTCCTGCAGTATATCACATAAAAAGAATAAATCTCCTCTCTATCTTCATACCTCTACGAAGGAAGTTCTAGGAAGGAAGAGGGGACGTGTGATAGTGCAAATGACCCAGTGCTAACTAAAGCAGCCATAGTTGGAGGACCCTTGCCATACAATGGCATTCTAAGTTGTGCTGCAGCAGTGACATCCATACTGCAGCACAACAACGTCACTACTGCTGCACAGCAAAGGTATTCCAGGCACAGATTTGGGGGTAGAACAATGCTCTGCAATATACTATAACACATTTACGGACAAATAACAAAAGTGTTGCCCCTAAACCTCAATGTTTCACATCTAAACAATGGCATTTTGCCAGGGGGCCCCTTTTATTTCTGTATATTTATCTGTCGCGAGTGCCCCTCGTCTGTATGTCCCTGGAGCTTCTTCAGGATTTGGCAGACACCGACTTTTCCATGAGTGCTGTTTTTCGTGTCTGTGATAATCCCCCCTCCCCCTCATAGTTGATGGATACTGTGTGCATGAAAGGCACTATCAAATTCCTTTCCTTCCCATCTATTCATAAATCAGACATTTCCTTTTTTTTTTTGTAATTCAAAGTTTATTGGTATTTCAAAATACAAAGTTTTACATATAATTAAACAACTGTAAATGAAATCTCAAAACATACCATATAACTATAAGTTATCTATAACTAATACAATGCAATGAATGTGATAAATATGAAATAATGGGAAAATAGAGAGAGAGAGGAAAGAATTGAGAAGGAGAGAAGAGAGAAAAAAAAAAAAGGAAGGAGGAGGAAGGATTTGAACAGAAATCTTAGAATTTTATGTATTGTCCAATACATATCCGACTTTATAAAAGCTAAGATAATATATGGTGTTCCCTTATTTTAACCAAGACTAATTATAAGGAGGAAAGAAAAATATATAATGACATTATATATTCATGCAGTTTAGTGGACATTTCATATAAGGATCCGAAAATTTCTAAAAATGTGTCAATACGATTCATATTTACATAAGCAACCCTTTCATAGCTAGCTCTTGTAGATAAGTCAAACAACCATTCTTTCATTGAAGGCGATGTCTGGCTGTTCCAATATCTAAGGATAACATTATTTGCTGTAATGAAGGCAGCAATCAACCATAATTGCTGATATTTAGTCAAATTAGTAAATTCAGAACAAATGCCAAGAATTGCAAACTTTGCTGAACAAGTAAATGTGTGACCAAGGATTTTACTACAAATTGATAATACTTTGTTCCAAAATGTACTAATATTCGGACAGAACCATAAAATGTGGGAAAGCGTACCCTTACCTTTTACACATCTCCAACAATTATCTGTAGTAGTTAAGCCCAGCCTAACCATTTTACTTGGTGTATAATACCATTGATGGGTTATTTTGTATTGTGTAAGTCTGCCTTTAGCTTCCCCTACATGCTTTTAGATTCATTTTCCACATGTTTTGCCATTCCTCAGGTGAAATATAAGTTTGCAATTCTTTTTGCCAACAAGCTAAAAGTGATAAGTTTCGGTCAGGAAGTGAGTCAAGCATCAAAGAGTATATTTTTTTATGGCCGCTATTTGTAGAGCAAATTTTATCTAAAAAATGAGGTTGTAAGAGACATTTCTTTTTTAATTGGCAATGGGGAAAACATTTCTGTGTAAACAAAGAATGTTACTGTACCAACTTTAATCCTTCTGAAAAACTGTGAAGAATCCCAGCTTGCTGCGACCACCCATGCTCCCACAATTTCTGTGATTTTCCATTCCATGGATAAAATGACAATTTTCCAGCAATATATGCTAAAAACGAGGCCACAGGAGCAAGCCAAAATGGTGCTTGAATGGGCTGGCATTTGCAGGCAATCCTGTAACATTCTGTTGCTGCACAGTCTGCCTACAGGCTTCCCAGAATCATGTACAATTCTGAGGAAATTGGGAAAGGCACCCGGGGTACTAGTTTCGGAAGGTCTGGGTTATAGTCACAGACTGGGAGAAATCTTTTTGAAAACAGGGCCCTGGCCCTGATCTACAAGCTAGGACACAGACAGATACCGAATATACATACTCTGTAGTTTTATTCTTTATGACAATGATAAATGTCTAGAAATTGTTACTTGATTGATTGTAACTTCTAACTGAAAATGTAACACTTCTTCTGCTGTTTGATTTGCCCAGGATTTATATACATATGTATACATTTATCTTTGAAATTACTTCATCCGGGATAACCCCAATGCCTGCAGCATCTTGTTTTCATGGAGGTCCCAGGGAGGATAACAGCAGTCAACAGGTTAACATAGTCCATCCAGTATGAATACTTACTTACAGGCTAAAATATACAATGGAAAATGTTAAGCACATCCAAACAGTAACCAAAGCAAGCTAACAAGTAGGATCACTGCAAGCAATGAGCATGAGTATTGCGTGCAACGTAGATCACTGTCAGGGAGTCCTAAGGTGGCTAGAATGACTGGACTTGAACACCGCAAGCTAGAAACATTCCTCACCTGAAGAGGGAGTTTGGTCCAGGTGTCTGGTGCTGCAAATGTAAGGGCCTTTCTACCAAATGTATGCTTCATCTTGGGAATGGAGAGGCAAGTGCTGCTGTTGAAAGGAGTGAGCAGGCACTGCTTGACTGCATGAGAAGGGCTAGGAGATATTCAAAGGCTGTTCCATGTGCACAGCTGTACAACAAAGAAAGTCAGTGGCAGACACACCTGCTTGATGGACATGTCCAATTAAGCTGGCCATACAGCAGAAAATGATGGTTAGACCAGTCACAGGCGAGGATGAACCTGCAGAACTTGCACAACCGATCCAGGGGGGAGCAGAGTGGTTTTGTACTGTGGTATATGATGACTCCATAGTCAGCAGAATGGAGCAGGAAGTGGGAGACTATCTGCTCCTTACAACAGCACTGAGACAGCATTTAGATCGAACAGAAAGTTTAGCTTGGGCCCTTTGGTTGTGATAATGTGATCAACATGTCTTCTGCATGTATGTGATACATCAGGACAAATTCCTAGATAGTTGAATATGTTGACTTTCTCAATAGTGTTGCCATCTGATGTTTGCAAGTGGATCTGCTGAACGAGTTTCATAGGTTTCATAGGTTCTTCAGAGCTAGAGAGACTTTCGTGCACAATGCTTACTTTATGACTAGAAGGCAAAATATCCCTGTTTATATAGACTATTCAATTTTAATTTAAAGCTATCAATGGACGTACTTCCTACTGTCTCAAATGGTAGACCATTCCAGGGTGATATCAGGGTAAACCAGTTTATTCTCCTACTGGTTTTGCACTGCTGTCCTTCTAGCTGTAATTAGTTAGCAAATTCTGTGATCCAAACACTATAGACTTAGTTTTGGTTGCACTAAGGCTCAGGCAGTTGTTGATGAATCAGGAAGAGGTTGTGTTGAAATCAGACTGGAGTACTGAATTAACCTTGAACATTGCCATTGCACTGTAGTAGAATATGGTATCATCTGTATACGTATGTAGACGATGCCTTCTACTGTGATTCGGGAGGCTGTCAACAAAAATGGAGAATAGCAAAGGGCCAAGGACCGAGCCTTAAGGAATTACAAGATTTAAGATGACAAGGTTTGAATTAATGCCTTATATGGACACTAGCTAGGTGTGGTTACTCTGGTGATTTTTTAACCATTCGATGGCTGGTTAGCCGCAACCTAAGGTCTTGAGCTTCATCAGCAGTATTGCATGATCCATCACATTGAAAGCCTTGGAAAGGTCCACTAAGACAGCCTCAGTGAGAAGACCATTATCCATGGCTATCTGCAGATCACTGGTAGCGTTGAGTAATGCAGATATGGTGGAATGCTCCTTCCTGAAGCCAGACTGCATGGCAGCAAGAAGACTGTGCAGATTGTGATGCTCAGTCAGCTGTGAGTGAATGCACCTTTCAAGAACCTTACACAGCAAATCTCTCCTAAAACAAGAGGCCAAAAATTGATGATACTTACAACCATTACAGTATGTTTAACTTTTGTGTTTTCTAGTTCTTATTTACTTTGCCGTTACAAGTCTACAAAATATTTATGTTACAAGTCTACAAAATATTTGCTACAAGTCTGTAAAATATTTAAGATTTGTTATGTTTTTGTTTAAAATTTGGTGACTGTGGTAGGCACACTGATCTAGAGCTCATTTTTAGGTGCAACCTGGGGGAGGGGATAATGCAGAGACTAAAAATCCAATATAAAAATGGCAAAAACAGGTGCAAGTACATGAACAATAAAATCACTGTACAAGAAATTAATTTCAGAGATACAGAAAAGAAATGAGAAAAAATTCCTCTAGAGAAATGTAACAGCAGAAACACTGGGTGGTATTTTCAAAAGTACTCAAATATGATACAGTTACATCAAGAGACACAAGTCTGAATCACACATATGCAATATAATTGCACCATATTTATCAAAAACATGTACCTGTGTCATAACTGCAGCATATTTGTGGTGCAAATGCGGGCTGTGGCATAGTCTCATCACTTTTGCATCACATTTTTGTCCTTAATGGTCACTGGATGCAAGCGCAGGGGAAGCCGACTGTGGCACAACCATATTCGAATTGTACTACACCCTTCTGATACAGACACAGTTACGATTTGCAACACAAAAGGGAAGCAACCTGCTATTGCATCTGTCTCAACTCTCTGACAATACAGGCCATTATTTTTATGAAAGTCCATGTAGAAGGGCAAAACTGCTCATTAAATATCTAGGTGACTCACCAAAACGGGGCTATCCTGGAGTGTAAAACTTGTAAAATTATTAATTAGGGGTGACACATTATATAAAGAATAAAGTATGGGGTGGAGTGTGTAAGAAAAGTTTACACACACCCAAGGTGTTAGATGCTACATAAACCCCGAAAGCGAACCTCAATAGGGTGTGTGTAAACTTCAAATTTAATCCCCACTCCATATTTTATTTTATATAATTGCTGGGTTTTCCTTTTTCACCACAACAGTTATATAAAATAAAAAGACATTCCTGTGTGTCCCCGGTCTGGTCAGGTTTGAGTGTGCAGTCCACGGTTGCCTTTATTTATTTAAAGGTTTTTTTTTTTTTTATTCATTTCTTTCGGTCAGCAGCCAAAATTTCGTTTTTTTTTTCTTGGTTCTTGATTTTGTTTTGCATAGTCACTTACCGTCGAGTCGAAGTGGCGGTTCAGTCTCTGATAGAAAACAAGGCAGCTAGCTGTCGGAAAGGAAGAGCTGCAGTGCGCGCATGCGCAGAGTTAGGGAAACCAGGCACATGTTTGCTGTTATAAACATTTCTTTATAATAGCAAATTATGCTATGGGTTCCCTGTGGGGAAAAAGGAAGACCCAGTTATTATATACAGAATAATACATACGTGCCTATGTTATTACATTTTTTTATACACTCAAGGTGTATGATAACCCATAAATCTTGAGAACAAAGCTCAAGAGGTTTATGTGGTCATCACACACAGAAGGTGTGTGAAAAAACTTCATGAGGACACAGGCACGTATGTTTTATTTTTTTTTTAAATGACTGGTACAGGGACATGAGTCAAAAAAACAAGTTTCCCAACAGGGAAAGTGAAGCTCGAGTGCTCCCAATGCCACAGTAACTGCGTATGATGTCAAACCCAGTCATTATGGCATTTAATCACACTGATAAACACTGTGATAAAGGAGGTCACAAGTTATTATAAATAAATGAGAATAAATTACGGCATTACCTACTGATGATAATCCATCACTGTAAAAAAAAATACTGCGATTATTGTGCAACATGACATATAAGCTATTGGTCTTGACTTTCTCACCTCCACTGTTCTGGTAATATGTCCTTCCCCAAACAAAACAAAGATCCTGGATTACTTCCTCCCTCAATCAAATTTGTACTCTTTGCCTAAAACCAAGCAATGTTACAAGCTAGTGTGAAAAAGATTAAGACAACGGTTGCGATGCTCAAAACCTGATATCATGATATCCTTACTGAAACAGCACTCCACCACTGTTATAAGTAATGGGTTTTCTGTAAACAGTTTTATCACTGCAACCTGCATGAGCAACGCTAGCTATCTCTTCTTACAACTGTCCAAAGCAAGTGTAAGGTCATCATTCAAAATGAGCTACAATTCAATGGTTCTTTCTTTTCATCGCTAACTAAATAAACATACTAGTTGATTCACAGCTATATTATGTGACTTGGTACATACAGCTCTATGTCTAAAGTAATTCTTTACCTGCCTACAGTACCATTTTTAATAAATTTTTGATTCTGTGCTATACAAAAAAATGGTTCATACTAAGCAATCAGGAATCACTTGTTCTAATCCCAGCAGTGCACTCAAATAAAAACACAAACATTAAAAGTTTTTTTAATGGGTGGGGTTCAGTCTCTTATTACCTATATTTTATAAGTGTAAGAATTGGTAACCACACTGTAGAGATTGCCGAATTTATGACAGGGCACAGGTGATAGATGACGTTGCACATGAGTGACGTGAATGTCGACTCAAGTGCACCATCAGCAGCATTAAAAGGGAAGTTATAAAAATGGAGGAGCTGATGTGGCTCAGTTAAAATATACTGACAGCAGCCACATAGTGAATGGGTGGACAGGGCCACATATTTACAAATAAGTGGTAATAACTAAAGAACCAGTTTAAATACTAAGCGTTAAGTAGTTAAGAAAGTAAACACTAAAGTTGGCACAGAGGTACACAGGGTTGAGACGAATGTCACACCTCCAACCATGCCGGCAGTTCAGGTTTGGGAGAGAACTCGGTCTGCCGAGGGTTGACCATGGGGGGAAAGGACTGAGCATCTGATGGACTGCTCTGCTCTACTGGGGAGTTGGGACCTGCTGTACTGCTGTGATGCTTCCGCCACATGGAGGCATGGTAGCAGGGCAGCAGGTGCACCAGAACTAAGGGGTGCGAGGTGCCCTCCACAAGTACGCACAACTGTGTCATCACATGCTGTCGGCTGAGAAGGGCAGAAAACGAGAAAACAGACAATGGATGATGCCTAGCTTGCTCCCAAACTGTCGGCTACCTGGTGCTCCCACCGCATCTTGATTTTGCTTTCACGGTGGGGGTAGCCCTCCCCCTCCTGGCCCTGCCACAGGGGGCAAGCCATGGGGGGGGGGTTGTTGGTTGGTGAGCATGAGGGAAGGCTGGCAGTCAGTTGGGAGTGACCTGGGGCAGACAGGGCTGATGAGGCTTCAGGGACAGAAAAAGAAAGTAAGCACTGATGGACATGCTGAACATCTCTGACGACATCATGCTGTGATACGATGACATCAATGTGTCAAACATAAACAGATGTGGTGATGCAACTGTAGCCTTCTGCCTTGGCTGGGTAAAAAAAAAGAGGAAATACCCAAGTGGCAGTGCACCTGTAATCTGGTACACAGCGTGCCAGGCCTGCTGTTCCAGGATGTTGGTAAATGTGTTTGTAAGGTAAATGGAAAGCTTTAAAACATTAAAATAAGCAAATGCCTTTGATATAAAAATGTCATGCTTGTTTCCAAGGGCCCTGTTTTGAGTTAGCAGAATGAAAGTTTTGAAACAGAAAGTTATGCCAGAAAGGTACCTGGATTCCTTAAAAAAGGCACATGTTGTGACTGGGGTGTGTTTTTCAATGGGGAATTGTGTGTTAAGCTGGACGGACAAAAAAAAAGAAAATACAAATTTATTACGGGATGTAACTGTAACTATGAAATTGATAGAAGTTTTTGATGGCAAAAGGATTATTATGCCCGAGTTATGTTTTATATAGTGAAGTGAATGAAACACTAGCACATATCTAGTGTATCTAGTGATACGAATTTAACGAAAGGAGCACAAGACAACATATCAAGCAAGCAATCTTTATTTATAGAATGCTATTCCAGCAAGACCATAGCGTTGTACAATGAAACAATAAAACATAGTACTACAATCAGTAAAATAATAAAAAAAATAAAACAGCAGAACTTTAAGTGTTCAAAAATGCTAACTCAAATAAATAAGATTTCAAGGCAGATTAAAAGGCCTCAACGCACAGGCACTCCCTAACCCAGCGAGGCAGAGAATTCCACAAGGTTGGAGCAGCAAACGCAAATGATCTAGCTCCTGAAGTTGTCAAACGAACCCTGGGAATCTCTAGCAATCACTTGTCGGCAGAAAGGAGAGGATGAAGGGGGCAGTAGGGACAAAGAAGATCTTGCAGGTAGCACAGTCCCTGTCTGTGTAGGGCCTTACAGGTCAGTAATCTGACCTTGAAGATGATCCTCCACTGCACTGGCAGCCAGTGCAGGCCGTGGAGCATATGCAAAATCCTGAAAAGCCAGTCAACAGTCTGGCAGCCGCATTCTGCACCAGCTGCAGGCAGTGAAGGTCCACCCCCCCATAGCCCTAGGTATAGGGCATTGCAGTAATCAAGGCGTGAAGTCACAAAGGCGTGGACCACTATCAGAAGATCGTCAGGTGGGACCAGGTGTTTTATCTGGGCGATGTTCCTCAGATGGTAAAATGAGGTCTTGACAACGGCCAACATCTGAGACTTACATGTCAGTTCGCTATCAAGCATAATGCCCAGATTCTGCACCCAGGCAGAGGTCATCAGCTAGCTGTCCCCCAGCCAAATTCCGTAAGGCTGCCCAGCCGATAAACCCTCTACCCAACGACTTGGGTCCACAACCAACACCTCAGTCTTATCCGGATTCAGCCTAAGCCAATTGACACTTATCCAGTCCTGAATCTCAAAGACAGTTGTTAAATACCAAGACAGCATCATTTTGTTCGGTCACAAAGGACATGTACAGTTGAGTATCATCTGCATAGCAGTGAAAACTCAAATCGTACCACTTAATAATGTCTCCTAATGGCAGCATATACACCACAAACAACATAGGCAAAAGCACAGAGCCCTACGGCCCCCCACATGGCAGGGGGAGAGGGGCCGAGGAAAATATCCCGACTCCACTCTCTGTGTCCTGCCAGTGAGGAAAAAAATAGAACCATCTGAGGACTGTACCAGACAGCCCACAGAATAGCCGCAGGTGCTCTAGCAACACCCCATGGTCCACGGTGTCAAATGCTGCAGAGAGATCAAGGAAGATCAAGATAGAACGGCTCCTCCGATCTCTTGCTATCAGGAGATCATTAAGTACCAAGACCAACGCAGTCTCGGTACTGTGCCCCTTTCTGAAACCAGACTGGAGAGGACCATAGATATTATGTGTGGTCAGATGCTTGAGCTGCAATGCGATCACCTTCTCAATAACCTTACCTACAAAGGGCAGGTTAGAGACAGGCCTGTAGTTTGCGAGACAGCCAGGGTCAAGAGAAGGTTTTTTCAGAAGGGGGTGAACCACCGCCTCCTTCAGGGTGTCCGGGAACACCCATCTTTAATGAACACCTATCTCAGCTAGAACCAATCCGACTACCTCCAGGCACCCCATGAGGAGGCGAGTTGGACCAGGATCCAGACTAAAGTAAGTCAGTCGCAAATCCTGGATCATCATCATGACATCCTTGATCGCCACCTGGCTAAAAAAGTGGGACCAGACAAAACGGGTGCTTGTAATCTCCCACTGATCTCCACTCTGCCCATTTGAGTGAGCTGCGCAGATCTAAGACCTGATGGTACCAACCTTATCCACAAAAAAAAAAAAAAAAAAAAAAAATCGAGTAAACTCATCACACTTATTCTGTGAAAAGGCACCCCAACTCTGGACACAGGCTGGATTGGCACAGCTTGTCCGCAGTACAGAAGTGCTAAGCCGGTTCATTTTGCACAGCCGATTCTCCCTGGACAGGAACTCTGCCTTCTTACGGGAGACCGTGGATTGATAGTCCTTATAATGTGACATCACTCTAAGCTTATCATCCATCAGCCCATATTTCTGCCAGCACTGCTCCAACTTTCTCCCCACTCTCCTCAAGTCCCTCAAGGTCACATCAAACCAGGGGGACTGAGGGTGAAGGGTGAGGGGCCAAACCCAGACAGGAGCAATGGCATCCAGAGCAGTCTCCACCGCCTTATTATAGGCCAGTAGAAGACTCTCTGGATCCATGCCAACACTCAAACTCCCAGATATGGTAGAGTGACTATCCAGTTTAGCCATCTTTTTCCATATCAGGACTGCTTTATAATACATGCGTTAAAGAAAAATTATTAGTTACAGAACTATGATTTTAAAAAGCATAGGACCCACTTGTTGTTTGACTGCCAGTTATTGTATTTAGATACACACCACATAATGCACAGCATAAGGACACTAATTAATGTGTGTGTGTGTGTATATATATATATATATATATATATATATATATATATATATATATATATATAGTGCAAAAGCTCTGTTAATACATCAGTTAGGATTGATTCCACACCAACAACATCTGGAAATTCGATGTTAGGGCTACCAACCCTACCCTCCCACACACACCACCACCCACAGACCAACAGGCGCCGCGGTGTGCCTTGAGGTCATTGGTCCTCTCACCCCATTCCATGTGTAAACAAGCCGAGATGGTACAGTACAGGAGAATGGGGTGAGAGTTAGGACCGATGACCCAAAGGCATATCTCGGCGCCTGTTGGTCTGTGGATGGTGGGGGGGGGGAGGGTTGACAACCCTAACACTGAATTTCCAGACATTTGTTGGTGTGGAATCAACCCTAACTGATGCATTAATGGATTTTTTTTAAATGAATTTCCCATATTTTTGAGAAAGTGAAATGTTACTCATACGGTATCCATAGGTGGGAGCTCGGGCCCTCCAGGCCCTGCACTCCCACCCATCAGTGTAGATACATAGCACAGGAGGGCCCTGTGCTCCCAATTTTGCATAATGAGATGCATTTTTGGGAGCATGTGCCCTCTGGGTACTGCATTCCTACCCACCCGTAAGTGTAGAGACATAGTGCCTGAAAGCCCTGTGCTCCCAGTATTGTAAGATGGTATCCATGGGTGGGAGTGCAGGCCCTCTGGGCCCTGCTCTATCACCTACCTACAAGTATAGAGACATAGTGCAGAAGGGCCCTGTACTTTTAGTTTTGCATAATGGTATTCAAAGGTGGGAGCATGGGCCCTCGCTCCCACCCTCCCACCCACCCATGAGTGTAGAGGCATAGCGTAGGAGGGCCCAGTGCTCTCACTTTAGCATAAATGGTATGCATAGGTGGGAGTGCAACCCTCTGGGCCCTGCACTCCCACCTACCCGCAAGTACAAAAACATAGTGCAGGCCTAGAGGCATTCTAAGTAACCCTTGTACTGCAAATGTGGCAATATCGCAGTAACCATAGCAACTTTGGAAAACATTCCTTCACGGTTGTATTAATGACCTGGCCACCTCCACGCATGCTTAGTGAAAATTTGTATCTCAAACCGCTTTCGAGATATAGGTGCCAAAAGGCACCACAGCCACCACAATGTTATCCTATGGGAACATTTTCAAATTTAGACTGCTGTAACTTTGGAACCAGTGTAAATGTTTTCACCAAACCAGCAAAAGGCACATCTGTGTGGCAAGGACTTGCTACCCTGCAAATATCAGCCCAAAAGTCCTAACCGTTGTCTTGCTATGAAGTGGCAAAGAAAGTGGTGTTTTGGGGTTGTTGAACTGAGGAACTTTTGCGAAACTACCACAGAATTTCATGAAAGTTCCATTGGTTTACATGGGGGAGCTTTCACGAAAGTCCTGCCATTGTAAATGCGGGACTTTCGTGAATGTTCCACAGCTAAAATGATGGAAGAATGTTAAAAACATATTTCTGGGCATCCTGGTGAAAAACTAATGCCAGGGTCGTGTTGGTGTTTACCTAGGGGCAGTATTTTTGGAACTACGTTTTTTCCGTCTCGCTAACTGAAAACAAGATGACGGCAGCACGAAAGTACCAAATCCATTTGCAAAAGTAAAAAGTGCTTTTGCAAAAGAAAAAAGTGCTTTCAAGGAGAACATATATTTTTTTCCCATAGACTACAATGGGAAACTTTAAACTTTTAATAACTTTTGAACAGATTGATATTTTTTCACCAAACCTTCAAAAGGCACTTCCCTGGCCCAGTCCCCATATACCATGAACATTTCGAACCAGACGGACAAACCATTCAGGCTGTACAGACGAGCAAAGAATTTGCCAAAACTGCCAAAAAAAGTATTATTTTGCACTTTTTTTGGGACTCTGCAGCTCCACAACCGCACATCTGACCGGAACGCAACTAGCAAAATCCAGAGATCTATGGTAGAAGACGGCACATGCAAAATTAACATAGAAGTGGCCATGCAACCTTAACTATACCTGCCCTACCAGGCAGCTATTACAGTGGCCCAGTAATGCCATTATAGTTAGGGTTGTGTAAGCTGTTTAATGTTAAACCCCAAATTCTGCACTTTAATAACTTTGCAACCATTCAACAGATTTGCACGAAATTTGGAATGTGCAGTTCTGTGGGGTAGATCTCCAGATATACCAAGTTTTGTTTCACTCGGATGTGCAGTTTTCATGCAATGCATAACGAAAAAAGTGAGTTTTTTGCCAGCTTTTGCTGATTTTTGCACACTGCACTGCAGCCGCACCATTTTGAATTATGGCCAGAAATGTTCAGGATACAAAGAGGTTGTCCCAAGAAACAAGCCAGCATTGGTTTGGTGAACAAATATTAATCTGTTCCAAAGTTATTCAATTTTGAAATTTCACATTCTGAGCATGCTCAGTTCAGTCTTTTGGATAGGGGTATTTATTGTGAACAAGGATTTGCCTCATGAACAAGGATTTTGACATCTCACAAACAAGGATTTAAAAAATCCTTGTTCGTGAGAAAAAAATTCCTTGTTCTCTAGCCACCATCTTGTTTTTCAATTTTACTGACAAATAAAACCTTGTACCTTGCCCCAGTGGTGTCTTCTGTGGACATTAAAGTATAGGTTTTGTTCAGGATGACCCCCTCTACAAACCTATGACTTTGGTTTCCTTTAGTTATGTCAAAAAACTGCCATTTTAAAAATTTATAAAATCCTTGTTCGCCACTCACTTCCGATCATTGTTCATGAGGTGTCAAAATCCTTGTTCACGAGCTGATCCTTGTTCGTGACATGTCAAAATCCCTGTTCATGAGATCAGGACCAGATGGCTCTATCTCATCAACAAGGATGTCTCACGAGCAAGGATTCTGACACCTCATGAACAAGGATTTGGCTCGTGAACAAGGATTTTGACACTTCACGAACAAGGATTATAAAAAGGAATCCTTGTTCATGAGATATCAAAATCCTTGTTCGTGAGGTGTCAAAATCCTTGTTCATGGGAAATCCTTGTTTATGAGGGCCCTATCTCACGAACAAGGATTTTTTAATGAACAAGGATTTTTACACCTCACAAACAAAGATTGGGCTCCTTGTTAGTGAGGGGACGACCAGATGGCCCTATCTTATGAACAAGGGTTTCTCACAAACAAGGAATTTGACACTTCACGAACATGGATTTGGCTCACAAACAAAGATTTTGACAGCTCATGAACAGGGATTTTTAAAGGTTGCTGTTTCTTTGCCAGTTCACTGCAAAGAAACGGTTAGGACTTTGGCTTGAAATTTGCAGGGTACAAAGGTGTTGTCCCACAAATGTGACCTGTGCTGGCTTGGTGCAAAAACTGCCATTGGTTACATAGTTATGGCATTCCAAAGTTGATAAATTTCTCACAGGATAACACTGTGGTAGACGTGGCACCTTTCGGTGGCTATATCTCGAAAACGGTTCGAGATATAGCTTTTTGCTAAGCGCAGCTTGTGTACTAAACACGCATGCAGGTTGCGAGTTTATCATTACAACTGCAGTGGAATTTTTTCCAAGGTTGCTATGGTTACTGAGATATTGCGCCATCTGCAGCACAAGTGTTACTTGGAATGTGTCTAGGCCTGTGCTGCATCTCTACAATTATAGATAGGTGGAAGCACAGGGCCTGGAGAGACCTGCGCTCCCACATATGGATACCATTATGCAGTAATGGGACTGCTGGGCCATCTGTTATGCAATTCTGGCAGTTCATTATGGGCCTTGCGCTCCCAGAAACTGATACCATGGGAGCGCAGGTCCTGGAGGGCCTTGCACTCCCAAAACCTTATAAGGTTAAGATTAAACTTCATCAAAAAGTAAGGAAATTCATTGCAAAAACATTGTTAGCATCAGGGTTGAAGTGGAGAAAAGTAGGAAAATGAGGCGTTAAGGTTGAGACCCTCCCCCCACCCCTACCAACCCACCCCCACCCTCCACAGACCAACAGTCGATGGGGTGTGCCATGGGAAGTCGTCAGACCTAATTCTTATTCTCCTATACTGTACCATGTCAGCTTTCTTACACATGGAATGGGGTGAAAGTTGGGCCGAATACCCCAAGGCACACCCGTCGACTTCGCGAGTGGGGTGTGGAGTGGTGGGGGTTAAGGTATCCTCATTTCCTACTTTCTAGTTTTCTTCAACCCTAATTGATGCATTAACAAAGTTTTTTGTAATAAATAATATATATATATATATATATATATATATATATACACACACACACACACATATATTTATATATACACATTATAGTTCACTGCGAGCCCTGAGGAAGAGGTTATCCATGAAACGCTAACATGTGGTGCCAATGAATGTTTCTTTGTGATGGATTTCAAATAAATGCCACGTGAATTTTTGAAAGAAGAAATTAGTGTAGTGAGTAAATCACTTTCCTACTCTCTTTGACTTGTGTGTGACTCGGCATTGTATGTAACCTATTCCTCCCGCAGTTTCTTTGTTTTCTTGAAAGGCGTGGTCATAATGGAGTCACTTGATGCAGTACCACAGTAGCATACCAAAAAGGCATATACAACATTCAATGTGTAACGATCTTCAACAGTTTGTAAAAATATGGTTACCGTTCATCTGAGTTTTTAACTTGACTGTCAGTGTCATATTGTTTACCTTGTTATGTGATGTTTTTGCTTACCTCTCTGTTAAATCATGCATTGTCTGTATATTTTTTCTCTGAAATCCTGTTAATCCTTGCTTTGCCTGTAAATTCCCTGTAATCTCCCAGGTCGCACTTGAAAATAGGCATATGTTTTAATCGTATCTCTCTCCCCAAAATTACGCAAGATATGGCTAAGAAATTAAAAGCACCTATTAGGGTAGAGGAACTCAAGAAGGCAGTCTCGCACAGTGAAACCCTGAAAACACCAGGTCCAGATGGACTACCCTGTGAGTAGTATAAATCTTTTTTTAAACAACTTGCTCCTGCCCTGTTGGCAGCTTTTCGAGAGGTCCAGGAAGGCAGACCCCCCATGGGCTTACACCAACACTTCCCCAATTTTAAAACCAAATAAACCTCCTGCTCTCCCCACTTCTTAGACATCAATATCCATTTTAAATATGAATTATAAGTTGTTTATGTCTATTTGGGCCTTTAGAATAGATGAGATGATGCTACACCTCATACATCCTGATCAGTCAGGCTTTATTCGGTCCTGACAGACCACAGACAACATACGCAGAACAATACATCTTTTGGACCACATAAATCAGAGGGAGATCCCTGCGGTCTTTGTCAGCCTTGATGCTGACAAGGCCTTTGATCAGGTCAGGTGGCCCTTTTTGTGGAAGAGATTGTCCGAATTTGGACTCCCAGTTGAGTTCATAGACTTAATGCAATGAATATACGCCTCCCCCAAGGCCCATATAAAAATAAATGGACAGTTGTCGACATTAATTGCCCTAAACAGAGGCACAAGACAGGGTTGCCCCCATCACTGCTCCTTTTTGCTCTCTACATAGAACCCCTAGCTGAAGTCATACGCCAGCACCCACAGATCCAAGGCATACCACTTGGAGGGAAGAAGTTTACCCTCTCCTTGTATACTGACGATATACTGTTGACACTGCTGGAGCCAGAAAGTTCTGTCCCAGCTACACTAGAGGCAATTGATATTTTCTCTGACATTTCTGGCTATAAAATAAATATACAGAAAATGGAGATGTTAGCCCTTAATTTCTCCCCTACCCATCTGCAGGCACCCCTCTGGGCTGAGGCAGGAGGTTGTCATCTCCAGGCTGAGTTGGCCAGGATTTGTGGGACCTCCTCTTCCATCTAGGGACCACCAGTGCCACTGCCGTTGCCTCAGAGGTTGCCAAGAAAGAGAAGCGGTTGGACCACAGTGGGCTCAGGGAGGGTGAGGGTGGTGGAACAGAGGTGCATCCCTCCAGCTGTACCTCTCCACAATTCCTATACCATTCTGGCAAAGTGTGGTTCCTCTATGGAGGCACCCGCAGTGGAGACCAAGGAGGATGCTGGGAACCTCCACAAAGGAGACCCACAGGAGGGTGGCAGGGGACGGAAGCAACTCCTGGTGGGGGACTCCATTGTGGGAAGGTAGAACTGGGGAGGAAGGGAGAGGAGGTAAGGTGCCTGCCTGGCGCCATGGCTTGGAGGGACAGGAGGCGAATCCTCAGGATTGCCGGAGCAGCTACACAGGGAGGGAGCTGGATGTCATTGTCCACCTAGGGACAAATGACCTGGCTAAGAAAGGGATTAGAGAAGTGCAGGAAGAGTTTGTGGAATTGGGGGAGGGCCTTGAACAAGTAGCACACACATACGTCTTTCGGATGAGAGACGTTAAACCGAGGTCCATCTGCCTGGATTGGTGGTAGTTCAGGTGGATGTTAAAGATCCCATGGCACTTATCGAAAGAGTAGAATTTCCCGGTGTCCTGGCCAAATTTCCCTCATTCACTAAAAAAAAAAAAAAAAAACACCACCAACAGCTTAATCTGGTTCAAGGTCAGTTGGCTTTCATCTGTATCCCCCTCCCCCGGGTCGTGCCTGAAAATAGGCAGGATTTGTCTAGTGCACTTACCCGGTCAACAAAAACTAAATAAATAAAACCTTCTCGGAGGTGTTGCCCATCTATGGCGTATCAGAGGCTAGGGTGTTCCGCATCATGGGATTCAATCAGTGGTTGAAAAACTGGTGTGGAGCTCAGGGATTTGGCTTCATTGGGGACTGGGGGTCCACCTGGAGTGATGCAAGCCTATACTGGCATGATGGGCTGCATCTGTCCAGGAGGGGAACCAGGATCCTAGGTGATAGGTTTAAATGCTTCATTGGCAAGCATTTAAACTAGCCAAGGGGGGAGGTACTGGAAAGGAGCAGGAAATCCTAGCCCCAAAAAATCCCGGTAGTAAGTCGCGGTAAACACCAACGTGAGAGGTGTCGATAGGGAGAAGGGCAGGGGTAAATGGAGAAAGTGACAAAGGCAAGAAGGACAGGGATGGGGCAAAAGGGTAAGGCCATCAGAAAATGGAGGGTAATGAGTACCAATGCCCGTAGTCTGGGCAACAAGCTCCCTGAGCTGGTGGCCTTGATGGAAGAGGGATGCCTGGATATCGTAGCAGTCACAGAAACATGGTACACAGAGAACCATCACTGGGATGTTAACATACCAGGGTACAGAACCTACAGGAGAGACAGGCAGGGGAGATGAGGGGGAGGAGTAGCTCTCTATGTAAAGGAAGGGATAAAAGCAACTGAACAAAACAGTAAACAGGGAGGAGAGGAGGCACTGTGGGTCACCTTGGAGACTGGAAAGGGCACCACAATCCTCACAGGGGCTGTGTACAGACCCCCATGTCAGGGGGAGGGAATGGACAAGGATATGATAGAAGGCATTCTTAGAATGGCAGAGAAAGGAGAGATACCGTTGATGGGAGACCTGAATATGCCAGATGTTAAGTGGAGCACATTTGCTGCAGCCACATCCAAGAGCAGGGCCATTCTTGATGCCCTACAGGTGGCAGGCCTCAGACAGCTAGTTTCGGAACCCACTCGCGAGGGAGAAATCTTAGACCTTGTACTCTCAAATGGGGGCAGTGAGAGGATCTCAGATCTAGAAGTGGGTTGCCATCTGGGAACAAGTGACCATCAAACAGTGTGGTTCACGTTAAACTCAGCTACAGAGTTAAGCCATACAAAAGTGAGGGCACTGGACTTCAGGAGGGCTGACTTTGGCAAGATGGGAGAGTGCCTCAGAAAAGCACTAGCAAACAGGCTAGAAGGAGGTGTGGAGCAACAATGGGGAATCATCAAAACTGCCATCACAGAGGCAACAAGCCTTTGTGTGAAGCAAATAAATCAAAACAAAAGAAAAAGCCACTATGGTTCTCAAAAGAGGTGGCTGTGAAAGTCAGGAAGAAAAAGATAGCATTCCGGAAGTATAAGGAAACACAGAAGGAGCAGGACAGAGAGCTGTACCAGTTAAGGCAGAAGGAAGCAGGGAGGGAAGTCAGAATAGCAAAGGCCCAAACTGAGGAAAAGATAGCCAACTCGGTTAAGAAGGGGGATAAAACCTTTTATAGGTACATCAGCGAGCGAGAAAGACAAAGGAGGGATAGTGAGGCTGAATAGAATGAACAGTGGGTGGCAGAGGGGACAGTAAAAGCAGGGATACTGAGACGAATATTTCTGCTCAGTATTTACAAAGAGGAGGGAAGTGCCTAATCCAATTAACAGAAGCACTCTTGATAGAGAGTCGATCCCAGTCTTTTCACAGAAGAAAGGGTTCTGCAAGAACTCCTAAAACTGAAGGTGGACAAAGCAATGGGGCCTGATGGAATTCACCCAGAATTCTAAAAGAATTAAGGGGAACCAGTGAAACCACTGGCTACTCTTTTAATAAATCATGGAGGATGGTGTGGTACCTGAGGACTGGAGGAAGGCGGATGTGATTCCCTTCACAAAAGTGGGACAAGACAGAGGCAGGAAACTACAGACCTGTCAGTTTGACCTCTGTGGTAGGAAAGTGATGGAGTCACTTCTGAAGGAAAGAATAGTTGAGTACCTAGAGGCCAGTGGGGCAGGACCCAAGGCAGCATGGGTTCTACAGCGGAAGGTCATGTCAAGCAGCTAATAGATTTCTTTGACTGGGTGACCAAAGTAGTAGACCAGGGAGGGGCTGTGGACATGGCCTACCTAGACTTTAGCAAGGTATTTGACACAGTCCCAGGGTGGTAGCCTGGGTAAAACATTGGCTGGACAACAGGACACAGAAGGTAATTGTAAATGGAGTCCACTCTGAAGAAAGGGCGGTTACTAGTGGGGTACAGCAGGGTTCAGTATTGGGTCCAGTCCTTTTTAATGTCTTCATAAGTGACATTGCAGAGGGACTGGAAGGAAAAGTATGCCTCTTTGCAGATGACACAAAGATCTGCAACAGGGTTGATACACAAGGAGGCGTGGAAAGGATGAGAAGGGACTTGGCAAGGTTGGAGGAATGGTCAGAAGTGGGCAGCTAGGATTCACTGCAAAGAAGTGCAAATAATGCACCTGGGAAACAAGAACCCAGGGAAGAATACACAATGGGGGAGGTAGTAACAACAACAAAAAGGAAAGGGACCTGGGTAATAATTTCAGATGACCTTAAGGTTAGCAAGCAATGTGAGAAGGCAGTAGGGAGGCTGGGGGTATACTGGGATGGCATAGAGAGGCATCAGCAGCAGAAAACAGGAAGTTGTTATCCCTCTGTACAGATAGTTGGTGAGACCCCATCTGAGTACTGCGTCCAGTTCTGGAGACCCCATCTCCACAAGGACATAGACAGGATAGAGGCAGTCCAGAGGAGGGCAACTAAAATGGTGCAGGGTCTGCAAGAGAAGCCCGTATGAGGAGACTAAAGGAGCTTAATATGTATACCCTTGAGGAAAAGAAGGGAGGGGACATGATAGAAACTTTAAGTACCTCAGTGAAATCAACAAAGTCCAAGAGGGTAGCATCTTTCAGAAAAAGAGAGTGCAAGAACAAGGGACACAATTTAAAGATGTGGGCGGTTCCAGGGGCAATGTAAGAAGTATTATTTCCAGAGAGGGTAGTGGATGCATGGAACAGCCTTCCTGAGGAGGTTGTGGGGTCTAAAACTGTGGGAGAATTCAAGAATGCATGGGACAGACATAAGGCAATTCTTGTTGGGGGTAGGAAGAAATAGGCTGTTGGTTAACTAGGATCTGCGGCCTATCCTGTAGGTAGGGAAATGGGCAGACTAGATGGGCCAAGCGGTCCTTATCTGCCATCAAAGTCTATGTATGTTTCTATGTTCCCCAAAACCTCAAAACACTCCTGCCAGGGAGATGGAGAAATAATAAAATAAAATACTTAGGGGTACATATTCCTAACAATTTAGATCACCTGGAGCTCCTTAATTTGGAACCACTGTCCCTAGAGATAGAAAGCTTGATGGGGACTTGGTCTCACCTTTTATTACCATTCTGTTTGGGAATACAAACTATACGCATGACAGTCTTCCCTAAGATATTATATTTTTTCCAGACCTTACCTTTCACCCCTGCCCGATTTTATTTCGTGTCCTGGAACAGAATGATGTCTAGGTTTGTGTGGGCTGGTAAACAACCAAGAATCAGATGGTCACTACAATTACCAATCGATAAAGACAGCTTGAGCCTTCCAAATTTGAGGGAATACCGCTTGCAAAATAGTAATGATCTGGCTTAATAGTCAAATGAATCCCATCTGGAAATACATTGAATTTGTATTAAATGATTTAATATTCTCCCAATAGTGTTTGCCCAAAGTATAGGAACTTCACTTTCGGCACTAGCAGTACTCTAAAAACATGGTATGAGATAAGGGCACTCCCAGCTCTAGAAGAAATTTTCTATTATTTCAGACTTAGTGAGTGAGAGAGATTTTATCCCAGCACAAATGGACCATGCTTTTGGAGAATGGCATGTTAGGGGGCTACCAATGATATACCAATTCCTAGATCCACATGGTGTGGTGACTTTTGCTTCTCTACAGGCTGCCTTTCATCTTCCAAGTTCACACTGCTATAGGTATTTACAGGTGAGAACATTTCTTCTTCAGAAAAAATCACCTCAAAATGCCCTCCCAAATCCTATCCCTCCAATGATGAGTCTTCTTATGGACGCCATCAGAGGACAGGAAAAAAACATCTGATAAGACTCGTATATAGGGCCCTGAGAGGGCACTGGCTTGAATCCACAAGAGATGTATTAAATGCTTGGAATCTAGAATTAAATATACATATGACATATGAGAAGTGGTTGGAGCCAATTTTACCTTCCATGAAAGTCTCTCAGGCCCCATACTGGTTTGAATTTATATGGAAGTGTGGACTCCGCTTTTTTAATACACCTGATAAGTTAACTGAGTTCCTACCAGCAAGTTATGGTACATGTTGGAGGGGCTGTGGAGAACTACTAGCTAACATGGCCCACATATTTTGGGTCTGCCCAAGGATAGCTCAATACTGGCGAGACATTGAGAACAGCTTAAGACAACTAGTGGGTAATGATTTAATTTAATCACAATAATTTGTGTTGTTTTATGTTGGGGAGGATGATTCAATTCCACCTAGTAAAAGTAGAATATATTTATACCTGGCTGCAGCAAAGAAAGTTATTACCCATCTTTGCCAAACCAGTACAATCCCCACACTGGTTTTGTGGCACACAGTGATGTCCAAAATTTATTATCTGGAACGGATAATAGTCAAGAGAACAGGAAGAACTGAACAGTTCGAACTGGCATAGAGAACCTGGGTGTTTTATATCACCCCAACAGATGAATCATTTGTCCCCTGACTAGTTTAGAGAACCATATCAACAGGTTGATGACATTTTATGAACTATAAGATCTACCTTATTATTGCTCTGTCTTGGACTTGTCTTACACTGCCGTATTAAGCCACATGAACTGATGAATGTTATAAGCATTATCAATTATGTAAACTGTATCCCTGCTGTCATGATGGAAAAAAAAAGAAAGAATAAATATATATATATATATATATATATATATATATATATATAAGCATATGTTTCTCAAGTGTGCTTACCTGGTTAATAAAAGCTAAATAAAATACTGTATCTTAGTTTTATTACATGATGAACTGCCCTTTTATTTGGTCTAAGTAGAATAAAATTTAGTTTAAAAAAAAAACAAACAGAAATGAAGTAACACAGACCAGGAATTCGTTTTCATGTCCCCTGTTCCCACTAACCATTAGCCACGTTGCCAAAAGCTATAAGACTTCCTGAGGGGTTAAACAGATTTCTAACCTGGTTGCCACACTGGTTTTAGCAGAGGAACTGCCATTTTTATATTAAAATATGCATTCTCTGTATAAGGAATTCTGCTGCTGTTTAAAGAGCTTTTGTTTTCTAGCAAAAAATTCACAACTGACATCAAAAGCCCTCAGTTACACAAAATTCTGTAAAAATGTGAATTTCAGGGTCATCCCCGGCCTTATTTACTTCACATTATTACTGAAGATAATTCATTAAAACAGGATCTTCTCCCTCATACTCACACTATTTCTGCCTGCCCTTAAGTCAAAGCTCTGCTTATGATATCACAGCCGCTTGCCATGGAAATGATTCTGTCTCAAACAGTGACCAGTTCATTGTTTAAAGGCAGAGGGAATACACTCCTTCCGAGAGTTTTGGGGCTCTTTCATCAGTTACTACAAACTAAATGGAACACTGCAGCTGCACAAGAAGCATTCTGACTGGTTGATCTAGTGATCCTTCCTTAAATATTGCCGCAACGTCACAGAAGAAACTCGGGAAACAAAAACATTATTTTGAGACATTATCCCAATTTGTTTTATAGAGTTTTAATTAGGTATGGAAATAGGCTCAAAACAGGATCAATGACCCTCTAGACTTCATCTGTGCTTGTTACCTGTCTACACCAGATATCTCAACCCTCTGCTGGGGACATTTTAATCTTCCCACAACACACTGCAATGTCATCTCAAGAAGGGGACTGTGATACCAACAAGCAGCAGTGCCAAAAGAAGACAGAGGGAAAGAGGGGATCCTTTTTTCCATCCGTAATATTTAATTAATTTTCATAATCCAAGAAAAATAGTAAATGTTACAATAATAACTTTTACATCACTGTCAATAGACTTTAATATACCAAAGTAACTGAATATGACAAAGAAGAGAAGATAAGCAGAAAGGAGAGAAGAACAGGAGAAAAGAGGAAAGAAGTGTGTTAGTATTATCTACAGCCCTGTTTACACAGTCGCTCTTCTCTGCATCACAGTCCATGTTGGTGCCCTCCCCCGACTTCCTGAGCCTGTTGCTGCACAGTTTACATGGCCCCTCTCTGCACCCATGCCAGACATGCAGGGGGGACCCCCTCAAGTCCGGGAAGAAGGATGCTGGGAGGCACAGGGGGATAGTGGGAGGTCACCTGTGCATTGGAGCGAGTGGTACAGCTTTTTCACATGGCTGCTTACACTGCTTGCTCCTTAACGTATCCCCAGGCATCCTGCAGCTTGGGGAGAGAATCCAGGACCAACTTACCTCGACTGGGTAAGTGTACAAATGGACGCCATTTGTACTGCAACAACACGAGCGCTCGGGCTGTTGTGGTGCAAATGCAACTGTGTGAACTGGCTTTCAGCCAAGCATTATGTTAGCTGTAAAATATAATGTCTTAAAGTTTTAGTATAGTAGAATATAATTTAAATTTGCTTTACTTGTTGCTATTAATCAGTAGGTTGTATATGGTTTGCTATTTATGACTGAATCTTTTAATGTTATCGTCTATACCATGAGCCAGTCTCTCAAGTTTCAGCAATTCAGTTAGGTCATTTTGCCTTTCTGCAATCATTGAAGTCTTTGCTTAACCCATACTTTTAAAACAGAATTTTCAGCAGCCATGGTTATTAATGCTATAGAGAATTTTGTTTCTTTAGAAACGTGCATATCTGATGGGAAGTGACCTATTATCTCCCTGGGTCACGCCTGGAAAAGAGCTCAGCTCAGTGCCCCTTTCCCACTTACCAATTTTTCTAATAAATAAATAAATAATTTCTCAAGTTAAAATCTAATATTGTTGGGCAGCCCGCCAGCAGAGTGGTAGTGCTACCGCTTGCAGTGCAGAAAACCTGAGTTTGGGAGCAAACATGGAGAGTCCAAGGGTTGTCCAGTGGGATGAGGTGGATCAAGCATCCAGGGCACTGCTCTCCTCCTCCTCTGGGGATGGGGTGGCATGGTGTCCAGTGTATGCCTGGCCCCTAATGGTGGCGGGGGGGCAGGATGTTGCAGCCTCAACGTGTGTACAGAGGGGCAGCAGATGGGTGTGCTGCATGCTATAGCATGTCACCCTTGACGTCACTGCATGCATGTTCTTCAGGGAGGGAAAGGACATGGAAAATCATATTGGCCGTCAGGATGACTGCCAACCCTTCGCAGGCCCTGCATCAGAGGCCTAGGCACTGCCCAAAACCGGATCCTTGATTGGTAGGTGGGTCAAGGAGGACTTCCTGCCACAGAGGCAGGCCATGGGCCAATCGGGCCAGGTAAGTCCAGAGAAGAAATGGGTGATGGGGCTGGGGGAGGCTGGTGAGAGTGCGGCCAGCCAGGACAGGGGGCACAAAGAGATAGTTAAAAAAATATATATGTGTTTTTGTAAATATCCGTCAAACTTCTGAAAACTTCTTTTATCTGATTCCAGAAAATGTTAATTAAATCACACTCCCATAACATGTGAATTAGTGTTCTTTTCCTGTTCTACATTTAACATATTTAGAATTTTGTGTTATTCCCATTTTCTTTAGTTGGTATGTAATATAGGTTATGGAGTACTTTAAAGGGGTAGTGTTGCGGTATTGATTACATGCTCTGCCATGTTTAGAGAACCATGTTATATGAATCTGAAATGTAAATGTAGAAATAGTAAGCTTCCAGTACAGGACAAATTTATCAATTTGTCTGCTGTCAGTTTTGTGAAATGGACCGAAACTGCAGTGAGCTGTGCAGCACGAGCCCAGGAGTCTCAGGGATGGATATGACGTGGTGGTTGTTGGGGGGGGGGCATAAGGCCACAGTGTCTGATGCCTGAACTGTGTCCCTGATATGACTGTTCTAACAGGCAACCTTTGGTAAGCAACTGCCACGGCCGGCTGGTATTTCTTTTTTTTGTGTTTAGTCAACTAATCCAAATTTATATAATGTATCCTGTTTACATTTTTTTTCATTTACATAGGTTTGGTGGCAACATCTTGGACTAGTGTTCCACGGAGACGGGATCTGAGGAAGGAGTTATCCAGATAGGATGAAGTGGATGTCAGTATTTCGAGTTGGTTACCAACCTTTATATTTATTTTGCTGACCTATTCATGTTTTCCTTTGTCACTGCCTCGTTTACACCCGTGCAAAAGTGCTGTTACTGACGTCGGCAACATAGGCCCCCAAAAACAATCCCCAGCATCCCTACATCAATCTGCGTGTAGTCAGTAACTGTTCTGACTTAGCAACATTTTTTCCCAATATTCTAGTGATGGTAATAAATTATTCTTAGGATCGTGAATGTGATTTCAGCATCTGTCCCAACTGTTTTTGGTTTTTGTTTTTTTATTTTCACTGAGCCGACTGCGGACTGAAAGGGGTCAGTTACAGGACTGTGCAATAGTACTTTGTTGATATTGATGAGACTGCAGTATTGCTACATATAGAACAGATGTCATAGTCCGATCTCAGTTTTATTTGATGAGATCGCGGATGTGTAATCTGGATATACAAATACCATAGTTGGGAAAAAAATAGTTTATACAAGTGCAGATGTCACTGTCTGCATGGTAAAGTTTGGTTGCATATTTATGTGTTTGCTTTTTGCTAAGTGCAGAGATGGCATGTACTACATATGCTCACACTCACCATCAAGTACATCATTGCTAAAAAATACATGCAGTGTTTACATTGTTCAGAATAAATCTTATGATACCAATCTCCATATTTCTGACTCATAATTCAAAGTGTCTGCTCGATCTAGCAGCTACTATCTTTTGGATCTACTTACTGGTTATGTGACCGTAAATTTGGAAAATGGTACTGAATTGTGCTGTTGCGTTTTAATTTTTTTTCAGCATCAGCAATGAGAAAATTAATAATAAAAAAAAAGATCTGCCAAATAAAATTATCGGTCTTCACTCATAAAACAATACTCAAAGTCGTGACTGTCACCACTATTATTTTCATCCCACTACTGTCACAGAGGAAAAAACAACTTTTCCTTTGAAGGTTTTTAAAACACATTTAATACAGACGTTTACATTTAGTGAACTGCTGTCAGAGTAACTGATATAAATGTGGAGGGTGCCCGGAGCAACTAGATGGCTCCTGACAGCTGTGTGAACACTGCAGCTGTGGAGTCCATGCATGAGTAAAGCCCACCTCCAAATCTGGACTGCTTGATTGACAGCAGGCCCCACAACACATCATATCAGCACCTCACAACATGGAACTGCCAAATGCAAGATTACCAATAACGGGCAGATCAAAAAAGTAAGACTCCTCAATAAAGTCAAAGTCATAACGTTAATAACATACAAAGATGTTGAATATATGACTATGGAGCTTCATCAGACAGTGCCAAAATATGATATACACTAACATACTAATTGCCAGCAGATTAGGCCTTACGGTCTATCGAGTCTGCTCGAACCTCAGATCCCTAGTTGGGTACTGAGGCCCTCCCCCCTCCTTGTGTTCCAGAAACCCCTATCATCCATCCCAACCCCCCTGGGCCAGGCCACCATCTGATACATCTGCTTTCTGCGTCTGTCCACCCTCTCTTGAAGCCCTCCACTGTGGATCTCTGAACCAGCTCACCAGGCAGCATGTTCCAAGGATCCACCACCCTCTCAGTGAAAAACCTCCTCCTCTTCCCCCCCCACCTTCCACCTTCCAACTTCAAACCATGCCTCTGGTAGTACCTCCCTGCTTTAGTCTAAAGAAAGGGGCAAATTTCAGCAGAAGGGCAGACAGCAAGGAAACCAGGGATAAATGACAACCAAGGAAGGGCTGGAGTAGAACAGTGAAGCAGTCTAGGGAGGTCAAATCATGGAAAGCCATGTGTGCAAATGCCAGGAGCCTTAGCAACAAGATGGAAGATCTGGAGGCTGTCATGGTACAGTCAGACCTGGACATTGTGGCCATCACTGAAACCTGGTGTAATGATAACCATGACTGGGAGATGGCCATACCTGGCTACAACATATTCAGAAGAGACAGAGCAGGCAGGAAGGGAGGAGGTGGCACTGTATGTGAAAAATGACATAAAGGCCACACAGATCCAGGAGGAACAAAATGGGGGAGAGATACTGTGGTTAAGCTGGAAAGGAAAATGGGGACAGCCATCCGCACAGGTGTGGTCTATAGACCACCAGCCCAGGAGGAAGAAACAGATAGGAGTTGATGCTAGCCATCCAAAGGATGGCAGACAAGGGTGAGGTAGTACTGGTTGGAGACTTCAATATACCAGACGGGACTGGAGCATCCCAGCAGCAGCATCAACTAGGAGCAGATTTATCCTGGACTCCTTCAGGTGCCTTCCTCAAGCAACTGGTCATGGAACCAACTTGGCAGAAGGCAATACTGGACCTTGTGCTCACAAACAAGGACAGTGTGATGGGGGTAACAGTGGGGGAGCACCTGGGTAACAGTGACCACCAGTCGTTGTGGTTTGAAATCACAGAAAGAGCAGAACCAAACCACACAAAAACACGTATCCTGGATTTTAGGGGGGCAGACTTTGGGAAAATGGGGAGATGCTTGAAAGAGGCATTAGGGAATGGGACAGGAATCAGGGATTGAGGAACAGTGGCAGTATTTAAAATGGGGATTATAAGAACAACAGAATTATGCATTAAGCAGGTTAGCAAGAGGAAAAGAAAGAGGAGACCATTATGGTTTTCCAAAGAGGTAGCAAAGAAAGTGAAAGCCAAAAGATTGCATTCAGGCAATACAAAAGACACAGGCAGAAGGGGATAGGAGAAGTACCAGGGGAAACAAAGGGAGGCAGGAAGTCAGTAAGGGAAGCCAAAGCTCAGACAGAAGAACACATTGCAAAATCAGTGGTTAAAGGGGACAAAACCTTTACAGGTACATAAGTGAAAAAAGAAGGACAAAGGAGGGATAGTGAGACTGAAGGGGAGGATGGGGAGCAGCGTGGAGGATGACAACAGTAAAGCTGACATATTGAACAGGTATTTCTGCTCAGTCTTTACTAAGGAAGAGGGGGTAATGGGTCTGAAGGGAGTACAAGGGTGAGAATGGTGCAGAATGGACACAAGTCCCTTTACAGGAGAAAGGGTCCTGAAGGAACTGGAAGTAATAAGAGCTGATAAAGAATGGGGCCAGATGGGACACCCCAGGGTCCTTAAAGAACTAAGAAAGGTGGTGGCTGAACCTCTGGCTATCCTGTTCAGCCAATCACTGGAAACAGGGAGGTACCCAAAGACTGGAGGACAGCAGATGTAGTCCCCTTATACAAAAGTGGGAACAAAGAGGAAGCAGGGACTACAGACCAGTCAGCCTCACCCTCGGAGTGGGAAAGATCATGGAAGCACTACTGAAGGAGATTGGTGGAACATCTGGTTGTCAATGGACTACAGGACCCAAGGCAGCATGGTTTCACCAGGGGGAGGTCATGTCAGACCAACCTCATTGAATTTTTTGACTGGGTGACTAGGGAGGTGGATCAGGGAGGGCAGTGGACATGGCCTATCTGGACTTCAGCAAGGCCTTTGACACTGTGCCACATAGAAGACTATTACACAAACTGGGGAATATGGGTGTGGGCAGGACAGTAGTGTGGTGGGTAGGTAACTGGCTGGGTGGCAGGACACAGAGGGTGTTAGTAAATGGCTGTCACTCCACAGAGGGAAGAGTGACCAGTGGGGTACCACAGGGATCAGTGCTGGGACCGTCCTATTCAACATCTTCATCAGTGACATTGCACAGGATCTAGAAGGCAGAATTTCACTGTTCGCTGATGACACAAAGCTCTGTAACAGAGTAGACACACCAGAGGGTGTAGACAGAATGAGAAGGGACCTGCAGAAACTTGAAGAATGGTCAAGGGTTTGGCAGTTGAAATTCAATGCAAAGAAGTGCAAGATAATGCATATGGGGCACAAAACCCTGGCACAATATATCAGTTGGGGTGAGGATATAGCATGCACCAAGCAGGAAAGGGATCTTGGGGTTGTCATCTCTGATGACCTCAAGGTAGGGAAACAGTGTGACAAGGCATCAGGTAAAGCAAATAGGATGCTGGGATGTATAGGCAGGGCATCACCAGCAGGAAAAGGAGGTCATAATTCCGCTATACAAGACACTAGTGAGGCCCCACCTGGAGTACAGTGTACAGTTCTGGAGACCATACCTACGTAAGGACATAGACAGGGTAGAGAAGGTTCAGAGGAGGGCAACAAAGATTGTGCATGGGTTGCATCACAAGTCCTATGAAGACAGGTTGAAGGAACTGAACATGTACTCCCTGGAGGAGAGGAGGAGAGAGGGATATGATAGAGACATACAAGTATCTTACAGGGAGGAACAGGGTGCAGGAAAACACTATTTTAAGCGAAAAAGATGTTTCAGGACTAGAGGGCATGGGATGAAGTTGGAGGAGGGCGATTTAGAGGAAACATGAGAAAGAATTTCTTCACAGAGCGGGTGGTGGACAAGTGGAACACCCTGCCAGAGGAAGTGGTGGGAGCTGAAACAATCACGGGATTTAAGAATGCATGGGATAGACATAAAGGAATTCTAGAGGTCAGGGGTAAGGGGAAATAGACTTCTAGGAAAACAAACTGAACTTACAAGCTCAAATGGGCAGACTAGGTGGGCCATAGGCCCTTATCTGCCGACACTGTCTATGTATCTATGTATGTAGATCCCCTCCGTGTTTACCCTATTTATTCCCTTGAGGTACTTGAAGACCTCAATCATGTCCCCCGTCTCTCCTCTCCTCCAATGAAAACAGGCAGAGCTCCTCAAGTCTGTCCTCATACGTCAAATCCCCTAGTCCTCGTATCATCTTAGTTGCCCTCCTCTATACCCTCTTCAGGAGCTGTATGTCCTTCCTTAAGTGTGGTCTCCAGTATGGTACACAGTACTCAAGGTGTGGTCTAACCAATCCATTGTACAGCGGCAGAATCACTTCCCTGCTCCTAGAGGTGATCCCCCTTAAGATGCATCCCAACATCCTGTTTGCTTTGCTTGCCGCTCTCCTGCACTGCTCAGAGTTATTCATACATGCATCCACCATGCCCCCTAGGACTTTTTCCCCTGTTGAGGCCTCCAGCGCCTCCCCTCCCAGGGTGTACCTGTGTTTAGAGTTTCCCCACCCAAAATGTAACACCTTGCACTTGGTGATGTTGAAATTTAATTTCCATGTGTGAGCCCACCTTTCCATGGTGTCCAGGTCCCATTGCAGGGCCAACCTCCCCTCTTCCCCCTCAACTACTGCTCCCATCTTGGAGTCGTCAGCAAAGAGACTCATTTCACACCCTATACCCTCCCTGATGTCCAAAAATTATGCATTAAACAGGACTAGACCCAGGACCGAGCCCTGTGGTACCCCACTATTGACCTCTCTAGGATTCGAGAGCTCCCCACCGACCACTACTGTCTGAGTGCGTCCAGCTAGTCAGTTTTCAATCCATCTGTTAGGGCCATTTCAGAGAAACTAGCTCTTTAACGGAATCATTCTGTGAAATCACTCATGTAAGTGCTGTTTGTGAGAATTCTCAGATATCATCAAAGTTCCACTGTGTAGTCACAGTGTCAGTGTTTATGGTATCTGTCTACCATCTGCATCGACCTTCTATGTTACTTCTCAAGCAAATTATTGAGAGTTTGAATTCAAAAAACAGAACTTTTGGGTTTAAGTTGCAAGCAGACCAAGAAAGAGTTGGTATTTTTATTAGCCCTCATATTATAATGAAATCTTGAATATAATATCTGGATAGCTTTTTTCAATGCATCATAAAATACTCTGACCACCCCTTTTTCAAAGCCAGCTACGAGTGCCGCGCAGACAGAAGCTGCGCACAGCAGGTAGTGCATGGCTGACTCAGGGGTAATATTCAGATAGTCAGCATGCTAGGACAGAAGCATGCTGTCTGAATATGGGGTTGTGCTGGCGCAGCACACAGTGACTATGTGCTATGCTCACACATTCCTGGCTGAATATAGCCCACAGGAGCCAATGGAAACAGCATATCCCAAATGGGATTGCGCCAGGGCTCATGTGGGCCATATTCAACCCTAACATGCTAATGACCCCTATTCGAAGGCCCAATTGTAGAGCCAAGGCACTAGGGTTCGTTTGTTCTCCAGCTAATAAACTGCAGTTTGAATCCAGTGAGCTGCTGAGGTGTCATTTTTATTTCATCTTTAATTCCTTGAGAGACCACAAGTGCCACAAGTTTTGCTAAGTAATGAGCCCAATGGGCATGCAAGATGCTATTGGCCATTAGCGTGTCCATTATGGACTCATCAGCATGCGTGTGAAGCCGAATGCTCTCCACTCCCCAAGTGCCAGTCCAGTCTGCTGTGCATAATCCCTAGTAGTCTAGCACCCCCACCCCCACCCACTCCAACCCTGATCACCAGTCCTGTAATTCTGTATAATTCCCTGGTGGTCTAGTGGACCCACAAAACAAAACTGTTCCTACAGGTAATGAAATGAGTAATACATGAAGTAGTGCTGGTGCCACCTGAGACGCTGTTAAGGTCTACTAAAGAAAACCGGTGGGGGGGGGGTGCTCATAAATAAGTATCTTTGGAACCTTCTTAATTTTTCCACATAAATATCTTTTATTAGGCATGGGCCCAACGTTTCATCATATCTTATCTGGCTTTTTCAGGGGACTGCTTTTGATAGTTTACCTTGAGAAACAGAAATATACACCAATAATCCATTTATAAAAATCATAAATCAACGTTATCAATAATTCGGTCATCATAAAGAGTCACTGTTATAATACAGTACCTGATTTTCTGGTGCAAGTATTCAGTTACTCAGTATATTCTTCCTTGTTTTTGCCTAAAATGCATAAAACATTATACATTTCTTGTGTTTTTAAATCCTCTCTCAGGCCTAAAGCCTGCTGCCTTACCCAGCATCCGCACCCTGTGATTTAAGTGTCACAGCAAACAACCATCATGCCTTTAATCTCTTAACTGGGAAACAGCCCTCTAGCTACCTGTCAGCACTTCCTTTATTTTCATATCCTTTAGCTTAAGTGTTGATTTGAATGCTTTGAGGCCATTACTGTGGGAAGAAATATTCTGTTTTACTATTTTCAGAAATTTACAGAAGCTCTAATTTTCCATGAAAGTTCTCAGTAAATTTTACAATTAAGTAAAAACACTCACTAAACTTGTTGAGCTCCTACCTATAATGTTGACAAGAATCAAGTGGCTGTTTCTGTCTCACTGTTGAGCCCAGGAACGGCCTGGTGTGCTGACGTCTGTGTGATGCCAAGATGCTCAAGCATGGTAACACTTGCTGTCCTTCGTTCCAGGGCTCTCGACACAGCGGCATGTAGTATTTCAAAACTAAAGGAAACATAGGCTCACACTCATGATTTCAAAACATGAACTTGTCCTTTTTTCTGTATTCATATCACAAACTTGTCATTTTTCTGTAATCTCCTCACAGTGCTGAATGTACATGTATTTACTCACTCCAGTAAACACTCTTTTTCAATTTAACATTCAAAAGCCGACCCGGTGGCGCTGAGGGCTGAGGTGCTGGGCGGCCTTACCTCACGCAACGCCAGCGACCCAGGTTCGGGAACGGACTCAGGTCATCAGGGTGCTGGCATGGGGGGAGGGCAGGAACAGGATTTAGCAGCTGGAAGGCAGCTCTCCTCTCCTGGGGTGGTCGCCACCCCCCCCCAATAGTCTTGCTGCCACCAAGTTTAGGACCAGTAGCTAGCGTAGGTGGAGGGTGTGACATGTAGGGAGGGCACCTTGAGACGTGGTGTGCACATGCCTCCACATACGCACGCACGTCCAAGGCAGGGGATCAGGACAGGGGAGAAAAATGGAAAAAGTACCATGAAGTATATATAGAAATGTACCATTCTTTCTAGGGACGTGGATATGGTGTTCTATCCACACTTCAGGCAGTGTTCCTTTCCCCTTTAAGGCTTGCCGGAAGATGGCTCCTCTCACCCACTCAGGTGGGAACTCCCTTGGCACTGCCCCGTGACATCAGATCTTCCTCTCCGTTGGAAGAAGGTTCCCTCCTTACTGCTCTCACACCAAGAAGGCCCTTTGCACAATAAAACTTTGAATTAAAAAAAAAAAAAAGTCTTCAGGCTTACTCTTTCTGGTCTCCGGTATGGATGATGCAAAGTCGGCACTGGGATTCCGAAAATGTGTCTGCAGGAAGAAGATGTCTCGAACAGATCCGCACACCATGTGTGTCTACTGCCTGGTCCACGAGCATGATCCCCAGGCATGTGGCCTCTACCATGCTTTTCATCTGTCTATGTTAGAGAACTGCTATGCCTGCCTCATTCTGGGTCATCTGGATGATCGGGATGCTGCCGTCAAATCGAAGGACACCTTCCAGGTGATCTCCATGGCTGCAGGGTCCACCAAACAGCTTGAGGCATTTGAGGAAGCCATGGCCCAGGCCACAGCTCAAGCTTCATCCGCTTCGGCCTTTTTGTCGTTCTCCTTGGGTGTCTCCTACACAGGGGCATTCAAAGAATTGTGCAAGGCCCTTCCCACCCATGGGCAGGGTCCCTCGGGCACTAAGTCAAAATCTAAATCTAAAAAAAAGAGACCAAAACCAGTCTCATCATTGATGATGGGATCAGGCACGCTCTTGGGCCTCCAATTCCCACGCTTCTCTGGAGGTTCTGAATTCGATCGGTTCTTCGGCCCAGAATGATGGCCCCACGGTCTCCCATCAGGCCAGCTGGTCAAGATGCAGGTCAATTTTCTGGCCGAGATATTTCTTGAGCTGGTAGACCCGTTGTTGACAGAAGAGGCTGACACCTCCCTGTCTAGGACCCCAGTTCTACCACTCACTCAAGAAGGGATGGACCAGTGTGCTGATTCGCCGCCTCTCACCCATGAGCTTCTTGACCCGGAGGAGACCTGGCTCTTACTGGCCCCCTCTGAGAACCGCCGGCAGTGGCCCCAATGGTCAAGGTCACGGCCCCAGTCTCGGAGTCCCAAGTCAAGTAGCCTGCGTCAACATCCACGCTCTCACCACTCGGGCAAGCAGCACCACCGCTATTCCTCATCCTCCTCAAATGAGAAGAGGTTCCAGGACAAGCTGCATTTGGTGCTACGAGGACTTGATGTGGCAACAGCTCATTTTTACCAGGGTGAAGACTGTCCTGGCTTTGACCCCGGCCATTACATGCAGCCTTCTCTGCCTCGGCTGGAGCTGACTATTCAGGTCCTGGTTCGGCTTCCCCTGGCCTCTCTGCCGATTCTGGTGGAGCTGCCACCGAAACAGCTGAAGTCCGCAGCTTGGACTAACGAGACCGGCTTGACCTCGGTTCTCCCCCACTGGCTGCTGGTCACTGTTACCTCTGACCATCACCAGAGGGTCAGCAGGGACTATGGCGGTTGACCTCTCTTCCATGAATCCTCGGATTGGGAGAATTCTGCCTTGCACTCCCATCCGGTGGACTTGGAGTCAGCTGAGGATGTGTCGACAGAGCAGGTCCCTACTTCCTTTATGGGTCTTCCCCACCTCATCTTGGAATCTACTCATCGCCCGTTGGAGCCCATTCAGAAGTGGGCTCAATACCTGCTCATTGAGATCCCTGAACAGGGCGACGCCACTGGGGAAGCCTTCCCGGTGGCAGACGCCATTCTTACTCCTGCCTTGGAGCTGTGACAGCACCCAGCCTTTAGCCCTGCGCCGTCAACCTGGATGGCCTGCAAGTATGCTGTCCCTACTGGTTCCCTTTCTGGATTCACAGAGCACCCCTCAGCTGAGGGTCTTGTGGCTGACTCTGTGTTCAGGTGCACCAGCAACATGGGGGACACTGAAAAACCACCAGATAAGGAGTCCAAGAAATTGGACCATATGGCCAAAAAGGTGTATGCTGCCTCCTCTCTTGGCCTTTGGCCAGCGAGTTCATCCCTTTTTATGGCCCACTTCTCACATGCCCTCCTAGGCATGCATGATGAGGTACTTCCTCATCACTCCCAGAAACCTGTATAGACCACGGTCATACAGGTCTGGGATCAAGGCCACGCAGTAACCAAGCAACAGCTCCAGACTACCATGGACAATGGCGACTCTTGCTCTTGGTCCGTGGTGGCCGCAGTGGCTATGTGCCACAGAGCCTGGCTGAGGATTTCTACCTTCATGGCAGATACCCAGCACAAGCTGACGGATGTTCCCTTCCTGGGTACTGACTTGTTCGGGCTCAGGGTCGTGGGGTACCTCACATGCATTGAGAAGTCCAATGCTACGTTGAACTCGGTGACATTCACCCAGAGAGAACCCAAGGGCTCTAAGCAGCAAAAGAAGAGGCCCTTTCGGCCCCTCTCTGCCCCTGGATCCACACCAGCCTAGTCACAGGCTGGACAGCAGGCTCAGGCCTAGTGACCTCAACTGAAGTCTGTGGCCACAGTCATCTGTAAGCCTGGCAGCTGGGGCCCCGGTGGTTCCTCAGCCGGCCTTCAGCCACCTTCAAGCCTGGCCAGTGATGGGATGAGGGGTTCCTCCCTCATGCCCATAATGTCTCCCCTGGGTCCTTCCATGGGGGGCTGGCTCTGACACTTCCTTTCCACCTGGTCTGCTGTCACCACAAACAGGTGGGTTCCCGAGGTGGTCATTCAGGGTCTGCCTCTGAAACTCGAGGTGTGCCTGCCTTGCCGAGCCCGTGCCCCAAGGGAGGGCATCATGTCTGCGGATATCATGTCGGTTCTTTGGGACATCACCCAGCTCCTCCACGAGGAGGTTCTGGCTCCTGTCTCAGACCCTCTGGAACACCCAGGGTTTGTCTTTAGGTACTACCTGGTGCCAAAATGGATGGGGGGGTGGGGCTAGCGCCCCATCTTAGATCTGCACGACCTGAACAAGTTTCTCAGGTCACCCACCTTCAGGATGGTCACTCTGCTGTTGCAGATCATACCATCTCTCCAGCAAAACACGAGGTTTTGTGCTCTGGATATTCAGGATGTTTTTTTTCATGTTCCAATCCATCCGTGCCACTACCAGTTCCTTCAGTTCTGGGCGAAGGGGATCCTCTGTGAGTTCCTGGCCATGCCATTCAGCCTGTCCTCAGCCACCACGTTCTTCACCAAATGCATAGCGGCGGTGGCAGCTTACCTGCAGCACCAAGGAGTCTGGGTATACCCCTACCAGGACAACTTCCTTTTTGTGGGTCCATCCAGGCAGGAGGTGGAGCAGTCCAGGGATCTGGCCCTCCAGACCTGCATCTCTCTTGGCCTCCTGGTCAATGAGGCCAAGCTGGACCTCGTGCCTTTGCAGGTGATCAACTTAGTCGGGACGAGCTCTGTAACACCTGCCCATACCCTGCTTTCAATTACCTGGGAGATGGGAGTCCAGCTAGCTGCAAGGAAGGTCAGTCACAAGGCTGGCAGATATTAATTGGGGTTGTATAATTCTAACCATAACAACAGTGCTATAGGAGTTACCACAGTTCAGTTTATTGTAGGAAAACCACAGAGGCAGAAATCTCTTTCCAAAATTAGAGCCAGTATATTTAGCAGACTATAAATAACTTATTTCTTATTTCAGCAATGGCTGTATCAGTGACTAGGAAAATGGCTGTGCAGACTAAACAGTAAAATAACATTTGCACAAAAATGATACCAGTTTATTTTCCTTGACAAAACATCTAAAACTTCTGCATCACACATTTCTCACCCCACCCCCAAGATAAACAGTAAAATGTCCCAAAATTATTCCAAGTTTCTTTTAGAAGACACAGAGTCCCTGCTATCTCAATCCAAAAGGTGAAGTCCATAAGGCTGATAAAGTCTTCGACGAGCTGTCCTGGCCAGCGATTGGTGAGGCGTCGTCTTCTGAAGTCCTGTGATGAATCTGCTGCACCCTTGGTCCTCTGACTCCTCTTTGCTGTACCTGTGGTCTTCTCCGGTCCTCCGCCGGGCAGGAGAATCTCCCTATAAACTTTTAACTATTAAATAACAAACTCTCTGAAGTGTCTTGGCAGTAAACTGAAAAAATAAATGGACTTTCTCTCACTCCTCCTTTGGTTTGACTGTCAAGATCCAATAGCTCTGTAAATAACTTAATCTGACTAACTTTTCCTGTCTAAATACTTTTTTCTACCTTGGCAGTGATAGCCCCCTATCTGACTATCCTGTCATTTTAAACTTTCTCTACTTTTTTCCTTCTTTCTTCAAGTAGGAGTTGCCTGTGGCAGAGCCATTTCATTATTTTATTTATTCGTTTATTTATGCCCCTCCGGGCTTCTCTGCTGGCTGCTGCTGCTGTTTGTGGGCGCTTCCTAGCCCAAATGTGCCCTCTTTCTGTTTTTTCATCCCCCCCCTCCCCCCGGGTTCACATTTACACACAGCCCCTCAGGGCTTACTCATATCTGCCTTTACGTATTCATGAAACCTTATTAAATCATCACCACTTCCTTTCCATAATAAAAGGTAATCAATAAATGTTTTATGCACTTTTATGTTTGCAATGAATGGATTAGTGTTAGGACTCAAAATAAACTCACTCTCAAATGCATAGACAAATGCATTTGCATAAGCTGAGGCCATTCTTGACCCCCACAGCAGTCCCTCAGCCCTGCTCAAAAAATTCTGATTCGAATTTAAAGTCATTTTTCTGTAGTACGAGACTTGCTAGCTCTGGAGCACCACAGTGTGAGGATGTGTGCATTCCTCTCTGCTCTCTAAGATTTCACCCATCGCTTGTACCTCTTCCTCCCGAGGCAAAGATGTGTACATGTCTGCAACATCCACAGTAGCCAGCAGATAACCCTGAAATGAATCAGTCACTGTAGTGTGTATCTCCTTATTCATTTTTATCATATGGGAAGAATCCCTTACATATGATTCAGTTTCTTAATTTCTTTCAATAAGGGGCTGGAAATGCATATTTATTTAGCTGGAAACTGGTTCAAAGACTGACTCAATCCCCAACAATACCTACCAATGTTGTCTTTATGCATTTTCAGTGAACAGTAAAAAAATCGGTACTCCAGGGTGTTTTTTTGTTTTTTTGTTTTTTTAATAAGTAATTCCCCTTCTCATTATTTTAGCCAACCATTATTTGTTAGTTCATCAATCAGTATTTTTATCTCTTGACTTACATTCTCCATAGGGTCCTCGGCTAGCTGTACACAGTTTTATTTGTCTCTAGCCAGTTTTAAACATATATCCTTATAAAACCTGTACCCCAATAGGACTATGTCTTCAGGTATTATTATTATGTTCTTATCAGATTGAAGTCCCTGTAATGTTTGTTTTTCAAATTTGCTCATATTTTGATTTTTCAGGGATACTGTTTCCACTTCCTTTAAATAAATTTGTGATCTATCTACTAATATAATGAATGTCTCTACTGCTGGATTCTTTCCTATAGGTGAATTATAATTAGACCTTATTTTCAGTGCTTGATCTCACACACTCTTCTTAAATGCATCCCTATCCTGTTGTTCTGCAAACTGAGCTCTTAATTGTAGTGTTTTGTAAAATTTCTGCAGTTGATATTCCAGTTCTGCTGGCCCGGTGGCACTGAGGGCTGAGGCGCTGGACCCCCTCACCTCGCACCATGCTGGCAACCCGGGTTTGAGGACGACTGCGGGTCGTCAGGGAGTTTGCATGGGGTGGGGTGGGGGGGTGGATTGTGCAGCTGTTTGCAGCTCTCCCTTCCTGGGGTGGTTATCCGCTTCCATTGTAGTTCCGCTCTCATCGGGTGGAGGCCCGATGGGCAGCGTAGGCGAGAGGGGGTGGCGGCGATTGCCAGGGGTGGGGCGGAAGGGGCCAAGCTGGTACCAGGCGTACGCCTCCACTAACGCGTGTCTGCCAGGGTCCTGGGTCTGGGGTGAAAACTGGGAAAAATACCGCAAAAAATCTAAATAAAAAAGAAAAAAGTGTCAACTGAACATGTTAGGGAGAAAGATACCCCCTACTCAGTACCCTGGTTTGTATCTCACTTAAGAGTCCTTTTTGTCAAATTAAAGATGGGGATCACTTTGGATCCCTCTGTGTCTTGTATCTCGCCCCTCCTGTTTTGCCTCTGCCTATTACTGCTGCCCCTCCTTGTCCTGGTCCTCCCTGCCTCTCTCTCTCTCCTCATCTATAGGTCCCTTGGACCTGGTCTTGTATCTGCCATCCTATGACATGCCCTTTCCCACATGTTCCTCTCTTTGTCCCTCGTTCTGCCTCCTATGCTCTTAAACAAAACAAAACAAAAAGTTTGTTGTCTAAAAGATTGCTTTTTATATTGATTCCTTGTGCAGCTGTCCTCACTACTGAGTCACTTCTTAAAAGATGAGAACATGAAACTAATTAGGTCCCAAAAATGTGCCCCATGGTTTAAAATAAACAAAATAGATCATGTACTCTAAAATTATTTTCTCTTCCCTTTGGAGCCCCCAAAAAAGAAGAGCAGTAACTTGGGCAAGATTTGGTTGAATAAACTCTAAATACACATATTTTAATAAAAATAATGACTCTAAAGCACCTAAAAACCTTATATGTCAATGCAATAAAACACAAGAAACACTCCCCCACCTGGTTATTTCATGCCATTTAAACTTGGATCTTCGAGAAAAATATTTAAAAGACATCATACAATGCTATAATAAAGTGAACTATGATGTACTCTTTATTATCCTCCACCCATTCACATTGAAAGATGCTGAACAAACAGCTGTATTTCTTATATCTCTAATTAAAGGGAAAAAAATTATAGAGTGAGACTGTGAAAAAGAGAATTTCAAATAACTGAAATCTCTTTGCCTAAAACAAAGGGATATATATATATATATATATATATATATATATATATATATATATATATTATGACATTGAGTGATCGGATATGATAACCTGATTTGACTAGGGCAGTATAAACAACGTAAGCACGTCTGTATTTATCCTGATTTTCACCACGTGATCTTCATGTGGTAGAACGGAGGATGTCCTCCCCTCCTTTTTCTAACCTGTATGTATATCTGCTTTTTTCTAGTATTTTATTTCTGTATTTCTGTTTCTTGTAATAACCTCAGTGATATCCCTTTTCATCTTGGTTGATCAAATAAAACTTTGAGTCGCTTCTTGTCTGTGAATAAACTGGTTTATACTTCTTCAATGTGTAAACCTGATTATCCCCATAACTTGTCGTGTCATGTTGAAACGCTTTCGGTTTTTTTTCTTCTTTTTTTAAGTCTCATCATATTCTAATAGTTTTGGTTTTGATATTTTCTAAGGTCTTGTTAAATTCTGCCAAATCAATTATTTTCTTTAGTTCTTGTTCTGAGTTTATTTCTGTCGCTATTTTGTCCCTTTCTGTTAAAATAGCTTCTGTCAACGTGCATATAAAGTCATGGCTGGCTTTATTTTCAAATTTTTTTTTTGTCTTTGGTAACTGGGTAAGGCACCACTAGGTACTAGTGCCTGTTTTCAGGGGCAACCTGAGAGCACTGGGGAGGTTAAATGACTTGATCAGAGTCACACAGTGTGCAAGTGGAGGTTGTAGGAATCAAACCCAGGTCTGCTGGATGTAACAAGCTCATTCACAGCTCGTTTCTCTAACCTCTAGGCTATACTGCCAGCCCCATTTTCAGGCTAACACATCAGAAGTTACTCCTTTATGTTTTCCCAGGACTCTCAACCCTCTTAGTGTTTCATTATGTTTTAAATACTGAGCCAACGTTATACCATGCCACTCAAGCCCAGTATTCCTGAATTTAAAGATTTTCAATTTTCTGAAGTAGCACTTTTGAGGAATTGTTGATTCGGCCTCCTAGATCTCTACTGCCTTCAGTCAAATGTATTAAATTGTTTGCTCATGTTCTGAGGAAGTGGTGAAATGCAGAATGCTTTTAACGTTGGTACGGAAAGTGAAGAATGCATCCATACTCTGGTATGATGCAGAGTCTGTGCTTAGGTAAATATGGTAGGTTATTACTAAACTAACACCTCTTTATGGATTCACTTGATTGTACATTTGGTAAAACTAGAATCTCCAGCTTATCCAATAGGTAGGAAAATGGGCAGACTGGGTGGGCCAAGGGATCCTTATCTGCTGTCAAAGTCTATGTTTTCATGTACTCCTGGGAAAGTACAGTTATGTAAAATCTTACTGTAACAGTAGATCTTCGAGAGAGGCTCTTGCAGGAGGTAATAACTATTAGGACTAAGCTGCCAGGACCACACGAAAAACTTTAGCTAGCAGTGACTGGCAGGGAACGGCCCACCTGATGTCACGTGACTGACGTCAGCGTGACGCTATATAATGAGCGGTCCCCATGCCTGCCCTCCACTTCTTCCACCAGAGACCTGGAAAGGTGTGACGGGAGAAGGAGTGGGCTCCTGGAGCCAAGAAAAATCTATGTAAGAAGAAGAAGCAGAAAACTCAGGAAAAAGGTGGGAGGGAAAGCAGTATCTACTGTAAGAGCCTCTCTCGAAGATCTACTGTTATGGTAAGATTTTACGTAACTGTACTATCTTACTTCGAGAGGGCTCTTGCAGTAGGCAATAACCATTAGGACTGAGTCCCAAGCAGTCAAATTCAGACAAGTTGGAAACATGGGAGGTAAGGAAAGATCTGCAGTAGACAGGGGTCTAAGATAAAAGCCCCTGAAGGATGGCTAAGCCAAAGCCAGTCCTGTGCCTAGAAGCAATGTTCAAGCTGTAAGGCTTAGTAAAGGTGTGGACAGAACTCCAAGTGTCTGCCGCACATATGTCAGTGGCAGAGACATTTCTGAAACAAGCAGCAGATTCAGCCATGCTGTTGAATGAATGCCCCTTAACTTCCCCTGGAAGTGGCTTGTTATACTTCTGATAACAAAAAAGGATGCAGTTTGCCAACCACATGGACAAACACTGTTTAGAAACAGAAGCGCCCTCTCTTTTGAGTGCAAAGGAAATGAACAACTGATCCGTTTTGCGAACTGACTTTGGCCGGTTAGTGTAGTAACGCAACATTCTGTACATCTAGGGTGTGTAGAATTGCTTCCCTTTGATTACAATGCTCAGGTTAATACACTGGCAAGTGTATGGCCTTATTCAAAGTAAACTCAGAAACCACCTTTGGTAAAAACTTAGGATTTGTATGCAGACTGCCACCCTGTCTCTGTGGAAAAAGAACAGTAGTGCATGTCACAACTTGCAGCCGGTTCAAATGTGGGCAGAGTGAGTTTGTCAAGAATTAAATTCAGGTCCCAGGGAGGAGCAGGGCTCCTAACTGGAAAAGTAGCACTCTACAACCATACAAAAGCACACTGGAAACTTGCTGCAGTTTTGTACTGAACTCCTATACTATGATTTATTCAGTGAAATTTTAACCAGCAATCTAGTGTTCACCCAAAGCAGAAGCCCCTAGTGCCTCAGCATATAGCCTTCCAAGGGGGTGTATTCTTTTACATTAGAGTATCATTTATAACATAGTCCAAGCTGTGACATCACCTAAATCACCACTAGTGATTGGAAAACACATTAGTTAAATTCTAAACAATAAAAATGATAGAAAAAGGTAACATCACTACTTATTTATACACTGCTATACCCACAAACTCAGAAAGGGCAAACAAGGAGTTACACTTAAATACTAATCTTAGAAACATATTGAACCTGGATCAGTAAATTTTAATTTACTAAACTGCATGAGGACCACAAGGGATCTTCCTCGTAAAAAAGATCAACCAAACTGCCATTAATCTTTAACTGTCCAGAAAAATGTAATTGAATTTAGTATGGAACTCACTAATAGCTGCTATGTAAAGACAGAGATAAAGCAGAGGTCAGAGGTGTACCTCTCTCATGGCCCATTGTTCCGGAAAAGGCAAGTTAGAGACAGGAGATCCAGACAATCCAAAAAGAACATCGAGAGCACCGAAGAAAGCGAACTACAAAATTATAAATCTAACCAATAACTATCTCACAGAAGCTCAAATTACATTACTAAAGACGGCCTTGAATGTTGTACCAGCACCTAAAGTGGATCAGTTTTCAGTTTTTGTGGATATTTCTAAATTGTTCAGGAAAATAAGATCGCAGTTTTTCTTTTCCAAACAAGTGGAACCAAATGTGAATGAAGAAATGGGTTTCTCTGAAAATATGGTAAATGTGGGGGATGATGAAGATTTGGATTATTTGTTACAAGCAGCACACGCCTTGGAGGACAACCAAGAAATTGAGGCAGATGGAGCTGAAGATGCTAGTAAGAGTGCTCTTTTGGATCTTATGGAACACAATTTAAATGAAGGTAATGTGGAGACAGGTTGTCAGCCTTTAGATTTTAAACAGATGAGACAGGCATTCTTTAGATGCAAATCAGACTTTTGCCCCATCGTAGTAAATAATTCCATATCAATTTTTGAAAAGACTGTACTTTTCAAAATAAAAGAGCTGCTAGCAGGTGAGAAAGGGAAAGTGCGAAAGAACCTCACAGCAGCAGAGGAAAAAGCGATGAAAGAACTTATGGAGAATGACAATATAGCAATTAAAAAAAGCCAATAACGGTGGAAATGTGGCATTGATGGAAGCAAAGAAATATAAGGGAATGGATGAGGAATTGTACGATGTTAACAATTACCAGAGGTTACACACAAATTCAACCTCTGCTTATCGGAAGGAATTGTTCAAGCTGTTAGAAGCAGCAGAACATAGAGGTAGTATTACTAACACTGAGTTTGAATATCTTTATTGTGAGCATCCAATCACACCAACTCTGTACTGTTTACCAAAGATCCGTAAGAATCTTAATGATCCCCCTGGGAGACCTACTGTTTCAGGGGTGGGGTCTTTAACTGAGTACCTCTGCCAATTCCTTGGCCTGTTTTCACAGCATAGCATGTCCAAAATTCCCTGTTATCTTAGGGATACAGGGGATACTATTAAGACATTTCAAGATGTCAAGTAGCAGTCTAGCTACAGATGGATCTGTGCAGATGCTGAGGCTTTATACACCTCTATAAAGCACAAATGATGGTATCAGAGCAGCCGAGTACTATTTAGAAGCATATAAATTTGAAACCCATGCCCCTGTGGAATTCCTGACAAAGGCACTAGAATGTATTTTAAATCATAGCTATTTTGAATTTGATAATGTATTTTACAGCCAAACATGTAGGAACGCTATGGGGCCTTGATGGCCCCAGCATATGTGAAATTATTCATGGGCCTATGGGAACAGGAAGTTTTACAGGATCCCATTAATAATCCACTTTTCAAAAATATTGTCAAGTGGGGTCATTTCATAGACGATTGTTATGCATTAGGGAAGGAAGTGCAGAGAATGTGAAATAATTTATGCAGTGGCTAAACATCGATGATAGGAATTTAAGATGTACCTACCACACAGACCTTGCACACACTGATTTTCTAGACATAACCTCGATGGGGAACAGTACAATTGGTCGGATTACTACCAAGGGTTTTAGGAAGACCACGTCCACTAACACATTACTGAGAAGGGATAGTTTCCATCTGGTAATATTAGAGGACTCCATTCCCTACACTCAGCTAATCAGAATACGAAGAAAACTGCATGTGTGATATTGAGTTCAACAGACAGGTGGAAGAGCTACTTGCTAGATTTAAGCAGAGGGCTATAGTGATGCACTTTTGAAGGATGCTTATGAGAAAGTACAGAAAAAGACACAGAAAGATTATATACAATCAGAGGGTATCATTACTACTAAAACAACTACAAAATCTGACCAAGGGGGCCCTATCACATTGTCCCTTGAGTTTAATAAGATATCAGGACTCGTAGGAAATGTGGTGTGGAGGAACTGGGACATTTTGAAAGCAGCACTCTGAAAGAGCTAGTACATGGCACACCTAGAATAACATTTAGAAAGACAGCAAGCCTCCATGATGAACTGGTACATAGCCAATTCTATAAAAAAGGCTCAGCACAGGATTCTTGGTTACCACCCAAGCCAAAAGGAGTGTTCAAATGTAAAAAGTGTAATGTCTACCTGTACATGCAGACAGGAAATAAGTTTGTTTTACCCAATGGAGAGAAAATACTGATTCGGAACTTCATTTTATGTAATACTACTTTTGCAGTTTATATATATATTATGGTGTAACTGTAATCTGTTTTATATTGGCAAAACTGTAAGAATGCTAAAGAGAGAATACAACACGTACGATCAATCATAAACCAAAGAGTGGATACCCTCGGTAGGGAGACATTTTTATGTTTGCTTGCGCATGTGCAGAAACATAGTGCCATCATCGAGTTTTCGGTGTGGCAGCCGTCTTTAATTCAGTCGAATGCGTTTGCAAGCGGACGCAGTTCTCAATGAGCGCTGCAGCTGTCTATGACAGCAGCTGAAAATGCAGTGGCCATACAGTTGAAAGGTAGAGCTATGCTTCAGTGAGCAGTGATAAGATGCGCGTGCTCTCACGCTCCCCACACACAACCGCATACTGCGTGTCTCGTACTTCCCCACCCAGGCACACACTGTATGGCGAAGGGGTGCCCAATCCCCATCGGCTGTGCTCGCTCCCAGAGTTGGATGCCACGGCTGGGCCCACTAGCGTAGCAACAGATCGTGTCAGGTGCCCCAATCCCTGTCAGCTCAGAGGCCCCCAACAGCCTTCCAGCTGCCCGCTGGAGCCCACCCCAGCATGACAAGCGTCACCGCGTCGTCTAAGTAAAAAAAAAAAAAGAAAAAAACCTTCCCTCACTGCTGTCCTGACCCACTCTCCCCACCGCGCCCACCACTGCGCTGGCTGCCTCCCACACCCCACCGCTTTTACCTCCGAGCTCAGCGCGATGATCTTCAGTGGACGGGAACAAGTCTGCACTCTTCAAAGCCGACCGCGGACTGAGGAAATGCCAGTAAGCTGTACAATGTAATAAATAGGGTTTTTTCAACTTTAGTGCATATCTCAGGCATTTTGGGGAATTTGTTCACCAAATTTTCAACATGGGGTTTTTGAGACCCCACTTCATGGATTCTGTCACTGTTATGGCGTTAATCGGCTCCAAAAGGTGATTTCACGGTCACTGCGAACCACCTTTTGGGACGATTCTGAGAAATGACAGTGTCACAGTTCATGAGTAGGCCCCCAAAAACCCTATGCTGAAACTTGGTGAAAAATTCAAAGGCTGTTTTGTTTCTGCGGCATCGTTGCGCTGTTCCTACGCCGCGTAGTAAGTTCGCAAATTTTCAATATGTTCCTCCAGATTTTCAACATTGCCATTTTACCATACCTCCTTATGAGCAGTACAGCTGTCATTTCTCATATCTGACCCAAAATGTGTTTCCGCGCATGTAGCGCACAATGGGCAGTCGGTGTGCGAAATCAATGTTCGGGGCAGATTAAGAAAATCACAGTGACACTGTTCATGAGCAGAGGTGTTAAGATGGCTATATTAAAAATTTGGTGAAAAAATTCCCAAAAATGACTGTTTTTCGAGCATGCGTTGCGCTGTTCCTATGCACGCTTGTAAGTTCGCGAATTTTCAATATTTTCACTCCAGATTTTCAACACTGCCATTTTACCACACTTCCTTATGAGCAGTACAGCTGTCATTTTTCACATCTTGGCCAAAACATGTTTCCGCCCATGTAGCACATAATGGTGCAGCCGGTGTGCAAAATCAATGTTCGGGACAGAGTAAGAAAATCACAGTGACACTGCTCATGAGCAGAGGTGTTAAAATGTCTATGTTAAAAATTTGGTGAAATACATCCATAAAATGACTGTATTCATGGCGACCATTGCGCAGTTTCCACACACCCTTAGCAACTTCATGGATTTCTAATATTTTCAGTCCAGATTTTCACCACTGGCATTTTTCCACACTTCCTTATGAACAGTACAGCTGTCATTTTTCACACCATGGCGGAAATGTGTTTTCGCACTTCCAGCGCAGAAATGCGTGGTCGCTGTGGGAAATCACTGTTCGGGACAGATTAAGAAAATCACAGTGACACTGTTCATGAGCAGAGGTTACAAAATCCCTGTGTTGACAATCTGCTGTAAAATCCCCAAACTAATTGCATTATGGGTGTGCATTGCACATTTTCTATGCACCTTCGTGACTTCACCAGTTTTTTTAATATTTTCACTGCAGAATTTCAACATTGCCATTTTCTGCACCTCCCCATGAACAGTACAGCTGTCATTTTCACATCCTGTTCAAAATGTGTTTTCGCACCTGTGGTGCCAAATGGCGTAGTCACTGTGAGAAATCAGCTTTCGGCTAACAAACTGATATTGCCACTGTTCATAAGGTGGGGGTCACAAAAACACCATGTTGAAAATTTGGAGTGAAAATGCCAATGCACACCTGAGGCATTAGGGTTTCCAACCATAATGCCCTAGCCTGTAGAGACTGAGAGGCATCAGGGGTGTGACTTGGGATTCTCGCCTGTAATGCTCATACCATTCCACACCCTGCAGCCAGTGAGAGGCATCAAGGTGTGCCTTGGACTCTTCGGCTCCAAAGTTCACCCCACTCTCCTATACAGGACCCATCTCACCGTATTTCCTGATGGAATGGGGTGAGCATAAAGGCAAAGACCCCAAGGCACACTGCGACACTTATGGTTGTCTGCAGGGTAGGGTGTGTGAAATGGCGTGGCCGTTATGCCTGACGACCCAAAGGCACAACCCAATGCCTGTCAGTCTCTGCAGGGTGGTGGTGGGGTTGGCTTCAGTTCAATACTTCACTGCCATTCCTATTATGCAGCTCTGTAACTCCTACACTACCAATGCCAATGCCAGCAAGCAAACATTAGGCATTGACAAATGCTTGTTCAGAATGCCATGGTTCTGATTTGAGTAGTTTCAAGTTTACGGCTTTAGAATGGGTGCAAAGACCAATGAGAGGGCATAACGAACCAAATCTATTACTTAAAAGAGACAGAGAGAGCTACTGGATTTTTTAAGTTAAAACTGTATGACCAAGGGGTCTGAACAAAAGGTGGCACCTTAAACCTTTTTTGAGACAGAAGGTGAAATCTGAAACGAGTGCTGTTATTGCTGAGTATAATGAATGTTTTGTTTTTCTCCTAGCCATTTCCCTGTACCCTCCCTTCCTTAACCTTCCTTCCTCCATTCACCACCCAAATCCCCCACACACCCCCGTCCTTCCCATATCTCTTTTTCCCTTCCCTGTGTATGAGACTGTACATAATTTATATAGTGATGCGCTTAGAATACAGAAATTATTTATATTAACTGTATTGTGTTTTTTTCTTCTTTTTTAAGGTACTATGCCTGTCTCTGCTTTGCCTTTTCTGGAACAATGGGCCATGAAAGCGAGACCGCTGACCTCTGCTTTACCTCTATCTTTAAATAGCAGCTATTAGTGAGTTCCATACTAAATCTGATTACATTTTTCTGGACAGCTAAAGATTAAGAGCAATTTGGTTGATCTTTTTTACGAGGAAGGTCCCTTGTGGTTCTCATGCAGTTTAGTAAATTAAAATTTACTGATTCAGGTTCAATATGTTTCTAAGATTAGTATTTAAGTGTAACTCCTTGTTTGCCCTTTCTTAGTTTGTGGGTATAGCAGTGTATAAATAAGTAATGTTACCTTTTTCTATAATTTTTATTGTTTAGAATTTAAATAATGTGTTGTCCAATCACTAGTGGTGATTTAGGTGATGTCACAGCTTGGATTGTGTTATTTATTTATTTATTTAAGGGAATTAGATACACCTTTGAGCCAGGGGCTCTTTTACAAAGGTTCCACGTCAGGTTACTTGAAACATTAGGACAGGCAGTGGTATTGTGCAAAAGAGAAATAAACATAGCAGCCGGAGGGCTTTGTCAATTACCAAAATATCACAATTGTGCAAATCACTTCTATAACAAATTAAACAATATAGATTTATATAGGTAGTCATCTGACAAAGAGAGGCGAGGCCAGAGGCTGGTGTAAAGAGGAAGAGAGAGGGAGTTGGGGGTGGGTCAGGGGCAGGGTCAGCGAGGAGGTGTGGGGAGTAGAAGAGGAGGAAGGAGTAGGGAGGGAAGGGTGGGGTATGAAGGGTGGGGGGGATAAACCATTTAGGTGTAGCAGTCGCAGGAGGCACAGGAGATGAGGCATTGACGCAGGCTGAGCTTAAAGGCACCCAGGGTTGCTTTGCTGGTTACTTCTGCTGGCAGGGTGTTGAACCAGGAGGAGGCTCTGAAAAAGAATGATCTTTGGCCTTGGGCAGTCCTGCAAAGGGGAACAGTGAAGGAGAGGTTGTTTGAATTCCTGGTTTGTTGTGGGCCACTATATGGTCTCAGCAGTGCCTGTGATCCAGGGGGTAGCAGGTCCAATGTTTGCTTTTTTGCTAGGATGCAGGTTTGATATTTAATTCTGTCAGATAGCTGGAGCCAGTTTGCGTGTTCGTACATCTCGCAGGTGTGTGTAAGGCGGTTTGCAGATGTTTGGAGACGACATGCCTTGTTTAGTGCTGTGGCGATGCATCAGAGAGCTGTGTCAAACCCGTAGATCACAAGCCCATATTCTATTATAGAGATTACTGAACTGTGAATAACAGTGCTTAGGGCTTCATCCGTGAGGCAGTTCTTATGTCTATAGAGCAGGCCTATGTGGGTATTCACAGTTTTTGCTACGTAGTTAATATGTTCAGAGTATCAAAGTGTTGGGTCAAGAATCACTCCAAGATATTTAAATAGATGTACTTGTTTAAGGGTGACCCCTTTGCTATTTGAGATAGAGAGATCTCTGTTTTTATGTTTGCTGTGGGTACCATGGAACAGCACTGATTGGGTTTCGCTGTAGTTAAGAATAAGCTTGTGGGATTTTAAACCACCATCAGTGAAGCTTTCTTGTAGTAGCAACTGAAGAAAGGAGGGGTCAGAGTGGGAGATGAAGATGACAACATCATCGGCATAGAGTAGGATTTTTTCTGAGCAAGACGAAGGGAGGCTGTCTAGGAAAATGCTGAAAAGCATAGGACCCAGGATGGATCCCTGTGGGACTCCTGATCAGACCAAGAGGGGTGTTGAGAGGGATTTGCCAATTTTTACCTGCTGTGTTATAAATGAGTGACGCTCTAATGTAAAAGAACATGCCCCCTTGGAAGGCTATATGCCGAGACACTAGGGGCTTCTGCTTTGGGTGAGTACTGGATTGCTGGTTAAAATTTCACTGAATAAATTCATAGTACAGGAGTTCAGTACAAAACTTCAGCAAGTTTCCAGTGTGGTTGTGAAGCGCTGCTTTTCTGGATATTGTGCTGAAATTATTGGAGACTGCAACCCTTGCAGCGAGCCGTACTGTTTGGTGGAAGTGGGCTCCTAACTGGGGGTTTTAAGTGGAGGATCCCTTTCAGAAAGGTTTTGGATACCTCCAACTGAGCCAAATTCTTGCCATCCACTGGAGTGTGGTAAGCCGAAATGGCAGACAAGTGGACCTGTAGAGTAGCTTAGCCCAAGGTTGGATAGATATAGCATATACTCCAGGACCTGTGGTACAGGACAGGAGAAGGGATCCCAACCCTTTGACTTGGCCCAGATGGACAATCTCTTCTATTTCATAGCGTAAGTGGATCTGGTAGATGGCTTTCTAGCCTCCACTAATACTTGAGCCACCCTGGAAGAGACTCCGAGACGTGAAGCCGCTACGTCAGCAGGTGCCATGCATGAAGGTGAAGGGATTTGAGGCCTGGATTGACCAGGGTGCCCTGCTCCTGAGTCAAGAGATGCTGGCACATGGGCACAGGAACCGGGGGTTCCACCATCAACTGCTGAAATAGAGAGACCCAAACTTGGCGCAGCCAGTAAGGGGCGATCAGGATCAAGTGTGCCACTTCTGCCTGCAGTTTCAGCAGTACTCTCTGCAACAGTGGGAAGGCGTATAAGAACCTCCCTGTCCAGCAGAAAGACAGCGCATCTCGCCAGAAAACACCACGCCCAGTAACAAGCGATCAGAAACTGGGTAGCTCTGCGCTGGATGGGGATGCGAACAGATCAAGGTCTGGTCTGCCCCCAAAGGTTGAAGATTTCTTCTACTACTGACTGTTTCTCCGGCAGTTTGTACTGACTGAGAGAACCCAAAAGAATATATTTTTAGCTGTTTTTTCCTAGTCAGAGTCTTAGTTAGGGTGTTAGCATAGACAGGGCTGAGAAGTGAGGAAGTGTAGATTAGTAAGCGTTTTTATTTTTGAGTTAGCTTTCAGCACCTTACTCTGTGTACTGCTGCTCGGGAATCCTCACTGCCATTGTATTGGTGTTTCCCCTGGATTCCGTGCCACTACTGGTCAACTGGGCTGCCATCTCTTCTAACTATCGGAGGGGCCAACTTTTCATGAATCCCACCCGTAGCTCTACTGGGTGGAGGCAGAGCTGTTTCGCGGG